>OX420938.1:16912585-19412585 GCA_949091785.1 Polymixis lichenea
TATGCTTGTCTACATAGTGTGCGTTAAATGCATGATTTATAAAATTGTAACAATATGTATTGTATTTTATGAGAAAGTTGCTGACGTAGCTTAGGCATTTAATAGTTTTTTGCCAACATACCTATTACTACGACATAATATGGCAAATTTAATGTTTTTTGTGTTTCGTAATGTTAATTACCTACTAATATATAGAATGAAGTTCTTCTCACTTTAACAGACAGCTGTGCTGCTGGGAATTTTGTTGCGCCACTTCATCTTCCCAACTAAAGCACTAGGAAATGGTGAAGGGCGGGCGTTTAGGGGGAATGTAATTTTGACGTACAAAACGAGCTGACTCTCAGCCTAGTTTGAATAAATGTCTTTTGATTTTGAATGACAATAAAATATAAAAAATATTTTTTCTGTTTAATTTCATAAAGTTATCTTTTTAGTAGTTTATATTTATATTTAGCTATTTTTTTAGTAGTTTATTGTAATTTGGAACAATAAATTACTAAATTAAAATAGCTCACTCTGAAAGCCGACCCCAACATAGTTGGCTACAGCCTAGGCAGATTGATTGATTGTAATATGGAACAGTTACATTTTTTTTTATAGTTTTCTGAGCAACATAAAGGTACCTAGATAATGTTTCCCAGTTGTGTTATTTTGTTTTCATGAACTTGATGTAAAATGTCCGTTCCTTACTGTGAAACTGCCAATTCTATTCAAATGTAATAAGGTAATTTCTTCAATGTAGCCCACCAAATTAAAATGTTCTTATGTTTTTAGTTGCGTGATTTAATGACGACTCGTTTACAGTATCACGATCATTAAAATATCTATCATAGCCCCTTAATTTAGTAGATGCATCGTCATAAAATTCGCGAATCGCATTTTGATCAACATAATTATTATGATGAGGTAGGAAAATTAGAAATTCGCGGGCTACGTTGAAGGATCGCCCATACCCACCTACACATATACATTCATTCAGTCAGTACCGGTAAAACGGGGTGAATCGAGACGAAACTTTAAAGTGGATTTTACCGTTGAAATTATGATCGTTTTCTGCCAACAAAGGCAAACAGTAAACATACTAGAGTCTCAAAAAGGACTCTAGTATGTTTACTGTTTTCCTTTGTTGGCAGAAAACGATCATAATTTCAACGGTAAAATCCACTTTAAAGTTTCGTCTCGATTCACCCCTGGTCCCCTGCATCCCTATTCATCCCGTTTTACGTATACGCGTAACATTCCTATCTACGTAACCTATAGAGCCTTAGTTCCCGTTAAGAGATGTAGATGGCGTTTTGAATTTAAATGCTTCGAAATGACACAAGAGGGCTCTCTTCTCCCATTAATATTATTATACTCTTTGGGACGGATGAGTTTATTGTAATGCATTTGCATTGGTTTAATTTGTTTTCTGTTAGCCGACAGCTTGTTTAATTTATATGTGCTTTCTACAAACAGTGCAAATACTTTAAATATTGGTGTTTGAAATGTTGTCATTCGTCCATTAGATATAATTAGATAATGTGTGTGTAGTGGCAGTGATAACGTCAACGGTCAAGCTCAGCTGGTCTCGTCCGACAAGCGGTAAAAATCTCGCGAGTTTTTCTTTACCTTACACAGGTAGCACTTTTCGTGCTCCATTTCTTCAAGGTATGCCGTTATATTTTTTTATAGATAACACGCTTGCTTAGATACACTAAACGTAAAGAATAAAAATAACACGTAGGCCATAAATGTATATTTTCAATTAGTGTTATTTATTTATACACGTGTTATTATATCCACGGTGCTTATTTTATAATAACGATAAGGGTTTTTGTACACACGATCGCGAAATTTTGTTTATCTTTATTTACAACGACGCACTGGCCGTGATCCAGATTACGTGTCGTCTTATTGCGCGGGAACTCGCGATATTTTTAGTATATTAGTCGCACGATGATTTCGAATGCGTCGTGTAACTAACATTACTATAAAGAAATCCGTTTTTCAGTAAAAATAATGTAGCTTGACTCTGAAGTGTCAGTTTATTAAGTGTTATAAGTGATTTAAAAAAATGAGTGAGACCCAAGAGACCCTGCCGCCGGACTCGGCTACTGCTCCCCCTGCACCGCCGTCATCCACGTCTTCAGAAAATGCATCACTTGCCAGCACAGCAACCTCCCCAGTCACCAAGCCAGCTGACTCCACAAGACCAACTTCTCTGCCCAAACCATCCGGCTTGAAGCTACCCTCCAAGATTGGTCGGCTGTGCTCCAACTCTGCGCCCAAACCTGCAGTGCCCATCTCTCCCAGAACTGGTGAGTGTTAATATTATAACTCCTTAGTACACAAACAAACCTTTCTCTTATTAATACTGCTATAATCTCTTCTTACCTGAGTAATGATGTCATGACTGCCTCTTACAAGTGATTATTAATTATCCTGAAGACACAGTAAGCACATTGTTATGCCTTATTAACAAACTGCAATTGACAAGATTTCTAGTCCTGGTACATTTTATAAACGGTAATTGCCTGTTTGCCTAATTTATTTTCTGTATTTAAGCAATGTTTCACAAATCATACATTTAAGGCAGAGTTTTAAAGTAATGGTTTGTTGAGATGTCAATTAAAATTTGGCTCTAGGTATTGATCGGACTGACAATCAATCCTATTATGTCTAATAATGTTCAAGAGAGACACAAGGCCACTGGGGAATGGCTAATTAAATGTCAATGGGCTCTCATCCTGTTTGAGTTGAACTTCACATTTGAGCAGGCTCAATAATAATCTCCTATTTTTATCACTGTGATAAATAAATAGTAATCTCGAGAATGTCTGTTTTAAAAATATGGAGTATTGATGAAGTGGTATGAATGCTCATGTATTTGCTATTCATGTTGCAATGTGCCTGCCCCAGTTACTGCAGGCGCAATATCACGATAATACGGCGCAGTGTGAAGTGCGCGTGTGTAGATTATATTGAGCTATTTAACACTGGCTTTTGTGGAAGACCAATTACGTAGTTGGAACTGCCCTGCAGGTAGAGGTTGACTTTTTTCTCATCTTTATTCTATCAATATATCACGTTCTGCAATGTTTGCCTTGTGGCCGAGAGGTGCACCTCCCAACAAAAACACGTAAACACGTATTTTTTTTACTTTTTTTCCTCCGAAAATACTAAGTATCTTCAAGCCTAACTGCTGCCTACCATTTACGTCAGTCAAGATTCGTTTTACTACAAAAAACTTTCTTGGTTTCCAAAAATGGTGTTTCCACGAGAAAGTTTGACACGGCTTTTCAATTTGTTTACCATGATATCATCCAATCCTAAAGATACGAAAATTCGTATCTTTTTATATCCTTATCCATCGATTAAACTCACCTCTATGACTGTTATTGCATCAGACGAATAGTAAAATGAAATGAATGTACGAATAAGATAAGGAAAGTACACACGGCACATTGTTCAATCGAATAATAAGTGTTGCGTTAGGTCATCAACGCTTATTATATCGATGAGATGCAAAGTGACCTCAGCTCACCCAGTATCATCGGATAATCACGAAGAGACATCAAAAATATACGACCTTGAGCAAAATAAAGCGAAACCAGTTTTCTAAATAGTTGTTTAGCGTCCGTGGCGCGCATCGATTTATCGATTAACGACTCAAATTAATATAAATCGACTCATCATCATCAATCAGTTGTAAATTAAGTTGATATGTTTGTTTAAAGTTGAAAATAGGTATCGAATTCTTCGGTTGAAAGTGAAAATGTTCTTAGTTATTGTTAAGTATTTTTTCTCATGCTATGAATCCTATGATTTAGTTGTCGGCGAGTTTCACCGGTGTGCGGTGTTATGTCCGATGGTCGATTGGCGACGGCTCGTGACTGCGCGCCACCAATCGTCGTTGTCCAATTCGTAGCAGTAATCACCGTTTTCACTTCGGTCATTCGGTGCATGAGTAAGCTTTTTAAAAAAACTCTACCTACCAAGAGCGTCTTAGGCCTTTGGGCCCTTTCTTTTCTCTGGTAATAAAAAAACGACCTAAGTACTTAAGTAACTAAATAATAAATATAAGTTTTCGCTTACAAACAAGTCTAATTAAACTGGCCAAGTGCGAGTCGGACCCGCACACAAAGGGTTCCGTAACACAAGGCTAATAACGCCGAAAAAACAAGTTTTTTGTATAGAGACCCCTTTAATGTTTAACTTTGTTTGTTGTTTTAGCGGCAACAAAATACACATTCTGTGAAAATTTCAATCTTATGCCTATTACAGATCATGAGATACAGCCCGCTGACAGGCAGACAGACAGCTGAGGCTTAGTTGTTACTAAGCCTTGTCCGTCGTGGCTTCCCACGACGGACAGCTGAGGCCCCTTGCCCTTTGGGTCCCATTGGGTACAGAACCCTAAAAAGTGGATGCCTGTAAAAACTTCTGTTTCATTCAAATTGAGCAATTCGATACCTATCCTACACCAATGACAAGTCAAAAGGTTAATGAATAAAATGCACTTTAATGGTTCTAAATTGAAGGTAATCAAGTGGAACGTAAGCAAAAATGAGAATGACGCAGTTTTCAATGCTATCAGGCTTTAGTTCCGGCTACTGCTGAACTACCTCGCTACTCGGGATTACATTAACAATCACATAGCTGGAATTCATTAACTAGGCAGAGAGGCAAGCAAATGTAATAATTTAATCAATTATTTTCTTCAAATAATAGTCAACTGGACTACAATTTGGACAGAGTCCAGCGCAAGATGGTGTCTCATTATTCATCGTATGAGGCTGCTTTGTGAAAACTCATCCAAAATATATCAATTTCACATGTTAATTTAATGCGAGGTGTAACAACCAGTGGGGCGGTAACTGAACCATGTTCTCGCCAAAACCAAGCAACCGAGTAAAAGTAACAAAAGACTTTTAATTCTTTGTTATCTGATATCACATTTCAACGCTAACCGTGACACACTTTACGGCAACTAACTGCTTGGCCGTTAGTCATATGTCAGTCTCCTCTCACAAAAAAACATGATCCAGTTTTCAAATATGTTTATTGTTTTTACGATGGTGCCGACATCATAACTCCAACTAGACTGTGGCAAAAAGTTATTCCTGTTATAGCATTACCGGTTCTCAGTACGACCTTCACAGTTTACTCTTAAATATACTTAGTTCTGTACCTAGAAGGACCGTTACTTTTATTGCAGCTAGAAGGAAACTGACAACACCAATGATTGTCATAGACCGACTAGGCAGTGTAAAAACTAATTACCATTATTCCTGACTGGCTAAAAACTGCCATAAAACCAATTTCACAGAAATTTCGATGAGCCAGGTACATGTGCGTAAGGAACTGCAAACAGGCTGAAGTAACATAATTCGTAAATTCGCGATAAACGAAGACACAAAAACAATAATTAAGTGCTGAGCAATTTCCTTTTAATAGTGTTCGTGTCAAGGATGGCCGTTTTATCAGCAGAACAGTTAACGAATGTTATAGCATCGCGGCAGAGAATAGCGTTTCCATGTTCTGTTTGTTTGGGGTCTTACAATTATTCGTCTTCCATTGTCCGTGTAAGTTCACTTTCACCGAGGCGTGACGTGCGCTTGCGCTGCGCTACCACGACTCTTCTGGTGCTTTGTTACCATATTCCGAAAAGAGAAACGCTTTTAGAAGAGTTCTTCTACTATGAAAGAAACGCCAATACAGGAATAGGTATACTTTTGATATACAAAATTCTTACCAGCCTAAACTAATTAAAATCAATCTCGATGAATTCAATATACAGTTGTGATCATATAGTTAATAACGATTTGATGTTCCAGAATTTTTATCTAAATTATGTCATGGGTAGTATATGTGTTCCTTCTTAGAAGTAACTAGTTATGTTATGAAATAGCCACATGAATAGAGCAAACGGGATTAGGAATATAGAATGAAATCGCTAACTATGTTTTTTTACAAATATAAATATTTTCTATAGTATCAATTTCAAATAGTAATGAACCTGGACAAATACGAACGATTTATTAAATTGCTGAGAGTTGTTTTATGAAAATTAGATTAAATAAAACACATTAATGTGAAGTGCGTAAATAAAAAAGCAATTTAATACATGTTAAACTAAAATTAATAGTTAGTAGCATGTTCACGGCTTTTATTTACTGCTTTACGGCTAGGCATTGACTATATCTCTCTCAATTTTTGACATTTCGTAAGAGAGATGAGTTCCTTTTTTCTAAGAAAACGTCGTACAGCTCCCTTAAATTGCCACACTGTCGATTTTAAACCTTTTTCTTGATTTCGCGCTAAAGATGATCTATTGGGTTTAGATCTGGGCTGTTAGCTGGCCAATCTAAGACAGAAACTGATTGCGATGTGAGAAATTCCTTAACGGTGCGTGCAGTATACTTTGGACCATTGTCGTGCTGAAATGTCCAAATAACCGGAAGCACGTCTTCAGCATAAGGTTCTTCCAGTATATTTTTGTATTGGAATTGATCCATAGTTCCTTCGATCAGCTTAACAGGTCCAACACCATGTCCAGAAAAGCACCCCTAAATCACATTTTCCCCACCATGCTTTAATGTCTTTTTTGTGTACTTAGGGTCGAAAGGTTTTTTCGGAGGGCGTCGTACATATCGTTTTCGACCAGAACATACATACCTGTTTATTTTTGTCTCGTCAGAAAAAGTAATAGTTTTCCACTGTCTAACTGTCCAGTTTTCATACCTTCTTGAAAATGCAAGCCGGGCTTGCATGAGGCTCCTTTTCAACATGGACCCCCCCTGTTATCCTTCGTGCAACTTTTCTTCTATCAAACGCCTTCGAATAGTGCGTGCAGAGTTTGCTGAAGGGTTGTTTTCACCAAAATATTGTTTTCTTAGCTCATTAGATCCTTTAAAAGGATTTTGTTTTGCCAAACGAACGATATTGCGATCATCTTAACGAGATGACTTTCTCTGGTTAGGTACACGCGGAACATTTGAAGTAGCAAAATGCTTCACAACGTGGAAAACCATCGTTTTTGATCATTGCAGATGGTCGGCTATCTTTTTACACGACTAATTCTTCTCGCTAAGTTTGATTATTAACTTCCCTTGTAAATTTATCACATCTTTTATTTTTCCCCATTGTTTTCATATGAAGCAATCACCTTTAAGACTTTTACAGCACTAAATAGCGCCAAAAATAGACGAATAGTGACCTACAGCCACAGAGTGTGCTCTATTTAAATTTGAAAAATAAAATAAACTATTCAGCGTTCTTAATTATGTGACCAGCCAGTAAGTAGTAATACTAGGTTCAGATCTAATGTATGAAGTTTATTTATATTTTTTTAGCCAATCATGTGTATCAACGTATGTACCGCTAGTATGGAAAAGTTTTGCGATACCGAGAGAAATACAAAGAAATACATACAATTAGTTATATTAATTAGTTTGAAAAATCTTCCCTTTAAATAAGAGTTCTTAATCAAATTATATGACCACCGCTGTATTCTAAAAACAAACTCAGATATCTCAGATAATCATATTTAATAAAATTATATGTATTTATTACTTTCAGTTAATTTATTCATCGTGTCTAGTTTTAAAGATGAAATATTAATCACGCGAAGGTTAAAAGCAATGTTAAACGTAAAATTTGCTTAGCCCCAAGAGGTTACTTTCAAACCTCCGGCCCGTTACCTATGTGACCTTATTTGTCACCCGCAGAAACAGTGACGACTTAGATTTACGAGTTTAGCTGCCGAGTTGCTATTTTAATTGCCTATTTAGATTTGCAATTCCACTTAACAGACACGATAAATTAAATGTAAGGAAATGGTGCTAATTAAAATAAGTCCTAACCAATGGTGGGTGGTTATGTGGTGCCACACATCAGATGAGTCAAAAGGAAATGCTTTCTATTATATTTGATACAGCTTTGAAATCTCCAAGACTATTGAAATTATACGATTTGTGTGTTTGAAGTAAGCGAAAATGTGCGTGATTATTTCTGTATGTGGTGTTGAGCACGCTGCCCCAGCTTCGCAGGTACTATTCAGCACCAGTCCTAATAGTTAACAAGTTTACCGTTGCAACAGTCCTAACGATGGACTATCTTCCAATCATTACTTATGCACTGTCGCTGCCTTTTGATCGTTAACTCCATAAACGGCCTCAAGAGGTGATAATCTATTTGATGTTGGTCTTTGTGCCGTTCAAAGTCCTCCCACTCGACTACTACGGAAAGTAGAACTCATTGTGGAAGTAATGATGCCATAACGTGTGTGAATGGGCCTCTTTAAATATACTAACAAATTGTCACTTCCAGAGTTGGCTCTTTATTCGTAGTTAAACTTATTTGTTCTTTGCTTATCACAGTTATCTCTTACTTAAAACTGACTCGCAAATCTACTATAAGAACTGTTAGCATTATTTTATATGCACAGCTAAGGTTAGTAGGCTACTATCTAATCTTGACAGCGCTTCAAAAATAAACTCGCATTGGCTTCAGAGATGATGGCATCGGAATACCAACATTCATATTGTTATTTATTGTTTGTAAACTAGCTTTTTCCCGCGGCTCCGCCCGCGTGGATGTCGGTTATCACGTAAAAAGTAGCTTCCTTCTCCATATCCCAGGTTTATATCTCTGCCAAATTTCATGACGATCGGTACAGCGGTTAAGACGTGAAAGCGTAACAGACAGAGTTACTTTCGCATTTATAATATTAGTAGGGATGTGTCCCTTTTGTATAAAAACTATTTTATTTATATTTAGATCATTATTTCAAATCGATACAGTTCACTCGGGACTCAGGTAGGCCGAACTAAAGAAAACCTGCTTAGGTGGTGATTCACAGGTGACTCCGCCCGAGTGTAATTAAGATGCTGTCACACAAATAATGGGGCACTTAATATCCAGTGTCCAGCGTGTCCTGCTGTCAGCACGCTACATGAGCTGATAGAAGCTACTGAAGGTGCTAAGGTCGTAGCCAAATAATTGTGGGCTGACTCAACTGCAGTGTTTATGTTTAATCAAAAGTATTTGAGTTAGCCTACAAAATGCTACCAAAATATTGACTCCACCTTACCAATAAGGTTTATTTGTAGGCTGTAGTTCTCTTAGATCCAAAGATAGTAGTAGCATTATATTCAACATACCCTATTTCAGCCGATTACAAAAATAAGAAGGCTGCCATTCGCAGGGTCAGGAGTATTTATAAAAGTGCGTTTGTCGATAAAAATGAGTATATAATATGCACTTAAATTATCGGTAACCGTTCTCCAAACACATTGTATAGTTTGCCATCGACACGCTAAGAAGAGTAGACCAACATTTGGGCAAAGTTAACGATAGATACAGAAATGACTCATGGCAGTAAGTTCTTCAGAAATGAGAAATGCTTTCTAACGTCGACCTATTGTTCAAGGCGTCACATCAATCAATTTGTGATGACTGACAGTTCAGCGCTGGAGCCACCATTATCGTCACCATGTCGGTGGCGGAAAATGCGCGATGAAAATAGATTTTCTTCGCAAAACTTTGCCCTTTTATGATTCCAGCTTCGACTGTAGCCTCATGAAAAGTTATTCATTCAGCTGAAATATAATTATATGTTTTTTTTTTTGTTTCAATACACGAATCAACAATTATAACATTCTGCGAGACACAAAATGCAGAAAGCCTTTCCAAGACTTTTACTTTGCCTTGTGGAATCCACACTCACTAAAACATTAATAAAAACCCATGCCAATAGCCAATATTGGCGGTCTAAGTATTTCAGCATCCAACGTTAGGCAGCACTTATTATCCGTTACGATTATTAGCATCCGTACGGATGTCGTAATCAAGTTCCATAAGCCGATGCCGCTTTGATCGTAACTGACCGACTTGTATTCCATCATGGTCCATAATGCTTTATTTATTTACATTCCTAGCAAGCTGGCACGAATACACAATCGAATTTCAAGATCGTTAGTTGGTTTATAATTAAATTATCTATTGAACGGTCTTCGGTTGCGGTGCGTGCAATCAAAACAATATTATTGAAGCTGCAAGTGGTCTGCCTTGAGCGTAAACATTCTAGGATTGGAACGTTTACTCTGACATTTCCACAAAATGTCAGCTTGTGCACTCAGGACAATCATATTACAACAGGCTGGTATGCCTGGTATTGCAAACCAATAAAATGATAAGCAATAAAAAAATCGTCCTACGTCAATGTTTGGCAAACCAGATGCAATCAGAAGATTACAAGACACAATCATTCTGCAGTTATGTGCAGATGTATCATATCGTATGAGCATATAATTATTATATTCCTTAATTTCCCATCACAATATACTAACTCTTGAAAAAATTTAAAAATATTAAGGCCATGTTCACTTTAAATAGTGTCGTCAGTTCTTATTAAATCCGATACGGGTTAAAATCTGCTGTAATAAATTCGAATAATAAATGAGCAAGCGTATGTCGTTAAAATGCAAAAAAAGAACTAATAAAATTAGATAGGTCAAAATCAAAAGTCATTAACTAGTCACTCATCATCCTCATATTCTCGTCATCACTGAATACAGTTTGGCATTTGAAATTTTATGGTATATTTTTAATAATAATTCTTATTAAAGGGATAAACTGCTTTTAAAGATAATTAAGATGTGACTTTGATAATTTTTTTGATTCTTTAAAGTATGTTTAATTATGTTTTGAGTTCCATCACTGTATGCAAAAAAGACTTGAAAATATCATATATTTTTTTGCTTTCAAAATTATTTACGGTTAAAGAGATACACTGCTTTAAAAAACCACCTTTTTGACCGTTTTCAAGAAATCTCCGCCTTAAATAACAAGTGCCAGAATCAGAGCTTACATTACATAATCAGCCTGGAATGTCACCACTGCTGGGACACAGGCCTCGTCTCTGGAGAGGGAGTGGTCCGTAATCCACCACGCGGGCCCAGTTCGTGTTGGTAGAATCAGAGTTTATGTCTCAGAATTTTGAGATCTACAGATCTATAAATTCTGGGACATATCATAAACTCAGCTACAGTGAACCCAATGAAAAGCTATAGATCATTAATTTCAATTCTTACTGGTTTTATCCTGATCTGATCCACCAGGTCGACTAAGAATTTTCTCGTATTGTCATCATAACTCATAATTCTGCGAACAATGTAATTTATACAGAAATTATAACTTAATTTCGAAAATAGAATAATAAGCCGTTTAATGAGCTTGTTTTGTTTGATTACAATTGATATGAAGCTGATTTTGCACTGAAATAACAATGCTCTCGTGACAGTGACATAATTAGTTGCGAACTTGCGATTGCCCAATGTTTTATGAGAACAACTGAATATTAATATTGCACAATCGAACTCTACCGGGAAATATTACGGCTTTTAACGTTGTAGCAACGTCGCGTCATGGATGTAAATTAATTAGCAGAAGGAAACAATTTCTTTTGAAATCTTTTTGTGCGGAAATTCTGCTATAATTTAACAACTAGACACCGATATTCTTACAAAATCAAACCCTGTGATTCTATTAAATAGTGAAGCAATAAACACTGCAGAAACATAATTTATTCTTGTTCAAACTTCAAAGTACGTAACATAGAAAATTGTGACAATAGTTGATCTTAGCTACTCAAGGTCGCCGTTGCATTATTCATGTCCGCTAGTGATATCATACTCAATCCTACATAATATTCAATGTACAATTGAGTACATCCATTTGCTCAGATTAGTCGGCAAATGTTAGAAAGTAAATTATTGCGGCCAACCATGAAGAATTGGAAATGTTTGGCTTTGAAATCTCTATTTTATTCACACTTTTGTAACTCTAATTGTATATCCGTCGCTAATTTCCTATGCTAAATCTCTCTAGGTAATAAAATTGTCTAGTGAATGATATCATACGTCTAAACATTTCTCAATTCTTTGCAATCGACACTGGTCGTTATTTAACTGGTGTAAGCCAATTCTGCGTACGAGTTGGCAACATCCTGGTGTTTCACTAAGCACCGAGTTTTGCCCGCAGGTGATACGATATTCCTGTAACTCGAGTGTGTTGAAACCATTACTGGAAAGTGTTTCGGTCTGGCGGCTGTCGTCAGCGACGCGCAGGCGCAGGTGTGGAAAATCGTCACAACAATAACTATATTCAGATTCTACGTGTCTTTATGCGCATAATTTTATTGTTTTTGCCGTCAGCGGCGGCTGTACCTATAGAATTTTCATGAGAATGAACATACTCGTACAAGATAGATTCTAGAATATCCAGTTACATATCAGTGTTTTCAAAACAAGCTACCTATTCGGTAGACGACTCCGACTTACCTAGCTGCTGTGATTTAATTCCGGGAAAAAATATTGACGCCTTTTTTATCCTAAGCGCTAGGCCAAGAAAAACTTTATTGATGACCTCAAAACCCAACGTACAAACTTATACATTAATTTACTTATTGAACTAAATGATTTGCATAATATAAATTCAAGCGAATCTTGTCACGAAACTTTCACCATTCCCACAAAATCGTAGGCTACAGAAGCTCTGCCAAATACTTTAAAGACTTTTTTCTCATCACCTATTTTGCATGTCAATTGCGTAGTTCTGGAGGTGGTTACCACCAGGTAATACCCATTTGCCTGGTAAACCGGGACTTCCCCATGTACCGATAGCTAAACGGTAATTTGTAAGTCAAGTCACATTCAAGTGGCGCCTTACGCGACACCGTTCACCGCTAGGTATACTTATTCGATTTAATTTGCTAATAAGGAAATTGTTTTTTTTTTTAATACGGTCTCTCAAAAACAAAAAAAAAACACTGCTATTTCGAGACTTGAATATATTTTTTATTTACCCAAGGTTTTTGTACGTGACTGGGTGGAACAGGATATCGGCGGAGGTTATACTCCAGCGCGCGACGAGACGTGCCAAACCAATTTACTGTAAACGGTCCCACGGTAATGTGACACCTAATTTTTCATTAGCGCCTGGGAATATAATAATGTTCAGTCAAAAGTGGAATCGATATGACATTTTACCAAGTGTACCATTTAGAATTCACACAGACTCGCCAAATTTAACGATAACTCAAAGCGTTAAGACATTTTAACAGGCCTCCCTTTTTTCCGTTTCAATAAAGACTCCTTGACAAAATTCTGGATATTATCATCTTAAGCAAAGCAGTACAAAAATAAATGGTACACTGATTTTTAATAGGTATGTTCCTTTGTTGATTTATTTCCAAACGTCTACTTCCATTCTGTTTTCAGGGAATTCTTATAACTGACGTGTTTGTTTTAGAAATGTCATTCAATTACGAAAGCTTTAATGCAAAACGTGATGTTTAGCGTCTCTTCAGTAGCACGGCGACCTTTTCGCAGTTTGTTATGGCCGACGCTCTTTTCAACAACGGGTTATAAATTAATCCTCACAGGGTAAGGAACACGAGAGCTACGTGCCTTCCGCTGTAAACTCGCTCCATGAGCCATGCTCGCGATTGTTTGGATTCCAATCTATCGGTCAAAGCCCCTGTTTTAAGTCAATAATTAACCACACCATATTTACTGTCTTACTTAACTCACGTAAGTTTGGAGCTTGGCTCAATATTTTGCACGTAACAGAACGGCACATTCCGTATTAAAATATGCGTTTCATACGTGCAGATAGTTTTTTTTATCGTGTTTTCTGTTTTTGTCAGGCCTCGTGTGTTCATTAGCAAGTTAACTTATGCACATTCTGTTGTAACCGTTTAGTTCGTTGAACGTCTAGGAAATGTCTGGTGTTTGACAATTTGGACAGTAAAATTTTCCAGTGATTTGTTTTGCATGATCAAAAAAAATCGACGTATCTTAATGCATAATCGCGTATCACATAAACTTGGCTATCAAATTAAGTATTTATTGCTACTCGCTCAGGAATATCACAGACTAAAAACACACAATATACTTAATAAAATAAAAAAAGGTGTTAAGTTAGGTTAAGGATTAAGGAGTCTTAAAAAGCTTAGCGATAACATTTTCGCGGTATGCCAAAATGTGTCGCGAGATCTTCCCGAGTTTGTGCACAGCTAACTCAAAACTGTCCGTGTGCCTCAAGGGGCAAATATCTCAGGCTCCTAAACCCTGAGTCAGCGCTGCCTCACGCCATTTCGTGCCTCCGGGACGTCGGATAAAATCGGCGACTTCCTCTCAGAAATATCAATTTGGTTTTTGTGATAAATTGACCGTCGCGCGGTTAAACCCGCACGGGTCATTCACTTCTCAGATTTAACTATAGTTGTGTTAGTAGTTTTAAATTGCTTGTGGACACAATTGTATCTATGAAGTAAAAGTTAGCCATACCTCCAAGAGTTCGCGTAACGTAATAGAATTTTACACAATAACAAAAGTATTGAATGCAATATAGGTACGCATGATTGGAATTCTCAGTCCGAACTATGGTGAAAGGAAGCTCAAATTTTATTGTCTACTGTTGCATAAGCTTACTGACCGCTCTAAAATATGACTGTTCCATAATTCTTATTTTATGGCTGTTCCTTCTGCCATGTTTAATAGTATACTTTCCTACTGTGAATTATTGTAATGTTAGGTCATACGTAGGCTAGTATAGTGAAAGGTACTTGAGCTGTGTTTACTAAATTATAACGGTCAATTGTCTCCGGTCAGGTGTTTCGTAACCACAAAAGACTAAACCGTTTCAATGAGGATGCGGTGACGTATGTGAATGATTCGACCTCAGAACGCTCGCTTTCTTTGACCTATTAGAAATCGTGGCTCGTTCAACCTTCATGTTCCTTACCGTCACGATGGCCGTTAAGTTTTCTATGAAGTCGCATCTTAAATCCCTTTCAGTGTCGAAGTTGCTGTCTGAGGTTATCTATTTGAGGATAATGCAACAATCAATCAATCGATCAAGTAAAATGTTGTTTAGATAGAGCATTCCCTGTTACAGTGCGTGCCGCGTGGCTGATGACTAAGAATTCGCAGCACGCACGTCTTATCGTCCTTAGTGATAATTATGTGCGTTATCTTATCACTGTTTATAGAAAAGACAAATAATTTCAATGTCCCTTTTATTACATTGCCCAGGAGCAGATAAAGTTAAATGAGTAATAGTTAAGGGATAAGTAGGATTGTTCTTAAAAGAAGATGGGACTTTCAAATCTAGCCTAGTTGACCTTTCAGTGAGGGCCATCAGATATCGGAGTGGAAGTGTCAAGTCAAAATGCTTTACCTACTGAAATTGAAGTGTTTGTTTGTAATGTCAAAATAACAGCTTTTTACTAAATGCATATCACATGCTAAAGGGTATAACAAAATCAATTTTGTTTTTTTTGTGTTTCTGTCTGTTTGTTTCGACTAATCTCTGAAAACGCTGGACCGATTTTGACGGGACTTTCACCTGGCACTCCTGGCAGATGTTATACGGAGTACCATAGCTTTTTTGCCCGGTAGCTCGTTTCCCGTGGGATCACTTTCAACATCCATGCGGGGGAAGCCGCGGGCACAGCGAGGTAGCAATAAGAAATCCGGCTCCGAGTCTCGGACATGTACCTACCTAACATGTGTCTATCAATTTTGGGCTGACGCGCCCAACACGATACCTTAAAAACTAACATTTATACACAGTAAGGACCATTATTGCTTGCAGTGCTCAGCCGCTATATTAACGCTTGCTAACAGATGTGGACATTGTGTGCACGGGATTTTGTTTTCAAATTGGTCAGCTTTAATTTTGCTCTATAGTATGTCAGTTCTTCACATATCTACATCTCCATAAATGATATTGGCGCCTTTAGGTACAGCCTGATGCTCTCAGGCTACAAATCCAATCCATTGCAAATGTCCCAATCGTATCCTAAACATATCTCAGTCTTTAAATAACCTGGGAAAGTTTGTAATTAAGCAGTTCTCCCACTTCAGTTCTAATTCCCATACAAGCTCTTCGAGTTGGTTACATGTTCCAAAACATCCTTTTTTTTTTGGGATGGGAAATCATCAAATAACTTCTCCCGCTCTGGGCGGAGCGGGAGGGCGTGTCAGACTTTTACTGACTAAAACCCACCCGTGTTCCCGCACCCCTGGCAGGCATCGGCCCTTGCAGGCCCCATCTGTTGCTGCTGACATCTCTTTGAGGCGCGCGTGGAACACAACGCGCCGTCGACCCGGGCTTGGTCCTTACCGGACAACGAGCTACCCATTACTCGTCGTCCGCAAGCCCGTGCCTACGGTGGCCGGGAATCAGCCTGGGATTCCCGACGCCCAGGGCGTCTCCTGCGAAGGCCACGGCTGAGAGGGCGCATGTACTGCATCTCCCTCACGTGCGCCGCCTCCCTCTTTGCGAGCATAACTGCTTCGCTGAAGGAGGCGACTGCTAGCCATGCACTCTCGCTCCGTACCATGGCGTGGACCAGGGTCGGACGCGAGAGATCGCCGCCGCCGATCACCTCCACGAGGACACGGCGGTGCTCCGCCCAAGCCGGGCAGACCTCCACCGTATGCTCCACCGTGTCCTCAGGGCGATCTTCGCAATGGAAACACCCGGGCGTTTCCTCCCGCCCTATCCGAAACAGGAACCTCCCGAAACAGCCATGTCCGGTGAGAACCCGTGTCAGGCGGAAGGTAAGGACGCCATGCCGCCTCTCAAGCCACTCCACTCCAAAACATGCTGAATTACTGTACAAAATAAAAAAATTGATCCGTGTCAGAAGGACTCAATATCACTAAAATAATATCGTACTGAACTGAAGTCAATACAGGAAAAACAGCTGGAGAACCAAAGAGTATTTTGTGCAAAAATAATAATTAATTAACTTGTAATTCGTAACCGCTGAGCTAAAAATACATTCCTATCGAAAACTTAATATCAGGAAAACCTCAAAGTACCAACTTCAAATGTAGATAGCCTGTTTTTTTCGGAAGTTTCCGCTTTTTTTTCTTTTTATGTAAGTAGGTATGACCTTGATAAGGAAGTTTGATAAAAAAATCATAGAATTATTAGGGATTAGGGAATTTGAGCTAGCTAAGTAATTTCTATCTGACACCGACCTTGGTCGTAAACCTTTCCCAGAACCTCCAGTAAACACATTCTATAAAATTTACAAGACTAGATGATAGCCCAATCACTTCCTCCAAAAGAACCCGATCCTAAATAACTAGAGCACCCATATACCAGCATTAGGTCTACGCTAACCCAAAAAAAATATACCATCCTCAAGAAAATTCAGCGCAAATCATAAAATATACGTTTCTTTACCATCAGTTTGTCTATCTTAACTGTTTTCAAACCTAACCCAAGAACGTCAAAAGCAGTATCTGCATCCAATCGCAGACGTTGTTGAAGAAGAAAACACAAAAATATAACCCCAAATCAAAACAAATACCCAAAAAGCGAAACAAAAAAGACCCCAAGAACGTCACAATCAGAGTGAAAAGAAAACACTAAAATATAACCCCAAACCAAAACAAATACCCAAAAAGCGAAACAAAAATAGAAACCCAAGAACGTCAGAATCAGAGTGCCCTGGAGTTGTTCGGGATATCGTTCTTAAGAGTAACAGTGATTTAGGCTTCCGCTTCAGGCACAGTTATGGGCTTGCCCTATCACAAGATTCGGCAAAGCTGCAACTCCTGCCCGACCAGAGGGGTCCTCCCAGTTCGCAGCCCAAATATGTATTTCTGTCTGTAATCATTCCTTTTCTTGAGTACTTCTCCCTACCTGTACATAGCAGTACTTAACCAGCCGCAATTACCCGGAATGGCAGAAGTAATGTCGTGAATTTAGTATTTGACGCGTCCGCCCGGCCTGGGGGTGGCTGGTGCGCGCCGGGAAAACAAAAACAAAGTAACGTAGAGATAGGTATGAGCGAGGGCGGCGGCGGCGGCGGCGGGTGGCGGCGCGGTGTAGGCCGGGCCGGCGCCGGCCGACAGTGCACGCTCGACGACCGACCCCGACGCGTGTGAACAGTACAACCGCGCATCTGCAACGCGCAGGATCGCCGAACTTCGAATCGCTATCGCTTCGCATCCCAGACCTCCACCTAGGACACATAAAAGTATTGAAGATTTTTTCTCAAAGAGCATTGTGGAACCAAGATGCCTGTTGAAACCAAAATTAGCTTTTCCGGTGAGTCTAGATTCTTCAGTAACGATACCTTTAATATTTAGGTGAACATAAGCAAGCTTACTACAACTTACATAATAATCCCATAAAATCAGTTTGACCCATTGAAAACTTTGAATCATGAATTTAAACATTTGCTATTTTATTTTAAATGTTAATGCTATTATTATAAACGTTATAGCCAATATTTGATAGCAAATTAAAACTATGATATCATCCACTGATTAAGTACCTGCTTAATCATACTACATTTTACTTTTCGTTGTAACTTGTCCATGCACAACTTGGAAAACTTAGATTGCAATTTCAACTTGAAATGTATCATGCAAATATCTTAACGATGCGATGTGCGCATTAATTTTATGCAATTTCAAATTCCTTGTATACTCTAAAGCTGTTTGTTATGTTGTAATCGTGAACCGCCGGCACGCTAATAGGTAGGTGCTAAATGGTTGAACCTATAATAATAGAACCATTCTAAGTAGCCACGAAGTCCCCAGATAGTAATAGATTTCGGTTGATAAATGATATAGATCTTCAGATGTACTAACTATAAAGATACATTTGGTTCATTTAAATCACTAAAATTGATCCTGAATTCATGATATCCAAATCCACTACACAAAGTAGAAATGTTAAAATGGGTTGCTAACGATTGCTGTGTAAAATGTTTTGCAAATTATATGTAATGATGATAATAATAACAGTCACCCAAAAACTGAAGAAGCTAAAAAACTTAGCTACACAAAGAATAATAATAATGCCATGCTTAAATAAAAGCTGTTTATCAAGCAAGACCCAATTAGAGATGATATTAGACTCCTAAATGACATCGATGTTCGGTCATAATCATAATGCTATTATTTGAGTGATGCTCCAAACTCGCATACTATATCGAAGACCTTGCATACAAAACATTATCGAATTTGTGGTTAAGGTGTCGTCTAGACGGGGATTTTAGAATCCAAACAAGTGACAAGAGTAGAACTGTAGAACGTGTTGCAGTCAAAACAATGTGGTTTTCATATTTAGATTTAAACAGGCTCGTGCTTCGTGACTCTAGCATGATCTCATGGATTTATTGTCACGTACCTGTTATTCTTACTACTGTTCTCGTGTACTAGAGGCATAGTAGAGTCTAAATTCATATTTAGAGAAACCACTTTAGTAATAGTGTTAATGTTGACATTTGCATGCTCATATTACTGTTTTCAGCCCATCCTTAAACTTTTATGTCTTATTTTGTTGTCAACTTTCTCGGTTTCTCTAGCATCCTTGTTAGTGGTTTAATTTCCTTTGTTCCAACGCTCGCTCCTATCTAGATTATATTTGTTACTGTTTGTAGGGTTAACATTTTCGAAGTTATTTTGGCGTGAATACTAAACGGCGTAAAAAAATTAATGTATCTTGGTTGTTGGTTTGAAAGATATATTATCTACTAGCTTTTGCCAGCAGCTTCGCCCGCGTGGAGTTCGAAAATTATACCCAGGGAACATACTGTCGAGATAAAAAGTATCCTACGTGTTAATCCAGATTAAAAACTATCAGTGTGCCAAATTTCATCCAAATCTATTCAGCCGTTTTTGCGTGATTGAGTAAGAAACATCCAAACTTTCACATTTATTATATTAGTAGGAAGTAGGATTCTAGAGAGACTTAAAAAGGTCGATGTCTTTTCTCTCTCTTCTTCAACCCTTAGCCACCCAATGCTGAGTGTAGGTCTCTTTCAAAGGTCGATGCATTCATCTCAAAACAATGAACATCTAAAATAAGAATATTTTATTCATCAGGGGAAAATTCATCACAGAGAACGACAGTATAAAATAATAAGCTACTTAGGCTAGAATTTTTAGACGCTCATTTGCTTAATGAGCAGCCTCAGCTCCAGTTTCATGATACAGCCTAGTTAGGACAATTGCGTAATGGTTAAAACATTTTTGGGCATAAACTGTGTGGTTTAAAGGCGTGTCCGTTTGCCTCCCCCACCCTGCCTCCCCTTGTACTTGTCCTTGCAACCCCCCAGTCGAGCTGTGAAACACTGCCTAGTAAACTTCTTAACAATTTACATTATCAACTCGACAGGAAGCCAGCTTTGTTTCTTCCTCAGTTATTTTGTCGATTTATTCAAGCAAATTAGTTATTGTGTTTTCACTTTGTACACGGTCCGTGTATTCGTTGCACTTGAATAAAAACTGGTTCTAATGGCTCTGTTACCTTTTATTCTATCAATGTTGGTGGTCGGCATTAATTTCCTAAGCGTGCGTTTATTGTTAGAAGTTTACCATGACCGCTGGTCCGATTCACTTATACTTGCTAGTCACTTAATGATTTTACTATTGCAATGTCGCACGCACTTAACCTTGTTTGGCTAACTAGTTGACATGCCACATCGCAAACCATACTTGCATCCTGGCCTTGTCGTAGCCACAAACAAATCATATCGGCGAAATCGCTGCGTGCTGAAGCACTGTACACTGGGTCAGTAGCAACATTATATAATTCTATGTTGAGTTTATATTATTGTTGAAACTTTTTTTTCAGAACAGGAAAAAGGATATGCTAATATCATGTGTTACGCGTTCATTAAAAACATTACTTTTCATCCTTCTAAAAAAATATCAGTTGTCATGCTCTCCTTTGTTAGTCAAATTCAAAGCCAAAACGTGTAAAATTGTGTATATTCTATTCATGGCGTTCCAGTATATCTATTTACTTTACAACCTTGTTAATAGTTGCGTAATAGTTTTGTTTCTTTATAATTTTCTATTCTGTAGCGTGACACATGTAATATTCCTCGATTAATAATACAACTTCACCATTTAGTCAATGTGGCTATTGACCATTAGAACATTACTTAAGCCTATAGTGCGATAAAAATGTTACCAAGAATTCAAGGTCATCCTTACCTTAACGGTCTTAAAATACTAAAGGTACGATATGTGTAATAATCAATGTTAATTAGTTCGAAGTATTTGTTATTCCACTCCAGCAATACCAGCAACAATATGAAACAGTCAGGTTCTAAGTTCCAACATTAATAAGAATGATTTATCGTACAGCCATCTTAATGAATACAGCACTATACTTTCTGTACTTGTTATAAATTCTCTTCATAGTTCTTGACCTTTCCAAGAATCATCCTCATTTCGCGAATCCCCAGTTCGGTGCGCAAGTCACGTTCCATGTGTTTGCAGCGATAACATGTCTCTGTCATATTGTCAGCATAGAGGTAAACGAAGTACCTGCCTGCCCTGTCAACTTCCTGGCTCTTATCCTTATCGGAGATGTGCTCTTCGAGTCGGAATTGCTCAATTACACAGCTAGCATTGTTGTCGGTCAACCGTGGCGAAACTACGGAGCAGGTGTGACCTGCACTTTGCGTGATTTCCTTGCATTACGAATAGACGTATCATCATCTTGCATCCACGTACTAGAATGTTCGAGGCTGTAGATATTTTCCTTATTTTGTCTTCAACATATAATCCTTTAATGTATTGTTTTTGCCGGAGCTATAAATCAACCTGTACAGGTGCTGCCTTGAACCACGGATTCAATTTCGCGTCGATAGCGATTCTTCTCGAGCGTATCAGACCGAGCCAAACATGTCTTGGTAATCAATCGTCACTCAGCAGCTTGTCTTACATGATGTTTTTATTTTGAAATTGAGATGTATGCTTAATCACAAACGGAGGTATCACACCCCCGCCATGCCGCAAATAATGAATAATAGCCTACTCTTGTTATATCATCTGATTACATGTAATTACGTGATCCAGGACCATGTCCTCCATCTAAATCTATGTTGCGAAAGATACGGCAGGATATCCCGTTTTTACTATGTCATCGTTACCATGACCATGTGGACGGATAGCTCTTATTGTTTGTGACGGGATGCATCTCACGTGGCAATCTTTTGTGTGATTCTGGTGGTACATCTTTGACGTAATTTAATGTTCATTATTTTAAATTAGGTAGGTCTGTCGGAGCGCTCGTCAATCACTTGACCAGTTTTTTTGCTGTCAGCGGCGCCACTTGATATGATTAAGAAACATTACTTAGTCAGCCGATTTTTATTACTGTTGTGTGACTTGTTACGAAATTTCCTTGGACTTTGATATTTATTGATAAAGTTAGCACGAAACTGTTACAATTCGGGGGAAATTAAATGAATTACTAAATAAGTACTTGAAATAATTAATATTAATAGTACTATTAGGCACTTTTAATGCAGCTCGTTTTCTCTTTGGAAGCAACGTCCAGTTTTATCAATTATCTTACTAACTGAACTATAACGCAGGTATCAGCTCACTCATAACTAAACGTAATCACGCGACAAGAACTTGTACAAAGGCTGTTAAAATGATTCGTGTGGCCCACTGAAGTCTAAACAAGACAGCAAAATAAGTTTTTGCGTAGCACAATACGTAAAGGCTGAGATCATACGATTTGTAGTGTGATGTATATTCGTTAGTTGACACTGTTTTTAGAGATTACTTCGTCGTAAACATCACCACCTAGTTGTTACTACGCTGTATATAAACTCAATGCCTCATAATTTTATACTTAAACTTTTAGTGGCTATAACAAACCATCTTAGACATCTTCTAAATGTTCAATAAATGGGTATTCTTCAAGTTTTTAAATAGCAGTTACATCTGGAGATCGGCCAAATATAGCTCTATATTTCTAGATAATGTTTTACAGTATAGCACTTTTATAGAGTAGGTCGGAGACATTCGGCTTATTTATAGTCGACGAAATCGGCGCCTGCCTGTCTAGACCACCCCGATACTTCCCGAACTTCTGATCCCTCTGTCCGTGCAATTGCATTTCTCCATTGGGAATAAGATGAAAGAATAAATATCTAGTGTCTAGCCTGTAATTCATATTTTAGTAAGCCCAGAGCTTTCCAATTGGGTTAACTTTCTCGTCTTAACGAGTCATAAGTTTTGCTTAGCAGCCGATAACCTAATAGCTACGAACTGGAGCACTTTATCTACTCAGATTTATTACTCTTCCGGCCCTATCCCAATGAGTCATGGTTTATGGGCCAATTTTCTTATCTAGGGATTGTTTAGATGACAGGGAAGTTAGGAAATCGGCTTAGGGCTTGATAAGAGTCTGATAGATCAAAATTATACTTACTAACAATGACGATGAATATGACGAAGGTGGAAGACCCGCTGCAATTCGTACAACCAGCGGATGGTTAACTACAGTAGATAAAAAGCTAAGGCTAAAATTGTATTTTGTATTTAAGTCCATAGGTATTTTAGCCCCTTTGATACACACTGCTCGCTAAATTAATCAACCAGACGACTGAAGGACAGACTTAACGGTCCAACTATCGTGAATATGAATCGTAACCCATTCAGCTATCCGTTGTGTCTATTACAAATAATAAACATTTAGTTGTTGAAGCGTTACGTGACGTATCATTAATGAGAATATTAGCAATACATGACACATTGCAAGACTTTGGAAAAATAATATTAATAATGTTGTTAATACTTCAAGGTTTAATTAACAATAAAATACTTCATGACAAGTATTAATACGATGTTTATAGCCGTTCGAATGCGAGTCATTAACGCCTCTCTGCTGTACTTAGACATAGACATTTCTCTGAATTTAAAGAAGCAGAGGCGTCATGTTAAATATTCTATTAATCGTTTAACACACAAGTTCACCTTAGCACGAATTAACAGCCATGTTAGGAACGACAATACGCCTCCGTAAGTTATTGTCAATATTGGACCAGGTATGAAATTCATATCGACCGTATCGGAGCGTGCAATATATATAAGTTCCTCTTTTATTCTTTTGACCGATTCTACTTAATTATCTCATAACTATATATGGTCAGCTTTGTTTGTTTATTATATTATTTGCTCTTAATTATCGGTGATAACTTTGTGATTGTCCGATTCTTTGTCCTGTTTCTTACTAACATTATTTGAACTTATTACCAATTGCTTCAAGTTATTAAATCTTTCCAATAATGGATAGGCAATATCAAAAAAGCTATAGAAGTGAAAGACATCAATGCTTCATTATTTTTGTCATTGAAGTTATCGATCGAAAGATGTTTGTTTCAGTTTATTTTTTGTTACATAATTCGTAACTACAGACACACATTTAAGTTTTGGTATGGTGATTTTTGTAATCTATTATCTATTCATAGTGTAGGCGGGTGTTCATGTAGACACGACAGTGTAAATTGCTCTATTGACAAAGCACTTACGTCAGTAGAGTGTTTGAGACGCACTCAAGTTCAAGGTACCAAGTATTTGTTAATTCCAATTTGCCCTCTCTTGCGATGTTCTTCTCAATGAAAACCTACGTTATTCAATAATCAGAAAAAATGGATCTTATCGATAAATTCACCATATTGATTCTCTACTTGACACGTAACTTATATGCGACTTTGTGTATACAGGTGGCAAACTGGCAACCGAGGTTTCAATTCCATGTATCCATACTTCGAGCATGTAGTAACAACGCTGATTCACCTTGTTTACCTGTAATACACATACTATGTGCCAACGACGCTTTAGCCATGGCTAAAGGGTTTGCCCCAGAATCTGCTCCGACAAGATATATTTATGTACACAAAGTTGATGTCATCATCATTCCATCCGCGTGGTTTGAAAATTGACACGCGGGCAACTGTTTTGCATAGTTACCAAAATAGTAGTAATTAGCACTTGTATGTTAAAAGGAAACATTAGGTTATGGTATTTTGATGATAAATCCAACGTGTAAGGTAGCATCGCGTGATATCGAAACCTGAATATCAGTGTTTTAATGGATAGGTTTTCCAGAGTACCTACTGTGTAGTATGTAAAGATAATTTCAGTAATTTCCACGCCCTGCAAGCTGAGCGTTATTTGATGCATTTATCATGGGCTGAGATAGGCATCGGTATATCTGCAGCCGTGAGAACTTCGTGACTAGGCCCACACCTAACTGTTTCACTTCAGTAATGCCAATGCCAGTTGCATTACAGATATCAAGCGTAATAATACTATTAACCGTTTGAAATGGTATCCTCGTTTCAATATCAATTATGTAATTCCATACTTTACGTAGCTTTTCGTTGTCACGTTAGACTAGGACAGCGCATCACAAATTTAAGATAGATATTAATTATCTTAAATTCGTTTTGTTAGTAACATTTAGAAACGTGTTTGTTTTCTAGGCGTTTCTGGTAGTATTTGATATTCAAATGTATTGTCAAATTTATCTATGATGGCATCTTCTCCGTTAGTTCTATTATTGTAAATTCCTAAATTGATGCTCAGGTCGTGACTCGAGACTTTTGCCATTGACAACCAGTTCTCGAACCGTGTTTGTTTCCTTATTCTCATTCTTTGGCAACGACTTGTTTAAGGTAAGCTACACTTATTACCTATAGCCCCCATGTCAGGTCAGAATTACTCCTCTTCGCGAACTATTCCATGTTTATTTATTCACGTGCAGATTTCCATCAAGAAGTTTTTGCATCAAGTAGGTACCACTCACTACTATTTCGAAACAAACCGTTCTGCACCGTTATTTAATAAACAATTGATTTTTTCCATCTTGTACTAGATCAATGATTTGGTGAAACTACATTATTATTTAAGCCGATTCTTGAGTACAACTTTCTACGTATTTATAAGTTTTCGTATGGAGCGAAAGGCTCGATCTTCACTGCCGGATTGGTATTCCTTACAATCCACTTACTGCTTCTTTCGGATTAATTATCATCATTTAGCGTGTGTGACGATCCACAATTAGCATGCCAGGTGTGGTGTTGTGCGGCTCATTACGCGCCATTATCGTAGCGAGAGCGAACGTGTCCTGATTGTAGATCGAATTTCATTCCATATGCGCTCCTATTATCGGAATCCTATAGGGCGGTGGTCTCGATCAATCTTTAATACTACATTATTAATTGTAATGGGATTAATTATTTGTAATGGTGATGTTGATCTATTAAATAGATAACTCCTACAAACGTGCCACGTTCCGCTTTAAGCTAATCAACCGTGACAGTCGCATTCTATGTAAACACTACATTTGCATTCAATTTACTCTATATCTATGCTATGTGTTAACTGACCCACTTTGATTTGATACAACTAGGAGTCCGCTATCTAGCCGCAGATATCGCGAATATCTGAGCGATCTTATTGATAGCATTGGCATCTCCATCATTGCCAATTACCAAGATTAAAACAATGATCAATAAATCGTGGAAGAGTTTCGAGTGGTAATAAACATCAGAGCGGTGAGTGACATAACTTATCTGTTATTTTGGTCAGATGTTAAAGTGGAGTCCTCTTTTAATTCGTGAAATACTGCTTTTGGCTTAAAATATGCCGTATATGGTATGATCAGTCTTTATTGTCATTTGCCAGTGAATACAAATTGGCGTTTCGCGTCTTTCTGTTTACGCGGCCGGTTGTTATTATAAGGTAGGACCAACATTGTCCCCATACCTGCTGATGACTCACGGATACGCCATCATTTTTTCTCATAAAGCCTCGCAGCCAATAAATATTTCAGTTATGATAATGTCTCGATAGTTAATTGTTTAAAATGTGAGGTCGATGATTCATTGGTGTTTATTGACATCGGTTTAGATGCAATCTTGTTGCCATTTCTCATCGTCGCTTTATACATAGCGAGGATCGCGGCAGCAGTCTGCCCGCCAACTCGGTCGCACTGAGTATTTCCGTTGCAAAGTTTAGTGAACTTTAACTAATTTCGTTCTTAAATAACATAATTGCCATGATTATAATAGTCAAATTGAAGATATTTCCCTTGATTTTAAACTCCAAGAAAAGTTTTCATTTGCGACAAGAGAAAGGTAGGAAGTGAGAAATACGGAGTGATATCCGATCATCACGCAACAAGTGGCTATTATATCGTGCGTGAGATAATGCATGAGTAAATACATTATTTTATCAATGAATTGACTTCGGTTATTACGGTATCGTTGTAAAACTTGTTGCAATTTCTAGACTACACGGCAGATCGTGTGCCTACATAGATCTTAACTATCGTGAAATCATTTAACGAAGCCAGATTCACATGTCCTATTAACTAAACTAATTAATTGCCATTGAGAATTGCATCTGTCCTGCAGCAGCTCGTTGCTTCGTTGCATCAATTACGCGGCCGGCTCTCATGTTGACCGCAAAATTGTCCTTAATTGACGAATTAGTGTCTATTCGGCGGGAAAGTGTGATACCTACACAGCTCGATTAATTGGAACAGTTGATGCTAACTACAATTTAATTTGCGGCCCGTACTGAGGAGTGAACTAAAAACATGTAATAAAAGTAATTTAAGTAAATGGTTATTCAAGTGTTTGTAATTTAGACTAGGTATACACTGTACCATCAGTTTTTTTTAAACAAAATGTTATGTATGTCGGACATTCGTTCTTGTTTCAATTTTATATTGTTTATATGAAAAGAATAACGCTATCGGGCTAATATGATGAATATTGACTTACTCACTGATCAACTCTTTGGATAGAAATTTTTGATTTTCCATACCATGTAATGCCTTGAATTTTATTTACCCAGTCGCGGTACAGTATACCAAACTACATACACCGGTACAAGACCTACAAGAAATAAAATAAATATTTAATTTCTAATCTGCTTGTTTTTATCTTGCGCACGAGTACGTCAACTTGAACTTGACCACAAAAACCAATGTCGTCGTCCAAAAAGTTTTTCCTCACACTGTGTTACCGAGTAATCCGCGGTATGCTAATAAAATGGATAAATAATGACGTTACTTAATATAGCAGTTACATCATATTTGTGAACCGAAGTACGGATGATAATGTCGATAGTACATATTATTGAGTATTTTCCACGATCTGACAACACAGTATCGCGAAAATTTCCTGTGGTCGTTCCAAGACTAATCACATTAGCGAATATTATATATTTATGTCACGAAGCTTTTGAAAATAGAAATACCGTAAAATTCACTTAAAATCTAGATCTAACAGTTTTTTTGCATACGGAAAATACCATATCCATAAACATGGACCTGATCAATCGCTTTCCATCAGTCGTGACTCGTGATCGAGGTCAAGAGCAGGCCTAGTCCATAAAAAAAAATGAAAATTTTCGCTGGCCATTTTCAGCAAACTTTTGAAATTGTTTCTTTATTGGCCTCAAGCAGTGCCCCACTCCGGTCGGACGAAAAATTGCCGATATGGTCTGAAATCACAAGAAGTACACAACTCGCGGAGTTCGAAGATCGCATTAGTGCTGCAAAGACCGGTTGCCAGAAGCGCCGTGGTAACCCGTTTCCCGTACTCGAATGCATAACTTGCGTGGAATTGTAAACACTATTAAATGTCAGCTACTATATGAAAATTGAAAAGAGTATGCTTAAGTCGTTTGGTCATGTTGAGAGGATGGATGAAGGGTGCCTAACAAAAGGTATTAACGAGGCAGTTGTGAGTGGAAATGCTGGGAGGGGACGCCCTAGGAGTAGTGACCTTATTAGTGATGTTCTTCAGAAAGGCAGTGTATCAACATAAACGAGGCCAAGGGAGTATGTAAGGATCGTAGCAAGAAGCGTTCAATAGTTATTGCCTACACCCATGGAAGTGGGGAAGGCGTGAGTTTATGTATGTATTTACATAATATGTCAGCCTGTCTTTTAAAAATGTAGAAATACCGCAAATGGCACTTGAATCTGTCACAAAACTACACTTCGGTGACGACACAAAAGTGTGGTAAAAGGGTCATGATGATAAGTCTGGAACTGACAAGATTTACGCAGTACTACGCATAACTATTACCCGTAATTTTCAGAAGAGTTGTTCGAAGCACTTGAAACTTCTCAATAAAGTGACATAAAAGTGGTAACTGTTGGTGTTACCTCCAGTTTTATCTATAAGCTTCTTGGTATTACATGATAATTTAAGCGGTATACATTATTCACAGAAGGGGAATATTCAGAACTAGATTATGTCGCCCCCGCGATGAGGTATGGCAGGAGAACACGAACATTAGCGTGGGATTAAATTTTGTCACATAAAGCACCTGCTGTGATACCATTGTATTAGTAATATGACTGTTTTTAAAAACGCTATCGAAAGGTTATCTCCCGCTATTTATTGCATGAACATTAATTTTGTCTTTTATATCCAACTGTTTCTTACCTACTTCAGAACAGTGCGTCCTTTGCCACAATTGAATCACAAGCTTATTGTCAAAGTATGGAATGTATTCAATAATAATGACAAATGTACCTCTTTACATGACAAAAGAAGTCCGTCATTTGCCCGACAAACATGAAAAAAATCCTTCTTGTTATGCTAATGCTGCCAATTAAATTTAATGTGACCACGAAATATGGACAAATAGCTTAAATACAATGTTTCCGCATCAACACCAATGATATGGAAACGAGACGGTATTTTTAACAATTACGAGTATTTTTTTAATAATATGTTATCGCGATGAACACGTTGCATGAGTCGTCAAGCCACAAAAGTGGTTAAATGACGTCCTTCCGAAGGTCATGGATGATAAATCACTAGTTTTTATTGTTATTGTATACGTCTACAAGTTAACAACGCAATAAACCGTAGATATTGCCTTCAAGAACAACACCAAAAATATATAAGTTATACTTAGATGTACTGAAACCGTTCGCAGTAATAATGGGAAAACTTCCAACTGGGAATATAAGCTATGGAAACCCTCGCAGCCTATTAAAGAGTTCATAATTTATGAGTGTCTGCAGTGCACTGTGCTCTAGCTCTAATTTGTCCCAGACAAGTTTCATTTGAATTCATTATGACACGACGTTTTATTATAGCCATACGTTTGGTTAGAAAATTAGAGTAATTAGATGATGTGATCGCATGTGTAATACGACCAATCAAATGCAATATAAACCTACGCGGAAAAGCTTCGGGGTTTACGGAACAAGTGTGTGATGATTGCATAGTATGCATATTTTAATTATAGCATGTAGTTTGATTGATCACTATTATTGATTATATCGTAATGGACCGCAAATTGCTGCAAATTATAGTCCACACGACAGTTTATTTAATTTGCAAAAGTTTATATGAAATTGTATTTCTTTACTTTTGCTAGCGATAAATTGGCTGTTCTGTTTTTGTCACTGTCTTAATTACGATGTCGTTTACATTTTCGTACGTCGACGACATAATGCACATTGAAGACTTCACTTTCTAAACGTGCTTTACTAATTTCCTCGTGTAGATGAGCCACTTGTCACACCACTCGGTTATGATGTAAAGCCCACGCGCGTCCACAAGGCCGCACCGCTGCGCAATTGTCTCTGATGATTAATCAGGCTTCGGACGATCAGTGCCGGACATACGCTACTACCAGTCGGCCGGCTTCACACGTGCCTTAGCATAGCTCGGATCAGTGCAAGTTAAGTGTTGTGACACCATCGGCATCGAACCAACGTAATATATTGGAAAATATTACTTGTCAACTCTTTTTCTATGAGACCATTTAAATTATTCAAACAACTTGATGGCGTTATATTTCATACTTCTATTTGATTAATAGTACTAATTGAGCATAACAAATGGAAACAGTAATCAATTTTCTTGAGCAAACAACTTGAAGTTATAACATTATCACCCACCACACTTTGTGAGCCTACTCAAATGTGTGGACGTAGATACCAGTTGTGCCTTGTGTTTATAGACTACAGTGGGTGTTTCACACGCTCCTAAGTTATGCGGATTTATCAAACTCTGCCTGAATGTCGCAAACCATCTCTATGTCATTAAACATATCAAAATACCATCGTTTCCTTGTGATCATGTCGAGTGCAATATACATACTCATGTAAACTAATTCTACCATCTGTCTCAAGATAATTCTATATCATCTCTGTATTTTTTGTCGGCATGTTTTTATTTTTTGCTTTATGTGTCTTTCTTTTTTGTTGTCGTAGACGGCAGTTCCACGGACACGCTCAGGAAGCTCAGTGACGACTCTTCGAGAAAACATTTATCAGGTGAGTTCCAGCATGTCCAAGGTTGAAACTATTATGAATAATGTTCTACTTATGATTGCATGAGAGCACAGTAAGCGTGCATGGTCCATGCTTCCCGTGTATGATGTTCAAGCACGCACAATACACGATATCATCACCTCTCATTGTCGTTCTATCTGTACATAGTTTTAATGTCACTTATTCATAATATCACTCTTCTGTCTCGACGAAATGGGGCAGATTTAATTGAAGCTGAGGAGGACGAAGTCTCTAGCAGTCTGCCGGAGAGACCACGATCACACCGCAAGGCATCTAGTAAGTTGGTCACTACTAATAACAGTAGAGTAACTGTGGAGGTGGAGGCATGCACTGTAAATAATGTACATAGTAACTTGGTGATGGTTCTTAGCGCTAGGTGTCGGCATTACCACAATACATTCTGTAAGGAGACATAACTAGAAGTAATTTGGTTTACACAACATAACCATTAGGAAATCTAATTTCGTAACAGCGAAACATTATATTGATTTGTAGCCCGAATTCAGACTTACATTCGACCTGAACAGAAATCAGGTTTAGTGCATGACAAAGAGGAGTAAAATATTAATACCTAAGGTAGAATGGAATGATGTTAGCTAATATTGATTAGTAACTAACTAATTCATTAATGAAATAAGCGCCGTATGCGATGCATCCGTAGCACGTCAGGACTCGGGTTAATCAGCTATTAACAATGTCGGTTTCCGCGTTTGAAACGCATTGCATCGATTGCGTGTCAACAAGTAGAGGCGCTCGCCTACGATCAATTAGTGACATTGTTTTACAATCGATCCATAATTCTTATCTTTTGTTTAGCTTTTTTTGCCATAACGAATTTAGACTCACAATTTGCAGACAATGAAACAACAATTAATTACATAATGACGATAAGCTAACTAATAACATTGGTGATTTAGAAATAGACACAACTTGACATTTTAAAATTGATTAATATATTTCAGTTTTGTTCCGTAAGTATCCACTTGTAATGCAACAAATAAGTAAATAAATTGACACGGCCGGGACGTAAAATTTCAGCCAGTAGCTAGTACAGAAACGGAGCACTATAAAATTACATAATTACTAGTAAACAATACGAAGTAACATAATAAGTGTAATAAACCGTATCTTGCTTGTGTACTCAGATGCGTGTAATCCAACTATTAAGTAATACCTACAAGTCAAAATTCTCATAATGAGCGGAACTATTACGAAACGTAGTGAGACGTGTGAAGTAGGAACAGTAGGAGCACTTGTCTAATAGTTAGAGGCTAATGTGTATGTGTGTGTCGCTTGTGTGTATCGCAGCCAGCAGCACGTTCAGTGTCACCTCCATGGACGCGCTGTGGGAGAAGCACCCGCGCCGCCTCAGCGAGGCTGGCCTCAGGAGGTCATCAGGTAACTAGCACGGTATCTCTGACCAACATTATAGCTCCACGACAATACGTGACATTCCCATGCCTATCTCTTAATTAATCTAAGTTACAAGTCGTGTACAATTTTTACATAACGTATCAACTCACGATGTCGTGGAAATAATTTTGGCTCCGTATCTTAAGTTTCACTTAGATTATACGTACATAGCAATCAATCCATGCACCATAGACCGCACCCATCACATGCTCTATAGATGTTCGAGTATTTTGATTTCTTGTGCTTGCCATGGTGTTTGCGCAGAGTTTCGATGGTTGAAAGCATGAGCTTTTTGTTCTTGGATTTCTATTGCAGCGCGTAGTGGTCTCCGAAGTCAACTGCAGTTTGTTCAGAGTTTCAAACGAAACGAAAGTCCGCAATGTTGATGTAAGATATGCAAACGAGTAAGCGAGTCACCCCGGTGGCCATGCACTTGCATACAACGGTACATATTCAGTTCATATGCCCGACATGTGTGTTCGGAATAGTGAAGAGGGCATGCATATTCAGAAGGCTATATATTTCAATCCTCGTTAGACATCAAGTTTCATTGACTCTATTTTCTCTAGTAGTCACAAAGGATTATGTGATTTTTACAGAACTTCTATTTACCACACCTTGGGGGTTTTCAGGAGAAATATAATCATCTGTGCCTCCATTTTGATATATTGGTTTATTATTTCAGATCATAGTGTTATATTAACAGAGGACACTGACAGCTTCATAATTGGCGAACGAGTTTGGGTGGGTGGTACTAAACCTGGCCAGATCGCATATATCGGCGAGACACAGTTCGCTCCCGGCGACTGGGCCGGCATCGTGCTTGACGAACCTATTGGTATGATAACTATAATGTTGGTAACTTTTAAAATGTTTTACGTTTGTACCTTGTTCTAACTAGTGATGACTTTTATAGGTAAAAACGACGGCTCTGTAGCGGGAGTACGCTATTTCCAGTGCCCAGAAAAGCGTGGTGTATTCTCTCGACTTACTCGCTTGACCCGCGTGCCCTTTATCACACACGCTCCTCACGATGCATCACCGATCTCAGACGCGAGCAGCGTCTTCGAACGCCCGCCGTCCGGCACCAGGCAAAGACGCGCACTCTCACCAAACGGCAGTATACGCAGCATCGTCAGCAGCAAGATGAGTGAGTAATAGTCAGCCACCACATTTGTTCCTGGATAACACTAACTGAGACAAGAAGAATGAATCTATGTTTTCTTCCATAGATGCATCAATATCGACAACGACCAATGGAGATGTCCGTGTGGGAGACCGTGTCATCGTATCTAGCAGCCGCGGCAGTAAAGCTGGTACTTTGCGTTATGTTGGTGTTACCGATTTTGCTACTGGTGTCTGGGCGGGTGTAGAACTCGACGATCCTCTCGGAAAAAATGATGGCTCAGTAGATGGAAAGAGGTATAGTTTCCGAATCAATAAGGAGCGTAGTAAAATGCGCATGTCATGAGTCTCATATCCATATATCGATATCGATTCCTCTTTCAGGTATTTCGAATGTTCACCTCGCTTCGGCTTGTTCGCGCCCATCTCGAAAGTCTCACGGTCACCATCGAACCGCAAGCCAGGCGCGTGCGCCATCCACAGCAATGGTCGTGCGACTCCTCTGCGGCGCTCCAACTCACGGGAATCGCTGACGTCATTGGGCACGTCTATCGCGTCTTCCCGCGTGGGGGTGAGGCTCGGGGTGACGTCGCTGGGCGCTCAGGTAGGCTAGCCCCGCGCGCGATCGGCTGAACCTCGCTCGCCGCGATCCCCGCCGCCCCCGGCCCGTGCACGCCCGCACCGCAGCGCGCCCAGTCTGCTGGACAAGACGCTGCTCGTCAAACACGTCGAAAACGACCGCTGCGCCATCATCGCTCTACCGAAGCCGCGAGTTTATTACGATATAGTATTTAGATCGAACGATAAGAGTAAGGAGTTAAACCCTCGACGTTGGGCTAGCGAGACGCTCCCGAAGTCTTGGCGGTGCTCGGAGAGCGTGCTGAGCTTCGACAGTCGGTCCGAGCGGTCACGGCGCAGCGATTCGAGCGGCAGCAGCGCCAGCGGCTCGGTGGCGCGGAGTGCGCGGGGCGGGGGCGGCGAGGTGGTGCGGTGGGGGGGTCGGCCGGCCGCCGTGACTCGGGCCAGCCGCGGGGTCGCCTCAGCTACAAGTACCGACATATTCGTGGAGATGCCGCCGCCACGCACTCACTTTTCAGGCTTCGGGAAAAGTTACCATTTCTCTTGCGTGTCACCCTTTCAGTTCACGTACCCCTATGTGGTGTATATTTGAATTAAACGCTACAGAAATAACGATTTTATTGACGCGGTATCGATTCTTGGCTTGTCAATTTTGATTGATCGTTTGATAGCTTCTTTTAGTTGTGATATTTTGGTGTTGGGCGAGAAAACTACAAATAAACCAAGATCCAATGCACAGTATTGCCCATTATGCGAAGAATCTAACCCTACAGCTAGTCGTATGACATGCAATGTACAAGTTAATTGTATTAATTGCACTGTTGTGCAGCGAGCAGTAGTCGGCGTCACGAAGGGGACATGGTCGCAATGTTTCTATGTTCAATATCAAGTACAATCTGTTCAAATTATAACAGCTAACCTTCGAGCTTGTACTCTGCCATGATGTACATGAAATAAATTTACGTGAACGAGACTGGTTAACGAAATGACATGCAAAAGTGATGGTATCTATTCATCTAGAAATTGCTTATTTTTGCATGACAATTGGTTTGAGTTTATTTATGGTCTGTAGCTGGCACTCCTTGGTTTGGCCCTTGTATTAATTATTTTTATTTGTTTTGTTTTTATTTCGTTTTCGATTCACTAATTAGTACATACTTAAGTTCTTTAGAATTTATTTTTTGATTATGTTCTTTTCTTTATATTTTATCTTATTAGTAGTGAATCGAAGACACCTTTGGACGTAGTGATTCATCTCATTTGGCTTTTAGTATGTGCCCATATTTAGTTCCATATAGTTTTCAAGAGACTGCAATAGTCATATCGTACTGTCTAAAAATATGTTTTCGGACTGTGATATTATTTTTAAGACTCCTTCTGGGACTGTACTATACAACAAATCTAAGTGTTGTGTGAATTAACAATTGTTTTGCATATATATTGTGATCATTAACCCATTTTGCGATAGGTGGCTTTTATTTAAAGAAAGCTTGGAGCCTGTCAAGGGCTTGACTGCTCGGCGCTCCATTGAAAGACTTACATGTATCCAAAGAATTCGTATATTAAGTGCATCTTATGCATTCCACTTATACTAGTGGTTCGGTACACTCAAGTCCTTACTCAGTAGAAACTTTTCTATAACATCTACTATTTCTAAAATATCGAATATAGTCACGATTCCTACTTATCACTTAAAATATTAAAATTATAAATATTTTATACTACATTAGCACCTCATTCGTAGATTTCGTATATCTCTTTTTCATAACTTCATTAGTTTTAGTTTTTAGAGCTTTTTATAATTTGCTAATACGACAGTTGGTGTGTCACAGTCACACAGCATCTATCGTGTTGAGTTGTTTCACTTTATGGTGTATCAGTGAAACCAATGGACTGGCATTAACTGCCATTGAAACTCATCAAGGTTTCAGCTGTACTGATAGATGTCATTCGTACTGATATGGTCAAGTGGGACAAATGCGGTCTTGCAATTCCGCACTCGTTAGAGCTCATGATTTTTTTCTAACGCTGTTGACTAACGGCCTAATTCATAGCAAATTATTTGGGAAGACTACGCTGATTGTCCGATTTGAAGATTCATTGAACTCGTCATCTACCAGTACAGTGATATACACCATGCAGTGAGTTGAGTGCGTTAACGCGTGTTGTTTTCCCTCATGTTTGTTGCGTATTGGCACTGTCACTAACGGCACGGCGGCAGCGTGTTGGTGGTCCGCGAGCTTCCTCCACCCCGGTATCCGCGAAGAACGCCCTGCAGGTACAGTACCCCACCATCGCCGCACGGTAGGCTGGCTATGCGCGCGCCAAACGTGTGCCAAACGTCACAACTTACACAAAACTACTAAGGACCATTGTACAGCCGACCTTAGTGGTGTTCTGAAGTTCGGTACACGTGTGGCGCCAGTGTGTTCCAACTGCGCCGGTGGCGACACGGGGCTTCCTTTGTTTTGAACGTTCAAAATATTGAGCAGCTTAATTTTAAGTTTGTTTCTTTCATACTAATGAAAACGGCAACGAATGTACGTAATAGTAATTTATTTGTGTTTTTGACGTTGATTTGTATACTTACAAACTAAACTTTTAACAATTAATGATGTTAGTGTCCCAAGCCGTCCTGTTGCCCAACAGGGTCAATGTAGTAATTCATAAGAGACAATATTTGTCAATTATAGCGCACTTCTAAGTACAAAACACATTTGTTTTAATCATGATCATGTTCCGACAATACACCTGCAAATAGATTATAACACACACATTGTAACATTAAGTAGATATGTCAGAATTTCAGCCCGTTTCATAATAGCAAAGCTGTGATACTTTTTTTCGGTTTATAATTTTTATTAAATATTTGATTGAAAGAGAAATCATGAAGATATTGAGTTACATTTATGGTTTAAATGCATTTTATTGTTTACATTTTTTCTTAGTTTTTAATACTGACCAGTGCCTGTAAGTAATGATGATATTCATAAATATATAGACTCATTTGAACACAAGCATTCCATTGCTATTAAGATAGGTTTTCACTTTTATTAATAATATATTGTTGTTATAACTAGTAATTATAATCTCTACTATTAGAGTAACAAGAACTTGGTCTAGTTTCTAAATGTAAAACGTAATTTTGTGAGAACGAAATAGTGATTAATATACTTTAGTTTTAATAAACTGTACTACTTTCTCTGTGTATTATTGTCCTACCTTCATTATCCCTCGTTTTATGGTGATAATAAATAATTAAGATTTATCTAACTGTTGTTTTATTGCATCTTTAACGCTGTAAAATAGCTTGTGAAGGCATGTGCGAATTACCGGATGGTTTGTGAGAAATATGAAACAACTTGTAACTGTAACACTTTCGCTGTTTTGACTGCTTTGCTTCCTAAACTGCCCCCGAGTCGACGGTGCCCTTGACTGAGTAATTGTGGTATAGTAATTTGATATTCACAGTCGATACGAGATTTTTATGGCGCTCGACATAACTGAATGGTGTTGCGGGCCAATACTCGTAAATAATTCCGTTTGATGGCTTAGTTTTACTCTTTTTTATTGTTGCACGCCTCCAATCATAAAAGTGAAACCTAAAGGTTTATGCTTTTGTAAATCATACCTATAATAATAAAACAGGCGTGTTTTATTTCTTACGTTCGAATAAAATAGTAGTCATTAAATTCCATCAATTCAATGCGCAAGGCAATCTTAGAAATTCGCGGTAGAGTCGCCTATCTCGATGATATTATGTTAATAACAATTTCATCATATAATTTTCTTAGAATAGTTTTACAAACAAAGTCGTTTGTTATCTTGATGATAGTGAGGCAAATAAATTTTTTAATCTAAGATTTTTATCAAACTACTTTATCAAAAACGCTGGTAATTAAGTAAGAATGTCGTAAAATCATAGTTAAAGTAGGCGCCGTTACCTACCTATAATCTTAAAGGAAAACTTAAGAATACATATTATAGTCAAAGCTTATTTTGTTTATGCTTATATGTAATAACTAATAACACATTTTTAAATAAATGAAGCTGTGTTTTCGCCCAATTCTGGAGGAAGTCAACGCCCACATTATTTTTAATAGCGTTGTCAGATGGCCGATTAGGTATAGCAAGTTGTTTCGTATTGCTGACAAGTCCATACGATATGCATGAATGGAGGTGCGGTTATTAGAATATCTTTGTATGTAAATATGGGTGCCGGTGCGGGTATTCTCTATGTAAATCTTGTTTGGTATTTATCTGATTATTGACGCTTGTTCTACAAGGCTGGGGTATAGATCCGTTATATTACCTATAGCAGTTTATTTTAGGTAGGTAGTAATAGGCTGATATGTTTTTAAATTATTTATTTTAGGTACCTCTTTTTTATAGACTAAAATAAATTATGCCTTTTTCGTCACATATTTTGTGCAAGATAGTTTTTCTGGACGAACATTTTTCTTTCACCTGCCTATGTGGTACCTACTTAGCAAATTCGTCTAATTAATTAGGTAGCTCCGGCAGCTACCTACATTACCGACTACATCTTGTAGTAAGTCTCAAAAACATATTCCAAGACGGTCTCTCTCGGGAGACTCCTAAACTAGCTACTAAATTTGAAAGCTCTGCTCACAAGTTGAATGTCCAAATTATCCCTTTAGTCATGCATAATTCTCTCCCATGGCATGAGATCGATGACCCAATCAAAACCACTTCCAACAGAAATATGAAACTACACATATTTATAAAATTAGGTATCCATCTTCGATAGCTTTTCGATTCACTCCAATACCCCAAATTCTGGATCAAAGAGCTATTCAGAGTACCGTGGATTTAATATTAAAACCTTTTGAACCCCATTATTTGTGCAGATAACTACTATTATTATATAGTACGCTATTTACCATAGGCACTCCTAGATGACGGACGAGACCACATTAATATTACATGCCTTGAGGCTCCTCGTACCAGATCCTAACATAACAAATCTCTCTCCCGGGACTACACGAGCTCATATTAAGGTCATCTGTTACTTCAAACTAATTTCATAATTTGTAGCGAGTACACAAATAGAGTACTCGATTACAGTTGAATGCTACCTATAAATATTTCTGGGGCGGCTATAATGTCATAGCTAATTACACACCCAACTTTAAGTCTTGCACCAGTGTCCTTAATAGGTATCAACCGAATGCATATTCATTTTGTTGAATCAACATAGGAATGCTAAATTAACGAAACGCATACTTTAGTCACCTCGTTCCCGCATATAAGCCATCCTTATATGGAGATAGTATCTACTCAACTGTAGATAATAATCGGAGACTGCGATGTCGTTTCCAGACAGTCCCAGTCGTTGGAACATTTCCGCAATCGATAACTGTATTTTCTCCCATGCGGTGGGTGGTCCCTACATCCAGCGCTTGAACGCGCCATCTATCTACTGAACCAGTAGGTACAGTACGAGATCTATATGTTCCTAATTATTGTTTATTACTTTTGGGTGAAATTCGGCTAGAATAATACTTTGTCATTATGCAAATAGCACAGCCATCTCTTTAAGCAGCCAGACAAGCCTACGCGAAGAAATATCGTAAATACCAATTTGGCAAATGATAGTCTCATAAATTACAGTTATTAATACTTATTAGACATGGAGTGGACATGACATGACTACATGCTGCCTACGTGATATTAGGTCATACCAGATCTCCGTCACTCACCCACAGCCTCTGGAGAATACCTAACATGTACCTCGCAGACCTTGGGAAGGGACTGACGCAATTGTTTCATATTCTAGAATAAATGGGATCTGTCAACTGTGTGTGAGTGTACAAAAATAGGTTTTGGACGCCTACAAAACAAATAAGTTAGGCGTGGTTTGGACTTTCTTGGAAAGAATAAAGATGACAGCCAAAGTTAATGGTGAGAAGTTTTGCACAACTGGCTTATAATATGAATGAGGATTTAGTTTATCGCAGTTCGCAGCCAGACGGTGCTTGTTCAGAGATACAATGGGGAAGGATTAGATATCTCCCTGCGCAGACATTCCCCCTCTTTTTAACTTGGGTAGGCAGACAGCTATAAGCCATTTTAATCAAAGTAGGTATGGTAGATCAATGCGCCATGCGGCGCAATTTGCACGCTTCTTGTTTTAGCAATTTTTCCTTCATAAAAAGACAATAACAAGTAACGTAATGAAGTGGTAGGTAATTAAACGTGCGGTCGTCAAGGCCGCACTTAGTTATGTTCGCGTACAGAATTAACTTCACTTTAACTACACTGTGCCAGAGACTAAAGAACGTAGCGATACAAGAATATACATAGGGCTCTTCGACATAATGAATTTTATTTAAATAAAGGCTCACGCAGACAGGCGCGACGAGACTCTTGTAGTACAATTTCCATGAAGTTTTTAACCGACTTCCAAAAGGAGGAGGTTCTCAATTCGACGGGACCTTTTTTTTTTTTTTTATATGTATGTTCCCCGATTACTCGAAGATGGCTGGACCGATTTGGATATTATTTTTTTTGTTTGAAAGGGTATACTTCCCAGGTGGTCCCATGATCATCAAGTCAGGATCTGATGATGGGATCCTGGAGAAATAGAGAGAACTCTTCAAATTTTATAGGCACACTTGAAGCAATTTGTGTAGTTTTTGAAAGAGTACTTTCTCGGAGTGGTTCCATTTGAATTTGGTGAAGATCTGATGAAGAACTTCGGAGATAGGCAACGGAACTCCTCAATAAATGATAGCAAATGGACAGGGATTGCTAAAATCTCATGTCTGTCAATTGTTTACACCAGTTAATAACATAACATCACGCCGGTACGCTGTGAAGGGGTAAGCACATGTGAACCACTAAAAAGTGAAAAATAAAAAACTTTTTTCAAAAAAATAAACAACCGACTTCCAAAAAAACACTAAAAACTGAAAAATAACTTTAATTTCGGAAGGCGGTGACAAACAATTAAAATACATATCCAAAGTCACCGACTTCCGAAATTAAAGTTATTTTTCAGTTTTTAGTGTTTTTTTGGAAGTCGGTTGTTTATTTTTTTGAAAAAAGTTTTTTAATAAAAATTGTTTTACTAGAGACACGTCACGCCTGTTTGCGGAAGCCTTAAGTGCAAATTAGTGTTGTTCTTATTAGTTCGATAAGTTATCAGTATCACTGAAAGTAAAGTTGTGTATGATCGGTAATGTTATCAAGCTATTTATTTATAGATTGTGTTGTGTCTACTACGCTAGCGTAATTAATTATTCTTTAGGTAGAACCTTACCTTATCAATTGTAAGTGCAAGCACAGATAATGTAGGGTAGGGCTGTTAATGTTATTTATTAGTGATGTACCCACGTAAGTCGTTATCTACCTAGGTTGATTATTTTATTATCTGACTTAGTCGCTCTGCGTCTATAAAAAGAAACAAAATAATTAAATTGCCGTTGATGGATGTACAGCATGAATGTCGATCTAACTAGATATACTAGCTAGACTTGTAGGTTTGTCATGACTGCGCAATGTCTGGCTGACGTTAATTAACATTAGAAACTACAATAACTACGACGAATTTCAGTGACATTTTTTAATTTGCACTCCATTTTTTGTTATAATTCAATTCCAAGAGACGCTGGCTCTGAAACGGAATAGGTAATAGGGACTTACTTAATATCTACATACAGAATATTTCCCTATTGTGTCAAAAATTCTATATTCGATAGCTCTGATTTTACAAAAGGAATAAAATATACGAGATGTTGATTCAGAATCGAAATTGAAACGAGGCGGTCCTTCAACTGTGAATGAAGGTACCAGAAATTTAAGCGGAAAATTACTGCACCCCGAAGGCATTGTTACGTTAGGGAAATAGGGACGGGCCCTTGCTCCTCCCGACAAAGTTATAACAATGTACAATAATACATACCTACGTACTTCGCAACAATGATATTGATTAAGTAGCTAGAATAAGAACGGGTCTCTCTGAGATACCTATACAAATATTTCTTCTTTTACGTTAATATGACATTACATTTGAGCTCAATTTTTGTGAATAATTACCCCGATGCTATCAAAATCCTGTGTTTTAGGGACCATCAATTTGTCCGCTAAGATTATTTTACAAAATTAGGAAAGCTCAAACGTGTAACAGCAGCAATAGTGTGTGAGTAAACGCGTGTGATGTGGTGTAATGGGGAAAGTGTATGAGGTTTGAGGTTGTGATGTGCCTGTGTGTTTGAGTGTTTGATGTGTGTTTGAGTGTTTGATGTGTATGAGTGTTTGATGTGTGTATGAGTGTGTAAATGTTCGTGATACTAACTACTTCTAAAATGCATACAGGGTGACTTTTAATTTGACGTATTCCTTCCAAGACTTGAAAGTGTGACCATGTGTTCATTGTATTATATGATTTTTTTAAATAATTTCTTTAACTGTTTGATGTTTTATAAAATTTCATTATATCGAAGGGTTTGTTAAAGTATTAGGTACATACGGCTACACATCAAACTATACGTATTAGCTGATCTCGCATTGTATAGGACTTCCGTACAGTGCAAGATCAACGTAAACTGGAAATATAATAGTTTGATGTGTAGCCGTGCGTACTTAATGGAATAGGAATGGAAACCATTAATTACATTTGAGATTTTCAAGAAAAGTGATATTGAGCGAGAAATTGATGTTATGAAAAATATACTGTAATATACTGGGATATTTACAAAAATACATAAAACTTGGAATTTATCGAATCCCAGGAAATTTCGGCCAGGTCTTAAGGCTTCTTCAGACAGATGCGACGCGGCACTTGTAGAACAATTTCCATGAAGTTTTCATAGAAATAAAATTGTTCTACGAGAGTCCCGTCGCGCTTGTTTGAAGAAGCCTCTATGCGGTGATTTATTGTTGCTAATGGGCCACACTATAAGGTCCTGGAAGGAATACGTCAAAGTCACCCTGACCCTGTTTACATTCTGACTAATCATAAATCATTTACCTAGCCCTATGTTTCAACGTTTTGAAAATAAATCAATAGGTACCTATGACCTAAATAATATAGGTTCGGTCTTGAATTCTTGATACGGTACCAAAATGGGTATTGCGTGTACAATTGTGAATAATTAAAAAGAAAATAACATGATATTATTGCCGTATGGCTTTTTCTTTCTACTCTTCGCTATTATACTACATATGTAGTATCGGTACCTAGGTACCTACCTATTTATTTATGCTTGCATGTGCCTAATGGCAGCCGGGTGTTGTTTTTCAGCAGCCTGCTTGTTGTAATACAAATTGTATATTTTAAATACGTCATAAATATGTAGGTACGTAACGCCTTTGCATTTGAATACCTATTTAGTCAAAAGGACATCTTACTTTAATGTAAGTAAATGTAAGTAAGTATGGCTGATTTTATGTGGAAACCAAGGAGGTAAGCTGGATGGAAATGTTATTATTTTATAAATTAGGTACTTATTTAAGTTAGGACACTCTATATCCTCAATTGTGCTACATCGCAAATCTTGTACACTGCGTGGTAGGTAATTGTGTAACACATTAACAGTAGCAATTTGGCTTTCATTTTGACAGTTTATTATCACTCGTGCGTTATTTATTTTGTTGAGCAGATTTTTTTTCTTTGTAGCAATGGATTACCGTTAAAATTCAGATTGTGATTAGAAGTGTTTTACGCAAGAAGGGTACTGGGTCTTCAAAGCTTTAAGTTTGTACGAAAGGTTCCGAGGGCGGTTTGGCAACCAGAGATAGAATGTTGTTCGGTAAAACGCTGTTTTGTAACCACACTTTTCTGTTATTTCAGGTGAATAAAATATAACGTTTGCGGAAATAGATGCTGTTTTTTCCTGGCAAGAATGATACCCCAGATCTGTCACCGCCAGAAACGCTCCATGATGCAGAAAACCGCTGTTTATTATTTTATAAGTTCGAAGAATATATTTATTTGTAAACAACGCATAAGTAATAGGTATCTATTATTAGGTGATGAATGTATTTTGCGGTCTTAACTACTAAAGATTATTTTAGTTATATTAGTTTGTACACAATCATCGATTTATTTGGTAGGTATATTGTGGAACATGATCTTTTTGGTTTAATATTGTGAAATATTGCACTTAACTGTTTAAAAACTTCAAGGGCACCAAAATAATGAAATGTTCTTATATTAGGAGCTTCTTCGAGAGAAGCAGCAGCATTTAGAGCGACTGATGCGGGAGAGGGAGTTGGAACGAGCCGAGATGGCCAAGATATCGCTGCAGGCTGACCGCGCCGAGAGCGCCCTCTCACAACTCAAGAAGGAGGCCACACAGGTATTAATACCTCCTTAGATGAATGCTCTTTTGTTTAATGGTTTGTGCTCACTGAGATACCTACTAGCCTTTCCGAGGCATAGCTGGCAATAGATGGATTGGGGTTAAGGAGTTTGGCTCGTATTCTTGAACGATAGGTAGTTGAGCAGTTCATTTATCAAACCTTGTAGACAAGTAGGTACCTATGGTAGCTTTCAGAAATGTTTTATACAGAATTGTGTACCTATCTAGGTACAAACGAAATTAGAATAGAGTGTATATTTGAGATAGGATCAAGATTAAAGATCACTGTCGTAAATTGATGCTACTATGGAAGAAAAAGTTTCATTATAATGGCGATTTATTAAGTTCCTATTCGTATATTTATTGATAATGACCATAAAACGCACAAACACTTAAATAATTACCGTATATAAAAACGATTAAATGACTCAATTATGAAATAAACAAAAAAATCAAATAACCAACAAAAAATTATGAAATGACCATCGAACCCTGAATCAAACAACGGTCGGGTTTTTACAAAGATCAATAAACTCTTAGAAATAGCACTCATGATTCTTATTACAGCAATAACTTCGGGAAAAGTAGAAATGAGGCACTTCAGATATATCCTGCCCTTTTCTACGAAGCTCAAGAGGTTCGTAGAAAGGCCAAGGCCTCTTTGAGCTGACTTTGAATAAAAAGATCGAGTAGGGAGCATTATTGCCTTCTCTTTGAGAACTTAACACTTTCTTTTCATGGTATTCTAGACTGGGATCTATTCAACCCTTTTAAATACGGGCCCTTTATGGTCTGAACGCGAAACCTCACTTTCAAAACCTTTTAAAATATATTCCTTATGGGTTTATGTAAGTACATAAGATTCGATTTTAAGTTAAATTTTACACTAAAGTCAAAGTCGAATCGTTTGTTCCAGAGACGCTCATAAATGGCAATTTTGAACGTCAAGTAGTAAGAATTGATTCTAGTGGCCCCTTCGAAAAGGTACTTTCGTATGGAGAAGAATGGCCAAAAAAACTCAATACTTACTTCTATTAAAATATTTTACAAGATTTTGGATACATTTTTATTAAGTAGGTATATGAAGACAATGTAGGTACCTAGACTAAAATTACCTACTATACTGCAATAGGGAGGCACAGTGAGTAGCAAACGTGCCAAAACAGGGGTAGATAACAATCATAAAACTAGAACTCACAAATGGATGCAAAATTTGAAAAAACATTTTTAAGTTTAGATAACATGGATTTTATGATCTTCATTTCAGACGACTTCTGAAAACAGTAAGCTAAAAGCGGAATTGGACAAAATCAACAAGCTGTTGGAGGACGAGAAGCAGAAGGTTGAAGATCTTATGTTCAGAACAGAAGAAGAGAACATTAATAGAGAAGATTATAATGTAAGTTAGATCATAAACGAATTATTCGGCAACTTGGTTGTTGTTGTTGAGGTTCATTTATTAATTGTATGTATTTGTTTGTTACAGAAATATAAAGAAGCTATGGAGGTAAGTTATAGTGCACCTACCTATTTATCTAGGAAAACATTTCAGTTCAAAAAACGCTAAAAAAATCGTTCTAAAATATTTGTTCCTTATTTTTCGTATGTTCAGCAAGAGAAAGCAGTTCGCGAGCATCGTATTCGTGAGCTCGAAGTCGAGTTAGATCTCCAGTCGGCGCGTGCGGAGGCCACGGCCACCGCGCTGCGAATGATGGAGGACCAGCGTGCCGCAGACACCATCGCCGCCACCGAACAGCATCGCGAGGAACTGGCGGCTGCACATAGTAAGTAGTTCTAGAAGTAGGACATACTCGTATAGCTAGTATCTTGGGTAAGACATTTGTACTCTGATTTATCTTTCTCAATGTATTTCGATGTAATATTTCTTGTTTCAGGGCTTAAATCTATAATTAGCTACGGCTGTATAATCATTGCTGCTTATCGTCCTTAAAAAATTGTGCTGTTATTTTCCTTAAGAAACCTATATATTTTTTTAATCTGTGGTTTTCAAATTCACCTTTTCTTATTTCAGCTTTATCGTCGGAGCTGCAGAAACTATTAGATGAAGCTTACGCTCTCCTTAAAGAAAAAGAAAGCGAAAAAGATTCATTAGGCAAGAGCATGTCGGAGGAACTGAGTCGACTAAAGACTGATTCTGAGAAGGCACTAACCGAAGCCAAAACAAAAATGAATATCGCACAGACTGAATACGAAACACAAGTGTCTGTATTGACTGCGAAACTGCAATTAGCAGAATCAAAGTTAGAAACTGAAAAACAGAATTTAGAAAGATTAAATAAGGAAAACAGCCAAATTATTATAGACCTAAACACTAAGTTAACTCAGCTGCAAGCTGCTGTAGATGATAAAACGTTAGAATTAAATAAAGGTAATTATTATTTTGAGGTAATAATACTATCCGTTAATACAAAATATTTATGTTAATCTCAAATTATTATTTTATACTATTTTCCAGTTGTTGGCGTCAGTAAAGAACATGAAGTTAATCTTAACAAAGAAATCACGAAACTAAAAATGGAACTTAGTGCTAAAATACTAGACTTAGAGCAACTAGAAGACTCTAAGAGGAAAAACGAAACAGTATACAAATCGTTACAGGATGAATTGGGCCGTGTTAAAGATGAATACAACAGCAAAGTCAACGAATATGAAACTTTGTTAAGTGAAGTGTCGCAACAACACGAAAAGAATAAAACAGAAATGTTAGGATTACAACAAAGTTTGTCTGCGAAGACCAAAGAGTATGAAAAACTACTCGCTGAACTAAGTACTTCCACAAGTTCTTCAGAGCAACTTGTTAGTGAATATAAACAGACTATTCACGAAAGAGATAAGGAAATAATCAAACTGAAAGATGACTTTGAGCAAACAACTGCTAATTTCAATATTAAACACAGTAAAATCGCCGAAGAACATAAGAAAGAAATTGATGATCGTAACACTAAAATAGAACAGCTCATAAAAGAGATTGAAAGTCACAAAGTAACTTTAGATCAAAGTAAAGTGGAATTCGAGGCTCTGAATACTCAATTTATAATAAACGTGGACGAATTGAAACTTCTAAAAGAAGAGAATGAAAAACTGAAGCAGACCATCAACGAGTTAACACAAAGTAACAATGATCTTAAAACAAAGATGTCAGCAATGGAACTGGAAGTTGGTGAATACAAGCGCCAGTATGATAGCGCCAATGAAAAGTGTGCTGAGATACAAAGGGCTAAAGAAAAAATTGAGTCGGAATATATGAATTTGACTGGTCAGACGACAGATTCCAATGAGCAATTTAATAAATTATCGCAACACCTGAAGGAAACTGAAAAAGAATTGCAGGACTTAAAGGACAAGCACAGAGAAGTTGTGAACAATCATGCGCGAGCCGAACAAGAGATAAAACAAAAATTGTTCAAGATTCAAGAAGATTTCTCTGTTGAACGTGGGCAGTTGGTGGTATCAGTAAATGAAAACGTAGAAAAACTTAAGGAGGCAGATAGTAAAGTAAAAGAATTTGAAACTCAAAGTGCTGAAATTAATAACCGTTTGAGAAATTTCCAAACTGATAATGATAAACTTCTGGATGAAAACTCAATACTAAAGAATGAAATAGAGGCTCTTAAAATAAAAGAGCATGAACAGAATAGTGAACATGAATCGATTTGTAAAAAACTTGAAATTGCCATTGATAGGTATAAAGAAGAAGTATCCATTTTAAAAGCAGACGGTGCAACATCAGAAGTAAAGCTTATGGAAAAAGTAGATCAACTGACAGAGGCGCAAAATGACCTGAATAATAAACTCGAAGAAGCAAGAAAACATGAAGATAGTTTACAAAAAGTATTAGATGATATGACTGCCCAATTAAATAATCAAAAATCCCAATTCGAAAAAGAAATATCTCAACTAAAAAATAATTTAACAACTGCTTGCGAAGAAGCCAATAATTTGAAGAACGAAGAAACCCGTCTAAAAGAAGCATTGGAAGAAAAGCAAAACAATGTTAAAAACCTCACATTGAAGTTAGAAATGCTTGAAGTAGATTACAAGTCTAATGTAGAAATTGTTACAGAAAAAGATCGTCAAATAGCACAGGTTAACGAAGAATTACATAAAGCTACAGAAAGTAAAAAGCAATTAGAAGACAAATTAAATGGAGCTGCTTTAGAAACGTCCACACTGAAACAACAATATGAAAGTCTTATAGCTAACTCTTCGGCGGAAGGATCTGTATTAAAGGAACAGCTAGGTCAGCTAGAAGTACTGAAAACAGAAATGTCTGTTTTAGTTCAGGAAAAGACTTCGTTAGAAGCGAAGTACAGTGAAACATTGGCGGAATTAACAAACCTTAAGAAAAATTTTGAAGACGCCTTAAACAAAATTAACGAAACCCTCACTATTAATAACGACCTTACAAAATCTTTAGAAGAAAAGGAGAGCCTACTGAAATCTCAAAATGAAAAATATGAGACTGATTCACAAAAAGTGACTAAGCTAGAAACAGATGTAACTCAGTTAAAACAAGAAGTTTCCAGCAAAGATATTATAATACAAGAGAAAGAATCACAGCTAACGAAGATGAATGATGCCTTACGGTTAGGTTCTAGCGAAACACAGCAACTAGTCGCTCAACTTCAACTCGAAAATACTAAATTAAATGAAACGTATAAAACCGAAGTAGAATCTCTTAACACCACCACAAAAACCTTGCAGTCTCAAATAACGGAGAAAGATAAAGAACTTGAAGAACTCAAGCAGTCAAAGGAAAAGCTAACTGAATTACAAAAACTTGTAGATAAGTCTGAACAGGACATCAAGCAGCTAACAAACATCAATGAAGCTCAGAAAATGAATTATGAAGATTTGAACAGACAGCTACAAACTCAATTTGATGAATATAAAAAGGAAAGCAAGCGCGCAAGACATGAATACAAAAAATCATTACTTGACTATGACAAAGAATTAAAAGAATCCAAAGAAAATGTGACAGCAGAAATAGAAAAACAAAACCAATTGCAACAAAAACTAACAGAAGCTGAAAATAAAATATTAGAATTAACACAGAAATTGGAGTTAGTAGTTGTTCAGCAGAGTACTGACGTAGAGAAAGATAAGCAGCTAGAGAGATTGACGGCAGAACTACAAGTAGCTAAGCAGTCTTCTACAGAAACTGTAGCAAAGAGTGAGACTTTAGTTAAAAACCTGAAAGCTGATATTGAAAATAAAGTCAAAGACTTGAGACTGAAGGAAGACTTGATAGGCAAATTACAAGAAGAAGTTAAGGTAAGAGAAATTCAAACAGACAATTTTAAAAAACATTTTTTTATGAGAAATTAAATTCCTAGTTTTGGATACAAAAGCTTACATTTCTCTTTTCTACTTTTCAGAGCCACAAAGCCAAAGTAGAAATAGCGGAGCGCGAAAAGCTTCTTCTACAAAAGGAGATGGCTGTAAAGGGTCAAGAAATTCGGGATAAAAATGACAACAGTGCTATAGGTGTATTAGGACAAGGCGATTCTGTGACTGAAAAGTAAGTCAAAGACTCTAAAATTCATAGTAAAAATAACCCAAACATGAAACCAAAAAGGGATTAGCCTAAAACATCCATTCATACTTTACTAATCTTATTAACGTGAAAGTAACTCTATCTGATTACCTTTTCACGCCTTAGGGAGATTACACAATTTAGACAATGTGATTATTCCGATTAGACAATGGGATTATTTGAACTTAGAGGGTTAGAAAGATAGAAAGAAAAGTATTTATTGTGACTCGTACAGGAATATCACAAACTAAACTCAACACAATATATTTAAAGAAAAAACAACATTAAAATAAAGTCCAGTATGAGGCCATAAAGTCTCCATCTCAGCATGATGCTGCTACATTTAAGACATGGGGTTGTATTAATGATTCAATACAAGTATACAGCCATATTTGTTACGATGGCGAATCATATATTTTTATTACTGCCTTTTTAATTTTTTTTCTTTCTTGAATTTCGCGGGCCACGTTACCTCTTCCTCCATACATTGACCTCAGCGTTGCCAGAAGTACGAGAAATCTCGTACCGTTACGAGATTTACAGTCAAGATACGAGAATAATAACAATCTCGTACACTTTTGTACGAGATTTGATCAATCTTCACTGGTTGTGCCATGTATACTAGCCAAAAATATATCAAAAATTAAATTATGTCCACCGATCAGTCCCATCATCATCATCCACCGATCGACTCAGCACATCACTAGATTCATTACCACATCACTAAATGAACTTAAAACTTAGTCCTGTCTTGATGTTTTTGTCTTTGAGTGAGAAATCCCCGCTGTATTGTTGTTGTTGTCCTTATTGCAGTAATGTTTACATCAATAAGTGGGGTGGGCAATGTATTTTTACTCATTACTAATTTAAAATGAATGAGAATTTTTCTCTATAATGCATTAGAGATATAAGTAATATTATGAATGAATTGTTTCATTTGACATCCCCAAGCGCAACTGGCAGTAGTAAATAGTCTAAATTATGGCTTTTATGTGTTTTTTTTTTTCAAAACTTTACTTGTACGAGATTTTTTACTGACAGTACGAGATATTTGGCATTCTAGTATTTTTATGTACTATGTAGAGTTGTAAACTATTTTTCTAATTCTACTTAAAAGTTTAGATGATAATCCTCAATAATATTTTTACAGAGTAACTGACGATAAGGAGATGATTGACGGCCAAGTGAGCTTCCTCAACTCGGTTATAGTGGACATGCAGCGCAAGAATGAGCAGCTACTGGCGCGAGTGCAGGCACTCGAAGGGGGCTCCGTAGCCAGTGAACCATCTCTATTGTGAGTAGATTCATCTGCCTAGGCTTTTCCCAACTACACTGCTATAAGCATCTTTAGGCTTTGATGGGGACGATGTTGGTAAATATTATTATATGCAATCGTTTTGTGAAATGTCACTTGAAATTGAAAAAAACAAGATGGCAGTTCTAGTTCGGAAGATAACCCGCTTCGCACGATATTACGACTTGACAAAACATTGTGAGTTCTGTTTTAAATGTAAGCCATGTGGGTAGGTATCATCATACACATAAACTTTCCGGAATAAATTCCCTAATTGATGGAACAAAGCGTATCGAAATCCGTTGCGTAATTTTGAAAAATAACGAAGTCTGACGAAAAAAACAAAATATTTGATTACACATAAACCTACAGGCCACTTATGACACGTCAGATGCTAGCTCCTCGGTTCCAATTGGTTGTTTCATATGGAGAAGAGCCGGAAAGAAACTCCATGGTTACACTTGGTTTTTTTATTATATACTAGCTGACCCGACAGACGTTGTCCTGTCTTAACTATGAATATTAAATTCGCATTATATATATATGGTACGCGCAACTTTCTATTTTTTTTTCTATCATAATAACCTTCTCCTGACAAAAAATAATACAACAAAAAGAGAACAAGCAAAATTGGTACAGCCGTTAACGTGTGATGCTGTGACCAAGGTAAATAGGGATTCATTTTTATATATATACAGATAGATAGATAAATCAAATGACATGATTGCCATTGCCATACAAGTGTAACAAATCTGAATATATATCATGTCCTCAAAAGCCACTATGTTTTTAACTATTATAATTTAGTTTTAGACTCAGTTTGGTTTCGACCAAACTGAGTCTACCGGTGCAGCCTGCACCGGTAGACTCAGTATGTAGGCTCGGTATGTAGGCTGCACCGGTTGGCCCTCTGTATCCACGTCTGACTCCACCGAAAGCAATGATCGGTTTGATCGACAAGTTGGTATTTTTAATCCCATCTCTAATAATTATAATTTCTTTGTTGCAGTAATGGTCGCAAGTCACGTGCAGTGGCCCCGCGTTTGTTCTGCGACATCTGTGACTTGTTCGACGCACACGACACGGAGGACTGCCCCAAGCAGGCGGGCGAGCCCGACGCGCCGCCGCCGCCTGTAAACCGCCGCGCCGCGCCGCCGCCCAGACCCTACTGCGATATTTGTGAAGGTAAATTTTATGACAGGAATCTTCCTGGGGAATTCTTCCCATTTAGACCTAGGTATGGATCCCAGACTTTCTCTGACCAAGATTCATAAGTCTAAAGTCAAGGTTTGCCAACGTGCAATGTAGCGCATTGTTCTAGGCGACAAATCTGATGCGTACACACACATACTGCGCTCCAAAACAGATTACTGACGTTGCTCAAAAAGCCGCTAAGCTGAACTGGGACGGCCACGTCTGCCTTATAGCCAATGAGCGGGGGCGGCAGACCCCGTAAAGGTGAGGTAGGCGAGATGAGCTGGACAAAACAAACGACTTTAGCCCTGTATCGAAAAAGCTAGAAGTCATGGGAGAGACCCTTGCCCAGCTTTGGCATGATGTAGATTAACAGTATCAGTAAATTATGAGTTGTACTCCAGATCTCTCTTTCTCTTCTTCAACCCTTGGCCACCATTGGGAGTGTAGAGATTTGGCGGTTTTGTGTCATGGCTATCCAGATCTCTAGATCCAATCAACTTTCTTAACCATCTATTAGGGTATTACACTCATTTTTGAAAAATGTCTTATTTGTTTTTAGAGTAACTAAAAATAAACCACTAAAAAAGCACAACATTGTTATTTGATCGATTAGTGTCTTAGAAATGCATTTAAATTTTACATTTTCAAATTTCGCGCATAATTTGACGAAGACGTTGGACGCAGTATGACGTCAGTTTGCTATTAAACAAATGCACTGATATTTTATAAGACAATTGTTTATAATTAAGAAAATGAGTTATTTTTCTACTTATTGTTGGTTTGCTGATCCTGAATGCAAAATAGTATTTAAATAAAAATGACTGGTTACGAAAATAAAAAAGTACAAAGTTGCTCAGTTGACATGCCGTATGACGTAATAACATGGCGGCTACTATTTCATAGTGTTCAAAAATAGATAAAAAACTGAAATTTTTTAATTGTATTTTAACATTTATTTTGTTGTTTCATGAACTAAAACCGACTGTATTTTGCCTAAGCTATCTCAATAATATATTTTTAGATATTTCTCCTAAAGAGTAAAATACCCTATTGATGTCACCAGTGAAGTAATCTCACCTTTTTAGGAGTTCTTGTAATAATAGTATTTTATTCAACAGTACATAATACATTTTCCTTAGATAAACTTATACAATATGTAACAAAAACCCTGTTGTTCCTTCTACCCACGTTTTCAGAATCGGTATACATACGTAATAAAGCAAGTTATTTATAAAAACTGTGTAACAAAAATAATTAAAATAAATATGTAATTATGAATATTTATAATGTTTAACTGATTTTGATTAGATCAAAGAAAGCCGGGCAGCTCGTAGGCTATTGTGTGAAATAAGGATACTTGTAAAATCAGATACTGTTAACATTTTTTTTGAATATGTCGATTTTAATAGTTATTTGATATTGAACTCTCGACTAGCCAATGCTTATTTTTTTAATTATAACTTCGTAAAAGTTGTGCTTGTAGGTAAGTGTATACGTCCCTAAAAGGAACAACAGGGTTTTTGTTACATATATAAAATCTAGGATGTCTTCTGCTGATTGCCAATCGGCAAAGGCCTCCTGCAACCCGGCTCCAGGTCACACCTGCAAATTTGACCAGGTCATCCTCCCATCTTTGACGTGGTCTTCCCCTCTTTCTTATGCCATTCCTGGGGTACCACTCTGTGACCTTCTTGACCACTCGTTACCTCTACTCATATGCCCGGGCTGGGCATATGAGTAGAGGGAACGAGAGGTGGAGAGGATCCCCGGAGTTCTTGTAATTGTTGATTATTATTAAAAGCCGAGTAGAAAGTCGATAAATACAGGATAATTTTTATTCAGTGCGCAAACTGTAACAATGAATTCAGCATATCATTCTAGACGCCCTAGCGTAGAAATTTTTCGTCGGTAATACAAAAAAAAATCAGCCGTTCCATACATTTTAACCACGTAGGTATGGCACTTTTCTAAGAAAAAGGTGTTTTTTTTTTTTTGTAAAACCGACGTAAAATTTCTGCGCTAGGTCTAGAATGATATGCTGAATTCATGGTTACAGTTTGCCCACTGTATAAAAACTTATCCTGTCAAACCTTATGGCCTTTAAATGATAATTGCACTGACGACTGATTATTTTTAAGGGTAATTTTGACAAATCGACCCAGCTATTGCTTTTTTTCTACCCCTAAAGTCTACAATGAAAGGATGTTTTTTTTAAGCTTTTTACAATTTGCTGTACCTACCTATTTGTCAGCAGTCGCAAAGCAATTACGAAATCGCCTATACCAAGGAATGATGATGAAAAATATGTTTCTATTTTTCTAAACCGTCCTGTTTTTGTTTCCAGTGTTCGGCCACGCTACTGAGAACTGTGATGAAGAGGAAACGTTCTAATTTGCCTATTTATGTATTGACGGATTAGTTTTAATGTTACCGTTATTGTTGTTACATGTTTTAGTTGGCTATTATTTATTATTGTTTACCATAGGCATGGTATCACTGTTTTATAGTTAATATCATAGGAAAATGTTTGTAAATAAGTACCCTTGATCTTTTATATTTTAAGAGAATCATTGCATGTTATATTTTTCTTAATTAGGTGAATGGTAATTCAACTTTTCGTATGCATTGTCTGGTCATAATGCATATTGAGAAGTGATCTTTTAAAGCACAAATTGGTCTTACATCACAATCATGATTCTACAATAACTCTATTGCAACCTATTTTAATTTATTTTTTAAAGTAATTAGATGAACACCAAAATATAACAGTTTTATAACAATAAATAATTGAATTAATATTATGTGTTTTTTGTGACAATGAAATCCCTGATCCCAACAGTAGCAGTTATGGAGCCAATAATGTAGTAAAATACTGTGACTTATATTATAATGCTAAATGATACTTATTTTAATCATTATTTTCACATTAGTAATAAAATTTTCTACAGCTACCAACAGTAAATAAATCCTCAGTTCAAACTATCTTTTAAATATGCAGTTAGGTTTTTAGGATACGGGGGTATTGTGGCTAAAGCTGCGTTTCCTCTCGTGCCAAACAAAGTTCTATCGTGTGAAGTCATACAGCTATCTATTCCAAATGTTCATAGAAAATTGGTTTCGAAAAATCAGAATAACGTCGGTTTCATCTAAGGATGTCTGTGACCTCCGTGTATGTCGCGTCAGTGCAATGTGTGTTGAGAACATTCGCTGGTGTGATTAATAAGCGTAAACTTTCATTGTAACTTGGAATCCTAATAAAATAAATATTTGTTTTAACATTTACAAACATTAGTGTAGCCTAGCCTTGGCTCTTGTACTAGGAGGTCCTATATCACAAAGCCAGTTTACCAGCCAGAGCCCATTAAATACAGGCGCGGTCCGAGGGGGGTCATGATTAGCGTTGCAAAACTTCGGAATAATTCGCAATAATTCGGAAACATTCCAAAGTATATTTCGATTGGAAGGAATACTACCGCAGCAAGAATGCAGAGTAAAAAAATATTGTAAGGAGGAAGTAGGTTTGTTTATTGTGTACTCTTTTTACGTATTTATTACTTTTTCCGTTTAAAGCGCACACGGAATAGTTTAATGAGCAAGTTACGCTACCCGCCGCTAGATGTCACTATAATAAATGGATTCAATTCAAAGCTGTATTTCGTTACGCTTAAGATTTATATTTGCGTAACGAGGTCATTACTATTTCTCCTCCTATAGGGATGTACCACTATCGTTTACTTATTTATCGACATTCCGTTTTATTTTTAAGCAAAATACAGCAACAGCTAGAGTCAATAAATATTACTATGTTTGAAATCAAGTGTTTATATGAATATATTCTAATACATACTTACGATTTATAGAAAGTATAATTAAGAATTGTTATGTTAAACTAATGATCCGATTTTGAAAAGTATTCTATTCATAAAAACATACAGTTGTGGAGTTTCTTTCTATCTTATGCGATAGATATTAAACTACGGGATTAATTACTACGGGTAAACTAAAACCGCACATAGGGTTACATTTTTCCCGATATAGCATAGAACAAAGAGAACATTGTAAGTTTAAAAATATCGATAACGGTAATCTCTAATTGAGTAGCTGACTGTAACATGTGCATTGTTGGAATCTTCGAGAACAATATGTTTGAGTTTAAAAGAAAGTAGGCTTTAAAATGAGTAGAATAAAGTCAACTTTTACTTGTCTTGTTTAATAACGCGTTGTTGCGTCGCCAACTAGCGGTCAATAGTCGAACTCTAGCTATATTTTCCTTGTAATAATAATTATTCTCAGGGAATATTACCGAATTTTACTCAAACATCCCGAATGATTCGCGAATATTACGACGGGAATAATTCGGAATATTTCCCTCCAGCAACTCTAGTCATGATCCCCCAAAGCCGTAAACGTAAAGCTTAAAATAGTAATTTTTCGAAAATATAATACATTTTCTTTTTGCCCACCTAGACTAGGATTGGTAGGTTTATCCGACCTATGTTGGTTGAGATATTTACGAAAAACTCAAAATTCCAAGGTATCAATTTTAGAACGCAACTTTCCATTTACATGCGACAAATGATCATTGTTTACTGATAGGTCAATAAATAGTCAATCAAATATGATTGTAAGATTATGCAGTCTGGTGGGTAGTGAATCAGTTTGATTAAGTTATCTGATCTTGTCTAGTGGATAATCAGTTTAGTTCAAATTGATCAGATTGATTTGAATTTTCTGAATAATCACATCAAGTCGAAAGTCTCATCTGGATTTTAGAAGACTTAGTAGGTACCTACATTATGATCACAGGACATATATACCTCAAGGTGATTAAGATGATATCATAAAATTATATGCCTCTGTTAATGCTGCTGAAGCATGACGAGTCTGCTATAAGTACAATAGTAAAAGTATGACCAATTTTGAATTGCAGCCACATCCCTTAATAAGTAATCTCTTGGCTAGACTAGTTAAAGGCGTGGATTTCAAGAAAACAGCAAATCTTTTTCAATATTTTCTGTATTAAAATATTACTTAATAATATTCTTAACCTAAAGGGTTCATAATTATTTAGTCTAATCCTTCCTTCTTCTCTTTGATGGCTTCCTGAAACAAGATTTTTTTTACTTCAAAAAACAAAATACCAGTTGAAAAACATCCTAGGTAAACAATAAAATTGATAACCGTTTTGCTAAGAGCACAGAGACCTGGACCAACAGGCAATATTAGGCAACTATAATGTTTATAGGACTGCTCTCTGGGATTCGTCTGGTTTTCCCTTTCCGGTGTATGGGAGTGACATTAAAGATGTGAAATACAAATACAATATACTGTAAGTTATATTTAGTACTTACCTTAAATCGTTCTTCAAACAGGGACAGTTCCGAGGTTAGGTCAGTGATAGCATTCATAAAAGCTTCTTGAGGAGTGTAATCAGATGTTGTCTGGATGCGCAGCACAAACTTGTGCTCTAGAGGGTGAGGCACCTTGTAACCGGCGAATAGCACCTTCGGGTCCTTCAGCAGCTGGCTACAAAACATACATATGAAATTCACACAAGAAAAGTTAGTTTTACACAAGAAAGGTAAATTCATACTGCCTGATCATGTTCCCGAGTGTGTGATCTTCTTTATTTACTGTAAATATAGCTGCGTTGGTCACCTTAGTATCTTCTTCTTTCTGTACCCTAAAAATTAGGAAAAGCGTTTAATGTAAACAACATGGGAAGCGTCAACATATTGTAGGGGCCGGGGGCTAAATACTTACTTTTTCTCTCCATCATATAAAAGGAATGATTCGAATGTTGGTGGTGCGTTCATTTTTTTCTTAACTCGATTTACTTTTGTCTAAAATAACATAAAACAAGTATTGTTGTGTATCCGTATCGTATTTTGCTAACTTTGTTAGCGGACAGCGACGTTTAGAATAATGTACTCTGTGACAGCGACTATTTTTTTTATTTTTTTTTTTCCTTTTGGATAGCGACTATTTGGCTTAACCAATGAATGACATTGACAACAATGACAACCAAAAGTGACACAACCATAGAGAAATTTTTGTTATTTTGCCTAGTGGGACGCGTCGCTCTGCCAAGATATAATTGTTTAGTATGTACCATAAAAAAGCCATTGATAAAAAAGAGTATTATCCCATCCGTAATCCACTTTGAGTCAAGCTCCAGTTTCTCAGTCTATAATCAGTGGTTAGGTACGTTGATGATCACTCGTTGACTTTGAACCGTTATACCAGATGAGACTAATAGGAATTTTTAGGTAGCCTTATGTAGATGTACACACTGCTACACATCAAGCTACACATTTCCAATTTACGCTGATATCACACTGTACAGAAATCCTATACAATGCGAGATCAGCTTATACTGGAAAATAGCTTGATGTGTAGCCGTGTGTACATACTTGAGGCACGCTCTGTATGGGATTTCCCGTGTTGCCAAGTTTTATACGGTCGACCTATAAGTTGCCTGTTTATTTATTAATTTATGCAGTGCGTGCAGAAAAATGGTATAGCCGGCGGCAACTCAGTAGGTATAAGACGACACGCATACGTACTTTATTAGAGAGGACTGAGAGATCTTACCCTATAATTATATTCTTTTATTACAAAACTACTTAACAGTTTCAGCAGCTTCTAGGGTGCTTTAAAATAGTGGTTTTCTCGGCGCACCGTGGTGGGTAGCTCTGTGAATAAAGCTCCTTGTACCGGCACGTTTCACCTTCGTTCTGTGGGGTACGATTTGACTTGACAGCGCTTTTGTGCCGTTGCAGTAAGGACGGTTTTTGTAGTAGCCGAGTTATATTGTCAATATCAGCCACAAAATTATAATGAAGCAGATCCATACTTCATCATTTCAGCCGAAAGACGTCCACTGCTGGACATGGGCCTACCTCAAGCTACTACACATCCTGCCAGGGGTGCGGGCTGTTCGAAAGAGATACCGCGGCACCTGGCATACAGGCAACTGAGGGAACACGGGTGGGTTTTAGTCAGTAAAAGTCTAACACGCACTCCCGCTCCGCCCAGAGCGGGAGAAGTTATTTGATGATTTCCCAGCAAAAAAAAAAAAAAACCGGTTCTGGGTTGGAGTGTAGCCTTAGGGGCACTATGGAGCGAGGACTTAAAAAAATGTAATTTTTTTTCCGGAAATTTTCCTATTTTATTGCAGTATCGGGTTGACCTTGACCATACAAACTATTTCAGTTCTGAAAAGCATGGCCATACGACGTACCGTTTCCGAGTTAAGAGCTTGGTTTAGAGGCATTATGGAGCGAGGACTTAGAAAAAAAATCGGTTTTTCTTTTTGGAAATTTCCCAATTTTTTAGCAGTATCGGGTTATCCTTGGCCATAAAAATTATTTCAGTTCTGAGGCGTATGGTCCTACGATGCTCCGTTTCCGAATTAGAGGCCTTCGATATTTTTTTGATTTTTATAAAACGCTCTATATTTCCGAAATAGTAGCTTGGATGGAAATCTTTTCTGGAAAGAAATTGTTGCTCTGGTTCGAAGCCATGAGATGACGTGAATATCCGGCAGATATTGAAAAAAAAAAAACTTCTGCCCCTAACGATACGCAAGCTGGAAGAGCGACCGACACATTTTTTTTCAATATTTTGCTGGTATTTTACATCATCTAATGGCTATCGATCAGAGCAACAATTTCCATTTAATATATTTATTATAATGCGAAAGTGAATTATGTCTGTCTGTTGCCTTTTCAAGCCTTAAAGTCATTTAATAAAACAACATGTACAGCAGAAAACACCGTTTATTTTATAATTATGAGAGAATTTCAGATTGATAACCTACATACAGAATATAATATGACTATAAAACCATTCTAACTTGAATTTTACATGTGTGTCCAGAACCTCACTGTTAATATTCGTAATACAAGATTTTGTATGTGTAACAATGATTGTAGGTAGTTAATTCAGTGTTCCTTTACAAGAAGATTACGAGACAACTTTGTCATAGGGAATACAACTTTAATATAAATTCTGAAATACTTATATAGGTACAAGAAACATCCGTAAAACGGTACTAAACTATTTTAACATTTTTGTCTAAACTAAATTATGAAAAGTAACATGATTTAAAATAAAATATAAACTCTAATACAATATTATAATAATGTTTCACATCATTCAACGCCAAGCAACATCAAAGAGTCAGAAAGAATAAAGCACAATTTGTGGAAATTTGATTATTACGAACATTTAACTACAAATTGAAGTCTAGCGACTCTACTGATAAACAATATAATTTGTAGAATATTAGTTCGAGTACCCTTCAGAGGGTATGACGTAGTTCCGCATCATGGCATGAGGGCACCTCTAGCGCGGCCTCTCTACCGGCATATATAGCAAAAGAAAATGGCAGCATACTGGCACTAAGAAAATGGCAGCTCTTTCTTCTTGAGCTAGAAGTGAAGACAGTGTCATTGCTTGCACGATATAAGCGGATCATGATATTCATGCTTATACGTTGAGTACCTACACGATAACTGTGATAATACTTAATAATTACTTTAGCTGAAAATATATTTAAGTAACTAAACTGTTACTTTGCGTGGCTAGGACTTGCCGGTAGATACTTGGCTTGACAAGGTACCCTATAATTTATTTGAATATCTAATGATTTTCAGGAAGAATATTCACATCACACAGACGATATACAATTCTGTCGTTCAATAATTAACATTAGTTAAGTACTATTTAAGGAAATATGTTGAAGACATGAGGCGATAGGAAATTGTTTTTCAAAGTTTGCATCATCACTGGGATCTTAAAATTACATTTCAAAATGTTCGTTGTTTCACAATTATTCTTACCAAGCATTACTTTGATTCGTGAAGTGTTGATTTATTTTAATATATAAACAGAGCTACTACGGATTTCCATGAATTAAATTCAAGATCTATTGTTTAAATGCCGGTTAATTGATATTAAACTGTGATACAATTACATATACATTCAAGATTAAAATAACATAAAATAGTTGATTAAGCTTAATAAACAGCTCTGCAATCATTTTTGGATTACGTTTAACACTTACTAGCTATCGTCTGTTATGTAATAAAACGCTATGAGAATTGACACATAAGTATATAAACTATACTAATTGTGTACGTACGCATACAAAATTAGCAATCCAATCAACAATATGCATACTATTGATTATGAAAATATCTATGCTTTACGATAACATTGAGTTTTGTTAGATCGTACAGTCGGACGCGCCGCGCCCCGAGCGGGCGCGTCCCGCCGGCAGGCGCGTACTTGAACACGAGAACATCACTTATATGTACACTAGTAACAGAAGATACAATTGCAATATTACCATTGATATTATTAGAATAATAGAGATTATTAAAAGCTGACTAGAAGTTCGGTTATACCTACTCTAACGATTTATTTTATACAAATTAGGATTGGATGCGAAGTGTTCCGCAGGTCGCGCGGCTTGTGCGAAACGCTTCGCGGTCCGAGCGCGCTCCGCGGTCTCGTGACTTGTGCGAACTGTTCCCGGAGTGCGGACTGCGGCGCACGCACAGAACTACCATTAACGTTAGATTGGTGTCAGCTCAGGTACTCGGCCTCGCTTCGAGACCTATTAATACAATACTTAATGCTAAGATACGATGAGATTAGATGCAACTAGCGGGTGTCAGCGCGACGTGGGACAAGGCGCGGGCGCGACGGCGCGGCGTCGGGCGGAAGACAAGCGACACAATTGACTGGCGAGTGGAGAAACGCGGCTGACCTCCATGACTTTATAATGAAGCTACTCAGAGAAAAGGTATCACCTAATTTCTCTACTGTTACGAAGGCAACTAGATGAAATCCTACTCTTAAGGATAAAAATCTAATTATGCTATAAATGTTAAAATTAACATTGCTTCATGTTCTTAAATATTGAACTGCAGACGAGCGTGGGCGCGCGAGGCAGCGGGACACTCGCGGGTATTAGTGCCGTTATCTACTCGCGCGCCCTCCGAGACACGTTATAACAATATGCCATAATATCATACGACTACATAATCGCGACAATCGTTTAATTATAACGTTTTTTCTTATAGGAAAATGCTAATACATGTTGGTGCTTCAATTTTCGAGTGACTCTCTACAATTTATTATTACAAACGGAAAATACTGCTCAATAACTATTCATATATTGCTGAAGACTGTACTTCAAATTTATTAAAAAAGTTACCCTAGCTAAAACGGCTACATTATGTATTACTGTACAACGAAGAGCGTCTTAAAAGGTATCAAATTAAACTTTATCTTCACTCAACTATAAATTTGATCGAAAAGCGCTAAAAATTTTCAATGAGTCGTTTATACTATGTATTATCTGAAAAGTTCAAAGTACTCTTACTGTTTATTAAAAGTTACATTCACAATAACAATTTATTATCATTATAAAGTTAACTAAACAACAACTGCATCTACTATCACACATTCGAAAGTTTTAAACAATTTTACAATTGTAATCGAACTTTATTATTGCTACGGCGACGGCACGCCGGCGCGATATGCAGCGTGCGCGTGCGGCAGCGAGGCGTGACGTCACGCGCGTGACGTCACGCTGGCCCGCACGCCGGCACGACCCGCGAGGCGCGCGGAGGCTATTCATCTAATGGTGAGGTAGAACCTAACGATATCGCACCTACCCGCGCACCCTCGCTACTGACGTCTCCTCGCGACATTGCCACTCTCTATCAAGGGTGAAGGGCGCACGGGCGTTACACTCCACCATTCCCTCTAACCTATCAACGAGGTTAAACTATTCAAGATTAAACAGAAATCATTTATTGAGACTTACATGAAAGAGAGATCTGTCAAATCTTTGTATCACTTTACTTAAAAATACAAACTATACTCACATTAGGGCGTCTAAGCGACCATATTGTGAATATTTAAAAAAACAATGTTGAATTATTAATCCAGCATTCATTAGCAGATATTTAGATACTAGAAAATATATATGTAAGTAGTAAGGAATATTATAGTGGAAACCGAGAATTATAAGACTCTAAATACTGTTATGCGTGTAGATACTAGTCATATAATGTACGTATAACTAACATATGTATATTCATTGATTATTGCGCACTAAATTGTTATTTAGTTTATTATTTTATAAATAAATATTAGTTTTTGTGTGATCGCTATGAAAACCGATTTTAGAGCCAGCGGTTATGGTGTGGTTACGGCCAGTATATATATTGTTACTAACGACGATAATATCAAACATTAATTTGTTCCTATGACATATCTCAGATGATAAGTAATTGAATATATGTAGTTTGAATCTTACAGACGAACTTCTAACAACAAATAAGAGGTGTTTATACGTGTTGATGAGTCGCTCTGTTGTAGAATGTTGTTTGTTGCCAGGCCGGTTGCAGGCACCGATATATGCGCGACGATTTTTCTTTGCATGACGGTCCTGGAAATTTGAAGTCATACACTTTATTCTAAATAATACATAGCTCTACTAAATAACGAATGTATTTTATATCAACAACAGTGAGCCACATCTCAAGATTGTGTTTATATGATGAAAAATAGTTTATCATAGAGGTCTCTTTCTAACGCTTTTTTCCAAACGGGTATGGGAAGCTACAGAAAGCCACCTGCTATGATAATAAAGGCTCCTATACACTATATACCGGTGTGTTTTTGCCGTGCGGGTTATCAGCGCACATACCGTAGAAAGTGGCACAAAGACGCAGAACATAATTACAGTTGTGACAGCCGTTTAAAACGCTAGTGTTGGTGTGCACTATGTATTTCTGATTAAATCGTGAATTTCCAATAAGAAGCAACACGGCTTTGTAATCCCAATTGAGCGACATTTTCATTTATTTTTCGAGAATGCACCGCAGAACCCCCTGCTTACCCCGGGGCGGCTCGTTTGTTCGGCAAGTCCGCTGGCATAGTATGTAGGAGCCTTTACATCTCCTCTGTGTGTAAGTCTCTTTCTGGCTTCATAGCTGAACCACACTCCTGGAGTGTCGCACACTGTTATAACTTACTTTATTACTAACTTAATTTATTACACTAAATTATTGCTACAAATATTGTGGATACAAAATATGAATGATTATTCCGTGTCTGTGGCTAGTGTTAACTGAAACTATCTTACAAAGTGGTAAGAAACGACCTAATACATGTTCATAATCTGGAGGTCTTTAAAATCGTAATTTCGGGGATCTTTCATATTGAATATTAAAAACATGTTTACATAAAATAATGATCATCAAATCAATTTCTTCTATAAAGCAGATAAAACAGCGACACTTGTCACAATTTTGGTACGGACCTTTAGATTATAATTTTGATTTAATGAATAAAATGTACCTAGGTATGTGTGTTTAATGGCTCTCAAATTAATTTGCTTTGTATGACACCTAAATAAATAAAATGAAGTGAATCAACCTATCGATAGAATAGAAAAAATATTAGAATAAAAAACCTAGGTAGGAGTAAAAATATGAAACAATACAAGGTGCGAAAATATAAAGAGGTGCTTGGATTATAAAATAGATAAAAGTAGAGTAAATACTTGTTATAAATAAACAAATAAGCGGTCAGGCAACTTCAGCATATACTTTTTTTATTTTTTTATATACATACACAAGTTGGAAAAATAGCGGTGTCATAATTCTAGTAGTGTAGTAAGTTTTGTTTCCTAATTGCAGATTTTTCTAGCGCATCGTTATATCCTGAACTAATAGCAAATACTTAACTTACAGAAAATTTCAACGCTCAATATTCCGTGTAGCAAAATATAAATATTAATATTCTATAGTATAAGAGTACAATGTTTATCCTAGTCAAATATTATTATGCAACCGACTCATGCAAATTTTAAACCCCAATTTCAATACCATACTTTTTGAATATGTCTCGAATAAGATGGTAGATCGATTTGATCGGCGTCTAGTTAATAAAGCATGGCTTTATCGAATGATAAATCTACATAAGTCTCGATTCTAACTAGGGATGCGGTCTATAAAGCCCAGTTAAATGTTGCGCATCAAACCTGCCCCCGTTCACCCGTTTAGAAGAATGTGTTATACACGTAGCCAGTCGCAATGAGGCCGAGCACGAGCAGACACAGCATTATCATTATCTTCTTCTGCACAGTGGACAAACACAACACACATTAGTGGCTAGCGCGGACAGCGAGAGGCCAGGCTGCGCACGCGCAGGCCGGCCGCTCGCCGCGCACTCACAAGTTACCTTTGAGCATTTGGCGATCGATGTATGAGAGTGGCCGCTCAAACGAAATAGCTGGACACGTAGCCCACGATGACGATGCCCAGTATGAGCAGGCACACTAGGATCATGATCTTCTTCTGTAGGCGGCGAATGTCGAGTGACGAGTGGTGAGCATGCAACAGTACGCTTTATACGTGTCTCGCGACACAGGCCCGCCCGACCACTCGGGCCAGACGCTTCAAACTCTTATTACAATTATTACCATGATTATGACTAAAAATACTCCATTATTCTAGTCATAGGCTTCGTTTCGATACAGAAGGTGGGTGCGTCATTTGCCTTGCACAAATATTAAATTTAAATTAGGTGTCAAAATAAAAAAAAAAAAATCGAAATAATAAATATAAATGTAATTTTCGAAATTATAAACATATTTACAACATGAGTAGTTTTACGATTATATAATTAATAAACAACTTTGTAACACGCCCTTAGCTGGGGGCACTCATCTACTACTTAAGATATTTTAAAGAAATAAAACATAACTTCTATTAAGTTCTCTACATAATTAAGTAATTAATCATCAATAATAATGAAAATGGCATTAAATTATATTTCACAGTCTTTTGATTAAATAAATAAGTGCGCAAGCTAGGTCGACGTGAAGTGTAACGGTGAAGTTGAGCTAAAACATACATTTTATACTAAATGAATATTACAATTTAATCACAGTTAACATATTGTGCTATTAATTAATATAACATACCAATACACACTAAAGTATTTTAGTGCAACAAAGTATTTTATTTATGCTATCTGTTTAATTTGTGAAAATATCATCAAAATGCTATTATTAAATGCAATAAGTGTTACAAGTAAAATGATAATCAGGTGCCATATTCATTGTCTTATTCCACTGGAAGAAAAAATCCAGTTAAAACAAATACAAAACAACTCAAATAAAAAATGAACTAAACAAAAATTATATTTGATTGCAACAATCCAATGAGAGCGTTCTGCATCACAAGCTGAACAATGAACAGATCAACTAAGTAAACACTTTTAAAGTATTATATTAGAGACAAATTATCAAGTAATATTCACGAACTGGTGGTGTTAGGCCGAAGGTAAAATGAAGCCTTAAAGAAATACTAGGATTTACATGTATAAAGTATGACAACTTAAACTAGGTAAAATACTGGTCACTATATCTTTGATATTGACTGATTGTGAACTAAGGGCGAGATCTATAAATGTTACTTGGCGCGTGCTTTGACATATTCCTGTCTCTATCTTGCACTTGTAAGACAGTGACTGGAGTCGCCAAGCCAAAGTTGCTGCTAAGTAACATTTATAGATCTCGACCCAAGACAGCTATAGTGTAGCGCTGTCCTTGGTTCCTGTTCTTGTACCATTATAAATATTATCAAAACGTTTCTTTCTCAAATCACAATATCTATTTGCGAATATAATTTTAATGTGTTCAATAGAATTTTAAAGATTGAAATTTTAATTTCAAGATTTAAACTGCGAGCAAAAGGCTAACAAGAAATAGAGGAAAAGCTAATATTATATTTATCAACAATCGGCATTAAATAAACTTTAATAAGTAGTTAACAAACCGCGTAAAGCTATTAAATATATTATTTAATATTATAAATGTTGTTATTTCAGTGTAACCAATAGTAAATATTAATACGGGCAGAACGAAGATTTAGAGAAACATCTGTGTACTCCAATAATAGTGCCCTGTATAATAAATTGTGATGTTTTGACTAACTAATTTAAGAGTTGAGTTGTATATTATATACAGCCATTAATATTAAATATATTTATATGATATAAGACAGCCTGGTAATACCAGTAAAGCTAATATTAAATAACTTACAATTCTAAAGCACAATCTATCTTATTGCACTTTACACATATTGTCTTCGATCTTCTACCGTGACGGTAAAACAATTATTTATATTCCTGTTTGGTTATCAAAATAAACAACGTAGCTAAAGTATTCAACAAAAAGGCTGCGTTATAAAATCTTTATTTAGAAAAAAAAAACGCCTTACAGGTGGCGCTGCGTTCGACTGTCCCTAATTATCTACCATGTAGTTTCCGAAAAATATCGAAATGTTAAAATTTGTCATGTGTATCAGCTACAAAGAAACTAGGATACACTTCCATATGGTTTCTTGCCATTGCAATTTTATTGAAAGTTAATATCTTGTTGCGCCCTATATCAATTGGGTTAAGAGCAAGGGGATGATAATGAAGATTAAGTAATATCATAACATTCATAACACAGCCTTTTTTTAAATCTTAAAGCAGAATGCACTTGCTACATCCGTGTCTTGAGACATTAAATAACAACAATGTTTGCCACATTAAAATAATCAAGCAATTACATCCAGATATATATCGTGTCAAATGTAGCTACAGTCTACATTTAATTCAATGGTATTATACAGACGAATATCAATGTTGGGTGTTTGTGGTCACAAACCAACTGAATTCATTCACTTTAGTCCATGGGTGGCCGACGGTGATGACGTCACAAGCCGGGAGTCTTCGCACGGAGTTTAACTCAGCACAATCGCAAGTACTATTATTAATATAACCAGCGTAACAGACAGGCATATTATGATGAAGATTTTTTTCTGCAATGATAAAGGAGAAACAAAAAGAAAATAAAAAACGCTGCTATGGAAATATTTAAGTACAATCGACAACTTTGGCTAACGCATAACTGGGTGAATATGATTGCAGGGTGGATAAGAATTTATTCTAACTTGGCAATTTCAATACGCCAATCATTCTTCCGTGCAGTCCTATTCACCAATCCGGTGTACGGTTTTATCGGTGCATACACAACTTCAGGCATAATCTCCCTTATAATATATACGTTGCTTAAAAGATGTTTAAACGTCAAAAATTTACGGTTAAACAGACGGTAATCACTACTTTACTTTAAGCAACTTTTATAAATAAAGGAGAATGTATTTAATTTTGCCTACATAATTTATTCAATTTTTTACAGACAAATAAAATTCTAATTTGTCGATCATACTTTTTTTGGATGAGGGGTTGTCATTCTACATTATTTAAATAGTTTTACATCATGCATTTTAAAATATATTATTAAATGAAAAAGAATGACACATTGCTGATATGACATATTGCTCACATTGCTTATATTTTATTTTAACTTAAGGCGCTGTGCACGAAACAAATCTTTTTTCGGTAATTTCGAATTGTCAGAAAGCTTGAAATAATTGAAACATTATGTCTGGGTGACTATAAAAGAACGGTTTTCGTGGCGCTAAACCATTCGTGTCAGCCACAGCACCTGTTAATAATTTCAACGCTTATGAACTCTCGAAAACATAATTTTTTCGCCTTTGATTTTAAGTAAATAACTTTGAAGTAACTTTGATTTACTTAATGCAGTTATTGTTTTATCATTATTTTTTTATTTTTTTTTTATTTCAAGGTTAGCTGCAGGTAGACTAAAGTGTTATTTTTAAATTGATTGAAAAAGGTTTGTTAAATAATAGTGTTGTTGTTGTTTGGGAAACATACATTACGGTCTGGGTTTGTCTAGAATAATCGTTTTGTTACATTTTTTTTCCTATATTTTTTATTGTAGTTGAAAAAAGTGTTCTAGCCACGTGCAAATAGACCATCATGTTGATGATATTTTTCAATGTTCAAAATTTAAAGTACTAGTAAAAAATAAAATGATCAAAGGTTAGTCACGCATCATTTTTTTTTTTTAACTAGTTGCAAATATTAGGGATTTACTATGGATACTTGACGCAAAACAAACACCTCGGCTTTTCAAATCTGTTTCATTTAGTTTCGTTTCGTTTTGAATCTCAAATAAATTATCAAAATCAGTCGGTTTCGTGCACGGCCCCTTAAGACGTTTGTGAAAGCAGCCAACTCAACGCTGGATCCACACGTCAACTGGCTGTTTAGAGATAAAATCCCTCTTACCATTTAGAATTTGAAACAAAACAAGAGCTGAGGTATGACGTGTGACGCACAATTTATATCAACACCGTAATCATAGAAATTTCACCATGACAACGATAAGTAATATAATCAGCGTAACAGACAGGCATAATATGATGAACATTTTTTTCTGCAATGAAAAGGAAAAACAACAAGAAAATATACGATACGCCATCACCAACACATGCAAGGCCGGATACGGGACAATTCTAATATGACAAATTGCAATAAGAAAAAAAAAACTATCTCAAGGTTATCGACTAGGGATTTACGCCATGAAGATCTCAAAAATCCTCGGATCAGAATTAAGCCTGTATACGACCTTGTTCACAACACCAGCGGTCGATTAAAGTAAAGCTGCAAACTAAATTTATGCAATGCAAGTTTCCTTCGTTCCGTTATGTAACATTTCATGCGGCCTAAATGCATGCTAATGCCAGTGTTTTTATTACACATGAAAATGTACATAACACTTCATGAGTGCATGTCAACAGGTTGTAAAAGTTCTAGGCGATATAAATGATGGATTTGTCTATGATACATGCTTTAAATTTTAATTGATAAAGGAACGAGAGAAACTTTTGTTTCAACAGAATATATAGCATATTCGATTTAAAATATTTTTGAAATGTATTTACACAGAAAGCTATTTAAATGATACTATTTATATGGTATAATTTAAGTAAGAGGCCTTAAACCGTGCAGTGATTCACATGTAAACTAGGTATGGTACTCAGATATTTACATAGTTCACAAAAGCTAGGGCAAAAACAAACTTCAAGACATTTTTTGACAGTCTTGTTGAGCGTAAATGAACGGGTTTATACTTTATTGGGAGTTTTTATACTCGACCTCTGCTTGTCTATTAGTTTTGAACACTTTTGATTTAAATGTTTTACAAGGATTTGATTAGTTAATATTATGATGTATTACTGTGTGCCCTAAAACATAGGGGAAGTTAATAAATGTCTAAATGGAAAACAAAAAAATTCAAGCACAAAACTTGGTATAATTTTTTTAGAGAATGTCATTCGTTCATGCAACATGCATTTGATAAGATACAACTTTAGCGGAATTCTTCTCGTGCATCATTCCTGCTAATTTTAATTGAAGATGGAAATGGAAATAATGTTATAAAAGAAGTTTTCTGTGGTTAACAGTCGATATAACGCTATAGATGTGTCGAAAACTGTTGTTGGTTTGAGAATAGCCTTTGTTAAGTAGCGCCTCACCCCAGAGATCCTTAAAGTGGTAGAAACGTTGTAGGGTTTCGTAGTTTAGTAATAGGAGCCGGCTGAGCCGTGGTTTAGTTGGTATGTGATGCATTACCTTCCGCGCCTTGGCCGCGTACTCGCCGGCCTTGCGGATCTCGACGCGGCCGTAGTCGACGTAGTCGGTGGCTTGCGTCACATGGTACTCGATGCGATCTATCAGCTCGCCCTGTTGTGCTAAGGGGACGGCGCGGGGACGGGAGGGACACAACGTACCGCGGCTACACCGACGGCCGATTGGTTCATACGATTTTATAGAAATCCCCAGTAAATATCGTGTTACAGGAGCCGACCAAAGCGCTGCAGTGAAACGTTATTGGATAGTTAGAGAGTATTATTATTATTATTAAAACCCTTTGATTAGCCACAGCATAAATCCTTATAGACGAAGTTAAAAAAATTAAAATGTTTTAAACTAGAAGCACAAACGGACACATGTGTTACAATGTTTATGACATTCAGTGTTAACCTAGTTATTGCACAGTATGTTATATTGTAATTTTATGACAGATATTATTTATTTATGATACACCAAACACTTGTTACATAATAACATGTTTCAGAGGTTAGTTATATTTAAATGCATGATTAGTTTACAGTTATTATATAACAAAGACCACCATATACAAAAGGCAAATTACGCACACACCAATGAGGTCATAGATTAGTGATACATAGAGTCAAGTACAAGGTTAGGTTAAGAAGCCCACTTCAACCGTATGTTAGTCGAGCCATATGAACACAACAGTCAAAGCATATAGTGTAGACACAAGAATGGAAGGAATGAAGACACAAACACAAGTGTGAACCAATCACCGTATCATCAATAACAAAATGCAGGGTTCAACGAATCAAATCATCACAACGAAACAAAACAGGGCGATGTAGGATTAGGGACGGGGGGCGGACAGACGGACAGGGAGAAACAAAACAAAAATAGATTAGTAAGAATGAATCGTCATTGAAATGATCACTCACCCGTCGAGCTTTGCTCTGATATTTTAGGGCCTTCTTAGTGTCTTGTGTGGCAGTTTGGACATAGTCAACAGCGTGCTCTACATGATACTCAATGCGGTCGATCATCTCTCCCTGTATCCATACGAACAAGTTTAGTATGTTTTCTATTAGGATACGACTACGGAACTACTCGCTACATACATGTTCGCCATCAGGAGAGTTTCAAGACTCGAACAGTCATTTTGAATATGTGCTCGGTAAATCTATAAAGCGCTTTCAATTAAACTGATTGTTGGAAGCGAGCACACTTCGTGCAGGCCCGATTACAGCATATTCCCGTACACGAAATCCATCGAAGGATTCCAAATAACAGTCAGACGGCAGAAAATCGACTCTGTCATGCATATATTGTCAACTGCAACAACAGCTCGTAAGGTTCACGATCGACGTAAACCATTAATTAGTATGTCATTGCAATGTAACTTATAATGTCGGTAAGGGATACATTAGAATAACTGCCGAGCGTCTTTATCGAACTCGCGACAATAATTCTAATTTATACTTTATGACAATGAGAGAAGAGTTAAATTGCAATGACTTACTAAGTCATTTAAATTTGATCGTGAATACACTGCTAAAGTAAGTAAGGCATAGCGTAAGTGTGACCTGGCTTTCGACTAGCATCGCCATGTCCATGAACATGTCGTGCAGCTCGCGGATGGACGTCTCCAACTTGATGATGTCGGCATGCCGCGCCTCGATGTCGGCCAGCGTCTGCTTAGCCTGCTGGGTCTCCATTATTATCTGGAAAATGTTGAAGAGCATTTTTAAAATAATGTTAGAGAGGATGTAGTTTTATTTAGTGGAAAAAATATTGTTATAATCTTGGTAGGTTCAAGTCAAAGACCTCCCTTCTATCTATTTCCGGTCTACTGCGATTTCAAGTCAATCCTTTAAAAAGAAGTCCTCCTCCTGGGGCTCCTGCGTTCCCGTATCCTGCCATTTGGGATCCACTGCGTACTTTTGATTAAATCGGTGCAATAATTAGTTAAGAATCCTCTGTCAGAATTGGAAGATTGTGATCTAGAAGGAAGCTTTAATTAACTCGACACTGACATCATTTATTAATGTCGCTGGCGAAAGATAATAACATAAGATATTAGTCATAAAAATATAAATTGATGTGGTCACCGTCTGCGCTCATGGTACGAATCTTTGACTCGTGCATCTGACGAAAAACTCGTTTGAAAAGTCTTTGTTGTCTGGATCCCTATGTACCTAAATTCTAAGCGATCCCCCCATGCAGACTGGAAAATCGTAGCGTCGCTATTACTATAAATATCAGTATTTATATAAATTGTCATCCGCGACCGCGACACACGAGTATCTAACGTTTTTCAGCCAAAACATATAACTGCAATGCACGCTATCGATTGTATAATTACACTGTTCGGAGGACATGACGCCACTAATAATTATACAGTTACGGCTAAATGTTAGCAACATAATTATAAAATATAGAAGTGCATTAGTACTATCAATTCCACCTCGAAATAATAGACTAAACTTCCATGAACCCAATTTGAGGAAATATCGAGTAGTTTATTGAGTACTGTCAGTTTTATTTATCGATTGTGAATTATAAATACGAGTCTCGTAAACATAGTCGTACATTAAGTGACGTAACAATAGTGCCAGTAACGCCCCTCAATACTGAGGATGACTACAGCAGTAAGTTATTGAACTACGCTACCATATCCGCAACAGAAATACTTGAAGAAATGGATTACTATCGTATTCATATGCCATGATATAGCAATTTGTTATATAAATTGTAAACAGTTACCCGAACAGACCCGGTTATATACGCATACCTGTACTTCGTAGCATTTTCCTTGACATTCCAACTTACGTGGAGCCTGGGATTTGCTCCTTTAGCAATCCAATTGCAATTTGCTAGGCTAGGATATAGCACAAGCGTTCGCAATACAATCATAGGAGATGTTTCTGAGTAAGATTTTAATTGTCGTTTCGGAATAGTAGTCTAACAAAGTGGTAATGTCGCCCAACATGTTTAGATAATGTCGTTGATAATGTTAATGACACACCTGCGTAGTTATGCCCAAACCCAATAACATTCAGTTAGTGTGCCGCACAGGCTTGGTAACGCCGCGTATCTCCCGCAGGCAATTTCTCAAGTTTTGATTTAGTGCTGCAACTTGGCACCAGTTACAATGGTAATCCTTAAGGGGTTAGTAGGCTCGAAAGTTTGGAACGTGGGGCGTGAGTTACTGTACTTTGTGGAACATATGAAACATCGGAAAAACGAAACACACTTTTTGTGATTCTTGACACCAAGGAAAGTTTTTTTAAGTTGGTTTATTACTGCCAGGCGTGAGGGTTGCTCGCGTTATATTTTATGATTATTTTCTGTTTTGCACTTAGACAGAACACAACAACTTATTGGGCACTTTTAGTAAAACATAGTCGTTGCGTTGCGACAAAAGTCGTGCGCAGGTCTACAGCGCTTGTTTTACGTATGGAAACCCTGTAGCACCTGGAAGGTGTGAATAGGATTAGCAAGTGTACTGACCCCCTGCGTGAACACTGCGGAGTTGCCCTGCTCCAGCATCTCCTCGAGCTCGTCATCGGTGGTGGCGCGGCCGGTGATCTCCAGCTGCCGCTGTATCCTGCTCTTGCAGCGGTCCCGGTAGTCCGTCTGCGTGCGGTTGTACTCCGTCATCACCTCCACGAACTTGCGCGACAGCGTCGAGTGCTGCGTCTTTCTTATCCTCAAATCCGCTGACGATTTATTCGAGTGCTCTTCTTGCTCGATGTTCTGCTCTATATCTGTGAATCAGTTGAGCCAGAATAAACAGCTGAACGCCAACTAGTGTCGCGAATAAAATATAAGACAAAGAAAAGCACTAACGCTAAGTTGTAGTTCACTTACGTTTTAACTTTCCTCTGACTTTGTTGGCAGTTTTCTTAACGTCAGCCATGAGATCTTCCAGTTCATGCTTTGTTTCTGTAAAATAGAATAGGCTTTGTTTAGAAAACGTCGGTCCATTATAAAACGTAAACATTGCTGTTTAAAATGTCCTAGTTGGTAGTTCATACATAATTCAACTCGCTCTCTCAGCAATAATAACAGAATTTTGAGTGCGACTGCAAACTGCCTCGTGTGGGCGGCCGCTCTAATTGTATGTCTACTAATCGAATTCGCCTAAACGATCGATAGTTTTGTATAACGGTCATTGGTTTTGCATGGATTGAATATATATTGAATTAATTGTGGAAAGCGTACAATTTGTATTTTATATATATTAAAATACACTTCGTAGTTATATTGCTTTATACGGCTGCGGAAGAGAAAAACATTGTACACTATTTTATAGGAGTAGCTTATCCTGTTAAAGGAATAAGTTTGCCAGAAAACGTGTAAATATACTGACTAATAGTTGTTCTGTCGATCAGTCTTAATTATAATTTAATATCCATCAAGAACCAATCAACTTACAACTGTAACTTGTTGTTATAATTATTTCAAAGCAAGTATTTGATGGCTTAGTTTACTTATTGCCCCTCTACCTGTGCGCAGTCCCAAGAGTCAACCAAATAAAGTTGTACTAAAAATAAACAATCAATACAGGCTACGACCGAAAATCTTGTACGAGCAGATATTTGGATATCAATCAAAGTCGTTGTCCTACGTGACATTTGTACGTGAGCACGTCTGTTCAAGAGGTTAATCGGCTTAATAACAAGCCGACGTTCCCGTCTAATAGCTGCTTAGAGAGGGGAGCAATACAATTAGCAGTATAGTTGATGGGATAAGTGAACGATCTGTACCGTATTGGAAACATTATAAGATAACGAAAGGATGTTTTTCAGCTAAGAATGGCTTCGAAAATCTTTTGACTTTGAACGCTTCTTTTGTCCATTTTAAAGACTCACATTAGCTCCACCAATTAGTAAAACGTTTTAAAATGTATCGTTCCAATTTAAATATTTCCAACCGTTTATTTTAAACCTTTCCTAGACCACATATCTATCATGTTCGTTTAATGAAATATGTCTCTTGGTATCGGGAACGATTTCCTCAGGCATCACCATAACAACTTTTCCTGTGTATCGCGTCAGGGAAATTGCACTTCCTGAACACTCTCAGCTCACTCGCTCAGCGAAATGAATATTTACCCAAAACTGACTAATCGACAACTGAAAAACGATAGTAATTGTAGATGTTGATAATTTTGCACGTTTTCGTACGGCAACCGAACAATTCCCTTGGGCATAGGATTTAGCACAACTCGCTACCAATTTGCGTAAAATATTTGGTGTGCATATTCGAAAACGGGCGAATAAATTGTGCATAGCTGTGACTAACTGAATATTCAGTTGGCTTTAAGTTGAATTTTGAATTTCCAGGGGGTTACTGAATAAACATACAAATTGTAGCGTGTAGAGGCACTTTCCCGACAATGTTGTTTCAGAGTGGAATCCCTTGCGGGGTATTATCACCTGCCGGTGCCCAGCATTATGTTCAGAAAGTTAACGCTTGAGCTCGAATCCCTTTCAAGCTCGAAATCCGGGTCATTTTGGCGGCATTTAGGCACTTTAGTGAATATTAAAGTTCGCGTGCACTGTGGGTCTATTTTTGGACATCGTGTTGCACTAGATTTCGATTTAGCTTAATAAAAGTTCAGTCACTAATGGGAAAATATAAATTATTGATTAAAATACTGCATTACATTTCTGAAAGAAATTATTGTAATTGAAATAAGGAAAAAAAAAACAAACTAAAAGAGTAGAAAATAATTTGAAAAAAGCGTGGGGTGCTTTGTGAGGTATTTTTATAATCAATACATATAAAGCACGCCCCACGCTTTTTTAAATTATTTCTGCTTTTTTAGTTTGGTTTTTAAAGCGTGTTTTTTAGATTTTTTATTATATATTTTCTATTTTTTAGGTCTGCTAATTACAAAAACGTGATTTTTTTTGTCGAAATTATTGAATACTCATCGGTCCTCGATAAGCCTACGAAGTTTAAATTAAATCTGACCGTTTGAAGTGGGTCAAAATCAAGTCCAAAGAAGTCGGTTACAAACAAACATACAGGTGAAGCTAATGAAATTGTGTTAAAAAGACGTTTCAGAACAACGAAAATGTAAAAGAGAAACGGCGGTTGAGAAGCTAATATATGACTTCGATCCTGAAAATAGATAGGTAGTAGGTACCTTGCTAGGTGTCCGCGATTTCACAATATTGTTTTGTAAAAAAAAAAAAAAAAAGAAAACGAGGCTAGTACATATTGAAACCAACCTAGTTATCTAAGTCAGAAAGTGCTCACCGCTAGGATACGAAAACCATTTTATGCAGAGCAGAAAAAATACCTCTAAAATTCCTTTTCATTGAAGAAAGAATTCCATTGAAATAATTTACCTGGCCCGTCCCGTGTAGACAACGCAAAAAATACTTCTAAAAGAAAATCCAATTTTTCCTATCGTCGATTCATTTTGAAGTTAATCCTTTCTATTCTATAACCTTTTGGGAAATATTTAATAGATTCTCTCTATAATGGTATCTCTAGGCAAGTTTATACGACGTCAACACGATTGTAGGTCCGTTATTTCAATCTATTTCTCTATTGAGATACTTAATAAACATATTATTGAGTTACTTGTAATTAACATTGGGCTGAGAATCACACACATAAAAGAAACACTAAACAGAACTTGCCTGCTACGTATCATCCTGAGAGAATCGTAAATGTCGTCAGCAAAGAATTGTTACTGCTGTAATTGTAGGCTGGTAACATGTAATTACATAAATGTATAATGTAGACCCTGCTTAATAATAACATTTTCACAGTGTGTAATTATTTCAACCAGATTGCGTTATTGTAACTCAGCTCCAGGGTTCATGAACGTGTTAGGTATGTCGTAATTAAAAGTGTCGGAAAATGCAAAGGTTCGTTAACGCGATAAAGCACGGCGGGCGACGTTCACCATGTATCACCTGCAGCTAACCGTGTCTCGTTCACACCAGATCGATTTCATTCACTGAGCACACAGCTCATTCATAGCCACACCATCAATCTTGACTTGTTTGTCTCTTTTATTCGCCAACAAGTTCATTTTCCATCAACTTTCATACAAAATGTTTGTTATTTCCTGTAATGATTGTGAGGAAGCAACTTTTACCAGTATATTTATTGCGGCATTAGCATATTTACTTTTGTTATGAATATGATATTGGACGAATATTTTAATATTGCGGAATGGATGTAGATAAAAGGGCACACAGCCTCACACAGGCTGCTGCCAGTGCTCGCATGATGCGATATAAATGGAGCAACATACGCTCTCACGGGAATCTCGGAAATGTTCAGACAAGGCATTCTTAGAGACTTTTGTGACGCTATATGCTGCCTTGGTTTATGCTACTTCAGAATTAAAAACCAAACACGTTAATTATAAAAAGGCAACTGTACTACAACGTCCACATTGTACAAAGTTAAATAAACGATTAACGCATGAATAAGTTTGGAGTGAAACGGACTCGTAACTAAGTTTCAAAGGTACAAATTGGACTGTTTTATTACAATAAACGTATAAACTGTTATCGTGAGCTTGTTCGATATTAACGACAGCAGCGATGGCTTATTCGGGGCTATTTAGGTCGGGTCAATGGCTAATCGCGGCTATTCGTGACGCTCCTGCTGAGGGTCCCTTGTTGTCGAGTGGGCTTCTATAAAGGCGCCGTATTATAACACCTAAAAAATATTGCCGCACAAGAACTCTCATATTCTTCCTTTGTAATAAAATACACTTTAACCCTTCCCAAAATATATTCAAAAGAGAAAATATGAGCTTTATTAAAATTTTCTAACTATAAAGTATAACCTTTTTCGCTTAGAATGGAAGGAACACGGAGGAATTTTTAATAATTAAAGCTAAAAATATGAACAGGGTGGAAACGGGTAAAGTATTTGAAGTCGAGCCAACGTCACCGGAATAAATTCGAACTAATCTCGCGACAAAATCAACAGTGCTATCGCTAATCATTCATTTGGCTACCATAAGTAGCACGAACACATTTCAGAATCAAAACTATGTACTTCAGCTATTTGTTGGAATAATAAATGAAACATTTGGAGTGAACACTTGATTAAAAACTAATTTGTACGCTACACGCATACTAACGATAGCATTGAGAACTCAACAGGAAACAGGATAAAAAACAAGCGTAGATTCCGAACGTTTTTTTGTAATCCAGTCATCCTATGTAGGTGTACATTTATGTTGTATGACGTTGACACTATCTCAAAAAGAAATGACACGTTTGCAGAATAAAGGCAGCTTCACTTAATCTGAAGTATCCCCATGAAAGCAGACAGACAGACCGCCCCCGCGTCTACGTAAATGCCACAAACTTCGCCCTTTCAATTAGTGTGTGGGTATTCTGCGAGCTAACTTGGAGACCTACCCACGCCCTATACTAACAGCAATACCGATAACCATGGCGCAGGCCATGGAGAAACATATTTATTTATAGACAGTAAACTTTCAGAAGTCGTGGGTTTTTCACAGACTCAATCATTGAGATTCATTTATGGAGTGGGAGGATTCACAATTCCATGACACGACTGACTAAACATTTTGTGTTGGAAATCGGAACTTAAAGAAAGTGCAAACTATAAAACTGGAATTTAAGAAATCATTATTATTATATGAACTTTTGTTGCATAATTAATTTCTTACTTATATTTCAATGCATAATTTGTTTTGTTCGCTGGCATAAAATACAACATAACGACATAAAAGCGTGTATTCACGCTCTTCTAGATACGCTCACAACAGGCCGGCAACCCGTCATGAGTTCATGACTTAATGAGAGTTAATAAGACCCTAAAGAGCTGTCATTACGACCACTTATTACTTCATTTATTCCAGCTGGGTAATCTCAGCTACAGCAACCAGCACGATACGTCCCAAAGTTTTAAGTAGGAGGTTGAATTCCAAGGGAATCTAATTTATGGATCCTACGTAAACTAATAACGTTAAACTGTGTTCCTAATTGGGCCTACAAACAACGATGATGGCAGTTTATTATCTTATAGGGTCGTCCGTGTTGTGACGACTACGAAGAGAGTGGAGTACTGACGTACAGTACTCTACTCTCTTCTGTCCCTCTTTGTGAAGGACCTCGCCTGAGGAAATACCCTCATATATCATATCATCCCTATACCTAACTGTTTTCGGCCTTTTCTCTCGGATCTGCTGTGCCTCATATATTGTAGACTAGCTTTTGCCCACGGCTTAGCCTGCGTGGATATTTCCGGTTTCCCATTTATCCTTTCATCCATTATTTTACGAGTGCGATTGTCGCAACCCAGTGCTGGGCACGCCACGATTGCGGCGGTAAGTCCCCTCTTTGAAGAGTGGCTTGAGAGGCCGCAAGGCGTCCTCACCTTCCGCCTGACGCAGGTCCTCAACGGACAGGGCTGTTTCGGGAGGTACCTATTTCGCATAAGGCAGGAGGAAACGCCCGGGTGTTTCCACTGCGAAGATCGCCCTGAGGCGGTGGGGTATACGGTGGAGGTCTGCCCGGCTTGGGCGGAGCACCGCCGTGTCGTCTTGGAGGCGATCGGTGGCGGTGATCTCTCGCGTCCGGCCCTGGTCCAGGCCATGGTACGGAGCGAGAGTGCATGGGTAGTCGTCACCTCCTTCTGCGAAGCAGTAAAGCTCGCAAAGAGTGAAGCGGCGCACGTGAGGTAGAGGCAATATATGCGCCCTCACGGCCCTAGCCTCCTCAGGAGACGCCCTGGGGGGGATTCCCATCCCAGGCTGGTTGCCGGCCACCGTAGGCGCGGGCTTGCGGACGGCGAGTAATGGGTAGCTCGCTGTCCGGTAAGAACCAAGCCCGGATCGACGGCGCGTTGTGTTCCACGCGCCTCAAAGAGATGCCAGCACCAAGTGATGGAGCCCGCAAGGGCCCATGCCTGCCAGGGGTGCGGGTTGGTCGAAAGAGCCACCAAAAAAAAAGGGGCTGATTTCCCAAAAACACTGAAATACGTAGTTTTTAAATATATTGTATATTATATTATATATATATTGCTTTTAATATATATAAACACCAATTTTCATAGATGAAACTACAAAAATGACGATTTTCCATACAACCTTTCATCCCCTATTTAACTCCCTTAGGGGTTGAATTAAAAAAAAATCTTCCTTATTCCTTGTCTACATTTTAAAGGAACCTCTGTGCAAATTTTCAACTTTCTAGGTCCAAGGGTTTGGGCTGGGCATTGATGAGTCAGTCAGTCAGGACTTTTCTTTTTATTTATATAGATAGATAGATTTCCATAAGCGGTGGTGACCACTGAACATCATGTGGGCCGTCTGCGGTTATTTGCCTGTGTTGTGATAAACTTACTTTCATCTGATTGCGGTGCTGATAGGATGGCACTGTGCTTCTTCTTCACTTCTTCCACGTTCGCCTGAATCTTGTCTATCATCTCTCGTATCTCTTCAACCTGAACAGAAAAATAATTGCCATTAGTTTCATTACATTACAGCTAAAGTTAATAATTGCTAGCATCAAGAGAAATTGGCTTTTATCATTTATGGAAGACGAAATTTTCTTTATTCATGAACACATAAACTTAATTATTTTTCTCCCTGCCAAACACACAAAATGAACTTCGGAACAGCATGAATATTTAGTACCAGGATTTACTTGTGTGCCTTGTATTATTTTAAAATAATATTGTAAACAGAAATATTTGTTTATTTGTAGTTCCCATGAATATTTATGATTAGATTTCATATCATGCGATAAATAAGTGATAAGTTATCCGACTGATATAATTTTTCTCTATCTGACAGCGCTGACTAAGACCACACGAAATAACCCTAAAATATATTTTAATGAATCTTGTATTTTGTTAAAAATACTGGATTTAAAATTCATAAAAAAAAAATTATGTAAAAAAGCGAAACTTTTAATATTATATTTTTCATCATAGAAGTAACTAAGTAACTGAACTTTAATTTAGTAAAATAAAGTATCTGAAACCGTACCTATGGGCGACCTTAACAATGGTCAGGAAAAATCACGCAAGGCAGAAAAAAAGAAGAATGCCGAGAAAAATGGTCTCACAAAATATCATTTATAATTTTCGCACCTTTTATGAAGCGTTTTGTCTCAGGTCATTAATTCTTTAGCGTCGCCTGACTAGCCATCTTTTGGCACAAAGTTAATCAAGTTGGAGTGATGGGGCTATTTTTTCCAAAGCAGTGCAGTTCGCCGTTTATCTCTGTATCAGGCTTAAGAACGTCTCGAAGTCTAGCCGAAGCGGCGCGTCGTCGGGTCTGCTGGCAGCCAGCCAGCTGATACACCCTGACCTAACTTACTATAGCTACTATTTTGGCTAGATATGTTTTATATATCACAAAACTTATAGGAGGGAGTTGAAGAAATTATACTGCGGTCGCCATTATGGTTATACAGGGTAATGTATGGAACAGCTGGTTATTTTTTTTTTTTGTATAACCGACGAAAATTTTCTACGCTGGGGGGGCTAGAATGATATGCTGAATTCATGGTTACAATTTGCGCACTGGATAAAAACTTATCCTGAATAACCATTTCAAAGATTTACGAAGAGAAATGCAAACCTTCTTCATAAGGCTTCTGGCATCAAAATGGCCAATAGAAATAAAACAAGCAATAATCGGCCATCTAAATCAATTGTTGTTAGACCTAAGGCAATAATACTCAATTAAGGTTTGGGGTCAAGAGGTGTGATGGAACTTTTATTTGTGTTTCAAACTGTGTTTATATTCTATTTATAAGACGAAATGTCCATAATTATTAAGAAAAAATATTTTTGTTGGTAGACGGAAAATATACAAACTCTCCGTAATTAGCTGACCTACATTACCTCGCGCCTGTTTCCGTTGTCATTAATTAAGAGTAAAAGGTGAAAGCAATGAAAAAGAATAATACAAAGATAAGTTTGGCTCATTTTGAGAGCTTAGCACAATCGGCAACATTAAAGTTAAAAAAAAAAAACAGGTTTAAACAAAGTCTAGGCTGGTGTTAACTAATTGGTTGAGATAGGTATTCGGGCCATGTTCAGCATTAAATTTGCCTTAGGGAGATTACTGGGTAAAGTCCAACCGCAGAACAAACGGTCTCACTGCACTGCATTCAGTTTAAAATAAAATTATTTTCCACTAAGTACTAACTAAAAGAATTGAGGTTAACCAGACTAGTCATCGTGTAGACATTTTATCAGGATTCAATCAGTAAACACAATAGGCAGCACTGAATCACCGGAACATGCTGATAACTGACTCAAAAGAATAAATTATTAAGCGAAAACTGAACGAAGGAAAAATCATTTCATTTTTCAAAAGTATTTTGCCAATGAGCTTGCAGTTCTAGAAATGCATTGAGTGTGAATTCTTCGTGTATTAATCTTTTACCAAGCTTTGAGACTATGAGCGCTGCATTGGCGAAAATAACTATAGGTATCTAGCGAATTACTGGGACTTGAAAGCCAAACACATGACCGATTTTTTAAAGATAATACGTAACACTAATAATATGTTTAACCTAATTGTATCGGTCATTGAATCGGACACATTGATAACTCGAAGTACGGTTCAGGGTCGGGAATGCGGTGGAGTCGATAGGAGGATGTCCGTGCCCGGGTCGTGCGACACTTCACATCATGACTCACCAATTAATCAGATTAGCCTGATAACCGATATCGTCCGGCGGCCAGCCGATAGCAAACTTAACGATTAGACTACGATACCATTGTGATGTTTAATAAACGTTACTCGGATTCTAACTATAACCGTCTAGACAAGCTATGGACCCATTAAATCTGGCGTAGCTATAAATTGATACAATCTTACATTGTTTTTTTATGAAAATAAGGGACTGAGAGATTCATGACATGAAAATTCTATTACGAAGGCAGGCCATGAGTGTTGAACAACAAATGTCGAGTTAGCACAAATTAATATAACAAACAGCACCCTTACTGCGTAAACACTATCAATCATAATTTGAATCCTATTGTTAATCTATTGCTACATATGTTTCAAAAATGTCTCTGCACAACAACGTAAAAAACGCAATGAATGTTGTTGAACTGTCAAAATTAAAGTCATTCCTACTGTTAATGTTGTACTCAATTACCCCGCTGAACTACAAGTACTACAACTATTCGCTGCCAGGATTTGAATACATGTTCGATCTCATTACTATAATCCGTTTCGTTATGTTATTACGACTCCACTTTCTACTTTCGATTCGATTGGTGAAGTAAAAAGGTCGCTGCTGCCGCCGAAGTAAAAACGTGATCCATTTATTCTGCGAGTGTCGCGACTGTTAGAAATACGTATGTAAGCTGAAATGGAGTTGCAAATGGGGCCACAGCGTAGGCTGCAGGTAGCTTTGGTATTAATATGAGGAATGTTACTCATTAGACTGCTTGTGTACGTCATTTAGCAAAACCACGAACTATTTTAGTCGTAATTACACAAACTTTATGTTGGATGCTGCATGTTATATCAATTTTGCACTAAATATTGTTAGTTAATTTTAACGAAATTTAATTCTGTTACCTACTACTGTACTATGTGTAATTCTGTTACTAAGTGTAATTTTAGAGACTTACTTTATTCATAATTTGTACGCCGTCAACGGCAAAACATACTGATATTTCTACATATTTCATGAATAAATACTGTGACTTTGACAATCTATACTATCTGCAGAACCACAAGTAGTTATAGTGACTAGATCCTATGGACTTCGGAAATTTCTCCGAAATTGAGGTAATCCTCAATTTGGGTTAACTTAAAGCGACTACAATACCATGACAATACCAAATTCAAAGTTCCGCTTCACAGTACATTACGCTCCTTTCTCAACATAATCAATGAATTTTATCGAAGCTATTGCTGGAGGAACGCAATGGAACGTGAACGGAAACTCGGTGCTTTGTGTTCTCAACGTAAAAATCTTTGTTTGATGTTTTGGCTAAACGAAGTTTCGTGTCATGGTCAGGCAGAATTTCTATACCAATTGACCTTATCAACCTGTACAATTGTTTCATTAGCAGCTTATGTATGCTGTACAATATCAAGATATTATGCTTTTAGTTTAATAATATGATTAAGACTGACTCATGTAGACTGTAGATTTGTAGACCATTTTCTATTTTACTAACCATCTGCGGGTCTAAAAAGGCCACATTAAGCAATTCCTCTAAAAGTGATTCATTTCCTGAATTCTTGATGATTCTGCTATTTGACATTTTACTTTAATAAAGCAATTCATCATTTGGTGACGATTATACGAATTTCCATACAAAACTGTCAAATAGATGAATTGCGTGCTGTCTACGCAGATAATATTATGAATTGTCAGTTTGTGACCATTTTACGATTTGAAAAATCATTCATAATATTATCGTATAATGATTCAGCTAAAGTGGCCTTTTTAGACCCCCAGGTACTTGTTGACAGACCTAACACTGTCGTTCCATACCTATTAACACTGCAATTTGTAAACATTGTAAATACCCATTAATTTTTAAAAGAATCATTGAATTTTTTGCCGGCTCTTCTCCATAGGAAACGACAAATTGGAACCGTACATCAAGCTTCTGACGTTTCGTAAGTGCCCATGTAAGTTTATGTGAAATAAAATAATTTGATTGTAGAGAGGCATTGCAGCTGTGCCCAGTATACACACGTCATCTATTAATTAATACTGGACAACGGGACCTGCGGACAGCCTATAAGAAATGTATGTGTGGTAATGACGTAATTACGTTAAGTGCAAGCCCCCCGTCGCGGCCACCATCGTCCCACCACGAGCGACATGTAAGCACATCTCCCATCCACACATAATAACATGTAAATGAATCGCACGATTATGATGAATACCAAACGCAGCCTGAATATTTATGACACAGTTGTGTTGTGTTGGGAATTAAATGAAAACGCGTGAAGAATTCACGTCACGAATGAAAACTGGCGACAACTCGGTATTTTTTTATTGTATTCTGTATCAGAGAGAAGTTAAGGACGGGAAGGAAAATTAGATATCTCCCTGGGGCAGTCTACCGCCTCATTGAGGGACGACGCCCCGGGTTAGAATATAGCATTAGCATTTTTATACAGTCGTCAAAGCATTTAGATACTAGAATCGTCGGGACGTTATCCGTACCATAGATCTTATATTTATAATATTAGGTTTCATATTATAGAAAGAATTGCAGAAAAATAAAGCCAATTTTTTCTCATTTGGTATTAGATATAATGTTTCTTTTTCGGCGAGATATTCAAGCTTACATTCGAAATGAAAGTTGAATTTCGGGAGATAAAAGTTAAAATGTCGCCAACCAGGATATTGAACAGAAACGTTTTATTACATTCGACCATGTTCTAAGCTGAGAATTACGTCTTTATTGTACAAAATGTACAGACCTCCACAATACTGTATAAGAATTCCACAACAGGCCTCGTTCCCACCATTTAACATAAGTAGTCGCACGATAATATCGATTGCAGTAATCGTTCACCCCTTTGTGAAGCTTAAATGTGGGAGTTTGCGGAAAATTACCCGACTACTTAGAGTGCTTAGTGATTACCAATTAGCTGCAGGCATGACCTATTAAGAGTATAAAGCCCCAATATCAGTAGTAGCAGTAATTAGTATTAAGGTGGAATCGCCAAGGTATCCGCGAAATTCAAATTTTCTTATGTTTTTTGCACTTTGCAGGCTGTATGTTGGGATTAAATGAATGTAGAGGGTTATATTGATGATTTTAATGATAATATGTTAAGACATATTTGTTACGGTCGCCAATTATATTATATTCAATATACAACCTGACCTGCATATTGCAAAAAACGGAAGAAAATAGAATTACGTGGGCTATCTTATCGCATTTAATAATAATGTGCAATGGAGATCAACTTTGACTTGATAATCAAGAGAAAACCGGTTAAACCTGCTTTTTATTATGGTATTTTATTCCTATTGTATTTTGTTCAAAAAAAAAATCAAAAGTCATTTATTCAAATTAGGCTGAGAATCAGCACTTTTCGAACGTCAAAGTACATGAGACAGTCCCCCAAAACGCCCATCCTTCACCACTTCCTAGTGCTTTAGCTGGGAAGTAGAAGTGGTGCAACAAACTCCCCAGCAGAAACATCAGCATCTTTGCATAGTATAAAACAAAGGCGCTTTTCGTGCCTGTACGCTTAGATCTTTTAAACTACGCAACGGATTTAAATGCTGGTTTCATGAATAGACAGAGTGATTCAAAAGGAAGGTTTATATGTATGACACACCGACCTTACGCGGGCAAAACCGCTGGCAAAAGCTAGTAATACATATTACATAACAGCAGTTAGTACACAATTGAAGTCATTGTAATCACTGATTTATGTGTTCAAGAAATGACCCTGTATTGTAATAAATGTACTCAGACATACATAGCTAGCAGTATATCTGTCTCTGTAGAAAATTGCTTGCTGTATTAGCGAATACTTATAGGGAGCAAAATTAATCTTAAACGTTGTCTTTTTCGGTAAATTACAAGATACGTATGAATAATAAAATACTCGCTAACTTACAGACTGAATAATAAAACGTTTTAGTAGATCTTTTTCAAGTTTCTATTTTCCAAGCAAGTAATTAATAAAACTTTGAACATTTGACGAGGGCAATGAAGCTGAATGAAATAACATATTTTAGAACCTACTATAAGTTTAAGTATATACTATCAAATTCAGATTTAATTGAGTTCATATTTTATTCATATTATTTTGGTCGCGTGCCATAGTTCTTAAAATAAAAGTGTAAACTGTTTAATGAATAATCAATCAATCACAAATCATTGAATATTGTGCTAATGGTGTTTGTGGTACCGGTTTTTATGAGCTTCGGAAACGCGAGAATATCAATAAAATGTACAGCCATTTATAAAAAAAATCAGGGTTGGTAGGCTGAAAGTCACTTCGTAAAAGTTATCGAATAAATAGGGTGAAAATTTCGTTGTATTCTTTTCAGCTTATCGTAATTTGATGGGCGTCGACCTCTCGTAAAGGGACTTAATGCCCATAGTGACCACGCTGGGCAAACGGGGTTAGCGACCAATATACGACCCAGTATTATTTTTGCATAAATATACATAATGTAGACACACAGCCGCCCCACAGATTTATAATACTGTAGAAATTTTATTTATAAAGGTAGCTCTGCTTCGAAACGGGTCATGTTTGCGGGCACCGGATAAACTAGGATTATGTAAACGACGTCAGTTCGTCAGTACAGTCACAGTTCAACGAAGCTGTACGATTTAAACCCCCACCTTATACCAACCCTTACGAAATACTTCAGAGATAGGAGAAAAGTATTTTCTACGTAGCAACGTAATAACAAGACAAAGCTCTGGTTCTGAAAGTAACTAACTTTTATGAGTGTGCTGTAAGTAGGTACTAACTTCGTTGTAACTTTCACAAGTTTCGCCACTTACAAATTCTGGGAGATAGCTAAAACAGATTTGTTATTATTACGTAAGTAAAATAAGTACGTACGGTGTAGTTCAATATGCGTAGTGTTCGGGCTCGTAGCGCTACAGCTACGTATAGTGACGGCTACGCTACGCCAAATGCACGGAAAAGAGTCGGTAACAACGTAGTTTTAGAAATAAACACGTAAAACAGATCTGTCATTGTGAGTTATAAAAGTTAAATAAGTACACATACATACTTAAATAAGTTTACAGTATTGAGTATACAGTTTAACGCGCGTAGTACTCGGGTTCGTAGCGCTACTGTGACGACGGCTACGCTACACAGAATGGTCTGAAGTCGGCCGGAAATGAGCCGGTTAAAAATGACGCCTATAATATTGTTTTGAAAATAAATACGTAAAACACATTTATATATATATGTGTAAAATAAGTACCTATAAAGTATAGTATCTATGTACATCTAGTGTAATATGTGTAGTAATTAGGTTTGTAGCGCTACAGCTACGACGTCTACGCTACGCCGAATGCTCGGAAAAGTCGGTCTGGAATAAGCTGGTTAAATTTTAAACGCCTTTAATATTGTTTTGCAAAATAAATATATAAATAGATTTTTAATCATGTTAGTAAATTTATGTCTACAAGGTATAGTAGTGCAGTTAACATAGCATGCTGGTTCGTAGCGCTACGGATAAGCTACGCGGAATGGTCGGGAAAGCCGACCGGAAATGAACCGGTAATAACGCCTATACACATAATATTGTTTCGGAAATAATACGTCATTCTATAACCTTACCTATTTTATATGATTCGTTTCTATGACAATGTCTCGATGTTTTCTTTCTATTGATTGCTAGGACGTGTGTGACGTCACCGGCCCTTGTACTGGAATGTCTGTAACATGTCCTTATAGGCGCCACTTGTAACGGCTTTACGTGCTCCCAAATAGATCAGGTGTCTTAAAACCCTGAACGTACGATTGCTTATCTAACTCACTAAGCTCTTTATGGTCACCGAGAGGCTTCTCACTTACAAAAAAAAGCAGGTGTGCTGAACGTATGTGTCAATGAACTTTTAATCACTTTAAATGAGACTGTTTAGTTTTCCCGGATGTTACTTATAGGAGGTAGTTTACATTATATTTTAATTAATAGAGTGTTGTGACCGCATATCCATTTATCTTGAAAGCGTACATTTACGCTTTACGCAATCCCAACCACAAAATGCCGCCTACGTAAATGTAGATTGTTTTGTGGGCTTTTAAAATGGTGTGCATACTGTAAAATATCATGGATTCTGTGTAAACCTTGCAACATATACATCGTAGCCCCGGATTCCCCGTTTTTTTATTATACATTCAAACCACATTTCAACAACAATAATATTGTTCCGTGAGGTGCCGGACGTAAAAGAATAGCACCACTCCAATTCTTCTCGTGGGTGTCGTAGAAGGCGACTAAGGGACTTACTAGAGAATGGGCAGCAGCGTTCTCTATGCATTTGACCACCATACTGCGACCGCCAACCCGCCTGCCAAGCGTGGCGACTATGGCAAATCCTCCTCTGTTGGGGGAGGCTTATGTCCAGCAGTGGACGTCTTTCGGCTGATAAGATGATGATGATGAATATTCCTTCATAATGGAAGATACAAAAATTGTTATGGGGAATGGAGCTTGAATTTCTCGAAACATTAATCACAAAAAGCTGACACTAGGCCATTGCACCAGTTGGCTCGCTTGCGTATGTCATTGAAATCCTGTCGTGACAAAATAACACACAAACTTTCATTGCTTTTGTAAGAACGGAATTTTTATACGAGCGATAATTCCTCATAGTGCAGTCGCTTCAGCATAAAAAAGGGGTCAACCTCGGAATGAGAGAAATAAACTGAATTTTCGTATACAGACACCTTCATTTTGGCGTTCTAAAAGTTGTCTCAAAAGTCTCATGAAATATCGTGTCTGCGTCGTAAGTTATTCAAGGTCAAAGGTCAAAAGAAACAGTTTTTAGCAATTATCTCGGTTTCTATTGCTTCAATGATGATGATATCTGTTATTAAATTTTAGAGCATAAAATTTGCGACAATTTTGATCTGAAATATTTTTACATGCGCTCAACCGTTTTTGCGATACAGGGTAGTGAATGCGCAACGGTCTGGCTGAGCGCTACGTACTGTAATGCAAGGTCAACCGTGAATATCTGTGAATACTAACTTTAATTTTGAATAATTTGTATTATTTATCTGTTAATACGTTGTATTTAATAACATTTTACATATTTTTAATATATGCATTTAATAATACGTACTTACTTTGAGTAATTAAAACTCATTAAATAAACAAGGTAGTATTCACAGATATTCACGGTTGACCTTGCATTACAGTACGTGTGGCTGAGCGCTGCGCGCTCATCGCCCTTCGTCGCAAAACCGGTTGAGCGCATGAAAAAAATGTTTCAGTTAAAAATTGTCGCATATTTTATGCTCTTCAATTTTATAACAGATGTAAACATCATTGGAGCAATCAATAGAAACCGAGATAATCGCGAAAAACTGTTTCTTTTGACATTTGACCTTGAATAACTTACGACGCAGACACGATATTTCATGAGACTTTTGAGACAACTTTTAGAACGCCAAAACGAGGGTATGTAGGAAAATTCAGCTTATTATCTCCCATTGAGGTTGATCGCTAATTTCACTGGACTATCAGAGGGATTTGTGAATTAGCTAAATGGTAAAGAGAAACATTTAACTGTTTTGTATATTATGCATGATGAACTCTGAATTTACTGTTGTTACTATCAAATGATATCCTGAACTGGTGTCTATTTTAGGTAGAGACAGGTAAGTAAATCTTTACCAGACTCTTTACTGTTAGTCATGTGAACTATAACCTCAGTAAGGATAGCGGCAATCTAAATCGATGCAGTCATACTCGTGAGTACATGAGTCACGTCAATACCACGTCACTGATTTTTTTAAGGGAAAAATACAGTGACTAATCTACCCACAGAGTATTAATCAATATCAATGATTAATAGGCTGTGTCTATGGTTTAAAAAATAACTCAGAGGGACGGATAACACGAAAGTATTAATTATGCAAAGGTTCGTCCTCTTCAATGAAAATGCTTTTATCATCTCGTTTGCACAAAAAACACTTCACTACTTCAGAGAAATTGTAAACGTACTTACGTACGGAAAGTATATTTTATTGACTTCAATAAAATATACTTTTCCAAAACTCCTATCGATATAAATCGATAAAAATTGGATTTCGCATTCACCGTCCAATAGCTCCAATTAAACAGTTGACTGGGCCTTAGACAACCGTGAAAGTACGCCTTTCGCATGTTCCTCCTTATTTCAGAATTCATGACTCCGTACAATAAACACTGTACGAAAAACGTAAAGGGCAAATAAATTGTACGAAAGCTTCAATTTACTGTTAAACGTTGGAATTGGCTCAAGTAATTAGCATTGCGAATAGTTTTAGAACATAGTAGGGACATAAAACCGATAATGCCGTTGTTAGGTACCATAAAGTAAGTTTATTGACGTTTTACAGTACACTTGCATGCTGTAGGCCATGCTACGGACACGCGAATGCGTTCATCTCGCATGCCATGGATTTCATTTCACACCGTTTATGCATGGGCAGGAATATAGTCTTCAATATTTTGAGACTTAATATTCATCGAGGATTTTTTGGCACATACACAGTTAGTTTAAGTATCTAGGTAAGTATTCATTAACTATCTCTATCCTGATACACAAAATTCAGAGAATCCACCGGCTGTCTGATGGACATTGTTCTTCACTAAAGCAGGAAACACTCCACAGATGAGGGTAAACATAATTAAATACCTATGGCGACACGCAATAACGTAATACACACTAGTAAAACAAACAGAACAACGCTTACGTGCACGACGTGAAAACAATAGGGAGGAACACGCTGAAACTTTTGTACAACTATGCTGATTGGAAAACTCGGGCAGACAGAATAGCCGCGTGTCAGTCGAGCTTGCAAAATGGAATTGCTGTTCTTTCTATGAAAGCATCAAAGGTGTGATGTAACGTTACAATCTCTGTCTATTCAAGGAAAGAATTATTATCACAGCAGAATATTTAATCCACTTCGCTAGCGCCAAATCCGGCGATAACTCTCGCAGCGAAGAGGAACGTTTTTTTTTTCTCTAGGTTTCGTAACATATTGGAATTTCCTTCGACGTCAAAGAGAATAATTCTGTGATGTGGAAGTTAAAGAAATTCCTTAATGGCAATGTAAGCAGCAACAAATGCTGAGGAAATGAGTCATACTATCACGAGTCTATTATGCGCTGATTACCGGAGCGCTAGAAGCGACAAACCTGACGCAGCCGCGTCTCTTTGCAGTAATGAAGTCACGTATGATTCATATTCCTTAACTTTAAGACGACAAAACATCGCGGCAGGATTTTATCGCGCACTGGATTTTCAACTCTCAGTGTTGAACCGAGAGCATTAGAAATCTAAAAGAGTGCATACCAGCGCATCGTAAAAACGCCCTAATCGATTTTCAACTCTCGGCGTCATGCAGTGCGTTGAAGATCTAGTGCGCAAAAAATCCTGCCACCATATTTTTACGTCGGTGTGAACGTGGACTGAGACTGAATATCTCTTAATACATAACAACGACTCATCATCATCATGATCATTTCAGCCGAAAGACGTCCACTGCTGGACATAGGCCTCTCCCAGGCTTCTCCACTGTGACCGGTCCTGTGCGTCCCACATCCAGCGGATTCCCGCGGCCTTCACAAGATCATCGGTCCACCTTGTGGGAGGGCTTCCCACTCTACGTCTTCCGGTACGCGGTCGCCTCTCCAGAACCTTTGAGCCCCACCAGCCATCTGTTCTGCGAGCAAGGTGCCCTGCCCACTGCCACTCAAGTTTGGCAATTCTTCGGGCTATGTCAGTTAATTTGGTTCTCCTGCGGATCTTTTCTGATTCGATCGCGTAGGGAAACTCCGAGCATAGCCCTCTCCATTGTCCTTCGCGTGACTTTAATTAAGCCTTCTGATAAGGCCCGTTGTGAGCGACCACGTTTTAGTCCCATATGTCTTCACTGGCAACTTGCACTGGTCAGACTTTCGTTTTTAAGCACAGCGGAATTTGGGACGAAAATATATTGCGTAGCTTCCCGAACGCTGCCCAGCTGAGTCCCAGCTGAGTCGGATTTGAGGATTGACCTCTTTCTCGAAGTTGGACCTACCTAACTGGACAGCTTGTCCTAGGTAAACATACTCGTCTATAACTTCAAGTGTAGTGTTTCCGATTTTTATGCTAGTGGACACCCACTCTCATGAAGATAGGAGACGCTACATGGGCATTTGACATGACCTTTGTCTTGTCTATGTACATTTTAAGACCCACTCTTTCGTAAGCTCCACTGAGGTCACCGAGCATTGTACCGAGGTCCTCCATAGTTTCAACCATGACAGCTATATCATCGGCAAATCGAAGGCGACTACTAGCCATTAATGTTGATTACAATCCCTTTCCAGTCCAGAACCTTGAAGTCATCCTCCAGTGCAGCGGTGAACAGTTTCGGAGAGATAACGTCTCCCTGTCTCACACCTCGCTGCAGAAGGATAGGTTTCGAAGTCTGGTCCTGGAATCGGACTGACATAGTGGCGTTTTCATACTTCAGCACCTCGATGTACCGATAGTCGATCTGGCACCGTTGAAGAGACTGCAGTACAGCCCATGTCTCGATCGAATCGAAGGCTTTTTTGTAGCCACAAACGCTAAGCAGAGAGGCAGGTTATACTCTTCGGTCTTCTGTATATCCTGCCGCAGCGTACATATGTATGAAGTCTACGGTGCTAAAGCCTTTACGGAATCCGGCTTGCTCGGGAGGCTGGAATTCGTCAAACCAGCGCGAGACGGTTCGTGATGTGAGATAGGCCTTTAATTCTTAAGAAGGCTATTGTCACCCTTCTTAAAGAAACGTACCACCACACCTCTGTTCCCTGCCTGTGGCGTTTTGCCCTCAAGTATCATGGAATTAAACAGCTTCTGGAGGGCCTTAAGAACGGGTTTTCCGCCGGCCCTCAGGAGTTCGGCCGTAATTCTGTCATCACCTGGCGCCTTGTTGTTTTAAGCTGTTTCAAAGCCATCCTAATCTCGTTCAAGCTACGTTTGGAATGTCTTTGGTGTAGTGTCGGGTCAATCTGGCTCTTGGGTCGTTTGCCAGATTCGTAACGGAGTTGCTTGTTGTCGTGTATAACTGTCCATAGAACCTTTCGATCTCTCTCAACAGCTTAGGCTTGGCGGATACGATCCTGCCATCATCGGTCTTCAGTTTCGCAAGCTGACTCTGTCCTATAGACAGATCTCTTGCAAAGATCTTGGAGCCCTTGTTCCGCTCTATTGCATCCTTGATGCGATCCGTATTAAAACGGCTAAGGTCGCTTTTCAAGGACTAGAAAAACGTCTATTGAGCTGTCGGTACTTTAGCGCGTCGTCTGAAGACTGCAGGATCATTTCACGCCTCTCCTCCATTAGCTGCAGAGTAGGATTAGAGTTTCTTTTGGCCAATAGTACGACGGGTCTTGAAGACCTTAGACCCGACCATATGGACAGTTTCCACAAACACATCGTTATAATCGTCCACAGGGCTCCCTAGGCACTCGAAACGATTCTGGACTTCGAGCTGAAAGCTCTCGGGGTTTTGGACTTGGATCGGTGCTGGACGGAACGTAGACATCATCAAAGTTGATTCTCAATCAAATGTTACGTCACTTTAATAAAAATGCCATCTTTCATGAACAACAGTACGGTTTCACCAAGGGGCGTTGTACCACTGACGCTGGTGTCACCCTAATAAAGAACATTTTTAACGCCTGGGAAGAAGCAAAAGATGCCATTGGAATCTTTTGCGACCTCTCCAAAGCGTTCGATTGCGTAAATCATGAGACACTTCTGCTGAAACTGGAGCACTATGGGATTAGAAATACAGCTCTTGATTTACTAAGATCATACCTGAAAGACAGAAAAGTTAAAGTTCAAGTAAACGGCATAAACTCATTAGGGTCTGAAATGGCAATGGGTGTTCCTCAAGGTTCAATATTGGGTCCATTCCTCTTTTTAGTTTACATTAATGATTTACCCTATTTACTTTTAAATCAACCGAAGATGGTGTTATTTGCAGATGACACATCATTGATATTTAAAATAGCCCGACGGTCACAAAATCTTGACGACGTGAATAACTGTATTCTTCAGGTCCAAGATTGGTTTACGGTAAATAATTTGATACTAAATGGCACAAAAACCAAATGCATTAGATTTCAATTACCAAATGTTAGAAGTAGCGAATGTGACATCATATTGAATGGAGAAAAACTGGAATTTGTTAATCAAACGGTGTTCCTAGGAATCACGCTAGACTAGACGAGAAATTACAATGGGGACCTCATATAACATCTCTTGCGGGGCGGCTAAGCTCCGGCGCTTATGCTGTTAGGAAGATCAGACAGTTAACAGATGTAGAAACCGCGCGTTTGGTCTATTTTAGCTACTTCCACAGCATTATGTCGTATGGCATTTTACTGTGGGGTCGGGCTGCTGACATTGAATCCATCTTTATTTTGCAAAAGAGAGCTGTCAGAGCCATTTATAATCTACGTCACCGCGAATCTCTCAGGGACCTATTTAAAAGGATTAATATTATGACGGTACCTTGCCAATTCATTTATGAAAATATCATGTCAAAAGAGCAAGGCAAGAAAAAATCTACATCTTTTTAATAAAATAAGTGATAGACATAATTTTAATACTAGAAACAAAGACAAATTAAATCAACCATTTTCCAGATTAGCTAAAGTACGTACATCTTTTATGGGGTACTGTGTAAAATGTTATAACAAAATACCTTGTGATATATTGCAATTAAATGAAAGGAAATTTAAAACTCATAAGAAAAGTACACTTTGTAAACAAGCATATTACAAATTAGAGGATTATATCCAAGATAAGAATGCTTGGAAACATGCTGGTCCTGCTCCATAGGACAATCTAGAGTCTAGACAAAATCAAACTGGTTGCTAATTGAATTATGTAATTAATTATATCTATGACATTGATTACACTCAGTGATTACTTTAACTCACACACTGACTGATTACATACTTGTTAATATTCTAGGAAAATTGTATATTTACTTTTACAATGTTTGTAAATGTGTGGGCACCATGTATCTATCATAAAATTAATTTATCTGTAATTGATTCAATTTCATTATTTTTACCTATTTTGGTACAGTAATTTTGTTCTGGATGCATCGTTTTCACACATAATTATACAATGAATGTATGTTAAATATTGTAGTAATATCATTTTAAAAGAGTAACGGTGGAGTTTCTTGCCCATTCTTCTCCATACGAAACTACATTTTGGAAGGGGCGACTAGAATCAATTCTATTTTAATGTAAATGTTGACGTTCAAAAGTGCCTTATATGTGCCTATTTAAAATAAATGCTTTGACTTTGACTTTGACATCAGCCGACATCTTTCCAGCTTGATGTTGATATTCAATGTGCCTCTTACCATACGGTGATCGCTTCCGGTTTTCAAGGCGTTGATCACAGAGACATCATTGAATATTTGCTTCTTCGTCGACATAATGAAGTCAATCTAGTTTTTAGTTAACCATCAGGGCTCTGCCAGGTCCACTTTCTGTGCTCACGTTTTCTGAAGAAGGAGTTCATCATAAAGAGGCCTTCCTTCTCCATAAAACTGGCCAGTATAACAACGACTATATTATGCTAAGTCAAGATATATTCAATATTGAATTGCGAAAAAATTCGTAATATCCTTCGCTTCCTATGACATCATAAAGTCATTGACCAGCAGCCTAGAAACTGGTTTTTATGAACTTCTTTATTATATATACATGTAAATAAGTATTTGTATAAAGGCATACATACATATGCTTATGTTATTTAAAAACCGGAATACTAAGACCGTTTTGATAACACTTTAATTTAAAGACTGCATATTTCTTAGAATTTAAAATGTTTAATAGGGTATTTTACTCTATAATATATTATTGAGATAGCTTAGGCAAAATGCAGTTGGAAAATGTTAGTTGATGAACTAACATGAAATAATAAAATAAATTTTAAAATATAATTTAAAAATTTCAGTTTTTTAAAAATCTGTTTTTGAACACCGTGAAATAGTAGCCGCCATGTTATTACGTCATACGGCATGTCAACTGAGCAACTTTTTACTTTTATTATTTTCGTAACCAAAGTAATTTTTATTTAAATAATATTTTGCATTCAGGAACAGAAAACCAACGATAAGTAGAAAAGTAACTAATTTTTTTAATTATAAACAATTGTCTTATAAAATATCAGTGCACTTGTTTATACAGCAAACTGACGTCATACCCACAGAGCATGATGGCATCCACTGCGTCCAGTGTTTTAGTCAAATTACACGCGAAATTTGAAAAATTTAAATTTAAATGCATTTTTATGGCACTAATCGATTAAATAAAAATGTTGTGTTTTTTGTGGTTTATTAGTGGTTTAGAATCTAATTAAGACACTTCAAAAATGAGTGTAATACCCTATTACGAGTAGGCATCTCTGTCCGTTTGAACAATTTATTCAAAAAGGCTGAGTAACCAAGTTAGCTGCAACTGTAATTAACAAAGCCTTCAGAATATAATGTCAGTACTAAACAGCCAGTTATAGAGCAGCCAGGGGTTAATTATTAAAGTCTATTAAAGTGGATTACGCGTTGATGGAGTGAAAACAAAGGATTTCTTACCTCACTGAAGAATTCATCCATAAAGCCTCCTTCGACGGCGACGTTGACGTCGTCGGGCCCGACATCGTCATCGTCGCTTTGCGCCTGCACGGAAGAAAAAATATATTAACACGGATTCAGAATACATTTTCAACAATAAATGCATCAGGAAAAATTGCGGGTGTCCGAAAAATATTGACCCGCTTACGAAAATGTTCTCAAGAAATAACTTCAAGGCTTCAGCAGTGTTTTAAGCTTATAAACAAATAAAAGAATAAACAAATTAAATTAATGCTTTATCTCTCACATACGACATTCACTGCTCAGTAACTAAATAATTAAATATGAGCGAAGTCGCGGACGGCCTCATAATATAATGAAACGTTATTATATAAAGACGTTAGTTAATTGTAATTGCAGTTGAGCAGTTGTGGAGTAAAAAGAAATAATGAATGGCTCGGTGTCGTGGACGGCCGACACTCCATTTATCCCCGTTGCACTTGTAACACAAGCTGACGTGAGGAGTGGCGCAACATATTACACTTCTCAGGACTTTTACACTTTGCGTTCTTTAGCTCAAACTTCTTATTTTTACAAAACGGTGTTCAGGCTTTATAAAGCCTTCTAAAGTGGCAACATTTTATGTTTTTAATTATTATTTTGGCAACATTGTGTTCGCTGTCAATGTCATAGTGATGTTATGATTAGTTTAAATTATGCTATGGTGAACTTTCCCTCTAAGACTCAAAGAAAAAACCTTGTAAAATCGGTCGTCGTAAAATAACATTTTAAGACTGCACTTTCTTAGTTTTATTTACAGCAGTATATCCCCAAAGATATAGCAACAGTAGAAAACATGAATATCTTTTTTGGTTTTTATATCCACTTTTTGTGTTGGAACTGGTAAAAAGAGCCGCATAATTATTTAACGAATACTTATCTATATTGAAATCAAATAACGTGAGGTGATAAATGATATTATAGTATGATTAATAAGGTTTTTCCTTCATAATACGTTGACACTTAGTGATTATCCTTATTCATGACCGATGCGATGGTGTCATTCGCACGTGTTCATAATAAAATAATAATTCAGTACAATACATCTAACTACAAACAGGACTGTCGCCTTGCCTATAAATTCATAATGAGATCAACTCGACTCCACAAAAGGCATTACGTATTATACGTCGCTAATGAAATTGTGTATGAAACGCTGAAATACAAAACCAAAGGAATAATAAATGAACGAGGGGGTAAAATGTGGTTGTTTTAGCAAGTCGTGACGTAAGCAGGGGTCGACATCGGACGAACACGAAAAGCAAAATAGAATCCACTTAGTTGAGGCGAGCTAGCCATTATTCAATTTGTACGGACAAATCGTGGATCTATAAAGGCCTACCGTTGCGGTGGGACTTCACGGGGAAGAAGCAACTAGGTAGGCCAACGTCACTCTACATTACATTATTATCTCTGAACGTAATCTAATGAGGAATGTTTTATCAACCGATGTAATCACTTGTAAAACACAAAACAACGTGTGATTAAAATCATTTATTTCAGAGAAGCTTTGTTTATTTATCTTCTGACCAAATTATAATTTACCCATATTATAATAACAAAGCGTGAATGGAGTTGGCTCGTTGGCGGTCAGAGTCAGGGGTCGGACCGTGCTGTGTCGCTTTCAATATAGGTCACTGTGACACTGTAACACGGGCCAAAGCGTGTCGACGTCAAAATATTCATTTAGACAAGCTTAACAATGGCTTCCATTAGGACACCTCATCATCAGCTTTTTATAAAAGTTTCATCTACAAGGATTCTACAAAAAGTGGAATTTGTCAAAAATTATACCTAGCTGAATATAAATTGAGTGTTGTAAAGACATTCACAGTTTGATCCAGTCAAGTTTATTTTATACTTGATATGATTCAGTTAATCAAATGTACTGCGAAGTTTATATTTAGACAATGTCATAATTTCAGCGAGACTAAGTTTAGACCGAGCTGTTTATATTTCTGTGGGGAAATGACATTTTGAATTCATAGGTTGGACAACCTTTTCTCGGTCGTGGGTGCCACTATTTCTTTTTATAAGGTTGGAAAATTGGCCATTAGGACAGTCAGTATTTTTAAATGGCTTAGATATGACACTTATCCCTCTCTTCTTACATTGCTGTGCTGCTAAACATAGTCGTTGGCATTTTGCTACTATTTTTAGTAGCAATCTAAGAACGTGGCCTTAACATTTAACCTCTTATCACAAGAAGCATTTACAGAATGTATTTATAATAGTTTGACCTTATGACATCGGCACGGGATACGGTATCAACACGTGTGAGGCGCAACTCGGCGTAGTAATTGACACCTCGGCTCTACGCCTACAAACAGTGGAACAGCCCGTACCCCGCTCATACGCATACAAGCATAAAAAGGATTTGTATTTACGATACAAAGCGTAATTGTACACATTTGTAGCGCTCGTTATTCGTGTAGTTATCCTGATTTAATGGCGCAGGAAACGGCCAATTGTTTACAATGATTATGAACCGTCCCCACACGGCGTACGCTGGAAAATCTCATTTACAACTCTTCTCAATATTACTTTACCATTATTTGATTAAACTACTAAAATAAAAGAGAAGTGAAGCCGCTGGTTCTGGCTGTGATTCGTAGATCTTTGATAATCGTTACAGGTAGTCAAAAGAACCATACTAATAGTGAAGTCAAGACGTTGATCCCGGCAGTCATTCGTAGATCTTTGACAGGCGTTACGGGAAATCAAAAGAAGCCTAAAAGTCTTACCCAAGAGGTATCCGTGTTAGCCTGGGTAAAATGGTCGTTCCATGTAAAGTACTGGTATTTAGGGCCATCCGGTTAGACTGGAAGTGGACCCAAACATTTGGGAAAAAACCTAGGCCATTTTGATTTACAAACAAATAATAAATAAGTTGGAGTGTATGATGACGTTACCACAATAATATTATTCGTAGATATCAAAATGATATTTACATTTTATCTACATGACAACTTGTCGTAACGTTATGAATCATTATCATACTCTTGTTTTACGATTAGATACAGAGTTGATTTCAAGGTTTGACGATTCTTACTAGCTTCTCTCGGATAGGAACAACCATTTTTATCGTGTAAGTAAATAAAATCATAACAAACATAACAAACCATCATCTCGCCGATTTTCAATATAAGATTATGTCCAGGTTTCAGTAGAGTAACCACGAACAAAGCTGGTACATACTTATAATTGGGTTAGGAAACTAGACAATTCTGTAGAATTACTCAATATTAGATAGAACAGAGGTTCAGCGAGCTGATTTACAATTTGTTGAAGGTTCTATCCCAGTCGGGTGGTAACAGTATTACAGAAAGTAAGCAGAGAGTTAATTTCGAACCGACCGACGCGGTCATGGTCGCCACCGGCTCAGACAAAGGGCTCCGGATGACCGCCTTAGTATATAAGTAGCTATGAACTGCTTAGAGTAAACCGAACAAGGTATTACATTTTGCTCGATATTTCTAGCGCCTTTCAGTACACTATTAGAAAGATTGAAAAAATATTAAGATGAAAAAGAACTATATTTCAGTGAAAATTGAATCCTAACCACTTTTTTGTATGCCTAAAGTAGAAGAAAGAAGTCTAGCAGAAGAAAATTCGTGTATTTCAGAAGACTTCGTCAATTTTTCAACGAAATAATTCCTTCTTTAAAATTATTATTTTAATAATCTTGTAGCATGTAGCTAGAAGACCATTACAATGAAAACCACAATTCCGAACGGTCTGTTAAATGGCCGCACGGCGCACACGGGTCTTGTACTATTTTCGTGGCATGGAGTGTGAGGCAGCGAATTGGGAGTCACATCACGTATTTCAATCGAACCAGATCTGATAACGTCAGCTGTATTGGCTTCCTAGCATAGGTCGGTCTGGCGCCGATTTTATTTTTTGTAGCCTGAATATTATTTTTTCATTCACTCTAACTTTTCCTGTTGCTTTCATAAAATATAAAATATTTTTCTCTTCGGAGCGAGGTTTTACGTCAGACGTTCGTTGGTGCTGAATTTTTTTGGGACTCGTATTGACTAGATGCTTTTGCATTTTGTTCAGAGTAAATAACGCATTTTATTATATATAAAGCTTTTACGTAGCATTATGTGAGATATTATAGGTAAGCTAGCTGTATATTTATAAATCTAGAATAAGATAAATAACATGCCTCGTGACTTGAATATTTTTGAATTCTTCACAAATACTGGACTACTTCAATAGATAACTATGACGAAAGTATTTTCTTATATCAGATAATCTGATCTAGCTTTCGAAGTATCGGGAAATTCGAACTTTATGAAGAACGAACTTTCTTTATTTGTTTATAAATATATTTGAATATTAAATAAGTAGGTACTCGCCTACACTTATTCTGAAACTAAATTTAACTCATAAAAGAAATAAAATGTTTGTACTATCAAAACGTATCGGAAGGAAACCCAGTAAAAGAATTAAAGCACTAAATAAACCAGGTACTGATTCCAAGCTGCGTTCGTATAAAATACGTTTAATTAAATATTCAGCGAAATGACCACTCGCAGAACCCAGAAACCAGAACAAATTCTGATCCTACATCACGTTTGGTTAAAATATTTAAAAGTTTAATCAGTTAATTGTGGTTGTTCGCGTTTAAAATTTAACAAAGTTTAATTAAACAGCGTCAAGCGGCGTTAGTACGAAAATCCGGGTATACCAGGAACCCAAAACGTATTTCAATTTAATTGCAGAGGCAACGCGGCGATTTTCGTTAACCCTGTACATCGTGTGTTGGATTACACCGTCGTAATTGGTTATAACTGGCCCGTCTACCTTTTCGGAATATAGATTTATATGATTTTCAAGTCATCCTTGCGCATACGGTTTGCGTTGCGTAGCTGTATTACGCAACCTTGGCCTTCAACTCTCAAACTAAAGTACCCTGCCGTCTAGACTACACCTCAAGGATAATCCTATTTTTCCGAAAAACTTTAAGTAGATACTTAATTAAGTGGGTCCAATGCAATTTATATTAGCTACGGTGGTTTTAACGCAAGTTTTCAATGTAATACTAGGTATTATATTTAATCAGGTAAAGCAAATCTCTTGACTATAAATTAAATTAAAGTTCGTTGAAAAAATTAGGAGAAATTAAATAATATTGCAAAGTTAGCACACTCCGGAATCAATATTTAAAAGGCCTTCAGCAGACGTTACGGCAATCGGAAATGCAATGCGCAGCAGATTTTCATCGTCATGACAATTGTGAATTTAACGCTGTTGAAACATGTTCTTCTCGTGTTTGCTATTTTAGTTTATTTCCGGAATGAGAGAAACCCCAACGTATGTAACAAGATAAAAACAATCCCTGGTAGGACAAGTCGTCAAGGGGATTATTTAGATCTGGGTCAATTGGAGGCGGCATCCCTAAATCTCAGCACATAATTACGGGCGCGGAACGCGTGGCGTGGCATCTAGATCGCTCGTCACCACTTACAACTTTTTGACCCGGCCTATTTGTGCCCTCTTCACAATCTCGACGGTGTAATTAATTTTTAGTTACATTTTACGAAAGTTACATTTCACGTTAGAAATTAAACACTATCTAGCAACAAGTATGATTGTATTAGACGAAGTCCACACAACACAAGTCTTCAGGAAACTGGCATAGGAACTACATTCTGCTTTGACTGATAGGACCACAGTTTTAATGCATATTTACATACTTAGATAACTACTCAGATAGCGTTATCTAAAATTTAATGTACTTTAAACATTTGAGTTACACTGCGAACTTTCCTTTTAAAGCATACGTTTAACGTCCTACTGTAAAAACATTTAAACTCTTGGGAAATACCCATCATTTACCAAGTCTGTCTGAAGATTATTACTGAGAAGGACGTACCAGCGGTCCGGGTGGGTAGAATTACCCTGAGGCAACTGAGAATTGCGGTATTAACAAGTTTTTCCTCTTGAAACAGTCTCGGAACATGGAGCGGCATCCTCGACCACTCAGTTCACGCCGGATGTCGGACACACTTATATCTTCTTTGAACACTAATTTGCTCTACTTGACATAGTTTTATTGACTTGATTCATGCAGTTTTTTGTTTCAATTCGTGTCGCCGACAATAAATGGGGTCAGTTTGTTCAGCGTGCTCGTTCTAAGAACCGCCATTGTGTGTTAAGATAAGATATTATTGATCAGTCTTGACAAAAATAGACCACGGGATTCCATTGAAATACTTCCCTATTCGAATCAATGTGAAACGACCTAATAATAGGTCCAGCAGGGTCAGAGATCTATGTTTCATTTCAAGTAATGATCTGGAACCATGTTGCCGAAAAAGCTAAAATTCATACAAGATGACCGAGACGGTTCATGAGCTATAACACTTTATATTGGCCCCATACTGCGGACTATAAAGTCCCTTTATAAGAGAAATGTCATTTAAGTGCAGATTTATAGCTCTGTACATCTATCTACCTGATTCTTTAACATGAAGTTCAACATTAACCCCCTTATTTATAAACGTTGCTTAAAGTTAAGCAGTGATTAGCGTCTTTTTAACCATACAAAGGGCTAAAATAGACCAGATAAGAGCGTAAGAAGCACTAATATTTTCAGTTTTGTTAACAAAATACTCATGACATTATTATGGTGAAGTTTAACTTGATGTCACACTATGCCGCTTACTGCAATATGATGGAACTTGAGTCCAATAGAGTTTGTACTATGAAATAAATAGTATAGGACCATTAAAGGTAACTCATATTTGCAGTTTTCCTAATTAATACGCGTCATAGATTTGGGCGCATAACTCGAGACGGATCTACTTTAGAGCTGTGCTGCTGTGGCAACTATTGTTTGAATGGAAGTACTCTAAACATCTAACAAGGTGGCGATAGTGTGCCATCAAAAAAAAAATGCACCAGTTGCCCATACATTTCAGGCAAAGCCCTTCCACGTTTAAACATCTCTTAACGTTAAGCAACGTTTATAAATAAGGGATGATTATCTTGGCATTATTACTTTGCCAACTGTTCGACATTGGTCTTCGATCCGAGTTGAAAGCAATTTATACATAGAATCGGAAACTTATCCCATTACAGTCTTGTTTCTTTCCCTTGATGACTAGGTAAACTAATTAGTAGTTTTCATGGAAGCTTCACACACCTGTAGAAATTACCGTTTGAATTTAACGTATTGAATTGATTTCTTCCAATGACTAAAAATGGCTGAAGTGTTGTAATTATTAAATGTTAAAATATTTTGAGCAGAGAATTTAAAAATCACATTAATACATACGACCAGCTAAAATGATTCTGGCTTAATTAAAATCATGTTTACACAGCCCGCTTTAAATATCAATTAAAATGTTATGCGTGTTTATTGGCAAGATTGAGTGGTGTGACCTATATTATACAAGGTCACAAATCAAAAGCCGCGGTTTTACGCAGCTCACGACTTTACAGGCGGTTGGTCATAAAGCCCGACGAGGGCTGCCCTTGTACCCCACCGCTGATGCCGCTTATTTACGACCTCAACGCCATATCTGGGATTATTCCCAATGCTGTTCTTCTGCGGATAAATATTGAAAGACAAAATGTCAAAGTTGTTTTTCTCTTCGTAATAGTCAGACGATCAGATCATAAAGTTAATGCACGTTATATTATGTCATTACATAGTGGATTATTTGATATGGCTCCAATGGATGTAAGATACGAGATATATTTTATATTAGCACCAATTTTGCATACGAACACTTATGTGCGTACTTTATGTATGTAGTAAGCGGCACAACAAAAATGCTGTCCCTACATAAGCCGGTGTAATAAAAACTTCGTTGCAATGACGAACAAGCGGGATGTCGCCGTCGCCCAATAAAAATGCTGAGCTGAAATGCAAGCAAGCGTGTGGGCGACAACAATAGGCACCACGACGTGCATTGACGGTAGCGGGAGAAAGCGAGGAGCGTTGCGGACTTGCGGCAGACCTTACGTAACCACCCCAGTCCGCCCCTGCCGCACCCTGCCTTGACACTTCCGAGAGCGCTCGTCACTTGGTTGCATGTGTTTCGTTTGCAACTGATATCGAAATGTATTTGCACAAATATGGTGCTGTCCAAAATGTTAAATGTCGCTAGAAAACTAGACTAGTTTCAGCTGGCTAGATTTATTATTATTATTCTGTTGTTCTCGCCGTTTTACGTCAAAGAAACGGTGGACGGAAGTTATTTCTTTCGGCTTTTCATTCGCTTATTTTGTTTGTCTTCGAGAGATAAGTCGAAAAATGGGTAATATTTTCCGTAGTAAATAACTGAAAAGTATGAGTCGAGCAGCTGCATGATTGGGGTTGTTTATCCTTCAAAGAAAGGCCTTTAAGCCGATAAAAAATATTGTACGCTCGGTAGCTATGTTGATGAAGCGCTCTACATATTACGACGGATTGTGATACAGGTTGGCCCCGCGGGATATACAATAAAGATAAGAGAAGAAAGAAAAGAAAACAGAATAATGTAACTGGTCGTCAGGATATCACGTAACTCAATTGGAAACAGTATCCGAGTTGCGTTTCACTAGCGACAAATGAGCCGGGAAGGGCTCTCGGCCGTCGCACGTCTCATGTATCCTCAAAAGTTACTCGACCCACATATTGAACAGCCTTTGTTGGAAAACGCTGCGTCACTGACCGTATCCAACAACATCAACTATCCGAAACATGTCTGAAATATTTACCACAGCAACATTAACTAATGAACTTCTCAATTTTGGAAGTTGTAATTTATTGTAACATTCCTTTTGATATTTGGCGGTAGTTCATTATACACCGTGAAATTTAAATGGTTGTTTTCCCGCAGCGAAATGGTTTTGTCTTGGTAATACAATCGTTTTATAAACAAATAAAATATTAGAAACAAAAAATTGCAGATTAATCATTGTGAAAAATTACCACTTGCGAGAGTTTATTTTGCTTTGAACATTTATGCATCGCTGTTCCCTTTGTCGGCGGAGCGTGCGTGAATATTTTTTTTAATTTTAAAACAAAAAAATCTTTATTTTTTACTTTTACTCTATGCTTCGAAAGTACTCCCTAAGGTAAGTTGTTCTGCCGCGTGAAAACAACCATTACAATTTCTCGATGTATTTAGCTGTCCCAGGTTCATTTTATTTGAATCTAAATCACTGAATAATCTTAAACAATTTAACATCTCACATGATCTCAGAATGTTTTATTCATCTTGACTAACATTTTGACAAAGCCGTAATCCAGGTTGCTCTATTCAGGATGTCGCCTTTGTTAGTTTCTTTAAAATTCCATTTATAAAGCGCATTCCTTTCACTCTAAATGTGTTAAATTTATTGTTATGTGTTAATTAACATTCGAATTCGGTAATCGTCGTATTTAGAAAAGTTGTTTAGTGGAGATTTTAATTAGTTTGGAGTTTAGTATTGCCGGCTCACATAACCTGTATTTTTTTAAGAAAACTTTAAACATGTAGTTATTAGAAGTAATTTTTTTACAGTATTTTGATCACCGAAATTGTAGTCAACTCGCTTGTTCTCGAAAAAAATATATCCGGTTGATTTTTCGAGAAAATTCTTCGTCGTTCAAAGTTACATTTTAATCTCATCTTTCGATTTACCATCCCAATATTACATTACCCATGTATCCAGACATTAGGTACTTACTAAGGAAACTAAAAACCATCAATCACCAAAAGCACAATTTCTGTTCTGAACCTCTTGTTTTTTAGTTCAAAGTAAACGCAGGATATTAGTCACGGGCTCAGCCGTGAGATAATTTGCACGATAACAGTGAAACAGGCGGAGTTGTTTCAGCATTCAACCCATGTTACGACGACACGATCCCCCAACATCCCCCAGGCGAGGTCGCACTGTTTACACTAAATTACCAGAGAAGTCCCATCATACAGCTTATCGCGTTGTGCCAAACTGTTCCAGAGTACATGTTATTGTAACTGTTAACAAGGGTCATAAACCCGTGTGTCATAATATTAATTACTCGACTTTTACGTCAATGTTTGCTGGAACTGTATTAGCTCACGAAAATTATCTGCGAAAAAATCTAGGGAATGGTTATTCATTGGAATTATGTTAAATACGATATGGTAGCAATAGCAATGTTGTGTGTAAAGTTATAGAGAAAAGAATTTGGCGAAAAAATTGCTTTTAAAGGTCCCAAAAGTCATATTTTTTGCAAAAATCTCAACTAGTATTTTTGTGCATTCACAAATTGACTTTGCGTTTACGTCAGTTTTGCTTCTACAAATTTATTCCTTTTTAAATTCTTCACAAAAAGTCCCAAGTAAGATTTATTTAGTTCTAGAGATTTAAGGCTGAGAAAATTTCGAGGAAAGCATATTCTCTTATACTACAGTGTATGCTAATAAAATGATACAAATTTTTATGTCAGGTAGGTCGTTCAATACACACTCTTATTTTTACGGTTTGTCAGTCATGTTTTAAATGTCCTACGACTTACATTGAATGCTTACAATACATAAGAATGGGGAATTAACGTTACTGAAATATAACTAACAGCAGTGTTTTCTATAGACATTACTATAAATGAAAGAGTTCCGAAAATATTGAAAAATAAGAAAATAATAAGAGACTCAAAAGACTAGGACAAGGAACAGGAAAAAGACCATAACATACAATGATTCATAACATGCAGTGACAATAGGGTATTTTACAATTTATTAAAAACTATTCTAATTTGAAGATTGGGACGAAATATGTAACAGAAAAATAAAAGTAAATTGATTCATATCCATTTTTTTTTTTCTCAATTAAAAACGATTTAAACCAAATTAATTTTTCGTTGTTTTGAATTTACCGCCAAAACGCTCCTTACGAAGACTTTTTGTCACGTGGCCACACGTGACGTCAACTTTGTGTAAACTAAAGTAGTTGTAAACAAGGGAATGTCGAGTTTATAAATAACAAGATTTTTAATGGATAGAAAGTGATATTACGGGTGCGCGGTGCCTCTGTGCACCAATACTTCTAAAACTGCGTATTTGTACCGGTACCGTTTACACAAAGCTGACGTCACGTGTGGTCACGTGATAAAAAGTAATTGTATTGGTGGTAAATTCGAGACAGCAAAAAATAATTTGGTTTTAATAGTTTTTAGGGTTCCGTACCAAAATGGTAAAAAAGGGAACCCTTATAAGATCACTCTCTTGTCCGTCTGTCTGTCCGTGTGTCACCACCGATTTTCACAGAAACCTTTGCTAGGTCTACCCGGACCTAGCAAGTTAAAATTTATACCAGATATTGAGGTCTATAGTCTCTATTAGGTGTATAAAAATCGAGGTCCTGAGTTAACACGATAAAAAACTGTAATTTAATAAAAAAAACTAAAAACCCGACTGCTTTTCTGAGTATTCATGGAAAAGCCCTAAAACAAGAAAGTCGCTGTACCCGATTGCACTTAACTTAAGAATCGTCAGTTGCTAAGGTGATGCTTATAAGCAGATAAATTGTAGCAGTCGGGACCCATTCTAGAAAGTCAGCCGTGTCTGTGCTCTCAATTTACTAAGCCTCCATTTCTAGAAGGGTCCTCGTAAACTAAAATCCATCGAGCCGCTCAGGCCGCAGAGCGTGCCATACATTTGAATTTGGCGTCAAAAATCCGCCATTTTGTTTTTTTTTAATTTTGATATACCCAATGTCAATCTCACAATAAATACGAATCTAACGACACCTCTCAAGCTAAAATCCATCGAGCCGTTCAGGCTGCAGAGCGTGCCCAACAATTTATTCATACATACATACATAATCTCAAAAAACATAACCCTCCTTCTGGCGCAGTCGGGTAAAAAGATATGGCCAAATTTAGATTTTCGCGAAAACTTGTAAGTACTAAAAGTTACCTTAATTTTCAACTTTATTTATTTTTTGGAATTTTCCCTTTACTTGTGCTATAAGACCTTGCTTTAAACCAAACTTGACAATTCTAGGTCAACCGGAAGTACCCTATAGGTTTTGGGTCGAAAACTTATTTGATAGTTCAAGTACTTACAAGTTTTCGCGAAAATCTAAATTTGCCCATATGTTTTTTATTATGGCGGTATAATGGGTAGGCACGGGGAACCCTCGCCGCACGAGTTCGAGTCGAACTTGACCGGTTTTAATTGAGAAAATAGATATAAATCAATTTATTTTTATTTTTCTGTTTGTGAAGGGTGGGCGTTTTGGGGGACTGTCTCATGTACTTTGACGTTCGATAAGTGCTGATTCTCAGCCTAATTTGAATAAATGACTTTTGATTTTGATTTGTTACATATATTTCGTCGTAATCTTTAAATTAAAATAGTTTTTTATAAATTCGAAAATACCCTTTTCAAAATCTTTGCGTACGATATGAAGCAAACAAAAACGTGCCCTATAAATAACGTGCTCCTTCTTACGGTGGTGTGGAAACAAATGCATCGTGGCCCTCAAATATGCTCAGCCATAATACTCGAGAAACATTAGGGACAATTTTGGACAAAATGTTCCTAAACAAGATTTACATGAGAATCTTGTTTAAGAACATTTTGTCCAAAATTAAGTAAAGTATAAACTTCATCTGCCTAGCGTTTTCCCAGCTATTTTTGGGGTCGGCGTCCAGTCTAACTGGATGCAGCGGAATACCAGTACAGTATTATAGAAGGAGCGAATGCCTATCTGACCTCGCCAACTCAGTTATTGGGTAATTTGATATACCTTAGTAAGACTGGTTATCACACTTTCGGACTACTGACTACCTATCACGAATGACAGCCGTAACTACAACTCCAGCCCGCAGCTACGCTCGCGTGGATATCGGGAATTATTCCAAGCGAACGTGCACGTGGGACAAATTATTTTTTAGTTATATCACTTACCCCACACCAAATCGAAATATCATCATCCTTGGGGTCAAAACAATGTATAGGTATATTATTTATTTATACGATAGCAGCAATCGCGCGGTTGCGGTTGCTGCGCGGTTGATTTGCTGTCATTTTTTGAAGAGTTCCGTTGTCTGTCTCCGAAATGCATCATCAGATCTATATGAAATTGAAATGGGACGGAATAAACCTCTTTCGAACAAAAAAGAATTTTGCAAATCCGTCTATATAAAACATAGTCATGCCCGAACATACATTAAAAAAATTTAAACATGTCGAATTGATAATCTCCTTCTTTTTGAAGTCGATTAAAAAGTAGCCTTTGTCCTTCCCAGGAATATCTATCTCCTTGCCAAATTTGATCGAAATCGGTTCAGTGGTTTAGGCGTGAAACGAAAAGCTAGCAGGAATTTATAATACTTATTAAAAATATATATATTTATTTTACCACATCTCAAATCAAATTTGGCAGCGGTTAAGCGATTGCTGCGCTGCGTGTCGCGGGTTTGATTCCCGCACGACACAAATATTGGTAAGACCTACAAATAGTTGTTCCGGGTCTGGCTGTTTGTGTATGTGAGTTTAAATGTTTGTAAACGCCACAATACAGGAGTATTTCCTAGTGTGGCGCAACGTTTTAAAAAAAAAAAAAAAAACAATATAACCTTGCACATATCCAGTTAATGGTAATATTAGTATTAGTAAGAAATAAGCAGTACACGTAGGTAACATTTAAGTTGGGTATGTATCTGTAAGTACTTATTATGGTTGTGAGCACAGAACTTATTCACTCTGTTCCCCGTACTAGTATTCACTGTATTACACAGTCTTTCTCTGTAAATAATACTTGTGACAACATAATTAATGAAGTAGCAACAAGAATGTTCGTTATTAATAACAAAGCCAAGTTGGTGCAACAAAGGTTGAATTAAGTAAACCAAAACGTACAATGGTAAACTTGATTTTTGTAAAAACTTGTAGGTAGATGTTAAAGTTGTCATAGTATATGCAAAACATTCAGATGCAAAGTTTGTTTACAAAGTGTTTGTGTATTACAGTAGGTATGGATGATAGGATGCATATCGTATTGTTTCTTGTGTCGTTCCATTATGGATAGCATTGAGACATCTGTGTTTATATTTTTCCGGCTAGCTATTTGAAAAACATGTTTCAATAGAGTGACAACTGTTAACAACTATCAACAATGAATTCCGCATCCGTCTTGAACCCAAAAATAGAAGTAGTGGTTTTCTGGCTATCTATCAATGAGGGTTCTAGCCATTTCTGCACTCTAAATACGTAACAAACTATTAATCAGTATCAGAGGCCCTAATGTGAGTTAACCATCTCGATCAAACGCAGTGAGCGCGTTCGGCGCTCCGATTGGTCCGTCACCAATCCAGAGAAGCCCTAGCGTGAGTTTCATTTAACCATCTACACCAAACGCAGTGAGCGCGTTTGGCGCTCCGATTGGTCCGTCACCAATCCAGGGCCAATCGAAACGCTCTGAATCATTATTGCTTCATATATTCGGAAAAAATGTCTGCTCATCAACGTCATTAACGCAATGAATGTTGTTGATCTGTCAAAATGAAAGCCATTTCCACTGTTACCCACTGTGATTTTGTTGTAGAGTTTTAGTGAAAAAGACTGAAACAGTACGTTGTCTCGATAGGTTTCTGAACATTACACAACACGATCACAGATAATATATAATTTTACTGGCGCTTGTTTAAGAAAAAATACCTTGGTTATTATAAAATAACCACCAGTATTTAGATCTCGGCTTAGAATGGACTACTCTCATTGCGGGTATTGTTATAGGTAATTAAAATTATAATATTTCTCAAAATTCTCAATGCCAAGACGAAGCATCCCCTTTTTTTTGTGTTCGCTAATCGAGATAATGGCGTATCTCATTATGATTGTCAGCAGTATTAATGTTGGGTTTAATCAATGTAATTAATGTAACGCCACGATTGCGGCGGTAAGTCCCCTCTTTGAGGAGTGGCTTGAGAGGCGGCATGGCGTCCTCACTTTCCGCCTGACACAGGTCCTCACCGGACACGGCTGTTTCGGGGGGTTCCTGTTTCGCATAAGGCGGGAGGAAACGCCCGGGTGTTTCCACTGCGAAGATCGCCCTGAGGACACGGTGGAGCATACGGTGGAGGTCTGCCCGGCTTGGGCGGAGCACCGCCGTGTCCTCGTGGAGGCGATCTCTCCCGTCCGGCCCTGGTCCAGGCCATGGTACGGAGCGAGAGTGCATGGTTAGCCGTCACCTCCTTCAGCGAAACAGTGATGCTCGCAAAGAGGGAGACGGCGCACGTGAGGGAGAGGCAGTACATGTGCCCTCACGGCCGTAGCCTTCGCAGGAGATGCCCTGGGCGTCGGGAATCCCAGGCTGATTCCCGGCCACCGTAGGCGCGGGCTTGCGGACGGCGAGTAATGGGTAGCTCGCTGTCCGGTAAGGACCAAGCCCGGGTCGACGGTGCGTTGTGTTCCCCGCGCGCCTCAAAGAGATGTCAGCACCAACTGGTGGGGCCCGCAAGGGCCGATGCCTGCCAGGGGTGCGGGTTGTTCGAAAGAGATACCGCGGCCCCTAGCACACAGGCAAATGAGGGAACACGGGTGGGTTTAAGTCAGTAAAAGTCTGACACGCCCTCCCGCTCCACCCAGAGCGGGAGAAGTTGTTTGATGATTTCCCAACCAAAAAAAAAAAAAAGCAGTATTAATGTAACGGCTGATAATGAAATCTGGCGAGAAATTATTTTAATGTTTTAGCCATCTGATTTTCTTTTTTAACGAAGTTCTAATAGTTTATGAATGCGTTACATATTGTATGTCCCACAATCAAATGCTCCGATTCCAATTAAAAAGTCCAGCCGGGACGTTATGCTCGAATCGTTTATCGGAATGCACCGTTTGAGTTATGTTTCGACTGCGGAACGAGCTGTTCCAAAACCGGAGCACAGGAAATGCATAACGTAGCGCCAGACGTATTATAGGCACTCGCAGCCGCACACTAGTTTGGTTTCCGATGTATCAAGACAGTTCGCAGTATCGCAAATTCAATTTACTGAACGCTGCATTATAGGACATATGATTCTTTATCTTCACTGAGACTAAGAATTTATGTATAAACTGACCTTACACAACATTTTACTAGTGATTCAACAGAATCAGAAAAATCAATAACATTGCCCTATAAAACCTGTTTCAACGAAACCGAAGTATAACAAATTATTCAAAAACCCGATGACGACGGCGGCGATGGTCTCTAGGTATCAATAAATCTGAATAGGATAATTTGGCATGAAGTCCCAGCGACCTCAAACAGCTCGCCGAGTGGAGGCTTTATTTGGAAAGCCGCCAGGAACATTAACACAAATAATATGTCGTAGACTAGGCTCGGGCGGAGCACGAATTCGATGGTAGACCTACGCAGAACAACATCGTGTGTGCATCAATTGCAAAACCGCTACAACAGTGAAAGCAAACAGAATATCACAATTTTCGATCACAGAGAACTACGAACGAAGCGTGCAGTCGACAGTACAGCACTTTTATCTATGATTTTATCGGATTTCTGTTCATTTTTCAAGGAAATTGGTCGTCATTTCGTCGAAGTAATTCTGTGTATTGTTTCTGAAAATCTGATAGTGCCTTATTGCTAAGGTTTGGGTTATCCGAAAGGTTGCTATTGAAAAGAAGACTCGTTCAGACACCATATGAGACGTATGCTAAAAATAGACGCGACGCATAACGTGAATCAGCTGTTGTAAGTGCATGTGACGTGAACGCCTCGACTACATCAATAGAGCCTTAGCCCCACATGCTTCTTTGCTTGGTTCTCATGGATTGTTAAGCTAACATAACAATCCAAATATCTTCTTCTTACCGCCCTTATTACCAGCCCACTTCGGGACAGCCCAAAATGTTTTTTTTTTGCAAAAAAATATTTCGTGTCCAGTCCAAGTTTTTAATGCTTTATCTTAGCGTTTCGATTGCAATCTAAATTGAATCAGCCCAAACGTTTCATTAGTAGCGTCCATAATTTTCTATAACGTGCATCAGGGCACGCAGATCACGAAGCATGAGGAGCCCAATCGGCTGTGAAACAGCACCACATTTGCACTATGAATCTCTACCTGACCAGGTTTTCATTGCTTCGACCAACCTGTGGCCGGAATCTGTTAAGACTTCCAGGTTTGTCTAGGCAACTCATGTCCGGTTCAGGATATTCAGCAGGTGGAACGAATGGGGCGGGTATAAGGAAGCACTATCTCGTTACAGCTTTAGTCTTTCTTGAGACCGTTCACTCCGTTCGAAGCTGATGCGGCGTTTTTATGATGTAGTAAAATGAACTGATACTAAATGAAGCATCCTAAATGAATGAAAAAAAAAAAAGGAAGGAACTGGCGTACTGTACATTAAGTCAGTTACTCAGTTGAATTAGGTTCTTAAGCAAAACAATTATGCAAACAATCTAATTGGATTACGGGCAGCTTAGCCCTCTGTAGCCTTGAGAAATCTGACTTACAAGATTTGAAATAGGCACACATTTAATTTACAAAACCTTTGGTTTAAGCGTGAACAAGATAATTGGTAGGTAATTAGTACGTTTACAACTGTGTTATGTGTACGATCAGAGATGCGAATGCCATGATTGATGATGCAAATCTGACGGCTGTTGTGTTGGTATGAGTCAAGTTTAGTGAAGGTCGCGTGCCGGATGCCGCCCTCGTCAGCTGATAACAGCGCTAGCTAACGTATTCAACTGCTCAGTGACATAAACTACAGTCCACGAATTTGGATAACACTTCTGTTTATCACACTAATATTTGTATGACATAGACTGGGGGAGACCTGGCAAAGTAGTTCAATCTTTCAGTGCACGCAATATGGACGTCACGACACAGCACAACACAACCAAGCAATAGTCGACGGCGACGGCTTGTTGCAAGAAAATACCGCATTAGTTTGATATCCATCTTCCTTGTGTTCCATTCCAAGTACTCGTAATTGGGTCGAAGAACGCCGCTGCCGAAGTTTTTTTCCGGTTACTATACTCTACGTAATCGTAAAACCTTCAGTAAAATATAAACGTAGTTAACAACCGTATCAGTTTGGAATATAAATAAAGTTTGATAAAACGATGACGGTACTTTTGTGGCAGCACCATTGTGAATACATTTGAATATCCAATGCGCGTGTGAATATTTTTTCTAAAACGGGAGTTATCCTCTTTACCTGGAAGAAAGGTTTCACATGTCGTCTTTATAGAAGTGCATTGGCAGTACTTAAAGGCAAGAGCTTTGCAATACGTTCTTTGTATCGACAGTAGAACAAATATTTGTTTGCTATTTCCTATATTTACGGCACTAGACTCCTGCTATTCTATCGTCGAGTTTAGAGTCGAATTTGGGAGCAAAAGTTGGATCAATAGGAATCGCAAGTTGAGTGCTCTTAGTTGAGGATATGATTTTGCGTTGTCTGCGCTCTTTCTTACGGTTTTGCCGGTCCAGGCTATGGTCAGAGAGTGGAGGAAGTTTTGCCACGCAAAATCCACATACTAAATTGGAAAAGGGTTAACTAATGCTTCCGTACTCCTTCACGATTTAAATACCTAAATCTTTTAGTATTGAAAGATTAAGATACTAAATCCATACGCGAAACATTCATGCCTTTCATATTTTTAACCGACTTCCAAAAAACAGGAGGTTCTCAATTCGTCGGAACCAATTTTTTTAGATCGTAATTTCGAAAATCCATAAATTAAAATCGATATTGATTTATGATGCGCTTTTCCATTTGGATTAACGAAGTGTTTCGCGGCATTTCCGAGTCCCGGCAAAGATTCAGGACGTGAGAGAGTTATAAAATGTATCCATGGCTGGACAGGAGATTCTAGATTCTTTGACGAAATTAAGAAAAGGTTTTTACTTCCTTCGTGTCCAAAGAAACCAGAATCTAATAAGACCAGCATCATCTGCCTAGCCTTTTCCCAACTATGTTGGGGTCGAATTCCAGACGATTATAATTAAATGATACCTATATCAATATTCATATTTTAACTCTAACATCCAAATGAATTTATGCTAATTGTAAAGAGATGATGTCATTTACATACATACTAGTTGTTTCACTTCAATAATTATTTTTAATTTGTAGTGGATATTTTAAATACCTATTTTTTTTTTCCTTTTTGGAAATTGAGGTGATTTCGACTATTCTGCCAATGTTTAATACCTATAGTATCTCTAGTATTTGATAAGCTTGGCTTCCTTTTGAATTTATGCATTATTCTATTAAAATATGGGAAAACATTACTATTTGGTTTGCCAAATAAAACAATAGAAACGGTAAGGCAAAATGACTGGAAGATTCAAACTTTACCAACAATACTGTCGAAAAATTGCTCAATTTTTGTAGATCGATAGGTTAAGGATCAAACATGTTAATTGATGATCTAACAAGGTCAGCTTATAACACAGTGTACTAGCGAATCAGTAATAATTGGGGTTATGATCAACAGAAAATATACGTAGAAAACGTCATACATATATGGATGACAAAAGTATCAAAGCATTTTTAAGTAAAATTGTACCCATATAAAGCGGCATATTGTCTTTTTGAGTGATAGTGAAACTGTTTGTTTAGAAACAATGGTCTGTTTAGACAGAAATTATTGTCAGTTCAGCAGATTTAAGGACTAGATTTGTAGAACCTTGCAGATTATACAATTAATTACAAGTTGCTTGAAACTTTTTACTCCATTAGCAGAAATTATTATCCAGATTACTTTTCAGTGTCATTTATCAGATAGCACGACGAATTATGCTACCTAATTAAAATAGAGCTTTAAACTATGCAGTAAGTAACCTAGTAAAATGTTTTGTAAAGTTGAGTGGGCAGATAGCCTTTGCAATGAGGTTATCCAACTATGAAGCTTGCTAAATTATTGATAAAAAAACAATGGAAAATGCAGATATAGTAGGTAGTTAGTAAAACTGCGGAACGCAACAAATTGTCTCGCTTCAATGACAGCTATCATTCAGCGGTGTCAAGTCCGGGGTGGGGCGACGAGAATAAAGAACACCATTGGAAGTAGAGCCCTGGAAAGTGATTCCTGGATTCGTAGGAACCAAGACCAAGGTCTTTAAAGTACTTGACTGATATGACACACAATTTCAATGCTGTTTCTTTATGAATTCGATGTCATCACTAACTAAAGCCTTTGGTTAGAGTAGCGCTGAGAAACTAAGGAAAACTAACTTACCGCTTGGAGCGCCGCTAACCTATCCTTCGTCATCCTTTACAGAGAATCACACACCAAGTAAACGTTTTATCTCGTTACACAATCCCATTCACAGATATTTTTCTAACAAACGTCACTAAACTAAAGGACACGAACACTACGTTCACTTCACTCAAAAAATCGATACACACGAAACGAACAAAACTTCACTACCTGTCTCATGTACTGTGTGAATTTTTGCAAAGTTGTAGATGGCGCAACTGCTCGATACAGTATGTGACGTCAACAGAGCTGTCGGTAAAGCAGCAAACCGCGATGGCGCTAATTTTCAGTTGATGGTATTTTAATTTATTGGATTTAAAACAACATACTGAATACAATAAAGTTCCACATAGCAAAGTATTTTAATTGCAAAATTAGTTTAATATTTTATTAAAACCCATTAAACTGTAGTAACATACGACTTAAACAATTTAAAAAATCTGTCAACTGACTTCTGGAGTCATTGCGCCTGTCGTTGTCAAAGAAATCTTCCGCTTAGTCAAGTGACGCCATTGTGAGCCGTAACGACTTTTAGCTACAACGAGTTTAATCTCGATTTTCTTATACAATCTTGGTAATAAGTGCATACATTTTGTGTAATTTGATTCTATACTTCACACGCTTCATATCTTATAGTATATTTATGTTGTTACTTGTGTAGTTTTAGTGTAATTGGTGTTAATGTTCGGTACTATTGAGCTAAATTCCTGTGAGCCTAGTTGAGCGCCATTCGGTGAACAGTTAGAGCAAATTTAAGTTGTCAGTTTTAAAGGGCCAGTGAGTTTGTTTAATTCCTCGCTAAGTGTTCGTTGTCGATTTATCCTAAACTACCAAAACTGTGTATAGATCATCAAAGAATCGAATTATTTGCGCCAAGCTTACGTACATCTAACGTCAGGAAGTCTTTGTCAGTTTTTGCAAATTTTTAACTTCTGTGTTACTTTTCAGAATTAGAAGTATAAAAACAATAAAAATGGCAGATGATATGCCCACATTCAAATGCGTGCTGGTCGGCGATGGTGGTACTGGCAAAACTACATTTGTCAAGCGGCATTTGACTGGAGAATTCGAGAAGAAATACGTCGCTACACTTGGCGTCGAAGTGCATCCCTTGGTATTCCACACAAACCGTGGTCCTATCAGATTTAACGTATGGGATACAGCTGGCCAAGAGAAATTTGGAGGACTACGAGATGGGTACTATATCCAAGGTCAATGTGCCATCATCATGTTCGACGTAACCTCTCGTGTCACATACAAAAATGTACCGAACTGGCATAGAGATTTAGTTCGTGTTTGTGAAGGCATTCCTATTGTTCTGTGTGGCAACAAAGTAGACATCAAGGACAGAAAAGTCAAAGCAAAAACAATTGTGTTCCATAGAAAAAAGAACCTACAGGTGAGACCATATTGCTGCTCATATTTACCATGTTGCATACAATTATAAATAGGTACAACTTAATAATACTGCAGTGCAGTACATGAATCTGTTCTAGTTATGTATGTAATTCCATATTTTTATTTACAGTACTACGATATCTCAGCAAAGTCTAACTACAACTTTGAAAAGCCTTTCTTGTGGTTAGCTAGGAAATTGATTGGTGATGGCAACCTTGAGTTTGTTGCGATGCCTGCTCTCCTGCCCCCAGAAGTTACAATGGACCCACAATGGCAGAACCAAATCGAAAAGGATCTCAAAGAAGCCCAAGACACTGCGCTGCCAGAGGAAGATGAAGACTTGTAAACATAGCAATAGCTAAAGCAAAATTTCAGTGCAATTGCATTGATTGTGCAATGTGTACTCAATGTATCAATTTTAAATTTCATTCCATAAGTTCAAGTGATCAAGGAGTTGGTATAAAGTTCGACACTAACTTATTAATTGTTCATAATTTCTGTATTTGCTTTAATTAATTAATCTATGTTAAAAGGAATTTTAGATATATTCGTTTTTTTTTATTATAAAGGCACTTGAATTAGAACCTAATATTGCTGGACTACAATGTATTAGAGTAACATACCTGTATTAATAGAGGCATCTTTCCCAAAGAGCTGAACCCATTATTTATGAAGTAAATAGGTAACACGTAATGCTACACAAATGTGTTAGCCAGCATGCTGTATAATGTAAATTCCTGATGGTACATACTTTTACTTTAATGCAAAACTGTTTTATCAGTGGCATGTACATAACCAGTAAGTATTGTATTTTGATTTGTAGCATGACTGACAATATTACACTGTAAAATTGTGGTGATAATTTTTGAAATAAAGTTGCAAAAGCAATATTGTTTTTTATTCAACCCTAAACCTGTAGAAGGCTGCAGATGAGCAAAGATGTTTAATTTATTAGGTAATATTGCGTGTCACTCGTGTACAGCTGTAGCAACTGGTGTATATTTATCGATGGTGAGTTAAATTAATCTCGGGTAAACGTCGATGGCGGGACCAACTTTTGTAATTGAAAGATTCTACCACGCAAATGTACCCATTTTGTACCTGTACTGAAATGTTTGTACCTCACGAGTTAAAAGGGATTTCACGCTAACACTGGTTCCGCCATTATGATGCGTCACAATGACGAGACCGTGCCTGTACTCCAAAACTGCAAGACTGACATCATTCTGATCAAATCAGTATATAGTACCTACTTCCAAAAATCAACAATATGCGACAGATCTCAGTAGTTTCTGTACAAAATTAATTTTTGGCATTTTCTACGCCTGAATAATTGAACAAGCAAAAATACTTAGTCAAAAGTTGCAGCTACATTTCGTGCAGGCGCTATAATCTGTCAATAATTTGCCGCAATTATTTCTGTTTCAATTATTACTTGGACAGGTGAAGCAGGAAGATTATTATGCGATATATTAATAATATATTTTCTTAAATTTCAGTATTACTCTAAGTTACTGGTATATATAGCAAAATATATCGTGTCCGTTTCAATGGCGCGGCGTAATTTCAAAAAAATAATTTTACCAAGATTTTGTAAAAAATTGTAAAAGTTGATTGCCAAAACCATAAATTTGTCAAAGTTATGATTCAAAAGTTATATGGGTTTGAACGTGGCCGCGCCATTGAAACACGGAGAACCGCGCGGCTACGGAGATCTTTAAAACTAAGCGTTGCAGAGACCTGAAATTTAGGTAAATGATAGATTGAATTTGTAAAAATATAGAAAAATATCCTACGTGTTTTAGGAGCTGCAAGACTTTATCCCCATGGCCGCGCCATTGAAACGGTGAAAAACACGATACCGCCGATATCTCGCTAAAAACATCGTAGACGTCTGAAGTTTTTTGTAAAACCTAGATTTCTATTTGTCGAAATTAGTAAAAATACAACGAAAAATCCTAGGTTTATGTTTCAGGAGCTGTAAGGCTAAAATCAAATGGCCGCGCCATCGAAAAGGTGAAAAAAAAACAACCGACTTCCGAAAAAACACTACAAAGTGAAAAATAACTTTAATTTCGAAAGGCGGTGACAAAAACTTAAAATACATATCCAAAGTCACCGACTTCCGAAATTAAAGTTATTTTTCACTTTGTAGTGTTTTTTCGGAAGTCGGTTGTTTTTTTTTTTTTTGGTAATTGTTTTTATTTTTCACTTTTTTAGTTAAAGTACCTACCCCACTAATTCGAAATTTTATCATCCTTGGCGTCAAAACAATACATATTTACACGATAGCAGCATTCGCGGTTGATTTACTGTTATATTTTGAAGAGTTCCGCTGTCTGTCTCCGAAACGCATCATCAGATGAAATTGAAATGGGACCACACGTGAAGCTTTAGCTTTCAAATAAAAAAAGAATCATCAAAATCGGTTCACCCAGTCGAAAGTTCTGAGGTAACAAACATAAAAAAAAAAACATAGACGAATTGAGAACCTCCTCCTTTTTTTGAAGTCGGTTAAAAAGCATCGCAGAGGTCTGAAGTTTTTTATAAAACCTTGATTTGAATTTGAAGACCTCCAAGCTAGTTGTAATTACTAGCTTTTGCTAGCGGCTTCGCCCGCGTGGAGGTCGGTGTATTATATTTTAGAGCTCCAAGGGACGTAGTCTTACGTATTTGACATTAATTTTAACTTCCACGCGTTCCTGACAAAAAGAGTCTTGAAAGACAGACCGACAACAAAGTAATCCTTTATGGGTTCCGTTTTTTTCCTTTTGAGGTTCGGAACCCTAAAAAAGGTGCTTCAGATCTCTACCTGAGGAGATGCTGTTGGTTCCGTATATATATAAAAAAGTACTCTGTGGGTTTGGTTATACGTGTAAGAAACGTCGGTTATGTATTAAAAAAACAGCTGTTTTCTACAAAAAATGCAATAGCTAAGCAGTCAAAATCCATTTATGCTATTTTTTTAAACCCCTGCGTAGAAATTTTTCGTCGGATATTAAAAAAGAAACCAGGAACAGAGCATCATTTTATAATACGTCCAGAAACATGTGCTGCATCCATGGTAACAGGGGTGTGCGTCGATATTCCTGCCCTCGAAGGACTAGAAAGGCGTAGACAGGGGTGTAATTATCATCTATTTATATAAACAACTAACAGGCTTTAAGTTACTATTGAGGAGCTGTAAATGTTAATGTGCACCAAGTGCTGTCACTTGAAATAATGCTTAAGCACATTATAATACAATATGCATTTCTATATGTACGTCATGAATGTAAACTATTGTACAAAAAAATCAAAACGAATTAGATTTTTAATTTATTGAACTTTACATTGGTAAATGCATACAATAATAATTTTCGAACTACAATCCTAAGCTTAACATTTTAAATCTAACAAAATTTACTTCTTGGCAGAAGCCTTTTCTCGGGCCTTTTTGCCTTCCATGAGCTTCAGCCTATCTTCCTCAGACAAGTTGTTATTGATTTTGGTAATAACGCCAGTACCGAGCGTCATATCTGCCAAACGCAAAGTAAATCTTTGACCAGTTTCACAAACCATGGGCTTCAGAAGACGCAAGCGCAACCTGAAAAAGAGAGAAATATTCAAGTTAGAAACCTTTTATAATACTTTAAAAAGTAAAACTTCTACATGCTTTTAGTATGTCCATAACTCTACGTCAAAGCTCGTATTTGTAGTGCAGGTGCGAAAAGGTTATATTAAGTGCTCCGAAATACTTACAAAGCATCTTCACCAGGCATAACCATCTCTTTATCAGGAATAACTACTTGTGTGGCAGAGTCCCATGTCATGGAAAACATTTGCAATTGGATGAACGAGGTGAATGGTTTTGACCGACCACCCTCTTCTTTGCTCAGGATGTAGACAGCAGCTTCAACATTGTCATGGGCTTTAACTGTGCCTGGCTTAGCCATAACCATGCCACGCCTTATCTGTTCTCGTTTTATTGAACGGACAAGAGCTCCCAGCTGATCACCAGCCTGGGCCTCTTCTAAAGTCTTGTGGAACATCTCAACACCTGTGACTGTAGTCTTCATTATTTTACCATGTCCAACAATTTCACATTCCGTACCCTTCTTTAGGACACCTGTAATAAGGTAATGCTTTTATCAAAATCAATGTTTTGTTGTGAAGCTGGATTAACATGTAATTTATTTTGTTTATGACTCACTAGTGGCCCGTCCCAGCTATGCACGGGTGGACATTTTCAAGTAATGAATAAAGCCTATGTTACTTAGGGATAATGTAGCATTCTAATAGTGTAAGAATTTTTTAAATCAGTGCACACAAATTTTTCCTCTTTATTATATTACTGTCTATATATATGTTTAAATTGATACAAACCTCTGTGCAAACGACCAGTGACAACCGTACCACGTCCAGGGATGGAGTGTACAGACTCAACTGGCAAGAGGAATGGCTTGTCTAATTCACGAACAGGTGTTGGGATGAAGGCATCAACTTCCTTAAGGAGCTCTGTAATAGCGTCTGAACCCATTTCAGGACTCTTACCCTCCAATGCACACAAGGCTGATCCTATAAAAAGTAATTTATGTATGTGGTAAGCGTGCTAAATTTGTAACATAAAATGTTTTAGAATAGAACATTAAATTTTGTTTACCTTTAACCACAGGTATTTTGTCACCATCATATCCCATCTCAGACATCAGCTCTCTTATTTCCATTTCTACAAGTTCCACCATTTCCTGGTCAGCAGCATCTACTTTGTTGATGAACACAACTACATGTTGGATGCCAATCTGTTTGGCAAGTAGTAAGTGCTCTCGTGTCTGTGGCATGACACCATCTGTTGCTGCTACTACAAGTATGGCACCGTCCATTTGGGCTGTTCCTGTGATCATGTTCTGGAAAACAAATTGTTTTTTACTGTATTTAATGTTTTCTCATATTGTTGATTATGATTATCTATACTAATATTATAATGCTGAAGAGTTTGTTTGTTTATTTGCTTGAACGCGCTAATCTCAGGAACTACTGGTCCGAATTGGAATATTCTTGTAGTGTTAGATAGCCCATTTATCGAGGAAGGCATAACGTCAAGGAAAGATATAACATCACGCTAAGACCCTTAGGACCCAAGCAAAGAGAAAAAAGTCAATAATACGAAGTATTCGCATGGGCAGGCGAGGCGAGCAATGGGGTGGGTCGGGATAAAGAAATTTGACGCGAACGAAGTCGCGGGCAGAAGCTAGTTCTAATGTAAATGTCAACATGGAGACAGAGAAACATTTGAGTTTGGCTCAGTTAAGAAGATGCTTCCTTGTCTTGGTTGATTTGATTTGTTTAGGGCTATGCCATTATTAGTATTACCTTGATGTAATCTGCATGTCCTGGACAGTCTGTGTGGCCATAATGCCTGGATTCCGTTTGGTACTCAACATGGGCAACATTGATGGTAATACCACGAGCTTTCTCTTCTGGCGCATTGTCAATATCTGCATAACCTTTCTTCTGTGCAAGGTTGAGATCTGCTAATACTGTAAGGAGAAAAGGGGAAATTCATTTCCAATTACGAAAGAGTCAATTCAAACTTCAATTCATTTGTAAATTGCTTGATATTTTAAATATTTCTATAAACATTCTAATGTTTCTATAAACTGCTAGGTGAAGTTGATTGTTGTTGCAAATATGAATGTGATTTATTCATATCCACTACCAGTTCATTATCCAAAGATAAACAGCCAATTTAACATGTTACAATCACAAGCCTGATCTAGTTTCATATAGGTCATAAAACTAGAGAATTTAGCACACAACAATACCTTTAGTGATGGCTGCTGTAAGTGTGGTCTTTCCATGGTCAACATGTCCAATAGTACCAACATTACAATGGGGTTTTGTTCGCTCAAATACTTGTTTCTCTGCATAGTTCCTTCTGAGGATAATACTCAATGGTGTCAAGCCAGGCAGCCCATTGCTCCTAACATGTGAGCAGTTATTCTGTTTGAGAAGTAATTTTACAGCTGAAACACACGAGAAAAAACAATTAGTTAAATAATAATTGTACTGCACTTCAGCAGGTAATCAATAACTTAACCTCAAAATATTTTAGTTTACTTTTAAATGGATTGGATACCTAATAAGTTGGTATGATTCTACACTAACAAATAATTTGATCACGGTTTAAGTAACTGCGATGAATTACCCTTGAATGTCGGTACACCTTACAACCTAGTTTTATATAATCCTCCTTTAACCAAGTGTGGTCTTACAATGGATAACTACTTGAATTAAAATGGAAAGAATACTTTGTAGCTTATCCAAAGCTGAAACTATTAACATATAGTAAAATAAGGCCACAGGCAGGCTTTATTACAATGAACACAAGAAGCCATAAAAATATTTAATACAGCTTGCTGTACCTGGGTTAACCAAACTTTTTGCGAATGATATGCTAGCCATTCTGGGAGATTTTCTACAGCAGATGCTGCAGGTATTATGAAAACACAATTCACTCAAATTGTGATTATTAGTAATCCAATACGAATTTTATTCGTCTAGGCGTACGCCGAAGTTCTTGATTTCCTAATCAATTTTCTTCAGTTTCTTCTTTTTGACTTGACGTGACGGCCAGTGTTGCCGACTTCCACGGTCTGGATTACCCAAAAACGTAACTGAAAATCCCCAATTTTGGGGAAAATAAAATCAATATTCCCCACATTTTCCCCACAAGTTTTCAGCAAAGAAATAAAAGTACTGTTCATAGAAATCAAATATATTTATTACTTATACTTAAGTGTTTAATGATTTAAATCAAGGCATAGGCCAAATCAATGCGCCAAATTTGTTTTGTTAACATACCATTTACGGATCAAATTTTAGGCTCCCTTCTTTCTTCTGAATACCTTCTCTAGTGGCCATAAGCGGTACTTTCTATATAACGATAGATATAATCAAGATACAAATGATAAACAACCAAATCTGCTTATCACACAAACATTTATCCGATATCGAACCTACGATTCACGGCGTAGAAGTAAAAGCGCTAATCACTACGCCACCAAATCAGTCAGTATTCAGATTATATAAAAGTAGAAAAGGTACAAGAAATAAAGTTCACTGTACTAATTAATCTGACAAGAAATAAGTTTCTTATTTATTAAGACGTTTTACCTTTTTCATTTTCGTTTCTGAAATCCCGGAGCCAGACGGACGCGGATCGGAATAAGCAATATCTGGACTAGCAGTGGCGGTTTCTGCATTCCGTGTGTTTACCTTTGGTTCTGGTATTCTTTTCCGTTCAGTCTTATACGAACAAAATAGAAAATAAAGATGAAATAAAACTTACTAAAAAATGATATCAATCGAGAAATACGTATTCCAATCCAAACCAAGTAAACCAAATACGTTAAAACAATGTTTGCATCTAGTATACTATGACTACTGAATATTGGTTTTATAACATACCTTGGAGTTATCGTCATCCTTATTAACTTTCTGTTTCTTTATATTTTAACAACCATTTGTCCATTGTAGCTTTATATTACTTATACTAAATAAACAACAAGCGTCACACAGTATATACCGAGCAGTATGTGTGAGCTCGAAATATGAATGAGCGCCATATCACTCAACAAGAGTTCTGCAATACTCTGTATAGTTCGTTAACAAGCTATAGTAAACAACAGGGACTTCCTCGATTAACGACAAAGTTTGATGGACGTAAAATAAACTCAACCTTCCTGCCGGATAAGTTGAGTTAAACTTGAATCAAATATAAACAATTTTTTAATTATACTTACTTCTTATTACTTCTAAGTTCAGCTCTAGTGTAAATTTCTAAATTCCCCGCATTTTCCCCACAAAAACGCTCTCCCCACAAATTACCCAATCGGACTGGAAATCCCCGCAGTTTGGGGAATTCCCCACAGATTGGCAACGCTGGTGACGGCCAAGTTCAGTCGGTCGGCAAGAACTAAAATGTCTATGCTTTTTAAATACAATGGAATTTTGTCTATGAACACAACTAGAGCCGCACCTCAGCCAAGTCGGCCAAGACCAAGTTGTTTTAGTAATTTAACTAAAAATCCATCCAAGTAATTTAGGCTTTTCGTTGAGTTGATGTTGATATATGATATATCAGATAACCCTTGTTTTTTAGGCAAAGATTTTTTTGAGTTTATAGCACCACCAGTAAAATAAGATAAACATCTAAGTACTAACTTGTAAAATCGTGTTTCTTTTACTGGTCTTTTTACATAGCTGAGGCCGCTTGGTTTAATACTAAGGCTGAAAGGTATGCCAACAACTGAGAAAAATAACGAGCTGATGGACATGGGTGGGTTCTGGTTTTTACAGCGTTATCTAGCTACTACTTCCTTATGTAAATGTCCTACTAGGCCATTAGTGTTTTGGCGGTATACCTCTCTTCTCGAAGACAGAGTCTCTCCTCCACTTCCTGTGACATAGGCTCTGGCCCATAAATAAGTACTACGGGTCTGGCAGATACGAAGCACTTAATCAACTGAAATATAATTGATGAGTTCCTTTATGTTTACAATCTTTTTTCATAACATGACACACTCTGAAACATACCTTAGCATTTGGAATATTGGAGTTTAGAGCAGTTCAAATCAACAATCGGGTATGATTATTTCCATGTTCTCTAAGAGAACATCTCTTGAATAACTGTGAAAATGCTACTCATCGCAAAGACCTAAAGGCCTCGATCACTGGTTACTTAGGTATTTCAGGCATTTTGTTCACTCTTGATCACTCTTGTTCACACGATTTCACAGAGACTAGTTAGATTAAGTTCGTCATATATTTTTTTATCGCTTACGGATCATAATAATTGAAGTGTGTCAAAAGAAACATTAAGAACAGCTTAAATCAAAACTTTATTTCTAAGTGCTACAGTTATGCTGTACTTAGGTATATATAACGTAACTTAGGTATACTTTATGAATTAAAAATCAAAATCACTACTTGGTGTATCTATTCTGATACTGAATGCTCTTTCTCGAGGTTTAGTTGCATTCTCGGGCATGTAAGTAGCAGAAGTGTCTGAAAAACATACAAACGGTCTTAGACTACAAATAAGTTACATAGTCGTTAATCTTATACGAATAACATTTACCCTTATTTATAAACGTTGCTTAAAGTTGAATAATGAGTAGCGACTGTTTAAACCATACATTTATGACGTTTAACCATCTCTTAACTTTAAGCAGCGTTTATAAATAAGAGGGTAAATTTACTATACTTTTTTACCATTATCGATCGATTCTGTTTCCGTACTTCCTACTTGAACTGCCATAGAATTAGATGGCTTATCACTGGATTCCTCAGTGTTTAAATTTTGCGGCTCGCTGTTAATCGACACAGCTTTATTATTTTCAGCGGGTACATTACGCTCCTTTACGCTAGCAGGATTCTTCGGAATGTGTCTTTTTTCTCTCTTGGCCCTTTTCGGAGTCCCCAGTATAATAACGTTATTATTATTTTTAATTGTATGCTCCTTAACATTATTCACGTTAATATCTTCCTCGGATTCAGAGCTCTCAATAGGAAAATCGATGTTAAACTTTCTTTTAAACTGTCTTTGATATTTCTTGACATCTTGTTTCATAATTTTCTTAGGACTTTTAATAGTTCCCTTATGTCTAGCTACAAAGCTGAATCGCGACAAACGAATATTAAGTGGTATTTTTTCGGCCTCATTTGCCTGTGCCATGGCTATTCTAAGGCGACTATTATACTTTTTGTTTTTCAGCAAATGTTTTGACATATCTTTATTAGAAGAAAATGGCATTAACTGGTCAGGAGCCATCCACGCTCGAGTAACTTCCATGTTATCAAAAAATACAACATTGTAATGAGTCTGAAAATGAAATGGGTTTAGATGACAATTTGTTTCCACCATTTTACAATTTATTTGTTTTTTTTTTAAATGTTATTCGTCAACTTAATACACCTTTAGGTGTAAGTATGTACAGACGAATTCGTTAATATATTGGCTCTTTCAGGTTTCAAAAATATATGAACGTCAAAAAGTTCATAATGTTGTGAATTGTGACAACTATAGGTAAGCATCATTAAATTGTGGTCAAGATTTAGATTAATTAATATGTGACTGCTTTTTCTCATAATTTTTCATATTATTGCCTAATCCACAGCATAAATTGATGAACATGAAGATAATTTTTTTTATCTATATAGGTCCTATAGAATTTATTGAGCTATCCAACGCTCACAATATTTTGAATCCTTGACAGTTCTAATATGTTAATGAACTCGACTGTACAGACGCCAGCACATCAACCTACTACAATCTGTCAAATTTCTCTAATAGGTTTTCAACTTTATTGCTGAAGCGTAAGGTTCAAATTTGATTGAGAATATTTGACAGTTTCGGGTAGGTTGACCTGCTGGCGTCTGTACATAGTTATCTCCAATCGCACACCTTTTAGCAGTAGGATTTCACGGTACTCCACTGCTCCACTCTAGATCTACTTAGCCTAAACTTAACTAATCATGTTGCTTATGACGAATCTCAAAGAAAATGATAGAACTTTACGGGTATATCAGAAAAGCCATCGAGCCAGTAGTACTGCTCGGTGTCGGGACAGTCATCCACCATTGCAGGCCACCATGGCCAGCCAGCTAGGTGGGCCCACACTAGCGACCCTGCTGCATACTCGCTATGAATCAAGTCTTCCTCATCATGCAGACGCAGAGGAGCTTCGGGCACAGAGCAACTGGCAAACTCTTTGTCTGCAAAAGAAAAAAATAGTGTTAATCGACTTTTCAATATCTACAACCTTAGCCACAGACACATCAAAACACATTATGCCATAAAAAATTGCTATATCACAGCAATTAAAATCAACAATATTCCAATCGAAATAAGGGACCCTCTGAAACGAAATAAATTGCTTATTAGTAATTGTTTTCGTAGTGTGAAAGAAAGTTTTGATAAAAAATAACAGATTAACGATATGGTTCCTAAGTTTTAATTATATTACGATAAGTACAAAACTAAGTAATTGTTTCAAATATATTATACGGAACCCTAATAATGTGTAAACCTGTGTGATATTTAAATATGAATAGTCCATGGCGAAACATGTAAGATCATAATTTTATTAATAAGACCTTTTTGTACCTACCATGTTCTATATCTAATCAAATTCTATTCCATTCTATTCTATCATGGTGTTTTAATCATAGAAATATAAAAAAACTTCTTTCTTATACCTATGGTATAAATAGTACCTACCGGCATTCATCCAACAATACCACTTCTTGGGCAGTTCCTGCCTGTCGAGGACATCATGCAGGTAGCGCCAGCGGTCACAGTCATCACATTGTGCCCACAGACCGGCTGTGCGGCGTTTCTGTAGCCATAAGAGTTTCTGCACGTGAGACATCTCGGCTGGCGGTTGGCTGAGTACGTCCTGGTATGAGCTACCAAAAAAATGTGTTAGCATCCATATATTTTGATCGTAAAAAGCTTTATCTAAATGGGAATCAGGATCAGACAGATGTATTTGTTCCTCAACTTAGTTCTTATTGAGTCAGAGTTAGTATGTACGTAAGTATTATTGCGGACGGACGGCTTAACTCTAGCAGAATACGTTTTCCAAGGAATGTCATACGGCTATACCTATGTGATTGGAACCTAATTGTTAATGTTATGTAACCATTTACCTGTGAGTGTGTAGATATTGCGAATTTGTTACCTGCTTCTCTGTGAAGATGGAGTGAAGTCTACATTTTCGGCAAAAGTAAGTTTTTTTGGGATTTGCCCGTGGGGAGGCATTATAGTTTCAGGCTGTGAAAAAATTGTAAGAATTGTTTTTCTGTTCATTAAAGTAACTATTATTTTAGAAAACGATAATGAAGGTATAAAGAAAATCTTCGCTTGTAAGAAGTAACTGATTTCCTACGGGTAGTATGAAAAACATTTAATACGTTTTGTGAATTTATAAACGCATGGAACCGTCATCGCGAGGCAGTGGATTTTTTTTTTTGTCAATGTTTTGGAATATTTGTTTGATAGAGCGACTCCAGTAAAATGTTAAGCTATCCACATTACAACAAAACAATACTTACAGAAGGCTGGTGCGCTTCTTCGTTAGGCTCTGAAGCTTTTTCTTTCGGTAAATCAGCACTTGGCATGGTACGTGTCAAAAAATTTCGATGATGGAAGAAAAACACGTCAATTTTATTTATTTCTAATGCCACAGTTTTCACAATTTGGGTTTCGCGCCCAAATACACAGTATTCTATTTTTGGAAAATCGTGACTGGATACAGGTCTTTTTAGTAGTTGTCTCTTATTCAAAAACCAAATTTTGCCTCAATAAATACTTTTATGAATTAACAAATATTTTAATATTTATTAATTATGAATTGATTTCACAAAGAATTGTTTAGTTACGATGAATTTCGTAAATTATTCACAGAGTACAATACTATATAGACTGGAATTATTGTAATAGTCATTAAAAAAAAATGCCATTCAAAAATAAAAATTGAGTCATGTCAACTACTTTAATTTAAAAATCATTTGTTTATAGAATTTTAAATAACTAAAAATAAAAACATCATACAAAGCACATTGTAATAAATTTGTTTCTAATTCTATTTATATCCTATGTGAGACTCTCATAAATAAATATTTTAGCGGAAGTGCGCATCCGAAAAATCGGCTGGCTGCCGGTCGGTCGCCATATTTGTGGCGAGTTATAAAGAATTTCGTTCTTCAAAGTTTTCGTCGTTGTCGACGAAAGGGAGTAGTTATACTCCCTTTTTTGTGTTCAAAGTTGCGTATTTGTCTATTTACCTCGTGGTAAAGGTAATTTATATAGGAAAATATATTTTTCTTTGTTTTGTATTATAAACATGGCTTTCTAAAATGTCGGCCTTGCACGTAATATCGTTATCTCCTCGCGGAGTCTCCCGCTCAGCTGTTTGCGTGGATGTTGGAGGAATCCAGAATGGACAAGAAATCTTTAAATCGATCTTCTCAGCCTCAGTCGAGGGCATCAGCCATCGACTGTAAGAAAAATACTGGTGAGTCTCCTAGTCATGTCCGTAGTTACTAGATAATATAAATAAACTATTAGGTTAAGCTGTTCTTTGCACTGTGTGAGTGGTGGCCTATTTTGTTTTTCTCATCGATTTATTTCATTAAAAAAATATCTATGAAGGTACGTTGTAGATGTTGTAATAGGTAAGCTAGCGCCATCTCTCCGTGCTTGTTAAGCGATAGGTATTTGTTGATTATTGTCATGTCATTGTCGTTGCTATTTTGTTGTCTGCCGACACTGTAGAAAACTACAGTTTCCAACTCCTTGTTTTTAGATTTAACGCAGAGGCCTTGGCCACGTAATAATAAGAAACGTGAAGGACCTGGAACTACTCCTAAAAATGAACCTGGCAGAAAGAATGTGCCGGCACAGCGTGGTAGGGGACAGGTTGACAGGAGACCCCGTGCTCGTGGTCCCGCCGGTTACCTTGTGGGTGGAACGGCGAGCCCCAGGTAGGGACATCACTTTGAGTACATACATTCACTGCTACATTAAAACTTCACATCTCAGGGTGGTGATGGTAACCTATCTTTACCATTAATAAAGCTGAAAAGTTTGTTTGTTTGAAAAAAATCTTTACGCATTTGATACCCCAATTCTCAAGGAAGGCTTTTCAAATTTTATAACATGCTCAGACTCTTAGTAGCTGATCCAAAAGATAATAAAAGAACTAGTTGAAATTATAAAGGTCCTGACAGCTATTATGATATGTATAATGCTAAATCATAATGTTTGTGTGTCAGTTGTGTTGGCCAAAAGTCAATGACAACCTGCTTAGTTATTGTTATCATAATATTCTTTGAAACATTAAATTACAGGTTAGAAGGGGAAGATGAGCCAGAAATTGGCTCAGTTTTTGTGCCCGGAAGCAAGAAGCGAAACTTGAACCATTTGCTGAACTTTTTGTATCCCACACGTGGGGTACCGGAGCATAGGGGTCCCCAGCTGCGGCGTCCAGGTCAGCAGTACCGAGGTCCAAGTCGGCATGAACATGATCTCTATCTGAGGGCTTAGTAAGTTCACATACAGTTTACTAATGACCCTATTGAACACATTCAAAAGTTGCCAACTGCTGATTTACCAGACATAGTTTCTTCACAGAATAGTAAGTTTCAATGAAAGTGGCTTTTATTTTAGGTTATCTAACCTTAAGAACATGGGCAACTAAATTGCACAGTATTGTGCAATAATTGGCATTTGTGTTTAATGATCACATCCTGCAATACCATGTAGGTATGGCTATGCCAAGATTATATAGAAATTGCCAAGCTATCGTGCAATTTTAGTGGCCTCTGTAAGCACAACATTAACAAATTATTTTGTTCTCTTCAGTTATTCTATGGTCATTTCTTCTTTTGGTTACATCGGTTGGTTACATTTCACTTTGGAGCTGCTGTTAAAATCTCATGCAGTATTTCAGTTATTCTTCTTTATGTTACAGTTGCCAATTTGTGGTGAAGGAAGATGGAGATTATAAGCCAAACCTGTTGGACCCCGATATACCAATAAAGTGGGAGCATATTGAAGAAATTGTAAGTAGACTATTGTGATGAAGCAACTACACAAAGTAACTATTAAAAAAGACTGCTTTATCCTTAAAGTATGAACTTGTAAAGAGCCAACTAACTATTGATACAAATGACCATGCATTAACTATCACACCAGTACATATATATATTTTTTAACTGTTAGTGTAATGCACTAGTTAACTGATTATGTATTGAAATTCAATAAAGTAGTTGTGATTTAAAATATATCCACCTGTTACTGGCCCACTGCAGGGCCAGTAACAAGCAAGCTTCTTCTCATACACAATTAATCAAACAATAATCATGCTCTTTAGGTGGTGAGAGGCACTGGTCGCTCTGAGTGCCCGATATGCCTGGGCCCTCCGGCGGCGGGTCGCGTGGACCTGTGCGGCCACGTGTATTGCTGGGCTTGCGTCCTGCACTATGCTGCGACACACGACAAGCAGCCGCCGCCGTGTCCTGTGTGTACTACGCCACTGCACGTCAAAGATATGAAGCCCACGAGGATTGTGCAGTGGGGGTCACCCGCTGAGGAGGTAAATTAATATTCTATTGCTAATTAGCTGAAAATAACAGCATAGTAATGGACAAAATTTCAACTTGACAAAATCATATCAATTCTAGTATGTACTATTTTTATGCTATTCCTGCAGGCATTGTTGCCCATATGCACCCTTCTAAGGAATAACATTCAATATTGTTATTCTAGGTAACAATGCGACTTGTGCGTCGTCTGCGGGGTTCCACAACGGTGGAAGTGGCGCCGTTGCGCGGACAACTGACAGAGTCAGTGCCTTCCATCTTGCCTCTAGAGAATATCAATGATGCACCATATTGCAAGATATTTTCTGCCAGTGAGCACCAGGTAAATGTTTGAATCCATCCAGTAATGTAATATCCATACAATTAGGTCCCAAATTAATAAAATCAACATAAATAAAATAATTTCAGATCCATGAAATTTTGAAAAGGGAGAGGGATGAAATAGAAACACAAATATTGGCTGAAATTGATACAACTGAAATAGTTTTCTTGGAACAAGCTCTAGAAATGCTCAAGTTTAAGGAGGAAAACATTAATGTTAGGTTTCATGCACCAAAAGTTATGGTAAAAGACGAAATTGAAGATGTAGTTCCTATTGTGTATGAGAAGCAGGAAGTAAGCCAGAATAAACTAGACTGGTTTGACGTAAATGACGAAGGAGGGGCGGCTTGTGTTGATATAATGCCCAAGTTTAAGGAGGATGATATTGCTGGAAATGTAAATGCAGTTGTTGCTGTGTATGATAAACAGGAAGAAAACCAAAATAAACCAGACTGGTTTGAAGGATGTGACGAAAGAGGAGCTGCATGTGTTGATATTATTCAAAATAATATGGAGGGACTAAATCTGAATGCAGTTGATTCAAATTTGAACCCAAATGCACCAGCATTTGAACTTGACGACATGCAGCCAGAAGAATTTCCATTTACCGAATGTCTACCTCAAGAATCTAAACAAATCGAGGATAATGCTGTTACAGATATAGACAAACTCAATCAATCAAAATACTTTTATTTCTATCAAGCTGAAGATGGTCAGCAAGTATTTTTGAACAGTTTAAATGTACGCATTCTGAATGCATCATGGGGTGCATTAGCAGCTGCTCCCCAAGTTATACACGGTCGCGTATTACACCGTGAAACTTTCTCACTCAGTGAACAAGTAAGGCAACACTAGTATTGATTGATAACATGTTATTAAACTACATGCAGCTGTGAATCAACTTGCATTTTGTTTACAGACTAGAAAACACATGCCTTGTACTGCACATTTGCCTCTCTTCTGTGCTTATGATGTTGTTGAATTGGAATTGCAGCCACCATTTGTTACTCCTTCAGCACTGCAAAGTTTCACTGGTAATTGTTTTTAAATAGAACTATGTTAAGAGTTCTAGTAATATTTTTCAGTTCATAGTGGAATATTTACGAATTAATTCTAAATGCAAAGTAATCAATATGTATCTCGATTTCAGGTGAATTGGACCGTCGTGCGCAGACTCGCGCTCGTCAGGAACGTGACGAAAGACGCCGTGAACGCGCTTACCGCCGCGCTATGGAGGGTCCTCCAAAGCCCGACTTTTTCTCTGAAGTAGTATTCCCTCCGGCTGCGCCTTCGTTTTCCAGCCCGCCACTAGAACCTGGGCCTTTGACTTCATTTGTAAACTCCAGCTCTTCTACCAGCGTCGGATCCCCACCCCCAGGACCATCTTTTGCCAAGGTAAATTATTTTTATTTAAACCGAAGCATGAAGAAATATGAAATGTATTATATATATAATATAAAAAAAAAAAAAAATATATTTAATAGATGGCGAGCACAAGTGGCACGTGGCGTGTGCGCAGGGTGACGGAGACGCCGACCGCGCCGCCCGCCGACGACGACGTGTCGGCGCCGCGCTCGCTCGTGCTCAGTGACGCAATAGAAGCTGCTCTTCACGCCGCCTCATCGCCTTCTGGCAAGAAAAATAAGAAATCTAAGCAGAAGGTCCTCTTCGCCACTGGAATGCAGCGCACTGCTTAATTTGCAATGTGATTTTATATATTATGTAGTTACTACCTTGTTAACTAATTTAATTTTGTTACCAAGTTGATTCTTAGATTGCTAATACAAAAAAAAAAGAAAATAAGAAATTTATTATGTACTATTTATGCTTTTCGTAAATTGTAAACGAATTTTACGAGTCCATTGACGGTAAAAATAACTTGCTAACTTTTTAATATGCATCATGTATCATAAGGGTGGTTACAGACTAGGTGTATTAAGCTCAACATAGATCAACGCACTAAAATATATTACAGTAGGCTGCCGGAGCGTATGTCTACGTGTTATTATCTTTCGCCCACATACTATATTCCGCGGCAGATTTATGTATCCAGTGTGGTCGTTTTGGGTTGCAACAAACCGACGTGTTTGGAAGTACCAGTAGGTGCTTCATCTGTAGCAATATTAGTTAATGCTTGTCTGAAACTGCTATATAAAACAATTTGATTACTTTCTGTTAGCGTGGGAAGAACATTTTGTTATAGGGCATTCAAATGACTATGTTATATTATATTTTATTACTAGCAGCTTTGTTCTCCATGTAATGGCAAGATATAAGGCTTTGCCCAACATTGTATTGACAAGATTTTGGTGAAATAAATTTAAACACTGACCTTGCAGGTTTTAATTTATAAACAGCTTTAGTAGGGTACCCTACTCATAGGGGGGTGCCAAACAAGACCTTATTGGAAAGCCTTCTGTAAGGCAGGGCAGCATCTACAGTCCTTCAATAACTATGTATTCTGCCTCTGATATGCGTCATAGTTAAAATGTGCGAATAAAACACTTGAAAAGACGCATCATTGAGACCAGCCCGGTGGGGATGGTCTTATGCCAGTAAACTAAATTCAGAGTGTGCGTTACCCAGGCCAGATGTTGTCGAAAATGGTCATTTGAATCTTATAGATAATTAGTTTTGCGGCTTCTGTAATTGTTGCGCACATTTTTAAATTTGTTGCGCTTATAGTTTTTTAATTATTTCACAAAAACATTTCCTGCTGGGGTAACGTTACGCCAGCCAGACCTTTTTCTTTCTAATGGGAATATTTAAATAATTACTAGCTATAAAATTAGTTGTCTAGATGAAGTAAATGTTGTGCCTTATTTTGTATTTGTTCTTTCATCGGTTGCGAAGTTATTCGAGATTTTGCTGGGGTAACGTTTTTGGTTTTGCTAGATCTTTGAAATGGTTAAGCGGATTCTTATCATATTTTGTACATGGCTTCTTGGGAATTAGTTTAAATTTGTTCTGCAATAAAAAAACCAAAATAATACATAGCTTAAAGGTTATTTCATTAAATCGAAAAACACTTCAATTGGTCCCAGCACTCTCAATAAGAGCTCTAAAGACTTACTTTAAACGTTATTTTAAAGCTTGTAACTGCCTTCAAATGTATGTGAAGTTTCATTAGTATCCTGTAAGTATTTAACAAGTTATGATGATATTGAGTTCTTCACGAGCACGGTCTTGATGCGCGCGGTGTTATTTGGCCACTGGATTGGATATATGAACTGAATGTTATGTCAATTATTAGTTTTTTAGTTCAGTTGTATATCAGTAAAATTTCAGCTCAGTACATTGGATAATTAATGAGATAATACGATTAAAGTCATTAGGAAGTGAATGACCGTGGTAACCCGACCAAGTTTAGGTGGTTACGAAAAAGCGAAAACGCAAAACATTATGGTACCTTCTAAAATATGTAGGATAGTGTTACAAATTTAGTACAGACATGTACAAAAGTTTAAAAAAAACTACGTGATTATTAAATAATTTTTATTGACAGGTAATGTAAACATTTCAATTGAACTTTTAAAGTATTATTAAACTTTTACTTAAAAACAATCACAGATTAAAATTACAGATAGTAATTTTGCTTTTTTGATATTTTCTATTATTTTTTAATTAAATTATAGATTTCAGTATACACAGTACACAGTTACAGTTTTTATTTAAATATATACATATTGGACTGTGTAATGATCACAGACAATAAATAATATACAATGGTTTTTTTCAGTTAACACTAAACTTACGGTGCATACAAACTGTATAACATTTTTCATAGTGTGGTCATGTTATTTAACATTGTTGTATAACATTTTACATAGAGTTGTAGTGTTATATAACATGCTACATGGTCTGTACGCACCTTTACGTATGTCTACTAATACCTACTTATATCAATTAAAATCACAGATCAATGGTAATATTAAATGACATCACAATGTAGTAAAATGCTCACAGTTAGTCCTACTGTTTTGTTGTCTCATTTCAAATATCACATTTTTTTCCTAAGTTTAAAATCACAGATCAAAAATTATAAAATTAAGTAATATTAAACTGCAGTCAAATAATTATGTAACTATTACTTTTAACTAATTACAATCTCAAAAAGTCGACGTGTAAAGGTACATTCTAAAACTTTGTTAACTGCCGAAACGCATGCGCACTCTACAAGATGAATTATGTGATTACGGAGCATGTTTAGTGCGATATGCAAACAATGCGCCCCTTCACCCCACCCCTTCCGCGTCCCACCGAACGACATGTTATATCAGTGATTTTTGATAAGTTTGTGCAACTGGAAGATAATAATAATGTTTTCATAGTACAGATATTATTATATTATTAATGTATTTAACAGTGTACGCGTCTGTACCGAAATTGTAAGGTGTATTATACTAAACATTTCAAAAGATAGTATAATGTTCTGCGTTTTCGCTTTTTTGTAACCACCTAAACTTGGTCGGGTTACCACGGTCATTCACTTCCTGATGACTTTAATCGTATTATCTCATTAATTATCCAATGTACTGAGCTGAAATTTTACTGATATACAACTGAACTAAAAAACTAATAATTGACATAACATTCAGTTCATATATCCAATCCAGTGGCCAAATAACACCGCGCGCATCAAGACCGTGCTCGTGAAGAACTCAATATCATCATAACTTGTTAAATACTTACAGGATACTAATGAAACTTCACATACATTTGAAGGCAGTTACAAGCTTTAAAATAACGTTTAAAGTAAGTCTTTAAAGCTCTTATTGAGAGTGCTGGGACCAATTGAAGTGTTTTTCTATTTAATGAAATAACCTTTAAGCTATGTATTATTTTGTTTTTTTTATTGCAGAACAAATTTAAACTAATTCCCAAGAAGCCATGTACAAAATATGATAAGAATCCGCTTAACCATTTCAAAGATCTAGCAAAACCAAAAACGTTACCCCAGCAAAATCTCGAATAACTTCGCAACCGATGAAAGGACAAATACAAAATAAGGCACAACATTTACTTCATCTAGACAACTAATTTTATAGCTAGTAATTATTTAAATATTCCCATTAGAAAGAAAAAGGTCTGGCTGGCGTAACGTTACCCCAGCAGGAAATGTTTTTGTGAAATAATTAAAAAACTATATGCGCAACAAATTTAAAAATGTGCGCAACAATTACAGAAGCCGCAAAACTAATTATCTATAAGATTCAAATGACCATTTTCGACAACATCTGGACTGGGTAACGCACACAAATTCAGAGATATAATTTGATTCGATCGAGTTTTGCTGCCCAATTGATGGCAACAGGCTAGCCCTCTATTACATGGGACCATAATGATGAAATGTGGTCATAGAACATAAACTTATCATGTGGCTGTTGTAACTGACTGCAACCCTGTCAAAATCAGAGTGGTATTTAATAAAAAACAATAAGGTTGCTGCTATCAGAGGTAAAAATAACTGGAAAAGGACTACACTTCGTCTTCTGCCTAAATCTTCGGGGATTACAGGCTTGCCTACTGTCAAATGTTTATGTTGTTTAGTTTGTTAGCATCAGTGACAATGTAATGACTTCATAGATGACTCAACTCGCAATATGAAACAACTATAAAATCATAGTGAGTTTATCACTTTATTTGTAACAGAAAAATCTTCGTGCGATGCCAATGGTTGGCGCCGGCATGCTTTTTAATCGCCGAGTTGTACCTCTACTCCATAAACATATTAAAAACTTCTGTGTATTTAATCGTCATCGTGGACTCGTGGTATCACAGCATGGGCCTGGCTGATGGCCGATTGTGAAAATGTGATGTAGGCACTGCCTACCAAGCTGCCTACTAGGCAGTGGCCCATTAGTGAGTGGTACAAAGGGTTGCCAACCGAACTATATTAATCGGGTCTGCGTACTATACTGTTGAACACATTCCATGCCAAGCACCCAGCATATGTGGGTCGAAAAATAGTTGATTCGTGTGCCCACAACTTGCATCCGAGTCGTCGCAATAAGTAGCTATTGATGATTCTGTTCATGCCCAGGACCCGACTACAGAGCGAGACTACTTATAGCGACGACTCGGATGCGAGTTGTGGCCACACGAACTAATTATTTTTATTTTTCTTGCTTGGCATCGAATGTGTGAAGGAATATACAGGGTGTTTGGCAGAACGTTGAACATACGAAAATGGTGGATAGGTGGGGTCATCTGCTACTTAGCCCTAATTTATTTGGCCCTGGCCAAAAAAAAAAATGAAATAACTCTTAAAAGTTTTTTTTTTATAAAAGCAAATTACATACCATTAGAAAGGTCACATACTATGGATGTTTTACTAGAATTGGAACTCCTCAATCATTTATTAAGATTTAAGTATTTTTTACATCTTTCTGTAACTTTGAGGACTCATAACTTTTTTCTAGCTAACATCTAACAAAAATATTGCCTGTTATACCATTATACCATACCATTTTTAATAAAAAAAATACACTTTAAAGTTAAGAAAGTGGTGAAAGTAAAAGAAAGCAAAATATATTTTTGTTTAATATACAGGGGGCCAGGGCTACATAAATTGGGCTGAGTAAGTAGCAGATGACCTCACCTATCCACCATTTTCGTATGTTCAACGTTCTGCCAAACACCCTGTATAGTAAGAATGCATAAATACATTTTCAACACCTAAATCTCAAAAACAAATCCTTCATTAAAAAAATATGTACGCGCCTGTACATTAACTTTTGGCTAATGCCTTAGCCTGTATCCGAACTCATCTGTCTTATTAGGTAGGGCGATCTGAACTTGTCAATAAACGTCAAATTAATCTTCTCAAATTAAAAAATCATTTCATTCCTGCTCCCACCACTTTGGCATCCACAGAAAAGATATTTTCGGTTATGAATGGCGAGAAGGAAGTAACAGAACTAGTATCTCCTATATTATAATTTTATAGCTTGTTTCGAAAAATACTTTATTGCGCTGAAGAAATGTTGGCAGCCCCGTACACTGCTCTTCACAGGGGTGCGTTCAAGTTCAATTACTGCGCTCACCCTTTTTCGACGGCTCATCACAGCACAGACAGAACGAACTTATCTATCTAATCTTTAGCTGTGCGATCAAATAACTAAAAGTACTAAAATTCTCGCACCGCGTGTCCTCAGGCGTCGTGAGCGAACGTACTGACACGCACCCTTGCAAGCTAGAAGCCAGGCCAGCCGTAGGAGAGCTCAGCTCGTAGACCACAGAGTACACAGAACACTATTACTCCTAGCGGACAGAGTACAATAATATTTGTAGACAGAGAAACTAAATAATAAAACAAGTTTCTCTGTTTACGGCTCAGCTAAACCTAGCTCATTGGCGCATTTCCCAGCTGAAATAGTTGACATTGACAGATCTGACAATCACAAAAATGTCATATTTGGACATGTCTCACATTAATGCACGTTGAATGAATCCAATCAAAGAATTTAATCGTATTGTTGTGAAGTGTATATTTGCTATTGTAAATGGGATATTTTTTAGTTTATGCTACTTTTGCAATAAATTAAACATTTGGTCTCCAAACATTATGACGTCTAGAAGAAAAGATTACATCTTCGAGCCGTTTAAGGTTACTGAAGTTAAATGTCGGGGTTTCGAAAGTCCCAGACCTCGTAGCGGACACAGGATAGCTTGTGATGATGCCAATATCTATTGTTTTGGTGGTTATAATCCCTCGTTACCCCTGACTAATATTCCAAGGGATAATCCGACCTGGACGCCGGCGCGGCCCCTGTTTAGAGAACTTTGGAGTTTTTCGATAGCTAGTCGAAAATGGAAGCAACACAAAGTAATTGAAAATATGCCGGACGAATTAGCGTCAAACGCTATGTGTATGAATGGCAAATATCTAATGGTCTGTTAATACAATGTTTTGATTTCATAATATGTGCATTTTGAGTCATATTATGTTAAAAGTTGCGTTTCGTTATAGATATTCGGAGGCACAGGTGCGCCCTTTGGCAACAAGTGTAGCAACGACGTGATCGTGTGGCGAACATGTAATGAGGATGCTAGGCTGCAGATCCTAGATGTGACTGGTACTAGACCTCCTGGACAGTACGGTCAAGCGATATTGTGCCACAATGGATGTTTTTATACAGTTGGTGGTACCAACGGATTTGCATATAACTGTGATATTTATAGGTATTTATTTTATCTTATTAATAACTAGCTTTTGCCAGCGGCTTCGCTCGCATGGAGGTCCAAAACTATTCCATGGGAATGTAGTACTGGGATAAAAAGTATCCAACATACATAGTTACAGGCTACCTGTGTACCAAATTTCATTAAAATCCGTTCAACCGTTTTTGCGTGAAAGAGTAACAAACATCTATACATCCGTACTCACAAACTTTCACATTCATAATATTAGTAGGATTTTCTCTGTATAAAAACAAAAAAACAGAAAACAATTATGTATTGGTACAAAACAATAATGATTGGTTTATTCTACAGGTTAGATCTTCGAACACTAGTCTGGGAGCCATTGTTTGTTGGTACAGGTCAAGAAGGCGAACCACCAGGTAGATACAGACATGAAATTGCCCGTGTTGGTAATAAACTGTATGTAATTGGAGGAGGAACAGGGGAGTGGGCATTTGACCTAATGCAGATACCAATGTTTGATTTTGAAAATAATACTTGGTCAATTTTAACTCCAAGACCTGATGATAGTTGGAGGCATACTATTTCACCCCTGCCGAGAAAATGCCACAGTGCAGTACAGATTGATTCATCGGACGGCCCGCAAGTGTTTGTGGCAGGCGGTTCAGATGGAAATTCAGTATTTGAAGATATTTGGAGGTTAAATATCTCCGATTTACAATGGACGATGATGAAGAAGACAGTGTTACCGCATCCTCTTTATTTTCATTCATCTGCAGTTACATCATCTGGTTGTATGTACGTTTTTGGAGGTATTGAACCAAAGGAGGATGCAGCTAGTAGAAATAATATACTGTATAAGGTGTGGTTATGTGTGCCAAAATTGAGTGAAATATGCTGGGAAGCAGTATTGCATTTTCATCCAAACATAGATCAAGTAGATGGTGGATCATTATTAAATATTGGAATTCCAGATCACTTTGTACAGAGATTACATATGCAGTGAAGATGTTTGAATGTTTTTGCTGTAAGCAATATTGTCTTCTATTGCATTTGTCCATTAATGCATTTGTTTCTGTGCAGCTGATCATATTGATGACAAATATAACTTAATCATTTGTATTATAAATTTAAAATTTGTTTAATTGACCTGCAGGTTATGAATAATAATCACACATATTTTGATGACACCACCTAACTCTGATCTCATAGTCCATCCCATGGGACTGTTACCATTTCCAAATTTCAAAAGGCATGACATAAAGCCATTTGAAAATGTCCAGAGTTTATTTACACGCATTTTAATGTTAATAAAAAATCAGATATAGCCGCAGAAACCAGAACGATTGGTAACCCTATTTATAGTAAAGTAAAGTAAAAAGTTTATTTTCACAAGAAGCATTTACAAGAATTTGGTACATTAATACAAAATGCATTTATTTTTACATAAGGTACTGAAACTGATACACAAACTAAACCAAGGCTTGTATTTTGGGAGTGAGTTCGTCAGTGTGGAGCATTTTATGGACATCGTGTCAGCGTGAATGACGTGACGTAAATTATTATCATGTCATGATAAGCACTTGTTAATGTGGGTGTGTTTGTGTAAGGGTGGGAGTGAGGGTGTATTTGTGTAATTGTGTGTGTGTGTGTCTGGAAAGAATATGTGTCTAGAAAGTCGTACAATACTATGCTTTTTGTTGGTGTTGGCTTACAACGGTGAATCCAGAAAGAGGGCGGGTTGGCCAGGTGCACAGGAATGGGCAGTAGGTAAAGGTTAAAGGCTCCCGCAGACAGGCGCGACCCGACTCTTGTAGAACAATTTCCATAAAGTTTTCATATTAATTGTTCTACGAGAGTCGCGTCGCGCCTGTTTGAAGGAGCCTTAACAGAATTAATGCGCTGAGCCACCGGGTTTTTCAGAACAATAGATAATCAATCGGTGTCTCATTAGGCGACGCGTTGTTATTAAATTGGGAGCCGTTTATAAAACCATCACGACGCGACGGGAAATAAAAAAAAACGATTGCGGCGGGATTTTATCGCGCAATAGATTTTCAACTCGGCGTTGAAATGACCATTGAGAATCCAACAGAGTGCAGCGCTAGTGAGTCTCAGCTCATCGAAAAAACACATTGTTCGGTTTTCAACTCTCGGCCCTAAGCAGTGCGTTGAAGATCCAGTGCGCGTAAATTCCCGCCGCGATTTAACTACGTCCGTGGAAACGTCCACCAAAGCATTCCACATCTCACAAATTATAGACTTAGACCTTAACGAAAACGCCACGTAAGAAACATCATCATCTTTTAGTTATGGGATCTAGGTAATGATACCCCACACGCTTATGTGATTTAATTATGATTATTTTTAATACTTACATGTATATGATCGATTTCGAAAAAATATTGGGGGGGTACCCTAATACTGTTTTTTTCGATATTTTGCTTCACCATAGCGGTGCACAGAATAAATATACCTTTCAAATTTTTTATCGATATACTGCCAAGAGCCTCCAAATACCTAACATGTATGTATGGCGATGTGTTATTCACGGACTATGAATTTTTGAAATTCAATGAACGGGCAGACATAAAGGGGCCCTGTAAAATTGTTAGGGACTTTACCAGACTCCGATACGATAGCTTTCAAAAGAGCGAGCGAAGCGATCTCGAAAATTGGAGCTTTCTGGACCGAGTTTAGGTTATGTTTTTATTGTGATGTTACTAAGAAAATGCAACTGCGAGCGAAGCGAACTTGAGAATTAGAGCATCGTGACTCGGATAGGTAAGATTTTCTATGTGACTTATACTAAACTAATGCAACAATTTGAGAATCGAACCTCGCCTTCTGTATGTACCTTTGCAATATTGTAAGCCAGTAAGTTTTTATATTTTCATTAGGTATTCTTTCAAAGAACAAGAAAGAAATCCATATCAATAAAACATTGAGGTTTTGGATCATGTTTTACGAATATTTGTTAAGTATTCACGTCCCCGTAGCTTGGGGCCCATACCATTGATCATGAAGTTCCCTAACAGACTCGTGCAGCACTTACCCAGATGTTCCGGCTGTGTCATTTCAGTTCTTAGTTGAGGCTCAGTTAGTTAGGTAATGGCGAACATTAGCAGTTTTATGTTACGACCTGCGGGTGCTAATTAACACTATGTCGCGCTGTACTTCTTCATAGAGAGAATGTAGAGACGAGTCGTAACAGTGGTTAGAGTGGTGGAGTTCATTAAATTAAATTAGCTGTAACTTAGATCTCGATGTCGCATGAGCAACGTGAACCTGACTCCCATTTCAAGGGCAGGTGGTGGCGGTCGCGACTCGCAACAAGTGCTAGGCGCGTCGGCGTAGGGCGTCGGGACGCCGCGCCGTCCGTCGTCGCCGCGGTTTCGCGCCAATTCGCGCCCGCAGTGATGGGAAGCACGCCTCACGGGCGGGACACGCTCGCCTCGTCCGCGTACGCTCGTGATACGAATACGGATAACTGTTAATAGTTTCCAACTCAACAGTTAACACTTGGGTCCTAGAAAATTTACGTCTGCTCACTTGGACAGCAATATGATCATTTTTCGTTTAAAACCATGGGTAGTAGCGGCAATCATGCTGCTTCCGGGTGCATTCCCGAAAAATGTAAAACTTCTCAATAATACAATAATTGTGTGCTCATTTATAATCGGAAGACGTAGTAAATGTTATCCTCGTGGTGGACACTTGTGAGCGATGACGGATACCACTGAGGATTTGGTGCTGGAGGTATCGACGGTGGCGTCGGCACCACACCGGACACCTACTCCTGAACTTCATGCGACGTACACCACTTTTGAAATTTTGGTGGCTTTGGTGGCGGTCGTGGGGAACGCTATGGTGATCTATGTGTTCCATCGTGAGCGCAGACTGCGGCGACGCACTAACTATTACATTGTGTCTTTGGCAGTGGCAGACTTTTTGGTTGGTCTACTTGGAATACCGTTCGCGATCCTGGCATCAGTAGGCCAGCCGCAGAACCTCCACGCGTGTTTGTTCACGGTGTCGTTGTTGGTGATGCTGTGTACTATTAGTATTTTTTGTTTGGTGGGTGTTTCCGTGGACCGCTACTGGGCAATCCTGCATCCGATGTGCTACTCGAGGAATGTGCGCACAAGAACAGCTATTAGTGAGTATACCCCAAAGTTATCTTTATTTATTATGTCGTACTTATGTTAAAAACAAAAAAAGATACTTACCTAAATGCTCTGTCCATATATGACAGTTTATTACATTGGTATGATCTCAAAATTGCCACCGTGTTGCGGTGGTCACATTATTGGCTCTTTTATTGCTAACTACTTGATGACCATTGCTTTAACACAATGGCAATCAATCCATACTAGAACATAGGACGTAATACTTGTTTAATGTACAATCAATTTATATGATACTTATTGGTCTTTAAAGAATTTTCCGATAGTTAGATAGGACAAAAGACGGAAGAGGAACTATTAATTCCTAATCGTTTTTCCCAGTTTACAGTATTCCATGTAAGTAGGTCCTACAGTCTGAAGCTTACGAATTTCATGAATGAACATTTATTTATATTGCAGCACATTTATCATTATTTACGCACCGAAGTAGCGATGGTTTCTGTAACATTTACCTAAGTTTAACTACGACTTTAGACTGATGTTTACATTAACCAATTGATTAATGAACGAGAGTAGCCGTAGGTTTAAATTAAATGAGGAAGAGAATTCGTGTATGACCTAAGATAGTAGATGTACTACCAAGTACGTAAGTACCTAGATGACTAACAAAGGAACAATAATGCATCAGGAGGATGCACAAAGGTGCCTCAAGAAATTAAGATTTTCTTACGTTTTTTGCAATTTCGTTCTTAGTTCAGTGACAGGCAGGTGTCATTAAAGTACTGTAGGGCCCGAGAGTCCTAGGTTACCGGGAATATAAAATAAAATGCTTGTATGCGTGTAAACAGTGGTAGATTTACACATTTGCCGCCAGTAGGCTATTAAATTTTTGCTGCCCCTACTAAATTCTTTTGAATTGTAATATTGAAACGCTATTGGAACATTTTAAAAAATCTTTTTCACAATAAGTGTACTTTATATTACTGTACTATAGTAGGTTGGTACTAAAATATTGTAATTTTGCAAAATTTTCGAGACTTGTTTTTCTCCGCATAGATAATAATGATTTTTTTTCCTAAAGGCAAAAAAGTGAGCCAAATTTGCCGCCCTAGGCTCCAACCTACTCAGCCTGCTGGTAAATCTACCACTGCGTGTAAAGATGAATAATATCGTTTATTTCACGTTTTAGCTCATAACAACGCGCCTGTTAATCAACTTTTTATCTCCTCAACAAATCTTATTCTAATCTATTTTTAAAGGATTTATTCTAGACTGATCTTGATAGTTCGAATGTGACAAAGCCATTTCATTGCCTGCCGGTATTTACATAAAGGTTGCATTCGGTAAGCGACCAACCTTTACGGTACAGTAATACTAGCATCTAGTCTTGTGCCTGCTCAGGTCATTTTTAAGATCGCTCCGTACTAGTTCATTTCGGTCAGTGAACTAGTTCTTTCTATTAGTTCTATTAGCTCTATTCGGTCTTTGCTCTCAGCATTACTTCTATAGATCACAGAGCAAAAATTTAACGTATCAGTCAAATTAGTCGCTGTCTGTTTAGTACAGTGCTAAGAAACGGTTCCTATTCGTTCATCGTTCACGAACTACACAAGACTACTAGCATCATCATAATCAGCCTATAATATTCCCACCGCTGGGACAATATACTACCTATATAAACTATAAATATTTGTTACATAACAATATACCATCGGCACCCTAATTGCGTAACTCACGATCAATCATAATCTGTTTCATTTTGACAGTTCAACAATATTCATTGCGTTATTTACGTTGTTGAGCAGACACATTTTTCGAACATATGAAGCAATGGATTAGCAATCTTTTTCAAAATGATTCAGATTATGATTGATCGTGCGGTACGCAATTAGGCTGCTGACCTAAAATTTGCAAAAAAACCTAAGAAAATTTCAATTTCGTAGACTACCCTGGCGCTTTCACCATAGTAGGATTTTTATTAAAACGTCATAATATATATACATATGTCACCGTAATATTATGAACATCGTCAGTTTATAATCTATCTCGCGAGATTTCAAAGTATCGAAACATTATCAACCATTTTCAATTTAATGCATTATTCTTCGATAGTTAAAATCTGTCTGTGGCAAACCGACAACTTGTGAACTGGTATCAAGACAAATAGTACCTTGCGCTATTACTAAATAGTCATCCTTCCGACCTCGCCGCCGAGGTCCTCTCGCCCCGCGAAGACTCCGAGTTAATGATGAGACTCCCGACCGTCCCTTGCTCGTTGAAGTGCCAGCCCGCGCCACAGCTGAGCCAGTAGAGTTAAATTCCCCGATTGATAATAATAATGAAAATGTTTTGATCCAGCCTGTCCCCACTTGCTGTCCCCCCGTCAGTGACGTCCTGAGCCGAGGCCCGTACTCCACAGGGGGTGCCCTCAGCGTTCAGTCGCTTAGTCTAAGTAGTAATTTTACGCCCCTGGCTGAAGGCTTTAAGTTTACTTAAAGGCACCACAGGAAAGTCCGGTTGAGTAGTCACGGCCTCTCAAGGTCAATTCCGAGATGCTATCCAAAAAAAAACATAGTCAACTAACTGCCACTAACTTGGAAGTAGCGCTCGCCGGCCGCTGCCGCGGCACCGGTCGCTTCGCTCGCTCGACTCGCGCGCGGTTGGTCGCAGTTCTAACCTAACCTATTCGGTCGATAAGCAGTATGGTGCAGTTCACAATTTATCAACAGTTTATTATCTCGCGAAATAGATTATATAATGGTGTTCACAATCATACGGTGACATATATGAGATATATATGGGGAAGTGTAAGCCTACACTCGAATATTAAAGTTTACATGAATACAAACAAACGTTTTCAGATTTGTGTAATTTCAGTGTACCTAAGGTCGTCTGTAACTGAAGCGGGTTCCAAATAAAAGCACATCAAAGGATGCTGCCACAAAAACATTTAAAGCAAATTATAACAAACACGAACATTGTTAAAGTCAACTTTTTTAGGTTGCTAAAAAACAAAAACTTTTTCATGAAAAAAACAACATTGTTTTTTTCACGGCTGTGCTTAATACGCATTGACCCAAACCAACAAATGAATTGGTTCATAAAGAAAACAGAAGAAAAGGCTTCCTATGGCGATCTTAAAAAACACGTTTTTATGGTAGGTACTTAAATACAATCGTGACGTTCATTGAATTTAGGTGACTGTGACTCCAATAAACAAAATAATTGTAAGGTTTCTCTTCTTTGGTTTTGATTTGATTAGATTGGTAACCTATAAACTATAGGACTTATATGCTCCTATTTCATTGTGTGATATTCATCAAAGCTAGTTGATTTTTTCAATCCTCAAAGCCAAGCCTTAAAAAAACCCAACAGTACCTATTTTCTGCAAACTCAAGGATGTACCCCTTTTTGGATGACATTTATCTACCGATATCTTGGTAGTACGCTGTATACTGTAAGACTTCATGTTTTAATCTATGTTTATATCTACTTTAGAGTTTTTGACTCAGTTTGGTCGAAGTTCAGGGGGCCACTGCATCCGGGCTTTCCCGTCGCTATATCGGCACCTGACTTACCTAACTGAGTTTAGACCATATCACCATATAGCATAATTAGTCTATAAAGTTCGAGCTGCTGGAATACAGGGCTCCTCTATATAAGAGGAAGTGGACCGTATCTATTTATATCCACCACGCGGGCCCAGTGCTTTTTGATACCACATCAGCATCTTTGAAACCGTAGAAGTGGCGAAGAAAAAGAAGCATCTTCAAAAATAGTCATACCTACTATACCATATTCATTGCATATTCTAAAACTTTTTCCAATGTGCGGATATGTGTGTGGATTTAATATAAAAACTATCTACTTAATACGTCACCTAACAGGTGTGGCGCTTCACTCACTACGTAATTGCGATATTGTTTACTAATATGCAATTGAATTACAATTTGTTACGATTTACATTTGAAGTAACGGTTATGTAGTATAATAGTTATTTTACATACCTATTCAGTTTTCTAAAACAAATCTTTGTTATCAATATTGTGGTAATCGCTAATGTTTCGACCAAAAAGCTATTGATACCACGGACTCTTTTATCAACTAAGTCCTTCTCTATCTATCGTTTAGTTATGGCTTATCATTCAAACATTGCCTGCAATAACCGGTATCAGCTATGTAGTCCTTAATAAAATTAATTTATGTGCACCGATCATCAATACTATGTACTACAGCCTTCGTTACGATGTCTTGTGGTCAGTATCAGGTTATATTTGAACAAGAGCGTTTGTCGGACGATCTTTGCGGTTTCTCTTTTGTTTATTTCCTCATTTTCCAAGTATTACTTTAATTGATTGAGGAATGTGCTTTATTATACCCGATAACCTGGTCCTCATAATTATCTTGCCCTTATCCCAATTTACTTGGGGACGGCGCAGTTCATCCATACTTCTCTATTTTAGTCGTGAGCTTAGTCATCACCCCTCTCTCTAGCCATGTCATCATTCACACAGTTGCATTCAGTATTTCTATAAACGATAAACTGACCTCAACGTAAATAGTTATGAAAGAAACCAAAGACGCTCATTGCGGGATGGATTAAAATCCGTCGGGAATAAAAGCTATCGTGTCTTGAATATTCAAACGAAGCCCCTGTTCTTTTGTAAGTAGGTAGGCAACTACCCACTTTCAAAAAAACAGGAGCTACGTATCGGTGTTGCGTCTAAAAATGTTATTGCGGAACATCCAAGTGGGATGCGTCATCTGACGTTATGCGGAGCCGGTCCACAAACAATGGGACACTTAGTATCGTGACCTGCGTGTCCTGTATGCACATTACAGGAACTGATGGACGCTAGACGCTAGTGATGGCGCTAAACACGTAGCCGAATTCTGGGCCGAGTCTATTTAGATTGTCATCGACACGTTAAGAAGATGAAGTAGATAACTAACTAATACCTACCTGTAGGTAAGTTATACAAAAAAAAAAAAAATCACCAGGAACGTAGTGCGTCTTGGGAGAGGCAAGTCATCATATCAGCCGAAAGACGTCCACTGCTGGACATAAGCTCCAAAAGGGGGGATTTGCCATAATCACCACGCTTGGCAGGCGGGTTGGCGATCGCAGTATGGTGGTAAAATGCATAGAGAACGCTGCTGCCCATTCTCTAGTAAGTCCCTTAGTCGCCTTCTACGACACCCACGGGAAGAAATGTGATGGTGCTATTCTTTTACGACCGGCACCACACGGAACGGGAAGGACGGCACGAAGGAACGGCACGGAGAGGCAAGTATCCACATATAAATGTGCTAGGCCGTGACTCACCCCTGACTCGTCACCCGTGGAGTTGTAATCGGTAGAAGTCCGATGTAACCATTTATTTTCCCCAGAATGAGGGTATCAATGAGGATTTCTTCACTTCATAAAAGGATCGGTGAGGGTGGGGTCTTATCTAATTAGGAATTGATAAACATCATCAGCAAATCTATAAAACATGGAGAGATTGTCCAATCCCATGCTATTACGTGTTGCTTGTTTTTATGAAATGTTCAGTTACGGTGAACACAAGAACAGATTCACATCGTTCGTCACTGACTCATAATGGTCTCTAAATTGAGGCGCTTTAAATTCAAAGTGTGCCTATAAAATAATAATAAACATTATATCTATCGCTCTATCTAAATACATATTATTGTATTGCAAGGGCGCTATGTGTTTGTTGAATAATTACGGACCTTTATAGCCAATTAATAGCAAGAAATCTTCTATTGTTTTCTTTTGAAATAATGAAGGACGTTAGAAATCCTTCTGTATTTGAGCTTGATTCGTCATCGGCGTAGGGCTACCTCTAATCTGTACGTGGTAAATAGTAGATCTATTTATAGGTTTAGGCTTTTAGCCATCTGTTTCTATATGGTTCCCGTAATTCAAATTATCCTGGCGTTCCATCATGATCATCATCATTTCAGCCGAAAGACGTCCACTGTTGGAAATAGGCCTGCACCGCCACCTCGACCGATTCTGTGCTTCTTCTTGATCGGCCATTTAATGTTTCGTCGGCGATTCAATGAATCGTAACTATATTAGGGTTAAATTTATCGTAGATGTTAATTAGGTCACAATTGTTCCTATTCCTTCCTCTATTTCCTCTCCTGATAAAAAAAAGGTTAATTTAATTTCACATGCAGTAGGTTTTTAAAAAGCTCCATATTTTATCTTTGGCATAATGGATAAGTTTTATGAACAATCTTATCGCTATATAGGATATTCGCCAACAGAAAACCAACACCCATAAATTAGAAGAAGCATCAGAATTTTGAAAATTCTCTTATGGAGTTCTGAATTAGTCGAGAGTTTTTACTGTCTACGATAGTGGTTTTCATAGAAACAAGGTATATGTTGAACATATTCAATACTCAAATATACATAAATCATTCATAAAGTTCCCAGGCTGATTCCCGGCCAACGTAGGCGCGGGCTTGCGGACGGCGAGTAATGGGTAGCTCGCTGTCCGGCTGTCCGGTAAGGACCAAGCCCGGGTCGACGGCGCGTTGTGTCCCACGCGCGGCTCAAATAGATGTCAGCACGAACTAATGGGACCCACAAGGGCCGATGCCTGCCAGGGGTGCAGGTTGTTCGAAAGAGATACCGCAGCCCCTGGCACGCAGGCAACTGAGGAAACACGGGTGGGTTTTAGTCAGTAAAAGTCTGACACACCCTCCTGCTCCACCCGGAGCGGGTGAAGTTACCCAAAAAAACATAATTCATAGAGTTTATAAGCACGTTGTTATATACACGTCTCCATGTTACTATCTGTTACTCTGCATGGTAAAAGCTTCCTTACCTTACTCACCTCCTGTGCAATGGGGAAATGCTCACTGCATTACCTCGATTGCTCACTGTCGGACAGTAAAACGAAGACATAGAAATTATGATAAATATAATTTTTTACATAATTAGCCACGTTTTGAAACCCCTTAAAAACTCCTTCCACGATTATCTGTAAGTATGATTGTGTGATAATGTAGCTGTGAAGTAAATTGAAGCTTTGTTAGTTACGTTTCATTACCAGCAGCTGCCGTAGCCTTTAGAATAATTGTTTCACTTTCAAACACACATTTTCAAATGTCTCTGCCACTCGTTAATATTCATTGCCTCTTAAATCGGTTCAGTGGGTGCGAAGAAGATCTTGGTATTCCTTTAGGTTTTTGGCCTTAGCAATCCCTTGTATAGTCGGTGTCAGCTTTGCCTGAAGAGAGGTAACTAGTCTTCATCAGTTAATAGATTTACAAGGTCTCGGTTTTTCTCAATCGCCACCCAAATTGCGTAACACACTTCAATCAGAATCTGATCTGAACCATTTGAAGAATATTGCTAATCCATTGCTTCATTTGTTCGAAAAAATCTGCTCAACAAGTTGTCTTAAAAAGCGATGAATGTTGTTGAACTGTGGAAATGGAAGCCATTTCCTACTGTTAATGTTTTAAGTTATTACCCTTTTGGTGTCTATACACACCAGAGCCGGCCGGCTCGGCTACCGCCAGGGTAGCTCGCGAAATTCAAATTTTATAACATTTTTGCAATTTGCAGGTCAATGTTAGGCTGTATACTAAACACATGTGGTTCGCGACCGTAACACGTATCGTTTTACAGAATTATAATCATTTAAATCATCAATACAACCTTCTAAGTTTAGAGTCAGGTGGCCAACAGTGAACCACGAAACAGTTAAACTTCTCTCATGCAGTCATATTCATATTAAACGTAATTTTTATTTATTTATACGATTCAGTATCTATTAGGCTTTAAGTTTATTTATAAATTTCAACTTAAAAACTGACAGATTTACAATTATAAAGTGTTAAAAAATGGGAAATGGTTCACTGTGTACCTACACTATTGGACACAGTGAAACACTGTTGGAAACAGTGAATCGTGTCATTATAAAACGAAAATAAGTTATATTTCAACTGTGCCCACTGTGGTAAATCAGTTGACAATCGAAAGCTCATTAATTAAAACAAAACTTTGTACTTTGCAAACCGAGTACTTTGTACACGGTTCACTGTATACCACCTGTATCATTTGACAGTTGAGGTAAGTTAAAAAACTTAGAAAAAACAACCGATTTCCAAAAAAACGCTACAAAGTGAATAACTTTAATTTCGGAAGTCGGTGACTTTGAATATGTATTTTAATTTTTTGTCACCGGTTTTTATTTTTCACTTTTCAGTGGTTCATATGTGCTTACCCCTTCACAGCGTACCGACGTGATGTTCTGTTATGAACTGGTGTAAACAATAGACAGACATGAGATTTCAGCAATCCCAGTTTTTTTGCCATCATTTATTGAGGAGTTCCGTTGCCTATCTCCGAACTACTTCATCAAATCTTCACCAAATTGAAATGGGATCACTCCGAGAAATTACTCTTCCAAAAACTACCCAAATCGCTTCAAGTGTGCCCATAAAATTTGAAGAGTTCTCTCTTGTTCTCCAGGATCCCATCATCAGATCCTGACTTGATGATCATGGGACCACCTGGGAAGTATACCCTTACAAACAAAAAAAATCCAAATCGGTCCAGCCGTCTTCGAGTAATCGGGGAACATACATAAAAAGAAAAGGTTCTGACGAATTGCGAACCTCCTCCTGTTTGAAGTCGGTTAGTAAATAAAAAAATATTCGGTTATGCTATACACATAAGTACTATAAGATTGCCAAATAGCTACTTTACATGTATTGTAAATACAGTAAGAAAATCTAATAAACCACAAGTTTGTAGAACAAAAACAAAACGCATCTTTTATTTACTTTTTGTGCGGAAAACCACAAAATGTCCCACCACACGTCTGCTAATAGAGGGCGCTCGCCGTCAACTGGGGAGTGAGACGTTATGCGACACTTTTCTACGTGTCGGTTGAATGAACCGGTTACAACTATTTAAGGATATACCAATACTGGTTAACTGTGTACTGCTGGTTCACAGTTCGCCACTTGACCATACTTAATCCCATTGAATTACTTTTTCATGAAATAGTCATACAATGGGATTAAATTAACTTAGAGGGTTGTATTGATGATGCTAATGATTATAATTCTGCAAAGCCATTATTTGTCATCTTAAACAAAAGGGGCTGCGGCGGTTTCTTATATTTTCTAGTATAATGTTCTCAGGGAAAAAAGCACTGCCAGGGGTGCGGGTTGTCCGAAAGAGATACCGTGGGCCCTGGCACACAGGCAACTGAAGGAACACGGTTGGGCTTTAGTCAGTAAAAGTCTGACTCGCCTTCCCGCTCCGCCCAGAGCGGGAGAAGTTATTTGATTTATTTCCACCCTCAAAAAAAAAGGGGTAAGAAGTATCAATAGATGCGACACGTCGTAAGTACTTTGTCGGAACTCGTAATGTAGATGTTTAAGACGTTTTCTGAAGTAAAATGTCAGGAAAACGAAATTTATGTTCCCTCATAAAATCACATTTTTTTACAAATATCCAGAGGTAGGTATTTGTTGTTTGGCGCCATTATTCCCAGTTCAGAAGATTGATGGGAAACCATCAATGGTTTGTTTGTCTCGTTTATTATACCTACTATAGGTAAATTTGTGGCGTACCGATATTTTATTCAGTTTAGACGCTGTATTAAAATCATTTGTGCGAACCTCGTCATGATGGAGGAAATTTGAGCCATTTATGATCGAAGTAGGAAAACTAGTTCATCAGACATCACAGGAAATTGTATGTACAGTAAAAAAAAATCGGTTTCTGTATAATTTTAATGTTATCTTTCTATTCTTCTATCTAATATTATAAATGTGAAAGTTTGTATGTGTAAATGATAGGATGCTTGTTACTCAAACGCACAAAAACGATGTACGATCGTTTTTGGAAGAAATTTTGCACTCAGATAGCAAAAACGGCCGTACGGATTTGGATGAAATTTGGCACTCAGATAGATTTATAACGTGGATTAACACATATGATAATTTTTATCTCGGTAGTACGTTTCCTTAGGATAATATCCTCCACGAAGGCGAAGCACTGGCAAAAACGACTCCAAAATAAAAAATCTCTCAGGCTATTGTTATTTTGGTCAACCTATCACTGAAGCTATCATGTAATTTGATAGTGGCTCGAATGATCAAGTCTGATCACTCTGATTGGGCTTTCATAAAACAAGGGAAATATAACTTCGAACTGGACTGTGTACACCAAAGGACAGTTAATTAGGTAGAGGAAAAGAAACCATTATCCCTTTTCGTCTAATTAAAGACAAGGCAAGCGCAAGAGACACAATATACCTTTATTAGCCTTACATAATAACAGTCATTATCTAATCATGTTGTTATGACCTTGAAAGAATAGAATTTTCCCCCTTTAATGTCTTTTAGCGATGTATCTTCAAAGTAACTCGATACTTTGATAGGGCTTGGTGTGGGGGCTGTGGCTAATAACGATGTAATCTTACCAAATGACGAGCAACCCACACGAACTGACATTTTGGAGTAACGTGACCTCAACCCTGACGATGATACCGACCGATATGAACTTGATCGTCTATACTTATGGCTGTTTCTTTACTCATAACCATTTTCTTAGTTGGAAATTTTGTATGTACAATAATTTTCCTTCAGTAGGTAAGCTGGCCTACTTCGCATTAATTGATATTTTTGGAAATTCTTTATTTTTACGACAATAGATGGAAATGCTTTTAGAAACCACCCTTACAGTGTAGTATTCCTCTTCACATTGAAGTAAAAGTAATGTCTTAATTTTTGGCTAATGTTTACCATTTCAACTAATCATCAAACGTCCATAGAATATCGAAATAGATAATATAAATCATGAATTAAACCATTGTTTATGAATTCTTGTTACGTACAAGATAAATGCAGATACAGAAATAATACAAAGAGTACTCGTATATTTCGGTAATGTTATTTGCGGCCTTTAATCGTTCTGGAATGGAAGCTAAATAAACTCTGACTTACATAACACCTGTCGCCTCGAAAAGTTATGCTTTACAGGTGTTATACGAGTTGCGCACTGAAAGTTTCGTAATATTTCGACACAAAGTATCGAAAGATTTATAGAAAAGAAGAAAATTGGCTGAAACTAGACGAGTATAGTAAGTTTGTGTACAAAGTAGCTCAGGCGATGCTCGTATCTCAGAAATTATCTCAATGTCTCGGCGACAATGCTCAGGAAATCGTTCATCGTGATATCTAGCAGGAAGAGCGCGCTTTGTAGGAGGCGCGCATTGTCCGCGAGCCGAGTACTGTGGCGTGCGTGGACGCAAGTACGCTCAACTACTCACGCGTCCATGATCACTCATGACAGTTATGACATAATCCACGATTGTTTTATAACACTATAATGACATTATTCCGACACACATTAGCCTTCATAAATTTTACTAGAGCGTCATAATACCTACGATCGTGGTAATAAAATATCAACAACTTGTCAGGACACGTGTATACGTTGTCTGCAACCTTTTATTTCACATTTCGTTCACGGAGTTTCACCCTAGTGTTATGGCGAGGGGCGACAGACTGGCGCCAGCAAGTCTACATGGCGGCCAAGCGACCTCATCTCCCGAGTTGCGGCAGTCGCGCGCCGGGACCCGCCCTTTACGCTGTACCATGGATATTGTTCACGGGATATTTGTTTACGTCTTTATTATAAATGTTTGTGTAGTTGCAAGAGGAGGACATGGGGGCTCACACGGGGGCTCACACGGTGGGTCTCACGGAGGGTCGCACAGTTATGGACACGGCCATCACGTGACCGCGAGCCATGCCCACTACTCGTACCATCCACCCCAAAACGTCCACTTCACATGCCGCTCCTGTTCCTCCACGCAGCTGTACCCTGTGTACAGGCCGATGCCACCCACCTACGTGTACACCTACAAAGAGTCCGGCAGCAGGTACAGTGACATACTCACCGGCCTCTCTCTGTACAACTTAGGACGTTCCACCAGCATGGGCTGGTCCCACACGCATCAGTACAACTCTCGTCCAGATGAAACTTGTTCTCTACAAATCATCGAACGGTCACACTTCGAAGAGACGCCGTTTCCGTGTTTTATGATATCTTCATTTATTGAGTCAACGACGACGGATGATTCTCGTCAGGTTGACATAGCGTCGCCAAAGATTGATGTGAAGCCGTTTGTAAAGGACACGGGGCCAGCATTACAAGTGACAGATGAGCAAGAGTGCGTGTTATGGCATAATTTAACGATGCATAAAGAGAGCAAAAATGTTTCTTGTGCTTTGTTGAAGGAATACGCGAGCACGGTGCGGCAGTCGGGCGTCCCCACGTACATTTGGATGCCTACGCTGCTGGGAACTATCATAGCTTTGTATTTGTGCTGTGCGTGTTGTTGTAAGGACAAAGAAAAGGAGAGTGTTAAGGAAGAAGCTCCACTTAACGAGCTGCGCGTGCCAGGATACTGTTCTAATTATTGAAGTGATAATTTTAAATTAGTGGTGTTTTTGCAATATCAGCTGCTTCGTTTTACTATGCTATGTTTATATCTACTAACTATGCCTATATATTACGCCAGTGCACATTATCTTATCAAAGTTGCCATCATATTGTATTCAAAGTGGTCATTGTATGTGTAGGATAATATTATGTATGTATATGTACTTAATTTACTTAATCCTAGTTATATTAAGGTAGTCTGAGTCTTCATATTCCATAGGTATTGATGTAATTTAATTTACACGCGTCATTTTGAACTCAAGTTTGTAATACTGTTCGATTAATATCTTTGTTGTTACATAATACTTTCATCTCATTAATTTTAAATTCGTCCTTAAATAATCCTGCCAAGTGCCTGTCTTATGATTAGTTTTAGAGCGCTGTGTTGTGGTTTTTAAATTAAATAAATAATACATAAAACTTAGGTGAGTCTACTAATTTATCTAGGTGTTTGTTAATATTAAAATTGTATCTACATGGTAAGCCTAAGTGGCTGTGAAGCAGTACCTGCATTAAGGATTCTTCAAACAGGCGCAACGCACAATTTCTCGCTCGCTTGTTTTTCACTCGTAGAACAATTTCTACGAAAACTTCATGGATATTGTTCTACAAGTTTTGCGTCGCGCCTGTTTGAATAAGCCTTTAAGCCAAACATTTAAGTCTAGGATATAATCGTCTAACTTATAAAATGCTTGTCTACATAGTGAGCGATCAATAATTAAAATCTTGAAATCATACTGTGCGCTTACAGAATCTAAACAGATTCTCGCTCAGTGACAACAAAAAACAATGATGGCGCTCAGACTCAAAATCTCATGGTCTTTATATTATCAAAGCGTACAAAACATTATTTATTATCATTCACACCTGAAAACGTGTTTATTACCAGTTTACAAAGGAACAGATTCACAGTTTCATTTATCAATTTACTACGACACTTCAAATAGAGCCGTACGCTGAATCGACGTACACTTCAAACAGAATTAAGAGCTATATTTTATGGTAATTTAAAGTACATAAAATAGTGTTTAATAGCCGATAACCGAATGACTGGATGGGTGTAAATCTGCCATGAAATATTTCGACTCGAGGGGAGGGGTGGCAGCGTCTGTCCTCCCTTGGCCTCCGGTTCTGGGGCCCCCAAATCTAGAGCTCTATATTATAAATCCCAATACATTTATATTCAATAAGTAAAAGGCAGTTTCTAGTTGAAGTCAAGGAAAAAAATCGAGCTGTCTCGCTCCCTCTAGCGTCCTATACTCGTCGGATGCGCTAGCTATAGCGTCCTATATTCATCTAATGCTCTAGCATTTCGATATTAGTCGACTAAGTATCTTCTATTTTTGTACGTATATGGTCAAAAAAGGAATTATTTATCGCTCTTATAATAACCTACATTCTTCTACTTCTGATATTTTTCTGCATACCTGGGAAGGGGCCCTATTTCATTTTGCTGCGCCGGGCCCCTCTCAGGCTGAGTCCGCTGCTGTTACTGAGTGCTGTTGCAAATGCCTCCGCTTCAGTCCCATCATTCAGACCTATTGCTTTATCATTCTGTAAATATTTTTCTGTAAACCTACAGCCGCAAAGTCTGGGCTGATATTCTGCCCAGACTTTGACAAACCGAAAACCTTCTGTTCAGAAGCCGAAAAGAACAGAATATGTTTATTAAGTTTGTAACCATTCTGCGTAAACTGTGAGTAAAATATATAGTAGGTTGTAGGACGTACAAATATCGTTGTTGTGTGTTGTATGGATTACGATTGGTGAAATATTCTTTAATGGTATTAAATTATCAGTCATATCATGGCGATGTGAATGTAGTACCAGGAAGATTCGGTACCTACTCAGAAATTCCTATTAAAACTGACAGCGTATGAAAATGATGCCAGTCAAAGTGAAAATGATAATTGATTCTAGTCATTTTACAAGAACATCTTTATCTTTAGTATACACCGTGACATTTTAGTCGTCTTACAAAGGTGGTCCACTCAATGTATCTGTCATAAAATACCTCTAGGCGCGATTAAAACATTGTTACCATTAATTAAAATAGGTAGGTACAAAGAAAAATAAATAATGCTTTAGAATTATGAATAGTGTTTACGTTTGAAACGGTAGAAGATATCTACCTACCATTACTTTCCATCTCCATAACAAGGTGTTTCAAACTACGTCATGCGTCTTAGTGAATGATATTTTTTTATTTTTTATTATGCATATGTTCAATTTTTTTTTCTCTTTTTATAAATGGTTATATAGTCATTGGATACATGAAGTGGGCTGCCGTTGTAAGACGACTAAAATATCACGGTGTACAAAGGTGTTAAAAATTTGAGGAGTTGTTTAAAATGATATATAAAACATAATCACGAAAAAATATTTATACACAACAATCCATTTCAAAGATATGCAATGTTTTACCCACGCACTAATTATTGAATACCTACTAGCTTCTGCCCGCGACTTCATTCGCGTCAAATTTCTTGCTCCCCGACCCACCTTGTCGCTTGCCTCGTCTGTCCGTGCGAGTACTTCGTAAATGATAAATGATTTTATTTCTGTAAGTAGGTTTGTACAAACACTTTTACACGTCAATCATATTTTTTTTAAACTAGATGAGGTCGGCGTTTCCTATCTGACTACTCTGAGAAGAAAGGCCGAAACAAACTCAAAGGTCACAGTCTCTTTTAAAGTCCAGACATAATCTTGGTCAGATCATGTGAAGACCATGTGGATCGGTGTCTGAAATGGTATTTTGAGGAAAGAACCACACAGATTGAGTGGACCTGTCCATTCAGTGCACGCATTTATCAGTAATCATGCAGCTCAACTCAGAACTTGAGGAGCTCAACGATTTGATGAACAATACCAAAGATAGGACATTTGGGTAGGCCGCATAAAGTACTCAAACGGCCAAATTAATACTAAAACTAACTGAGAAAGGATGAAAAAACACAAAAAAATATATCACCCACATAGTCCTCACATTCACAATAATTAAAACAATAATAATATTATACATCTCAAAGTAAATATTCATGTCAAAGTGTAATAATTATCAAATGTCAAAGAGTATAAGTTTGCAAAAACAAAAACATCATTTAGTATGCAAAAATTGGAGCAGGTCAATCCCAAGCTTCTGTGTCCTCAATATAATCTCTATCGGTATAAAAGGCTTTCAGGCACAACTTACGTTTAATGAATAATTTAAATCTATTGATACTTAGATCTTGAACATGGCTTGGAAGTTTATTATAAAAGCGTATACATTGACATCTGAATGACCCACCTATTTTATTGAGCCTTGTTGATGGTACAACAAATTTGTGTCTGTTCCTAGTATTTATACTTTGGATATCACTGTATTTTTTAAACAATTTAATATTTGTATGGGCATATAAAAAAAATTCAAAAATATACTGTGAAGGCACAGTCATTACATTAATTTCCTTAAATTTCTCTCTGAGAGAATGTCTCGGACTTAATTTATAAATTGATCTAACAGCTCTTTTCTGCAAGACAAAGATAGTCTGAATGTCGGTGGCATTTCCCCACAGCAGAACAGCGGCTTCACCCGCGTGGAGTTCGGAAATTATCCCTCGGGAACGTAGCATCGGTATGAAAAGTATTCTATATATTAATCCAGGTTATAAACTACCTGTGTACCAAATTTCATTCAAATCCGTTCAGCCGTTTTTGCGTGAAAGAGTAACAAACATCCATCCATCCATCCATCCATCCATCCATCCGTCCATACTCACAAACTTTCACATTTATAATATTAGTGGGATAATACAACAAACTCCACGCGGGCGATGCCGCTGGCGAAAGCTAGTAATAAATAAAATAACTCATAATTGGCCTGTTCTCATTAGCTGACCATTATAATTTTCAGTACTTAGAAATTTTTCAAATATATTGATAGATGATAAATTGATAACACAGTAAAATGAGTTGATCTCACCGTGTTTATTGGGAGTAGGTGATCATGTTCACTATCGGACGTCGCATATCGGTAGTCTGTGTCAACATTCAGTTACGGTATTGATTTACTTTGATCACGATTTATTTTTGAGATTCCGTGTAATGCTGTGTCCAAAATAGAAATCATAGTTTTTTTATTATACACTAGCTCTTGCCAGCGGATATGTCCGCGTGGATCGCGGAAATTATCTACGGGCGTAGTAGACTACGGGGACAAAAAAAATCCTATATGTTAATCCAGATTCGAAACTATCTGTGTCCCAAATTTCACCCGAATCCGTTCAAACGTTTTGCGTGATTGAGTTACAAAATGTTCTGCGAGCAATTTGCCCTGCTCACTGCCACTTAAGTTTGGCAATTCTCCGGGCTTTGTCGGTTGCCTTGGTTCTCCTGTGGATCTCTTGAATCCTAATTCGATCACGTAGGGAAACTCCGAGCATAACCCTCTCCATAGCCCTTTGGGTGACTTTAAGCCTTCTCATAAGGCCCATTGTGAACGACCACGTTTCTGTGCCAAAGGTCATCACTGGCAACACACTGGTCAAAGACTTTCGTCTTCGACACTGCGGTATTTGGGACGAGAAGATATAGCGAAGCCTCCTGAACGCTGACCAGCCAAGTTGGATTAGACGATTGACATCTTTGTTGGACCTACCTAACAGGACAGTTTGTCCTAGGTAAACGTACTCGTCCACAACTTCGAGTGTAGCGCTTCCCATCGTCATGAGAGTAGGTGTTACATGGGCATTTGACCTTTGTCTTGTCTATGTTTATTTTAAGACACTCTTTCGGAAGCTCTACTGAGGTCATCGAGCATTGCACTGAGGTACTCCATGGTCTTAGCCATGACAACTACATCATCGGCAAACCGAAGGTGAGTGATGTACTCGCCATTGATGTTGATGCTAGCTCCTTTCCAGTCCAGAACCTTGAAGACATGCTCCCGTGCAGCGGTGAACATTTTCGGAGAGATAACGTCTCCCTGTCTCACACCTCGCTGCAGAAGGATAGGTTTCGAAGTCTGGTCCTGGAGTCGGACTGACATAGTGGCGTTTTCATATAGACACTTTAGCACCTCGATGTACCGGTATTCGATCTGGCACCGTTGAAGTGACTGCAGTACAGCCCACGTCTCGATCGAATCGAAGGCTTTTTCGTAGTCCACAAAGGCAAGCTGAGAGGCAGGTTATACTCTTCGGTCTTCTGTATAACCTGCTGCAGCGTATGCATGTGATCTACGGTGCTAAAGCCTTTACGAAATCCGGATTGTTTGGGAGGCTGGAAGTCGACAAACTTGGGCGCGAGACGGTTCGTGATGACACGTGACAACAGCTCGTAGAGATGGCTCAGAAGTGAGATGGGCCAATCATTCTTAAGAAGGGTATTGTCACCCTTCTTAAAGAAAAGTACCACCACACCTCTGTTCCATCATCATCATCATCATCATCATCATCATCATCATAACAGCCGAAAAACGTCCACTGTTGGACATAAGCCTCCCCCAAAAGGGAGGGATTTGTCATTATCGCCACGCTTAGCAGGCGGGTTGGCGATCGCAGTATGGTGGTCAAATGCACAGAGAACGCTGCTGCCCATTCTCTGGTAAGTCCCTTAGTGGCCTTCAACGTTACACCCACGGGAAGAAATGGGATGGTGCTATTCTTTTTACGTCCGCCACCATACTGAACAATAGCAGAACAGATGGTCTATGGGGCCGAAAGGTTCTGGAGTGGCGACCGCGTACCGGAAGATGTAGAGTGGGAAGGCCTCTCACAAGGTGGACCGATGACCTTGTGAAGGCCGCGGGAATCCGCTGGATGTGGGAAGCACATGACCGGTCGAAGTGGAGGAGCCTGGGGGAGGCCTATGTCCAGCAGTGGACGTCTTTCGGCTGAAATGATGATGATGATGAGTAACAAACATCAAAACATAATAACTTTCACATTTATAATATTAATATTATTATAGGATTAAGCCTGTAGTGACCAAGTGTCGACAGGGCGTGCGGTGTGAGATGAGGTAGGCCATTCAAAATCAAAAGTCATTTATTCAAATTAGACTGAGAATAGCCATTTTTGAACGCCAAAGTTACATAAGACTTTGCAGCCCCAAAACGCCCGCCCTTCACCACTTCCTAGTGCTTTAGCTGGGAAGTGGCGCAACAAACTCCCCAGCAGTAACATGCTTTTCGCCAGTTTTCGTTGGGGGCGATCCTATTCCCATTATCTTCAGGTAAGATAAGTAGTGCAAACACATACTACTTACCTACCTATCCAATTTATAAAACATGGCCGATGACGATAGTTTATTGCGTTGCCAGCACGTGGCTCAATTAGCCGCGTGCAATAGCAAAATAAACAAACTCCTGTTAAAAATATGCTAGAGTAAAATAATTCGTGAAATATGATTATGCATACACACCTTGCCGACGTGATTGTTTAAGGCCGTAAATCCAGTTTTGTTGCAGTTTGAAAACGGTTTTTTTGCTTTTGATAAAAAATTTAATTGATTACTGACCATGACTTGAGCTGTAAATGTTTAAGAGGCCGTATATGACATTTTTCGTATTGATTGATGTGATCCTACAGTTAAAATACTGTATTTCTGTAAGTTTGACTGCACAACTGTATGACATAAAAGATCATCAACATTTCAATTATGATCTACTGAATGAGCAATTTTTTATTTTTGTTTAGTGTTACAATTCAAGATTTAGTTTGTTTTAAAAGATTATTTAGTACCATATTTTTTTTAATCACCAATTCGACAAAATTTCGTATACGGCCTCTTAAACAACATAAAAATACCACCAACTGTATGTAAACTGAAAAATTAAAAGTCATTTTAAGGGAGGCATAAGTCAGTATCCAATGTACGAGGTTCAAGTTGCATAAAAATAACGAGTAACTCGAGATACGACGATTTAGACAGCGTTATTGATCTCATGCTGAAATTTTTTTGAACATGAAATTGTAGCACATGTAAAATTTAGGCCACCGTCCACTGCTACGTATGTATGTTCACGGAGAAATGATAAATGACACACAACACACACACACAGTGACACACAGCGTTTGTACACGAGTGTACAAACAAATTTACACGTCAATCATATTTTTTTAAACTAGATGAGGTCGGCGTTTCCTATCTGACTACTCTGAGAAGAAAGGCCGAAACAAACTCGGAGGTCACAGTCTCTTTTAAAGTCCAGACATAATCTTGGTCAGATGTTGTTGTCAGATGTCATGTGAAAACCATGTGGATCGGCGCCTGACCTGGTCTTTTGAGGAAAGAACCACACAGATTGAGTGGACCTGTCCATTCAGTGCACGCATTTATCAGTAATCATGCAGCTCAACTCAGAACTTGAGGAGCTCAACGATTGGACGAACAATACCAAAGACAGGACATATGGGTAGGCCGCATAAAGTTCTCAAACTGCCAGTTTAATATTAAACCTAACTAAGAAAGAGGTGAAACACAAAACAAAAAACACAAAAAAAAAGATATGACCCACATAGTCCTCACACATTCACGATATTTAAAACAATAATAATATTATACTTCTCAAAGTAAATAAATATTCATCAATAATTATCAAATGTCAGAGTATAAGTTTGCAAAAACAAAAAAAAAAACAACAACATTTAGTATGCAAAAATTGGAGCAGGTCAATCCCAAGCTGAGAGGTTTGTCATCTTCATTTATTTATAATTAATGAAAACGGTTCAACACCTATAACATTAATTAACATCTATGCAACTAGCTTTTGCCAACGGCTTCGCTCGCGCCAAGGTCGGTGTATCTTACATATAAAACTTTCTCGGTCTATTGATGAAAACCGCATTAAAATCTGTTACGTAGTTTAAAACATCTAATCTTACAAACACGAAAAGCGACTTTGTTTTATATCATGTAAGGATTATAACGTTGACGATAATTATGTAGTATTTTTCTAGTTAACATGGTACAGTTGACTCCCCTGCATACTTTATCTCACAGAACACAAGACATATACGCATCATTTTATTCCATTCATCCTCATCACATTCGGGGTTGGCAGTCAAAAAGGTATTTAGCATATTGAGAGTACGACATACTGGGGATTCGGTTCTGGCTACAGTTTTAGGTGGCGGTTGCGCAGACAGATTGCGTTGGCGGCTCTGACGGTGTCCGATGTATTTGTCGGACACAAATAATTGATTGGCAGTCGATACGTCCCCGTACAGGCTACCGTAAGCTGATCAAGGCCACTTATCACCTCTAACGAGTCACTTGACCTCATCTCACGAATCTGCTTGACTATTCTGTAAAATGTCATCGTGAAAACGTATGTGAAGTGAGCTTAAGCTCACTTTAAAGTGAGCTGTCATTGTATCTGATGCTAGAAATTACAAAATTAAATATTGACAGCTCACTTCAAGCTCACTTCACCTTAGTTTTCACGGTGATATCATTACAGAATAACAATACTGTACGAAGCAAAGCCAAGTACACGTGCGTAGCTTAGCCTAGGGTTGCTGTGGACTCGGGAGGAGGCACGGCTCCCTGTCGTTTCGGGTGACACAGGTGCTCTCGGGGCATGGTTGCTTCGGGAAGTACCTGTGTCGCATAAACAGGGAGCCGGACGCTCGGTGTCACCACTGCGTCGACTGTCGGGAGGACACGGCGTGGCACACGCTGGCAGAGTGTGCCGCTTGGGAGGAGCCGCGCCGTGCCCTCATCTCAGGAGTAGGCAGTGACCTGTCGCTGCCGGCCGTTGTCGACTCGATGGTCGGCAGCGAGGAGTCCTGGGACGCGGTGGTATCCTTCTGCGAAACAGTCATGTCGCAGAAGGAGGCTGCGGAGAGGGAGCGGGAGATTGCTTCCGCTAACCCGATCCGCAGCAGACGCACCGGGCGTCGGCGGAGGGCAGACAACGCCCTCTTCCAGCCCCCCTAAATGGGTCCAGGGGCGACAGATCCGGGGAAATCTGTCGCCCTCTACTTAAAAGGACCCGAGATGGCGGCGCGTAGTGTTCCACGCGCGCCTCTCTATGACGTAAGGGGGGAGTTTTACACCTCACTCCCCCCCTATCGCGAGGTGGCCCGCAGAGGCGGGCCGGCACTAGCCGGGGATCGCGGAAGTCACACTAGTTCCCGTGATCCCCGGTGCAAGTGAGAGACGGAACACCGGGGTGGTTTTAGTCAGTAAGAGTCTGACAGACCCCTCCGCCCTCCCCGGGGCGGAGGACATCCATGAGGATTTCCCCCCATCAAAAAAAAAAAAAAAAAAGGGTTGCTGTGGACCGGCTGTCTTTACTGCGTTTTCAGATAATATTTCTTGCTACGATACGTGAAGGAACGTTTGCTATTTGGTAGTAGTACCTATATAATATACCTATAATAATGATTAATTAATAAAAATACCTAAAATATAATATAACAATATTATAAAATGTTAAAGTTTAGAATCATTAAACATATTAAATTTATAGAAAAAAAAATCAATAATGGGGGTCAGATAGGCAGTCATTCCATGTAAAATACTTGTATTCAGCTGCATCCGGTTAGACTGGAAGCCGACCCGAATAAAGTTGGGAAAAGGCTACGCAGATAGATTAGTTAGTTAGTTAGTACATAAGAAGTAACTATAAAATTGTTGGCTAATTACGTCAAGCATAATTTGGACTGCAGTTGCCATATTCAATCAAATTATTGTAGCAAGCTTGTAGCATTAGTAGGTATTACTCATCTCTCAAAATAAATGATGAGATGAATAATTCATGTGGGAGAATTCATTGCTGCTTTCTCCTAAACATTATATAAATAACGCATCGATGAAAAACTACTACTTCCTTGATACATTACGATCATTGTTATGATATATTTCTGGAAAAGATGTTTATTTTAACTGAATCTCGTCATTTCGCAGAGAAATAAGAGTAACGTAACTTTTTAGAAAAATGGTTCTTATTTAAAAGAAGGTTTTAAAGTGATTTATAAATAGGGTTTAAAAATCAGGAAAATTATGATCGTCCTCGTTCCTTATATAATGTTCTGAATATTTTGAAACACTTCATTTCAAGTGGACATAAATTCACATTAACAAGAATGACCTACCGAGTGAATCACATTCTAAATTAATAAAAGAGGTGACATTGAAGACACTCACTTAAGGAAAACATGGTTCATTGTAATACTTACGAAAATAAGGAGTATTCAAAAATTTGCAACTTGTTCATCATACTGACATAACATAACTTCACGCCTGTGTTCGTCAAAGGGTTTTTTGAGGGTGGCAAATCATCAAATAACTTCTCCCGCTCTGGGTGGAGCAGGAGGGCGTGTCCGCCTCTTACTGATTAAAACCCACCCGTGTTCCCTCAGTAGCCTGTGTGCCAGGGGCCACGGCATTTCTCGCACCCCTGGCAGGCATCGGCCCTTGCAGAGCCCACCAGTTGTTGCTGACATCTCTGACGGCGCGCGTGGAATACAACGCGCCGTCGACCGGGGCATTTTTTTTTTGTTTAACGTGGAGAAATGCCTACTGCGCTACCACGGAGAGATAGCGCTGTTATGTGGGACTGTAACCCATTAAAACTCCACGATGTCCTCCAGTGCCGCTTGAGGCGGAAACACGGAAACGCGCACGCCATCCGCGAACCCGCCGCGGCTATCCGTCATCGGACCATCCTCGGAGGGGAATAACCCCTATCCCCGGCGCACTAGGACACATGGCACGCCGTGATCACCCCAGGAACCAAATAGCATAAGGGCCCCAGACGACCCCGTGTCTCCGTGACTGGCACCCTTGGTCCACCTGCGACGGTTTAGCACAGTGGCCCCACCGCCTAGCTAGCTAGCACCCCACTAGCTTCTACCCATTATGGCAACAATGTCAGCCTCTCATCTTCATGCTAGGTCCTGGACACTTTCTTTATGTGTTGTTTTCGAGCCTAGCCAGCGAAATTTCACACAAAGCGAGAGACTAACTAACTCAATCTATTGTTATAGGTACTACGACCAATCCCAAGATCAATCCAGGGGCTTAATCTGGAATATAATTCCGATAGATCGACATTGGTCAAACGTCAGTTGGTTGAGTTAAGCGTCAGGAATTGGCTGGACTCACTGAGTCTGATTCTGTTTGACTGACAATTCCAATGTCGATCTATCGGAATTATATTCGAGAGTAAGCACCCAGGTGTAGAAAAGATCCATTTGGCTGAAAAAATTGCTACTTGCTTGCTTGACCATTAATAATGGATAGAATACTTAGTATTATATTTTTGCAGCCATTCATCATATAACTTTTCCATTCTTAATAGAAACAGTATAGTCATGGCCGAACCGGATAGAATAGAAGATATAAATAAATATCAGAACACACCTAGCGTAATAAACATTTTAGAACATTTTGTTTTGACATTACATTCCTTTGCGCGTGAACAAAATCAATGCCGCGGATTAAATCGATTAGTTTTACAATAGCTGTGCATTTTGAACACCGGTCTACTGCAGAAAAGGTCTTTTTCTTGTGCTAGCTTTTAATTTTGATTGTGCGTTTTTGATTGAGTTTTTTTTACGTCGTTTTGGGTTCGAGATTAATTTAAGATTGAATCTACTTTTTGGCAATGCAATTATCTACTTTATACAGGTTGATTAAAATTTAAATAATTTATTTGCAAATACGGCTAGAAAAAATGAAGGGAATATTAGCGCGCCAAAGAAATTTTGAACATCGAACGAAAAGGACCATTAATAATAATGATTGCGCTTTTTTTATTTTTGCTCTCGTATAAGACCAAAACAATCTTAACTTGTAAAATTGGTGAGCGGAACTTCCCATTGTGGTTTTTTTACTACATGGTGCTATTGATTTAATTGAACTTTCTGATTTTCCATTGATATTCTCATAAGGTGGCGTTCTGTAGTTTCTGCCTACCCCCATAAACAAATAAACTGTTTGAGCTTTTTTAAAAGTTTCTACCTCTTTATATCTAATTTTGGGTATCACTCAATGGATTTATTGTTTTGACGAAACATGGAACGTTTCATGTTGAATTTAACGAAAATTATTTGTAATCGTTTTGTAACCTGACAAAAAGTGGGTCTCCCGGCTTTGTATCATACTAATTATATTTGGGTAAAACCCCTGGAAAAGCCCTATAATTAAATGGTTAACAATAGCAATATAGCAACATATAATAACAATATAATAGCAATATATAATATAATAGCAACATGTACCTACCTACTTTCTAATTTTAACTGATACTTACGGAAAATAAAAAGTAATGTTTTTCATGTAAATACAATAAATAGATCCGAGTGAAACAAAGTAAATTATTACAATAATAATAAATAATAACCATGTATAATGTATTTGAAAAACAGGAATTGTTACTTATTAGCTAAAAATGCTTATTAAAAATGAATAACTTATTCGTAACTTTATTGCAGAAAAGCATTGAACGTAAAGTAAAACTTTATTTTATCGTCAACTTATTCTAAATAAAACAAGGCAGTAAAAAACCCAAAGCTATATTGTATTAAATAGAAACAGACATTTTGGCCAGTTCGTTTCCAAGATAACCGTGATGTTTGATCGTCAAAAAAGTCTCTAATCATCCCTGAGGACCCGGTGGAGCATACGGTGGAGGTCTGCCCAGCTTGGGCGGATCACCGCCGTGGTCCTTGTGGAGGCGATCGGCGGCGGCGATCTCTCGCGTCCAGCCCTGGCCAGACCAAGGTATGGAACGAGAGTGCATGGATAGCCGTTACCTCTTTCTACGAAGCAGTAGCGAAAAGTGAGGTGGCCCACGTGAAGGAGAGGCAGTATATGCACCTACACGACCCTAGTCGCTGCAGGAGACGCCCTGGGCATCTTAAATCCCAGGCCGATTCTCGGCCACCGTAGGTGTGGGCTTGCGGATGGCGAGTAATGGGTAGCTCGCTGTCCGGTAAGGACCAAGCCCGGGTCGACGGCGCGTTGTGTTCCACGCGCGCCTCAAAGAGATGTCAGCACCAACTGGTGGGGTCCGCAAGGGCCGATGCCTGCCAGGGGTGCGGGTTGTTCGAAAGAGATACCGTGGCCCCTGGCGCACACGCAACTGAGGGAACACGGGTGGGTTTTCGTCAGTAAAAGTCTCACACGCCCTTCCGCTCCACCCAGAGCGGGAGAGGTTATTTGATGATATCCCAACCTCAAAAAAAGAACAGTCCCTAATCTTTACTTAACTTTAAGCAATTTTTATAAAGAGGTTTATGTTTAAGAGGGCTATTACAAATTGAAGTATTCAGTTTTAGGTAAATTTAACGGCGCGTGGTAGCTGATCGCGCGTGTGTGTCTATTGAAGTACGCTCCTCATACATGCTAACTGTTATGATTCGGACGCCCAGGAACAAACCGGCGCGGACTTAAAGCTAAAGCCCAAGCGTCCCGAGATTTATTACTGATTTCTAGCGTTGCATTCAACAATTGTTTGAAAATATTAACTTACTTTTAAATAGATTATTTTTTTTTCAAGCAAGTTGACTTAGTAACCTTAGTTATTAAATACTTTTTGTTTGAATTTCGATTAAACATACATAGATAAAAAATATCTAATTTCAGACGAAAAATTATCATTAATTCTCTATTTTACGGAATTATTTTTGGTGTATGAAACATAAACAAAATGTTTTGTATTCCAAATAACAAGATACTGTCCTACCACAGACATTGTTATAAATTACTATATTATACATATGTGCCATGTAAAAAAAAGCCTCAAAATATGCCCGAAAATAAAATTTTATGAAACATCCTTTGCTGAGATAAGGTTTTTACTGACATATGTTAACAAATTGAAATATTTTTTTAGAGCGCTCCCTAGACAAATAGTTAAATTTTTCCGAACATATTTTATTTTTTGGCTAAGTATATCTAAACCATAATCGCTGATCAAACCTCGAGTCAAACGAGTTAAATTCAAGAAAAAATGTGAAAGCGCCCTTAAACCTGTTTGTTCAGCGAATAGGAGTCTTTATCTATGGTTTATCTAGGCACGAGTACTTCGTGTTCCGATGAGTCAGCTCACATTACAGACGCGTGAAAACGATATATCAATGTATGGTTCGTCGACATTGGTAGCCCAAAAGAGATTAATTTAGCGTGCTCGATCTGACGTCACTATCGCTGTAATATGTAGTAACTCATGTTGTTTGGCAGACATTACTAATTACCCATTATCGTAGTATCTGCTGTAGCCACCGTAATCCTTGGGTGGATTGTTTAATATAGAATCAAATAGTGATATGTTTGATGGTATGACGCTCTATGGTTTTACTAACTGGTGAATTGTACGATAACCGTAATCTGAAGATTAACCGTTTCCCTGTCCTGCCATCACATAATGATTTATGGTGATTGTTTCACTATGAAATTAAATGAAATGTTTATTTATGTTAGCAGATCTTTTTACAAGTCAATATTTTCTTGGTCAATGTTTGAAAACTAGATGGCGCAGCATTTCCTAGCTGACTGATCCCTGAGAAGAAATACTGTAACAAACTCAGAGGTCATGGTCTTTTTTAAGTCCAAACATTATATTATTAGAATTTTATGTGACTCTAACAATGCAGGGCCGTGTCTGGAAATAGGTTTTGATGATTTGAGATGACCTGTCTCTACAGACGGCATGCATGCATTAGTCATCGTGTAGCTCAACCCTATTTTAGGGAGCTCAACGACCCGCCACAAGACACTACCTGATCTGCAGGATATTTGCGTAGACGATATACAAAATACTAAAAACCGCCAAATAGTTCTAAAGTAATTTATTCAATCTAGCCTGCAAATAGGGAGTGTTTTGTTAGGTATTTAAAACTATACTAAAAAATTGAGCTTATTTTGTTAGGCACCAAATGTGGTGTTCATCACGTCTTAGGAAGTGTTCGGGTAGTTAAATGAAATAACAATTCACTGCACAACATTCCATATATAAAAAAGTACTCTGTGACAACAGCAGACGTCACACGTGTGCATCGTTCGGGCGACAGCAACAAAGAGTACCTACTATAAGACGACATCAAGCAAGTGACCACTCTGCGGGCGTGATTTTTTTTTCTTTTGGTCATGACATCTCGCAGGTCAACCTATGAGGTTGTCGGCTTCTTAATCAGACTTGCCTTTGGTAACCTTACTAAATTAAGGGTTTCAGCCAGGGGCGTGCAGTCCATAAAGACAGAAAGACACCGCCTACCCTACCTAAATCAGAAAAATATATGAAACGAATATTATTTTATCAATAAACAAAAATCTTTATTTATAAATCAGCGCCACCTGTCGAGCGTCAGTCGTATCATTACTATCATCGAAACAATACCCCGTCCGTTCGTACATTTGACGCAACTATGCATTGCGATGCACAAGCGCCGCTGAGTGCCTCGGGAGAGTCACGAACTATTCGCGTCTCAATGTTTATATGTGTGCTCTCGTGGTCACGCAGATTTATTTAGTGTACGTGGGAACGTACACTAAAAAAATCTGCACTAAATAAAATATACGTGGCACACAATGTAACAAATAACGCACACAACCGTACAGGGAATCACTGGCTTTTTACGATTTTTTACAACGAGACGAATTACGAAACTTATTGAAGTTTTCCGAACAAAGTCAGTTATGCGTCTATTTTAAAAAGTACCATTGTTTCATTGTTTTTTGTCGTATTGTTTTCATATTCCGAGTAATTCCGACGCCATTGTTTGTTTTGATTTGTTTTGGTTGTGGGCTATGATAGCATGTATTTAAGATTTTAACGTTTATAAATAGTGTGGAAAATAGATGATATTCACTATGAAAGTTGTTCAGGTGGTGTGTGGTTAGAGGAAATAAAAAAATATGCATTTTCAAAACTATCTATTGCTGAAAAAAAAAATCAAGCAATCGTGAAAAGTAGTTGTACACCGGATTTGCAATTAATAGGTACAAACTAAAGGTAAAGTCAATCGTAAATTCAATACAAAACAATAATTATGATTCATTTAATTCCCTCACAGGTTGCATGCTGTGTGGGTAGCGTACAGCAATTGGTTATTCTGTTTATTTTTTGCTTTTGGCAAAAAAATCGGTTTTGGTGAGAATGGTTACAACCAACTCAAATGCTAGTGAAGGTAGTCTAATGTTTACCAAAAAGAAAATATTGATCTCAAAAAAAAAATAGGTTGCAGTCCTTTCATTGGTCTTCTGATATTCTCTGGTTTAATTTTGATCAATAACTTCTAAACTAGTGAAACACAACACCATCTTTAAACTATAAACTACGACATTAACCGTAAACTTCCACCCTGTAAAGCCCAGTAAATAATAATAAAAAAAAACTAGTTAAAAAGAAACCTGTTTTTATTTATATTCCTAGTCTTGTTACAAGAGTTTATTAATGCCAGCTAAATAAACGAGCGGTCTACAAACTGACAGTTATATCTAAGTTGTCCTCGTATTTCTTAATTAGCTTCTTCTAATTAGCGTAAATCTGTGACAAGATGTTTCTCCGTTGCGCTCGACTAACTGCTGTGAAGTTTGTAGGTAAAGGAATAGGATAAAATCTTCGACATTATTTAAAATCGATAAAAAAAGCCTTTGTTAATTCGTAATTTTCTATACAGGGTGGCAGGGACACGCAACCTGTTACCTTGGATTCCGAACCCCTAGATCGTCGGTTATAAAAAAAAAACAGTCAGTCCATAGAAAAGTGCAATACCTACGCGGTCAAAATGCAACAGCAATTTTTTTTCTTAATAACCGACAAAAAATTCAATGCAATCATTTACTGAATTCATACAGTTTGCGCGTCGATGTCCCTGTCTCTCTATATTTATTTTATTAAAACATACTTATAATAATAATATTGTACTTCAGAATCGGAATCAGAATTATTTGTGTATGTTTACAATATCAATACAAACGCAGATTTGTATTCTATACGATAAACATATCTTTCACATTTAAGAAAACTCAGAAAAATAAAAAAGAGTATCAAGCTATTTCCATTTAAATGGGTACAATAATATTTTATACATGAAGTGTAGTATGGATTTTATATAAGTGGGAGTATTGCAGTTCACTGAATAACTAAACGATGTTGGAATCAAGCCAAGTGCAATAATGTTTTTCCAAGAATCGAGATGCGTTCCAGCGTATGTCGTGTACCATAATTATTATTTAATTTATTGCTTTAAATAATATTAGGGCGACGGATTACAAAACGATGATTTATTTTTCATATAATGAATTAATCATTATCATGTAGGTCTTAGGCCTCCCCAGGCTCCGCCACTTCGACCGGTTTCTTGATTCCCGCATCCAGCGGATTCTTGCGGCCTTCACAAGGTCATCGGACCACCTTGTGGGAGGCCTTCCGACGCTACATCTTCCAGTACGTGGTCGCCACTCCAGAACCTTTCGGCCCCATCGGCCATCTGTTCTGCTAGAAATGTGCCTTGCCCACTGCCACTTAAGTTTAGCAATTCTTCGGGCTACGTCGGTTACCTTGGTCCTCCTGCGGATCTCTTCATTCGTGATTCGATCACGTAGGGAAACTCTCCATTGCCCTTTGAGTGAATAAATTAAAATGAGCCTACAATTAATAAGTCTGTAAATCGAGAGGATGGGTAAAGCTTATAAATAGCGTCACAGTGTCGTTTTGATCAGAGATGTGAGCGTTTATAACGATAACACATTACAATAATCAGCCTTTAATGTTCCCACTGCTGGGATACAAGCTTCCTCTCTTCATACAACCAAAAATTCGAAGACATGTGACATCCATCCAACCGCACTGGGTCCTCGTGGTGTATTTATAGCCCGCGATCACAAAGAAAAAAAAAATTGTATGGAATTATATTGTTTTATTTATTCTTAAAAAAAAAACCGGTTACCTAGTAGTATTTTATAAGCTATATGTACTACCTACGTGTACAACTACTATTGTGTAAATTTGTGTAGAGCATATTTGGACGCCTTGCAAGGTAGCGCAAGGCGTATCACTATTGATACAACTTTTATTTTATTTCATAACATCATGTACATTTTACTCTATGTGTCACAAATAAATAATTTTGAATTGAAAATTTGAAACATAATATGTACCTACAATAAACGCTTTTTTCCTTCAATGATAACATTCAAGATTCAAGATTCAAGATTCTTTATTTGTGGAAACATGAGTACACATACAGAGCATGCAAGTTATTAAATTACATTATAGTTTAGATCAGTCATGTTTGGCCTTAGTGGCGTTTGGCCTTAGTGGCGTACAAATATTTTAATTTCGTCATCATAATTACGTAACAATTAGTCAAGTAGTTAGTCAATTAAAATTATGATCATAGCAATAATATGTTGCTGTATGTACGGATTATGTCAAAGATGTATTGATAATATAACATGATGTGTGTGTTGTATTATAACGTGCACGTTAATCCATGACATTTTATGGACGTTGACGTTCACGATATTATCGTCACATTGCAAAAAAAATAAAAAGCACAGAATCACTGACGCCATCTTCAAGATTTTACAAAAAAAGTAAACTTAACTCCTAAGTACTGAAAGATGACTAATATGCTGTCAGTACCACAGGATGCCGAAAAAATAACAAATGGCCGCGTTATGCTTGACTCAAATGATACATAATGAGGAGCAAGCCCTAGTACATCATCAACCACGAGTTTTTATGCCAAGAAGCTGTCTTCCGCACACAACCCACTTGTCATCTTTTTATTATGTACTATTTGTATTCATTTTAATTATATATTTATTTAACACTTTAAGCACACAAATATACAGAGGCGGACTTAATGCCTTAGGCATTTTCTACCAGTCAACCTTTGGGTGATGCAGAGACAAACAGTGGTAGAAGGGAAAAAGCATCGAACATTGACAAAAGCAACATGTCCGACTATTGATATATTGAAGATCACAACGAATGAAGTTAGTTAATTGATAAGTTTCTGTAACTTTTCGAGTTTTTTTAAAATAAAATGTTGAATTTAACTTGTACTTGTATTACAGAATATGGATCTAAAGGTTACGCCCTGCCAGGGGTGCGGGTTTTTCGAAAGAGATACCGTGGTCCCTAGCCCACAGGCAACTGAGGGAACGCGGGTGGGTTTTAGTCAGTAAAAGTCTGACATGCCCTCCTGTTCCACCCAGACCGGGAGAAGTTAATAAAAAACCCTCAAAAAATAAAAATAAATATAATACATGTATACCTAACTATATATAAATATAAGCACAAATAAATACATATAAATAAACGAATTTACTAAAAACAAATAAAACAAACAATGAGAAAACATTACCGTTGTAATGATACTGCCAATTTTTTGCGAATGTGCTCGCGAAGTTTTAAGAAGGATAATCGGTTGGTTGCCATCCTGATTTCCTGGGGGAGCGCATTTCACAAGGAGATAGACTGAACGAAGAAAGAAGAGTGAATGAAGTCTGTGCGGTGAGTGTTGTTTAAAGTCTGACCATTATTCTTACCAAGGGGTATCGTATTACGTCAGTAACAGGGTTGTGGAAGTCACATAGGCAGTCGCTCCATGCAAAATACTCGTATTCAGCATCTAGTTAGACTGTAAGCCGAATCCAACATAGTTAGGAAAAGGCTATAGGCCAAGGAAGGCGAACCGATGGCACGCGTGCCTTTGGTGGCACGCGACAAAATAGGTTGCGCACGTCATCAATTGAGAAATTTAGGTACATAGATCACAATGGCAAACATAGAAATCGGAACGCTATATGTACTTACATCTACCTGTGCCTGCAAGCACGTAATTCTCAGTAAAACCATTAAAGACTCTCTTAGAAACCGATGGTTTAACCATTGGTTTCTAAGCAAGTCGTTAATTAATAAGTAACATAATATAAATCTGACATAAATTATTTAGCATCTGCTTCAGTAGGGGTTATACTTATTTCCTTTTTTTTTAAATAAATAAGTACCTACCTCAATTATGATATATAAAGAGTAGGTATTATTTCAAAACTTTTTTTTTCCTGTCGTTGCTAAGTCAAGATTAAATTTTGGCACACCATGGCCACATTAAATATAATTATTTGGAAAAAATGGCACGACGATATACAGAGGTTCACCATCCCTGCTATAGGTAGATTGATTATAATTGAAGTGTTTGACAAAATTCGTGGCTTTTTTTTGTACCGAATGGTAGGTACAGAAAAATCAAGAATTTTATCACATTCGAAATAAACAGAATTGATATTCAGTAAACAACGAAACGTGCCCATTTCAGTGATACCTAAGATTTTGGCACAGAGGTTGGTTTCAAGCAACTGTGGCACTTTTTCTCATTGTGAAGCAAGATGGCTGCTTTATTTCTGAAGAAAAAGAGCTATCTTTGTCTAAACAACAAAAAGTAATGACTGGATTCAGTTAAACTAAACAACTTTTCCAGAAATATATCAAAACAGTGATCGTAATGTCTCAAGGAAGCAGCAGTTTTACATCGATGCATTATTTACATAATGTTCAGGAGAACCAATGAATTCACCCACATGAGTAAGGTTACTAATGTGGGTGAATTCATTGGTGCTTTCTGCAAGGTGCTGTCTCATTATTTATTTTGAGACATCAAATCAAATCAAATCAAAATATTTTATTTCACATAAACCTGCAAGGGCACTTATGGAATGTCAGAAGCTAGGAGCACGGTTCCAATTTGTCGCTTCCTATGGAGAAGAGCCGGCAAGAAACTCCACGGTTTTAACTCGACATGAGTACTGATGCTACAATCTTCTTACAACATTTTGATTAAGTAATACCTATATTAAAGAGAACGGTACGTAACAATGGGCATTGCAGTCCAAATCATTCTTGATTTATATCAAGAATGATTTGGACTGCCATGCTCATATTTAAAGAAGAAGAAGAAGAAAAGAAGAAGAAAAGAAGAAGAAGAAGAAAAGAAGAAGAAGAAGAAAATAAGAAGAAGAAGAAAAGAAGAAGAAGAAGTAGGTCCACAATTATTCGTTAATTATATAATTATTTATATAATTAGCGAATAATACTGAACCTACTTTTATAGTGAAACTACCGTCTGCCTAGCCTTTTCTCATCTATGTATGTTGGGGTCGGCTTCCAGTCAAACTGGAAGCACCAGAATACCAGTATTTTACATGGAGCAACTGCCTATCTAACCTATACAACCCAGTTACTGGGTTTACGGTACCTTAGTAAGACTGGTTGTCAGACTTCCGGGCTTCTGACGATCCGTAACGACTGTCAAAGATCCATGAATGACAGCCGGGACCACCGGCTTAAAGTGCTTTCCGAGGCACGGAAGGGTCTTGGTATGGGAAGACGGTCACCCATCCACGGAAAAACTGCGGCAAGAGTACCTTAACCAGATCGTTCGACCCACGCATCTGTGACAAAGATGATATCAAAAGAACCAAAAGATGATTTTATACTATTATTATAAGGGGATGAATGAGGAATTCATATTAAGGCCGACACATATTAATTATTAAGCGTAAACAATTCGAGGTGTGTTTATTCCGACGGCCACAAACTTTATAGCCACAATAATAAATATGGCTGATGACACAAGGAAGCCTATTAACTAAATAGGTGTTGATTAATTAATTCAGTTCTCCAACAACAAAGTGAAACATACAATGATTTTAGTCGTTTGAAATATTTTGATTAGCTTTTATTAATAGGAATGAAAACCTTTGATGGTTTCTATCCAAATGCTTTATCTTACATTTTGTTCGTAACCAACGAGTTGTTGTTGTTTTTCAGTGTCTGTTTTCTTTTGTGTTGTTTGTATATAAACAAAAAATAATATCGTAATGAATAAATCAACGCTTACCGCAACCGCCTGACGAAAAAAGCAAAACCTGTCCCATATTGCGCCTTATCAGCTTATTTTCCGCAAGTATGAGTGAGGCGTGAAATATCTAACGAAGTACAAATATGCCAGTGCTAGCGTCTGCTATTTCGTTTGAGTGGACTTCAGAATTGGGACTAGAGAAAAAGCAGAAGCTAGTTTTAACAAAAAATATCTGGATGACCGAGTTTCGCTCTGTATTTTTTTTTCGTTTTCTAAAAATGAAACCTAGCTAGATCGATTTATCGTCCCTGCATACGCATACATTTAATGAAAGTCATTCAATATATACATACATCATTCATTCAGATTATATACATATATATAAGAATTGCTCGTTTAAAGGTGTTAGATTGTTAACAGTCGTGTGTGTAAAAATATGATATACCAAGATAAATAATATTGAACGTGTTTATCCAAGTTATAAACTATCTGTGTGCCCATCTAAATCCGTGCAGCCGTTTTTGCTTGATTGGCCAAGAAACAACCAAACATACAAACTTTACATATAATATTATTTAGTAAGATTACCAATCACGTGTTTGTCGCAATTTTCCTTAAATTTTGATGGTGTCTCTTAGGAGGTCTTATATGACATCAGTTAAATTGAATGGACGATTAATTTTACAACTTTGAACTGGCGCCGTCTAAACCGCAGCCTCATTGACAAACCTTAGGAAGATAGTTTATAGTTCTTGTTCTCTAACAGGCCTAAGGACTATTAATTTCACAAATAACTGTTATGTATGCATCGCGAATCTTAAGTAATGGTACGTTGGCGAAGAGACATAAGGGTTCGTTAAATGAGGTGCCGAAGTATTGTGTAACACGATCTGATTTGAGGAAAAAGCCATTAAATCGGTTAAGTAGTTGAACCATTTTCAATAAAATATACCGCCTCATTTGCATTGGGCATTCAAGGGCGGGTCTCAAGCAAATTTTTAAGTGGGCAAAGTGTTATTGAATTTCTTTTGTCGACTTTTTCAGTGAACTTGCGTCTATTTTCTGTTGGGCAGAAGAAACAAAATGAGAAATGCAACGATCCCTACATGGAACGTTTGATTCACTCACGTTTATCCTGGGTTATTTTCTCGCGTTTCATTACTAAGTGTCGTAATATCGACTTCTTTGCTTTCGAATAGTAGTTGGTAGTTTGGGCAGGCCAATGCTTTATTAAGCAAACATCTACGTCATTTAGCTGAGTTATAGCCATTTCCTACGACTGTCTAAGAATGACAGTTGTGATTTTAATATACGGAAAAATTAAGTCGGTTGCCCAATTCTTTGACCATTAATTTTCCTGACTTTGAATGTAGTTGCACTCAAGTATATACACTCGCTGCATTATTTCGTGGAATATGTTAAGTTTACAGAAGACATGTAAAGTATCGACTTTCTTAGCCCGTGCTATCTCCTTGGGGACTTGGCCGGAATATTCTGTAAATGACCTCTCAACTTTATCGTTAGATGCGCAATAGTTCGTTGCTTCGCGGTTACTATGTTCGAAAGGAGAAATGTCAAACAAAATTGCGAAAAGTACATCATTTTAAGGAAGTCAGGAATTGCATATAAGTGGCATAACCTGCAGAGGCGTAACTATAGTACAGTACATTTTGTCAGTTATGGTAAAGTCCTATTTCATAGGGGGCAAATCAATTGCCGTTAACCTGGCACAAAACCAGACTCGGGACTGTCGGTACTGACACTTTACCCGACCCGGGAATCGGAACCAGGACCTAAGTGATTATGGAACGACCTTATACGAGATAGATATTCCATGACAGTTCTATCGCAAGTAATATGGCATACATTGAGACTGTTACAAATTGGCTGAGACTTATCATATCGCGCCTTCACATGGCACGCAAAATTCTAATCACTTAGTTGCGAGTCTACAATCAATGTAATGGTGTAGCTACAAATTAAAGTTTGTTATTTAGACGTAATTTCATAGAAAGGTGGAATTCAACAGTGGGTACATGATTGTATGTCCTACTGTTTAGTCTGCTACAAAAGTATCTGACAAAAATGTAAACAAATGGATCTGAAACGTATTTGTAGATGCCAATTTGTAGAGCCACTTATAGTTTTACTGCTTTTATTTGATGATTTGAATACTTAAATTCTAATTTTAAATCACCTTAAAGATGTTGTTTTACATTTGACATTTGAGGTTATGATTTTTATAACTTCCATTTTCTTTCTTCAAAAAGTAATGGTTGGAAAAGTGACCGTTACCATAAAACACTATAACATTCTGTGTTTGCTTCTAAGCAGATACAAAATAGAACTACATCTTCAACACGCCCAAAGAACTATGATCTGTTTCAATAGTATCTGATGAAAGTGGATATTTAGAAGGTTTCTTCTGAATATAGATTTGTTAACATACATACCGTAGTATTTTGCGTGTGTTGAAGATGTAGGTAGTTCTATTTTGTACTACCTTAAAAACAAACACAAAATGTTTGATGGTAACTAATAATGGTCTGACCCTTGTCTGTCGGTATATTGCGGATTCCAGTAGACTGCCGGGAGGCACGGCGTTTGTTTACTTTCTGCGCAATTCGTGGAATCAATATAGGTACTTCTCTTTGTAGTACATCCTCCAGTTTATACGATGTATTTTTAAAAGCTTTCGATGAAAAGATTTTCTTATAATTGGCATTTACGTGGCTTCATTGAATGGGATTGAAAGGGAAAATATTTTATGATACGAGGAAATGGAACAAAACACCATTAGAGATAAAAACAACATGTTTTTCTGTGTAATAATAGGTTGCCATGCCTAAATGATAAATGGTATGATGTTGGTTGTAGTCACGCCACTAATTACATTTTACGGGCACCGTAATTTCATTAAAGCCTACGTGGGTAGTCGGTTTACAAGTTCGTTTGTACTTTTGATCTTTTATTAATTTAGACAGTTTCAATTAAACATCTCTTGAATTTTTGAAGTAATTCTTAGTTTGACATTTTTATTATTATGTTGACTAACAGTGGTAACAAAATGGCAGTAAAACTGAAAGCTCTTAACACCATAAAAATGTTGCTACGAGCTTCACATTTTTCGTAGCACTACTGCTACGCCGCTACGCCCCTCAAAGTTGAAGATATATTTTTTTTGTACCACCATGACTTATGTTTTATATTTTGTGGCAACTCATTGTTATTTCCTGGAAACATATTTTTATTATTTCGTTATCATCCTAAATCGGTGTGAGAGTTAACAGATATCCCAGAAGTGGTTAAATCATGGTAAAATCGAATGCGTCATACCATATGCCTTGGTAGTACAAATATACTTGTTATTTATTAAAGTATCAACTTACAGTGAATAAGAAAGACGTTATTGGACGATTTCTTAGTTTAATAGTTACTTAGCAGTTTAAGTTACATTTAAATTACTTATTAGCTAATAGGCTAGATTGTAATGTGAATAAAGCATCATCTATTGTGATATTTTATATACAAAAAAAAATATTATAGGACTAGCTTTTCCCCCGGCTTCGCCCGTGTTGATGTCGGAAATTATATCATGGTACGTTCTACCGGAATAGAAAGTATCCTATGTCCTAACCCAGGCTGATCGGTTGGTTGGGAGTTAGTTGGTGATTTGGTTAGAAGGGATATCCAAATCCATTCAGCCGTGAAAAGGTAACCGACAGAGTTTATTTCACTTTTATAAAATAAGGTTTTGATCCACCAGTACGTTTAAGTTTTGGGCAATTTATACCCTTGAGCAAAGAAATCCAAATCCGTTCAGCCGTGTTTGCATGATTGAGTAACAAACATCCATACATCGAAACATCTAAACATACAAACATTGACGTTTATAATATTACTAGGATAAACATATTTAGTAACATCACTGGAATATATTCAGATTTTCCTGCGGCTTTACATCCAATTTCACGTTGAGCATGCTTGATCTCCCTAGAATTAGATGATTTTTCTCTCTAGCTCTCTGTTATATTATATTCAATAGAGATTTGATAAACAGTTAACCTGAAAATGCGCTTTGTATTTGTAGCTTTTATACTTATAAACACTACTACGAAGAGCTACTAGTAGGTATAGAAAAAACCTCCATGAATCTGTCGGTCAGTTAGAATTAACAGTAAAACTTTTATAGCGGACCGTGCTGGTCAGATTCCTCGTTTTAGTTCATTGAGATAACGCTGTGTTAAAGTCTAGATAGGCAGATATTTTTTGCTTTGACTGTACTTTACTTTATCTGTTATAATAGGTACTTTGTAGCTTGTGGAGTTTATATCACATAGGATACGAATAAAATACTGGACATGAAGATAATTGAATGGTAAGTAAAATGTACCAATTTATTGAAACTTTTACATTATTTAGAATCACTAACTATTTCCACTAGGTTCAAAATTAAATGACTAACTAACTAACTGTACAAGTTTAAACAAAAACAAAAGGACACTTAGGTGTCGAAGTACTCGTCCGTATCACTGTCATCCGGAAACATGCCCAGAAGACTGGCAGCCTGGCCTCTTTGAATGGCAATGCTAATTCTTAGGCCAAAAAACAACCCAGCCCTCTAGGCACGTGCAGTGTCGACCAGTCTGCGACAAGTCAAAATCGAAGTTTGGTTTAGTTTTGTGCAATTTAGAACACATTTGTTCATTTTGGATTATAACCACCTTTATCGATTTCTAAAATGATAACACTCACCGTCTGTTGTTCAGAGAAGGTGACAAAAAATTATGCTAAAAGTTTACTCGGAAGTCGGAACAAAGTAATGACCCAGTTCACAAGAATGGCGTCTCGCGAAAACAATGGGAAACGTGACCGCCATCCAATGCCAAGCGCGAAATGTTAATTAATTTCCTGCTGAAGTAACTTTTAATTGAAACTGATGTCGGAGAAATTGCGACCAATAGGTTATGTTTATTACTATTCTGTACTTAATAATACTTATAACTTGCTAGGTGGTGAATTGAGGGAACGAAATAACACTGAAACTGTCAAGTGAAGTTGCCTTTGTAAACCTCTTCAGACCCCCTGTCTAGCCACGTCCAGTTGACAAACTACGTAGGTTGGCCGACTTTTAGCCATTCCATGCAACTGTCAAAAAATGGCAGTTGTGTTAAATTATATAGTTTTAAGTTAGTGGTCAATTTGAGAGAACTGATTTATCTGTCTTTACAAACATAAAATCAAAAAATCAAAATCAAAAGTCATTTTTTCAAACTAGGCTGATATCAGCACTTTTTGAACGTCAAAATGATATAAGACAGTCCCCCAAAACGCCCGCCCTTCACCACTTCCTAGTGCTTTAGTTGGGAAAAAGAAGTGGCGCAACAAACTCTCCAGCAGCACAGCTGTCTGTTATGTTAGAAGAACTTGATTCTTTAAAATGGTAGGTACGTAATTAACGTTACGAAACATAAAATTAAAAAATTTGCCATATGTCAGCTAGCACACGCCAATATACCAAAAAAATCATCAATAAATGTGTTCAAGCAGAAATAAATAATGAAAACATAAACAGAACTTAAAACCAAAATTAAAGCCTCCAGGCATATAGGGCGTGCCCACTTACGTATGCAATGCGGCAATATGTTCACATAGTTGTACCTAGAAGTAACAAATATTAAACTAGGACCTTTGGAGTAAAATAAATAAACAGTTGAACTATTAATAATAACAAAACTATGGACAGCAAGACGCCCAGTCACCACAAGCAGCACCCGTTCACGACCATAACGCAAAGATCAGCCATAATCCCCTCGCCATATTTGAGGGAAGGAGGCAACCCGACCCCCGACGCGGAGCATGACGAACTTGCTGCCGGTTGCTCAGGCAGGAATAATATGATCAATTGTCGAGGTCGCTAGTTAACTACATCTTGCAATACAACTCATTATCAAAAATATTGAAATGAGTAGATTATGTCAGCAGTACATTAAAATAAAAATCAATGGTACAGTCAAATAAAAACAAACAATCATGTTAATATAAATATAACCTGACAGTAGGCAAGGAAATTCTGGTGAAAGAACACAAACATTGTCTTGAGTTAATCACAGCGACCAACTATTTTGATTGTTTAAGTAGTCCTTGATAGAATAGTATACCTTTGCACAAAGGTTGGATTTTACTTTAGCTTTAAACACATTAAAATTCAAATCTAGCAATGAAGAGGGAAGCTTGTTATAAAAGGTTATACCAAGATCAACAAATGAGTTATGAACTTTATAAGCCGGTGAAAGGGACCAAGTAGTTTGTCCTTATTTCTAGTAATAATATTATGAATATCACTGTTTTGCCTAATATATAAGATGTTGGCAAAGATGAATTGCGATGCCACGGTGAGTATTCCAATATCTTTAAAAAAATCTCTCAGACAAACTCAAGCACCTAGTTGATAAATTGCTCAAACAGCTCGTTTTTGAAGAACAAAAATATTTTGAAAATTTGGCTTTGCCCCACAGCAGAATGCCGTAGGATATAACGCTATGAAAATAACTAAAATATACTAACTGCGCTGTATCAACTCTGTCTGTCTTACTTTCCTGACGGGACGTAGGCGGCCGAACTGAGTCTTCCCGTTAGGCTTGATATATGTGAACCCCACTGAAGTTTGGCATCTACTGTCATGGCTAGAAAAATTGCCGCATACTTACCTAAATGCAATGACCCTGTATGCTCATCTAGTTGTGGCAAGCAACACGTGAGTAGGTACCTCGTCAATTGTTTGATAAGCTGTTAAACACGACATTACTTTTTTAAAGCATCATAAAAAGTCCTCATTAACTGGATGTAAAGCCACCTTGTCTGGGCTGTTGGCTACGTAATGATAGCTTTTAGTAGGCACTTCTGTCATGTCAAAGAAATCGCTTGATCCGATAAAAAGGTGCTTTACAAAAGTATCCGACTTTTAGGTATTTTCTGTAACAGTTGACATAAACAGCTTAGGTAATGAAAGAAAATCAATTAGCTGTTCATTCATCATCATGATTTCAGCCGAAAGACGTTCACTGCTGGATATAGGCCTCGACCAAGCGCCGCCTAATCGACCAGTTCTATAGTTCCCGCATTCACATTCTCAATAATCTCAGTATTTGTAACCTTAAATTAAATATGATCTTCTATACCTACATACTTTGATAGTGCTGCAAACAAGATATTATGTTAATCATGAAATTTTGCTTAATTTTAAATAATGCTTGCAAAAATTTGTGTGGCGAAAGCATAACATGAAAATACTGGGGAAAAATGCGTCGAAAAATGACGAAAATTATAAAAAATATTGGTGTAACCGTCGACATCGGCTGAATCTTGTTAGGCCGAATGACAGCAAGGCAATCGTACACCACATTCATTATGTTAATTTGTCCCCGATTGCCCAGTTAAATAGTTTTTAACAAGTTTTGTTCACTGTAACATATGTGCCATTGATAAATTCAGATCCCATGTAAAAAAGGCTTGGTATCTTAGTGGCACTCCTGTTGGAAAAGTTTGCAAAGATTTTCAACTTTTGTAGAAATTGCTGCAAAGGAGCATTTTGTATGCAAATTGTAATTCCCTAGTAGGTGCTTTACTAGTGCATCTCACTCGTTATCTTAATGGTGGGGAGTCTTTATGTGCTGTGAGCGAAAACCGTGTTGTTTTAGTCAGTGGGTGCAGACAAAGATACGACTTGCACAGATGGATTAAAAATGACTATTTCCGAAATAAGGTTTGCAATAACCACTCAGTTGAGGCCTCTGCTTTAACTACGTTCTCAGTAACATCGTTAATACCTAATATTAATATTCTTAAGTAAACGGTTCTTTTTCCCCTTTTGCACGCACTTCACTTACCAAATCATTAGTGTGAAAACATTTAAGGAGAAACAAGTAAGTGCACTCTAAAATGCATTTACTTGGCTCTGTCGCGACACGTTATTCCGTGTTATAATAACAAGGATGACAACCACAAATAAATGCAGCTGAGAATGAATAGTAGCAAATAATATCTTTAGAGAAAAGTACAAGGAGTGATCGGTGTATGCAGTGCTCACTTTTTTTTATTTTGGGTAAAAACGCTATACTAGTAACTATCCTACTATCCTACTTATCCTACTAATATTATAAATGTGAGAGTTTGTGAAGATGTTTGGATGTTTGTTATTCAATCACGTAAAAACGACTGAACGGGTTTGGATGAAATTTGGCAAACAGATGGTTTGTAACCTAGGATAATTTTATCCCGGTAATACGTTCCTGTGGGATAATTTTCGACCACCACGCGAGCGAAGCCGCTGGCAAAAACTAGTGTTTTATAAACAACATTGTAAGAGCACTCATTCATATAATATAACGCCAGGCATGCAATCTCCGAATGGTTGGACAGAGGAGTACCCACATTTCGCCAGTTATCTTTAAGTCCCATGTAATAGGGGGCAAGCCTATTGGCATCAACCGGGCACGATTCCAAACTGCGGGCTGCTGTTGTGATGAGAAATTCCTGATGTATATGTCACCGTATGATTGTGAACACCATTCGTTTATAATCTATCTCGCAAGATTATAAACTGTCGATAAATTATTAGTAGTTATTGAATACATGCAGTGGGCTGCCGTTGTAAGACGACTAAAATGTCACGGTGTATAGGTATTTTGCAAACTTTGCACAAAAAAGAAGATTATCGAAAATTTCTTGGTAGAGAACTTAAAATAAGTAAGTATCTTTTTTTGTGAAATCTCCCGATGGACTTCACTAATGAGTTACAAAAAGTGTCGTAAGTTTTTAAAATGGATAACTAAAGCAAGTGATCATAATGCTGGGAAGTTGAGTCGAGTTCATTAATATATTGGCTCTTTCAGGCTTCAAAAATATATGACTCTCATTCACTATTAAAATGTGGGCAAGATTTAGATTCATTAATATGTGACTGCTTTTTCTCATAATTTTTCTTATTATTGCCTAATGCCAGCATACAGGATAAAATTTTAACTAGCGTGCAAACTGTAACCGTGAATTCAGCATATTATTCTAGATAGATAGATCGACAAAAAAATTTTACGCTAGGGGGCGTTTATTTTTTTTGGGTGGGAAATCATCAAATAACTTCTCCCTCTCTGGGTGGAGCAGGAGGACGTGTCAGACTTTTACTGACTAAAACCCACCCGTGTTCCCTCAGTTGCCTGTGTGCCAGGGGCCGCGGTATCTCTTTCGAACAACCCGCACCCCTTGCAGGCATCGGCCCTTGCAGGCCCCACCAGTTGATGCTGACATCTCTTTGAGGCGCGCGTGGAACACAACGCGCCGTCTACCCAGGCTTGGTCCTTACCGGACAGCGAGCTACCCATTACTCGCCATCCGCAAGCCCGCGCCTACGGTGGCCGGGAATCAGCCTGGGATTCCCGACGCCCAGGGCGTCTCCTGCGAAGGCTGCGGTCGTGAGGGCGCATGTAGTGCCTCTCCCTCACGTGCGCCGCCTACCTCTTTGCGAGCATCACTGCTTCGCTGAAGGAGGTGACGGCTAACCATGCACTCTCGCTCCGTACCATGGCCTGGACCAGGGTCGGACGCGAGAGATCGCCGCCGCCGAACGCCTCCACGAGGACACGGCAGTGCTCCGCCCAAGCCGGGCAGACCTCTACGCTAGAGGGCTAGCGTAAAAATTTTTCGTCGGTTATACAAAAAAACAAAATCAGCACATTGTCGCGTAGCCACTGCTTAGCGTTAAAAATCCGGTGATTTTCAACTCTGAGCTGTGGCTAAGCGCCAACAGTTGAACATCGAAACCGATGTTTTTTTGACGTGCTGAGAATGACTCGCGCTACACATTGTTGAATTCTATAAGCTCGATTCCACACCGAGAGGTGATAATCCAGCGTGCGATAATATCCTGCCGCGATTTTATTACGTTCGAGGGACCTCGACTAAATTACCCCTCTGACACTGACCTGCAAATTTCGAGGGCTACCCTGGAGCTTCCGCTTTAAAGGTATTTTGACCCCCGTTGTAGGTAACAGCTATATTTCCTCACCTTCAAATGAGGAAGGATGTTACGTTTCCTCAAGTTATTCTAAAACCTACGCTTAAGCATTACATACTTCCATCAAAGAACAATCCGATATAAATAATTAATCAATCAAAATCAGCGTATTGGTTGTTGAATCTAGACAAACGGAATGTTTGACATCACGATGATTGATGCAGCAACATTCTGACGAAATAAACATGACGCGTCTGGTTATATTGAACACGTCTTTCATCTCCAAAGTTAGTAACAAAGTTACTTTAGCTTACGTTTGGTTTGATTAACAATAATAATTTAAGAATTTATTTCTATACTACGATATAAAATAAAATTATGAAGAGGAAATATTTGTTTGTTTGTACCGAATAGGCTCCGAAACTACTGGACCGATTTAACCATGTTTTCAGTAATAGATAGCTCTAAATTGTCAGGAAATAACATAGGCTACAATTTATTTTCAGAAAAATTAGAGGTCCTTAAGAACATTGTAATAATATTTAATAAAAACGTATACAAAAACTTTTTTCAAAAAAATAAACAACCGACTTCCAAAAAAACACTAAAAAGTGAAAAATAACTTTAATTTCGGAAGTCGGTGACTTTGGATATGTATTTTAATTTTTTGTCACCGCCTTCCGAAATTAAAGTTATTTTTCACTTTTTAGTGTTTTTTTGGAAGTCGGTTGTTTATGTTTTTTGAAAAAAGTTTTTTATTTTTCACTTTTTAGTGGTTCACATGTGCTTACCCCTTCACAGCGTACCGGCGTGATGTTATGTTATTAACTGGTGTAAACAATTGACAGACATGAGATTTCAGCAATCCCTGTCCATTTGCTATCATTTATTGAGGAGTTCCGTTGCCTATCTCCGAAGTTCTTCATCAGATCTTCACCAAATTGAAATGGAACCACTCCGAGAAAGTACTCTTCCAAAAACTACACAAATTGCTTCAAGTTTGCCTATAAAATTTGAAGAGTTCTCTCTATTTCTCCAGGATCCCATCATCAGATCCTGACTTGATGATCATGGGACCACCTGGGAAGTATACCCTTTCAAACCAAAAATAAAATATCCAAATCGGTCCAGCCATCTTCGAGTAATCGGGGAACATACATAAAAAAAAAAAAAAAAAAAGGTTCCGACAAATTGAGAACCTCCTCCTTTTGGAAGTCGGTTAAAAAGGAGTATATTTAGCCAACAGTAGTAAATATCCCATACAATTATAGTGCCTAAAAAGAAACCTTTTATAAAACATTTTAATTAGGTACAAGTGCAAGTGATAATGTTTCGGAATTTTAGAATGTTTTACGTTTTTTTTTTTTTTTGGGTGGGAAATCATCAAATAACTTCTCCCGCTCTGGGTGGAGCTCCGAGGACGTGTCAGACTTTTACTGACTAAAACCCACCCGTGTTCCCTCATTTGCCTGTGTGCCAGGGGCGGCGGTATCTCTTTCGAACAACCCACACCCCCGGCAGGCATCGGCCCTTGCGGGCCCCTCTGTTGCTGCTGACATCTCTTTGAGGCGCGCGTGGAACACAACGCGCCGTCGACCCGGGCTTGGTCCTTACCGGACAGCGAGGTACCCATTACTCGCCGTCCGCAAGCCCGTGCCTACGGTGGCCGGGAATCAGCCTGGGATTCCCGACGCCCAGGGCGCCTCCTGCGAAGGCCACGGCTGTGAGGGCGCATGTACTGCATCTCCCTCACGTGCGCCGCCTCCCTCTTTGCGAGCATAACTGCTTCGCTGAAGGAGGCGACTGCCAGCCATGCCCTCTCGCTCCGTACCATGGCCTGGACCAGGGTCGGACGCGAGAGATCGCCGCCGCCGATCACCTCCACGAGGACACGGCGTTGCACCGCCCAAGCTGGGCAGACCTCCACCGTATGCTCCACCGTGTCCTCTGGGCGATCTTCGCAATGGAAACACCCGGGCGTTTCCTCCCGCCCTATCCGAAACAGGAACCTCCCGAAACAGCCATGTCCGGTGAGGACCTGTGTCAGGCGGAAGGTGAGGACGCCATGCCGCCTCTCAAGCCACTCCTCAAAGAGGGGACTTACCGCCGCAATCGCGGCGTGCCCAAGAATGTTTTATGTTTACGTGTAAATGGAAGATCCAAATGTGGCTACTTGGCTTATTAGACCCTGTTTCCTACTTGCGTCAAAGCACTTATCATTATTAGTAGATACCTATACTTTTACGGAGGGGCTTGTGGCTAAGTCACTTTATTGTTGGAAAACTGAATTAGTTCAACACCTATTTATTTAATAGGCTACCTCGTGTCATCAGCCATATTTTACTATTGTGGCTATAAAGTTTGTGGCCGTCGGAATAAATACACCTCGAATTGTTTACGCTTGATAAATAATATTATGTGTCGGCCTTAATCTGAATTCCTCATTCAGTCACCAATAATAAAAGTATAAAATCATCGTTTTGGTTATTTTGATATCATCTTTTTGACAGGCGCACGGATCGATCAATCAGGTTAAGTAACGCTTGCCGCGGTTAGTCCTTGGATGGGTGGCCATCTTTACATACCAAGACCACTCCGTACCTCGGAAGGCACGTTAAGCCGTTGGTCCCGGCTGTCATTTGTAGATCTTTGACAGTCGTTACGGGTCGTCAGAAGCCCGAAAGTCTGACAACTAGTTTTACCAAGGGGTATCTGGGTTGTGGAGGTCAGATAGGCAGTCACTCTACGTAAAATACTGGTATTCAGCAGCATCCAGTTAGGCTGGAAGCCGACCCCAACATAGTTGTGTAAAGGCTAGGCAGATGATGACGTATACTTTTACGGAGTCGAGTCCTTCCAAACATAAATGTTCCTTATGTGTGTTAGAAAGAAAGAAAGAAAAATGCATTTATTGCTTATAAAACCTTAAAACTATAACTAAAACACAACAATGTTATTAATGCCAAAAAGGCCTCAGCTCAGCATAATGTCAAATGGCTACACAGTATGCACCACCTGACGCTGATTTTCAGCTGCAACCCATGAGTACCATACGTTCGAATAATAAGTACATAGTGGAGTGAGTGTCCGTAATAATAAATGAATAGAGTGTTGGCAAATTTGTGTTCAATCGTTGATAGAAAATAAAAATCTCATAGTCGCAGATAGTGTTATTTTTTATAACCGACTTCAAAAAGAAGGAGGTTATCAATTCGACATATTTATTGTTTATTTTTTTATTTATTTTTATGTATTTTCGGGCATAACTCCGTCATATATAAACGGATTTGCGAAATTCTATTTTTGTTCGAAAGGGGTTTATTTCAAAATAGTCCCATTTAAATTTCATATAGATCTAATGATGCGTTTCGGAGACAGACAACGGAACTCTTCAAAAAATGACAGCAAATCAATTGCGATTGCTGCTATCGCATAAATATGCGTTGTTTTGGGGTCAAAACAACGCGTATTTATGCGTGATGTACTCGTATGTAATTTCATCATGCTTAGGGTTAAGCATGATGAAATTTCGAGTTGGGGTACAAAAAAAAACTCACTTTTTAATTATAGTACCTACGTACTATAATTAAAAAGTGAGTTTTTTTTTTGGAAATCTTTTTTATTTTCCAATTGGCTTTAAATGTTACCTGGTTAAAGTAGTGTACATACCAGTGGCGTGCAGTCCATAAAGACAGAAAGACACTGCCTACCCTACTTAAATCAGATAAATATGTAAAACTAATATTATTTTATCAATAAAAAAAAAACTTTATTCATAAATCAGCGCCACCTGTCGAGCGTCGGTCGTATCATTAGTATTATCGATACAATACCCCGTTCGTTCATGCAATTTGACGCAACTTCGCATTGCGATGCACTAGCGCCGCTTAGTGCCGCGGGAGAGACACGGACTATTCGTGTCTCAATGTTTGTATGTGTGGTCTCGTGGTCATGCAGATTTTGAATTCACAAATTGAATTTAATGACAATAATATTGATAAATCCTTTATTTAATCCAATAATTATTTATAATCTAATAGTTTATGTTCAATCAATCACAAATTTAAGTATGTCTCCTTTATTTTTATTTAATGATCTCTTATTATAGAAACTAACCTTACTTTAGGCTGGATGTGATGCGGTGTCTCCAAGAACCACAAGGTTTCGATCTTATTTTCTCTTTTCCGTTACAATATAAACTTTGACTGGAGGTGGGTCGGTCTTACGCCTTAGAAATATTAATTCACTGGCACATAGAAATATTTTATGGAAAGCACATTTCCTTCGCTGGCTTTTCTTTTTTTGTGTTTTTTTTTGCGGCTTCTCGATGATGTGTCACCGCGTCAAGTGACAGGCGCTATTTTATATTGTAGATTCGTGGGTATTTAAAAAAAAATCTCTGAACTAAGTAGCACACAAAAATCTTTTACATTATTTATTTACGTATTTTAAACATTTTTTGTTACTAATTTTCAAGTATGTATCTTTTTTATTTGCCTACGTCCGTGTGCCAACTGAAAACCAGCGCTGGGTGTCTGACGCCCAGCAAATGCTGAGATGGCAACCCTTTCGTTATGGGCACGCTCAGCACTTTTTTACTGCAATTTTATTGTCATGTTTATTGTTCTTTTTTATGTGTTTGTTGCTGTTGTGTTGTGTCTGTGTCGAATAAATGCTTTCTGTTCTATTCTATTCTATTTATTTATTTAGTGTGCGTTCCTATACATACGTGGCACACAATGTAACAAACAACGCACACAACCATACAGGGTAGTCACTGGCTTTTTACGATTTTTAACAACGAGACGAATTACGAAACTTACCGAAATTTTCCGAACAAAGCTGGTTATGCGACTATTTTAAAAGGTAGCATTGTTTCATTGAATTGTGACTACATAAACAACCATAATTTCTTTGTCGTATTATTTTCACATTCCGAATAATTCGGACGCCATTGTTTGTTTTGATTTATTTGTTTTGGTTGTGAGCTATGATGGCATGTATTTAAGATTTGAACATTGATAAATAGTGTGAAAAATAGGTAAGATTCACTGTGAAAGTTGTTCAGGTGGTGTGTGTAAAGAGAAAAGAAAAAATGATGATTTCTTTTAAACTATCTAGCGGTGAAAAAAAATCAAGTATCGTGAAAAGTAGTTGTACCTACACCGGATTTCCAATTAATAGGTACAAATTATAGGTAAAGTCAATCCTAAATTCAATACAAAATAAAACAATATGATTAATTTAATTGCCTCACAGGTTGCATGCTGTGTAGGTAGGTACAGCAATCGGTTGTTCTGTTTTTTTTTTTTGCCTTTTTTAAATTTCTGCCTACCCTGTCTAAAAACTCTGTGCACGCCACTGGTACATACATACATAAACTCACAATGTATTCCCATGGGCATAGGCAAAAACTTCAGAACGCCATCGGCTACTAAAAATACGTACTCCATTTGCTTCGTTTACGTTCGGTTCGACCTTCTTGAGGAACATCACAAAAAAGCAAAACTAAGCAATATTCTAAAGCAATGTAATCAAACAGTAGGTAACTACTATTGTTTGCAACCACCACATCGGAAACTGCAGGATGTCATTTTTAATTAATTGTATTCTTTATTAAAAAGTGCCCGGCTTTTAATCAATCTGATCTATAATAAGCAATTTTAATCTAACTTAATTTTATACATGATGATTAGCAGGATGTCATGTTAAAGATATATGTAGAAAGAGGACTCTTTTATATTTACTATATATAGGCTAAAGGAAATTCTTTTCGTGGAGTCCCAAGTTTCGCATCTGTGGCCGCCATATAAGGTTTATCAGAAAACTTGCACAAGTGCCAGGGTCGAAGTTTGCGGCACGTGCTGCAAGCCACGCCGGTTTTATTACTTGTATTGGCAGAACAGTTCGGATATTAAACAATTTCTGCCGACATACATCGTATAGATTGTATGTATGCAGTTTTACTGAAGCTAATCTTAGTGTTATTACTATTGGCTGGGACTCCTTTTAATTTTTTGTAATATTGCCCACTAGCTTCGCCAGCGGCTTCGGCTGCGTGAAGGTACGTACTGCCGGGATAAAAGTATCTTATGTGTTAATCTGGGCTATAATATATCTGTTTGCCACATTAAAATCCGTTTAACCGTTTTTGCGTGACTGAGCAACAAACGTCCATTAATCCCTCCATCCGTATACGGTGGAGATCTGCCCGGCTTGGGCGGAGCAATGTCGTGTCCTTGTGGAGGGGCTCTCGCGTCCGGCCCTGGTCCAGGCCATGGTACGGAGCGAGAGTGCATGGGTGGCCGTCACCTCCTTCCACCCAGCTGTAATGCTCGCGAAGAGGGAGGCGGTGCACGTGAGGGAGAGGCAGTATATGCACCCTCACGGCCCTAGTCGCTGCAGGAGTCGCCCTAGGTGTCGGAATCCCACGCCGATTCTCGGCCACCGTAGGCGCGGGCTTGCGGATGATGAGTAATAGGTAGCTCGCTGTCCGGGGAGGACCAAGCCCGGGTTGACGGTGCGTTATGTACCACGTGTACCTCAAAGAGATGTTAGCACCAACTGGTGGGGTCCGCAAGTGCCGATGCCTGTCAGGGGTGCGGGTTGTTCGAAAGAGATACCATGGCCCCTGGCACACAGGCAACTGAAGGAACACGGTTGAGTTTCAGTTAGTAAAAGTCTGACACGCCCTCCCGCTCCATCCAGAGCGGGAGAAGTTATTGATGATTTACCACGCTCAAAAAAAAAAAAAAAAACTCTGCATCCATTCTCACAAAATTTCACATTTATGAAATTAGTAGAATAGTAGGAATGTAAAAGGGTATAACAGAAAATGTAGAATGGCCACATTACTTACGCTAGTATGTTGTGTGCCCTTCAGCTTACGGCAGCCAGAAGGTTTAACCTTTATCAAACAAAGTTCAAGAGAGTTCAGCTGACTTTGCTTTTTTAATTCTACATTTCTACCAAGTCGCACCACAAAGAATTTATAGAGCAAATGCGAGATGTAATTGGTAGTAGAATGTTCCTCAATCCGTCTTTTAGTCAATTCTTTGCGGAAAATGTGTCATAGCGGTGACGAAGGACAAAGGATAGACGAAGATGATAAATGAGGTTTTTCTGAACAAGAAACTGGTTGTGTAACACATTGTTCGTGAGTGATATAAAAGTTGCGATTCGTTTATGTAAGCTCTGTAGTGTTTGGTAGCCACTGAAGTGTCTTAGAGATAAGAATTAGTGTCAGTCGTTGATTTATAGAATGCAAGCAAAGTAAGTGGAACCTAGTGTAATTTTTATAATTCACCTACGTTTAGCTGGTAATGTTTAAACTCCTTGAACACAGTTCAATTAGGAGGAGTTTTCTAATTAATATCTCTCGAAATAAATCTTCTAGCTAAAATACAGGATGGCAGGGATATTGACCCGCAAACTCAAACCATGAATTCAGCACAATGATTCTCAAAGCCTAGCGTTGAAGTTTTTCGCAGCGTTGATTACCGACGCAAAATTTCTACGCAAGAGGGTCTAGGTCTCAATCATGCGTGCCTGCAACCCAGTGTAAATGTCACAGCCTAGACTTACACCACTTTTAACTGCGGTGAATTGCCTATTTGACGGTAGAACATGTCTCATAAAATAAAACGTCTATGTACTAATAGATGACGACAGCGATGCGGATATATACTTCGAAACCTAAGTGTACTTTTGTTTTTGTATTTATTTGTATTACATGTTTGCATACCAATTTTTTACTTATTTGATTTGCACTATTAATTCTAATAGTAACATGTTTTGTTACTTAAAACTTGCGCTAGAGTTGAATCTAATTTAATTGCGGCCTGTATTGATGTGCGAGTATCGAGCCACACACTTCAATCCGATCGATCGAAGTTCTGTAAAAATCGAACTACCCACATAAATGTAGTGGCTGTAAGCACTTTGTTACTACACATAGCTTTGAGTGATACCCAACCGTACCGCTGTTCGATACCGATACCAGTTTAATTAGCGGCATACAGGTACGCAGAGTAATGTTGGTTCGTTCGTTCGTTCCGATCAATTACGCTAGAACCCTGCTGTTACCCTGTTACCCTTTTGGGGTCAACAGACCGATAATTGCGCCACTATTACTGAGCTTCGAAGGCTTTTGCACTTCCTCGTTATTGCTTCTGATTGTTTGGTTAAAGGTTGAGTTCAAATCGCTAACCTTCTTTGTTTAGGAAAGTAAATAACTATGTGAGGCAACTTTCCGTCATGTTTACTCGTTGAGTTGTTACGTAAAATAGTTTATAACACATTTGCTCGTAAAGGGTCTCTTATTACATCAATTTCAATATCGTATTGTATATCATTACGCACTTGTGCGTTATTGTAATGTAAAACGCACGGTTTATCAAGATGCTCCGTCTAAAACGAACGGTACTTTTTAAAATCTTAGCAAAGAGTTTGTCAGAAAAGTGGTCAACATTTTATGAATAAAATTAACTTTAAGAGATAAAATAAAAAAATAAAAACACTTAATTCTTTAATTTAATTAGTCTTGACAATAAATTACAACCATTTAGGTATCTGTAACAAAAACAAGAAAGTATTAATTTACTTTATCGGTTATACTGGCTGTTTTTGTGCTTTTGCCTTAAAAAAAGCGCTGATGCGCGCGCATCGCTAATTTGTGAACAACTAATAATCAATTTTACAAATTGTTTAAATTTTTCTAACTGCTTTAACAAGTGATTAATGATTTACTCGTTTAAGAAAGTCCGACTTTTATTTATTTCCTAGCAAATATGTTATAAAACGTCGTATGACATACGTGCGCTTTACTTACCTTACCGCACTTATATCATAATGTACTATAACGTTGTAATAAAATTACCTGGTATAAGCACTGGTATATTCAGGTATATTATAATTCTGTTTTGCTTCTATAATGTTATACAAAATCTAGCACAGAAAGTGCAATTAATATAATGGATTATCTATATGTTAATACGTGAAGCATAAACTTTGTAGGTACCCTTTTTTACGAAAATTACGTGGACGTTAGATTATGAATTTTAGCAGTTAAAGATTGTATGGAGAAGGAGTGCAAAAACCTAATGTTTTTGGTAATTGTGGATTAAATTTACTTATGGTCGAATTTAGACTGGGCGATCACTAGTTTTTATGAAAAACTTTTTCCAAAAATAAAAACAACCGACTTCCGAAAAAAATAATATAAAGTAAAAAAATACTTTACTTTCGGAAGTCGGTGACCGTCACCGCCTTCCGAAATAAACGTTATTTTTCACTTTATAGTGTTTTTTCGGAAGTCGGTCGTTTTTTTATGGACAAAGTTTCAAGATTTTTCACTTTTTAGTTACTGTACTTACCCCACAATAATTCAAAATTTCCTTCATTACATCCTTGGGGTCAAAACAATGCATTCATTTTTTGAGGAGTTCCGTTGTCTGTCTCCGCAACGCATCATCGACCATTTCGGAATAAACACCTTTCGAACAAAAAAATTTTGCTAATCCGTTTGTAAATAACGGAGTTATGCCCGAAAATACACTAAAAAAATATATGTATATATAAACGTGTTGAATTGAAAACCTGCGTCTTTTGGAAGTCTGTTAAAAACCCTTGATAAGCAAGTAAATAAAATAAAGAATGGAGATTAGTTACAATTTCTCATGAATGGACCTGGGCTCTGCACTAACAGTGATACACAGGGTACAGTATATAACCTACTTATGTGCACTTATCAAACTAGGGCACACATCTTAGGAAAGCTCTCTATTTTCATACAAATACTGACCCTATTCGTTGTCTGCTGCACTTCTACAGCACTTTAGAGGAGACTAGTTGTCATCCATCAAGCAAACCCATGATTAATGCCACCAATTCTCGTTCCAGTAGTTTAGTTCCTTCATTGTAAATGGATAAATCAATCAATCACTACACAGATGTCAGAGAAGACCCGTGCCTTTTCAACTGTAAAAATTGCATATTACTTAGTGAAAGTTCTTATTATAATTTGTAATAATGTATCGCTAAATTAGTAATAATAGATACAAATTAATAAATGTTACTAAAATAATGTTACTAATAAATGAAATCAAAATGTGAAAATGTGTTTTTTTATTAAGTAATTTTAATTTAATTAGTTTGTTTGCATGTGATGTTTTTGCGTTTGAATAGTAAGTAATTATATTTAAGAAATGTGTATGCTTTATTATTATAGTTACTGAAGGTTCATTCTATTCACTACAATTCGAAACTTACAACATTCGGAAACTGAACCGGTATACTTAGTTGTCATAAAAATAAAAGTTTTGTTGTATTTGGTTCAGTGTCCGCAAAGGGCCACCCAGAGCAGTGTTGGCCCAGTGGTAACGTAACGACCGCGACTTACGAGTTGTAGGTTCGAACCCAGCCAGGCGCTTTACTTTGTGTAAATTATTTCATCACCACTGCTTTCAAAACGGTGAAGGAAAACATCGTGAGCAAACCGGCAGGCCATAGAACCAAGAATTCGAAGACATGTGACATCTACCAAACCGCACTGGGCCCGCGTGGTGGATTAAAGCCCGCTCCCTCTCACAGAGAGGAGGCCTGTGTCCCAGCAGTGGGAACATTATAGGCTGATTAGGTAAAGGGCCACCCAAAACCTTTGCGATACCTCGTAGCAACCGTTACGTAAATTCGTAGCACTCTAGTACGATAACTCGTAGCGCTCAGTTACGAGCACATGTAGCGAGCCTTCTTGATACTTCGTAGCAATTAGTTATGATAATGCGTAGCAAAACTTTACGGTTATTCGTATCGCTCCGTTGCGAAAAAAATGTAGTGAAACTTCTTAATAAGTCGTAGCACGGCATTACGATCTTGAACAACCTTTCATGATGTGTTGCACTCCGTAAAAATAATTTGAAGTGAATCTTCTGGAATATTCTTAGCAATTTATGGCGATAATTTCTAGCAAATCTTTGTAATAATTCGTCGCATTTTTGTAGTGAAACTTCTTGATAATTCATAGTTTAAGTTTATTTTACAAATACGATAAAACAACCATTCATGACAAACCGTAGCACTTTCGTAGCCCTCTGTATATACAATCATTGTAGAAAGCCTTCATGTCCGTAGTAGTTCGTTGCGGTTACATTCTCCATTCTACAAAATGTATTGCAACAGCGTCATTAAAGTTGCGGTCGAGTGAAACGAAAAGCTATTTCAGATTCATTAGTCAGTGATTTTGTTCTATTTGTTGGCGCAATTTAGTCGATTGTTAGTTTTATATTTGTTTTATCCTTAACTAGCTTTTGCTAGCGGCTTCGCTCGCGTTAACCAATTTAGACGGAACCTTAACAAATTATACACCTAAACCTTTCTCATGAATCACTCTGTCAATTGATATTTTGATTGGTACACAGAGTTCAGTAGGATCAGTTCTGTTGGACAGACAGACGCGGAGGTAATCTTTGTTTTATAATATGTAGTGATGGTTGAGAAAGTCGGAAAGAGGTACTTATTGAGAATTCGTAGCGACTGTATGTCTCATAAAGATTACCCATTCCTGTTATAAATAGTGCCAATTCTAGTGACTAGCATTATCTGCAGTTCTCTAACTGTTTTTTTTTTATGCTACCTAACTTAAACACACCAATTGACGACAAGCGCATTATCGTACTACGAGTAGCGGACACAGCCCGTCTTAAACGTGTTCAATTTACACATTGAAGTTATATCAGTTTATGTAAGTAATAAGTCGGAAGGCGCCTTATCACGTACTGCTATGTAAACCAGTAGAAATGGTCAATTTGACGGCGGTTTGGGAATAAAAACTCTGCCTGAACTAGCCTGAAGTCATACAAAATTTAGTCGATTGGCACGTTTTCACAATTCACTCTGGGTTTGTTAGTTTAGAGATGGCATTTAGTTTATGAGAATTTTAGAATTTATCGAGGAATGTAGCATTGATTTTGAGCACAAGTTATTTGTTTTAGTTGAGCTCAACAAAGTTTTAAGCCGGTTTAAAGGATAACGCCCCCGCTCACCTTTTCATAATCCGATCCTATATAACTTTTGCTTAGGACTTCGTCCAATCTCATAGTGTTATAGCTCACGGCAGTTATTTACCTGAGCACTAAACCACACGGTTTAATCTACACTAATATTATAAAGGTTTGTATGGTTGTAACGAATAAGCTCAAAAACTACTTGACCGATTTCAAAAATTCTTTCACCATTAGAATGCTACATTATCTCTGAGTAACATAGGCTATATTTATTAATAGAAATGTTTAAAAATAAATGTCTACGGGCCTGTAGTCCTACTAATATTATAAATGTGAAAGTTTGTGAGTATGGATGTATGTATGGATGTTAGTTACTCTTTCACGCAAAAACGGCTGAACGGATTAGAATAAAACTTGGTGCACAGGTTGTTAGTAATCTGAAAAAACACATAGGGTACTTTTTATCTCGGTACTACGTTCCCGTGGGATAGTTTTCGACCTCCACGCGAGCGAAGCCGCTGGTAAAAGCTAGTTTGACATAAAATAAAAGAAAGAAAACTTAATTCAACATTATTTAGCTAAAAAATGGAGCACACCCATCTGCCTTCTTCCCATGATGGTAAGTAGAAACTACAGAATGGCACCTGCTACGATCCTTATATACTTCTTTTGCCGCGTTTACATACATAAATCTATAGCCCTAGTGTGAGTTTCATTTAACCAACTCGATCAAACACATCGAGCGCGTTCGGCGCTTCAATTGGTCCGTCACCAATCCAGGGCCAATCGGAGCGCCAAACGCGCTCGATGTGTTTGATCGAGATGGTTAAATGAAACTCACACTAAGGCCTCTGGTCATACACGCCCGCCGGTTGCGAGTACTATGCCACCTGAGCGTTTTGAGGAACATCACCATTTTACCCACTCATGCACACACTTGATTTAATTTATGTTATGTTAAGTTAATGTTAATTTAAGTAGTTTTAGCATAAGAATTATACATATTGATTTTAATATACCTAACACGTCTTGCTATGGAAGAGCGGACTCTCCTAATACAGGCACTATTTGCCTAAAAGGAGGATCCAATCACAAAAATTTTGTTAATACCTATACTTGTGTTCCCAATAAACTATTTTTTTTTTACCAATAAGGTCACTATATGTTCTCCCAACTCCAGGTTTATTAAAGGTTGAATAAATACTTACCCACGAACTTCTAGCGTATGTGTTTTAAATGTGAGAGTCATGTATAGAATGGATATATTAGGTACCAAGATGTTTATCACTCAATCTCGCTGTGCAGGCTCAACGGAGTTAACAAAATGTAGTACCTACAGAGGTAGAATATGTGCAGGATTAACACATAGTGTAGGTAACATCCCGTAAACCAAGCAGTAAATCATGTTGAACACGCGAGGTCGCGTGAGATACGGGCTTTTTACACCTTATTTTTCACAATTATTTAACGGACTATGTGAAAATTCCATTAATTTGTTTTATTTGAGAGGAAATACAGTTGCTATTTACTGACCACTCACATGATAGCGATAACGCAATTCCATTTAATTCAATTGATTTATTTCAGAGAATATGTGGAGTTTTCTCTGAAATAAATGAATTGAATTTAAGTTACATAATTTATTGAACAACATCATACAAAATAAATCATAGAAAAAGTACTTGTGTTAGTAACAAAAAATGTACGTATAATTATGTTCGTATTGTTAGTACTGTGGCGGACATCTACAATGCCACATACGAACTTCAAAATCAACAAATGTGGAAAACACTAAAAGTGAAGTGGCGCCATCTACAATGCCATATGCGAACTACTCAAAACTTGACGTCACACCGCAACTGCATCAGCTACATCGCGCAAGCAGAGTTTTCGGCGCGATCTACATATATACAATATCCCGACATCAATCGTCGGGCAGTTGCCCACCAGACACTTCACCCGTCTGGTCGGAGGATCCTCCTTTACCAATAGAGTATGAGTGAACTTTACATCCTGTTCCTCATACCTCTATAGTACCTATATCTAACTGGCTATGTCTGTTCTTACCAAATGATTTTGGAAAGGATAATCAAAACGGGCTGGAATAACATTTAGGTTGCTGCTGCATTCGTGGACGGTGAAGCAGCGAGATTGCTTTCTTGCGCATGATGGCTTGAAAGCTCTCCGTACGCGCTTCAGCAAACGGAATCAGACAAAATATTGACAAAGCAATATCACGCACTAATACATAACGTGAGGGAGAGGCAGTATATGCGCCTTCACGGCCCAAACCGCCGCAGGTGACGCCCTGGGCGTTGGATATCCCAGGCTGATTCTCGGTCACCGTAGACGCGGGCTTGCGGAGGGCGATGAATGGGTAGCTCGCTGTCCAGTAAGGACCAAGCCCGAGTCGACGGCGCGTTGTGTACCACGCGCGCCTCAAAGAGATGTCAGCACCAACTGGTGGGGTCCGCAAGGGCTGATGCCTGCCGGGGTGCGGGTTGTTCGAAAGAGATACCGTGACCCCTGGCACACAGGCAACTAAAGGAACACGCATGGATTTTAGTCAGTACAAGTCTGACACACCCTTCTACTCCACACAGGGCTGGAGTAGTTATTTGATGATTACCCACCCTCAAAAAAAAAAAATGAAGGAAATCACGCACTAATACGTAAAACAACATACATAACATCACGCCTTGTTTCCCCGAAGGGTTGTGCAGTATAGTACACCCACATTTCGCCAGTTATGTTTTAGTCCCATGTAATAGGGGCGAGCGTATTGCCATCAACCGGGCACAAATCCAGACACGCGGCTTCGACTGATAAATTCCAGATAGAAAAGAAATCCAATAACACTTTGCCCGACCCGGGTATCGAACCCAGGAGCTTATGTTCAGCAGTAGCATTTGCGACCACTACACCAACGAGGCAGTCACGCACTAATCCAGGTGATAATTTCAGTACAAATGCCACAGTATAACGAATAGTCGTCACGTTCAAAGCTCAAGGTCGCGGTAGGTAAACCCTTTCATTTCCGCTATTTGGTGGACTGGCAATAAATAACTAGGCTGTGACAGTAGCCGTTATCTTCTCTAGCAGACAAAATTGTGTCTTTGTTTTTCTTTAGCGAAAAGTTGTGTTTACCCTCATCGATTTTGCTGACGAGAAATGAATAGGAACTTGCTTTTTGTTCTGATGATGTTAGTATGTGTATGTGTGTATGTAATGTATTTATATACCACAAATTATGTAAATGTAACAGTTTGTATGTTTGTTATTGAATCACGCAAAATCGGCTCAACGGATTTGGGTGAAATAACACAGATACCTAGTTTATAATCTGGATTCCAACTAGGATACTTTTTATGCCGGTAGTATGCTCCCTTGGCATAATTTTCGACCATCACAGGGGCGAAGCCGTAAGCAAAAGCTAGTCATAAATAAAACAAAAACACAGGAGACTTTGTACTCAAATCTAGGATAAGCTACTTTTTCATTTTAATTTCTTAGGAGAAAAGGCTTTATAATAATAAAGTTTAAAATTCCAGGAACATTTCAAATCTAAGCTAAGGCTGCTGATTTTCTGAGATCTTTTCATTTCTTTCACCTTTATTTCATCATATTTAATTACGTCTACATCGAAACCTTTTATTCTCTTTAGCACTTTATCTTAGCCGCCATTTTTACGAATGCCGTGACCTTTCCACCCGCGCAGGGTCGCAGAGGTCAAACAAATCACAATCTTTACTGCGTCACTCGTTGACCATTACATCTCCTGATTCTTTCTTAAATCCCACTTTAACTAGTGGTGTGACTCCTTTGGGTCCAAGATATCTTTTGAAAATAAAAATTTATCACGTAGGCGTAGAATTGAAGTTGTGACGTTGTATCTTGAGTTGAGTCGAGCGTATTTTTGTGAGTTCATTTTATTAATGACTAGCTGACCCGTGCCCACTTCGTTGGGCGGTAAACATTTTTACTTGTGATGAAATTATGAGTTTGTTTCGGTTAGTACTGGTTCGATAGATTACGACACGGTCGCGGTTCCACACCTATGTCGTATTATGTGTTTTCTAAAACACACAGTGTTGCTAGGTGAAGAAGCTGATGTAAATCTGCCTTTATATTGATATCTATGGTTAAAACTTACCGAATTATCCATGGTTTTATACCTGTCTCTTTCTCTCACCAGCATGCGTCCTTTTCTAATCAGGAAGGGACGCTTAGCGCGAAGCCGTCCATCTCATAGCGTTTGTAAATTTTGCCGCCAAAACATCGAAAAATTTTCAAAAGTTAAAAAAGTACTAAAAGCAAATAATTTATCGTATGAAATTAACACACAGTGTCAATTAAGTATACGTGTCGGGTTTTTCCGATGTGAATTAGTGTTTCAAGATGAATCCGGATGAAATTGTACGGGTAGGTGTTGGAGGTGAGCAAAGCTCGAATGTTGAAGCTTCGGATGGTGTTCAGCACTCGAATAATACGAGACCTAATGACTCGTCGTCATCATCTTCTTCATCCTCGGAGGATGAGGAGGGCATAGCATCACCTCCACCCAACAAAAGACGAAAACTTTCACGTAAGTACAGAAAATAGACATTCATCAGGCCTATTTTCATTTACCAATTGCAGACATACACAGGAGGTTCCTCCGAGTGATTTACAACAACGAAGAGCTACAATTGACAGCCTTGCCATTTGGCCTGTCTTCGGCCCCAAAGATGTTTGCCTCAGTAACAAATTGGATTGCGGAAATTCTACGAGCACGAGGTTTCCGCATAATTGTGTATTTGGACGATTTCTTCCTGGTCAATCAGGATCGGACCACACTGGTTTCTCAGGTTTCGGAAACACTGAGAACGCTGGAAACTTTGGGATGGCACATAAATTATCACAAGTCCGTTCTGGAACCTTCTCAGGAGGTAGAATATCTTGGCTTGGTATGGAACACTCAGCAAAACTGGGTAAAACTTCCTCCCAAGAAGATAATAAAGATAAAAGTAATAATTTCCAAGATGCTGAGCAATGGAAACAGTTCTCTTCGAGAAGCTCAGACATTATTAGGCTTGCTGAACTTCGCAAATTACGCTGTATCAGCGGGTCGACTGCGCTGTCGCAGAACCCAACTCTTTCTAAAATTATTCGACCAAAACCGATTAAGAGAAAGAAAAAATCTCCCAGCACTTGTTCAGCAAGACCTAAAGTGGTGGTTAAAAGCTGTAGAGCACAGCACGACACCAATAGTCAAGAAAAGTGTAACTCACTTCTTGACCACGGATGCTGCAAATTCAGGGTGGGGAGCTCAATTAAACAGCACTTACCTATCAGGAAAGTGGGCTCCATATCAAGAGCACTGGCACTCAAACAGAAAAGAGATGTATGCCGTATTTGCGGCCATCAACAGTCAGCGGATGACTCTAGAAGGTGAGCACATTCATATCCAGTCAGACAACAGGACCCTGGTCGCGTACCTCAAGAACGAGGGGGGAACACAGTCCCTGGCACTACTAGGATTGACGACCAGAGTCCTAAAGCTTGCAGAGCAGTTACATTTAACTCTCTCAGCCACTTACCTCCCGGGGAGTCTAAACGGAATTGCGGATCGCCTATCAAGGGGTCGCAAAGTACCAGAGTGGCATCTTCTGCCCCAAGCCACGGAGGCTATATTCAAAGTGTGGGGTGTCCCAGACGTAGATCTGTTTGCGTCAAGAGACACGGCTATCGTACCAAAGTACGTAACATTGGATTCCAGAGATTGTTCCGCAGTCTTTTGCGACGCATTCAGCCGAAAATGGGACTATCATCTAGGGTGGGCATTCCCCCCACCCAGTTTAATACCACGAGTACTGTAACATTTGAACAGTGCAAAAGGAATTTACATCCTAATAGCACCGGATTGGATCAAATGTTTTTGGCTACCCGACCTGCGAGCGAGAGCCATAGCAGAGCCACTTCCGATAAAGAACCTGCGGAAGGTCCTAATAGATCGAACGACAGGCAATTGCCCTGCACAAGTGGACAAGTTGACTCTTCTTGCCTGGAAAATTGGGGGTGGGCCGATCAAGTTGCCCACTGGTCCATAGAGGAACAGAACTTGTTAAAAAGTAGCTGGCGAACATCTACTTTAACAACATAAAGTGCACCTATTAAAAGATTGTTATTGTGGTGTGATACCAATAAAATTAATCCAAAAACTCCTGAGTGCCAGCAGGTTGCTAGATTTTTGGCAAAATTGTTTTTAGAAGACAAGTTAGCTTATAAAACTATTCTTCTCCATAAATCAGCAATTTCTACTTACTGTGCAACATCAAATGTAGATATCTCAAAACATTTTTTCGTTCACCAAGTTTTAAAAGCCATTTCACTTGCTAAACCTACAGTGCAAAAGCTACCAATTTGGGACACTGCAATCTTGTTTAACTGGCTAAGGACTTCAACAAATTATAATTCTTTATTTGAAATCACTAGGCGAACAGCTTTAATACTCTTGCTGGCCTCAGGTCGTAGGATTCATGATCTCACGTTATTAGATAGCCCTGAGAATCTAATTACTACGGAAGATGAGATTACTCTGTGGCCAAGGTTTGGCTCAAAAACAGATTCTTATACACACAGACAGTCAGGTTGGTTGTTGCGGAAACACCCAGACTGTCATGTCTGCCCTGTCGAACACATTAAAAACTTTATAGAAAAGTCTAAAATTAGAAGAAACACAGACGGGACTGTCTCAAGTCTATTTATTTCTTTATCAGGGAAATTAAAACCTGCATCAAGAACAATGATTGCAGGTTGGATTCGTAGTATTTTTAAAGATGCTAAAATTGATGCCCCAACCAGGCAGTATCAGGTCAGCAGTAGCCTCTAGAAGTTGGTTGGACAATAGGCCTGTTCAAGAAATACTTAATAGAGGAAACTGGAAAAGTATTAAAACATTTCAAACATTTTACTGTCGTCCAGTAAACAGAGTTGATAATACCAACTCTAATGTTGATTCATTACATTTAAATTTTTATAGTGTTAGTTAAATTAAAATAGCTTTTATGCGATTTAAGTAATTTAATTTTGAATTATCTCTGCATTATTTATTTGTTTCCTTTGTTTGTTTTAAAAGAAATTTATGTTGTTTTATTATTTTTTTGTTACATTTGGACAAAGACAGTTATTATAATTGCAATAAAACAATTTTTATTTTAAATTCTAGAACAGTTGTATAATTCATTCAACATAGCGTTTGTGTTTACCACCAGCAGATACCAAACAGGTCTTCACCTAGCAACACTGTGTGTTTTAGAAAACACATAATATGACTGTTTTGCATTCCAACAAAACAGGTATTATGTGTGAATAAAACGCACAGTGTTGCAGCAATTATCTAGCTGATGAGCTGAAGACCCTATGAGATGGACGGCTTCGCGCTAAGCGTCCCTTCCTGATTAGAAAAGGACGCATGCTGGTGAGAGAAAGAGACAGGTATAAAACCATGGATAATTCGGTAAGTTTTAACCATAGATATCAATATAAAGGCAGATTTACATCAGCTTCTTCACCTAGCAACACTGTGTGTTTTATTCACACATAATACCTGTTTTGTTGGAATGCAAAACAGTCATATTATCTCTTTAATCATTCGTCAAAATTATATGCAGTTAAAGGGAAAAGTCTTTTGTTTTATACACTTGAGACGATAAATTTACTTATTTTAATAAGAATTCATAATTGTTCATGACCTAACGACTTTTTTTTAAACTACTTTTTGTGACTTAAATAAAAAAGTTAGTCATATGCTGTCATTGATTTTTTTGTAGGCATTATCAAGCTCTACAACTTTTCTCTAGAACTCAATCATATATCTCTCATCGTTAGGGCAACGTTCGTAAGAAACTTTGCAAATCCGACTACCACGAAAAAGTCTTTTCATTTTTCTGGTTAATATATAGCCTATGACACTCACAAATAACGTGATTTTTTATTGGTAAAAGAATTTTCAAAATCGGTTCAGTAGATCCAGAGATTATCCCCTACAACCTCACAAACTCGCAAACTTTACCTCTTTATAATATTATTATATTATTATTAATAATTATTAGTATAGATTGAGATGGTGTTGACCTGAAAAGGGACTTTGTAACTTGGAGGGAGGTTTGAAGGGCGTTTGTTTTTGATAGCTAAGAAGGTCATTCAAGGACTAGTGTCAACAATAACATAGTCGATCATACGCGATACGTTCATATTTTTCATATGTCCTTTAACATCAAAAGGTTTATATTTGAGTTAGTCACGCTCGTAAAAGACTTTGATTGTTATTGAACTTTCGTTGTTCGTTTAGGAATTAGTTCATAAGTTCCGAGCTTCTTGTAATTTTTCAGACAGTATTTATCCGCCGTGTTCAATTCAAGACGATAAATTAGGTAAACATTATTAATTAAATACAGCTCTACGCGGGCAACGGAGGTGCTAAATTGGTAATTTTCACGGAAAATTACTCTCTAAACCCTTAACTAAGAGTGGGAACCATAGGCATTAGTTTGGTTCGCCACAGAGTGATACTAATTTCCCAGATGAGTGCACAGAATGATTGCATTTCCTAGCCACGAGATTGGTACTTTAACCCCCAGCAAATTCGGTATTCTGGCGGAAGAGAACAGCTTAACAGCTACAAAATTTCAACAGTGAATTTTAGTTTAGCAAAAGGAAACAGTGATTATAAACAAAATTTAATATTTCCGATTGAACTCGTAAAACTGTTTGTATTTAGCATGCGATACGACAGCAACACATGGTTGACAAGGCTATCTCGTCGCCTTGGACTGACGTTGAGTGACGTGAAGTTTAATCATTTGTTGGGCTGGCGCTCCGGTCGCGAGAGGGTTAGGTACATTAATTACAAATTGAGTGTACGAATTACTGTTTACCACGGTGAAATTACTGTTTACCACGGTGAAATTACTTATGAGGTTTGAAATAGTTGTGTAGTTGGGAGGCGCATATTGCCCGGAGATATGGGGAGTACCTACAAATTCCTTTCGGTGTGATATCCTGTCAGCTAGTTGAGCTACACGCCTAAAATTTATGTATAAGTAAATCCTTTATATGATGACCCGGCTGCTTCCTCCGTCTCGATACAGTAGAATGAGCTATGTGGTTTTGTACATTGAAATTGTAGATTTTACAGAGACTAAAACCACCCTATTTTAACCACCTTTCTATAAAAAAATAATCGACGGCCAGCTTTTCTGATCTGACACACAATTTCCAGGATTTCACTTGGAAAGCCTTTTTTTTAAAGGGCAAACATAGTTCGTTCAACAATTTATTACTGATCTATAATAGATTATTGTGTGTAATGCGTCATTCGTTGCCTAACATATAGTTTTCAGTGACGATAGCAAACGGCTAATGCTTTTTTAATGACGACTAGTTAGTCGATAGTGTTTCTGCGTACTTCAATTTGGGTAGTAGTCATTAATCTTACGCAATAGATGGACAAATTAGGTACCTTAGTACTTTACTATTTTTATAAAAACTTTTACGATACTTATCAAGGAAGATCTGACTGGATGTTAAGGTTACCATATTATACATTATCAAACTGAACCTGGTTATTTAAGGGCTTGTGGCTATGTAATAACAGCTGCATGATGTTGGTCCGTAGAAAAAACACACTTACATACCAGAAGGCCAATTCTCGTAATTAAAAACGTTCTAAATCTAGACGCAGTCTCATCTCGGCGACAATCAAATGTCAAAAACTTGTCGAAAATGTATTGAAACTCGAGGTATTTTTTGACAGATTGAGACTGAGATCAAACTGTGAACGTTCTTAAAATTACGAGACTTGCCCCTCAGGCCCCTGAAAGCACATTAAGCCGTTGGTCTTGGTTGTCCTTCGTGTCGTTACGGGTCGTCAGAAGCCCAAAAGTCTGACAACCAGTCTTACCAAAGGGTATCGTATTACTCAGTAACTGGGTTGAGGAGGTCATAGAGGCAGTCCATGTAAAATGCTGGTATTCAGCTGAAACTGGTAAGACTGCAAGCCGACCGCAACATAGTTGGGAAAAGGCTAAGCAGATTGTTTGATTGACATGATCAAACTGAAAAGATGAAACTGATCCCTTTGTGTACATTAAAAAAACGATTAGACTGTTCCTTAAGTTATTTGCTAAGTGTCGCCTACAGCAGAGAAAGAGCGCTGATGTTTGAAATACAGATATTTTTTTATATAGTTCAGTCACAAAAGTTCCAAATCTGTTTATACCTCCAGCAGAGAAAGAGCGCTGATGTTTGAAATACAGATATTTTATATAGGTCAGTCACAAAAGTTCCAAATCCGTTTATACCTACAGCAGAGAAAGAGCGCTGATGTTTGAAATACAGATATTTTATATAGTTCAGTCACAAAAGTTCCAAATTTATTTATACCTACAGCAGGGAAAGAGCGCTGATGTTTGAAATACAGATATTTTATATATAGTTCAGTCACAAAAGTTCCAAATCTGTTTATACCTACAGCAGGGAAAGAGCGCTGATGTTTGAAATACAGATATTTTATATATAGTTCAGTCACAAAAGTTCTAAATCTGATTATACTTACAGCAGGGAAAGAGCGCTGATGTTTGAAATACAGATATTTTATATAGTTCAGTCACAAAAGTTCCATATTTGTTTATACCTACAGCAGGGAAAGAGCGCTGATGTTTGAAATACAGATATTTTATATATAGTTCAGTCACAAAAGTTCTAAATCTGTTTATACTTACAGCAGGGAAAGAGCGCTGATGTTTGAAATACAGATATTTTATATAGTTCAGTCACAAAAGTTCTAAATCTGTTTATACTTACAGCAGGGAAAGAGCGCTGATGTTTGAAATACAGATATTTTATATAGTTCAGTCACAAAAGTTCCAAATCTGTTTATACCTACAGCAGGGAAAGAGCGCTGATGTTTGAAATACTGATATTTTATATAGTTCAGTCACAAAAGTTCTAAATCTGTTTATACTTACAGCAGGGAAAGAGCGCTGATGTTTGAAATACAGATATTTTATATAGTTCAGTCACAAAAGTTCCAAATTTGTTTATACCTACAGCAGGGAAAGAGCGCTGATGTTTGAAATACAGATATTTTATATAGTTCACTCACAAAAGTTCTAAATCTGTTTATACTTACAGCAGGGAAAGAGCGCTGATGTTTGAAATACAGATATTTTATATAGTTCAGTCACAAAAGTTCCAAATCCGTTTATACCTACAGCAGAGAAAGAAAGCTGATGTTTGAAATACAGATATTTTATATAGTTCAGTCACAAAAGTTCCAAATCTGTTTATACTTACAGCAGGGAAAGAGCGCTGATGTTTGAAATACAGATATTTTATATAGTTCAGTCACAAAAGTTCCAAAACTGTTTATACCTACAGCAGAGAAAGAGCGCTGATGTTTGAAATACAGATATTTTATATATAGTTCAGTCACAAAAGTTCTAAATCTGTTTATATTTACAGCAGGGAAAGAGCGCTGATGTTTGAAATACAGATATTTTATGTAGTTCAGTCACAAAAGTTCCAAATTTGTTTATACCTACAGCAGGGAAAGAGCGCTGATGTTTGAAATACAGATATTTTATATATAGTTCAGTCACAAAAGTTCTAAATCTGTTTATACTTACAGCAGGGAAAGAGCGCTGATGTTTGAAATACAGATATTTTATATAGTTCAGTCACAAAACTTCCAAATTTATTTATACCTACAGCAGGGAAAGAGCGCTGATGTTTGAAATACAGATATTTTATATAGTTCAGTCACAAAAGTTCCAAATCTGTTTATACCTACAGCAGGGAAAGAGCGCTGATGTTTGAAATACTGATATTTTATATAGTTCAGTCACAAAAGTTCTAAATCTGTTTATACTTACAGCAGGGAAAGAGCGCTGATGTTTGAAATACAGATATTTTATATAGTTCAGTCACAAAAGTTCTAAATCTGTTTATACTTACAGCAGGGAAAGAGCACTGATGTTTGAAATACAGATATTTTATATATAGTTCAGTCACAAAAGTTCTAAATCTGTTTATATTTACAGCAGGGAAAGAGCGCTGATGTTTGAAATACAGATATTTTATATAGTTCAGTCACAAAAGTTCCAAATTTGTTTATACCTACAGCAGGGAAAGAGCGCTGATGTTTGAAATACAGATATTTTACATAGTTCAGTCACAAAAGTTCTAAATCTATTTATACTTACAGCAGGGAAAGAGCGCTGATGTATGAAATACAGATATTTTATATAGTTCAGTCACAAAAGTTCCAAATCTGTTTATACCTACAGCAGGGAAAGAGCGCTGATGTTTGAAATACAGATATTTTATATAGTTCAGTCACAAAAGTTCTAAATCTGTTTATACTTACAGTAGGGAAAGAGCGCTGATGTTTGAAATACAGATATTTTATATAGTTCAGTCACAAAAGTTCCAAATTTGTTTATACCTACAGCAGGGTAAGAGCGCTGATGTTTGAAATACAGATATTTTATATATAGTTCAGTCACAAAAGTTCTAAATCTGTTTATACTTACAGCAGGGAAAGAGCGCTGATGTTTGAAATACAGATATTTTATATAGTTCAGTCACAAAAGTTCCAAATCCGTTGATACCTACAGCAGAGAAAGAAAGCTGATGTTTGAAATACAGATATTTTATATAGTTCAGTCACAAAAGTTCCAAATCTGTTTATACTTACAGCAGGGAAAGAGCGCTGATGTTTGAAATACAGATATTTTATATAGTTCAGTCATAAAAGTTCCAAATCTGTTTATACCTACAGCAGGGAAAGAGCGCTGATGTTTGAAATACAGATATTTTATATAGTTCAGTCACAAAAGTTCCAAATCTGTTTATACCTACAGCAGAGAAAGAGCGCTGATGTTTGAAATACAGATATTTTATATATAGTTCAGTCACAAAAGTTCTAAATCTGTTTATATTTACAGCAGGGAAAGAGCGCTGATGTTTGAAATACAGATATTTTATATATAGTTCAGTCACAAAAGTTCTAAATCTGTTTATACTTACAGCAGGGAAAGAGCGCTGATGTTTGAAATACAGATATTTTATATAGTTCAGTCACAAAAGTTCCAAATTTATTTATACCTACAGCAGGGAAAGAGCGCTGATGTTTGAAATACAGATATTTTATATATAGTTCAGTCACAAAAGTTCTAAATCTGTTTATACTTACAGCAGGGAAAGAGCGCTGATGTTTGAAATACAGATATTTTATATAGTTCAGTCACAAAAGTTCCAAATCCGTTTATACCTACAGCAGAGAAAGAAAGCTGATGTTTGAAATACAGATATTTTATATAGTTCAGTCACAAAAGTTCCAAATCTGTTTATACTTACAGCAGGGAAAGAGCGCTGATGTTTGAAATACAGATATTTTATATAGTTCAGTCACAAAAGTTCCAAATCTGTTTATACCTACAGCAGGGAAAGAGCGCTGATGTTTGAAATACAGATATTTTATATAGTTCAGTCACAAAAGTTCCAAATCTGTTTATACCTACAGCAGAGAAAGAGCGCTGATGTTTGAAATACAGATATTTTATATATAGTTCAGTCACAAAAGTTCTAAATCTGTTTATATTTACAGCAGGGAAAGAGCGCTGATGTTTGAAATACAGATATTTTATATAGTTCAGTCACAAAAGTTCCAAATTTGTTTATACCTACAGCAGGGAAAGAGCGCTGATGTTTGAAATACAGATATTTTATATATAGTTCAGTCACAAAAGTTCTAAATCTGTTTATACTTACAGCAGGGAAAGAGCGCTGATGTTTGAAATACAGATATTTTATATAGTTCAGTCACAAAAGTTCTAAATCTGTTTATACTTACAGCAGGGAAAGAGCGCTGATGTTTGAAATACAGATATTTTATATAGTTCAGTCACAAAAGTTCCAAATCTGTTTATACCTACAGCAGGGAAAGAGCGCTGATGTTTGAAATACAGATATTTTATATAGTTCAGTCACAAAAGTTCCAAATCTGTTTATACCTACAGCAGGGAAAGAGCGCTGATGTTTGAAATACAGATATTTTATATATAGTTCAGTCACAAAAGTTCTAAATCTGTTTATACTTACAGCAGGGAAAGAGCGCTGATGTTTGAAATACAGATATTTTATATAGTTCAGTCACAAAAGTTCCAAATTTGTTTATACCTACAGCAGGGAAAGAGCGCTGATGTTTGAAATACAGATATTTTATATAGTTCAGTCACAAAAGTTCTAAATCTGTTTATACTTACAGCAGGGAAAGAGCGCTGATGTTTGAAATACAGATATTTTATATAGTTCAGTCACAAAAGTTCTAAATCTGTTTATACTTACAGCAGGGAAAGAGCGCTGATGTTTGAAATACAGATATTTTATATAGTTCAGTCACAAAAGTTCCAAATCTGTTTATACCTACAGCAGGGAAAGAGCGCTGATGTTTGAAATACAGATATTTTATATATAGTTCAGTCACAAAAGTTCTAAATCTGTTTATACTTACAGCAGGGAAAGAGCGCTGATGTTTGAAATACAGATATTTTATATAGTTCAGTCACAAAAGTTCCAAATCTGTTTATACCTACAGCAGGGAAAGAGCGCTGATGTTTGAAATACAGATATTTTATATATAGTTCAGTCACAAAAGTTCTAAATCTGTTTATACTTACAGCAGGGAAAGAGCGCTGATGTTTGAAATACAGATATTTTATATAGTTCAGTCACAAAAGTTCCAAATCTGTTTATACCTACAGCAGGGAAAGAGCGCTGATGTTTGAAATACAGATATTTTATATAGTTCAGTCACAAAAGTTCTAAATCTGTTTATACCTACAGCAGGGAAAGAGCGCTGATGTTTGAAATACAGATATTTTATATATAGTTCAGTCACAAAAGTTCCAAATCTGTTTATACCTACAGCAGGGAAAGAGCGCTGATGTTTGAAATACAGATATTTTATATATAGTTCAGTCACAAAAGTTCTAAATCTGTTTATACTTACAGCAGGGAAAGAGCGCTGATGTTTGAAATACAGATATTTTATATAGTTCAGTCACAAAAGTTCCATATTTGTTTATACCTACAGCAGGGAAAGAGCGCTGATGTTTGAAATACAGATATTTTATATATAGTTCAGTCACAAAAGTTCTAAATCTGTTTATACTTACAGCAGGGAAAGAGCGCTGATGTTTGAAATACAGATATTTTATATAGTTCAGTCACAAAAGTTCTAAATCTGTTTATACTTACAGCAGGGAAAGAGCGCTGATGTTTGAAATACAGATATTTTATATAGTTCAGTCACAAAAGTTCCAAATCTGTTTATACCTACAGCAGGGAAAGAGCGCTGATGTTTGAAATACTGATATTTTATATAGTTCAGTCACAAAAGTTCTAAATCTGTTTATACCTACAGCAGAGAAAGAAAGCTGATGTTTGAAATACAGATATTTTATATAGTTCAGTCACAAAAGTTCCAAATCTGTTTATACTTACAGCAGGGAAAGAGCGCTGATGTTTGAAATACAGATATTTTATATAGTTCAGTCACAAAAGTTCCAAAACTGTTTATACCTACAGCAGAGAAAGAGCGCTGATGTTTGAAATACAGATATTTTATATATAGTTCAGTCACAAAAGTTCTAAATCTGTTTATATTTACAGCAGGGAAAGAGCGCTGATGTTTGAAATACAGATATTTTATGTAGTTCAGTCACAAAAGTTCCAAATTTATTTATACCTACAGCAGGGAAAGAGCGCTGATGTTTGAAATACAGATATTTTATATATAGTTCAGTCACAAAAGTTCTAAATCTGTTTATACTTACAGCAGGGAAAGAGCGCTGATGTTTGAAATACAGATATTTTATATATAGTTCAGTCACAAAAGTTCTAAATCTGTTTATACTTACAGCAGGGAAAGAGCGCTGATGTTTGAAATACAGATATTTTATATAGTTCAGTCACAAAAGTTCCAAAACTGTTTATACCTACAGCAGGGAAAGAGCGCTGATGTTTGAAATACAGATATTTTATATATAGTTCAGTCACAAAAGTTCTAAATCTGTTTATACTTACAGCAGGGAAAGAGCGCTGATGTTTGAAATACAGATATTTTATATAGTTCAGTCACAAAACTTCCAAATTTATTTATACATACAGCAGGGAAAGAGCGCTGATGTTTGAAATACAGATATTTTATATATAGTTCAGTCACAAAACTTCCAAATTTATTTATACCTACAGCAGGGAAAGAGCGCTGATGTTTGAAATACAGATATTTTATATATAGTTCAGTCACAAAAGTTCTAAATCTGTTTATACTTACAGCAGGGAAAGAGCGCTGATGTTTGAAATACAGATATTTTATATATAGTTCAGTCACAAAAGTTCTAAATCTGTTTATACTTACAGCAGGGAAAGAGCGCTGATGTTTGAAATACAGATATTTTATATAGTTCAGTCACAAAAGTTCTAAATCTGTTTATACTTACAGCAGGGAAAGAGCACTGATGTTTGAAATACAGATATTTTATATAGTTCAGTCACAAAAGTTCCAAATCTGTTTATACCTACAGCAGGGAAAGAGCGCTGATGTTTGAAATACAGATATTTTATATATAGTTCAGTCACAAAAGTTCTAAATCTGTTTATACTTACAGCAGGGAAAGAGCGCTGATGTTTGAAATACAGATATTTTATATAGTTCAGTCACAAAAGTTCCAAATCTGTTTATACCTACAGCAGGGAAAGAGCGCTGATGTTTGAAATACAGATATTTTATATATAGTTCAGTCACAAAAGTTCTAAATCTGTTTATACTTACAGCAGGGAAAGAGCGCTGATGTTTGAAATACAGATATTTTATATAGTTCAGTCACAAAAGTTCCAAATCTGTTTATACCTACAGCAGGGAAAGAGCGCTGATGTTTGAAATACAGATATTTTATATAGTTCAGTCACAAAAGTTCTAAATCTGTTTATACCTACAGCAGGGAAAGAGCGCTGATGTTTGAAATACAGATATTTTATATATAGTTCAGTCACAAAAGTTCCAAATCTGTTTATACCTACAGCAGGGAAAGAGCGCTGATGTTTGAAATACAGATATTTTATATATAGTTCAGTCACAAAAGTTCTAAATCTGTTTATACTTACAGCAGGGAAAGAGCGCTGATGTTTGAAATACAGATATTTTATATAGTTCAGTCACAAAAGTTCCATATTTGTTTATACCTACAGCAGGGAAAGAGCGCTGATGTTTGAAATACAGATATTTTATATATAGTTCAGTCACAAAAGTTCTAAATCTGTTTATACTTACAGCAGGGAAAGAGCGCTGATGTTTGAAATACAGATATTTTATATAGTTCAGTCACAAAAGTTCTAAATCTGTTTATACTTACAGCAGGGAAAGAGCGCTGATGTTTGAAATACAGATATTTTATATAGTTCAGTCACAAAAGTTCCAAATCTGTTTATACCTACAGCAGGGAAAGAGCGCTGATGTTTGAAATACTGATATTTTATATAGTTCAGTCACAAAAGTTCTAAATCTGTTTATACCTACAGCAGAGAAAGAAAGCTGATGTTTGAAATACAGATATTTTATATAGTTCAGTCACAAAAGTTCCAAATCTGTTTATACTTACAGCAGGGAAAGAGCGCTGATGTTTGAAATACAGATATTTTATATAGTTCAGTCACAAAAGTTCCAAAACTGTTTATACCTACAGCAGAGAAAGAGCGCTGATGTTTGAAATACAGATATTTTATATATAGTTCAGTCACAAAAGTTCCAAAACTGTTTATACCTACAGCAGAGAAAGAGCGCTGATGTTTGAAATACAGATATTTTATATATAGTTCAGTCACAAAAGTTCTAAATCTGTTTATATTTACAGCAGGGAAAGAGCGCTGATGTTTGAAATACAGATATTTTATGTAGTTCAGTCACAAAAGTTCCAAATTTGTTTATACCTACAGCAGGGAAAGAGCGCTGATGTTTGAAATACAGATATTTTATATATAGTTCAGTCACAAAAGTTCCAAATCTGTTTATACCTACAGCAGGGAAAGAGCGCTGATGTTTGAAATACAGATATTTTATATATAGTTCAGTCACAAAAGTTCTAAATCTGTTTATACTTACAGCAGGGAAAGAGCGCTGATGTTTGAAATACAGATATTTTATATAGTTCAGTCACAAAAGTTCCATATTTGTTTATACCTACAGCAGGGAAAGAGCGCTGATGTTTGAAATACAGATATTTTATATATAGTTCAGTCACAAAAGTTCTAAATCTGTTTATACTTACAGCAGGGAAAGAGCGCTGATGTTTGAAATACAGATATTTTATATAGTTCAGTCACAAAAGTTCTAAATCTGTTTATACTTACAGCAGGGAAAGAGCGCTGATGTTTGAAATACAGATATTTTATATAGTTCAGTCACAAAAGTTCCAAATCTGTTTATACCTACAGCAGGGAAAGAGCGCTGATGTTTGAAATACTGATATTTTATATAGTTCAGTCACAAAAGTTCTAAATCTGTTTATACCTACAGCAGAGAAAGAAAGCTGATGTTTGAAATACAGATATTTTATATAGTTCAGTCACAAAAGTTCCAAATCTGTTTATACTTACAGCAGGGAAAGAGCGCTGATGTTTGAAATACAGATATTTTATATAGTTCAGTCACAAAAGTTCCAAAACTGTTTATACCTACAGCAGAGAAAGAGCGCTGATGTTTGAAATACAGATATTTTATATATAGTTCAGTCACAAAAGTTCTAAATCTGTTTATATTTACAGCAGGGAAAGAGCGCTGATGTTTGAAATACAGATATTTTATGTAGTTCAGTCACAAAAGTTCCAAATTTATTTATACCTACAGCAGGGAAAGAGCGCTGATGTTTGAAATACAGATATTTTATATATAGTTCAGTCACAAAAGTTCTAAATCTGTTTATACTTACAGCAGGGAAAGAGCGCTGATGTTTGAAATACAGATATTTTATATATAGTTCAGTCACAAAAGTTCTAAATCTGTTTATACTTACAGCAGGGAAAGAGCGCTGATGTTTGAAATACAGATATTTTATATAGTTCAGTCACAAAAGTTCCAAAACTGTTTATACCTACAGCAGGGAAAGAGCGCTGATGTTTGAAATACAGATATTTTATATATAGTTCAGTCACAAAAGTTCTAAATCTGTTTATACTTACAGCAGGGAAAGAGCGCTGATGTTTGAAATACAGATATTTTATATAGTTCAGTCACAAAACTTCCAAATTTATTTATACATACAGCAGGGAAAGAGCGCTGATGTTTGAAATACAGATATTTTATATATAGTTCAGTCACAAAACTTCCAAATTTATTTATACCTACAGCAGGGAAAGAGCGCTGATGTTTGAAATACAGATATTTTATATATAGTTCAGTCACAAAAGTTCTAAATCTGTTTATACTTACAGCAGGGAAAGAGCGCTGATGTTTGAAATACAGATATTTTATATATAGTTCAGTCACAAAAGTTCTAAATCTGTTTATACTTACAGCAGGGAAAGAGCGCTGATGTTTGAAATACAGATATTTTATATAGTTCAGTCACAAAAGTTCTAAATCTGTTTATACTTACAGCAGGGAAAGAGCACTGATGTTTGAAATACAGATATTTTATATAGTTCAGTCACAAAAGTTCCAAATCTGTTTATACCTACAGCAGGGAAAGAGCGCTGATGTTTGAAATACAGATATTTTATATATAGTTCAGTCACAAAAGTTCTAAATCTGTTTATACTTACAGCAGGGAAAGAGCGCTGATGTTTGAAATACAGATATTTTATATAGTTCAGTCACAAAAGTTCCAAATCTGTTTATACCTACAGCAGGGAAAGAGCGCTGATGTTTGAAATACAGATATTTTATATATAGTTCAGTCACAAAAGTTCTAAATCTGTTTATACTTACAGCAGGGAAAGAGCGCTGATGTTTGAAATACAGATATTTTATATAGTTCAGTCACAAAAGTTCCAAATCTGTTTATACCTACAGCAGGGAAAGAGCGCTGATGTTTGAAATACAGATATTTTATATAGTTCAGTCACAAAAGTTCTAAATCTGTTTATACCTACAGCAGGGAAAGAGCGCTGATGTTTGAAATACAGATATTTTATATATAGTTCAGTCACAAAAGTTCCAAATCTGTTTATACCTACAGCAGGGAAAGAGCGCTGATGTTTGAAATACAGATATTTTATATATAGTTCAGTCACAAAAGTTCTAAATCTGTTTATACTTACAGCAGGGAAAGAGCGCTGATGTTTGAAATACAGATATTTTATATAGTTCAGTCACAAAAGTTCCATATTTGTTTATACCTACAGCAGGGAAAGAGCGCTGATGTTTGAAATACAGATATTTTATATATAGTTCAGTCACAAAAGTTCTAAATCTGTTTATACTTACAGCAGGGAAAGAGCGCTGATGTTTGAAATACAGATATTTTATATAGTTCAGTCACAAAAGTTCTAAATCTGTTTATACTTACAGCAGGGAAAGAGCGCTGATGTTTGAAATACAGATATTTTATATAGTTCAGTCACAAAAGTTCCAAATCTGTTTATACCTACAGCAGGGAAAGAGCGCTGATGTTTGAAATACTGATATTTTATATAGTTCAGTCACAAAAGTTCTAAATCTGTTTATACCTACAGCAGAGAAAGAAAGCTGATGTTTGAAATACAGATATTTTATATAGTTCAGTCACAAAAGTTCCAAATCTGTTTATACTTACAGCAGGGAAAGAGCGCTGATGTTTGAAATACAGATATTTTATATAGTTCAGTCACAAAAGTTCCAAAACTGTTTATACCTACAGCAGAGAAAGAGCGCTGATGTTTGAAATACAGATATTTTATATATAGTTCAGTCACAAAAGTTCTAAATCTGTTTATATTTACAGCAGGGAAAGAGCGCTGATGTTTGAAATACAGATATTTTATGTAGTTCAGTCACAAAAGTTCCAAATTTGTTTATACCTACAGCAGGGAAAGAGCGCTGATGTTTGAAATACAGATATTTTATATATAGTTCAGTCACAAAAGTTCTAAATCTGTTTATACTTACAGCAGGGAAAGAGCGCTGATGTTTGAAATACAGATATTTTATATAGTTCAGTCACAAAACTTCCAAATTTATTTATACCTACAGCAGGGAAAGAGCGCTGATGTTTGAAATACAGATATTTTATATATAGTTCAGTCACAAAAGTTCTAAATCTGTTTATACTTACAGCAGGGAAAGAGCGCTGATGTTTGAAATACAGATATTTTATATATAGTTCAGTCACAAAAGTTCTAAATCTGTTTATACTTACAGCAGGGAAAGAGCGCTGATGTTTGAAATACAGATATTTTATATAGTTCAGTCACAAAAGTTCTAAATCTGTTTATACTTACAGCAGGGAAAGAGCACTGATGTTTGAAATACAGATATTTTATATATAGTTCAGTCACAAAAGTTCTAAATCTGTTTATATTTACAGCAGGGAAAGAGCGCTGATGTTTGAAATACAGATATTTTATATAGTTCAGTCACAAAAGTTCCAAATTTGTTTATACCTACAGCAGGGAAAGAGCGCTGATGTTTGAAATACAGATATTTTATATAGTTCAGTCACAAAAGTTCTAAATCTGTTTATACTTACAGTAGGGAAAGAGCGCTGATGTTTGAAATACAGATATTTTATATAGTTCAGTCACAAAAGTTCCAAATTTGTTTATACCTACAGCAGGGTAAGAGCGCTGATGTTTGAAATACAGATATTTTATATATAGTTCAGTCACAAAAGTTCTAAATCTGTTTATACTTACAGCAGGGAAAGAGCGCTGATGTTTGAAATACAGATATTTTATATAGTTCAGTCACAAAAGTTCCAAATCCGTTGATACCTACAGCAGAGAAAGAAAGCTGATGTTTGAAATACAGATATTTTATATAGTTCAGTCACAAAAGTTCCAAATCTGTTTATACTTACAGCAGGGAAAGAGCGCTGATGTTTGAAATACAGATATTTTATATAGTTCAGTCATAAAAGTTCCAAATCTGTTTATACCTACAGCAGGGAAAGAGCGCTGATGTTTGAAATACAGATATTTTATATAGTTCAGTCACAAAAGTTCCAAATCTGTTTATACCTACAGCAGAGAAAGAGCGCTGATGTTTGAAATACAGATATTTTATATATAGTTCAGTCACAAAAGTTCTAAATCTGTTTATATTTACAGCAGGGAAAGAGCGCTGATGTTTGAAATACAGATATTTTATATATAGTTCAGTCACAAAAGTTCTAAATCTGTTTATACTTATAGCAGGGAAAGAGCGCTGATGTTTGAAATACAGATATTTTATATAGTTCAGTCACAAAAGTTCCAAATTTATTTATACCTACAGCAGGGAAAGAGCGCTGATGTTTGAAATACAGATATTTTATATATAGTTCAGTCACAAAAGTTCTAAATCTGTTTATACTTACAGCAGGGAAAGAGCGCTGATGTTTGAAATACAGATATTTTATATAGTTCAGTCACAAAAGTTCCAAATCCGTTTATACCTACAGCAGAGAAAGAAAGCTGATGTTTGAAATACAGATATTTTATATAGTTCAGTCACAAAAGTTCCAAATCTGTTTATACTTACAGCAGGGAAAGAGCGCTGATGTTTGAAATACAGATATTTTATATAGTTCAGTCACAAAAGTTCCAAATCTGTTTATACCTACAGCAGGGAAAGAGCGCTGATGTTTGAAATACAGATATTTTATATAGCTCAGTCACAAAAGTTCCAAATCTGTTTATACCTACAGCAGAGAAAGAGCGCTGATGTTTGAAATACAGATATTTTATATATAGTTCAGTCACAAAAGTTCTAAATCTGTTTATATTTACAGCAGGGAAAGAGCGCTGATGTTTGAAATACAGATATTTTATATAGTTCAGTCACAAAAGTTCCAAATTTGCTTATACCTACAGCAGGGAAAGAGCGCTGATGTTTGAAATACAGATATTTTATATATAGTTCAGTCACAAAAGTTCTAAATCTGTTTATACTTACAGCAGGGAAAGAGCGCTGATGTTTGAAATACAGATATTTTATATAGTTCAGTCACAAAAGTTCCAAATCTGTTTATACCTACAGCAGGGAAAGAGCGCTGATGTTTGAAATACAGATATTTTATATAGTTCAGTCACAAAAGTTCTAAATCTGTTTATACCTACAGCAGGGAAAGAGCGCTGATGTTTGAAATACAGATATTTTATATAGTTCAGTCACAAAAGTTCTAAATCTGTTTATACCTACAGCAGGGAAAGAGCGCTGATGTTTGAAATACAGATATTTTATATATAGTTCAGTCACAAAAGTTCTAAATCTGTTTATACTTACAGCAGGGAAAGAGCGCTGATGTTTGAAATACAGATATTTTATATAGTTCAGTCACAAAAGTTCCATATTTGTTTATACCTACAGCAGGGAAAGAGCGCTGATGTTTGAAATACAGATATTTTATATAGTTCAGTCACAAAAGTTCCAAATCTGTTTATACCTACAGCAGGGAAAGAGCGCTGATGTTTGAAATACAGATATTTTATATAGTTCAGTCACAAAAGTTCTAAATCTGTTTATACTTACAGCAGGGAAAGAGCGCTGATGTTTGAAATACAGATATTTTATATAGTTCAGTCACAAAAGTTCCAAATTTGTTTATACCTACAGCAGGGAAAGAGCGCTGATGTTTGAAATACAGATATTTTATATATAGTTCAGTCACAAAAGTTCTAAATCTGTTTATACTTACAGCAGGGAAAGAGTGCTGATGTTTGAAATACAGATATTTTATATATAGTTCAGTCACAAAAGTTCTAAATCTGTTTATACTTACAGCAGGGAAAGAGCGCTGATGTTTGAAATACAGATATTTTATATAGTTCAGTCACAAAAGTTCCAAATCTGTTTATACCTACAGCAGGGAAAGAGCGCTGATGTTTGAAATACAGATATTTTATATATAGTTCAGTCACAAAAGTTCTAAATCTGTTTATACTTACAGCAGGGAAAGAGCGCTGATGTTTGAAATACAGATATTTTATGTAGTTCAGTCACAAAAGTTCTAAATCTGTTTATACTTACAGCAGGGAAAGATCGCTGATGTTTGAAATACAGATATTTTATATAGTTCAGTCACAAAAGTTCCAAATTTGTTTATACCTACAGCAGGGAAAGAGCGCTGATGTTTGAAATACAGATATTTTATATATAGTTCAGTCACAAAAGTTCTAAATCTGTTTATGCTTACAGCAGGGAAAGAGCGCTGATGTTTGAAATACGGATATTTTATATAGTTCAGTTACAAAAGTTCCAAATTTATTTATACCTACAGCAGGGAAAGAGCGCTGATGTTTGAAATACAGATATTTTACATAGTTCAGTCACAAAAGTTCTAAATCTGTTTATACTTACAGCAGGGAAAGAGCGCTGATGTTTGAAATACAGATATTTTATATAGTTCAGTCACAAAAGTTCCAAATCTGTTTATACCTACAGCAGGGAAAGAGCGCTGATGTTTGAAATACAGATATTTTATATATAGTTCAGTCACAAAAGTTCTAAATCTGTTTATACTTACAGCAGGGAAAGAGCGCTGATGTTTGAAATACAGATATTTTATATAGTTCAGTCACAAAAGTTCCAAATTTGTTTATACCTACAGCAGGGAAAGAGCGCTGATGTTTGAAATACAGATATTTTATATAGTTCAGTCACAAAAGTTCTAAATCTGTTTATACTTACAGCAGGGAAAGAGCGCTGATGTTTGAAATACAGATATTTTATATAGTTCAGTCACAAAAGTTCTAAATCTGTTTATACTTACAGCAGGGAAAGAGCGCTGATGTTTGAAATACAGATATTTTATATAGTTCAGTCACAAAAGTTCCAAATTTGTTTATACCTACAGCAGGGAAAGAGCGCTGATGTTTGAAATACAGATATTTTATATATAGTTCAGTCACAAAAGTTCTAAATCTGTTTATATTTACAGCAGGGAAAGAGCGCTGATGTTTGAAATACAGATATTTTATATAGTTCAGTCACAAAAGTTCCAAATCTGTTTATACCTACAGCAGAGAAAGAGCGCTGATGTTTGAAATACAGATATTTTATATATAGTTCAGTCACAAAAGTTCTAAATCTGTTTATATTTACAGCAGGGAAAGAGCGCTGATGTTTGAAATACAGATATTTTATATAGTTCAGTCACAAAAGTTCCAAATTTGTTTATACCTACAGCAGGGAAAGAGCGCTGATGTTTGAAATACAGATATTTTATATATAGTTCAGTCACAAAAGTTCTAAATCTGTTTATACTTACAGCAGGGAAAGAGCGCTGATGTTTGAAATACAGATATTTTATATAGTTCAGTCACAAAAGTTCCAAATTTATTTATACCTACAGCAGGGAAAGAGCGCTGATGTTTGAAATACAGATATTTTATATATAGTTCAGTCACAAAAGTTCTAAATCTGTTTATACTTACAGCAGGGAAAGAGCGCTGATGTTTGAAATACAGATATTTTATATAGTTCAGTCACAAAAGTTCCAAATCCGTTTATACCTACAGCAGAGAAAGAAAGCTGATGTTTGAAATACAGATATTTTATATAGTTCAGTCACAAAAGTTCCAAATCTGTTTATACTTACAGCAGGGAAAGAGCGCTGATGTTTGAAATACAGATATTTTATATAGTTCAGTCACAAAAGTTCCAAATCTGTTTATACCTACAGCAGGGAAAGAGCGCTGATGTTTGAAATACAGATATTTTATATAGTTCAGTCACAAAAGTTCCAAATTTGTTTATACCTACAGCAGGGAAAGAGCGCTGATGTTTGAAATACAGATATTTTATATATAGTTCAGTCACAAAAGTTCTAAATCTGTTTATACTTACAGCAGGGAAAGAGCGCTGATGTTTGAAATACAGATATTTTATATAGTTCAGTCACAAAAGTTCTAAATCTGTTTATACTTACAGCAGGGAAAGAGCGCTGATGTTTGAAATACAGATATTTTATATAGTTCAGTCACAAAAGTTCCAAATCTGTTTATACCTACAGCAGGGAAAGAGCGCTGATGTTTGAAATACAGATATTTTATATAGTTCAGTCACAAAAGTTCCAAATCTGTTTATACCTACAGCAGGGAAAGAGCGCTGATGTTTGAAATACAGATATTTTATATAGTTCAGTCACAAAAGTTCCAAATCTGTTTATACCTACAGCAGGGAAAGAGCGCTGATGTTTGAAATACAGATATTTTATATAGTTCAGTCACAAAAGTTCCAAATTTATTTATACTTACAGCAGGGAAAGAGCGCTGATGTTTGAAATACAGATATTTTATATAGTTCAGTCACAAAAGTTCCAAATTTGTTTATACCTACAGCAGGGAAAGAGCGCTGATGTTTGAAATACAGATATTTTATATAGTTCAGTCACAAAAGTTCTAAATCTGTTTATACTTACAGCAGGGAAAGAGCGCTGATGTTTGAAATACAGATATTTTATATAGTTCAGTCACAAAAGTTCTAAATCTGTTTATACTTACAGCAGGGAAAGAGCGCTGATGTTTGAAATACAGATATTTTATATAGTTCAGTCACAAAAGTTCCAAATCTGTTTATACCTACAGCAGGGAAAGAGCGCTGATGTTTGAAATACAGATATTTTATATATAGTTCAGTCACAAAAGTTCTAAATCTGTTTATACTTACAGCAGGGAAAGAGCGCTGATGTTTGAAATACAGATATTTTATATAGTTCAGTCACAAAAGTTCCAAATCTGTTTATACCTACAGCAGGGAAAGAGCGCTGATGTTTGAAATACAGATATTTTATATATAGTTCAGTCACAAAATTTCTAAATCTGTTTATACTTACAGCAGGGAAAGAGCGCTGATGTTTGAAATACAGATATTTTATATAGTTCAGTCACAAAAGTTCCAAATTTGTTTATACCTACAGCAGGGAAAGAGCGCTGATGTTTGAAATACAGATATTTTATATAGTTCAGTCACAAAAGTTCTAAATCTGTATATACTTACAGCAGGGAAAGAGCTCTGATGTTTGAAATACAGATATTTTATATAGTTCAGTCACAAAAGTTCTAAATCTGTTTATACTTACAGCAGGGAAAGAGCGCTGATGTTTGAAATACAGATATTTTATATAGTTCAGTCACAAAAGTTCCAAATTTGTTTATACCTACAGCAGGGAAAGAGCGCTGATGTTTGAAATACAGATATTTTATATAGTTCAGTCACAAAAGTTCCAAATCTGTTTATACCTACAGCAGGGAAAGAGCGCTGATGTTTGAAATACTGATATTTTATATAGTTCAGTCACAAAAGTTCTAAATCTGTTTATACTTACAGCAGGGAAAGAGCGCTGATGTTTGAAATACAGATATTTTATATAGTTCAGTCACAAAAGTTCCAAATTTGTTTATACCTACAGCAGGGAAAGAGCGCTGATGTTTGAAATACAGATATTTTATATATAGTTCAGTCACAAAAGTTTCAAATCTGTTTATACTTACAGCAGGGAAAGAGCGCTGATGTTTGAAATACAGATATTTTATATATAGTTCAGTCACAAAAGTTCTAAATCTGTTCATACTTACAGCAGGGAAAGAGCGCTGATGTTTGAAATACAGATATTTTATATAGTTCAGTCACAAAAGTTCCAAATCTGTTTATACCTACAGCAGGGAAAGAGCGCTGATGTTTGAAATACAGATATTTTATATATAGTTCAGTCACAAAAGTTCTAAATCTGTTTATACTTACAGCAGGGAAAGAGCGCTGATGTTTGAAATACAGATATTTTATATAGTTCAGTCACAAAAGTTCTAAATCTGTTTATACTTACAGCAGGGAAAGATCGCTGATGTTTGAAATACAGATATTTTATATAGTTCAGTCACAAAAGTTCCAAATTTGTTTATACCTACAGCAGGGAAAGAGCGCTGATGTTTGAAATACAGATATTTTATATATAGTTCAGTCACAAAAGTTCTTAATCTGTTTATGCTTACAGCAGGGAAAGAGCGCTGATGTTTGAAATACGGATATTTTATATAGTTCAGTCACAAAAGTTCCAAATTTATTTATACCTACAGCAGGGAAAGAGCGCTGATGTTTGAAATACAGATATTTTACATAGTTCAGTCACAAAAGTTCTAAATCTGTTTATACTTACAGCAGGGAAAGAGCGCTGATGTTTGAAATACAGATATTTTATATAGTTCAGTCACAAAAGTTCCAAATCTGTTTATACCTACAGCAGGGAAAGAGCGCTGATGTTTGAAATACAGATATTTTATATATAGTTCAGTCACAAAAGTTCTAAATCTGTTTATACTTACAGCAGGGAAAGAGCGCTGATGTTTGAAATACAGATATTTTATATAGTTCAGTCACAAAAGTTCCAAATTTGTTTATACCTACAGCAGGGAAAGAGCGCTGATGTTTGAAATACAGATATTTTATATAGTTCAGTCACAAAAGTTCTAAATCTGTTTATACTTACAGCAGGGAAAGAGCGCTGATGTTTGAAATACAGATATTTTATATAGTTCAGTCACAAAAGTTCTAAATCTGTTTATACTTACAGCAGGGAAAGAGCGCTGATGTTTGAAATACAGATATTTTATATAGTTCAGTCACAAAAGTTCCAAATTTGTTTATACCTACAGCAGGGAAAGAGCGCTGATGTTTGAAATACAGATATTTTATATAGTTCAGTCACAAAAGTTCCAAATCTGTTTATACCTACAGCAGGGAAAGAGCGCTGATGTTTGAAATACTGATATTTTATATAGTTCAGTCACAAAAGTTCTAAATCTGTTTATACTTACAGCAGGGAAAGAGCGCTGATGTTTGAAATACAGATATTTTATATAGTTCAGTCACAAAAGTTCTAAATCTGTTTATACTTACAGCAGGGAAAGAGCGCTGATGTTTGAAATACAGATATTTTATCTAGTTCAGTCACAAAAGTTCCAAATTTGTTTATACCTACAGCAGGGAAAGAGCGCTGATGTTTGAAATACAGATATTTTATATATAGTTCAGTCACAAAAGTTCTAAATCTGTTTATACTTACAGCAGGGAAAGAGCGCTGATGTTTGAAATACAGATATTTTATATAGTTCAGTCACAAAAGTTCCAAATCTGTTTATACCTACAGCAGGGAAAGAGCGCTGATGTTTGAAATACAGATATTTTATATATAGTTCAGTCACAAAAGTTCTAAATCTGTTTATACTTACAGCAGGGAAAGAGCGCTGATGTTTGAAATACAGATATTTTATATAGTTCAGTCACAAAAGTTCCAAATTTGTTTATACCTACAGCAGGGAAAGAGCGCTGATGTTTGAAATACAGATATTTTATATAGTTCAGTCACAAAAGTTCTAAATCTGTTTATACTTACAGCAGGGAAAGAGCGCTGATGTTTGAAATACAGATATTTTATATAGTTCAGTCACAAAAGTTCTAAATCTGTTTATACTTACAGCAGGGAAAGAGCGCTGATGTTTGAAATACAGATATTTTATATAGTTCAGTCACAAAAGTTCCAAATTTGTTTATACCTACAGCAGGGAAAGAGCGCTGATGTTTGAAATACAGATATTTTATATAGTTCAGTCACAAAAGTTCCAAATCTGTTTATACCTACAGCAGGGAAAGAGCGCTGATGTTTGAAATACTGATATTTTATATAGTTCAGTCACAAAAGTTCTAAATCTGTTTATACTTACAGCAGGGAAAGAGCGCTGATGTTTGAAATACAGATATTTTATATAGTTCAGTCACAAAAGTTCTAAATCTGTTTATACTTACAGCAGGGAAAGAGCGCTGATGTTTGAAATACAGATATTTTATCTAGTTCAGTCACAAAAGTTCCAAATTTGTTTATACCTACAGCAGGGAAAGAGCGCTGATGTTTGAAATACAGATATTTTATATATAGTTCAGTCACAAAAGTTCTAAATCTGTTTATACTTACAGCAGGGAAAGAGCGCTGATGTTTGAAATACAGATATTTTATATAGTTCAGTCACAAAAGTTCCAAATCTGTTTATACATACAGCAGGGAAAGAGCGCTGATGTTTGAAATACTGATATTTTATATAGTTCAGTCACAAAAGTTCTAAATCTGTTTATACTTACAGCAGGGAAAGAGCGCTGATGTTTGAAATACAGATATTTTATATAGTTCAGTCACAAAAGTTCTAAATCTGTTTATACTTACAGCAGGGAAAGAGCGCTGATGTTTGAAATACAGATATTTTATATAGTTCAGTCACAAAAGTTCCAAATTTGTTTATACCTACAGCAGGGAAAGAGCGCTGATGTTTGAAATACAGATATTTTATATATAGTTCAGTCACAAAAGTTCTAAATCTGTTTATACTTACAGCAGGGAAAGAGCGCTGATGTTTGAAATACAGATATTTTATATAGTTCAGTCACAAAAGTTCCAAATTTATTTAAACAGACAAGTGTTATAAAGTGACCATACTCCTAAATTGTTGTATATTTTTAAACAAATACCTAAATTATACATAAATACGTATTATTATACTTAAATAAGTTTCAACTATTTGTTTCTACCACAGAGCACGGAATCGCCGCGCCTACAGCGTCTAGGGACGGCAATCGGCAACCCTAATAAAATTCGTGTCGCCGAAAGTGTGTTGAGCGCACATGTTTTGTGTTGGACCGCCTCAAAAGCCGTCAGTCTCTATAAGACATCTCTGTCGGTGACACACTTGCTTAGTGTGGGAAGTGTTAGTGCTGCTTCTAATTGCGGCGCTTAAGCGTGTTCATGCTCAACGACTGGCTGAACGCTATCCATCTTCAGGCCGTAAATGGACTGATCAGACGAGTCTGAAGACAGAACGTACTGTATATGGTAGCCTTTACAGCAGAGTAGTAAGAACAAACAGAGGAGCGTAGTATTTGTTAACAAAGGGAGCGACAAGCAATCTGCGAGTGTTTGAACATTGTTCTGTACACGTCACCCTTTCATTGTAACAGAAAGACTGAAATAAACATAGATTATGTTTTCTTTGGTCTAGCGTTTAATCTAGCCAGGTGTTTTTTTAAATCAGAAACTAGCTTTTGCCCGCGGCGTCGTTCGCTTTGATGTCGGAAAATATCCCACGGGAACGTACTACCGGGATTAAAAGTACCCTATGTGTTAATCCAGGTACACAATTGGGTATAATGTCTTCTCGCATCCAAGGTTCGGTGCGCGGATTTTTCCTATACAAATTTTTCATCCCCTATTTTACCCTCTTCTCTTGGGATGATTTTTCAAAAACGCTGATACATCTAATTATTAATTACCAGGCTAAATACAAATTTTCATGGTTTGAACTACAAAACTAACAGGTTTCCCATTTATACTTTCATCCTCTATTTTAAGCTCTCAGGGACTGATTTCCCAAATCACTGAAACACATGGTTTTTAATTTTTAATCAGAATGATAAACACCAATTTTCATGGTTTAAACTACAAAAATGACGATTTTCCATACAAACTTTCATCCCCTATTTAACTCCGTCTACATTATAAAGGGAACCTCTGTGCAAAATTTCATCTTTCTAGGTTCAAGGGTTTGGGCTGGGCGTTGATGAGTCAGTCAGTCAGTCAGGACTTTTCTTTTTATTTAAATATAGCATTAGTGATCAGTAAATTAGTTACTTTTTCGGAAGCTCGATACAGCGACTGAACGTTATGCTCGGAACTTAAACGGATTCGACCGAAAGCTGGGAGTCGCTAAAATTTGATGTATATGTCATGTGACGAACTTGTTAATTAGTAAAATGTAGTAGGTACGTATGTCCACTAAGAAGCTAAATGTGCTGAAGGTATAGCACTACTACAGCAGATTTAGGCCGACATATACCTCAGCCTAAGTTTTCGCCCTGTGATATTACTGCTCTAAAATATAAATCCTCATTCATCCCAAGCAGCACGCAAGCGTTGTCAACATCATTAAAACAGCCTATTTAGAACTTAGAGGTCTTATAGAGACTTACAAGTGTGTCAAAAAATAATTTTGTCTTTCTACGAGTGATGTATGAGTCATTATACAACTCAAACTGTATAAAATCATTATTAAGGGTTCCGCGAAAGCTTAGGCTACTTAAACAGAATATTAAAACTCTAATATACAGCTTAAGTATTTTGTGACATTTTAATCTGGTTTTGTCGTTAAAGCTGTATACAAGCTGTATTTTGTAAAGAAGTTGTAAAGATGGTCACCCATCTACGGATCAACCGCGGCAAGCGACAGCTTAACCTGATCGAACGACCCGTGCGGCTTTTATTACTTAGCCACAAGCCCCTCCCTAACATAGAATTCCTAACACCTAAAATTCGAAGACATGTGACTTCTACCAATCCGCATTGAGCCCTGGAGCGCGCTTGGCGCTTATGGCCCACTTTCCTCATAGGAGCAGCCTTAAATTAGGTGACCTTTTCAATACGGCTTATACGTAAAAACATTGTTGTTATTCTACTCTTTCCATATTTTGTGTCCACATTGTACTGAACATAGCTGGAACAAACAAATTGGAGTAATATATTTTATAGCGCACAATGAACGAGATTAGCATCACGGACATGACCGTGGCCTTTTTCCCAGTATTTAATCCATTAATTCATCACATATGAGTAGTACATAATATATTATGTATAAGGACTTTACGGGTTTTTTGTTGTTAGTTTATCTGCCTCGTCACTGCTGTCTGAATAAGTCATTATTTATTGAATTATCGAAATGAATTATGAACGTTTGAAATATGAATTAATAATGTATAGGTTATCTGTAATACTTATCTCTATGTACTAAGTAAGTTCTATTTAAATGGTTTGGGGAATTAAAAAAAAAAGCGGTCGTTAAAGAGCATTTTACATCACAATATTTTTAACCCCGACGCAAAAACGACGGGGTGTTATTCTTTAACAAAACTTTCGTCGTCTGAGGATTTCTTGCTGATTTTCTCCGCTGGAATGAAAACACGAAAATACTGATAAAAATACCTATCCTATTTACAATGTACCTACTTGTAACTTTGTAAATAAATCTTGCTAACTAGAAAACTTTTACAAAGATGCATTTAATGGGACTGTGGCAATTATGAACTACGAGAACACAGATAAGCTTATCTGTTTCAAATAGTTCTCCATTTGTGAATTTTAATCTATGAAACAAGATATGGATAGAAAGGGGGTGACAATAATAGAGAAGTATGAAAAAAAATGCGGCTAAGTGCGAGTTGGACACTAAGGGTTTCGTACCATCGTACAAAATTTACCTATTACCCACCACACCCCCTTTAATTTATAACATAACGTTATTTTTATTATTTGTTCTTAAAGTGGCTATAGTATGTGTATAACGGTTCAAAAGATGCATTCCTGTGACCGACAGAAGGGCGGACTGTGGAACGGTAGTAAGAGCCATTCGCAACCGTTAGGTATGGAAAGATATTTAAAAAATTGAGATAAGGGACAAATAATGACGCCTTCTGAATTTAAATACTTACCTCTGTTCGTTACCGTTTACTATTATTGCAGGCTTAGCACGAGAACCGTAGACATGCGTTCTGTCGTCGGAAGTGTATCGTAGACAAAAATTACGTTTATGTACAGACAGTTGAGAAATGTAGACAAGCGATTTCTATTCTACAGTAGAGTAGAAATAGAAAGCGTCATTCTTAGCCTGCTGGTAACTTGGAGTACCTATCCTGTATAGACATGGGTAGTTCGCGAACGATTGAAGAAAATGAACTACTTCATATCAAAAAATAAACTTATCATTCATTCAGTAGTCATTCAAATGTGTCTCTCCTTCACTTACTTCAGTCTTTCTTTTCGCTATTTCGATTTTAAATACGCCAGCCTAGACAAAAATTTCTAACAATCAGTAAAAAAAAAAAAACAAAACATACTACTTACTTATTAAAAATAGTTTTGCTTAAATTCATATTTCTAGGTTGACAGTCCTAAGCTTGTTTAAAGTATGAAGAAAAATCGACATACGTATAAAACTGAACTAGTGAAGTGTATCATTTGTCGTAACTTGTCAATCACTATCGTTATCCTAAGATAGGACTCGTTCTGATTTGCTGAACTAAATGAACTACTGAAGTAAATGAGTGGACTACTTCACTAAGCGAAAAGATATACTTCATTCATTTCTTTTTACTGACACATTTTGCGCATCTCTAATCCTGTGGGCTACAATATTGACAGCGCCTAATAAATGGGAATTAGCTACTGCCACGTCATGTTGCTCTTATTAGACGTGAAGGCGTTGTTGGTCATCCCATAAACAGATAATTAATTTATTTTACGACATTTAGCGGGTGGGATTCCGTTTTATTCTCGCCGGGTTCGCATAGGAATTACAAGGTAATTGTCCATACAAAGTGCGGGATTTTTAGCATAGCTATACCTAAAATTTTAACATTTTCGACTAGTAAAGTATCTACCTACCTACTTCAAGTAACCGGGTGTTGTAGCACATCTTGGGATAGGCCTATTTTCAGCAGTGGACCGCGATCAGCTGAGTTGATTGATGTTAATTGAATTATTGTTATCGTTAACTAATGCTTTTAAGTCTTTTTCTAAATTTACTATTGGTCCAATACGATTAAAGGTTTCTTCAAATAGGTACGACGCGACACTTGTAGAACAATTTGCATGATGTTTTCATAGAAATTGTGGCGACGCCACTGTCGTCGCGGCGCGATAGTCTGCATGAACCTTCATACTCCGTGGTCGGTATAGCAGTACTAATATTACGCTCAAAGTTCACCTAAATCGTTTCTAGGCATGTTAGTCCATACATAATATTGTTAATAGACATAAATTACACATCAGAAGCAGCAGCTGGCATAGGATTGTCGGTTATCGATGTCCTCGCTAACATTGATTAATTGTACGCGCCGCCCCCTCCAGCCGCGGAGCGACGACGTGATGGCTCTGATGGCTCCGAAGGCTGTGATGGCCCCCGATGCGCTGCCAACGGTTATAATTACGAGAATTGTGCTTAGCAATCGATAGTTAGTTAGTTAATCATGTATTTTTAGTATGTAGAGCTTTATTAGACATACAAAGAGACGACTAAAAACATATTAGGTATTTTTTAGGGATACGCCTTTTTTCCGATACGTTACCGATACCGATGCTCTTATAAAAATATCGGCGATACTGATACCGATACCGATATGCTTATTGATTTCAAAAATGAAGGCAAAATAAATAAAACACAAGTCAGGTTATTTTTTAATTAATATGAAAAGAACAAATAACAGGACAAATTAAATAAAACCGTTTGTTAATAACTATAGACAGGTTGAGATTAGTTAATAGTATATTTAGTATTGTTAGTTCGTGCTTCGTTTGTAACGAAATAGACGAGACAACACCCGCGTTTACATTACATTTTTAAAGCGCGAAATTTGAAAAGTATCGGTGAATCGGCCATAAAAATATCGCCGATGCCGATATATCGGCAAGCTTCGAGTAGCGCCAATATATCGGCATCGGTATCGGTATCGGATGCACGCCTAGTATTTTTTTTGAAGTTAACTTTCCAGCAGATCCGATCTGAAAAATATTTTCATGAAACGTTTTTATGTTTTGAAAGTTATATTATAGAGTTAAGTTATTATTACTAAGTGCAGGATTTTTGGGACCACACATTTTCGCCATTAAGTCAAAATGTTTGGATTATGTCACAAAACGAGTTTCGCGTCAGAACAACAAATGATGGATGTCAGCTGATCAACAGTAAATTAAAGATAGTCTGACTAATAATTGAATACAGTTGATTAACACCTTCTATCGTAACTACTTTCCCATCATAAATTGTGCAAAAATAATGAAAAACAAGGACTAGGTTAATTCAAGCCGATATCATAATGAATAGAATAAAATAAATAATTAACAGTTAGAAAGCTTTTCATTCAATCAACGTCACTTGTTCAGCTTATCACTGAGCTTATCAACCCAAGGTACCTATAGTATACTGGTGTTACGTCATCAAGTAGGGTTTTATTACAATTTTATTTTGTACAGGTCATTACCTTAACAAGAGGATTTCAGGGCGTACATTGATATTGTTATCGTGAGCGTCCTTATTATTTGTGTTAGTAGTGAAATATAAAAAAATAACAATCGGTTTGTTGTGTGTCTGTTCTTTAATTTTTGATGGATTTACTTATATAGGCATTATTTGGTTTATCCATTAGGAATTAGGAACTTAGTAGCAGCCCGGAATCTAGATTTATTCCCGGTTGATTGCTGATTGCAATAGCCTCGCGCCCATTACATAACTGGCGAAAAGTGTGTCCCCCATACATTATACACATCTGACTAACCTTTTGGGAATACAGGCGTGATGTTATGTTTTCTTTACTAGATGTGGCTACATCTAGTAGCTGTCTACCAACAAGGAATAATAGTAGGTAGGTACCATTTTATATTAGCCGCTCACTTAGTTAAAATATAAATTAAGGCGGTGACGGCTACGAGTTGAATAAAGAAAGCCATGTAAATTCTTGTGTAATGGTATACTGCACAACCTCTTCATTTACTGATTTTTGTTTATCTTGTGTTTATTATTAAATTACTCTGTGTTGTTGTCTCTTATTCATGAATAAAGATTATTGTATTGTTGAGGAAGCCAATTCTATCACAGCCTTTTGAAAACGTGATAGCAATAAATATACAACACATGTTGCTCTCATAATCTTAAAGGCGTGCGGACACATTTAATGTAATGTAAACAACTAATAAATCACATATACACACTAGTAAAATATGATAGGTGATACGGCATAATTATACGATTGAGTACAAAGGTACTGCTCATTTCTTAAGAAATTTCTTCCAGCAGACGAGTGTTACTGAGAAATTCCTAATAGAACGGAGAGCTGTGGTGGCCTAGTGGTAACAGTAGCGACTTACGAGTTGTAGGTCGTAGGTTTGAAACCCAGATAGGCGATTTACTTTATGTAAAATAATTCATCAAGACTGCTCTCAAAACGGTGAAGGAAAACATCCTTTTTTTTGGGTGGGAAATCATCAAATAATTTCTCCCTCTCTGGATGGAGCAGGAGGGCGTGTCAGACTTGTACTGACTGAAACCCACCCGTGTTCCCACTGTTACCTGTGTGCCAGGGGCCGCGGTATCTCTTTCAAACAACCCGCACTTTCAGGCCCCATCAGTTGGTGCTGACATCTCTTTGAGGCGCTCGTGGAACACAACGCGCCGTCGACCCGGGCTTGGTCCTTACCGGACAGCGAGCTACCCATTACTCGCCGCCCGCAAGCCCGCGCAAGGAAAACATCCTGCCGGCATATTCTAGAAGTAAAATTTCAAAGACATGTGATCTACCACACCGCACTGGGCCTGCGTGGTGGATTTCGGCCTACACCCTCTCACTGAAGGAGGCCAGCAGTGAGGACATTATGATCTGCATTATGATATAAAATGTAGCTAGCAGTATTTACTTCTTCCTGCTCTTTTCGTCAGATCGGGTTCCGTAGTACCAAATAACTCGCACACTGGTGAAATTGAAATAATCTTAGCTTTTTCGTCAAACAACACATGCCAGAAGCGATAAAGTTATTTTGGGCAAAGGCCAAGCCACGATTTTTGGCAAAGGTTATAAGGGGTTAGCAAGTTGATAGCTTAGCATTTAATAATGTTCAAAACGTGATTTTTGTAATTGGCGCGACATTTTTGGCTAACTTATTATTTCAGATAAAACATGTTTATTATCTAGATTCTGTAGAAATATATTTTGTCTATTGATAACCAACGTATGATGTTCCCACGGTTGGAACACAGGCATCCCTTCGGTGAGAAGGTGGTATTTTGTCTATGGATAAACGAAATGTCATAACTTAAAGGGTGGGGTATTTAATTGCGTAATAACAGTTCTCTATCTATTAAATAAAGAATATCTTTTCTGAGTACAATAATGATTCATATTAATGAGAAGCAATTACTGTTATCTGCAAACATATCCAAGAAAACGGGACAAAGATGTCGTTTATTATCGAACTAAAATACTAATAGGCCGAAAAATACTGTTGATAATACGTGCCCGAGAAGAACGTGCCCTGATTATTTTGTTTAGGCCATATCACTCAAACATGTTGATATAGGACAAAGACTATAATGATCATATTCCTCATCTATCTATCTATAATTATAATCTATGCTATATATATATAAATAATCTATAGTATGTATATATACTAATATTATAAAGCTAAAGAGTTTGTTTGTTTGCTTGCTTGAACGGCTAATCTCAGGAACTACGGGTTCGATTTGAAAAACTCTTTCAGTGTTAGATAGCCCATATCGAGGAAGGTTATAAGCTATATATCATCACGCTAAGACCAATAGGAGCAGAGCACCAATGAAGAATATTTCAAAATCGGGGCTTTTTCCCTTTTGAGAGCTTCCGCTGCGTGCGCTGCGTAAACGGTTAAATTTTCGCAAAAATTATGTGTTACAGAATTATTTCCCTTTAAAAGTTCTAGAAAAAGTCCGCGACAGCATGTCTATCTTTTAAGGTTGGCTCACTATAACCTTTTTTATGCTAACCAAATTTGTTCTAAAATAATGCATTTTTTGCGAAGGGGTTGAACGCGCTAATCTCAGGAACTACTGGTCCGAATTGGAATATTATTTTAGTGTTCGATAGCCCACTTATCGAGGAAGGCTATAGGCTATATAACATCACGCTAAAACCCTTAGGAGCCGAGCAAAGAGAAAAAAGTCACGAATACGAAGTACTTGCACGGGCAGGCGAGACGAGCGACGGGGTGGGTCGGCGAGCAAGAAATTTAACGCGAACGAGATCGCGAGCAGAAGCTAGTATAATAATAATCAGCCTATAATGTTCCCATTGCTGGGACACAGGCTCTCGGTGAAAGGGAGTGGGCCGTAATCATCCACGCGGGCCCAAAGCGGGTTGGTAGATGTCACATGTCTTTGAACTTTTGGTTCTAGAGACATGTCGGTTGGTTTCCTCACGATGTTTTTCTTCACCGTTTTGAAAGCAGTGGTGATGAAGTAATTTAGACAAAGTAAAGCGTCTAGATAGTCGTACGTCAAACCTACGACTGATAACTCGTAAGTCGCGGCCGTTACCACTGGGCCTTAAACGCTGTTCTTTGTCACTTGAGAACGGCTGGATCGATTTGGCAATTTTTGTTATAAAATATCCGTTATAATCCGGATTAGGTTTTTATGGAATGAAAAATTGGAAAACTTTTCCGGAAAATGTGTATATCCGGGAAAAACTGAACGTCCTTTTTCTATAGGATATTTGTATGAATTATTGAAAATTGGACAGGACAACGTCTTTTGAGACTATGAGATAAATCATAATGAATTACTGATTTGTACTGTCATTACAAGCATTTGGTGGCAGATTATGACGATGTTATTCTATGGGCTAGTAACTAGTTGTGGGTTACTTATTTAATTTATTTCATGTGATGTTAATTTTTTTCGCAGTATTTTCCACATCCACCGTCGACTGCCTCGGTGGTCTAGTGGTCACGAGGTCCTGAGTTCAATTCCCTGGTCAGGCAAAGTATTATTGCTTTTGCCATCTGGAATTTCTCAGTAGAAGCCCTGAGAAGGGAGTTGTACCTGGGGCCCAAGTCTGCTATTTTTATAAATTCGTCATTCCAACACGATCCCATTGTCATTTTGCTAAAAGTTCGTAATCTGCTAAATTCATAATGGTCGATCATTGGTCGATCAATGGTGTCGTAATAGAATTGTGTCATAATGGCATTGTCGTATTGCCATTATTATAAAACCCGTTAGTAGAAATGATTTTCCAAAAACGACTACTAAATTTGAACATTTAATCATGCCCGATTTCTTTTAAATATATATTTTTACATATTACTTATTATTATATATTAGTTTATTAGTGTAAAATTTTAGCAGATTACCACCTAAGTCAGTCATTCATTTGTCATTATGTACGAGATTATGAATAAATGCCATTTCTTTCAATGGAGTGTCGGTGGCTGATCCTTGCAAAGTCATAATGACGCCATTATGTTAGTAGATTACCAAACTTGTCAAAATCAACAATTATGAAATCAATGATAGACCATTCTGACACTATTGTAATAGCAGACTTGAGGCCCTGATTGATGGCAATGGGCTCGCTCCCTATTACATGGGACTGAAAACATAGCTGACGAAATGTGGGTGTACTATAGATACACTTCTGCCCAATGCTTCGGGGAAACAAGGCGTGATGTGCTGTTATGTTGTTATCTACCGTACATTCATTCATTCATTGAATGACAACGCTTGATCGTGGAACGTGAATGAGGGTTTTCATGAATATTCAAGCCACCAGTTGGCGCCACTTTGACAAGCCTCCAGTTCGACAATGAACTTAAATATTTGATGACATTCGTTTCATTCTTTCGTTCACTGTTCAGTGCGTAGGCGCTTTGACACTTTTGACAGTGCCCGGACCTGACGTCTCAGTGCTGCCACCTAGTGAACGTCATTTTAGAAAACCCTCATTATGCACAAACGTTCTTAATACAGCATGTTTCAGACAGGTGTGGTCATTTGTAGCAGCACCTTTTAATATAAGAGTATTTCAAGCATTTTTTCTTTTTGTTCGATGAAATCAAGATCAAAATATTTTATTTCACTTATCCCTACGTGGGCAAAACGTCAGAAGCTAGGTGCACGGTTCCAATTGGTCGCTTCCTGTGGAAAAGAGCTAGTAAGAAACTCCACGGATCCTCTTGGATGTCCTCCACCCTGAAAGGTGGGCAGATCATCAAACTAACATTACATGGGACCAACATTGTAATTATTTTGATAAAATAATGAGCGTCCCATACAATTGGGTCGAGTAACTCGAGTATAAGGTATTGAAGTTGGGTTTGGAAGAGAGGATATTTTTTTCGCGATAAGGATATTGGTGCCGATGGGAAATCCATACGCACACGGCTTATTTAATATAAAATTATAGTATTTGCCTTGTAACTAATAGGTAGGCACTAAAGGACTGATACTTTTTAATTATTATTGAGAGGCCTAAGTTCACTAGTAGGTTAGCCACTATCCCTGCCAGGATCGCGGATTTGTTCGAAAGAGTTACCGTGGCCATGGCACAGGCAACTGAAGGAACTTCTTCCTTTCTGCTCAGAGTGGAAGAAGGCATTTGATGGTTTCCCACCCAAAAAAAAGGACCATCAATACAAATATTATAATTGGCACACAGATAGACCGTGACCTGGCTTAGGACATAAGACACTTTTTATCCCGGTAGTACTTTCCTGTGGGATAATTTCCTATATCCAAGTGAGCTATGCCACGGGCAAAGACTTGTCTAAATACCTATATGTATTTGATTCATATCACATTATTTTATAAGATCGTGTGTGACCAAATGTATGAACGTAAGCGAAGCAAAAATAATATTTAAGGATCATAGCAGGTGGAGTTCTGGCTACAGAACTCATCGTAGGAACTATCTGCTTACCCCCATGAGTTGAAGGCGTGAGTTTATGTATGTGTACGATAGACTACCAGAGATATTTATTCAAGATCTGTCGGACAATCCCGAAACATAGCTGTGAACATGTTTATCTTTGATGTCAAGAAACTTGTTACGTTCTCAACAAATATAATAGGTATTTCTTGACCAAGAATATGGATCATATTTGTCATTCGGTATTTTCAGTGCGTTTTAAGGTCTGAATCTGAATGAACAGGGTTGAGCATAAAGTGAAGATTACTTCATTGACGTAGATACGAGTGTTGGTTATATCGAGTAGAGTAAGGGCGTCATACAACATAGCGTTACCGTTTCGAAAAAAAAAAAATTCTTTACAAAATCGAGAATATTTGCAAAACAGTTAGGAAATTTTATTTTTTTGTATTATATCTTTTATATAATTTAGAATTCTTTATTTTCTAAAAATATGAGGCCCGATCAAGTCCAGATGGGGAACCAAAAAGCTGGACAATTCCGGACGAATCCAGTCGGATGGGTAACTCTACGTACATCATCATCTGTCTGGACTTTTCCCAAGAGGTCGGCTTCCAGTCTAACCGGAAGCAGCTGAATACCAGTATTTTACATGAAGCGACTGCCTATCTGACCTCCACAACCCAGTTACTGAGTACTACGATACTACTTGGTAAGACTGGTTTTCTGACTTTTGGGCTTCTGACGACCCGTAACGACTGTCCAAGATCAAGTTGGGTAACTCTACGTCCAACTATTGATATTTGCTGAATGATAGATGTAACATAATCTACTTTAAGTTACTTTTACATTGTATGTAAATTAGCAACCTCTATTATGCAGATTATGAGGAACCCCATACTTAGTTAATGCTAGTTTATGAATATTATACCTATGTTTAATATCTTGACGATAACCGTTTTTTCAACTAACATGTCCAATCTAAGAGAGCTGGGTGATCTGTAACTCAGGACCCTCCTATCTCAGACACCTTTCTCTATTTAAGCTTATGCATTATATTTACCCGTGCCTGTACATGGCGTTGAGATAAATAAAGATTTATGGTTATGATTATAACCACGGGGAGTTTGTTGCGCCACTTCGTCTTCCCAGCTAAAGCACTAGGAAGTGGTGAAGGGTGGGCGTTTTGGGCGACTGTCTTATGTATTTTGACGTTCGAAAAGTGCTGATTCTCAGTCTAATTTGAATAAATGACTTTTAATTTTGATTTTTTGATTTTGAACCAATTTAAGGACTATATAAAAAGATGCCTTAGTGTTTTTTCCATAGTTTACCTTTCAAGGATGGTCAAATATCTCCTAATAAAACATGTTTTATTAGGAGATATTCGGCTAGTTTAGCTATTACGTTGCTCAAAAAGCCACTAAGCTGAAATGGCACTGGGCTTGCCACGTCTGCCGTATGCCCAATGAGCTGTGAGCCAAAATAACTACTATGTGGAGTACTGACACAGAAGGCGTCGTAGCAGACCCTGTTAAGATGATGGAACGAGTTTAAGAAAACACACAAAAAGTTTAAGCTGGATCGAAAGAACTCGAGGTCATGGAGATAAGCCTTTGCCCAGCCGTGGGATGCAGCAGGCTAACAGTAACTACACATTGTTTTTTTAACGAAAAACATTTATCTGTCGTGTACATTCAGAGGGTATCGCGTTTTTTCTGTTTATTTATCAATAAATATGATACGTGCAGTAGTTATCAATTCAGCTCATCGAAGAGGCCATGGTTTTCTTATTTTAATACTTACTTCAAGGCTTTTTTCCAGAGCTGTTTCGTAGATTTTGATGAAGTAGCGTATTACTAACTTATTCAGCCGAATCAGGGCGTTAAGTCTGGCCATAAAAGTGATCGGTGGTATTCATACAAAGGCGATCCTTGCCAGTACTTTTGATACTTCATAGAAGGGACAGTATGTGCGCTGGAGCGGTGAAGGTTGGACATCTAATACTCACATTGTGAAGTACGAAGGGCTGACCATCCGTGAGCGCTGTTTGTAACATATTTTCTAAGAATGGTTGACAATGTTAAGTAGTCCGAAATTTTCATATAGAACAGAACTTGGTTTGGCCTTATATAATTAAGGAAAGGGTGTAAGACATAAAAAAAAAATTATTCAAAAAAAAAACAACCGACTTCCAAAAAAAAAACACTACAAAGTGAAAAATAACTTTAATTATGGAAGTCGGTGACTTTGGATATGCATTTTAAATTTTTGTCACCGCCTTCCGAAATTAAAGTTATTTTTCACTTTGTAGTGTTTTTTGGAAGTTGGTCGTCTTTTTTTATTTTTTATGTTTCCCTTTTTAGTGGTTCAAATGTGCTTACTCCTTCACAGCGTACCGGCGTGATGTTATGTTATGAAGTGGTGTAAACGATAGACATGCATGAGATTTCAGCAATTCCAGTCCATTTGCTATCATTTATTGAGAAGTTCCATTGCCTATCACCGAAGTTCTCATCAGATCTTCACCAAATTGAAATGAGACCACTCCGAGAAAGTACTCTTCTAAAAACTACCCAAATCGCTTGGCAGACCCTTCGTCGTGCAAGTTCCCTATACGCACAGTGCTATATACCTACGGTAAAATAGGTACTTAAGTGAGAGTACCTATTTTACCGCACGTTCCGTTCTATGGTGCGTAATTTTTAACTTTCGAACAATGGCTTCGTAAATGTATTTTTTTGAGCAAATGTGTTGAAAAAGTTTTTAATTTTCACTTTTTAGCTATAAAAAGAAAGAAAGAAAAAGTATTTATTAGACTCGCACAGGAATAACACAAACTTAACTAAATAACATACTTAATAAAATATAAATTAAAATTAGAGAAAAACAAAAAGTAAAAATAAAAACAAAGTCCCGTACGAGGCCAAAAGGCCCCTATCTCAGCATGATGCTGCGACATTAAAAATAAAATATATACCTACTACCTACCTACTATAGTACCTACCATGGCATGTACTGCCTCTCCCTCACGTGCGCCGCCTCCCTCTTTAGGTTATATTTACTTCGATTTGTTTTCATACAAAACTCAGGTATTTTTACAATTGAATAATTTCTAAATGTTTTGAAACTCATACTTACACATTTTTTTACTGCATTTATCGACTTTTGTCATTTATCACGTAACCAAGGAAAGTAAGTAATATCCGTGGGAAAGTAATAGAATTACACACCATTTGATTTATTTTGAGTTTTCTTTGAAGCGTTCGAGCATCCAGAAACACAACAATACATTTTAACTTAGTAATTATATTTTTTCACTTCAAAACGAGATTATTTTATTACGTGAAGTGTCAATTTCAAGTAATTATTCCGAGACAACCTTGGATTTGCGAAAATACTTTACAGTTATTTTGACATCATAAACGTTAGAAATCGTCGTTTGAGCTACAATTTTGCCAGTTATTACTCCATTTTCCGGATTCATAACTGTTACTTCTACATCTATGACATGCCCGGACTCGGAAGAGTTTTTGGCCTTTGGACATATTTTGACCACGCTGACGATCATTATTAATCGGCCGGAACTCATAATTTATCATTTTAATCATTAGAAACTATATAAATATAATGTAACCAAACATAAATATTGGCGGCAACACAATGACAGGTCTAAACAGTTTATTTTTTTGACCACACCGTAGCTCTCGTGTCGATTTGTGCTGCCATCTATAGTTCGTGCACGTTCCCTATTCTTTACGGTTTTCTTTTTAATTTCTATAAAATATTATAAGAATTCCACTAAGGAGTTTCACATTACGAGAATAAATAAGCTGACTGATCAAACCTCCTTGGAAGCGCTTTTGCTGAATACGTTTGTCTCACTTTAATACTAAAGAGTAAATGACACGAAAAGACGTAGTTCTAATATTCACCACGTGCATGTGGCGCCATTTGCAACTTTCCGACTGATGATAAACAAAATAATAATATGAGTTCAAGCGAGGAAACTGATATTAATATGGAATCTACGCCACCTGATATTTTGTATGAGGCGCAAATTGCAGAAAACGGTCTCTTGCCGCCAAAATCGCGAGAGCGCTATTTAATGATTTACAATAATTTATATCATGGAATCATTCTCTGAAAATGTTTTACATATTGTACTGTTTTCTCGCAAATGTGTTGAAAAACATTGTATGACACACGTGCAAAAATTGGTATTTACAAACTCGTGACTATGGTAAGCCCTCGACAAATTAACTATTTCCAAAAACAAAGCAACCGATATACGAAAAATATTACAAAGTGAAAAATAACTGTAATTTCGTAAGTCGGCGATAAAAATTAAAATACATATCCAAAGACACGGACTTCTAAAATTATTAGCCGGTTGTTTTTTTTTTTAATTTTGATGTCTGAATTGCTTTAATGCCTAAAGAATTATGCAGCTTACACCTATGGTTTGCTGATGGATGGATTGACATACAGCCGAAGTCTTTTCTTGGACTTCTTGGATGCATCTAATTAGATTGAGGAAAACACAGTCATTCATAAATATGCGGAAACCGGTCAGGCGTGAATAATGAAATGATAAACACACTAGACCGGTCAGATACATCTACAAGCTAAAACGAGATATAGGACATAAATTCAGCGCATCTTCAGAGTATTCTATTCTTTATTGATCCATTAAAAAAAAATACCATGTAGGTCGACCGCATGTCAATGTCAGTAAAACACTGACCAGCGTAGAACAAGACGCTAGCTGCTTACTTACTTACTGGTTTCGTTATCACTGATGTGCGGCCTACTGTACAATCGGACTCTGAGCTGGTACTGAGATTTAGACTTACAAAAATACCCAACACTCTTTGGGGGTTTAACGGTTGAATTCTAAAAGCCCAAACTTATCCGTCACGTTTGGAACCGCTAGTTGGAGGTAGCCGCAATTACAAACCAAGGAATCTTGAAATGTCAATCCCATCACCCATCATGGTAATTTCCACGTAGACACCACATCGACACAGTAATCATAGAATACAAATGTACCCTGAGCTGTAATGAAGAAACATTTTACACTTTAGATTTCACCATATTTATAATAATCTATACCTAAGCGATATTGTGAAACTGTCAATTCTGCCCTCAGCCATAGCTTCTTACGCAAGACAGGATGGTGAAGAATAAACTATGTTCAACCTTTAGAAGAAAGAAAGCAAGGAATAATGAAAGAATGAATAACAGAAAGTATGTAAGAAAGGAGTAAGTAAAGAATGAAAGAAAGGAATAATTAAAGAATGAAAGAAAGAAATAATGAAAGAATGAATAAAAGAAAGAAATTCAGGACCAAGTATTTGTAATAATTGTGTACACTCATAACGAATTTGTATGTATTTCCGTATTCGAAGCTATCGTCGTCAGACAAAAACTATTAATATCTACCGTGTCTTTTCTCATTCAATTGAATGCAAAACAATTGCATAAGACAAATAGATTTGTGAAGGTGATTTCCTCCGTTCAATTGTTTTTCATCGACCACGGTTACTCCATTTACCTTCAATGCCATTCGTTTCAAGTCTAGTTTGATGAATCGTGACAGAAATTACTAGTAATTAACGCTTATATTTGTAAACGCTATTAGTTAAGTGATGATTAGCGTCTCTTTAACCAAACATTTTTGATGTTTAAACATCTCGTAACTTTAAGCAACGTTTATTAATAAGGGGGAATATGTATCTTTTTAAACTATTGTGTGGTAAACTTACGTTCTTGCACCCTGTTCTTAATTAAATACATACATACATACGTATATTATGCATAAACTCACGCATTCTTCCTGTGGGGGTAGGCAGAAACCACAGTAGCCATCACTCTTTCTTGTATGTATATCATCGAAACCGCAATGTTTGTCAAAACAAACACCAATTTGTTTCCACGTCTTCAGGACGTTGTACCGCGTAATAGACGGGATATGACCAGTCTATCCAGCAAAAACGGCATTCATGAGCAAAAGTATCGTCTGCATGGCGCCTACTATATTTAACAGATTTTCTAAACGTTGGAAGGAGATAAATAGTAAGGCATTCAAGCGACAATTAAAAATGTTCCTTTCGCAAAAGGCTTATTATAGTGTCTCCGAAATTCTAGACGAAAAGGTTTTTCTTTGATTGGATAATTTTATCTTTTCCTGACACTAATATTAAATTTATATGAATATGGAATTTTGACATAACAACATAAAATAATTTTTAATTTATAAGTTTCTGAATTATAAACTTTGTATGTGCCTATTCTAGGTTTTTTTTAAATTTTTGTTATTGTTAATTTTTTTCAATGTTATGGACATATTTTTACGCCGATACTTACGGTTAAATATGAATGGACTCCAACTATGTATCTAATATGTTGCATGCTCTTGTTTGTATAGGTACAATGTTTAGATAAATAAATAAATCTTATCATAACTTACCATCTGCTACAATCCTTATACTCGTGTCACTTCTTTTACGTTCATATACGCACGCCGGTTACGAGTACTACTTATCCGACCTTTCTGATTCCTAATAAAATATTAAAAATAGATCGATTCCTAATAGAAATATTAAGACTAGATCGATTCCTAATAGAAATATTAAGAATAGATCGATTCCTAATATAAATATTAAAAGTTTAATAATGTAACAGTGCAGGAATGTGCAATCAGTGTAATGGAGCAGTGGTGGCCCAGTCGTAACGGCCACAACTTACTTGTTGGACGACCCACGAGGGTTTGAACCCAAGCAGACATTCTACTTTGCGTGAACAATTGTATCACCAATGATCGTGAGGAAACCAGCATGTCCTAGAATAAAAAAATCGAAGACATGTGTGATACATCTACTGCTTGCACTCGGCCACCATTTTTATAAAATTTCACTAATTGAATACTTACCCGGAATCGTCATAATAAATTCTTCTATCTGTCAGTTTATTAAGTAATTAATATACGTAGTTAAACCACCATGTCGTTGCATGCAATAAGGCCATTTGTCTAATACCCATTACCAGACTTAACTGCAAATTTCTGAACTAGCCGTTTTCTGACTAAAATAAAAAATAAAATAAAAAGAACCTGGTAATAGAACTCAGCACCCTAATTGCGTAACATCCTATTAATCACAATTTGATTCATTTTGAAGGATATAGCTAATCCATTGGTTCATATGTTCCAAAAAATTGTCAGCTCAACAATGTAAACTACGCATTGAATGTCAAAATGAAAGCCATTCCAACTGTTTAGTGTTTATTAACGCTATTACCCTGAAGGCTCGTACGCTCTGAAGTGATTACTAGTAGTAAAAAATTCCATTTAAATAATATTTATTTTTATTTTGTTTTAAAATGGCTATCTTTTGTAAGCGCGTGTAAAGACTATCTGCTGATAAATTATTATTTACATAATAAAATACGAAACACTCGTGACTGCAAAATAATTAAACCTGTTATATCTGCGATGTTAATATTATCGTTTAATTTTAATGAATGTGATGAGTATATTTATTATGTAACTGCTATATGTCTATTGTACGTTATATATGGAGTTTATGATGCTTGGCAGTAGGAAAAGACTATAAATGTGATTATCTTTATATACCATTATTATTGTACCTATGTTACTCGAATGAATAAATGACTTATAATGATACATATAAAACTTCGGTAAATGACTGACGAACCTACAAACACACAGTCTGAATGACTGTAGTCACGGTAGATATAAACGTAACTTCTGCAGTTTGGATCTGTTTGCCTTAACGTATAGAAAGTTTCGACTCATGGTACTTAATATATTGAATAATTAGTTTGCACTGTTGTTCCAATTATGCGGCACTACGTTTGACTTATGTTTTGACAGCTTCAAATTTAATTGATACTGAATTTACTATTAATATTCCTGTTTTTACGCGCTTTATACTAGCTTCACTTGTATGTTTGTTTGTTGGTTTGTTTGTATGTTTGTATGTAACCGACTCCTTTGGACGCTGTTTTGACCCACTTCAAACGGTCAGATTTTATTGAAACTTTGTAGACTTATTGAGGACCAATGACAATTCAAAAATTAAACTTAAAAATCACGCTTTTCAAGCAAGCAGAACTAAAAAATTGTAAATAAATAATAGTTTAAAAAACTAAAAAACACGCTTTAAAAACCAAACTAAAAAAATAGAAAATAATTTAATTCTATTAAAAAGCGTGGTTGCTTTTTGAGGTATTTTTATAAGCAATTAATATCAAGCACCCCACGCTTTTTACGCGTGTTTTTTAGTTTTTAAACTATTATTTTTATTGTTAACAACGGTAGTCTTCACATTTACCAAATTGTCTCATTGTGTATCCGTGGAGAACGTGGTTGATTTCGCTTTTGTATCATTTCTGTATCCTATCTTTTTGTAAGTCTTAATGTGTAATTGTTTGTTTTCCCAAATAAAAAAAAGCTTTAATTGAAAGAAAAATTCTCATTTTCACCAAAATGAAACGACACCTACATGTTTTACCTATATAGGTAATAGCACTCTTGAATTTTAATCGCTCGGCTCAGTATTGTGAGTTGTAAATCCAACAGTCGAACGTTTAGGTGTTGTCTGGTGTGTCAGTGAAGACGTACAAGTCGTGTTCTTTACAAGCAAAGTTGCAAAACACTTTTTTAGCTACATTTCGTATTACAGGTAACATGTTTAGTTAGGTAGGTACTGTTCCTTAGCGTTTGTTTCTATTGAATTGGTACAGAGCTTCAGAATACAAAGTTGCACTACGAATAAATCTTCTGAAAATTATCTCAAGAGACCATGTTTTCTTAATAGTTAAGTACAATCCTTCGTATAAAATGTAGTTAGGTTATTGAAACAGGCACATGAATGCGCAAACTGAAATTATGAATTCAGCACAATCATGTATCTAGACCTAAAGACATTTTTCGTCAGTTCTCAACAAAAAATCTGCTGTTTCATAGAAAAGTGCAATCAATACCTACGCGGTTAAAATGTCTGACAGAGCAATTTTTTTTAAATAACCGACGAAAAATTCCAACGTCCCCCTATGTTGGAATTTTTCAGAATTATGGGCTGAATTCCCGGTAATAAATTGTACGTCATGTTCCTCCCACCCTGCTTATTATACTACGTTCGATCAGCTCTTCTGTGTACCGTATACGGTGTGACCGGGTTTCTAAAACCAAAGTTTTTGCTAGCCATCGGAGAGCTCATGAAAGGAGAGAACAGTAGTCTGGGTCGCTGTCGCCGGCTACTGTGAAGAGGACTATATATATGTGTATATGTAGTATGTATGTGTGTATGTAGGAACAATAATATGAGAAGTTTTGAAGTGCCCACATGTAATAACTATTATGGCCGAAGGTGTAGAAATGTTTTAGTTCCAACTATTTTCAATAATCTTCCAGTCGATATAAACGATTGTATCACAAAAACCTCCTTTAAAAATAAAATTCATAAATATCTCTTTAATATATTTTGTGAAAGCCTAACTGTAGAGAATAATTAAGTAAGTTTGTTTTAAAAAGGAATGCAAGAGTAGTTTTAAGTAGGTGAAAAAGTACGTTATAAAAATTGTTTAATGTTAATAATTAAAAGTTTGTATAAAAATGGAGCTACGTCTGCCAACAAACTGCTATGCAGTTTGGCAGAGGTAAATGTAACCTGCAATGAACAAATTTCTGTGAATAAACACTTTTTCATTTTTCATTTTTTTTTTTTTGTTATAAAACGTAAATGATAGATTCTCGAGGTATGTTTTAAAAACAATAGCTCAGCTGTGTTAATACAAACATGGAGAAGACACGGTTCGTTGGGCCGCTCCGGCGCAGTCTGTAGAGCCAGCTAGTTATACACCACGCAAAAAGTATAAATAATGAGCTAATTCACTGTATTTTACATTAATACTGCACTGTCGTCACATAGCAACAAAATTCGGTGATCATTTCGTAAAAAAAACCAAAGAACGTACTGGTTACTTAATTATTGTTTTAAATCAATTATGATGATAATAGTTTTAAACGTCACTACGCTAAATGGAAGTTACAAATAAGTAATTAGAGAGTTTTCATTCATAAATATCTTCTGAAACTTTGGCGTTGTGGCTGTGTTTACACAGTAATCATGGTTTGATTTTCATATAATTGGATCATTGTTTTGAAAGGCTTTCTCAATGGCCTTGTCTCAATAGGTTTTTCGGAAAACCTTATGAATAAATATTTAACTACAAGGAAAATAATTAATCTTTGTGGAATTTTTGAATTAGGTATTTCCTGAACTTGTGAGATAGAATGCAGCTATTATATAATATTACTATTTTATAGAATAATATTATTGTCAGTCCAGACGACATGCTTTAATACCCATTGTTGTTTTGTTTACATTTTTTATGCTCGATTGTTTGTCTTTATGTTGACGTCACGCCAATCATTAGGTATCTAATGGTATTTTTTTACCAATATTGGAGTTCAGTCATCAGGAATTGACAAAGGGAATAGAAGCGTTGTCATCTTGAATTACTTTATGCAAACAAAAAAAAGTAAACAAAACGATGAATTTGGGCATAACAAATGTTTTAAATGGAACATTGGCGAATGTTCGTCATGTATGAACATTCCCAAAAACATTTTCATTCACTTCTGTACGATGTAAAGGTATAAAAGAATTTCAACGAATTGTTAACATTCCGACCTTCACGAACCAGATAACACGGTCTTATTGTGCCAATTGTGAACCAAGTAATTACCATTACATTAAAGAGAAAATGTAGCACTTTTGAAAAACATAGGTAATTTTTAATGTCCAAGACATAACTATAACAAGTTTGTAAACAACATAAGAATAAATTATACTCAACGTTACCGACACTACACAAATACATACACCAGGAAAATACTTGCTAGTAAAAGTCTTAAGTTTTGGTCTCGGGAAAACACTGCACTTCCACTCATACGGACATTGATGAAATAAAGAATCCTTTCACATTCCGCTTGGTAGTTGGTAATTCCTTCTCTACTATACATGATCAGTCTGCAGTCCGCTTTCTTGGTAACGTACAGTCGCATGTGAGTGGTGGGGTCCAGCACCGTCGTCACTCGCCAGTCTTTGATCTCGTCCTGAGAGCTCTCCGGAGGCAGGATGTCTGCATCGCGACTCCTGGCCTTCTCGCTCCACAGGCTCACGTCCACGCCATCCTCCGTCATCTTCCTCGTGTTGTAGTCGTGAATATAGTTGCTGAGAAACGCATGAGCGATGTCACAGTATATGGCGACGGTCTCGACCAACTCGACGTCTTCTATTCTGAGCCAACACTGGTCGGCGCGATCGTTCCGGTTCGGCAATTCGAAAGGGATGGGGAACACGTAAGGTTTCACATCTTTCGCGGCCACTTCGTAGCACAACACGAGTGCTTGCAACAGAGTGACGCCGATGACTTCGAGTAACATTTTAAATGTGCTGCTGTGACGACGTCATGATTGTAACTAAACGACATCGTGACGGCTCGGTGTCGCTACAAAGCGTTGCAGAGTGGCTAGCTGCCTTCATAAACGTGATTACAGGTTAAAAAACGATTATTAGATTGCAATTTACAACTCATTGTTGTGGGAACGAAATCCACGTGATTGAATGGTTGCCATAAGTTGAAACAATTCAACACAGTTATTTGTAATTGTTCTGCTCTTATTATCAATATATGTAGGTGTTACAGTGTTTCCGCAGTTAATATTAATATACGAAGGCTTTGTTCCTTTACGACAAATTCCGGTGCTTATAAGGAATGGTGACAGGAATTATTGTTACCCTAAGGTTGGTTGGCATTGCACTATCTATAATAAATTGTAAAACCATATTTTCAGCCAACATATTTAATATTGTTTTATGGCACCGTCTAAATTGAATTCGTCTAAGAAAAACTGATTGGTGGAAAAAATAATATTTATGCATTTCCGACCCATTCAATCTTCAGGACTCCCATATTCAGCAGGAGACGATTACGGACTCTTATTGACGATGCCTTCTTATGGATCTAATGACGTTTTGTGCACGCGCCATTTTAGTCAGTGCTGCAATGTTTCTCTGCAGTGCCGGTGGCTTGAGTGAGTCAGGATGACGCAATTAGTTTCAGTTTTTTTGACACAATGACAAAATGTCCCGCCGTCGTGGTGCGGGCCCGGTGGTCAAGAGATCAAGAGTACGAACCCCAGCAGTTGCATTATTGAAGTAAACCCACACGCACTTAGCACAATCATATTACATACAAACATATCAGCCTATAATGTTCTCACTGCTGGGAGACAGGCATCCTCTCTGAGACGGAGAGGACAGTAATCCACCACGCGGGCCCAGTGCGGGTTGGTAGATGTCACATGTCTTCGAATCTTTGGTTCTAGGACCTGCCGGTTTCCTCACGATGTTTTCCTTCACCGTTTTGAGATTACTGGTGATGAATTCATTAACACAAAGCAGAGAGAGACGTTACCACCGATTATTAGATTGTAGACAAGCAGATAAATATTAATTATATATGTATATGTAATACGGGCTGTTGTCCGCAAATCCACGTCAAAGCGCGTATTTTGCGTACGGGTGGGAGAATCGGTCATTCGATCCACCCCAGCTCCTTAATAATTGCCTGTTATACAATATGTAACAAAAACCCTGTTGTTCCTTTTAGGGACGTATACACTTACCTACAAGCACAACATTGATGAAGTTATAATAAAAAATATAAGCATTGGCTAGTCGAGAGTTCAATAACAAATAACTATTAAAATTGACACATTCAAAAAAATGTTAACAGTACCTGATTTTACAAGTATCCTTATTTCGCACAATAGACTACGAGCTCGGCGGCTTTCTTTGATCTAATCCAAATCAGTTAAACATTACAAATATTCATAATTAAATAATTATTTTAATTATTTTTGTTGGACAGTTTTTAGAAATGACATGCTTTATTACGTATGTATACCGATTCTGAAAATGTGGGTAGAAGGAACAACAGGGTTTTTGTTACATATTGTATAATTAATTACATAACAGGCAATTCTAGGATTGTTAATTTTGCTGGTGCCAATTTCCCTGGAATAATTCATACCAGGCGAACCAAATAATTGGCTACAAAAATCTTATCGCAAGTTAGTCCTTGCTTTACTAATTACTTATTTAGTTTTCCCCGTTTTTTTATTTTATAACACCCGGAAGAAGTAAAGGGCGTTTTGAGGATTGCTTTAGTTTATTCGATTGTATGTAAGGAGTACCTATTTGAAAGTAATCTTGCTTGTTTGGCATTTAGTGAGTTTAAGACCGGTATTTCCATTGTCATATTAAGATATATTTAGAATGCCATATTCTGATGTGATTTTATCCATTGATTTGAGTTATTTTTTTTATTATAAAATCTGGAATTTTCAGAGGAATAGACCAAAATACTGAGTTTATGTCAAAAGTTGGTGCGCGCACCGGCCAGCAAGGGGTCAGGAGTTCAAATCCCGGTAGTTAAATTATCTATATAATAATAAGTAAAGCAAAAATGTTGTACCCTTACGAAAATTACACAGTTGGAAGAGCTCGAATTTCGGTACAGTCAAAGTTTATATGGCAAAAAAGATAATGCAATAAAGATAAATGAATTATGGTCGAATTTCGACCACTAGGCGAACTCTAGTTGAAATAAAGACCCCAAACAAAAGCATATTGAAAATGTCATACAGTAACTAGTACACGTAGTCCAACAAGCAATTCTGTTAAACTTAGACATTGCTAGAGTAAATAAATTAAAAAAAGAGGCGACAAAATGATTTCCTAATTACTTATTTTCTTTTTTCCCATCTTTTACACCTTGAATCTATAAATGTTAGGAAGTCGTTTATAAGGATTGGCTTTTATTGACATTGTTACCAAAAAGATATTTAAAAAAGTATTTCATTCTATGTTGAAGTTATGACTGGATTTTTTTTTGTTTATAGCTTGTTTGCTTGGCATTTTGTGAGATTTAGACTGGTTATCTATATTTGAAATAGCTAGTTTTGAGGTTTTAGTAGAATGGCACACTAGTCAATAGATACCCGTCCTTCAGTCGTTTGCTCTTTGCTGAAGGTCGTGATGTTTATGACGATTTTTTATTTTTGGGTGGGAAATCATCAAATAACTTCTCCCGCTCGGTTGGAGCGGGAGGGCGTTTCAGACTTTTACTGACAAATACCCACACGTGTTCCCTCAGTTGCCTGTGTGCCACGGGCCGCGGTATCTCCTTTGAACAACCCGCACCCCTGGCAGATGTTTATGACGATATTCTTCCATTTGTATCGCTTGTTGTAACGTCGGAGGTCCTGGTTTCTGAAACAAAGAAAATGCGTTTATTGGCATTACAGCTTATAAATCCTTAAAAATATAAATAAAACACAAAACAATGCTAATAATGCCAATAGGGCCTCAGCTCAGAATATTGTCAGATGGCAACACAGTATGCACCACCTGACGCTGATTTTCATCTGCAACCCATGAGTACCATAAGCTAGAATAATAAATACATAGTGAACTGGAACTACGATAAATACCAAATATTTGCGTATTACCTACAATGAATTAATAAATAGAAAGTACCTACCTATAAAAAATCCCTCCCTTGTGGGGGAGGCTTATGTCCAGCAGTGGACGTCTTTTGGCTGATATGATGACTAACCTATAAGGCAAAATCGTTTTACTGCGTTGGTCTAAACAGATTGTCTCGCGGCTTTTTACACACTTTATTTATTAGCTTCACTTGTATGTTTGTTTGTATGTAACCGACTCCTTTGGACGCTATTTTGACCCACTTTAAACGGTCAGATTTCATTTGAACTTTGTAGACTTATCGAGGACCTATGACAATTCAATAATTTAAAAAAAAAAATGAAAAAACACGCTTTTGTAGTTAGCAAAACTAAATAATAGAAAATAAATAATAGTTTAAAAAACTAAAAAACACGCTTTTAAAAATACCTCAAAAAGCGTGGGGTGCTTTTTGAGGTATTTTTATAATCAATTAATATCAAGCACCCCACGCATTTTAATAGAATTAAATTATTTTCTACTTTTTAGTTTGGTTTTTAAAGCGTGTTTTTTAGTTTTTTTTAATAACAATTGACAATAACATCTAGGTGTTGCTTCACTCGGTCAGACCATCGTACAGGGCTACGTCGCTCTTTTCATCCAACTTTCCGTATTTATAAGTATTTTCAGGTTGTGCGGACGATATGGCCGACGTATTGCAGCACTCTCTGCGGTACTCGTAAGCATTTGGCCTATTCGGTGGATGCATTCGTCTTGTGTGCTGGGGTATACGCAACATGCGTCTTCAGCACCACATTTCCAATGTGTCGATGCATCGTCGGTCTGCTGCTTTGATTGTCCAAAATTCTCGTTACAAAGAAAAATAAGGAATATCAGTGTCCTGACGATGTATATTTTTGTCTTATCGTTCGCTAGACACTATAGAATGATATCTGTTCCTCATGCTTCGGAGAGTAAAGTAGCTAAATAGCTACTTAAACCAAGTGTTACAAATTGGTTTGATTGATGTTTTCTTGTTCATGTTATAAGCATTTCCAGGAAAGAACCGTTGTACGCAGTCCAGAACTTCAGAAGCCTAAAAGAAGAAGATTTTCGTTATGTATTGAAAATTGTTTTTATTTACATTGCTTATATAGCATATTTGCGATGCTTCCTGGCTAAATAATAACAGTTGCACGGGTCGATCGAAGTAAGCTACGTTTGCTGCTGTCAGATTGTGGATGGGTGATCATCGATAATATATCGAGACTCCACCGAGCCTGGGAAAGCACGCTAAGCCATCGGACCCTGGTGTTTTTTGTACATCTTTGACAGTCGTTACGGGTAGTCAGAAGCACGAAAGTCTGACAAACAGTCTTACCAAGAGGTAACGTGTTACTCAGTAACTGGGCTGTGGAGGTCAGATAGGCAGTCGCTCCATAGAAAATACTGGTATTCAGCTGCATTCGGTTAGATTGGATGTCGACCCCAACATAGTTGGGGAAAAGCTAGGCAGATTGATTGAGTTGCGTTGCTTCCTTCTTATTAATAAAAGCACCTTAGAAAAGTAGGATGCTGGGCTGACAAATATTATTCTTATGCCAGTTAGGATGTATGGCATCCAACTTTTGTTAGGGGATATACTAAATACAATGTTGAAGTATAAAGTACTCAGGTATGCTGTAAATGTACCATGGTACATTAAGTATGACGACCTCCGCCGTGACCTTAAAATGGTACTCGTCACCACTATCATCCTAAAATTTGCTGAAGCCCACACAGACTTCACCGACAGTGAATTTCGAGGCAATTCAGCTGCTAGACAACACGGACATAGTGCGTAGGCTAAAAGGAACTAAACCATTAGAGCATTGAGTTATAAGAGTTAGTTTAGTGTATGATGGTGAATTAGCTTTCGCCAGCGGCTTCGCCTACGTGGAGGATGGAAATTATCCTACAGGAACGTACTACCGGAATAAAAACTACCCTCTATGTTAATCCAGATTATAAACTATCTGTTAGCCAAATTACGTCCAAATCCGTTTTGCCGTTTTTGCCGTTTTTGAGTAACAAACATCCAAATATCCAAACATCTAAACATCCAAACTTTCACATTTATAATATTAGAAGGATATTAGGATATTAGGATCTGCCTAAGAAAGTGCTACGGAATTGTGGAAAAGTGCAAATTGGCCCTATTCTAAGATACAAAGTAATCCATCACCGTGTAAAATAATAAGTTAGAGTTAAATTATTCATTAGTATATTAGGCTAAATTGTACTACATTATAAGGAACTTTTTTTTTTTGTATGATACAATTAAAACAGTGACATTTAATCGACAATAATAATTTCAGTGAGTAATTAAATATAGAGGTGTCGAAGTTTGGTCATTCAGAAAAGGATAAATCTTAATCATTCTACTAATTATATGCTGTTATTGTTATTGTAATTAACTGGACTAAGGTAGGACGGATAACTAGGAATATCTAATGACGTCATTATTATCTTCCGAAGTTTCCAGGAGGAGGTGATGACAAGGTGTAGTAGAAATAACTGAAGACCTGAAAACAGCACCCAAATGCCTGACACAGTATCATTCAGAATCTGGATCTGTTTGAAGAATATTGCTAATCCATTGCTATAAAGCAATAAATGTTTATAAAAATGTTTGCTCAGCAACGTAAACAACGCAATGAATGTTGTAGAACCGTCTTTTTTGATTTCGTTTATGTCATAAAAAAACATTTTTCAAAAAAAAGAAAAAACAACCGACTTCCAAAAAAACATTACAAAGTGAAAAATAACTTTAATTTCGGAAGTCGGTGACTTGGGATATGTATTTTATTAAATTTTGTGTCACCTCCTTCAGAAATTAAAGTTATTTTTCAATTTGTAGTGTTATTTTGGAAGTCGGCTGTTTTTTTTTGGTAAAAGTTTTCAGTTACTCTCCAATGTACCTTTTTAACAGCTGACCCATACAATCACTCGGGTGCAATGCCAGGGGAGTGGGCAATGGCAGTAGGCACTTTGTTTAGCTTTTCTCTAATTTGGGAAGTTGGTGACTTGGGATATGTATTTTATTTAATCTTTTGTCACCGCCTTCAGAAATTAAAGTTATTTTTCAATTTGTAGTGTTTTTTTGTAAGTCGGTTATTGTTTTTTGGTTTATTTTTTAATTTTTCACTTTTTAGTTATAGTACCTACCCCACACAATTCGATTTTTCGTCATCCTTGTGGTCAAAACAATTTATATTTATGCGACAGCAGCAATTGCGGTTTGTTTGCTGCCATTTTTTGAAGAGTTCCGTTGTCTGTCTCCGAAACGCATCATCAGATCTATATGAATTTAAATGGAACCATTTCGAAATAAACCACTTTCGAACAAAACAAGAGTTTTGCAAATCCGTTTATATATGACGGAGTTATGCCCGAACACACAAAAAAAAAATCATAAACATGTCGAATTGAATACCTCCTTCTTTTGGAAGTCGGTTACAAATGAAAGCCATTCCTTCTGTAAGGGTCTTACAATTAGGTACACCGCGGGTTCTTGTCAGGCCAACCCTAATATCATGAAAACAATATCAACTTTTGCCCTACATATTTTTAAAATTTTTTAACCTTACATACTCTATTTTTAACCGACTTCAAGAAGAAGGAGGGTTAGCAATTCGTCATGATTATATATTTTTTTCTTTCGATGTGTGTTCGGGCATAACTCTGTCATATATAAACGGATTTGTAAAATTCTTTTTTTTTGTTCGAAAGTGGTTTATTTCGAAATAGTTCCATTTAAATTTCATATAAATCTGATGATGAGTTTCGGAGACAGACAACGGAACTCTTCAAAAAATTACAGCAAATCAACCGCGATTGACTGCTATCGCATTAATATGCATTGTTTTGACCCCAAGGATGTTTAAATTAACTAAGAAGTGAAAAAAAAAAACCTAAAAAAGAAAAAACAACCGACTTCCGAAAAAATATTACAAAGAGAAAAATAACTTTATTTTCGGAAGGCGGTGACAAAAAATTAAAATACATATCTAAAGACACCGACTTCCGAAATTAAAGTTATTTTTCACTTTGTGGTGTTTTTTTGGAAGTCAGTTTTTTCTTAAGTTTTTAGAAGCTATACTTTACATTATGACCTCATTTTTATTTTATTTTAATTTATGTTGTTTATTTATTAGTCTTATGTAAATAGGCAAAATTGCAATAAGTATTGTAAAGTCTTCTAATTTTATTTTCCGTTTTATCTTAAGTTCAAGAAGTAGTTAGCCGTTTTTATTTTTATTCCAGAGTATTTGTCTTATTATTATTGTGTGTTATCTATCATTTACTCTTAAAATTGTTGGTTAACCTGTAATTGGCGACTGTGTAAGTCCAAAGCTATTATCGCTATAGTAATAATAATACACAGAATCTGTTGGTGTACTTTGATAAATAAGCAAATAAATAAACACATTTGGCTGAGGTTTGCGGACATTATTTTAAAATAGCAGTTGATTTTTGTTCGTGGTATCAGCGGAGTTATTAGGTACATAACACACTAGCTGTTGGAATGTGTTTCATTTTGACAGTTCAACAATATTCATTGTGTTATTTACGTTGTTGAGCAAACGAATTTTTAGAACATATGAAGCAATGGATTAGCAGTATCCTTCAATCAAAATTATTCAGATTGTGAATGTGGGTGCAGGTTTGGTGCCATAATAAAAGTTGTTCACATTGACGAGTACACCTACGTCATCATTCATCATCATTTCAGCCGAAAGCGAAACTGCTGGACACAGGCCTCCCCCAAACTCCGCCACTTTGACCGGTTCTGTGCTGCAGCCCTCACAAGGTCATCGTCCACCTTGTTGGGAGGCCTTTCGACTTTACGTCTTCCAGTACGCGGGCGCCAGTCCAGAACTTTTCGGCCGCATCGGCCATCTGTTCTGCGAGCAATGTGCCCTGCCCACTGTCACTTAAGTTTGGCAATTCTTCGGGCTATGTCAGTTACTTTGGTACTTCTGCGGATCTCTTCATTTCTGATTCGATCACGCAGGGAAACTCCAAGCATAGATCTCTCCATTGCCCTTTGGGTGACTTTAAGCCTTCTTATGAGGCCCATTGTGAGCGACCACGTTTCGGTTCCATAATATGTCATCACTGGCAACAAGCACTGGCCAAAGACTTTCGTCTTGAGACACTGCGGTATGTGGGACGAGAAGATATTGCGAGCTTCCCGAACGCTGCCCAGCCGGGTCGGATTCGACGATTGACTTCATTCACGAAGTTGGACCTACCTAGTTTGTCTTAGATAAATGTACTCGTCCACAATTTCGAGTGCAGCGCCTCCGTTATGAAAGTAGGTGTTACATGGGCATTGGACATGACCTTTGTCTTGTCCATGTTCTTTCAAGACCCACTCTTTCGGAAGCTCTACAGAGGTCATCGAGCATTGCACTGAGGTCCTCCATGGTCTCAGCCATGACAACTACATCATCGGCAAACCGAAGGTGAGTGATGTACTCGCCATTGATGTTGATCCCAGCCCCTTTCCAGTCCAGAACCTTGAACACATCCTCCAGTGCAGCGGTGAATAGTTTCAGAGAGATAACGTCTCACTGTCTAAGCGGCGCAGTGGTTAAGCGATTGACTGCTGCGCTGCGTGTCGCAGGTTCGATTTCCGCACGGAACAAATATTTTTAAGAGCCACAATTAGTTGTTCCGGATCTGGCTGCTCTGTATGTGAGTTTAAATGTTTGTAAACGCACCCACAATACAGGAGAAATTCCTAGTGTGGGGCGACTTAAAAAAAAAACTAACGATAATAATGTTTACTCATACATGCACTTAGACAAACATGTATTTACCCATTGCGTATGGGTTCTAGGTACAGTTATCAACAAATTTCTCAGTTGTACTTTACAGCTTCCATTAAACATGGAAATGATTAGGAGCCTCTTATCACATACCGAACTACCTGGCTCACTTATTAGAGTCTACGTCACTGTGTCTGCGCATGAGTCACATTGACGTCGAAGACGAACCAGTTCTCAGAAACAGGTAAGTTTCTTAAGAAACGTTGGTTGTTCGAACAAAATCGGTGGGTCTGTGGTAAAACCTAACCGTATTTTGACATTCATTTTACTACGCACATGAACTGTTGTACCTAAATATTATTTTAGTTACCCTATAAAACTAGTTAGGAACTTTTACAGAAATATAAATAAATTATGGACTTCCCATTGCGTAGTCGCATTGTGTACAGTAATACATTTGAAACCGGTCCCTTATTAAACTAAATTCTGCTTAATTGCCTGTTGTGCTACACTTATCTGGCCAAATGTAAGAATCAGTTTGATGTTTACTTCACCTCTAGCCTTCTCTTATCTGTTGCCTGCGTGAGTGAGAGAGACGGCAATTGAGGTTCCCTGAATAGTTGTTTGCGTCATGCACACACACACTGATGCGCGAACTTGTTTAAAATAAAACCAATCAACGGGCATGGGATCAAACGCGTCTGAGCTCTCGCATGTTTACGTCAGGCAAAATGGCCAACAGAATATTTCTGTTGTGCCTTTTAGTTTCGGTACTAACTGTGAGTTATATAGAAGGGAAAGGCGGTTCAAGAGGCAGCAGCAGCAGGGGCAGCAGCAGCAGGAGCAGCAGCAGTGGAAGCCGGGGCTGGGGAGGTAGCTCCTCTTCCTTCGGCAAGAGCTGGGGGTCATCAAGTCACAGCGCTAAACCCAGCTCGGGTTCAAGCTCAAGCTGGAGCAAACCAAGCTCATCGAGTAGCTGGGGAAGCACATCATCACACAGCTACCCCTCATCGTCATCCGGTCTGTCGGGATCATCAGGATCTCACAGCTATCCATCATCATCGTCAGGATTATCTGGAACAGGATCATCGGGATGGAATCATGGTTCCTCAAGTTACCCTTCATCATCATCAGGGCTGTCCGGCTCTGGATCTAGCTCCTACAATAAACCTTCGTCATCTTCAGGATCCACGTGGAATTTTGGATCGTCTAGTTACCCCTCGTCTTCATCAGGACTGTCTGGATCTGGATCAAGCTCTTACAACAAACCTTCGTCATCTTCAGGATCGACGTGGAATTTTGGATCGTCTAGTTACCCCTCGTCGTCATCAGGACTGTCTGGATCTGGATCAAGCTCTTACAATAAACCTTCGTCATCTTCAGGATCGACGTTGAATTTTGGATCGTCTAGTTACCCCTCGTCATCATCAGGACTGTCTGGATCAAGCTATCCCTCATCTTCCTCTGGAATTTCAGGATTAGGAAGTAAATACCCGTCATCATCGTTTGGATCATCGGGATCTCATACTTACCCGTCAAGTTCTTCAGGAATATCTGGCTCTGGATCTAGCTACAAACCATTTGGCTCGGGATCTCCTTCTTATCCATTTGGAACTGGAGTTTCTGGATCTCGCTCAAACTACAATACCAATTATAAACCGACTAACTCGTACAATACGCACAGTGGAACTTCTTCAGTTCATCATACGACACATTATTACCATAACACGGTACCTTACGCTGTGCCAACGTATTACACCGCGCCACAGTACGTTTACATCCATGAGTACAGGAACTCCAACAGTCGCTATGGAGACTTACTGACAGGCTTGTCTTTGTACAATCTTGGTCGATCACATAGTCACTATCACGACCATTACTACTACGATGACTACTACAGGCGCAGGTACGACAACCCGAGCTCTTCTTCATACAGGCAAGAAGACAAACCCCAAGACCAAGCTAACTGTATTTTGAAAGTGAAAGAAAACGGACGAGTTGAAGTGCTAAAAATTCCATGTGAAATCGTTTCAACTTTCACCCAAGGAAGCAAAAAGGTGGCTCCATCACAACAAACCCAAGTGAACAAAACAGTGTGTACGACGACCACTACAACGATTAACAATACAGTGTCCTCGGTGCCAATTGCGCCTGTGGTGCCTGCGATGTCAGTGTTACCGGCCGTGATAATGAATGCTGCCTCAATTAACTCTGCGGCGGCAGCGATGGTTAACAAAACTGGGCAAGGAACCGGATTAGATCCTAACATATGGTTATCGGCGGCGACGGCGTTGGGAAATGATTCCTCTCTCAACGTTATGAAGACAGTTTTCGACAGTGCTCTAATTAACGCTACTTCTGCGACAGGTATGAACCTTACAGCGCCTAATGTCTTGTTTGCTAACTCTACTGTGACTACAACCGCATTACCAGTCAATGATTCATCAGCCAGCATTACAAAGACTGTGACAACAGTTAATGCAACTACGGTAAACGTCACGGTTTGTACTACCAACTCCCCATTCGTCGATCCTTTGACCGTGCAAGGGCCGCCAGTCAATGCTAAAGACATGGAATGTGTCGTAGAGATACAAACAAGAGATGGTTTCTTGAGTAATGTTATTGATTGTAGCACTCTAATAGCGTATGCGAAAATGCCTGAACCAAAGAAAGACACCGGAATACTACCAGAAAGAGCTAAACTCAAGTCATGGTTAGCTAATCCGCCTTGGTGGATGTCCTTATTTATAGCTGTGTAATTTTAGTACAAAACGTATGTTGTTATTTTATAATTGTATCTTAGTTACACAAGAAACTATGTGCATAGTTTTGCTGTTACTGTGTCGATAATGTTGTTTTTCAACTCAGCACATAATACATAAAGTCCATATACTTAAAACATAGTATTTGTGTGCAAACTTATAACTTTTGAATTGTATTTTTATAGATCTTTTTTGTGTTCAAATGAATAATTTTGTTAGTTTTTTCTCTATGATGTGCCATTTGCTGCATTTATGTGTCAGAATATTTTGTAAGTAAACTTTCTTTATGTTAATAAATATATTCAAAAAATAATGTTTGCCTTTCACTTCAATCTCTTTGTTACGATTTTTTTCTTAAAGTACTCATAACATGCCAAGTTTATTAGATAATAATGCGTATGAGGTACAGTTATATTATTCGAATTTCCTATTATAAATACACTCATACTAGGAAAAATCACGCGGTACCTACAGATCAAAAACATAGAACAATTTATTACTATTAAATACCTCACGTATACAGTTATTAATTGACTTGCGTTAATTTGTGTGGTCTACGAGGTTCTACGTATTAAGTTAATTAACGAGTAACGTTGAGTAGGCACAGATAAAATGTTTGAACATGCACATTGATATCATCTGTGCTCGATTTTTTTATATTCCCAAGAATGTAAACAAGAGATACCGCTTTTAATGTAGACTATATTAAATACTAGCTTTTGCCAGCGGCTTCACCCGCGTGGTAGTCAGAAATTATCCCAAGGGGAACATACTACCGGAATAAAAAGTACCCTATGTGTTAATCCAGGTTATAAACTATCTGTGTGCCAAATTTCATCCAAATCAGTTGAGTAGTTTTTGCGTGAAAGAGTAATTAATAAACATTCATCCATACTCACAAACTTCATATTTAGAATATTATTAGTAGGAAGGATGGGATACTAGCTGTTGCCCGCGACTTCGTCGGCATGGATAACGACTTTTTTACACAAATATCTAGCATGAAAAATGTTACACGTGAAGAATATGGGACATTTTTCATGTTGGATATTTCCCAGGCAACCTATCTGTCAAATTTCATATCAAAGTTTATAGTCATTGTTTCATATCAATCCGTTGGTTTAGGCTTGAACAGGGCAGATACACAGAGTAACTTTCCCATTATAATATGATTAATGTGATTTTTTTAATGAAGTCTGCTGTAACCTTGAACTGATTTTTTTCCTAACAGTGAAATACCGTAGTTATAGGATAGTTAATAATAGATATCTTAATATGTATTCAGTATACAAGGTGTAACAGAATATACACAAATATACACCTGAAAATAGTTTGTCGCAAATTGACTACTGAATCGATTTAAGTAACTTTTAATGTGTATCAATCTTATATATATAAAATTTCCATGTCACAATGTTAGTTACCGTACTCCTCCGAAACGGCTTTACCGATTTTTACCAAATTTTATATGCGTATTTAATAGGTCCGAGAATCGGCTACTATCTATTTTCCATACCCCTAAGTGATAAGGTTTGTTCACCCTAAATCATTTATAAGGCATAACGTTTGCTGGGTCAGCTAGTTTTTTTATAAAATTATGTATTTTGCCATACCTTCCGCCGATTGAGGTAAAGAAAATTCAATCTTATTTCAAGGCAATAAGACTCAATTTTGAATGCATAAAGTAATGCTGGGGTCAATACGTTTTTGCTAATATTATCAGTTAGCTTTAGAAAAAAAAGTTTTGGTCATTGTATTATGTTATGACTAAATACTCTGGGGTGTATGAGGTATTTTAAGAGCATTCTCCCCACGCGGGCTGGCAACGGCGCATTTATGTCGGTTCTTCGTGAATATTTAATTAAATACAAACAAAAGTGAACATTTTTTTCAGTCATGCACTAGATGGTTGGTATTTTCACGTTTGTATGCAATTTTTTTACAGTTATTTTGGTATTTACTTATAAAAATCGACATACCGTCAACTGTTTTCTATTTGCATTACTAAGTAAGATTAAATATTAAAAAAAAAAGTAAATGCTAAAAATAATTATAAATACCAACGATCTAGTGCTTGGTTGAAAAAACATAGTACTTTTGTTTGTATTTAATTAAATAATCACGAAAAACTACTATAAATGCGTTGTTGCCAGACCGCGTGGAACGAACGCTCTTAATTATGTTATTTATGTTGTACCTATATTCTGAGACACACACAAAATATTGGTCTAACCAACATATAACAGTATTTCTTGCCAATAAAAGGGGCATTCACACTATGAACCTGCACTCATATAGAGCGATAGTTTTGGTGGTCACCTTGGAGCCAATATCTAGTTTTAATTTTAAACATTCGTCTTAGCGTCTTCGATTCGAGTTGAATTGGATGTGAACGTCCGATGTCCGCGTTGTCCTTGATTGTTTTTTTATTCTGTGGTCACGTGTATGTCTGCGTTTCGGTAACATGCGCAGTCTACCGTGGAATAAAGGCTATTGCCCGAGATACATGAGGCCACTTTCTCAAGCCTGAATAGTAAGCTTGCAAGCTAGTAACTCTGACTTCGTGTATACATAACTAGCTTCATTTCTAGGCTAGTACGCTAGTGAGAAATCTAGTTAGCTAGAGTCTCAAGCTGGGATACTGGGCGTCCTCTTGTCGAGAGGACGCCTGTACGATGTTTTCCTTCACCGATATGAGAGTAGTAGTGAAGAAATATTGTAAACAAAGTAAAGGGCCCGTCGGTCGGGGTTCGAGGCTACGATTTACAACTAATAAGTCTAGATAAAAGATTTGTGAATAAATATTTGTAGGAATGCCAGATGTTTCTAAGAATCAGTTTTAACAAGTTTCAGCTGACATGTTTAACATATTACATGATTTAATAATGAAAACATGGCAGTTGAGTACTGCGCCTAGCTGTTTTCTATTGCTATAGTTCTGCTTACGTGGTACTAATAGCTAAGTGTTTTCCGACAGCCTGTTTTACTTCGTTTATTTGGTAGTAGCGAGTCAACCATGATAATGATGTAGTTAAACGTATATACTTGTGGTATATGTTAGGTTAATTTGAAGTAAAATGCTTGAGATTTGCAATCAAGATACCAATCTTTCTAAGCTACTCAAAATTCTTTGTAGGTAAGTACTTACATAGAAGGCGAGGCAAAGTGGAACGTGTTAAGTGTGTATCTTATATTATCTCCGCAAAGTATCTATGCATGTTAAGTCTTGCATATCAGATTAAATTATTGCTACAATCTGTCAATTAAACCCATAATCGGAGATTTGTAGTAACATGAAAATAACAAAAAGCCACCTAGCAATAAAAGCTATGCAACCGAACTATTAACAAACGATCACTCACAATTATCCGACAGGCGTCTTTCTTGGAACTTTTCTCATTCGATGATTCGACTAAAATTCTTTTGAAACGGACTATTTCGATCTATTGCGGAGATTTGCTCCTATCTGAAGAAGCCATTTCACTCCATTACCCCGGTCTGTTAATTTATCAAATTCTTTTGAACGTGCTGACGTAACAAAACGAGCCTTGTTCGGAGCTTATCAGCGAAGTGTGGTCGTGGCAGTTTTGGGTTATTGACAGTGACCTTAAATGTTTATTTTGATGGACCGTTTTCATGCCTGTTACACCCATTATATGGCGTCCCAAGCCATTACTGTCATTATAACGCCGCAATTTTTAAATTAGGATAGATGTTTGGTACGTTGGATTGTTTGAGGACTATGCTACCCTTAAGTAAGCCTAAACTTAGACTTGCTTTAAAAAAAACCTTAAATGTAACCTAAGCGGACTTACTAACACTGCAGTGTCTGCGTACTTACGTTATAGTTCAAAATCATTACCTACTGTTATCAGATGGCCTCATTAGGAGGCTGAAAGTTACCGAGAAAATCGCATACCCCAGAAATCAGGAGACCTATAGGAGGACGGTAATCGACATAGCGCAAAGAATTGCCAGGGCCGGGCGGGGCACATTGCTCGCAGAACGTTATACGGTTATAGCCGATGGGGCCGATAGGTTCTGGAGCGACGACTTCGTACCAGAAGACGTAGCGTTGGAATTTAAGATTTACCACAAGATGGACCGATGATCTGGTAAAGGCCGCGGGAATCCGCTGAATGTCAAAAGCATAGAACCGGTCAAAATGGTGATGCTTGGGGGAGGATAGGCCTATGTCCAACAGAGCACGTCTGTCGGCTGAAACGATGATGAACTTATCAGAATATAATGCATATTACTTACAAACATAAAATAACAAAGTCAAGGTTATTTTATTAACAAGCAGTCTAATGATTCTTCCAAGAAATAAAATCTATATCCGTAGCATAACAAGGAAAAACTTATTTTATAACGTACAAAAACTAGATTTAATCTCGGTAGGTACTGATCAAAGTTAATCGTGATCGCAGTCATGCAATACCAAGTTGTTGTTAAAAAATCTGTGATTGACGTGTAGCTTTATACAAGCTAGAAATGCGACGTAGATCTGCTGAAGACTTGCAGTGGGTATTGTTATTATGGTGCGTCAAGATCGCGCGCGCACTCGCGGCACATTCGGCAGATCTGGACTCACCATTATATACATTCAAAAATTCACACCTTCTTCCCATTAGGGTACAGAAACTACAGAACGTCACCTGCTGCGATCCTTACATACTCCTGTCTCGTTTACGTTCAAACAAAATAATTTGGGCACGGCAGGTTATGTTACAGTAACAAACATAGAAATCTGAGCGTGATCAGTTCATCTTCTTTCTAAGTTCTGTCGTTACTTTCAGAAACCGTACCTATGTCACATGATTCCAGTTCAGCTTGCATTTTGCTAAAAGTTAATATAGCTATGAACCTAATACCAGACACCAGAAGTTGCACTAATTTGTTCTTTCATTTAAATAAGCTGGTGTGATGTTGATTCAGTGAACAATAGTAGGTACAAGTCTATTTCTGTTTGGAAATAAGGACTACCAATTATTGTGAAAGCATTTAGATTTTTCTAGTAGTTAATTGTCAAGAATTTTTTGTTGGCACGTCAACGCTATATTAAATATTTTTTTGGAAAAAATGGCTTGTATAGGTTAAGATTAAGATGTTCGCCATCCCCGTCCTAGTGCGTCCCTCCCGGCAGGCGAGGCGGTGTTTCCACTTATATCTGCTTTGTAGATAACTTTTGGTAATAGTGCGTCCCTCCCGGCAGGCGAGGCGGTGTTTCCACTTATATCTGCTTTGTAGATAACTTTTGGTAATAGTGCGTCCCTCCCGGCAGGCGAGGCGGTGTTTCCACTTATATCTGCTTTGTAGATACCTTTTGGTAATAGTGCGTCCCTCCCGGCAGGCGAGGCGGTGTTTCCACTTATATCTGCTTTGTAGATACCTTTTGGTAATAGTGCGTTCCTCCCGGCAGGCGAGGCGGTGTTTCCACTTATATCTGCTTTGTAGATACCTTTTGGTAATAGTTGCCTTTTATTAATCTTCTCAGCATTGCTTCATTAGTGTAGGGTAATTTTAGCGGATCTAGTTTCACAAAAAGTCAAAGTCAAAGTCAAAGCATTTATTTCAAATAGGCACATATATGGCACTTTTGAACGTCAACATTTACATTAAAATAGAATTGATTCTAGTCGCCCCTTCCAAAATGTAGTTTCGTATGGAGAAGAATGGGCAAGAAACTCCACCGTTACTCTTTTAAGACACAGACTTAGTATACAACCTGTGGTAAACTTCTGTCTGTCTTTGTCTGTCTGAATGTAGGCTTTATACTATGATTGAAAGGCTAATTTTCAACTTTTCTTAAATTCAGGGTATTGATGACAGCTCGTTATTTATTTGTTTACTAGCTGTACCCGCGAATTGGTTCGCGTGGATGTCGGAAAACAATAATGTTTACTCATTAATTTTTCGAAAAAAAAAAGTGAGTTAAGTTACTCCACAGCAGCTATTTGCCAGTGAAAGTCCCGTCAAAATCGGTCCAGCCATTTCAGAGATTGGCCGCAACAAAAAATGTTTTTTTTTAAAATAAAGGTACTATGTAGGTACCGTATAAACCTACTTTCATCAGCATATATTAAAAAGCTAATATTTTGACATTAAAAGCAGATACACAAATTTTAAATATTTGTATAGATAAATAATAAGAACAAACTTACATTGACAGTTACCTAATAGGTAACACATACCGACAAGTTGATCTATGCCTTTCCTAAGTTGCGATAGAACAATCAGTCTTCTTCCACTTTCCGCATACAAAGAAAGAAAGAAATAAAAATGCGTTTATAAGCATTAGGTAGGTACATAATTTAAAAAAAATCCTTAAAACTCATCACCATCCTATTAGAAAAAAAACAACGATTATAATGCCAAAAGGGCCAAAACGGTACAAAACGTTTGATTGAGTTAGAATGCTGGAGATTTTGCTTTCGGCTGTTATGAAACCAATTCTTTGAATATCATCTTTTCCCGTTTCAGGTATAATCGCAGTGTGCTGGGTGTCGGGCGCCGGAGTGGGTCTCCTACCACTCTTCGGCTGGCATGCCGGAAACAACATGCCTGGCTGCTACTTCGTCGAGGTCATGGACTACAACTACCTGCTTTTCCTATACTTCGCCACCATTGTGACGCCCAGCGTACTGCTTGCTGCCTTCTATGCTCATATCTATCGCGTTGTTGTTAAACAGGTAATTTAAGTATGAACATTTATATCCAAAATACAGTGTGTATCAAACACCACACCTTATACATTTTTTTTAAAACGTTGCCCCACACTAGGAATTACCCCTGTATTGTGGGTGCGTTTACAAACATTTAAATTCACATACACAAACAGCCAGACCCGGAACAACTACTTGTAGGTCGTACAAATATTTGTTCCGTGCGGGAATCGAACCCGCTACACGCAGCACAGCAGTCAATCGCTTAACCACTGCGCCAACCGTGCTGTCAATATATGTATAAGGGTGCTCAAAGACCATCAAACAGAACAACATTCTCCATAGGAGCATCGTAATCGCGAAAAAACAATAATCAGCTGTCCCATGCAAAAATTCAGTAGCTATTCGACCTAAATGTATACCAGGCCACTCAGAAAGTTTTGCGAAAAAAAGTTTTTATGTATGAGACACTGGCCAGTTATAATCTATTTTTAAAATATGATTATTTGTAAGTTAAAATAGGGACGTTCCAATTTCATAATTTCCCTCCACATTGTTTTATCGTGTCTCATAAAAAATGGATCTGCGCCGGGAACATTTTCGCGCTATATTTTTACGATTTCAAGTGTTGCCTGAAACCGGACGAATCGTACGATAGACTGCAAATGACATTCATGGATGAAGGCCCTTCTAAGGTGTATCGTTGGTATAACGAATTCAAGAGTGGTCGACTAACTTTGGAGGATAAAGAAAGAAGTGGTCGCCCTTTGACGGCTGTTACGGAAGAAAACGTGCTAGCAGTGAAAAATTTAATCCATGACAATGGCGAGTTACGTATCAAGAGATTCAGCCTTCTGCAGGTTGGATCGGGAAGCCTTCACGAAATTCTACACGTGCATCGTCATTCGCGTGAGGAGGATAGTTTCACGCTGGGTGCTGTACAACCTCACCGATGCTCAGAAGCAGGGGGCCTACTCTCTAAGCACGAAATCCGTAATCTCGGTCGAAGTTACGGGCGTTTCCTACTCCGTACCGCTTACGGACGTATGATTAGTTTGGGGCAAACTAAGAATGAATTACTACACGATTTGACAGCTGTTCTTACTCCCTATTTGGTTATACCCGTCCAAAAAAGTTAATTAATCAGCTGGTAGGACTCACTTGGAAGTTTCGAACTATTTTCGGATGGGCCCGTATTTTCGTTGATGGAGTTACAGAGTAGCCACCCAGGCCCGGGTGGAATGATGCCGTGATATGAAAAACAAATTTGAAGCAGGCTCGTCTCAGCGTATTTACGACATCATTACAGGTGATGAGTCTTGGATTTATCAATACGATCCAGAAACGAAGCCTCAGTCGACAGTTTGGGTGTTTCAAAACGAATCAACGCCTACCAAAGTGAAGCGATCTAGAAGCGGGGGGAAGATTTTGATCGCGAGTGTTTTCAATTTGACTGGCTACTTGGACACCAAGTAGCCAGTCAAATTGAAAACAATTCCTTTACGGAACGAAAGAAGCATCAACGCTGAATGGTATACTACCAAATGCTTGGCAGAAACGAGGGACTTCCTGGACAGCACGCCGGGCAAACCCCTGGGTCACCCTCCTTACAGCCCTGAACTAGCACCGTGTGGCTTCTTTTTATTCCCGAAATTAAAAAATCAGCTCAAAGGGATACAATTTTCGTCGCCGGAAGATGCGCTGTCAGCGTTCGAGCAGGCTGTAAACGAGGTGTCTGCGGTGAACTGGAAAAAGTGTTTCGAAAACTGGTTAAGACGCATGAAACTTTGTATAGAGGCTAGTGGAGAGAACTTTTAAAAAGATTTAATAAAAAAAATATGTACCTATTTCTGTAGGTAAATATTCTCATTTATTTTTATTTTCGCAAAATTTTCTGAGTGTCCCGTATTGTTACCATGGTGGTTTCTCTAAAATCAAAGGAGAGGAGAGAGATTTTTCCGGTTGTCATAGGGAATGGTGGCTATGGTGCAGGTTTCTAAATTAGGAGTATTAAAAAAATACACAGAAACATGAATATGAAATTAATAGAACATCAAATAAATAATAAAAAACATAAGTGAAAACTTTGAATCTCGTCTTATCTCTAGCGCGAAGCCAGAGATTAAAAAAAGTCTAAACAAAATAGCCAGTCACAACGCATTGATCGTGGAGTGACTTTCTTTGGTGTATGTTTTCTTAAAATCGTTCGAATCATTTAATTTTGGTCTACTTGAAAACCTATTAGTAATATTCATGCAATTAAAAACAAATAAATGTTTTTTTTATATTTCCAGCTAAGCGAGGTGATGACAGTGGACGGTTGTCGGGGGCGGATCCCTGGCGGTGGAACTATGCTAAGGGTGCTGGGAGCCGCCCAGAAGCGAGAAGTCAAAGCTACACAGAATCTCGCCATCATAGTATTCTTCTTTATAATCTGCTGGATCCCACTTTACACTGTCAACGCGATCAAAGCCTTCATGCCAGATCTGGACATTCCAAACCCCCTCACTTATATCTGCATCATAGTCTCCCACTTAAACTCTGCCATCAATCCCTTCCTGTACGCATATCACTTGAAAGATTTTAGAGCGGCTTTAAAGGGTCTCCTCTGCTCCATAGCAGGCAGAGGGGTGACCATACAAGCAGCGTACAGACCACCGATACCTGTCAGGAGACAAGCTTTAGAGAGATGCAACGCTTTGAGAGAAAGACCAAAAGTATACGTGAACTCGCCAGTGTGGCTGCGGCAGAAGGAAGCAGAGGTGAGCACTATGGAGGAGAGTAGAGCTGTGGCTGTATCAATACCGGTAGTACCAGACGTGGAACCATTCATAAACAGAGTAACTGACGGTTCCAGTGGCTGCCACACTCCTGAGGGTAGAGACAGCGAGGCTGGGCCGTACCTTATTGAAACTAACGAAGAGAGGTGCCAAAGTCCGTACAGAAGGGTTGAGGAATTGATTCGGCGCGTGCGCAGCGTCAGTGCGGATCACAGCTGACAGGAGCCTTGCCGGGGCTTCCCGGCGTATAGTGTCACTTGAGGATACGTCAGAAGAAACAAACATTCCTAAGAGTAGAACATTCGTAGAATGTAAATATTTGAAGTCGCTTGTAGTGATTTTTGCTAAGCATTAGAAAGTCACTATGTCTCGAAATAGATAATTTTGTAATTTTAAGATTTATCGTATTTAAATATGTTGTTGAATGGTTTATTTTTTTAATTAAAATGTTTAAAATATTTAAGTAAATGTGCTGAATGTAGATACCTATTTGCTCTCGTATGATTGTTATAAGTTTTGCTTCTATGGAAATATAAAAAAATAAATCTTATTAATGTGTGTCTATTTATTACCTCAACCGTAACCGTGTTCCCCCTGCGTTGTGTTCCACGCGCGTCTCAAAGAGATGTCAGCACACTGGTGGGGTCCGCAAGGGCCGATGTCTGCCAGAGTCACCGTGGCGCTGGCACACAGGCAACTGAAGGAACACGGGTGAGTTTTAGTCAATAAAAGTCTGACACCCACTCCGCTCAGCGCGGAAGGAGTTATTTGATGATATACCCCATCCTCAAAAAAAAAAGCGTATTCTCCCTTAGAAGAAATGTCTCAGAAGAAATGGTGCAGATTTGGCTGACACAAAATGGATGCCGATTAAGTTTAAAGATGTAATTCAGCGACGCGACAAGGCCAATGATGTCAGTTACCAAACAATGCTCAATAAAATTATATTCTAGAAAAAAAAAAATAAGTAAGTACAAAGGTATACAGCTGTGTAACTGTATCAACTAACGACATGAATAGTTAGGTTACTAGATAATAACTTTAACAGTTATTAATGAGGTGCCTACTTAAAAGACAATTATGGGACACGTTACTTTTATATACCTATTTGCAACAAATATAAATAACAAAGACACGAAGATAGCTGCAAAAGTAAAATACTGTGTCGCGGCTATCAACGCCCCACACAAAATACATGAAAGATTGTAGACTATCACTCCAGACTGACCAGACTTCCAGACTTTCATACAAAAGAAAAATATATTAAAATCACGTGATTTTATTATCCCTATTTTTCTTTTGTATGAAAGTCTGCCGTGGTCTGGAAGTATGGTCACAGAGTGGTGTGAAGTGAGGGTGAGAGTGTTTGTGTGTGTGAGTATGTGTGTGATAATTGAAACCACTACTACGTTTTAACAGTATAATAACTTCAAACTATACCTATAATAAAGATACAGGATGACAAGTTGCCAGGGGTGCGGGTTGTTCGAAAGAGATAGCGTTTCTCCTGGCACACAGGCAACTAAGGGAACACGGGTGGGTTTTAGTCAGTCTGAGTGGGTCAAGTCCGACACGCCCTCCTGCTCCACCCAGAGCGGGAAAAGTTACCTATTTGATGATATCCCAGCCTCAAAAAAAAAAGACAAGGGAAATATTTAATACATGAAACGACTGCCTCATAAAGCGGTCTCCAAAAAAGTCCCATAGTCTCTATTTATCACAATGGTTACAACGCTGCTCTTGTTTATGTTCCCATGCAGAATTTTGAGTTTATCTTATGGATGTTTACGTCCGGCTCGGGATACTGCAGCGCAAGCACCTCGGCTGCTGGAGGCTACCAGGCCACTTCACTGATGTCGCCCTTAACTTTGTAAGAGATCGCGACAATCGCCAACATGTGTGTGTGTGAGTATGTGTGTATGACAAATGTACATCTATTTATGATACCACAAGTTGCTCAGTTGCATCGTAGGACATGCATTTAAGCCAGTATGTCCAAATAAAAACGCAAAGAATTCTAATGATAAAACCGTCGGCACTATATCAATATAAATGGGAGATAATTGAGAGAGGTCTCTGCCTAATAAGCGATGTGAATGGTTGCGGTATTACCAAACTATTGCCGTGGCTTACATCAGAATTTCGCGCCGCAGTCGCTAGATGTCACTACGAGTCTATGACCCACTATCAATTACTACTATTGTTAGTAAACAGCCAGGGGGAAATCCATCGTAAACAGATCGTAAGCCACTACATCTACACGTCATGAAGGGGAGCGAAGAGTAGGACAGCAATATCTACTGTTCTAAATACGTCCCACGGTAACTGCCAATGACGACAATGGATTTATAAAATGACGAATACCGGTAGGGTAGGAAAGTTCTACGTCACTTTGGTGTTTAATTTCCGAGAAGTTGGCACGTTGGCCACTTGCGTCTCTTTACCTGCCCCGGCCCGGCCCGGCCGGCCGCTGCAACGACACTTTTTAATGTTGACTCATGCAATTTTTTATTTCTCCTCGAGTGTGGGGTAATCTACGGTTGGCAGATTGTTATTTTAATTTAAGGCGATTCATTATTCCGAATAAAAATAATTATAATGACAGGAATTCAAATTAGTTCTATACAGTGACTTGTAATTTGATGTAATTTTTCCGTGACAGTATGACCCATTCTATAAAGCCGGGATTCGAGAAAACTCAATTTTTATGTATTTTAGAAAATTTCCCAGAATTTGTTTCTAAATATCAGTTTTCTCAAAACTCTCGAATTGAATGTCCTTTATTGCATTTTTATTATGGGATTAACATATCGCATGTGAACCTAGGAGGATGTCGGCGGTTTAGTCGGACTTGTCTGTAGCTGCTTCAATAAATTAAAGCTTCCAGACAGGGCAGGTCTTTATTGCGATTGCATTAGATGCTATAACAAACCGTCTGATGTAACAAAGTATTCTAAAACTTGAAACAGTTTTATGAAAGAAGTTTATTTCCTCGTTCTAAAAATCATCTACGTCCATACGTTTATATACGATTTTGACACCAGTTATCTCAAAATTTTACGTCGACATTAAGCGTAGAGCGTAAGATATCTTCATTTAATCAGCTATCTGTTGAGGTACAAAAATGTAAAAATATTTAGTGGTGCCGATTAAACAGTCAATATTTAGTTGGAAATGGGTTTAACTGTCTATCACCTCTTGGAAGGAATACTTCAAATTACAAGTCACCCTGTAGATATCCTGCCAGGGGTGCGGGTTGTTCGAAAGAGATACCGTCGCTCCTGGCACACAGGCAACTGAGGGAACACGGGTGGGTTTTAGTCAGTAAAAGTCTGACACGCTCTCCTGCTCCACCCAGAGCGGGAGAAGTTATTTGATAATTTCCTGTGTGTGTTGTTGGGCATCTTGGTTTTACTTCACTTTTACGACCATGCATTGACTAGACGGCACATTTTACCTATCTAAAGAAAAAAGAAAGAAAGAAAGAAAATACTTAGCACAGTCTATTAAAAGTGTAAGGTGAGATATCAGAAAACTAGCAATATAGTGTGCCTCACGGCTGCGCCAAAAAGGCCCAGTTCAGCATAAATGCCAGACAAAAAGGGGATTTTTCGTAGGTATACAACGTCTTTTTTAACACGCTTTTATTGCTAATTATTTGTGCTTTTTATCCTAAAATATGTATTACTGTAATAACCTCTTTGGTATAAACTGCTTTAATTTGTAGACTGGAAAAAGTATTTTTTCCACAGATAACAATTTGCCCGTTTTGGAGTACTGTCACCTCTCACTATATACACATTCTGAGATACACATTAGTCTATGCTGTCACCAAACTGTCATCGGTAATCAATAGGTAATCTTGTAATTACAAGTGCATTATTTATCTATTTCTAATTTAATATATTATTTTTCTTAATCCACCACGTCGCCCCAGAGCAAAACAAATTAGAATATGTTTTAAGGGAGTATTATATCTAAAGTGTGGGAACACTTTTACAAACAAAATGAGTTAATATTCGTGTCGTCACCGAACTATCGAAGCGCAACACGACGCGTCGTCCGCGCCTTACTTCAGTTCAGTGCGCACGAGTGTTGATGGTGGACGTGTTGTGCAGTTATTGTGACTTTCAAAATGTTTAACCCCAAGCGTGCGTTGTTGTACGCTTTTGTTCTAGCTGTGCTATTAGAACCAATATCCGGGCGGAGAGGTTTTAGTGGTGGACACAGTTATCCTAAATCGGGCGGCTTATCCGGCGGAGGTCACCGCTCAGGAGGGCTGTCTGGCGGGGGACATGGGTATCCTTCGTCAGGAGGACATGCATATCCTTCGTCAGGGGGTGCACGTCCCGGCGGCAGTCATGGATATCCGTCAAGTGGCGGCTTATCTGGAGGTGGGTCTTCATATCCATCACCTGGAGCAAAACCTGGCTATCCATCTTCAGGCGGCAATCACGGTTATCCCTCTTCAGGCGGAGGTCTTTCTGGTGGCAGTCACGGTTATCCATCTTCTAACGGCGGTCTATCTGGTAGCGGTCACGGACAAAATAAACCTGCTGTACATCATACAACGAATATTCACAACTATCACTACGCTCCACCGCAGCAGATCTCCTACAGTCCCGTCCGCGGCGGACCACCGCAGAGCTACCCGGTGTATCATGGCACCCCCCCGACTTACGTTTACCAATACAAAAACTCGGGCAGTAAATACGGTACATTGCTAGCCGGTCTGGCGCTACTCAACCTTGGAACTCTCGGCGTCGCCGCTTATGCGGCCAGCGGCCATTCAGCGGGTAGAACGCAATACACGCCACAACCGGGCGAAGTGTGCAAATTCGAAGTGAGAAAAGACAACGGTGACTTCGAGCAGACGAAAATAGATTGTCAGATAATAAGCAGCTTCATTTTACAAGATCAAGCGCAAGCACGGACTTCAGGCACCAATACAACAACATCAGTGGTCACAGTGACAAATACGACTGTTATGAATATGACTAACATGATGCCGGAACACCCGTCTACGCTGGGGCCCGTGACGCCGGCGATAGGTAATGTTCACTACGAAATGCTTCCTAACGGAACGTTAGTCCCTGTGAATGCGACAGTTCCCGTGGTACCTGGAAGTCCATTAAATGTGACCCAAAATGTAACAGGTGCGCTAGCGCAAAATGGGGTAGTGACTTCTTCAGTAGTGACGACCACTACGACAAATACGACACTCGTAAATGCTTTGGATGTGAAAGGAAAGGCTGTGGAAGTGACACCAGGGATGCAGTGCTTCTTGATTCGTAACAGTGCAATACACAACATGAGGAAGAGTATCCCTTGTGGTCTACTACAGACGTACGCGGATAAGTCGATACAACGTAAAAATTCGGCAGCTCGCAATGCACCTATGTTTACAATAGTCGCTGCTATTTTAGCTTTTTGTGTAGCTTATTAAGATAATTTCATGGTGTCCAAAACACCACAAGTTTACGCTTGCTGTAACTACAAGCAGTCGTGTCTGACTTGTAAGTAAAAAATAACTTTATCTACCTTTTTGCATTTTCTGGTGTTTTCTGTAAGAATTAATGATAGTATGAATGTAATGAGCCAGTTTCAAAGAGATTTTAACTAAAAACACGAATCAGTCTCTTCTAATGAGATAATTTGCGAAGATACTTATCCATAAATGTTTGCTATGAACATTCGAGATCTCGATAGCAGTTGTTTGTTACGATTATGATACTAACGGAACAGATCTGTTAGTTTAGTATTTATATACCTAGTTATTTTGTTTGCTGAACATGTCTGCCAGAAATTGCTCAATTTGAGAGGTACTTATTGATCAGCGTAACACATGGAAACTTATTATGTACTAAATGGGTGCTCTCGAAAATATTATTAATTAAAAACACTGAAATTCCACGGCTGATATGTTTTAAATTTAATCATGATAGTCTTAAGAAGAAAGTTACTAATTTGAATAGAAATTACGAATGTCTTAAAAACAAGTGTTATTAAACTTATGAATGATACGTTGTAATATTTGATTGTACTCTTGGAGACAAGACCTTTCATACATAGTTGTGATAATATCAATTTTATCTTTTTATGGAACTTTTGTAATTATTTCCTGTTGTTTACTTAATGTTGAACTTACTAGGACCTTTTCATTTATGTAATTCAACGTTCATATATTTTAAGCTCACTTTAAATGTATTCAAAACTTTTATTTTTGGAGACCATTTCTGATCTCTGTCCATAAATGCCAAAATTACTCGAAACTAATCCATATTTTACAACTTAAAAGGTAATTCCTGTAAGAAACATTTAATGTGATATTTATGTTTTTAATTAAAAATAATTTAAATATACAAACTATTTTTTTTATTCTAAAACTGGCTTTCTACGTCAATGTAAGTAGGTATTTACATTCTGAGTCACGTATTCGTAAACACGTCTTGAATCTTGTTATTCCCAGAAATTGAACTAACAACCACTTTGTGTGAATCAACTAGGGAAAATACCTTCTTGTGAGTATAATGTCACTCACTGGTCAAATGATATGCCAAGTCTGACTAAGAATAATTTTACACGGCACATTTTTTTACGGTACGGCACGGTAGCCGCACCGCAGAATAATCGTGTGTGCTTGTATATGACATAGCAAACCACCGGTTCTATAGTATACGACGAGTCGTAGTGCCGCCGTGTCTTAAAAACCTCTACAACATTTAGGTGTTGTGAAATTTACCGAAAATTTTATGGCACTTTTTTTAAATAAAAATGTGTCATAAAATTTTACCTTCTCCTTTGATTCCATATGGTATTAATTCCGTACGCGGAATTTTCCAAAGGCACACAAGCCGGCAGCACCGACGGCGGGTTTTTGCCTTGGTATGCTGCAGGTGATATTAGGCCGCCGGCACTTGCCGCAGAAACCGAGTATGCCGCCGGCATAGTGTGTAGGAGCCTTTACAGAATAATTTAATTAGTACTATTTTCTACATTCCACGCTTGGCTTCATTACACGGAAGCAACGGTTGGATAGTAGGTATTATGTAAGGTGATCTGTGGGTTCGATCAATGGAATGAGTGCCTAAATGTCATACTAAATTGTGCTTTTAAAGCTATACCTTAATTATTTGATAGTATGTTTTCGTTGAATAGTGACTTAACAATCGTAAAAATCAACGGACGGAAGGTTATAGGTCAATACTTATTCTTAAATGTAGCTACCTCGTAGCTACTTAGTTCTATAAACGGTTATAACCGCTTACATCTGGTTTTAGTTGGTTCGAACTTGAAAGACTTGCAAGCTGCAAGGATTTGTTATTTTAGCCTTTTTCGCTATTCTGCTTTAGAGCTTTATTACCACTGTTTATTACAGATGAACGCAGTTTATATAGGAAACTGGAAACCCCTGTAGGTATTTAGTCGGAAAAAGACTAGGTAAGTGAGTTTCTTTCGGAATACACCTCCTTGTAGCAATAATATGATAATGACTATTTATTGACGATATTCCCATGTTGACTGGACACTCATTGTAAGAATTCTTAACCTTGTACTGTAAGCCTAGGCTGTTTGATATCAATACCACAAACCACATCTATTTTTTGGATTGTAATGGTAGAAACAAAGCTTCCATTCATGATTTGTGGTTGTCTTTATTGAAAGACCCTTTCGTTATCATTTATCCTAGCCCTTTTCAACTAGCGTTGCCAGGCGTCCGGATAAAGCCGGACACAGGCAAAATTTTTGGTTGCGCGTGCGGCCAAATTAGGCGATGTCCGGCCTGTCCGGCTTTTTAAATTTGACCATTTTTTTTTTTTACCTGTGTGATATGTTGGTTTTCGCTCAGCCCGCCTCACCTTGTATCGCTAAAGCGCAAGCAAGCAGACTGCACTGTCCATTTGTAAAGAAGACTGATTCATTAAATTTTATTGTTGTGTCATTAAAATTTAAGATTTTATGGTAACTGATAAAAAACGCCAAATAAAAAAAAAACGAAATAGCAACTTAAAAAACAGAGGGTGTCCGGCCTTTTTACCCGAATGTCCGGCTAAACTGGCTAGTCTGTTCGGGTTTTCGGTTTTAAGACCTGGCAACCCTATTCCGAACTATAGTGATCGGCTTCCAGTCTAACCGGATGCAACTGAATATCAGTATTTTAGATGAAGCGATAGGCTGACCTCTACTAGCCTAGCGATAACATGCATATATCCTGAAGGAAGTGTAACTTGATAACTGCTTATGATACCTAGTTCGTTTGTGAATCTACTACCTATGTCATATAAACAAATGTGCAAACAGCTATAGCTACTGAAAAGGATGACGTTAATCTATACATCTACAGATACATCTATAAACATTCATATAAAAAAATTGGAGTTGTTTGTAATATTAAAATAACCGCTTTTTGTTACATGCATATGAATATATATACGGTACATATACCAAAATAACATTTTTGTCCGTCTGTCTGTCGGTCTGTCTGTCTGTCTGTGTGTCTGTTTGTTCCCGCTAATCTCTGAAATGGCTGAACCGTTTTTGACAGAACTTTCGCTGGCAGGTAGCTGATATATATATATATATATATATATATCTATAAATTATAAAGAGGAAACCTGCGTATTTTTGTATATTTTTGTATGTTTGTTACGAATAAACTCAAAAACTACTGGGCCGATTTCAAAAATTCTTCCACCATTAAAAAGCTACATCTTTACTGAGTGACATAGGCTATATAACATCACGCTGCAACTAATAGGAGCTGAGCAGCAATGAAATAAAATAAAAATAATCCACGCGGTTGGAGTCGTGGGCACAGCTAGTTTTCAATATAACTATAAGGTAGGTACTTACCGAGTTTTTATTTTACCTATGAGTAGAAACCTATATCAGGTGGGAAAAAATGTGATTACGAATTACTGCGAAGTGATTCGTGAGGAAAGCGGCATGTCCTACAACCAAACATTCGAAGTTAAGTGATTGAGATGGTGGATTATGGCCCACTCCCTTTCGGCCAGAGGAGGCCTGTGTCTCAGCCGTGAGAACATTATAGACCGATGGTATGAAATGATCATTTTCTCGTAAAAACCAGTACTTTATACTTAGCCAGGTATAAACACTATTGTTCTGTTGAAATTCATAATATGGAGGCCGTATTTCGTAATCATTTTTCAGAATTATGATGATTTGATACCGAAGAGAACCAGAAATCTATACACCGTGACATTTTAGTCGTCTTACAACGGTAGCCCACTTCATGTATCCAATGACTACTAATCATTTATAAAAAATAAAAAATATAATTCGCTAAGACGCATAACGTAGTTTGAAATACCCCTGTTATGGAGATGGAATTAATGTTGGAATGTAATGGTAGGTGGTAGATATCTTCTACCGTTGGAGACGTATTCATTATTAACAGCGAGGGTGTTACATAATTCTACAGCATTATTTATTTTTCTTTGTACCTATTATCTTAATTAATGGTAAAATGTTTTAATCGCGCCTAGAGGTATTTTATGACGGATACAATGAGTGGACCACCTTTGTAAGACGACTAAAATGTCACGGTGTATAAGCTATTGGACTCAACTATAAGTTTGGGTGTCGTGTGTGTCTTTTTATTATTATGTCCTGGTTTCGAAGAAAGAATCCCGCTTTTTCTCTCAAAAGGTTTAAAAACCCCGCTTAGCCCGAAAAAACATCTGGCAACGTTGGTAGATATATATCTACGTGATAAGGTCGCGAAACATATTTTGTTCAACATATAGCCTCACACTGCCACGCAAATTGCAAAAAACGGAAGAAAATTTGAACTTGAATTCCTCGAGCTACGCTACTTGCACCTTAAAAGCCTTCTCTTTTTAGGGCCAAATAGGAGTGTGCGGATGCTTTGAGCTTTAATGTCATAAACAAGTGTTTTTAATATTACACAGGCCTAGTAGGCCAGTGTAATATTAAAAACACTTCACACAAAATGACTTCACACATGATTTTTTTTTGTATTACCGACGAAAGATTTCTGCGCTGGGGGGGGGTCTAGAATGATATGCTGAATTCATGGTTACAGTTTGCGCACTGGATAAAAACTTACCCTGTATTCGAATATTCGAATGCAAGCCCTATTACGGCACATGCATTTCATGTAGCTAGTCAACCATCATCTGCCTAGCCTTTTCCCAACTATGTTGGGGTTGGCTTCCAGCCTAACCTGATGCAGCTGAATACCAGTATTTAACATGGATCGACTGCCTATCTGACCTCCACAAACCAGTTACTGGGTAACACGATACTCTGTGTTAAGACTGATCATCAGATTTTGGGGTGATTTACAACACAGGTTATTACACAGGCCTAGTACCTACTAGGCCTGTGTCTAATATTAAAAACAGTTCAAAAGTTGTATTACGTCGTGGAACTTTTGTCTAAGCCCATGCTCCCATCGCGGCGGGATTTGTTCGCACTGGATCTTCAACGCACTGCCTAGCGCCGAGAGTCGAAATTGTGTTCCTCGACGTGCTAAGACTCACGCGCGTTGCACTCTGGTGGATTCTGAATGCTCCGTTCAACACCGAGAGTTGAAAATCCAGTGCGCGATCAAATCCCGCCGCGATTTTATTACGTCCGTGGGAACTGTGATGTCGACTAACGGTACTTTTCACTCACCCAGGCACCATCACATACGAATATTGACCACAAGTTTTCTAAGTAAATAAATGCTAAGTAATTTAATTTGTGAAACCTGTTTTCCTGTTTTACTTAAAATTGGAAAAAATTAAGTACTAGCTTTTGACCACGGTTTCGTCGCCTGAGTGAATGGTGGAAAATATCCCATGGGATCGTAACGTACCTTCTACTGGGGTTAAAAGTATCCCACGTGTTAATCGGTTATAAACTAGGTGTGCCAAATTTCGTCCAAATTTTGCCGTTTTTCGTGATTGAGTAACAAAAATACAAACATCCAACTTTCACATTTTTTTTGTTCGTTATGAATGAGATTGACGCTTAATACCTAAACAGAGTTGCCTTCTTGGGAAAATCATTTTATAAGTAGTCCTTTTGAGGTTAGTCCCCGATTTTTGTTACGTATGTAAGATGTCATCATAGCCGCGCGTCGCGTCGTCTGTTTGCAAGGTAGGTAGGTACTTATAGCAAATGTAGTAAATCACAGACTATTATTATCCATTGTTAACTATCTCATCGGCAAATAAGGTAGACGATTGTGTCTGAAATAGGTAGGTACTTGATTTGCTTGCAGTATATATGCGACCACCTTCCCGCGTACAAAATAAAGCTAAAAAATCGTCATCATCATAATCATATCAGTCGAAAAACGTCCACTGCTGGACATAAGCCCCCCAAAAAGGGGGATTTGCCATAATCGCCACGCTTGGCAGGCGGGTTGGCGACCGCAGTATGGTGGTCAAATGCATAGAGAACGCTGCTCCCCATTCTCTAGTAAGTCCCTTAGTCGCCTTCTACGACACCCACGGGAAGGAATGGGATGGTGAATTATTTTACGTCCGGCACCACACGGAACAACAAACTAAGTAATATCTCAGAGTAAAGACTTTACTCATGCGGTAATATTGCTACTAATTTGTCCTTAAATTTCGTAGAAGCTGTTGCGTCATATACTCATAATTTGACAAAAACAAGTAACCTAGATGGACCAAATGACTTTCCGCGTCACCGTGGCACATCGGCCATAATGAGTGAATGAGTGTCGCTAATGACAAAGGGGAAAGTTCTTTGGCTCTGTGACGTAGGGGCCACACATTCAAAACCATTACGTTGAATCGCTCATTGAACAGTGGAGTTCCCGCTACGAGGCGACATTTTGAATTATTGTGACAATGACTTCCAGCTAAATGGTGATTTCGGGTGATTCAACTTTGTCATTCACTACCAATTGCATGCTCAAAGTGTAGGATTACGATTTCTACTACCATCACTAATATATAGGAAGATATAATAAAAAATAAAACACATCACGCCTTGCCTCCTCAAAGGGATCGGCAGAAATCTACCGATAGTAACACCCACATTTCGCTCCATATAATAGGGGGCGAGTCTATTGCCACCAATCGGGCTCAAATCTACACTCCAGGCTGCTACTGAGAAATTCCAGATAGAAAAACCCAATAACACTTTGCCTAACCTGGGAATCGAACCCAGGAAGTCTTGTTCAGCAGTAGCGCTTGCGACCACTAGACCTATGAGGCTATCAAATCGAGGCAAAACAAAACATTAAATTAAAGTCATGCACGTCAGGCTCGAGGATCTTAGAGTGGGACTATTCACATTTACATTATTAAGGTGAATCTAGTTGACATTTTATCCATACAAACTTCACTGTTCGACAATGTACATCAAAAATTAAACATGGTATGGTTTTGTCTTATTATTAATATTGTCTATACGGAAACCGAATACTAAAATAAAAAGCCATTAAAAAGCTAAGAGCCAACAAAGATTCGTTTTTCTTGCTAATTTAACTCCAAAGCCTAGTGGGTAGCGACAAAATTCAATTATCGAAAAGTTCAATAAACGTTATTGTTCATTGATTTATGCAGTGATTTTTTCATAAAACCCGATCTTCTGAAGGACTTTTCTTAATTTTTTACGCGCCTGTTTTACTATAAATGATCCTGCATCTCACTCAATAACGTTTTGCATGTAGACTAGCTTAACTGCTCATCACGGGTACTACCTCTATCGGACACGAAGCCTGGTGTGACAGCGTGCTTTTTAGCCAGGCCCACCAGTGAGTTCGAGCCAGCGACTAGATTCGCCTTAATAGCTAATTTTGTTAGTAAATATCACATTTACACCCATCATAAAAATGGAAAACATTGTGAGGCAATCAGCATGTCAAGAACCAAAAAAGATATGTGACATCCACCAACCCGCACTGGGCCCGCGTGGTGGATTATGGCCCACGTGTGTCCCAGCAGTGGAAATATTATAGGCTGATTGTCATTGCGACATCCATATTAAACAGGGAATAATATCAATTGTTGCAAGTAGTCGCTTTGAAACGACTCACAAAACAAGTGTTGAGTACCAAAGTAAATAGAGAACAGACTGTGTTGTCACTACAATATGATAATACATAAAACAAAATACCTGCTACAGCGTACTTGGCCAACTCACTACGAGTGAATCATCAGAATAATATAAATTGCTGTGTGTAAATGTATAAACAGCTGAAAACAGACATTACATTGTATTTTGTTGTGGGTAACCAATGATATTATTTAAGCATATAATATCATTGTGGATATACTTACAAAATGAGACATACGGTGTTGTAAGTGCAACCCTGTCTCAATGTTATCAGCCGCGACAGTTTTTTAGTTACGACGCCATTACTAAATTATTCTGGTGACTGTATAATTCTTATACTTAATGTTTTTTATGTTCTTTTTTTGTGTAGCGAAACATAGTTTAAAAACAATAAAAAAAACACACTTTAAAAAACAAACTTAAAAAGTGTTTTTTAGTTTTTCAAACTATTATTTATTTTCTATTTTTTTTTGTCGTTGAAATTATTCAATTGTCATCGGACCTTGGTAGGTGTGCAAATATTCAAATCAATCCGACGTTTTGAAGGGGGTGAAAATCACTTTCAAAGATTCCGTTACATAGACCTACATACTTACATACATACCAAGATGATTTGATGAAGATTTTGGTAAGAGTAACACTGAAGTTGAAGACACAGAGTCAAGTATCTGCCTGAGTTCGAACTCACGAGTTGTGAGTCGTGAGCAACTTAGTCTAATTAATTTCATCACCGCTGCTCACAAACAAAACGGTGAAGGAAAACATTTTGAGACAACGGCATGTCCTAGAACCAAAAATTCCCAGCTGTGGGAATATTATAGGTTGAATATGATGAACACTAGAATAACCTAAACCCTAATTGCGTAAGACACTTTTAATTCAATCAAGATGTTTTCAAATGTGGTAGGTACTTCAGCATTTCATTGTTTTAATATTCCTTTGTTCTGTTATTTAAAATAAGACATAATTCCCACAACTTAACTTGAGAATTCCGTGTGGTGCCAGACGTAAAGAATAGCACAATCCCATATCTCAATCCCGTTCCCATCTTCAATATCGTTCAAAATTAATCAAAATGTGATTATGTATGTCACGCAATTCGGGTGTTGTTTGTTGTTGTAACGGTATAATACTTATTCGTTATATTATTGCAACCCAATTACACAAGCCGTCTGGTTCTTGAAATACTACCCTACTAATAATATCCAATGGCCGGATTGTTTCTATACCTAATCACGGCAAAAGGGCATTCATTGTAACGTTCTTTGAGGACACTGCACTGATTACTTTATTGACTGACAGAACTTTCGTTTTCGCTCACGTCCATCTTCGGCTAAAAACTCAAGATTCGGGCATACATCAGCCGATGCTTCGGCTAAACCGAAAATCAGAAATTCGTGAATTGTTACGCGTTAAGGATTCTTCAAACAGCCGCGACGTGATAGCGCGACGCGACACTTGTAGAACAATTTTCATTAAGTTTTCATAGAAATTGTTCTACGAGTGTCGCGACGCGACCGTCGCGTCGCGCTAGTCTGCACGAGCCTTTATCCGGCCAACCAATATTAGATGACGTTCTCTCTCTCAGTTAACAAAAACGGACGCGATTTTGTTTAGAAATTGGAAAGCGAGGATCACCCGCATATGGCGTAAATATCACTAACATATTATAAAACAAAGTCATCTGCCGCGTCTGTCTGTCTGTTCGCGATAAACTTAAAAACTACTGCACCGATTTTCATGCTGCTCATAGGATACTTTTTATCCCGATAGTACATTCCCGTGGGAAAATTTCCGAACTTTACGCGGGCGAAGCCGCAATGCTAGTTATTTATACGCGGAAAAGTTCTTCCTTCCTTCTACAAGAGTAGACAGCAGACACCTCATCTGCCTAGCCTTTTCCCTAACTATGTTGGGGTCAGCTTCCAGTCAAATCAGATGCATGCAAGACCAGTATTTTATGTGGAGTGACTGCCTATCTGACCACCATAACCGAGTTACTGGGTTGCGGAGTAGACAACAGAGACAAATTGGACGAATTTACGAAAAGTTTCTTCTCGAACTTGCTGTGGGTTTAATAGACGAAGTTCCTAAAAAGGAAATAGGGAAACCCTCTTTACTGTTGCAACAACAGCCTGTATAGTTTGCTTAACCTCTTGACCACCACTGTCATGTATAGATTATAAGCTAAAATATGCCCAGCACGACTACATGACATACTTACACGTAAATAAAGCCGCTTGGCGCCGAGGGCACGTTTTTGATTTTTTGACATGGCGGTCAAAAGGTTAAAATATCTTTGACGTAACCAATGTGACCAGTCGTTTAAATAAAAGCCCACTTACATAACTCTGGATATTTTCAGAAGCTTTAATCCGTCCATAACGGCGTTTTGAACAGTCAATTAACTTCAATCAGGCTGAGTCATTCGCGTCAAACGATTTGGTACACTGTCAGATGACGCATTGGGATTGGGAAACAGACGCCCATTCGCCATCCAGACTGATTGTGATTTAAGGGGATATTACACTTTTATATTTATATAGGATCATATGTTTTATCCTACGTGAAATATAAAAATATGTATTATACAAGCAATTGATTCATAAATAGGTCTATCTTAAGTCATGTTCCGTGTGGTGCCGACCTAAAGAATAGCACCATTCCATTTCTTCCCGTGGGTGTCGTAGAAGGCGACTTAAGGGACTTACTAAAAAATGGGCAGCAGCGTTCTCTAAGCATTTTACCACCATACTGCGATCGCCAACCGGCCTGCCAAGCGGGACGATTATGGCAAACCCTCTAATTTTCGGGGGAGGCCTATGTCCAGCAGTGGATGTCTTTCGGCTGAAATGATGATGATGATGAAGCCATTTAGGTAATGCATAATCAGCCTAAATGTTCCCACTGCTGGGATCCAGGCCAGCGGCGAGGTGTCAATTGTTCTAAGAGAGAAAACGAAACCGAATCGTCGGCTTTAACTTACTGACTTATCAATAAAGAATACTTACTATCAAATAAAATTAATATAGGAATGTAAAGAATTAAATACAATAAAATTGAACAGCTGAAAACCAAGTTTAATTTAGAACATTTTTTTTGGTGTAATACAAAGCTAAAAATAACCGTATAAGTTGCTTGAATATTATAGTGAATTAAATACCCGTAGTGTAACTATATTTTTTGACAATAGTAGCTACTAAATTGACATGCCATTTTTAAATAGCAATAGAGTTGCCGATGCGAATCCCCGAAGGGAAGCCGGGAGGATTCGTGTTATATGGTGCTTTCGCCACTGGTACAGGCCTCCTCTCTGTGTGAGGGAGTGGGCCATATGTCGACGTACGACGTACACAGGAAAGTAATAAAATTGCGGCGGGATTTTATCGCGTACTGGTATTACTGCTTAGGGCCGACAGAACACACTATTCGATTTCCGACGCGCTGAGATGCACTCTGTTGGATTATCGATGTTCAATTTAACATCGAGAGTTGAAAATCTAATTTCAAAAAAATCCCGCCGCGATTTCACAACGTCCGTGTGATTATCCACTACGCGGGCCCAGTGCAGATTGGCGGACGTCACTAGTATTCGATTTTTTGGTCCTAGAACATGGATTCCTTAAGATATTTTCGTTCAACGTTTTTGTGAGCAGTGGTGACGATAATTTACAATAAGTATAGTGTGTGCTTGGGTTCGAACCCACAACCTACAACTTTTAAGTCGCGGCCGTTACCACTTTTTTTTTTTTTTGATTACGGGGGGAAATCCTCATGGATGTCCTCCGCCCCGGGGAGGGCGGAGGGGTCTGTCAGACTCTTACTGACTAAAACCACCCCGGTGTTCCGTCTCTCACTTGCACCGGGGATCACGGGAACTAGTGTGACTTCCGCGATCCCCGGCTAGTGCCGGCCCGCCTCTGCAGGCCACCTCGCGATAGGGGGGGAGTGAGGTGTTAAACTCTCCCCTTACGTCATAGAGAGGCGCGCGTGGAACACTACGCGCTGCCATCTCGGGTCCTAACAAGTAGAGGGCGACAGATTTCCCCGGATCTGTCCTCCTAAGCGGCACACTCTGCCAGCGTGTGCCACGCCGTGTCCTCCCGACAGACGGCCGTTACCATTGGTCCAACCGGCACAGGTAATGCTTACTACAATATTAAATTATTATACAACTAACTTACACTAGGTAGAAACTTTAACAGTCTATACAGGCTGCATCGACTTATACTGGAATCTGACCCCAGCATAGTTATAAAACGGCTACCTAATGCAACAACCAAGGCTAATGCTGACAAACATACAGGTACAAAACCAAAAAGACGAAGCGTCGAAATGCTTTTCCACATAGCTGACATAATTATATATTTGACTCGTGCTTATAATTATGGACCTAGAGATGTTAGTGTAATATCTCCCTTAGGTCTTAAGTTAAATAAAATAATTGTTATTTAAATATATTATTGTATTTACTCAAGCGATCAATAGGAAACAAACCTATTATTATCCTACACAATGCGTTTACTAGATAATGGAATCTAGTCAGCGCATTATGCAATCACTTCACTCACCTTTAATATTCAATAGAGAATTATATGATGAATGGGTATTCTTTGTGTCAATGGAGTTCAAATTCAAAGTGGATCCGAGTCAGGGAGAAGTTTTGGTTTCTATGCTGTCATTATCAATAGCAGCCAGGTACTTGGAATTGAGCCTGATAAGTGGAAATAGATATTCTAAAGGAGCTCGTAGCGAAATAATAAAATCCCCACGGGTCGATCGGCTTGCGTCGCATCGTCTCGTCAGTGAGTGACCATCCATAAGTTATCGAGACTCTTCCGTGCCTCAGAAAGCACGTTAAATGTTGTACAAATATTTACTATTTGTATCTGCTCCATTCCAACTACTAACCTAGAAACTATTGATAGGTCGCCTGGGACAGTTCCAAGTTCCACAGTATAAATATGTACAGTACAGAAACTAGGACCAAACGTTCGAAATGGCACACTCATACAGACGCGAGCATCTACGAGACCCCAAAGCGATAATCGCGGAGCTCTCAGTCACGGGTGCTGCGTAGACGAGTAGCCGCGTTACTTATACGTTTAAGTATCTGTTGCACCGCGGACCTCCTGCGATCTTTTAAAAAATGCCACGTGCGTATTGCGTATTTCGTAATATAATGCTGTCACAAAGATACGAATTTGGATATAACGAACGCATAATTTTTGATGCTTGTTTCTTATGATTTATTAGTATTACTGAAATTATGAAATAATTACAAACTTAAATTAATTTCTTTTATGTATTTTAGTATAATTTAAAACAAAAAGAACCTTTTTGCAGCCACCATCTTGAATTTACATTTTTACCAAAGATCATACATACTATCCATGCGATTTCTATATGTCAACTCCTACCGAAAGTAGCATTAAAAAATTTGGTGTAATAAAACACGTCTCAATTTTACAAACACCAACAGTGAAAACCCTAACGCTTCAATGGAGCATAGGTTACATCAATAAAGAGGCCTAGTTTCCATACTGTCCATATTTATACTGTGTTCCAACCATGAGTCAGACATTAGAGTTTTGTAAGCTCCCAAATAAAAACCGGGTTTTATTTATTTAAACTGGCATCTTATCAATGTCGGACATGGGAATTTTATCGCAGTTCACCTAAAAATGTTTGCTGATAAGCTTCGTAAATATTTACCATAAACGAGTGTAGTGTTGTGTATGACTAACGCATTGAGAAAGATAAGATTGAGAAAGTATTAATATTTTTTATTTTTGTTACCAAAACAACTTTATGGACCTAAGAGCGTTGGACTTCTTGCCTCCAGACAGAGTGGTGAAGATCACGGGTCTGCTGCACGGGTAGCTATACTAGGCATACGAGCGCCCCAAAAATAACTAAAGGGAATATCTTTCTGAGAGGTTTGTTTTCAGCAGAGAACGTCATCCCGTGAATAAAATAATGATAAGTATATTACGTTATTGCAAAAACATTGCCGATTGTAGTCATTCTTACTGTATGCTAAGCTTTGTATCGTTACCAGACTTCTTGCTACCAAGTAGGTATGTTTTATATGTCATACTGAGTTTAATCAAGACTGAATATCAGCACTCTTATTGCGGAACACACTATCAGTCAAGTACGTAGTAGTATCACAAATGTACGAAAAAAAACATCAGCTCTGTATCTATAATTTCAAAAGTTTTTGGCTGACAGTACTTTACCAAGACGTAACTTTGTTTATTTTCTTGTGGTCCCAAAAGACTACTAAAATTAATTATTGTATTTAAAGGTGGCATCCGGGACCGCGGTCCCGGTCCGAAAAGCCCCCCGAAGGAAGGCCGCGGAAATCCTCTGGATGTGGGAAGCACATGACTGGTCAAAGTGGAGGAGCCTGGGGGAAGTCTATGTCCAGCAGTGAACGTCTTTCGGGTAAAATGATGATGATGAATGTTTCCTTCTGGAAAGTTTGGAGATACAAGTAGTGTATCTTACTGTGTGTAGTAAATAAGTAAATAAATGATACAAAATGTTAGACCACCCCTGACATTTTTAATACACCTTGAGCCCTATCTTTTATTGAGAAGAGGGCCTCATATCAACATAAAATATCGGGATGACCGAGCTTTGCTAGGTTTTTTTTTGGTTTGACGTTTTCCATAAATAAAACCTAGCTACATCGATTTATCGCTCCCGAACTGCCGCATACTAAATTTCATGAAAATCGTTGGAAAACGGCTCCAACGATTTTCATGAAATTTAGTATGCGGCAGTTAATCCGAGATTCAGATTATATCTAAATCCAATTCCATGTCATAGTTGTACTCGTAGGTCCATAGATATTAGGTACTATGTATTTCTTTAAACAGACACCGGAATATATTCTATGTGCAAATGATCTTGATTTTCAGTAAGTAGTATATATGCCTGGCTTCCGATTTATAACCGAAGCGTGTTTACACCTTGGTGCTACAACTTGGATGTTTCCTCGGTTCAGTATTGAGTTACGACGTCGGTCAGCGTGGGCGTATGCTCGGGGCGTGGGCGGGAAGTGCTGGCTCAGGCCACAAGACACATCGGAGCGGTAAAGTCCTCAAAATGTAGCTGGTAGGTAACTTATTTTGCCATATTGGAAGTAGTTTTGAGGTAGGGAGGCCAATTTAAAATAATTAAGCAACACTTTTATTTTATTCCTAGTTCAACATTAAGTTCACTAGAGTCTATCTTAATTTCCAGAATACAAAACCACATAGTCAAAAATTCAGTTTTATTTATATATAGCTTTTGCCAGCGGCTTCGCCCGCGTGGAGGTCGAAAATTATCCCACAGGAATGTACTACCGGGATGAAAAGTACCCTATATGTTAATCTAGATTATAAACTATCTATATATCTGTGCCTTTTATTATTTTATTTATTATACAACACCAGTTGAAAATTACAAATTTTAACACATGATCAAGGAAGGCCTTTTCAATTTCTTTTTTATGTGTTTCACAAGAAAGGAAGTCAAATGAGTACTTAGACTTATTCACTGAGAGGATAAGATAGTACGGAAATTAATCAACGCAAACTTCACTCGATCAACAACAAAACTGTAATGGCGGTAAATAAATATCACAAGCGGAAAACTGAAAAATTATTCGAAAACCGCCTAAATTTGACAGTGACATTTGTAAATGGTCTATGGTTTTGGCATCTGGCGAAAAAGGGGTGAAGAATGATAGAAGGGGGTGAGGAGGCCTGTCTAGTTCGTTTCTTCCAACCATAGAGTATACGGTATACATTTTTTGTTCTAAGTTTGCGTGCCGTGGACTAAGGAAAAAAGTGAGGGCTGCCGCGAGCCCGCGACAGCGATTTTGACGTAAGTAGTAGTGTTGCCAGAATAGGAAAAAATATAGGTACGAGTATATACAACTTTAAAAGTTGCGTTTCAAATATAATTGCTTGTTACTAACCCTGATTAACGAAACTTCATAATTTTGGGACAAAATTAATTAAAATAACTTATTCCATAAATTATTTACAATTAAAATTGGTCGTATTTAGTTACTTCATTCATCAAGAATAATATAGCCACTGTCAATGTTAAGTAAAGCGATGAATATTCGTAACAATTCGTCTCTGAAAATGTGTAATGGTCATTGGTACACTAAAAAAATCTATGATGATATATAAAACAATGTTTTAACACTCAGAAAAGTTACTCTTATAGAGAAAATTAAAGTTAAAATACCAGACAAATCTTCATATTAATAGACTAATATAACAAAAACGAGAGGAAAAAGAAAACATATTATATTATTATATATTTACTTTATTATGAAATAGCGGGACAAGAAAAGATACCAAATGTACACTTTGTCTGAGTATGACCCATTTGTTATTTCAGGTTACAAACTATCTGTGTGCCAAATTTCCAAACATCTCAATATCCAAACTTTTACATTATTTTATAATATTAGTAGGATAAAGGGGACAAAGTAGTATGTAAAAATATTAGTTTAAAAACTAAAAAACACGCTTTAAAAACCAAACTAAAAAATTAGAAAATAATTTAATTCTATTAAAAAGCGTGAAAATACCTCAAAAAGCACCCCACGCTTTTTAATAGAATTAAATTATTTTCTAATTTTTTAGTTTGGTTTTTAAAGCGTGTTTTTTAGTTTTTTAAACTATTATTTATTTACAATTTTTTAGTTCTGCTTTCTTGAAAAGCGTGATTTTTTTTGTTTTTTTTCTGTTTTTTTTTAATTTTTGAATAGTCATTGGTCCTCGATAAGTCTACAAAGTTTCAATGAAATCTGACCGTTTGAAGTGGGTCAAAATAGCGTCCAAAGGAGTCGGTTACATACAAACATACAAACAAAAAACATACAAGTGAAGCTAATATAAAGCATGTAAAAATAAGTACTGTCAGATATGAAGTGCCGGTCAAAGTTCTTTCTAGGGCCTAGTCGATATCTAATAAAGATGAAGATAAATGCACTAGCGTCCCCGGTGCCCAGTCAGGAGAGGTTGTAGGACCGTCTGGTTTCAGTCAATGACAAAATGACAGACCACATGTCCCGGCCCAGCATAAGCAAAGCGTCACCAGCCTATAATATTCCCACTTTTGGGACACAAGCGGGCCCAGTGCGGGTTAGTAAATATCACATGTCTTCGAATATTTGGTTTTAGGACATGTCGGTTTCCTCACTCAATCAATCAATCAGCTCACTGCTGGACATAGGACTCTACCAGGCTGCGCCACAATACCTTGTCCTCCGCCTTCCGCATCCAATCTGCCCCAGCCACTTTCTTTAGGTTGTCCGTCCATTTAGCTGGGGGGCGTCCCACGCTACGCTTGCCAATATGCGGGGTCCACACGTCTGGGCCTGAATTCACTATGACCACTTAACGATTCCTTTCTCGTAACCATGTCAATCATACACGAATTCTGCTATTAATAATATCGACTAATTGTCTTGGAACATACAGTATATGACATTTCGATTCCTTACCGTTGCATTAGTTAAAAAAAAAACGATATTGGCGTAGTTTGAACGTAGTAAGATTCCGCGGGGAATCAATATAACGATACAGAATTGGGGCCCTGCTCCACCGGGCATTGGTCCTTCGACAGTCATGGCCAGCCCACTGCCACTTCAGTTTGCTTACTCTGCAAGCAGCACTCAATAAATTTCCGAAATAGAAACCATTCCGTTTTAGAGACAAATTCTAGTGGAGGGTGAAAGTTTTAATGCTTACCTTAATCGTCAAATTATCCAGTATATTTCTCAAATTCCGCTTGCTTCTTAGGTATGTTGGAAACGCCGGGAGGCGATGCCCAAAAATACTTTTGATCTACTTCAGAAAGGCCAGCTACGTAGTAGGTACTCGCACCGGCGTGCGTGTGTAACCTGAGGCCAACGCATCGGCAGCGTTCGGCGCTCCGATTGGCCCTTCACCAATCCAGGGCCAATCGGAGTGCCGAACGCTGTCGGTGCTAAAAGGCGAGATGATTAAGGGACTACTCACACTTATTCAGCTCTGTTCAGCTTTTGTCCATAGAAAACAAGGATTTTGTATGAGATGCGTACGCATCCGTTCAGCCGCGGAAAGCTGAACGGACTCTATTCAAAATCGTTGTTTTCTATGGACAAAAGCTGAACAGAGCTGAATAAGTGTGAGTAGTCCCTAAAATAAACTCGCACTAGGGCCACAGAATATGTAAGGACCTTAGCAGAGTATCTAAGGACCTTAGAAGTTAGCTCTCTGTAGTTTCTGCCCTATGGGAAGAAGCCGTGAGTTTACTTTTATTTGTTTGTGGTAGGTTTACTTACTTACATACGTAGTTAATTTGGATGCATGGCTTGTTTATAAGGAAAACTGATCAAATATGCAGTGAACGATCAAGGTAAGCAGGATTTCATTTATAGATAAAAACGCCATTCAATACCAGCATTCACTAAATTAATTAAACAGGTAACTTTTCCTTTTGATTGCGAACACCGATCATTTACGTGTTAGTGTAATAACATAGGTAGGTATTTCCTAGAACCCAACATATCTTCGGGTGCACTAGTAAATCTTCCTCGAGTGACGTACTACCACTCTTGCTGACTGGATAATCTGCTCAAAACGAATAACGTCACGCGCGAAGATCACAACTTAAACCTTCACAGTGAGTTTGCTGTAACCATTCGGCGTCAAAAAGAAGGAGCGATGGAAATCAGCCTGCGCGATTGACCCGACGTGTGGACGAGTAGGTACGTTTACCTAGGACAAACTGTCCAATTACGTAGGTCCAACTTCGAGAAAGAGGTCAATCGTCGAATCCGACTCGGCTGGGCAGCGTTCGGGAGGCTTCGCAATACTTTCTCGTCCCAAATACCGCAGTGTCTCAAGACGAAAGTCTTTGACCAGTGTGTGTTGCCAATGGCACAGAAACGTGGTCGCTCACAATGGGCCTTATCGGAAGGTCTAAAGTCTCCGAAACGGCAATGGAGAGGGCTTTACTCGGAATTTCCTTACGTGATCGAATCAGGAAAGAAGATATCCACAGGAGAACCAAGGGAACCGACATAGCCCGAAGAATTGCCAGACTTAAGTGGCTGTTGGCAGGGAACATGATAGATGGAAACAGATGGCCGATGGGGCCGAAAGGTTCTGGAGTGTCGACCGCGTATCGAAAGAAGTAGAGTTGAAAGGCCGGGAGGCCTTTCAACACACACACCACAAGGTGGACCGATGACCTTGTGAAGTCCGCGGGAATCCGCTGGATGTGGAAAGCACAAGACCGATCGAAGTGGAGGAGCATGGGGGAGGCCTATGTCCAGCAGTGGACGTCTTTCGGGTGAAATGATGATGATGATGATGATTGAATGGATAGTAGCTGGAACAACCAGACATTATTTTCGGACGGTTTCCGTATTGGCTTGACCCACGCTCCCACGGACGTAATAATTAGAGATGCATCCGATACCGATACCGATGCCGATATATTGGCGATACTCGAAGTTTGCCGATATATCGGCATCGGCGTTATTTTATGGCCGATTCAACGATACTTTTCAAATTTCGCGCTTTAAAAATGTAATGTAAACATAAAAAATAAAATAAAAATAAAAATTGTTTATTACCACAAAAATTCAGTACATTGCACTGTGTACAAATTAGAGATCTTATTTTAGCATTAGGTAGGTAAGTACAGTAGATTCAACCCTGTCCCCTAAACTAGGCTAGGCCTGTATCTTAGGGGGCAGTCCCCGGATATAGGATATGCTTATATGATGCTATTGTGACAGACGTGCCAGTGGACTGTGTCAAGTGGGTGCATTTTTTTATCTTGTGGTAAACTTTTAAAAATGTGAGAGTGAGAAAGTGAAGAGTGAATTATGTTGTATTAGAGTAAATGATTGATGATTGTGTGAGGAAGTGGATGGGGTGTTTTGTGATAGTGTTGTGTGTAGTGAATGAAGTGAGTGTATGTTTGTAGTGTGTTAGGGATGTGCGAGTGATAAGCGCGTGTGCGAAAAATAGGTGGATAATATATAAAGAGGTGTTTATTAGGTGATGTATGTTAAAAGAGATTCCGTTCCATGATAATCCTGTTTCAGCAGCCATTCAATTACTGTGCGTTTTAGTTTAAACCTGGGGAGACCGAGAATATTTAGTTTTTTATGGGCTTTGTTATAAATGTGGGTACTTATTACGTAAAATTGGTGCCTTGCAAACTTCGTTTTATGTTGGATGCTGGGAATTATCTGTTTACGTTTGTTGGGGTCAGGGGGAGCCAAACTGCTATGTATCCTAAGAATTGATTGAAGTAGAGATAGCTGTCGTATAGTTAAAACCTTACAGTCTGCATAGAGTTGCGCTGTTGGATATCTGCGTGGCTTCTTCGTCATAACCTTAAGGACTGCTCTTTGGGCTCTCTCAGCCCTCAGGAGACCTGTCTTATGGGCTCCACCCCACACATTAATCCAGTACCCTAGCACCGATTGGCATAGCGCAAAATACACCATTTTAAGAACATCCTGGTTAGCTGACCCCCTGAGTGATTTAAAGATAGGGATAAGACGCATTGTTCGTGTGGTAAGTGTGTCTAGGTGTTTGTCCCATCTTAGTCCGCTGTCTATATGGATGCCGAGGTATTTTACGCAGTCATCTCTTCTTAATTTTGGACAGGAGCAAACGCGGGTGTTGTCTCGTCTATTTCGTTGCAAACGAGGCACGAACTAACTATGCTAAATATACGATTAACTAATCTCAACGTGTCTATAGTTATACGGTTTTATTTCGTTTGTCCTGTTATTTGTTCTTTTTATATTCATTTAAAAAATAACCTGACTTGTGTTTTATTTATTTCACCTTCATTTTTGAAATCAGTAAGTGTATCGGTATCGGTATCGCCGATATTTTTATAAGAGCATCGATATCGGTATCGTATCGGCAAAAAGGCGTATTGAGGCATCCCTAGTAATAATATCAAGGCAGGATTTTTTTGCACACTGGATATTCAGCGCACTGCTTTATGCCGAAAGTCGAAAATTGAACAGTGTGTTTTTTCAACGCGCTGAGACTCACTCGCGCTGCTCTCTTTTGGTTTGTCAATGCTCATTTCAACACCGAGAGTTGAAAGTACCTCACAGCCACTATCCGTTCGTCCGCAAGTTGATTTCTATATCGCGATTCGCGTCGCATCAACATTTTCCTCATTGCTAATTGTCCTTTGCTAATTGTTTGTCGTCTTCTACCTGCAGGGTAGTAAGTAGGAATAGCTTTCATTGTGACAGTTAAACAATTCATTGCGTTATGTACGTTGTTCAGCAAACAAATTTATCGAATATATGAAGCAATGGATACGCAATAATATCCTTAAAAATGATTGATATTGATAGGTACCTAGTGTGTCACGCGATGAATTTTATAAAATAACATCCTACAGCGCAATAAATTGTATACCTACCTACTATCATGGGCAGATATTATTTATTATACAGGGTTATTTGTAAAACACCGGTAACCTCTCAGGACTACGTTACTAACATCATAATCAACAACTTTTGTTCTATGACTTTTAAAAATTCATCATATTTTAATTCATCAGATTTACATACAAAAATAAAAATATTTAAATTCAACGCTCTAAATGTTACGAAGTCTATGCGAAGCAAAAGAAAGCGATAGGTAGTACCGACAATAGCGAGGGGAGCGGGGTAGGGGGCGGCGGGGGCGCTTGAACTTGACCTATTTACGGGCGGCCTTCAGTCATTCGTTTGCTTTGATGCGCTTGCGTCGCGTCATTACGGGTCCTTGTAGTGAAATTCGGCAGTGCAGACGTATACGTAATTATCTTTACATGATGGCGTATCAATATTCCAATGTCGAGTACACGGAAATGGTGCGAATGCTAGCTAGGTGTGATGACAATGTTTCGGAAGCGTGTCGCCAATACGCCATACGATTCCCAAACGTACGTATACAAAATACTTTTATCAAGTGCTATACCGTTGTAACTTTACAGAAAATGTGAGATGTCATTGTTAGTTTGTTTTCATTACGGTGTTTAGTGCATAGGTACCGTGAAATATCAAGGTTATTTCCATGTCAAATGTTCGATTGTAGGCATAATTTGGCTTTTGCGTAAAAAGGCGGGAACCGTAGCGTAGCGAGTTACTAACCCAAAAGTATTACTACGAGGACAGTGCGCGGCAATGTATGTAGGTACAGCAAAATACAGAGTTGAAATGTGTTACATAGGACAACGAAATATTTAAGGTTTGTTTTTGGTAAATGTATTATGTTTTGTAAAAAGTCGTAGAACAAAAGCTGTTGTTTATGATGTTAGTAATATAGTCCTGAGAGGTTACCGGTGTTTTACAAATAACCCTGTATAATATTCTCAACAAAAACTCTTCTGTATTCTCAGCTTCTTGGGATTATCCACTTTAAACCAGCCATTGTTACTTCTACAGTGGTTAATTTTAATCGGAAAGCTAATAATAAGCATCAGTACTTACAGCGATTACTAACGAAGATAAAGTTTTTGTTAAAACAAAAAAGCTGTAGCTGTACAGTCAACGTCAAAGTTCAATGTGAGTGACCGCTACCAACCAATAATAGTTGATCGACGGACCACTGAGCAGTTTCAAAAGCGAAGTCAAAGTTTTTTTTTTTGTTAAACATGTTCATCTGCCTAACCTATTCCCAACTATGTTGGGGTTGGCTTCCAATCTAACCGGATGCAGCTGAACGACATTTATGGTAACGACGTATATGTTTTTGTTTATTTATTTATTTATATTTAGAGAAAACAAGTAACAAATGACTACGTTTATGTATTTGTGGCATGGAGCAACATTTATGTATTTGAGTCAGAAAATATAATAAAATATCATTTATTTCGGAGTATGTAGATATATGGTTCATAATAATTTTTTTAAACATTTATGTTGTTCTTATATGCTTCGGTATCCTACTATATTTATATAATATTTTAAATGTGAAATATTGTATGTTTAGATGTTTGTTACTCATTCACGCAAAAACTACTAAACGGATTTGGATGTAATTTGGCACACAGATAGATTAGACCACATAGGATTTTTTAACCCGGTTCTACGTTCCCGTGGGATAATTTTCGAACCCACGCGGACGAAGCCGCTGGCAAAAGCTAGTTTGTTATAAATTCAGGGTGCCAAGCCTAGAAAACTTTTAAGCACATTGACATCACTCCTGTTCTCCCAAAAGGGGCATGCAGAAGTTTCTGCCTTAGTGGTGGTGATTATGCCTTTGTCTTTCGTGGGTGCAGCAAACCCATCACACCATCATTAATTTAAAAGGGTGCAACTTCATTAGCCCATCATAGTTTAGTCAAAATTCATTTAACTCCTGTGTATAATTTCGCAGCGGCAAAGTGTCCATTTTTTATGAGAGAAGCCGACGCGATGTCCGCTTTAACTTACTGACTTGTTAATAAAGAATACTTATCATAATTCTAAAATTAATATAGGAATGTAAAGAATTTAATTAAAAATAAATTAAAAAACCAAATAAAATGTGCATAATTCCTCCATCTCGTTCTCTTTGACGCATTTTTCTATATTTGTCTCTGTCATAACCTGTTGTAGAGCGGCTTGCTTCTCATCCATATCAAGCGGTGCCAAGTGACCTAAAGTGATATCATTACGGGATCGCTGTTGTATGAATTTTTAGTTCCCAGTTATGACGTTTTGGCGGCGGGTTGATTTAAAACAATATTTTTTGTTGTAATAAAAAGCTAAAAATAAACGTTTTTTTGTTTGAATTTTATGGTGAATTATATACCCGTAGTGTAACTATATTTTTTGACAATAGTAGCCACTATTGACGTGCCATTTTTTATAGCGATAAAGTTGCTGATGCGAATCCCCGAAGGGAAGCCGTTAGTAATCGTGTTATATGCTGCTTTCGCCACTGTAATTTCGTTACACCAATTCCATGTTAATATCCTTGCGAAACCGCCTGTTCCGGTTGTATTTATTTATAGTTCATTCATTGAATGGCTCAGTGATACCATTCATTTATCATAGTCGCTAGTAGGTCTATATGGGTTAGTGTTTTATTGTTTAATCCTGTGTTCAATTACAACGGCCTCGCTATTGTATCCGTGACTGGTTTCATGTAAACTCTAATTGATCCAGTAAACCCAGTTTATATAATAATCAAGCTCATGTACTGCTCTCGGGATCTGCTCAGTTCCGGGTTTTATACGACTTTTATTCATCAACATCCATTAGTTTTAATGTATCTTCATCGCCCATAGCCTTTTTCGCACTTCTTTAGAACATAAGCCTCCTTACTATTCCGTCTTTTATTACACAAAAGCTTTTTCTCATGTTTATACCTTAAAAAAAAAACCACAAGGGGTAACATGAAATGAAATGATGAAAAGAACAATGTTTAAATCTGTAGCATATCTTTTAAGACACTTTTAAAAATTATACAGGGTAAATTTTTAACCAGTGCGCAAACTATAGTCATGAATTCAGCATATCATTCTAGACCCCCCAGCGCAGAAATTTTCGGTTATTTATACAAAAAAAATTTCACACATTTTGTCAGCGTAGGTATTACACTTTTCTATGAAACAGCTGATTTTTTTTTTTGTATAACAGGAGAAAAATTTCTGCGCTGGGGGGTCTAGAATGATATGCTAAATTCATGACTACAGTTTGCGCACTGGTTAAAATGTACCCTGTATATTTTTTGGTGAAAGTGTTAAAACTTGCCGGCATTTCCTAGCTGACTGATCCCAGGAATGATGAAAAAATCCGAGGTACCGAGGCTTCTTTTAAAGTCCAAAGGTTATATATATTACGTGAGTCCAACAATAATAATAATATTTTTATTTATTAAGTAACATGACTTAATTGTGCTAGTAACAATATTCCTTACCCCCCTATGTTAGTTTCCTATTCTAGTCACTTAACTGCATTGTATGGCCATGTCTGGAAAGGCCTTTTGAAGAAAGAGCCATCGCAGCTTTGAGTTGACCTTCTCGACAGATGGCATACATGCAATATCAGTCATTGTGTAGCTAACATTTATTTAAGGGAGGCTCGACGATGTTTAGGGCACGTTTTAAAACCCTTTAGCCATATTCTGGAGTCCAGGGCCACATTTTACTTCCAACTAGCCTTCTGCCAATCTCATACTCTTATTTATTTCTTGTATTTGTTGATTATTTTGTGTGACATTGTATGACATTCCACCGACATAGGTCATTGCCAACATTAATAAATAATAATGTATTAATTTTAAATGTACAAGGCACGCATTGTTGCAAGCATCTGTTGTCGTTGTAATGCCAAATGTAGGAATTATTAAAACCCACATGCAAGGATGATAAATGATAAGGAATAAAGGTATATGTCAACTAGATTTAACCAGCACGCCCGCGTGGAGCTCGAAAATTATCCCACGGGCATGTACTATCGGGATAAAAAGTATCCTATTTGGGTCATACTCAAAAAAGTGTACATTTGAAATTTGTAACTATACTGACAGGTCGTTACCTGTCAGTTTAGTTACAAATTTATATTTACTTACACTGAGAATATCCGTCACGAAACTGATGTCATAAGGTATAGTACACAGACTGGGCGAATAAAACACGTGATTTGGCTTATCAGTCTTATTAAGTTTAATTAAAAAGAAATAGAACAAATATAGGTAATTAAAGTAACAAATTAAAAAAATGTTTATGTAAAAAAGTAGCAATTTAAAAATATCAAACTTTCACTACTATTATTACGAGAACATAATGTTTCTTAATCGTTTTTTAAGAGTATTCACACCGATCAATCACAGTCTTCCTCATACTTCACTGGATTTTGTTTAAGACGCTCTCTGTATTATTTTGTCTTTCGGCATTTGACACAGGAGCCATGAAGTTTTACTGAAACGAATATAAGTGTTTTTTTAACTTGTATTACAAATTATGCTTTTGTTTTACTTATTTATAAATTAACAGTATTTTCTTGACATCGTTATTTTGTTTTTAAAGTAGGTAAAGGTAGAAACTACAGGAAAGGTTCCTGTAGTTAGCTATTTGTAATCATCATATCGACGTCCGACGACGTCGATCATCATATCCTATGAATATGTACATAGGTATAGTTACCGACACGTAAGTTGGCTAAAGATTTTCTTAGTGGAAGAAGTTCGCGCATGTAAAAATTTATGAATTTGTGCGTACGCGAACTTCCCCCACTACAAAATCTTTGGCTAACTTATACGTTACGCTGAAAAGTACAGTTATGTACTTTTGTTCTTGTGAACTAAGCTTAAAAATTTCTCAGTTTTGTAGCGTAACACAATAAAACGAAAATTAGAATAAAATCTGAGAAATTATAATCTCTAAAAATCTTTTTTACGAAAACCACGTGTGTTTACCACTCGAGCAGTGAGCGTATCCGTTAAGATAATACAAAAATAAGAAAAGAACATAGTAAGCAAACAAAAAATATCATAACCTTACGACAATAATAGTCGTTTATCACCCTGATATTTTTTTGTAAATTTTCACTTGGTACACGTTTTGACTTCACGACTACGGTAAAAATATAATGGCTGCCGCTCAGACTAAGGCACAGACTACATAGAGATACTACGTATCAGACGACCCACTCCCATAGAGAAAAAATGGTCAGTAGAGATGTCAAAAGTTGGAAGTTTAAAACATGACAGCTCGTTTTTTTTTTAATTTAGTTGTTAAGTTTTAGGCAAAGGCTCATACAGAAAGCCTCATTTATCCTTTTGTAGGTAGTTTCCAGATCTTTTTTTTTTGTTCGTAGCTCAAACCCAATAATGTAAAACATATAAATTACAGGGAACTACTGAGAAATATGTAAATGATACAACAAATACTTATTAAGATTTTTATTTTTTTATTTAGTTTTATATTTATTATATGCCTTAAGTTGCATTCTCGGAAGAGATTTTCCTATTAATATGATGATTACAAATAGCTAACTACAGGAACCTTTCCTGTAGTTTCTACCTTTACCTACTTTAAAAACAAAATAACGATGTCAAGAAAATACTGTTAATTTATAAATAAGTAAAACAAAAGCATAATTTGTAATACAAGTTAAAAAAACACTTATATTCGTTTCAGTAAAACTTCATGGCTCCTGTGTCAAATGCCGAAAGACAAAATAATACAGAGAGCGTCTTAAACAAAATCCAGTGAAGTATGAGGAAGACTGTGATTGATCGGTGTGAATACTCTTAAAAAACGATTAAGAAACATTATGTTCTCGTAATAATAGTAGTGAAAGTTTGATATTTTTAAATTGCTACTTTTTTACATAAACATTTTTTTAATTTGTTACTTTAATTACCTATATTTGTTCTATTTCTTTTTAATTAAACTTAATAAGACTGATAAGCCAAATCACGTGTTTTATTCGCCCAGTCTGTGTACTATACCTTATGACATCAGTTTCGTGACGGATATTCTCAGTGTAAGTAAATATAAATTTGTAACTAAACTGACAGGTAACGACCTGTCAGTATAGTTACAAATTTCAAATGTACACTTTTTTGAGTATGACCCAAATAGGATACTTTTTATCCCGATAGTACATGCCCGTGGGATAATTTTCGAGCTCCACGCGGGCGTGCTGGTTAAATCTAGTTGACATATACCTTTATTCCTTATCATTTATCATCCTTGCATGTGGGTTTTAATAATTCCTACATTTGGCATTACAACGACAACAGATGCTTGCAACAATGCGTGCCTTGTACATTTAAAATTAATACATTATTATTTATTAATGTTGGCAATGACCTATGTCGGTGGAATGTCATACAATGTCACACAAAATAATCAACAAATACAAGAAATAAATAAGAGTATGAGATTGGCAGAAGGCTAGTTGGAAGTAAAATGTGGCCCTGGACTCCAGAATATGGCTAAAGGGTTTTAAAACGTGCCCTAAACATCGTCGAGCCTCCCTTAAATAAATGTTAGCTACACAATGACTGATATTGCATGTATGCCATCTGTCGAGAAGGTCAACTCAAAGCTGCGATGGCTCTTTCTTCAAAAGGCCTTTCCAGACATGGCCATACAATGCAGTTAAGTGACTAGAATAGGAAACTAACATAGGGGGGTAAGGAATATTGTTACTAGCACAATTAAGTCATGTTACTTAATAAATAAAAATATTATTATTATTGTTGGACTCACGTAATATATATAACCTTTGGACTTTAAAAGAAGCCTCGGTACCTCGGATTTTTTCATCATTCCTGGGATCAGTCAGCTAGGAAATGCCGGCAAGTTTTAACACTTTCACCAAAAAATATACAGGGTACATTTTAACCAGTGCGCAAACTGTAGTCATGAATTTAGCATATCATTCTAGACCCCCCAGCGCAGAAATTTTTCTCCTGTTATACAAAAAAAAAAATCAGCTGTTTCATAGAAAAGTGTAATACCTACGCTGACAAAATGTGTGAAATTTTTTTTGTATAAATAACCGAAAATTTATGCGCTGGGGGGTCTAGAATGATATGCTGAATTCATGACTATAGTTTGCGCACTGGTTAAAAATTTACCCTGTATAATTTTTAAAAGTGTCTTAAAAGATATGCTACAGATTTAAACATTGTTCTTTTCATCATTTCATTTCATGTTACCCCTTGTGGTTTTTTTTTTAAGGTATAAACATGAGAAAAAGCTTTTGTGTAATAAAAGACGGAATAGTAAGGAGGCTTATGTTCTAAAGAAGTGCGACAAAGGCTATGGGCGATGAAGATACATTAAAACTAATGGATGTTGATGAATAAAAGTCGTATAAAACCCGGAACTGAGCAGATCCCGAGAGCAGTACATGAGCTTGATTATTATATAAACTGGGTTTACTGGATCAATTAGAGTTTACATGAAACCAGTCACGGATACAATAGCGAGGCCGTTGTAATTGAACACAGGATTAAACAATAAAACACTAACCCATATAGACCTACTAGCGACTATGATAAATGAATGGTATCACTGAGCCATTCAATGAATGAACTATAAATAAATACAACCGGAACAGGCGGTTTCGCAAGGATATTAACATGGAATTGGTGTAACGAAATTACAGTGGCGAAAGCAGCATATAACACGATTACTAACGGCTTCCCTTCGGGGATTCGCATCAGCAACTTTATCGCTATAAAAAATGGCACGTCAATAGTGGCTACTATTGTCAAAAAATATAGTTACACTACGGGTATATAATTCACCATAAAATTCAAACAAAAAAACGTTTATTTTTAGCTTTTTATTACAACAAAAAATATTGTTTTAAATCAACCCGCCGCCAAAACGTCATAACTGGGAACTAAAAATTCATACAACAGCGATCCCGTAATGATATCACTTTAGGTCACTTGGCACCGCTTGATATGGATGAGAAGCAAGCCGCTCTACAACAGGTTATGACAGAGACAAATATAGAAAAATGCGTCAAAGAGAACGAGATGGAGGAATTATGCACATTTTATTTGGTTTTTTAATTTATTTTTAATTAAATTCTTTACATTCCTATATTAATTTTAGAATTATGATAAGTATTCTTTATTAACAAGTCAGTAAGTTAAAGCGGACATCGCGTCGGCTTCTCTCATAAAAAATGGACACTTTGCCGCTGCGAAATTATACACAGGAGTTAAATGAATTTTGACTAAACTATGATGGGCTAATGAAGTTGCACCCTTTTAAATTAATGATGGTGTGATGGGTTTGCTGCACCCACGAAAGACAAAGGCATAATCACCACCACTAAGGCAGAAACTTCTGCATGCCCCTTTTGGGAGAACAGGAGTGATGTCAATGTGCTTAAAAGTTTTCTAGGCTTGGCACCCTGAATTTATAACAAACTAGCTTTTGCCAGCGGCTTCGTCCGCGTGGGTTCGAAAATTATCCCACGGGAACGTAGAACCGGGTTAAAAAATCCTATGTGGTCTAATCTATCTGTGTGCCAAATTACATCCAAATCCGTTTAGTAGTTTTTGCGTGAATGAGTAACAAACATCTAAACATACAATATTTCACATTTAAAATATTATATAAATATAGTAGGATACCGAAGCATATAAGAACAACATAAATGTTTAAAAAAATTATTATGAACCATATATCTACATACTCCGAAATAAATGATATTTTATTATATTTTCTGACTCAAATACATAAATGTTGCTCCATGCCACAAATACATAAACGTAGTCATTTGTTACTTGTTTTCTCTAAATATAAATAAATAAATAAACAAAAACATATACGTCGTTACCATAAATGTCGTTCAGCTGCATCCGGTTAGATTGGAAGCCAACCCCAACATAGTTGGGAATAGGTTAGGCAGATGAACATGTTTAACAAAAAAAAAAACTTTGACTTCGCTTTTGAAACTGCTCAGTGGTCCGTCGATCAACTATTATTGGTTGGTAGCGGTCACTCACATTGAACTTTGACGTTGACTGTACAGCTACAGCTTTTTTGTTTTAACAAAAACTTTATCTTCGTTAGTAATCGCTGTAAGTACTGATGCTTATTATTAGCTTTCCGATTAAAATTAACCACTGTAGAAGTAACAATGGCTGGTTTAAAGTGGATAATCCCAAGAAGCTGAGAATACAGAAGAGTTTTTGTTGAGAATATTATACAGGGTTATTTGTAAAACACCGGTAACCTCTCAGGACTATATTACTAACATCATAAACAACAGCTTTTGTTCTACGACTTTTTACAAAACATAATACATTTACCAAAAACAAACCTTAAATATTTCGTTGTCCTATGTAACACATTTCAACTCTGTATTTTGCTGTACCTACATACATTGCCGCGCACTGTCCTCGTAGTAATACTTTTGGGTTAGTAACTCGCTACGCTACGGTTCCCGCCTTTTTACGCAAAAGCCAAATTATGCCTACAATCGAACATTTGACATGGAAATAACCTTGATATTTCACGGTACCTATGCACTAAACACCGTAATGAAAACAAACTAACAATGACATCTCACATTTTCTGTAAAGTTACAACGGTATAGCACTTGATAAAAGTATTTTGTATACGTACGTTTGGGAATCGTATGGCGTATTGGCGACACGCTTCCGAAACATTGTCATCACACCTAGCTAGCATTCGCACCATTTCCGTGTACTCGACATTGGAATATTGATACGCCATCATGTAAAGATAATTACGTATACGTCTGCACTGCCGAATTTCACTACAAGGACCCGTAATGACGCGACGCAAGCGCATCAAAGCAAACGAATGACTGAAGGCCGCCCGTAAATAGGTCAAGTTCAAGCGCCCCCGCCGCCCCCTACCCCGCTCCCCTCGCTATTGTCGGTACTACCTATCGCTTTCTTTTGCTTCGCATAGACTTCGTAACATTTAGAGCGTTGAATTTAAATATTTTTATTTTTGTATGTAAATCTGATGAATTAAAATATGATGAATTTTTAAAAGTCATAGAACAAAAGTTGTTGATTATGATGTTAGTAACGTAGTCCTGAGAGGTTACCGGTGTTTTACAAATAACCCTGTATAATAAATAATATCTGCCCATGATAGTAGGTAGGTATACAATTTATTGCGCTGTAGGATGTTATTTTATAAAATTCATCGCGTGACACACTAGGTACCTATCAATATCAATCATTTTTAAGGATATTATTGCGTATCCATTGCTTCATATATTCGATAAATTTGTTTGCTGAACAACGTACATAACGCAATGAATTGTTTAACTGTCACAATGAAAGCTATTCCTACTTACTACCCTGCAGGTAGAAGACGACAAACAATTAGCAAAGGACAATTAGCAATGAGGAAAATGTTGATGCGACGCGAATCGCGATATAGAAATCAACTTGCGGACGAACGGATAGTGGCTGTGAGGTACTTTCAACTCTCGGTGTTGAAATGAGCATTGACAAACCAAAAGAGAGCAGCGCGAGTGAGTCTCAGCGCGTTGAAAAAACACACTGTTCAATTTTCGACTTTCGGCATAAAGCAGTGCGCTGAATATCCAGTGTGCAAAAAAATCCTGCCTTGATATTATTACTAGGGATGCCTCAATACGCCTTTTTGCCGATACGATACCGATATCGATGCTCTTATAAAAATATCGGCGATACCGATACCGATACACTTACTGATTTCAAAAATGAAGGTGAAATAAATAAAACACAAGTCAGGTTATTTTTTAAATGAATATAAAAAGAACAAATAACAGGACAAACGAAATAAAACCGTTTATAACTATAGACACGTTGAGATTAGTTAATCGTATATTTAGCATAGTTAGTTCGTGCCTCGTTTGCAACGAAATAGACGAGACAACACCCGCGTTTGCTCCTGTCCAAAATTAAGAAGAGATGACTGCGTAAAATACCTCGGCATCCATATAGACAGCGGACTAAGATGGGACAAACACCTAGACACACTTACCACACGAACAATGCGTCTTATCCCTATCTTTAAATCACTCAGGGGGTCAGCTAACCAGGATGTTCTTAAAATGGTGTATTTTGCGCTATGCCAATCGGTGCTAGGGTACTGGATTAATGTGTGGGGTGGAGCCCATAAGACAGGTCTCCTGAGGGCTGAGAGAGCCCAAAGAGCAGTCCTTAAGGTTATGACGAAGAAGCCACGCAGATATCCAACAGCGCAACTCTATGCAGACTGTAAGGTTTTAACTATACGACAGCTATCTCTACTTCAATCAATTCTTAGGATACATAGCAGTTTGGCTCCCCCTGACCCCAACAAACGTAAACAGATAATTCCCAGCATCCAACATAAAACGAAGTTTGCAAGGCACCAATTTTACGTAATAAGTACCCACATTTATAACAAAGCCCATAAAAAACTAAATATTCTCGGTCTTCCCAGGTTTAAACTAAAACGCACAGTAATTGAATGGCTGCTGAAACAGGATTATCATGGAACGGAATCTCTTTTAACATACATCACCTAATAAACACCTCTTTATATATTATCCACCTATTTTTCGCACACGCGCTTATCACTCGCACATCCCTAACACACTACAAACATACACTCACTTCATTCACTACACACAACACTATCACAAAACACCCCATCCACTTCCTCACACAATCATCAATCATTTACTCTAATACAACATAATTCACTCTTCACTTTCTCACTCTCACATTTTTAAAAGTTTACCACAAGATAAAAAAATGCACCCACTTGACACAGTCCACTGGCACGTCTGTCACAATAGCATCATATAAGCATATCCTATATCCGGGGACTGCCCCCTAAGATACAGGCCTAGCCTAGTTTAGGGGACAGGGTTGAATCTACTGTACTTACCTACCTAATGCTAAAATAAGATCTCTAATTTGTACACAGTGCAATGTACTGAATTTTTGTGGTAATAAACAATTTTTATTTTTATTTTATTTTTTATGTTTACATTACATTTTTAAAGCGCGAAATTTGAAAAGTATCGTTGAATCGGCCATAAAATAACGCCGATGCCGATATATCGGCAAACTTCGAGTATCGCCAATATATCGGCATCGGTATCGGTATCGGATGCATCTCTAATTATTACGTCCGTGGGAGCGTGGGTCAAGCCAATACGGAAACCGTCCGAAAATAATGTCTGGTTGTTCCAGCTACTATCCATTCAATCATCATCATCATCATCATTTCACCCGAAAGACGTCCACTGCTGGACATAGGCCTCCCCCATGCTCCTCCACTTCGATCGGTCTTGTGCTTTCCACATCCAGCGGATTCCCGCGGACTTCACAAGGTCATCGGTCCACCTTGTGGTGTGTGTGTTGAAAGGCCTCCCGGCCTTTCAACTCTACTTCTTTCGATACGCGGTCGACACTCCAGAACCTTTCGGCCCCATCGGCCATCTGTTTCCATCTATCATGTTCCCTGCCAACAGCCACTTAAGTCTGGCAATTCTTCGGGCTATGTCGGTTCCCTTGGTTCTCCTGTGGATATCTTCTTTCCTGATTCGATCACGTAAGGAAATTCCGAGTAAAGCCCTCTCCATTGCCGTTTCGGAGACTTTAGACCTTCCGATAAGGCCCATTGTGAGCGACCACGTTTCTGTGCCATTGGCAACACACACTGGTCAAAGACTTTCGTCTTGAGACACTGCGGTATTTGGGACGAGAAAGTATTGCGAAGCCTCCCGAACGCTGCCCAGCCGAGTCGGATTCGACGATTGACCTCTTTCTCGAAGTTGGACCTACGTAATTGGACAGTTTGTCCTAGGTAAACGTACCTACTCGTCCACACGTCGGGTCAATCGCGCAGGCTGATTTCCATCGCTCCTTCTTTTTGACGCCGAATGGTTACAGCAAACTCACTGTGAAGGTTTAAGTTGTGATCTTCGCGCGTGACGTTATTCGTTTTGAGCAGATTATCCAGTCAGCAAGAGTGGTAGTACGTCACTCGAGGAAGATTTACTAGTGCACCCGAAGATATGTTGGGTTCTAGGAAATACCTACCTATGTTATTACACTAACACGTAAATGATCGGTGTTCGCAATCAAAAGGAAAAGTTACCTGTTTAATTAATTTAGTGAATGCTGGTATTGAATGGCGTTTTTATCTATAAATGAAATCCTGCTTACCTTGATCGTTCACTGCATATTTGATCAGTTTTCCTTATAAACAAGCCATGCATCCAAATTAACTACGTATGTAAGTAAGTAAACCTACCACAAACAAATAAAAGTAAACTCACGGCTTCTTCCCATAGGGCAGAAACTACAGAGAGCTAACTTCTAAGGTCCTTAGATACTCTGCTAAGGTCCTTACATATTCTGTGGCCCTAGTGCGAGTTTATTTTAGGGACTACTCACACTTATTCAGCTCTGTTCAGCTTTTGTCCATAGAAAACAACGATTTTGAATAGAGTCCGTTCAGCTTTCCGCGGCTGAACGGATGCGTACGCATCTCATACAAAATCCTTGTTTTCTATGGACAAAAGCTGAACAGAGCTGAATAAGTGTGAGTAGTCCCTTAATCATCTCGCCTTTTAGCACCGACAGCGTTCGGCACTCCGATTGGCCCTGGATTGGTGAAGGGCCAATCGGAGCGCCGAACGCTGCCGATGCGTTGGCCTCAGGTTACACACGCACGCCGGTGCGAGTACCTACTACGTAGCTGGCCTTTCTGAAGTAGATCAAAAGTATTTTTGGGCATCGCCTCCCGGCGTTTCCAACATACCTAAGAAGCAAGCGGAATTTGAGAAATATACTGGATAATTTGACGATTAAGGTAAGCATTAAAACTTTCACCCTCCACTAGAATTTGTCTCTAAAACGGAATGGTTTCTATTTCGGAAATTTATTGAGTGCTGCTTGCAGAGTAAGCAAACTGAAGTGGCAGTGGGCTGGCCATGACTGTCGAAGGACCAATGCCCGGTGGAGCAGGGCCCCAATTCTGTATCGTTGCAATGATTCCCCGCGGAATCTTACTACGTTCAAACTACGTCAATATCGTTTTTTTTAACCAATGTAACGGTAAGGAATCTTAATGTCATATACTGTATGTTGCAAGACAATTAGTCGATATTATTAATAGCAGAATTCTTGTATGATTGACATGGTTACGAGTAAGGAATCGTTTAGTGGTCATAGTGAATTCAGGCCCAGACGAGTGGAGCATACATATTGGCAAGCGTAGCGTGGGACGCCCCCCAGCTAAATGGACCGACAACCTAAAGAAAGTGGCTCAGGCAGATTGGATGCGGAAGGCGGTGGACAAGGTATTGTGGCGCAGCCTGGTAGAGTCCAATGTCCAGCAGTGAGCTGATTGATTGATTGAGTGTTGAAAATGTAAAAATAAATACAACCCACTGTTTTCGCGCACCCATAGCGACTACACACACAACACAACACATGTATACATACACACGTGTTGTGTGTGTGTGTATATTAGTGCATAACTCACATAACATCACGCCACGGAGGGTTGTGCAGGGGTGCACCTATATTCGAACCTGTAGCCACCAGCCGGGCACAAATAGAGTCCGGGCTGCTACTGAGAAATTCGAGATAGAAAAACCCAGTAACTCCTTGACCGACCTGGAAATCGAACCCAGGACCTAACATTGCTTAACATTACCATAGAGTATGATATTACTTCAATTACAAGACCGATAAACCCATATGAAAAATAATAGTTGATGCCCTTATATAATTACTTTGTTTTCCGCCTCCAATGATTGTTCATTGGGAATTCCATTTTCCTATCAGCCAGTTCTCATTCGCACTTTAAACAGCTTCCTCTGGAATAGATATCGGTGAATGATGTCATCAGACTGAACCCGTCCCACGTAACAATTTACGTGCATATAGTGGATAATTATATGCCTATTAGGTTGACTGGACACTCATTGAATGAATTCTTTACCTAGTATAAGTAAGTCTAGGCTGTTTGTTATCAGTACCACAAACCACAAGTTTTTTTTTGCATTGTAATGGTAAAAACAAAGCTTTTATTCATGATTTGTAGTTGTCCTTATTGAAATACCATTTCATCTTCAGCTGTCTAGCCCTTACCCAACTATGGTAGGCTATGGTGGTGGCCCAACTATGGTGGGTCAGCTTCCAGTAGAGGTGGGTCATTGACGGTTTTTTGGTTAATGTAATTTAACGGTTAATAATCAATTGCTAACAGGTTCAATTATTAACAGGTTTTGAATGTTCAATCGGTAGCGTTTAGTCAATTTATGTTAACGCATTCAATCATTGACAATTTTGTTGCTAATAATTAATTTGATATGCGATGTTCGGTATCGTTCGGAAGTATTCGTTTCGCATACTAGTTGATTCTCAGAAATTAATTAAATTATAGTGAAATAATTGTTTGAGCCGTTGACGTAAATTAACAGCATTAGCAACATTTTATTTTCAACTGGTTTTTTTGGAACTGTATAAGATAATGACTATTGAACGAGTTTTTCATTGATGATTAACAGTTATCTCGTTGACAAATGAAAAGTCGTTAAAAAACAATTTAGTGATGCAACGACCACCTCTAGCTTCCAGTCTAACCGGATGAAACTGAATACGAGTATTTTACATGGAGCCACTGCCTATCTGACCTCCACAACCCAGTCACTGGGTAATACGATACTCCTTGGTAAGACTGGTTGTCAGACTTTCGGGCTTCTGACGACCCGTAACGACTGTCATAGATCCACGTATGACAGCCGTGTACAACGATGGTTTATACAACGAGGCACGGAGTGGTCTTGGTATCTAAAGATGGCCGACCATCTTTAGATACCAAGACCACTCCGTGCCTCGTTGTATAAATATAAATAATAATGCACGGAACAACCACGGCAACTTGCCCGATTGACCCGTGCGGCTGTATTACTTAGCCACGAGCCCCTCACTGAGCCACGAGCCCTCTTTAAAATATCATTTTTGCAAATGAGTGATCATTGCTTTCTTTTTAGAAATGAGAACAGGACTGCTTCATCAATATAATTGCAAGCCTCTCACCACAAATCTATAAAAGCCTATTTTCACGCTACGTTGTTCTTTATTTGTGTTTAAACTAATGAAGAAAAAAATTGGGACTCACTAAGACAGTTCCCACGTGCGTATTATTATAATAACTTTGTGACAACTGCTACATTATGGTAAATTATTCTATTAGAGCATGTTCTAAAGAAATGAGCGGGAATGCCACTTTTACCCAAAATCCACTCGTGATATTTGAAGAGGAATTGTGTGACATGGATATTATATTTTGTGGATCACAGGGTGTCGTACACACGGTCGGAATAAAATCTCGCCGCGATTTTATTACGACTCAGGGAACGTGGGGGCTTTTTTTGGGTGGGAAATTATCAAATAACTTCTGGAGCTCTGGGTGGAGCAGGAGGGCGTGTCAGACTTTTATTGACTAAAACCCACCCATGTTCCCTCAGTTGCCTGTGTGCCAGGGGCCGCGGTATCTCTTTCGAACAACCCGCACCCTGGCAGGCATCGGCCCTTGCGGGCCCCATCAGTTGGTGCTGACATCTCTTTGAGGCGCGCGTGGTACACAATGCGCCGTCGACCGGGGCGTGGTCCTTACCGAACAGCGAGCTACCCATTACTCGCCCGCGCCTACGATGGTCGGGAATCAGCCTGGGATTCCCGACGCCCAAGGCGTCTCCTGTGGAGGCTAGGGCTTTGAGGGCGCATATACTGCCTCTCCCTCACGTGCACCTCCCTCTTCACAAGCATCACTGCTTCGCAGAAGGAGGCGACGGCTACCCATGCACTCTCGCTCCGTACCATGGACTGGACCATGGCCGAACGCGAGAGATCACCGCCGCCGATCGCCTCCACAAGGATACGGCGGTGCCGCCCAAGCCGGGCAGACGTCCACCGTATGATTCACAGTGTCCTCAGGGCGATCTTCGCAGTGGAAACACCCGGGCGTTTCCTCCCGCCTTATCTGAAACAGGAACCTCCCGAAACAACCGTGTCCGGTGAGGACCTGCGTCAGGCGGAAGGTGAGGACGCTGTGCTGCCTCCTAAGCCACTCCTAAAAGAGGGGACTTACTGCCGCAATTGTTGCGTGCCCAAACTAAAATATACTAATCGAGCTGTTTCTACATCAGTCAAATGACGGATTTTATAGACCGCGTAGGCTGCAGAGCTTAGCCGCTTCACTCCTCAAAGAGGGGAAGGGAACGTGGGGTTAAGGGCTTGTCCACATGTACCACCACAACAACACTACATCGCAGCGACAATGTGGGCAAGCAGTGGTTACGTGTCAATAGTTTCGCTGCAAATTTTTGCAGTTGCGTTGCAGTTGCGTTGTCGCTAGTAGTTGCAATGTGGCTAGTGTTTTCAGACAGGGCTTGAATTCACTATTACCACTTAACAATTCCTTACTCGTCACCACGTCAATCACACACGAAATCTGCTAATATCGTATTAATAATATCGACAAATTGTCTTGGAACATACCTACAGAATATGATGACATTTCGATTCCTTACCGTTACATTGGTTTCTACAAGACACGATATTGACGTGGTTTGAACGTAGTATGATTCCGTGGGGAATCATTATAACCATACAGAATTCGACTACGGCTGTGACAGTTTCGCCGCGTCGACGCTACCTAATGGTTGCGTTGGGGCTATGACGTTGTGTTGCTGTGGTCGGTTTCTCCTCCAAATGTAGTCCATGTGAATAGACTATTCATTTTCATACAAATTAATAAAATAAAACATCAGTTAGTACGTTGTCATGTATGCCACATCTAGTAGTACATCAACTTATACTTTAGATCCGTGTTTACTCGGTTGGTGATTTGTTGATATTTACTTTTTATTACTACCTTCCTATTTTAATTTTTACGTAGTTATTGTACGCTCACAACATTTTATGTAAATTTAGATTCTCAGTAAGTGAATTATTGTTAATTCTTAATGAGGAATAATAAAGTTCTTAAACCACAATTAGCGACCGCCCACGTGGTGCCGTTACTCGTTGTGGCGTGGTTGTGGTACGTGTGATCGAGCCCTAAGGTCAATGTGAATAGTAATTTGTGTCCAATTTATCAGAAGATACCTACTGTGGAAATGTCATTGTTACAAGGTTGCCCTTATTCCAGATTTGATTCGAACCGTCCAAATGTAGGAATATGATTTGTCCGGTTCTGTTCCCCAGAGGGACACGGTATATAGTTGGGTTCGTATTATGGATACGGAGACTGTCATATAATTACTGATGACATGATTTCGACACAATAAACTGGACAAATGAACAACGCAAATATTTATTGAACAGCCTAATTTCAACATTTTTGTTCACCACATGCTTACGACATAAGCCCCTATAGATTTGGTTATTTAGTTATAGTCTATGTACCTATTTATTCTGATCAGAAGAGCGTAAGTATCTTTTGTTTTTGTGGTTCAAACTCAACAGCGTGCACTGAGCTACACTGCCCTAGTATCGCAGAAATCATGAACATTCATGCTGATGGAGCTCTAAACACTGATATTGTTACTATGTGGCATAAGTATAAGCATAATCGGCCTATACCGTTCCAACTGCTGGGACACATGCCTCCTCTCTCTGAGAGGGAGTGGGTTATAGTCCACCACGCGGGCCAAGTGTGTGTTGGAAGATTTCCCATGTTTTAGAATTTTTGGTTCTAGAACATACCGGTTTCCTCAAGATGTTTTCCTTCGCCGCATTGAGAGATAATGACTATAATGATTCCCCCCGGAATCTAACTACGTTCAAACCGCGTCAATATCGTGTCTTGTAGAAACCAATGTAACGGTTAGGAATCGAAATGTCATATTTAAGTTTCAAAACAATTCTTTGTTATTATTATTACGATATTAGCAAATGTCATGTGTGATCTAAGGAAGTGACGTAGTTTCGAAGTAAGGAATTGTTAAGTGGTCATAGTGAATTAAGGCCCAGTAGTGATGAAATAAATAAAGTAAGTACACTAAGTAAAGCGCCTGACTTACTCGTAAGTCGGCAGCTACCACAGAGCCACCACGACTCCAGGCTTAGCATGACCCTTTCTGTTTCTACAAAGAATAGACAGTGCTTTTTCTATACAAAGTCACATTTCGTTTCTCCAGTTTTGATATCGCACCGTACATATATCCTTCTACAATCTGTCATTTTGTCTTTCGTTTCTAACGATCTTTGTCTAGGTACTTTTATATGTAGACTATTTCAGAAGAATATTTCTTCCCAAACTGTCAAAATCACACTGACAACAAACTTTCTACTCGACGGCCACAAAGTATATTCGATTATCCACAAAATCATGATTCGTTTAGAACGCATAACTGTAATAATTAATAGAAGAACAAAGCTATCTTCTCCGATTACAGTACATCATTTAATTAATAGTCATGTAAATTTTTCCGTCGATAAATCGGTGCTCGTGCTAAGCCTGCTGGTCAATCTGTGGCTCTGGTTATAATTAAAACCATTGACAGGAAGCTGGCTGACTGCTGTGTAACCAAGCGCAGTGGGCCGCGGTCGACTTGTCACGCTTTCCACCGTGACGTCATCAGCGACAGCTATACTTACATGATGCTACACTGAAAATCAAGGTTGGCGACCCATATGCGACTAAATCGTTCACACTATAATTAGATTTAATGATGTAATTGCATTTGTTGTGTAGTCTAGTCGGCTCGAGTACTAAGTACCTATCTGTTTGTCAATCTAAATAATGCTATAGAGACGGTTTTTTTTTCTATAGTTAGATCAGACAAGAAAAACCGATTCGATCCTTTATGTCGAACTAGTATAGTACACCTAGGTTTTTTTTTCTGGCTGGGAAATCATCAAATAACTTCTCCCGCTCTGGGTGGAGCAGGAGGGCGTGTCAGACTTTTACTGACGAAAACCCACCCGTGTTTCTTCAGTTGCCTGTGTCAGGGGCCGCGGTATCTCTTTCGAACAACCCGCACCCCTGGCAGGCATTGGCCCTTGCGGACCCCACCAGTTGTTGCTGATATCTCTGACGGCGTGCGTGGAACACAACGCGCCGTCGACCCAGGCATTTTTTTTAACGTGGAGAAATTCCTACTGCGCTGCCACGGGGAGATAGCGCAGTTATGTGGGACTGTAACCCCTAAAACTCCACGGTGTCCTCCAGTGCCGCTTGAGGCGGGAACACGGAAACGCGCAAGCCATCCGCGAACCCGCCGCGGCTGTCCGTCACCGGACCCTCATCGGAGGGGAATAACCTCTATCACCGGCGCACCAGGACACATGGCATGCCGTGACCACCTCAGGAACCAAATAGCATACGGGTCCCAGGCGACCCCGTGTTTGGCACCCTTGGTCTCCCTGGGACGGGTCAGCACAGTAGCCCCGCCGCCTACCACTTTTCAGTCGTAGAGGATAGGGCGAGCGGCCAACGCTATATCGACACTCCTCCTCCCCTGCGGCCCCACCGCATCCACCATCAAACGGTGGCGGCCCCGTCCAGGCCGCGGAAGGGAAGAGCGCTACTCAGAAGTACCAGCACTCTTCCTCCGCCACAGCCTGTAACCCTCAGCCGCGATGCCTCCCATTCGACATCGTCGGCAGTCGGCTTGGAGGCAAAAGCCCTGACGAGCGGTCCCACCTTGGGGTTCCTCTTCGCTTCACCGTGGGGATGACCACAGCTACTGAGCCCCCCCGCAACGACATTGCGGAAACCCACTGGGGGGATAGTACACCAAGGTTAGGTCCTAAATGGTATCAACTTGAAAGGTCAACAATTGAGTGAGATGGAATGAAATAAAGTGCAAGAATACATCTATCCCGTTGACAAAATCATTCATAGTAAAGTTTGAATAATGTGCACTTTGGTACTGATAAGAAAGGAACTACAACCAGTGATCCGCAAGTTCCTTGACTCGGCAATTAAGTAGTTAAGTTAATCGAGTACATGCAGTAACTACTTAATGAGGTAACTTCAGCACAGTGTTCTCTACTGTTACTATACTACTGTATACAAGGTGGAACAGAATAAACGCAAGACCTGAAACTACTTTGTTCCTAATTGACTACTGAATCCATTACATCTACTTTATGGGTGGTAAAAAAAATATATTTTACCATACATATAAGCTGCCGATTGAGCCACAGAAAATTCAATCTTAAACCAGGGTGATAAGACTCAATTTTAAATGCATAATGGAATGTTAGGGACATCAGGTTTTTCTTAATAATAACAGTTAGGTTTAAGTAAAATAAGTTTTGGTCATAGTATTATGTTTTTAACTCAACACTAATTAGGGTGTATGAGGTCTTGCTTTAGTTATGGTACACACGGCTACACATCAACCTATACATTTCCAGTTTACGCTGATCTCAACTGTACGGAAATCCTATACAATGCGAGATCAGTTTATACTGGAAAAAATATAGCTTGATGTGTAGCCGTACGTACACCTTGTATATGATGCACTATTGTATCTACGGCCGTATATCTGCATGTACTTATGTATAGATTCGCACTTCCTCTACCTACCTGTGACCGGAATTTTGATGTCACACTACACAAGGTAAGTTGGTTTGGCTGTAAGCTTACTTACTGGTTACACATTATGTTATTGCCTTGTAATAATCACTTGGAAGGTCGGTAAACTGAGTGCCTGTATGACTAATTAGAATTCTGAAGGTTCTTTACACTCGAGCATTTCGATCTAGGTTATTTGTTATTACAAACATTATTGTTGAATCGAATTCTCGACAGAACTTGTCTTGTTAAACTTATTTTGGAAAACACGGAAGAAGAGTTTTTTTTCTCTGAGTAAATTAGTTAATCAATCTAAATGGACTTTTCCCAACTACATTCATGTAAAAAATAATACTTAGATTAAAAATTCTAAAAAACACGCTTTAAAAACCAAACTTAAAAAGCAGAAAATAATAAAAAAAACGTGGGGTGCTTTTTGAGGTATTTTTATAATCAATTAATATCAAGCACTCCCCACGCTTTTTGAAATTATTTTCTGCTTTTTTAGTTTCGTTTTTAAAGCGTGCTTTTTAGATTTTTTAATCTATTATTTATATTTCCAATTTTTTAGTTGCGCTAACTGCAAAAGCTTGATTTTTCAGTTGTTTTTTATTTTTTGAAATTATTGCATGGTCATCGGTCCTCGATAAGTCTACACAGTTTAATAGAAATAGGACCGTTTGAAGTGGGTCAAAATCAAGTCCAAAGGAGTTGGTTACAAACATGCATACAGATGAAGCTCATAAAAGCGTGTTAAAAAGCTCACTTCCAGTGGGACTAGCAGGCTTAGCACGAGAACCGTAGACAGGCGTTTTGTCGACGAAAGAGTAGACAAAAATGACGTTTCCGTGTAGACAGTTGACAGTTTTGTATTGAGAAATGTAGACAAGCGATTTGTATTCTACAGTAGAATAGAAATAGAAAGCGTCAAGCTAAGCCTGCAGCATCTACACATACATACTATGACAAGTGCACAGATATTTTTCGTTGTATCACTGCAGTAAGAAATTAGAGCAGTTCATTTCATGCCCGTTCTATGTCCACCTCGCACAGGATGGATGAAAGCAGCTTTTTCCTCCATTTGGCGTAATTGTTGTATGGCGTTCCAGTGGGAAACGGTGAAGGAAAATATCAATAATATAATAAATAAATATACCATATATGTAATCTATGATTTGCATGCCCATGTGACGGTAGAACATGGAGGACTTATAAAATAACACATCTATGCACTATATTACCCATATTTGCAAACCAATAAATGAATTATGAATTATGAATTATCACGAGGAAACCGGCATGTCCAAGAACCTAAAATTCGAAGACATGTGACATCCACCAACCCGCACTGGTCCCGCGTGGTGGATTATGGCCCACTCCCTCTCACAGAGAGGAGGCCTGTGTCCCAGCTGTGGGAACATCTTGGGCTGATTATAGTTATGGTTTCAGTGGGAGGATATACAAATAATTTCCAATATCAATCTGTAGCTATTTCCCAACTAGGTTGGGGTCGTCTTCCAGTCTAACCATCGTCATCATCATCATATCAGCCGAAAGAAGTCCACTGCTGGATATAAGCCTCCCCCAAAAGGAGGGGATTTGCTGTAACCGCCACGCTTGTCAGGCGGGTTGGCGATCGCAGCATGGTGGTCAAATGAATAGAGAACGCTGCTGCCTATTCTCTAGTACGTCCCTTAGTCGCCTTCTACGATACCCATGAGAAGAAATGGGATGGTGCTATTCTTTTACATCCGACACCACATGGTCCACAGTTCACAGTCTAACCAGATGCAGCTAAATTTTTCTAAGTGAATGCTTCACACTTTAAGGTACCATCAGAACGAGTATTTTTTTTTTTCCAAAAATATTTTCTGTTCATTCACTAATTGGTAAATAGGGCTTAAATACGGTATTCAACTATTCATTCAGCCGATTACATACAGTTTGTCAGCGTTATTAATTACACGTGCTACGTCACAGTCCATCGGATTGAGTCCCGTAGCCAAGCTTCCTCTTACTTATGAGTCACGAAAATTGGGGAAATTTCAATAAGCGTCGAGGTAAACGCGGCAACCATCTTCCTCAAGACGCAAGTTGTTTGCATAGTATATGGACTTTTGGAACGCATGTGCAAAAATGTAGAAAATAGTACATTATCAGCCTAGAATGTTCCCACTGCTGGGACACAGGCGTCCTCCTGATGGAAGGGAGTGGGCTAAAACCCACCATGCCGGCCCAGTGTGGGTTGGTAGATGTCACAAGTTTGAAGGAGTTGCAGTATTCAAACTTTTCACCCTTTTTTTACCAAATTCCTAAAAATCTTTCGGTAGTGGATGCCTCCGTTGTATTCATGGGGTATCTTTATACAACATTCCTAGGACCGACGGTTTGGGTTCCGCTTTAATATGTCACCCAGTCAGTTAATCTTTTTATAAGTATACACAAGATTACTTAGGTATTGAAAATTTCTACGTTTCTTCGACAGAAAGTAGGTCCTACATGACAAAAATGCAAGTAGGTATACAGCATATTCATTATGAGACATTATAGGTATACGGGTCGCAAGGACATCGACCCGCAAATGTTACCGTGGATTCAGTAAATGATGCCATTTCGTCGGTATAAAAGAAAATGTTGATCGCACGTTTCTATGAAACAGCAGATTTCTTTTAAAATAACGGACCAAAAATTTTTGCACTTGGGGGTTCTGGAATCATGTACTGAACTCAAGGTGATAGTTTGTGCGTCAATGGCCCTGCCACACTGTACAAGCAATATAGGCAGTAAACAAATAATTTGAGATTAACAAAGAAAGTAGAGAGTACCAATCCGGTTTCTGCAGCTCGGCAACTTGTTGTGAGAGTTCCCAGATTACATTTCAATCCTCGGAGAATAATGCCCATTGGATTAAGAACTTTTGTATTACGTTTGTTTTATAAACTGAAGAGGTTTTAATAGCTGGCAGCGTACGATAACAATGGTAGTACAATACGAGCCGTGTAATTCCATACTTGATTTACTCGAGGTAGTGATTTCCGATAATATTTTTCAATAAGTCCGTACTGTGGTTATGTTTAACTAAATCAAACTGTACGAGTAAAGCAGCATTTCAGAGGAATGAAGGCTTCTTTAGACAAGCGTGACGCGACTCTTGTAGAACAATTTTCATCAAATTTTCATAGAAATTGTTCTACTTGCATAGGGCGTGACTGGTGATCATGGACGTCTAAATATTCACGCTTTTCGTATGAATCCACGCGTAGTTACGGTCAAAAATGAGATAAATAACCATACTCGTCGGATCAAGTTGAAGTTTAGTAAGAAACCGGTAGATATTTTCGAAAAAACATTAATTTAATTAATAGAAAGCAAACAGTTAAACGAACAAAATTTAAATTTCACTCGAAAGCATCCATCGGTTTCTTACTAAATTTCAACAATATCTGACGACCGTGGTTGTTTTTCTCTTTTGGTAACTGTAATTGTAACTCATTTACACCATTTATCAAAAGACACACACACGTGAAAAATATTTAAGTCCCGCTGTTTTCGTGTCGCTGAACATATTTTTATTCAAGTGTAATTTCATGGACTATATTTACGATTCGCTGCGCTAGTTCTGCGACACCTTTTGTGTTATTGAACGAGTACTAATGTAGAATTAATTACCTTGCTGCTATTGTGTGGTAGGTGACTAAAAGTTTTGTAGAACTTGGTTTGGCACATATATTTGCCCAGCGGTGGGATGAAGCACGGAGAAGAGCAGGCCCATTAGAAAAAAAAAGACAGTGAAAAAAGTGTTTAAAAAAGTTGTATTTTGTACTATTTGGCACAAGAATTTCTATTCTTATAACCTTTGCTTGAAAGGTAAATACCACACAGGTAAAGACACATTCAACGAAATTAAATATGCCTTTACACAAGTCATGGTGTACCTACAGTCAACTGTGGCCCTAATGTGAGTTTCATTTACCCATCTCGATCAAACGCTTCGAGCGCGTTCGGCGCTCCGATTGGTCCGTCACCAATCCAGGGCCAATCGGAGTGCCAAACGCGCTCGACGCGTTTGATCGAGATAGTTAAATGAAACTCACACTAGGGCCTAAGGTGTATGTCATACTTTAGAACGGGCTATCATAAGTAGTTGAATGAGTGTTATACAAAATTTAGTGCATGAGCTGTTGACTGCTGAAAAGATCCCTCGTATGGAGAAAATCCTGGGCCAGCAGATAGTCATCGTGTGTGAATGCGTAGATAAAATTTTGTACCTGTTATATTGACCGTTTATGACTACTCTCGTCTGGAGCCATCCTTGGGTGCAGCTGTCAGATCATTGTGGACTTAATAACGGACTTCCATTGTTATAATATTAAATTTCGTATCAGTACAACGTACAGATCAGATCATTGCATCATAAAAATGCATTGTCTTCAAAACAGAATCAACATGTGAAGTTTCAGCTCCGTTGATGGAGAGCTGGTTGCAGGAGAAACATTGTAGGGTTGTAGTCGGTCGGACATAATCCTTTCCTCCTCAGATGGGGCACATCAATGAGAATTTCTACACGAAAAACTAGTTTTTATTAACTGTGCTTCACTATCAGCACCCTAATTGCGTAAATCACGATTAATCATAATCGGTTTTAATTTTGACAATTCAACAATATTCATTGCGTTATTTACGTTGTTGAGCATACATATTTTACGCACATATGAAGCAATGGTTATTTTTTTTTTTTTTTTGTGGGTGGGAAATCATCAAATGACTTCTCCCGCTCTGGTTGGACCAGGAGGGCGTGTCAGACTTTTACTGACTAAAACCCACCCATGTTCCTTCAGCTGCCCGTATGCCAGGGGCCGCGGTATCTCTTTCGAACAACCCGCACCCCTAGCAGGCATCGGCCCTTGCGGGCCCCACCAGCTGCTGCTGACGTCCTCCTGCGACGGGTCAGTACAGTGGCCCCGCCGCCAACCACTTTTCGGCCGCAGGGGATAGGGAGAGCGGCCAACGCTATACCGACACTCCTCTTCCCCTGCGGCCCCACCGCGTCCGCCATCAAACGGTGGCGGCCCCATCCAGGCTACGGAAGGGAAGAGCGCTACTTAGAAGTACCGGCACTCCTCCTCCGCCGCAGCCTGTAACCCGCAGCCGCGATGCCTCCCATTCGACATCGCGGCCCGCCTCAGTTGCGATGCACCTCACCGCAACCTACTTTTTGGCCGCTACGTCGTCGGCTTGGAGGCACAAGCCCTGACGAGCGGCCCCACCTTGGGGTTCCTCTTCGCTTCACCGTGGGAGGGTGACCACGGTTACTGAGCACCCCCGCAACGAAAATGCGGGAACCCCACTGGGGGGGATGAAGCAATGGTTAAGCCACTGTTTCAAAACGAAATAGATTATGATTAATCGCGAGTTACACAATTAGGGTGCCGGTTTCCTCATATCTAAAACATATTATCGTTGTCCTCACATAAAAATGTTACGGGGGTTTCCCGGTCTCTTATAAGTAATAATAAGAGGTAAAAAAAATGTAGAACATCTTATTAGTTGATCATATGGCATATTGTTTTCTTGATGTTATCTATTTTTATGATGCTGTTCTCGTATATTTAATTGTTTATTAATTTATGTTGGCGTGGAAACCTAGGATTTCGTAACAGAGACGGATGATCATTACCGTGACTGTTTCTAGAAAATGTGACCAATTACGAAAAAAACATTACTACATTTAAAAATATACGTAAAGGCACTTTAGTGTGACCCACAAGAACTACTGTAATAGGTTATTAGCTCGGAGTCATTCCAGACTCAGTGCAAAAACATCTAGATTTTTATAGCATGTGTATTTTTATTCGACTTTGTTTTCATATAGTAATGTCAAGAAATGACCGGTCTATATCTAAGGTCATGTCTAAAAATATGTTGGGGACATGGTCCGGTTTCACGAGGGGCTTGTGGTTAAGTAATAACAGACGCACGGGTCGATCAATCAGGTTAAGCTACGTTTGCCGCGGTTGGTTGCTTGCCGTGGGCGGAGGGGGTAAAGATGGTTCTTTACCCCCTCCGTGTATCGGAAAAGCACGATAAACCGTTGGTCCCGGCTGTTATGCGTGGATCTTTGACAGTCGTTACGGGTCGTCAGAAGCCCGAAAGTCTGACAACCAGTCTTACCAGGGGGTATCGTGTTACCTCATTTACCCACCTTCAAAACAAGAGTGAACAGGCATTTCCTTGGCACGATCGATCCATAAACCTCAATCGCGTTCCATCAGGCGTGATCGAGGTCAAGAGCAGGCCCATTTAGTAATAAAAAAATAAATGAAAAAAAAAAACTGGGTTATGGAGGTCAGATAGGCAGTCGCTCCATGTAAAATACTGGTATTCAGCCTGCGTCCGGTTAGACTGGAAGCCGACCCCAACATAGTTAGGAAAAGCTAGGTAGGAAGGTACCTATAATGATGATGGTCCGGATTCACAAATACTTTGAAATATACATTTATAATCTAGCGTCCGCGGTTTCGCCAGTGTGGTGTATTGTTAAAATAATAGATAAAAAAATCTAAAAAACACGCTTTAAAAACGCAACTAAAAAAGCAGAAAATAATTTTAAAAAAGCGTGGGGTGCTTTTTGACTTATTTTTATAGTCAATTAATATCAAGTACCCCACGCTTTTTTAAAATTATTTACTGCTTTTTAGTTGCATTTTTAAAGCGTGTTTTTTAGGTTTTTAAATCTATTATTTATTTTCTATTTTTTAGTTCTGCTAACTACAAAAGCATGATTATTCAGTTTTTTTTTAAGTCAAAATCATGTCGGAAGGTCAAAGGAGTCGGTTACAAACAAACATACAGATGAACCTTATAAAAAGCGTGTAAAAAGCAGTATTATATCGACACCTGCAAGGAATAACATCGTAAATCAGTTTTAGGCAATTTTAAGTTACAATCATATTCATACTGTACAAAAAATGCTGAATTTTTTTGCACTTACCCCTGTGGCTAAACTCTATTGCGCACCGATTTGCACAGTGTAAAAACATTGTAAGTAAGGGTCAACTGCACTTAATAAAAGGGTATATTTAGTTACACATCATCATCATCATTGTTTTATGCTCGCTATTATTAATATAACATTGTAATTCATAATACACTCTTGTTCTTGGAACTAATTATTTCTTATGAAATGAGCTGTCATCGTAACCTTAGATACAATTATTTCATTCTTACCTATCGAATAAAAATTCAGTCCAAAAATTGTAACATGAGTTACGATTTTTTATAATGCGTCTGATTCTGATTAAAAATGTTATTATTAATTGATTGCTAAAACAGTGTTATTTTTTATTTATTTTAATTTCCTTTATTACATTAAATACACATATAAATTACATTTTAAATATTAGAATATAAAAGTATATAAAACATTTAAAAATATAAAAAATAGTAGCCCACCGGAATCGGGAACAGGGTCCAAGCTACACGGCGGTCAAGGCTCGAGAGAGAGGAACCTCCTAATAATGCGAGCCGTGTCCAGGAGTACCGCTTTCTGAATCAAGCCCTTGACCCAGCTGCCCAACGAGAGCCTCCTCAGGTATTGGTCGAGGCTCTTGGCTATCAAGCCATTGGCTGTAACGACTATCGGTACAATGATTGCTGAGTCCACGTCCCACATGTCGACAACCTCGCGAGTCAAGTCAAGATAATTGATTTGTTTATCTTTCTCAGCTTTCACGAGGTTCTCGTCATGCGGGACCGTTATTTCAACGATCATTGCACGCCGTTCTAGTCGATCCACCACCACTATATCAGGCTTATTGGCAACAATAGTCCTGTCAGTGATGATGGATCGATCCCAGGACAGTCTGACATGTCCATTTTCGAGAACTGCGTCGGCACATACCTGTAGTACGGCACTTCTGACTCCACAAGGCTGTATTTCAGAGCAAGTTGCTGGTGGATAATTCTGGCTACAAGGTTGTGTCTTTGCAAGCACTCCTCATTAGGTAGACGGGAACACCCGGAGATTATGTGTCTGATTGATTCACCCGGACGGTGGCATGCCCGACAGATGTCAACCGTGCCGTCTTTCACAATAAATCTCCGGTAATTGTTCGTCATCATAACTTCGTCCATAATTGCACAGACAAAACCTTCGGTTTCTCCAAAGAGGTCACCGAATTGCAGCCAGGCTACGGACGCTAGTAGGTCTATATCAGGTCCATGTAGGGCCCGGAAATAGCGTCCGTGAAGCTTCTTACTCTGCCATACTTCCATGCGATCTTTAGTGTCAAGCACTACAGGCTTGCGCCAGTTCTCTTTACCCAAGGAGAGCGGGGTGAGGCCCTTGTCCACCGCGACCACATCTCGATGCATCTCCACGTCGGCCTCTAGGAAATATTCCCTGAGACTGCATATCTCGTGATTGTGAAGGGTCTTAGCGTTTAAGAACCCTCGACCTCCACACTTTCGCGGGATATACAGTCTCATTACCGATGACCGTGGATGATGCATTCGATATGCAGTCAGCAGTGTACGGACCCTCCTATCCAGGGCGTCGAGTTCGGTCTGAGTCCATTTGAGTATGCCGAAAGAGTACATCAAAACCGGCGAAACCCAAATTGAAGGCGCGCCCCTTGTTCCCGTCTGATAAAAGACTATTATGTGTTTTCTTCAGGCGGCCAAAGAAGCGCTCCTTCAACGATTGCTTCATGTCAGTAACATTGATGCCCAACACTTCCGACATACCCAAATACTTATAAGTTTCGGCTGCAGAGAGGGCTCGAAGGTTTATGGAATCCGAGAGTTGGGTTCCCACGGATTCCACAATCTCCCCTCGCTTTACATGCATGACCGCACATTTGTCCGCACCAAAACCCATCCTGTGATGGCGCTACTGAAGGTTTCAGTTACTTTCAGTAGCTCCGTCAGTTGTAAATTGTTGGGGGCAAAGAGTTTTAGGTCATCCATGTAGAGGAGGTGAGATATAACCTGACCACCTCTCCTCAGCCGATAGCTTATACCTGAATTCTCCAGCAGTGTGCTTAGAGGATTCAGGGCTAGGCAGAACCAAAGCCGACTCAAACTGTCGCCCTGAAATATGCCTCGCTCGATCCTTATCGGCTCGCTATTCCTCTGGATATTTCGACATCCTGGATATTGAAGGACCGTCCTCCAGTGCCCCATACATGACATCAAGAAGGTGAGCAGAGTTGTATCTACTTTATAAAACTCCAGCACCATCATGAGCTATAAATGTGGCACCGAGTCATAGGCCTTCTTGTAATCTATCCAACATGTCGAAAGATCCTTTCGGGAACGACGAACCTGTTGGCTAATGGCCATATCAATCAGGAGCAGCTCCTTAGTACCGCAAGACCCGTTCCGACACCCATTTTGAAAGAAAAACATGATGGAGTTACTTTCTATATGATTGTTAATCTTAGCTCTCAAAATGGATGTAGGAATTTTTATATTTATTATGTTTTGTTTTTGTTTGTATTTAAGTAATTTGATTTTGTTTTTTTGCTAAACTTTCTTAGTTATTTAAATAGGCATAACAGTTTTCCTAAGAAAGGTATATAAGCTAAGTGAAGCTAATGAATAAAAGCTAAGCTAATTGATGACCAAAATTGTTATTTTTTTGTTATAATTATTTTGAAAATTTAAATGACTGGGTTTACTAATTTGTTTCAGTGTAAGACTGCTATACTAAAAAAGAAATACATTTTATTCTAATACATTTTACTACATTTTTTATTTGTATATTAATTCCAAAACGCATAAAATTACATTTTATGAATTGTATCTCAGACATCCAATTTTTTTATTCTATGTAGTACCTTTTATCACACTTTATGCGATTGTATGTCTGAGTTACAATGCCATTTCAAACAGTATATGTTGTGGAATGTCATCGTAACTCACAAAAAGTCTTAAAATATACATATATATAATAATATAATCATACGAAAGTGTAGCTAAGCCCTCGTTGACTCATATTTTCAAGGTTAGTTGGCAATAAGACTTTACCGAAATCTGAGAGATTTTTTTAAATCTTTGACGCGCTCTCCTGAAAAGTTACTAAATATTAGTTACAATGTTATTCCTTGCAGGTGTCGATATGTCCTTCAGTAGGTTAGGTTCAGAATCAAACTATTAATATCGTGGTAACTTTTAAATTATTCGTCCCATAAGACAAAGTTTACCTACATTCACGCAATTCAATTAAGTACTTCTGATAAATATTAATAAAATAATCTAAAATCCTTTTTAGAGTCATTTTAAGCGCACTATTTTAGCTATAAAGGTTTCCACATAAAAAGTAGATACAAGCTGTCGGGGACTTTTATTTCGTGTTATTGTTTTTATCTTCAATCTCATAATACCTTTATTATCATCGTGTAAATCTATCGGTTAAGGCAGTACATGCCAAGACAGCTCTCAAAAAAGGACAGGAATTTTTCCGACTTGAAACTTATTGTTATATTATGGCCAAATCACACATTTTTTTAGTAAATTATGGCCTATGTGTTATTCTGACGTATAAGCTATCTTACTGCTGTAATGTATTCTTAAAAATCGTTCAGGTTTTGCCAGCGGCTTCGCCCGCGTGGAGGTCGGAAATTATCCCGAGGGAACGTAACTACCGGAATAAAAAGCACCCTATGTGTTAATGCAGGTTATAAACGATCCGTAATGTAATTGTAATTTCGTTCAAATTCGTTCATTCCTTTTTGCATGATTGAGTAACAAACAACCATCATATAAACTTTCACATTTGTTAGTAGGAGGATATAGTAGGAAGTACAAATTCGCGTGTGCACCGACTAGAAGCGATCTATTAGGAGGCCCATGTTTACCAGACGTTTAGCAGCTGATTAAATGATGATGAGTTCATTTACAATGACGATGACTACTCCTATTCCAGTTATAAAGCAATTGACGATGTGTTTAAACTGGGTTTCTTTGACCAAGGCTGAATCTTGGTAGTGTGTTTCTGGCTTATTAGTTAATTTTCACGAATTTACACCCCGAAACGGGCGATTAAATAATATTTTTCTGTTTCTCCTTTTCGGAAAACTATAAAATGCTGCGAATATAGGAACATATAACAAGGTTATTATGCAATTTGAATTACTATCGACTCACAAAGACGAACTTCCTAAACAAAAAGTAAAAGCTGAATCCTCGGCTAAGTTTAGGCCAGTCTATGAAAGAAATAATAATAAAGTGCATGTTGCATCATAAAGCGAAACCAGTGAAACTACGAGCGAAGGCAATGACGTATTTCTTACGTTCTCTTTGACTCACTATTGGTGTGCGTAGTTTTAGTCAGCCGATTAATACTGTTTATTTACTTTAGAAGCCAGGAGTGAGGTCGCAACAGCGTTGTATTTTTGAAAGATGTATACAAGTTGTAATTAAAATAATTGAAAACCTCTTAAGGGTTCATTATGGGCTTGCGGATGGCGAGTAATCGGAAGCTCACTGTCCGGTAACGACCAAGCCCGGGTCGACGGCGCGTTGTGTTCCACGCGCGCCTCAAAAACATTTCCGCACCAACTGATGAGGTCCGCAAGGGCCGATGCCTGCCAGGGGTGCGGGTTGTTCGAAAGAGATACCGTGGTCCCTGGCACACAGGCAACTGAAGGAACACGGGTGGGTTTTAGTCAGTAAAAGTCTGACACGCCATCCTGCTCCACCCAGAGCGGGAGAAGCTATTTAATGATTTCCCAACCTCAAAAAATAAGGGTCACGTTTTCCTTTAGAATTGCTTTTATATAACAGTCAGAAAAGTCTGCCAACCCTTGACATCAATAAAGCCAATATGTACTTAAGTTGAATGGAACACGAGTATAGAACGATGCATCAATTTATTAAATCAGGAAACAGGTGCGTTGATGCCTGTATTTAGTAAAAAGGGTAAATTATGAATAATTAGGGTATGTCGGTGCCTAAATGCCTTTTCAAAGTTTATCGTTAAATACATTTGCATTGATAAGCTGAAGTAGAAAATAAAGTAGAGAAACAAATTAGTTGTACGTTGTTGTTTATTTTTACCAGCACTGGTGTGATCGGTCCTATGATTGACCCTTGGGGTGGGGCTGATCATTTCGGAGGGCGAACTCCCCACGCGGTCTGGCAACGGCGCATTTATGGCGGTACTGATTATTTTATTAAATACAAACAAAGTTAAACATTTTTTCAGCCAAGCACTAGAAGATCGTTGGTATTTTGAAGTATGCTACTTTTTTACAGTTATTTTGGTATTTACTTCTAAAAATGGACATACTGTCAATTATTTTCTATTTGCATTACTAAGTACGATTAAATGTTTGTATTCAAGAGTAAATGTTAAAAATCATTATAAATACCCACGATCTAGTGCTTGGCTGAAAAAAAAAAAACTTTTGTTTGTATTTAATGAAATAATCACGAAAAACTGCTATAAATGCGTTGTTGCCAGCCCGCTTGAAATGAACGCTCTTTAAGTTCTAAATACCTACACAAAGGAATTTAAAACTGGAGTCTAAGTTGTCAATTTTGTAAGCTAATCCATTGCTTCACATATTCGAAAACTTTGTTTGCTTTACAATGAAATAACGCAATAAATGTTGTTGAACTGTCCAAAAGAAAGCCATTGCCACTGATAGTGTGTTACGTAATACCCGGCAGGTTGCTGCTACAAGTCATAAATACAGAGCCAATATTCCTAGGAGGAAAAATTGTCTAGAATTGAAAGACAAAGCCAAGCCAGACAAAGGTTAATGATAATAAAAGCAGTATTTTAAACAGGTATAGTATGCTACTCAAAACTAAAGATAAACAAAAAACCCGTCTTATTAATAGTACAAGTTTGTTTTAAAATGTTTGAGATTGTTTTCATCAATACCTACATTGTCTTTTGTCTCCAACGTTATTGGGTTCTTTATACAGAGGCCCTAGTGTGAGTTTCATTTAACCATCTTGATCAAACGCAGTGAGCGCGTTCGGCGTTCCAATTGGTCCTTCACCGATCCAGGGCCAATGGGAGCGCCAAACGCGCTCATTGCGTTTGATCGAGATGGTTAAATGAAACTCACACTAGGGCCTCTGTTCTGTACCGGTTCTGTAAACTTGTATACAGGACTTTCGAGTTATCTTTTTGAAAGTGCCAGTTAATTCATGATTCAGCCAGTCCACCCAGTAATTCCCAGTCACTTTTATCTTTGGCATTGGAACTGGGACAGGAAAAGATGTGGGTGCTTACTCTCACACTGACGTAAATATAAAATAATATTAGTTAAACACAAGTAACTTATCAAGCAAAGGCTTGAGCCAAGTTAACCAAGCCAAGGCATTACAATTTTTAAACGACTTCAAAAAGGAGAAGGTTCTCAATTCGATTGGTATTTTTTTAAATGTATGTACACCGATTACTCGAAGATGGCTGGACCGATTTGGATTTTAAAGGCTATACTTCTTAGTTGGTCCCATGATCATCAAGTCAGGATCTGATGATGGGATCCTGGACAAATAGAGAGAACTCTTCAAATTTTATAAGTATACTTCAAGCGATTTGGAAGAGTACTGTCTCGGAGTGGTCCCATTCCAATTTGGTGAAGATCTGATTAAGAACTTCAGAGATAGGCAACGGAACTCCTCAATAAATGATAGCAAATGGACTGGGATTGCTGAAATCTCATGTCTGTCTATTGTTTACACCAGTTCATAACATAACATCACGCCGGTACGCTGTGAAGCACATGTGAACCACTAAAAAGTGAAAAATAAAAACTTTTTACAAAAAAAAAAAAAACGACCGCCTTCCAAAAAAACACTACAAAATGACAAATAACTTCAATTTCGGAAGGCGGTGACAAAAAATTAAAATACATAATGTCCAAAGTCACCGACTTCCGAAATTAAAGTTATTTTTCACTTTGTAGTATTTTTTTGGAAGTCGGTTGTTTTCTTTTTAAGTTTTTATATTGCCATCGGTAAGGATACTTGCGAAACTGATATATGTGAAAACCCTACTCACATTATCGTTTGTTTGCAATAAAACGTTCAAAGAATCTTAATAGTCTAATGCTACGATAAAAGAGCAAAACAAATTGGATATTCCAATAGCTGTATAGACGGGGACAATTCTACACGGGTTCATATAAGATTCCAGTTTTGTTTCTGACAATAATAAGAACAAATAATTCAATGTTGCAGAAGGACACTCATTTTATTGAAATAAAAATTATCTGACACGAGCAAACTACACTTTGCTTACATTCTTTGCAAAGTTATGTGACGCCAAGTTAAACGATTACAACTCAGGTAGGTAACAAGGTAAAGATAACATGGTAAACAAAACCTTGCTACCTAGAAACTGCATTCTGCCGTCTTTTATAAAAGTCTTAAAAATAAAACATTGGACGGTTTTAGATTTGGGTAGGTAAGTACTTAAAGTTATTCTTGAACGTAGCTTCAATTTCTCTAGAACATTTCTGGTACATTCTTAGAACAAAACAAACGTTGACGAAACCTGTTTTCCTATTGGTATAAGTTTATATTACGTTATATAAGGTACAAAACAGACGACCTTCTGCATCAGGTGACTTAAAAATATTTGCTTTTGTTTTCTTGGTGTAGACCAACGCCATCTCTGGAAATTTATTGAAACTACGTCACGGTGTGCAATGCGCTATGTTCTCGCTTGAAATGATTTTCACGCTACCAAGCTAACACACTTAGTAGCGCTAGGAGTAATAGTGTTCTGTGCTTAGTAGTTCAACAAACATTGCATAGACGGCAGTGTTGAGTATTTTGATGTCTTCATAATACTAATTTTGTGAAAACTAACAATAATAACCTACATTTCTAAGCACTATTGTTAAAAACACCAAAACATGGACACAAAGGACCTTATTACGAAATAAAGTTTAATTTAATTTAATTTATTTTAATTTAATACCGCAAGATCACTAAGTACTTTTAATGTGTTTCTAATACAGAACCAATGCTAATCATCCTTATTAAGCACAAGAATCGTCTCTCAGATTACCAGCCCGGTTGAGCAGTTACGGCCTCTCAAGGTCAACTGCGAGATGTCATTTCCAAAAAAAATAAAAAATCTCGGATTACTATTTCGCTGCTGTCACAGCTCCTGGTATGGAATTCGCATTTCAATGCTGCGTAAGTATAACAAATCTACTGTTACAATTTTGCAGTTGGTCGTCAAAAGATGACTAGGGACTTGTAATAAATCACACACTGACATTATAAAGAACCTGCGGGGTTATTGTATAACACACTTACAGTAGGAATGGCTTTCATTTTGATACTTCAACAATATTCACTTTGATGTTTACGTTATTGAGCAGACAATTTTTTCGAACATACGAAGCAATGGGTAAGCAAAATCGCTGTCAATGCGGTGAAGGTGTCGACTGCCTCGGACACCATGGCCTATCCTGCAGTAGGAACGCACGCCGGATAGCACGGCATGCTATATAAACTGTGCGAAACCATGTTCTTTCTTTAAAAAAATGTGAGAAGGTCCGGAAACCGTCTGAAGCTAGTCTTTCTCAAGTAACAGCTTGGCTAGAACGTAGTCTGCTATCACTAAATACTTCTAATACGAAATACCTATGTTTTTGTAAGACGAGAGCAGGAAGCCCCAAACTGTTTTAAATTTACAGCAATTCATTTTCTTGCAATAGGAATAGCAACAACTTTGCCGCCTGCAGGCTTAGCACAAGAACCGTAGACAAGCGTTTAGTTGTCGGAAGAGTAGACAAACATGACGTTTACGTATAGACAGTTGACAGTTTTGTATCGAACACGATTTCTTTAAACTCTAGGTATGGAGCCGAGCAATGAGAACAAGGCTATTAATTATTCAATTTATAATCACTTCACACCTTGGTAGATAATTGCATTCTACTGAGAATTAGCATTGTGTGCATTAACTTCGTCGAAAATGGACATACATAAACTTCAGTTAAAATGGCAGACAGTCTATGCGAAAATTTTAGGCAGCGTTTGAAGCAAAGTTCGTGCTTGAACGTGATCTGGCTTATCAATTTTTTGCCAACCCTTGCTGGTTTTCCTCTGTTGAGTAAAAAGTTTACCTGTAAGTTACAATATCACTGATGGACCATACTATCGATATCACACAACGCCAACCACCACCAATTTCCAAGTGCCACAAGGATTATGGATTTTAGATCTTTTTGACTGAGTATAAATATTTTCCGGCACATTGCCGGAAAATTTGCCGAAAGTCCCCATAAATAGGTATATAATCGTTTTTAATGTCTTAATAAATTGTTTTGTCTCATCTGTTTTCGAATTATTGCAGTCTTATTTTGGATAACCTACACGGTGCTACTCTTCTACGTGTACATTTTGGGAACAGTGATATATCAGATGTACTTTGCTGTGGGTTTTGTCGACTTCATCAATAGCTTCTTCAACGTTTCGGTGGTCATTATCATCTCCAATAATAGCTGGTGGTTAATTTATAAAAGGTAATTCTTCCAAAATTTTTCTTCCAAATTTTTCTAGTTCTACCTTGCTTATGCTCTATTCATCTTTTTCAATATTATGTTTTGCAGAAACGATTTGAACGATCTCTTGAATGTGGTGAAACACAATGACGATCTGATCATCGAAACAGGCAGGTTTCTTGATGTGCACCAGAAACTGTTGAAGAGCATCAAGATTGTTGTCATTATGTGCTACATGTTCCATTTAGTCAACGACGTCATGATCTTAGTACCCACTAGAACCATCAGAATGGATGACTTCTCAGTTGCGTCTTGTGTCGGTATGTTTACTGAGAGAGATTTCTTTGGTATTTAAAAAATGAAGTATCATTTGATTTTTCATTCTAGGTCTAGAACCAATCAGTGCTAGTCCCAACCGCGAAGCGTGCATGGTGATATTAGCGCTTGAAGAACTAACAGCATTTGTGGTAGTATGCAGCTATGACGTTGCTCTACTGTTCTTGTTCTCTCACACCACTGCGGTATTTCAAATCCTTTACGAAGAGATGACGAGCTTTACCACAGCCTTTTTATATTTTTCTTGTATTGTTTGCAAGGCCAAAGGCTTACGACAGCTTCGGAAAAGTTTGAAATGGCAGTGTACTGTTGCGGTTGGGAGAGTTTGCGTGTGAAAGAGCAGAGACTAGTGCTCCTGATGTTGAAACAAGCTCAGAAACCTGTCATAGTCTACGCCGCTCGCGTCATTCCTATTCGTATCCATACTTTCGCGAACAACAAGCAGTCTATTTACAAGTTTGTTACTATATTTAAGGTGTAGGAGGTTTAAAATGTTGTCTTTATTTGTGATTTCAAATGTTGTATTAAGATTTTTGAAAATAAGTATAGCGCCCGGCAAGTAGAACATAATATTGAGATAAAGAACATAACATAAGAACATAATATTAATGATTTAAGTTTTCGTTAATCTTTGCTTTGTTAAGCACAATATTAGCAATATACACTGTTAGAATTAAATTAAATTCAGTGAAAAATCGATGAAAGTATATAAATAAACGCTTCTTAGAAATGCTTCTTTTTTGACTTATATCTTAATTTTATTTAGCCTTTTTACCCCGTGTCCAAATATAAGCGATCGTCGCGTGAGTACACGTTCGTCGGGTTAATTTTGTTTGACGGATGCGACCGCATCATCGCGTCGGTCCGACAGAGATCGCTTTCTAGTTTTCCAAACAAATGAACAGTATCAAATTAACGCAACGATTGCGGATTGACGCGACGGTCGCTTTTATTAGGACACCGGGTATCACTTTGAAGTTTATTTTTATGACAAATTAATTTCAGCATAATTATGTAAAAGTGACCTATATTATCACGATATATAATTAAAAATCCTATTAAAATGTAAGATGCTCAGATTTTAATAAAAGAGGATTAGTATTTAATTATACTTTTCGTCGGCTTGGAACGATTATAAAACATTTTAACTACATAAATTTTGTAGTCTAGGTTTGTCTGTTTATTCATTCAGCCAATATATTACTAAGCTGACGATATTTTGCAAATCATATAAATGATTCGAGAAAATGTAAAAAAAAACACTGAACCCATTAGGGTAGGCAATTATGCCTAACACACTATCAATCAAACATACTATCAATCAAACACACTATCAATCACTATCAATCTGAATGATATTAAAGGATATTGCTAATTCATTAGGTACTTCATTCGTTCGATAAATTTGTCTGCTCTACACTTTGCGACGTAAATAACGCAAGGAATGTTTTTGTTCTATGATACAAAATGAAAGCCATTCCTACTGTTAGTGTGTTACGAAATTATCCCGCTGAAGATTAAGGATGAGATGACAATGATTGCATTTGAATGTCTTGTGTATTGTTGTAAGATTCAGGGCGCTTTCACATTTTCTCTCGAATTTGAGCGTTTGACTCGAGATTTGATGAATGATTATGGTTTAGATATAGCTAAAAAATTACAAAAAATATTTGTCCTGGAAAATTTCAATTATTTGTCTAGGAAGTGCTCTAAATTTTTTTTGTTAATTTGTCAGTCACAAGTCAGTAAAAACTTTGTCTCGTCAAGGGATGTTTTATAAAATTTTACTTTCGGGCATCTCTTGATGCTTTGTTACACGGAACTTATAATAGTTTAGTAATTTATAAAAATGTCGGTGATAGGACTGTACCTTGTTATTTGGAATACTCAAATCAATTTTTTATGTTTCATACAAAAATACACCAAAAATAATTACGTAAAACAGAGAATTAATGATAATTTTTCGTCTGAAATTATATTTTTTATCTATATATGTTTAATCGAAATTCAAACAAAAAGTATTTAATAACTAAGGGCGCTAAGTTAACTTGCTTGAAAAAAATTATACATTCTATTTAAAAGTAAAATAATATTTTAAAACAATTGTTGAATGCAACGCTATGAAATCAGTTTTAAATCTCGGGAAGCGCGGGGTTTAGCTTTAAGTCCGCGCCGGTTTGTTCCTGGGCGTCTGAATCCTAATGGTTAGCATGTCTGAGTAGCGTACTTCACTAGACACATGCGCGATCAGCTACCACGCGCCGTTAAATTTTCCTAAAACTGAATACTTCATATTGTAATAGTCCTCTTAATACTAAACTACTGTGGTACAAATCTTAGTAGTAACTTTAGTAGGTACCCCCCCAGTGGGTTCCCGCAATGTTGTGGCGGGGGGCTCAGTAGCCGTGGTCATCCCCACGGTGAAGCGAAGAGGAACCCCAAGGTGGGGCCGCTCGCCAGGGCTTTTGCCTTGTCGTGTCTACCTATCCCTGACAAATAAAAGGGGTAGAAAATAGACTAGACAATTAAAATTTAATAAGAGAAATACAAGATAAATTATAAAAAGGTATCTTTGCACTCTATTTATTGGTAATAATCACAGTCCAATTCCTTGACATGCATATCTTTGACTTTCACTCCTGAAACACTTCTTGGAGTTGTAGTAACAGTCACAAAACTATCGTGTCTACCTATCCCTTTGCACTCTATTTATTGGTAATAATCGCAGTCCAATTCCTTGACATGCATATCTTTGGCTTTCACTCCTGAAACACTTCTTGGAGTTGTAGTAGCAGACACACAAGCTTGCTTAGGAATAGTTTCAGTAACTGTTCCATTCATGCCCGGGACGAAATACCGCGCACGAGCCAGCAGTATAAACGCAGCCTTCAGCTCGGTCTCACCCTTTTTTCTTAATTTTTCTCCTTTTTTTTTCTCTGACCCGCTCTCGCTGCTTTTCTTTTTTTTCTTCGTTTTTTTCATGTCATCCGCCATCGATTTTCTCATCTGCCAGTCTAGTCGGCCAAGATGTATAAAACCTCCTTCATATAAACCGAGAGTGCGTTTAAGAATCTTATAATTATAATTTAGAATTTTGTTATTTAGTTGACAACGTAGTTAGATAGATAAACCAAATTTAGGCTATCCAAAACGATATAAAATGATTTTTGGTAATTACAATCGTAATGCAACCTTCCTTAAATAGACTGCATAGATAATTAAAAGAATAAGTAGACATCAGTTTGACACGTTTGACTTAAATGTCATAACAATAATATTATTATGTAAAAATATGGAAATTCTAATGTAAAATCAAGTAATTCTATATAGACGAATCGTTTAAGACCGATCCGCAGAGTGTTAGCACAGAAAACAAAGAGAAAAATATAGTAATGTAAGAAAGTTGTAAAAGGATAATAAAACAAAGATGATGTGGATGGATGAAAAAGAAGCGTAAGTACAGTATCAGTAATAAACAGATACTATAGCCTCCAACCCGACGACGCGGACGTAGCGGCCAAAAAGTAGGTTGCGGTGAGGTGCATCGCATCTGAGGTGGGCTGCCATGCCGAATGAGAGGTATAGCGTCTGAGGGTTACAGGCTGCGGCGGAGGAGGAGTGCCGGTACTTCTGAGTAGCGTTCTTCCCTTCCGCGGCCTGGACGGGGCCGCCATCGTTTGATGGCGGACGCGGTGGAGCCGTAGGGGAGGAGGAGTATCGGTATAGCGTTGGCCGCTCTCTCTATCCCCTGCGGCCGAAAAGTGGTAGGCGGCGGTGCCACTGCGCAGACCCGTCGCAGGTACAGTCCCACATAACTGCGCTATCCCCCCGTGGTAGCGCAGTAGGCATTTCTTAACGTTCAACAAAAAAAAAATATGTCCGGGACGACCGTGCGTTGTGATCCACGCGCGCCGTCAGAGATATCAGCAACAACTGGTGGGGTCCGCAAGGGCCTGCCAGGGGTGCGGGTTGTTCGAAAGAGATACCGCGTCTCCCGGCACACAGGCAACTGAGGGAACACGGGTGGATTTTAGTCAGTAAAAGTCTGACACGCCCTCCTGCTCCACCCAGAGAGAGATGGCAGAAGTCATTTGATGATTTCCCAGTCAGAAAAAAAAAACTAAAGTAGGTACAGAAGCTCCTTTTCAAGTGTTTCGTATATGTGGTCGTACATAAATAAGTAAATACAACCATTTTGCCCATTTTTGCTGGCAACAGTATTGCTACATTGCGTGGTTTGACAGTTTTGGTTATGTTTTGGTATTCGTGGTTTAAATCACCATCTTCATATACCAAGACCCCTCCGTACCGCGGAAAGCACCTAAGCCGTTGGTCATTCGTGGATGTTTGACAGTCGTTACGGGTCGTCAGAAACCCGAAAGTCTGCTAGCCAGTCATACTAAGAGATACCGAGTTACCCAGTAACCTGGTTGTCGAAATGTGGAGGTCAGATAGGCAGTCGCTCCATGTAAAATACCGGTATTGAGCTGCATCCGGTTTACCCGAACCCGACCGACCTAAACATATTTGGGAAGAGCATAAGCGATGATGATATGCGGTAAGTGTCATTGAGAATGACTCGAAGTCACTAATAATATTATTTTCAGTCAATCGCGTTCTATCACATGTTTACTGACAGTTTGACTTACACGCAGACAGAGTAACGAACGCAGCTAGTCAGTAAATAAAAGTACTCAAAGTTCTACCAAGAACTACCGTTAATTCTACGTTATTATAAACCTATCATTATCACCTTTGCTTTTCCATGTATGTACCTACCTATGTTTTTCTTTATAAATTTTTTTTTCGCTACCCGTCTAGCTCATTTTTAGTTTTGATACCAAACAGGTAGCTTTCATTATACCGTGAAGAAGTTTCTTTAAAAATGTACTTTTTCAGTACCCTGAAAGAAAATGTACGGGAAGCAAAACGTCTAATGAAAGAAAATAGCTTTGATAGTTTACTTTGGATTGTAAATGTAGTTCCGAATATTGTTGGATTTTCTTGTAGGAACGATGGAAAAATATCTGGTGCGTATGTATATTTCTCTTGTAGTAAGCAAGTTCCGTTCCGTGTGGTGCCGAAAGTAAAATAATAGCACCATCCTATTTCTTCCCATGGGTGTCGTAGAAGGCGACTAAGGGACTTACCAGAGAATGGGCAGCAGCGTTCTCTACGCATTTGACCACCATACTGCGATCACCAACCCGCCTGTCAAGCGTGGCGATTATGGCAAATCCCTCCCTTTTGGGGGAGGCTTATTTCCAGCAGTGGACGACTCTTGGCTGTTATGATGAAACAAGTTCGTCTTTCTGTTTTCCCCCTTAATTCTCCTGATACCATTTTCACTATCAGTTAGAGTACTTCTTCCGGTAGGTTTACATGTAGGTATGATAAAGAAGAGAAAAGCCGAGAATTTCAAAGGTTTTATTTACAATCTTCGTCACATACACTGTAATATAATAGATAATAAAACTAATAAGCTAATACAAGCAACTGGCTAGGTAATAGGTAATACGGGCTGTTGTCCGCAACTCCACGTCAAAGCGCGTATTTCGCGTACGGGTCGGAGAATCGCTCATTCGATCCACCCCAGCTCCTCGAGAAAGGCCAGCAACGCCTTGGTGTTGCTGACAATCTCACGTAAGGTACCTGGGTTACCGAAGTATTTTGCCCTGTAATTGGCGACCACCGGGCAGTTTTGCAGCACGTGCACTGCTGTCTCGTCGAGCTCCATGCAAGCCCTGCACAGCGGACTGTCTGTTACTCCTAAAGAGATGTTTGTTAAATGACCCATGGCCAGTTACAGCTGCTGTAACTCTACGCAGCTGTGGTTTAGTTAGACGGAGAACCTGTTTTGTGAGGCGGGCATCGATCGTGGGAAGTGCTTCCTTAGCCTGCCTGCACTCACGTAAGTCCAGCCATAACTTGTGATGTTGGTCCCTGGTTCGTTTTCTTACCAGAATGCGTAGATACCCGAAGGGGAGAGGCGCGATGGGTTCAGCTCCCACTGGTGCCATACGCGACCCCCTCCTGGCAAGTTCATCAGCTGCATCGTTACCTAGCGAACCGTTGTGTCCTTTGATCCATTGAATGTTAATTTTATTGAGGCTACCTAACTGGTTTTGGCGCTGGTGGCACTCGTATATTAGCCCAGAGTCAACTGTGTGACTGTTCAGCGCTTGCAGAACAGCCATGCTGTCTGAGAGTATGCGCACCGAGTGGTCTTGAAGTCTCATGAAGTTGGATTTTGTATTTTTTATCAAAGATAAACAAACTGTTATGTCACCCGGTCATTTATTGCCTTCGTAATGGGGAACTCACTGTTGAGTCCCTTAAACAGCGCGGTGTGTTGAGTGTCTCTCTTACTTCAGACATGTGTTGCTTTAAGACGCGCCGCCGCAATCATTGCTTCCTGCTGTATGAACAGGTGGAGCGGCGGTAGTCCCAGCATGGCTTCGATAGCTGCAGTCGGAGTGGTCCTCATGCAGCCTGTGGTAGCCATGCAGGCTAGTGTTTGCATGCGCTGTAGTTTGTTGTAGGCTGTAGCTAGCTTGGTGCGGGGCCACCAGACCACGGCCCCGTAGGTGATCATGGGGCGGATCACTGCGGTGTACAGCCATAGTATTATTTTGGGGATAGGCCCCATTTCTTACCTATCATTTTCCTGCACTGCCAGAAGGTGATGCAGGCCCTGTTTAGTTGGGTGTCCAGATGACTGCTCCAGTGAAGCTTACTGTCCAAAGTGACCCCGAGATACTTGACTTCGTTGGCCAATTGAAGTTCCGTGTTGAACAGTTTCGGTAGGCTGAAAGGGCCTAATACTCGTTTATGGGTGAACATGACTAGTTCAATTTTGGTGGGTGTTAACGCAGCGCCATCTTTGACCATCGGACGACACTACCACAGCTTACCACGACGATAGTTCGACCGCCAAATTAATCCTGCTTGTCACGCGTCCTTCTAATTTGCTACATCTCGGTTAGATGGCACCACTTCCATACCAGAAACCAACAAATATGTAGATGTTGTCTGTGACACCTTTCTCTATATTGTCTATGTCAATGTACTTAATCTTAATTTTTGCACAATCATTATACACTTGAAACGAGAACTGCGTTCTTTCTATTACTACTCCTCAAAACCTGGGAAAAAGTCTTCGCTCTGCTTGCTAACACTACAAGTCATTAACAGTGGGGTTAACTGATAGCTCAAATTCCCTACACCATCTTTCTACGATACGTAGTGCTTGTTGTGTGAGGTTGCAGATCGTTCCCGTCACCTTCCCCGAAACAAGATTTGCGAGATCGTCTGCATAACCTATTGTAAAGTAATGGTTGCGTTGAGTTTGGTGATAAGATCATTGATTACCAGATTCTATAGAAGAGGGGATAGTACTCCTCCTTGGGGGCAGCCTCTGGCTATCATGGCCAGCTGCTGCTCGTCCTCCAGGCAAACCACTCGTTTGCTAAGCATGTTTGTAATCCAGTCCGTTAGTACCTGATCTGCCCCATGCCTGGAGAGAGCGCTGCCGATACTGGAGAAGTTGGTTTTGTCGAAGGCTCCTTCGATGTCTACAAAGGTGCCCAGGCAGGTGCCTTTTTGCAACTGACTATTTTATTATGCATCTATGTTGCAAAAGGCCATTGAATGGATTCTGAACAAGTGAATGGACTTAGTGCATCATAACCACATAATTATATTAAACAATATTTTCTAAGTTATTCTCAAATGTTTCACAGCATGGTTTTGGATTCTCCACCTGTCACTTCTATTTTACGTGTATGCCGTCGGTAGCTTCTGGTTCCAGTGGAAGCAAGCCCAGGGCACTGGCGACTTCATCAAGAGTTACGTCAACATCTCCATTTTGATCCTCACTGCTAACAATAGCTGGTGGTTTATCAAGCAAAGGTTTGTGTCTATTTGTGTTCTTGGTTATAATTAAGATTTTTAAATCTAAATAATCCAAGTGCCAACTATTATAGTTATTTAAAAAAAATCAAAATTATCTGTGTATGTTGCTTTGCTTTCGCGTTCTCTATGCATTTTACTACCATACTGCGATCGCCAAGATCGCCAAGATCTGCTAAGCGTGGCGATTTTGGCAAAAACCCCCCTTTTGGTGGAGGCCTATGTCCAGCAGTTTTTCCACCGAAACGATGCTACAGCTATGCTGCTGGGGAGTTTGTTACTTCTTGTTCCCAGCTGAAGCACTAGGGAGTGGTAAAGGGCGGGCGTTTTGGGGTCTGTCTTATGTAATTTTGACATTCGAAAAGTGCTGATTCTCAGCCTAATTTGAATAAATGACTTTTGATTTTGATTTTTGGTTTAGATGATTTTGCTTCAGGCAAGTGGGCTATGCTTGTTGTCTTGTTATTTTTTTTGTGTCATTTATGTTCTTATAATTATTGCTTTTCTTTTTGTGCACGCTGTATCTGTCTCATAATATCGTGCATTAGGCTTGTATGGCTGGCATGTGAACACACAAAAATTAAAGTGGCGCCATCCACAATGCCATATGCGAACTACTCAAGACTTGACGTCACACCGCAGCTACATCACGCAAGCACAGTTTACCACGCAATCTAAATATATACAATATCCCGACATCAATCGTCGGGCAGTTGCCCACCAGACACAACACCCGTCTTGTCGGAGGATCCTCCTTTACCATAGAGTATGAGTGAACTTTACACCCTGTTCCTCATACCTCTATATTAGATATAAAAATACTATATAAATAAATAAAATACGATAATAGTATCTACATAAATAATAATACGTGAAGCAAAATCCTCTGTACCCCTTTTTACGAAATTACGCGGTCGGATCAGTATGAAATTTGGCACGGTTTTTACACGGAGAAGGAGTGCAGAAAACTAATATTTTCATATCATAATAATGCATTACAAATACATTGAGTTGTAAATCAGTTATGTTCGATACTTCGACCCGGATTACGACCACTGGGCGACCACTAATTCTTTTTTTCCCATCACTACGTATTGTTTGCGCACAAAACTGATAACGCGTCGTAGCTAGGCCCGTACGATGCGCTAGCGCATACCTGCTCTCTTTTATACAGTCATGTGAGCACGCGAGAGGCGCTGTAGCTTGTGCGCCACTGGTGGCCACGCGCGATCACCTGAGCTACCGTTTGCACCGGTTGCATTTACGCCACTTACGCTGAGCGCGTAGTAAAGTATTTGGTGCTCCCCCTTAATTTTATAAATAAAATTAGTTCAATAATTTCATTTGTTAATGTTAAAAATTTAATTATGCCATGCCTCATGTTGTAACAAGCTTTTTTGACCGTCATTATTATAATACTTTAAATGTGATCACTGGTCATAAGCCTGTAAAGATGTGTTGATTATTTATTAAGTGTTACTTTGTTTTTAAGTTCTACAGCTGCATATTTTTATGCTAATAAATAATTTTTCTAAACTAAACTAGTTCTTTTCTAATTTACAGACCTCTGTTATGTGAAGTCTTAAAAAAGATAGACCAGAGCGATCGAATGGCTCGACGTTCATTATCCCTCCAGCAGAAACATTGGCAGTTGATGAAAAACATCAAACGCATTGTCTTTATTTTCTACGGATTTAATTATTTTGATGAATTGTTCATATACTTGCCGCATCGAATTGATGTACTGAATAGTTATTCTATGACTCCTTGCGTTGGTAAGTCGTTAAAATTGATTGGAAAATATTGAAATAAATCTTTAAAACTTTTTTTTGGCTATTTCTCCTAAGGATCTCAATTATAATTTTGTAATGTAGTGCTTCATCATGAATCAATTGTGTGTCTTCAATGCTTGAGACAGCTTTAGATGTAATGTCAAACAAATTTAATTACAAAATATGTTATTCAGTCAACTTAGTTATATTAGTTTACGGAAGAGAAAGGTAGTCTTTCAGACAGTGGCGTAGCTAGGTAATCAAACGCCCTGGGGCGAAAAATAAACTAGGACCCCAACTAAACTATTTAAAATCGTTTGTTCAGTGTTCGTCGTGTTCCGGATTCGACGTACTCCAGATTTGTCGTAATCCAGATTCGTCGTACTCCAGATTCGTCGCTAAAATGAAACGCGACGCACGCTCGACTCGAGCGTCTGACGGGGCGGGTTGCCGAATTAATACATTCGTGCGAATCGCGAGGCGAATGGCGAGATGAATAGCGAACACGCATATATTATGTAAACAGAGGCTCTAGTGTGAGTTTCATTTAGCCATCTACACCAAACGCAGTGAGCGCGTTTGGCGCTCAGATTGGTCCGTCACCAATCCAGGGCCAATCGGAACGCCGAACGCGCTCACTGCGTTCGGTGTAGATGGTTAAATGCAACTCACACTAGGGCCTCAGTACGCTCGGTATTGGCCTCGTACCTCGTCTCGCGATTCGCGCGCTCGCGCTGCGAGCGGTTTTTCGGATGCGAATCAAAGGGCACGAATGCGAATGGCGAACACGATTGTGTAAATGCGGTATCATAGGTCCGCCTTGCGTCAAGAGCGTGCTGTTGAAACGCGCTGTTCGACGGCTCGGCTGTGAAACCAGCCTAAGAATACAGGGGAGTTCCCCGCAAGTTTCAAACAAAGATGTTAGAGACTTTTTGGGAATTCCCCTGTATTTTTTCAAATAAGTTGCCATTATTAAAGATGCGTTACTGGAATCTGGTTTATTTATATTACAAATGTGGGAGAAATTTTCACTAGTTCAATATAGTTTATAAGTCTGAGTCCGAGAGGCCCCGTGGGCTTGGGGGCCCCGGGGAACTACCCCGTCTAGCCCTCCGGTAGCTACGCCACTGCTTTCAGAATAATATCTAGTACCACTTCGTAAATTGTTGACGTTTTGTTTACAAGCCAATTATTAAATATTTCCTAGTCATACTAGTATCTCGCAATCACGTTATTTTTAGATGTGACTTTCTTGAGAATACACTTTACCTATACATAACACTAAAATGAAAATACGTCTCTACGTCGCGTATTGGCACGATGTTGTTAATTAGAAACCAATTGTAAAAATGTATCTACGTGGGTTTTTACAATCTTATCTAAAAAAAATCTCGTACTACGCTCGCCCACTATTCCATAAATATTGCCTTTCTTTTCACTTAATCTACAATGATACCTTTTAATATGAATTTGTTTTAGGTCTAGAGCCATTGACAGTGTCTCCAAACCGGGAGGTCTGCCTCACAATCCTCGCTGCGCAAGAGCTAACTATCATGGTCGTGGTCCTCAATTACCAAGCTCTACTGTTGTTTCACATAGCGCACACCGCCGCCATGTACGAAATGATGGCTTACGAGATGACAGCTCTCGATGACAACTACAACAGAGAGGAGAACAAGGAACTGGCTAAGGAAACTCTATCATCACTGATTGACAGACATTCTTTAACCTTGGACGTGGTTGATAAACTCAAATCTCTGTACAGCGTCCCCTTAGGAGTAAACTTTGGCTCAAGTGCTGTCTGCATATCCTTATTCTTCTATTTACCTCTTCAGGAATGGCTTCAGTTCATACCCATTTTGATTTATTGTTTCCTAGTGTTCTTTTTGTATTGTTTCCTTTGCCAGAGGTTGATAAACTCTTCGGAAGTCTTTGAAAGGTCAGTGTACTGTTGTGGGTGGGAGAGATTTGATTTGAAGGAGAAGAAAATGGTGTTCGTGATGCTGCGTCTGTCACAGAAGCGGGTGGAACTGTTGGCAGCGGATATCATACCGGTCAATATCTATACTTTTGCCACTACATTGCGGGCAATATTTAAGATTATAACTGTAGTCAAGCTTTAATTTATGTAAAGGAGAACGCAGACTACTTATATAAAAAAAATAAACATTAGGGTACAATGATTTAGTTGTCCTGCTTAAAGCTCACTGTAGTTATGTAGAACGATTTAGTATTGTTTAAGTTAGTTCCCATGTAAAGTCTGTTTTAATAGCTTGCATATTTTCACACAATTTAATACTTTAGCAAATATAGTGAGAACATGTGTTTAGTAGCAGGATCGTATACATATTTACTGCCTTGTGAAAAACCTATTGTGAAAAAGGTTTTGAAAGATACAGTTTTTAGAGAACATTTTAAGGTAGATGTAATTGTACTTATGTCGTCGTGGTAGATTGTCCTACGTCTTCAGATTTTTGGTTCTAGGACATGAAAGCGCAGTATATTACGTCCCACTCCCTCTCACAGAGGGGAGGCTTGTGTCCCAGCAGTGGGAACATTATAAGCTGATTATGTTACGCTTACGCTATGCTATCGTGATAAAACAAATACATAATAGTTTTAAAGACAAATATCCCTGGGTCGATGGAAACTAGCATATTGGCTAAAGAAACGACGACGATGAAGGGACCAGTAAAGTTACAAATTCAAATAAAATTGTAAAAAGAGTACAAAGTAGGAAAAATAAAGCAAAGCGGCTACTGCTGCTCTTGATAAAGCATATTAAATTCGCATTATTTCAATGTTTCTACAAGATGAGAAAAGTATGAAGTAATGCACTGCACTTCCTAATAGCACTACATTTGGCACTATTATATATTACAATAAGACATGCACAAATATGTATTATTGTGTGTGTGTTATTATCTTCTTTTTAAACGACTTCATAAAACGGAGGACGTTCACAATTAGGTAATTAAAAAAAACATCTTAGAACTCAAGCTCGTTTATAAACTGATTTGAAACATTCTTGTTTTGTTTGAAAGCGTATACTTATGTGGTCACATATTATGGTCAAGTTCTGATGAGTGGTTTTTGAGTTATCTATATATGATGTTATAATAACTTCAAGTCAATGTGATTTACTTAGCAAGTCAAGGTATACGAATTTGTACGGGGTAGGTAAAATAAAAAGTTAATTTTCATTTTGTAGTGTTTTTTTTTTTTGGATGCCAGTTCTTTTTGTTACTATGTGTAATAATAAGGGCCAATCCTAACCGATTGCAAAATTCGTTTTAAATTTACAATTTTATTTCATTCGAATTATATTTTTTTTCCAGTCATAGTTGTTGTAGAAACGTGCAAGTTCTGTAATTTTGAAAAGTTGATTGTAGTATTGCCTAAAAGTACTGTTTTACAATCCACTGTGAGAAAAGGCAATTTAAGAAGAAGTTATCTTGTTTAGTATATTTGTAATCTTGATAATAACTATATAAAAACAAAAGATGGGACAGGAATGGTTTGGTTTTATTTAATGAAAAATTACACTTACGTTACATTTCGATTTCTGAAGCCCGGACTTTTAATTTGTTGAAACGTTACAGATAAAACATAATTCAAAGATAAACAATGGGCAAAAAGACGAAGTCGCCGTTCACACGGACGTAAAAATATCACGGTGGGATTTTATCGCGACTTGGAGTCTCGTTGTTGAGTCGACCATTGATAATCCAACAGAGTGCATCGCAGCGGATCTGGGACACTTGCGCGAAAGACATTTGCGCGAAAGACACTTGCACGAACCCACATGCGCGAAAAGACATTTCCACGCAAAGACTTTCGCGCTACTGTACCTTTGAGCGAACGGACATATGCGCGAAAGACACTTGCGCAAATCCACATGCGCGAACAGACAATTGCGCGAAAAAGTTGCGGAAATGAAATTTCTTCATAACATCACGTCTGTATTCTATCAAAGGGTTGGGCAGGGATGTAGCAGATTAAACAGTCAGTCAGACTAAACAGTAGCGAAATAAACAGTCTAATTAGACGTCAATTGTGATCGTCATAGTTTTTTAAAAGCACTTTTTTTTCTTTCTTGATATAAAAATACCTATAGGTACCTAGCCAAGGTACCTACCCAAGATACCTACATTTTCGAATTTTCCATCATGGCCGTCGTTTTCAGGGTTTTTGGGGGATCTTAAGCCGATGGTGGGGTCAAAATGAAAATCCAAGATGGCGGCCAAGAAAGTTTTGGAATTTTCCATCATGGGTATCGTTTTCTGGGTTTATGGGGGATCTAAAGCTGATGGTGGGGTCAAAATGAAAATCCAAGATGGCGCTCAATAAAATTTTCAAGTTTTTCGTCATGGGTGTAATTTTCAGGGTTTATGGGGAATTTAAAGCCGATGGTGGGGTTAAATCGAAATTCAAGAAGGCAGGCAAGAAAATTTTCGAATTTTCCATCATGGGTGTCGTTTTCAGGGTTTATGGGAGATCTAAAGCCGATGGTGTGGTTAAAATAAAAATCCAAGATGGCAGATATTAAAGTTTTCGATTTTTTATCATGGGTGTCATTTTCAGGATATATGGGGGATCTAAAGACGATGGTGGGGTCGAAATGAAAATCCAGCATGGCGGCTAAATTTTTTTTTCGAATTTTGCAGTTATTTTGATATTTACTTATAAAAATCGACATACCGTCAATTATTTTCTATTTGCATTACTAAGTACGATTAAATGTTTTTATTCAAGAGTAAAAGTTAAAAATCTATCTATCACCCACGATCTAGTGCTTGGCTGAAAAAAAAAATCTTTTGTTTGTATTTAATGAAATAATCACGAAAAACTACTATAAATGCGTTGTTGCCAGCCCGCTTGAAATGAACGCTCTTTAAGTTCTAAATACACAAAGGAATTTAAAACTGGAGTCTAAGTTGTCAATTTTGTAAGCTAATCCATTGCTTCATATATTCGAAAACTTTGTTTGCTTTACAACGAAATAACGCAATAAATGTTGTTGAACTGTCCAAAAGAAAGCCATTGCCACTGATAGTGTGTTACGTAATTACCCGGCAGGTCGCTGCTACAAGTCATAAAAACAGAGCCAATATTCCTAGGAGGAAAAATTGTCTAGAATTGAAAGACAAAGCCAAGCCAGACAAAGGTTTTTTTTTTTTTTCTGGGTGGGAAATCATCAAATAACTTCTCCCGCTCTGGGTGGAGCGGGAGGGCGTGTCAGACTTTTACTGACTAAAACCCACCCGTGTTCCCTCAGTTGCCTGTGTGCTAGGGGCGGCGGTATCTCTTTCGAACAACCCGCACCCCCGGCAGGCATCGGCCCTTGCGGGCCCCATCTGTTGCTGCTGACATCTCTTTGAGGCGCGCGTGGAACACAACGCGCCGTCGACCCGGGCTTGGTCCTTACCGGACAGCGAGGTACCCATTACTCGCCGTCCGCAAGCCCGTGTCTACGGTGGCCGGGAATCAGACTGGGATTCCCGACGTCCAGGGCGTCTCCTGCGAAGGCCACGGCTGTGAGGGCGCATGTACTGCATCTCCCTCACGTGCGCCGCCTCCCTCTTTGCGAGCATAACTGCTTCGCTGAAGGAGGCGACTGCCAGCCATGCCCTCTCGCTCCGTACCATGGCCTGGACCAGGGTCGGACGCGAGAGATCGCCGCCGCCGATCACCTCCACGAGGACACGGCTTTGCTCCGCCCAAGCTGGGCAGACCTCCACCGTATGCTCCACCGTGTCCTCTGGGCGATCTTCGCAATGGAAACACCCGGGCTTTTCCTCCCGCCCTATCCGAAACAGGAACCTCCCGAAACAGCCATGTCCGGTGAAGACCTGTGTCAGGCGGAAGGTGAGGACGCCATGCCGCCTCTCAAGCCACTCCTCAAAGAGGGGACTTACCGCCGCAATCGCGGCGTGCCCAAGCCAGACAAAGGTTAATGATAATAAAAGCAGCATTTTAAACAGGTATAGTATGCTACTCAAAACTAAAGATAAACAAAAACCCCGTCTTATTAATAGTACAAGTTTGTTTTAAAATGTTTGAGATTGTTTTCATCAATACCTACATTGTCTTTTGTCTCCAACGTTATTGGGTTCTTTATACAGAGGCCCTAGTGTGAGTTTAACCATCTCGATCAAACGCAGTGAGCGCGTTCGGCGTTCCAATTGGTCCTTCACCGATCCAGGGCCAATGGGAGCGCCAAACGCGCTCATTGCGTTTGATCGAGATGGTTAAATGAAACTCACACTAGGGCCTCTGTTCTGTAACGGTTCTGTAAACTTGTATACAGGACTTTCGAGTTATCTTTTTGAAAGTGCCAGTTAATTCGTGATTCAGCCAGTCGACCCAGTAATTCCCTGTCACTTTCATCTTTGGCATTGGAACTGGGACAGGAAAAGCTGTAGGTGCTTACTCTCACACTGACGTAAATATAAAATAATAATAGTTACGCACAAGTAAACTTAGTAACTTACCAAGCAAAGGCTTTAGCCAAGTTAACCAAGCCAAGGCATTTCCTATCTTAATAGGTTACAATTTTTAAACGACTTCAAAAAGGAGGAGGTTCTCAATTCGATTGGTATTTTTTTAATGTATGTACACCGATTACTCGAAGATGGCTGGACCGATTTGGATTTTGAAAGGTATACTTCCCAGATGGTCCCATGATCATCAAGTCAGGATCTGATGATGCGATCCTGGAGCAAAAGAGAGAACTCTTCAAATTTTATAGGCACACTTGAAGCGATTTGGGTAGTTTTTGGAAGAGTACTGTCTCGGAGTGGTCCCATTTCAATTTGGTGAAGATCTGATGAAGAACTTCGGAGATAGGCAACGGAACTCCTCAATAAATGATAGCAAAAAGTGCAAAAAAACTAAAAAAAAACAACCGACTTCCAAACAAACACTACAAAGTGAAAAATAACTTCAATTTCAGAAGGCGGTAACAAAAACTAAAATACATATCCAAAGTCACCGACATCTGAAATTAAAGTTATTTTACACTTTGTAGTGGTTTTTTTGGAAGTAGGTTGTTTTTTTATGAAAAAAGTTTTTATATTGCTAAACCCTACATAATCGTTTATTTGCAATAAAACGTTCAAAGAATCTTAATAGTCTAATGCTACGATAAAAAAGCAAAACAAATTGTTTATTCCAATAGCTGTACAGACGGGGACAATTCTACACGGGTTCATAGAAGATTCCAGTTTTTTTTCTGACAATAATAAAAACAAATAATTTAATGTTGCAGAAGGACACTCATTTTATTGAAATAAAAATTATCTGACACGAGCTAACTATACTTTGTTTACATTCTTTGCAAAGTTATGTGACGCCAAGTTAAACGATTATAACTCAGGTAACAAGGTAAAGATAACATGGTAAACAAAACCTTGCTACCTAGAAACTGCATTTTGCCGTCTTTTATAAAAGTCTTATACAATATTGGACGGTTTTAGATTTGGGTAGGTAAGTACTTATAGTTATTCTTGAACGTAGCTTCAATTTCGCAGAACAAAACAAACGTTGACGAAACCTGTTTTCCTATTGGTATAAGTTTATATTACGTTATGTAAGGTCTAAAACAGACGACCTTCTGCCATCAGGTGACTTAAAAATATTTGCTTTTGTCTTCTTGGTGTAGACCAACGCCATCTCTGGAAATTTATTGAAACTACGTCACGGTCTGCAATGCGCTATGTTCTCGCTTGGAATGATTTTCACGCTACCGAGCTAACATACTTGTTAGTTCAACAAACATTGCATAGACGGCAGTGTTGAGTATTTTGATGTCTTCATCATACCGCAAGATCACTATACTGTGTACTTTAATGTGTTTCTAATACAGAATCAATGCTAATCAGCTTTATAAGCACAGGAATCATCTCTCGGATTACCATTTCGCTGTTGTCACAGCTCTGGAATGGAATTCGAATTTCAATGCTGCGTAGGTATAACAAATCTACAGTTACAATTTTGCAGTTGGTCGTCAAAAGACGATTAGAGACTTATAATAAATCACACACTGACATTATATAGAACCTGCGGGGTTATTGTATAACACGCTTACAGTAGGAATGGCTTTCATTTTGACACTTCAACAATATTCACATCGATGTTTACGTTATTGAGCAGACAATTTTTTCGAACATACGAAGCAGTGGGTAAGCAATATCGCTGCCAATGCGGTGAAGGTGTCGACTGCCTCGGACACCATGGCCTATCCTGCAGTAGGAGCTCACGCCGAATAGCACGGCACGCCAACATCAATGACATCATCCGTCGTGCTCTTGCCACCGCCGGGGTGCCAGCTGTTCTAGAGCCTAGTGGCTTGGCACGTGACGATGGAAAGAGACCAGACGGAATGACCATAACGCCTTGGAAGTTAGGTAGGCTTTTGGTGTGGGATGCAACATGTGTCGACACCCTTGCGCCATCTCATCTTTCTAGTACGGCGGGTTGTGCTGGGGCAGCTGCTGCAGGTGCGGAAAACCTCCATCGGCGCAAATATTCCAATCTTATTGGAACCTATTTGTTCGAGCCGTTTGGGGTTGAAACTCTAGCTAGGACCATGGGATCCGAGTGCCCACTTAGTTTTCCGAGACTGGCCTATTTTTCGACCAAGGAATCAGCATTGCCATACAATGTGGCAATGCTGCCAGCCTTTTGACCACTTTTCCCATTGACAACGATGCGGACGTATTTTTTGATGAGTTATGATTACCTTTTTTTATATGACTGTACATATTATTATTTTATGATCCGTAGTTTTTTTTTAAGTATTTAAATAAATTGAATATGAGCAATATCCTTTTAAATTATTCAAATTTTGATTAATAGTGTGTTCTGTAATTAGGGTGCGAGAGGTAATAACTTTAAAAGGTATAAGTTTTTGCAAAACTTAGAAACGAGAGAGTCATGTCTTTAGGCTAACATTTGTTACCTATCTACATCAGGAAACCAAAATAAAAGATGAGAGTATGTATGTAGAAAGACAATGAAGGCGACACGTCATCTATATATATAAAAATCAATCGCTGTTCGTTAGTCTCGCTAAAACTCGAGAACGGCTGGACAGATTTGGCTAATTTTGGTTTTGAAATATTTGTGGCAGTCCAGGGAAGGTTTAAAAGGTGAGATAATATAAATTTAGTAGCGGTACGAAGTTAGCCGGGACAGCTAGTTTGCAATAAATGTTGCTTTGGTTACAGCACGAATTGCATGTTGCAATAATCCACAAGAAGTAAGTACATCATAGATAAGTTGCATACAAATGTGTATATATTATGGCTCTAAGCAAGTTGCTAAAAAAACATGTCGTACTCTTGGCATTATGATTACTTATGCTTGGATTCTTACAACTGTTACAACATGGTGAAGGAAAGGCTGTGCCTTATTGAAATTACACCTTGGCTAAAAATAACACGTCTTTATACAGAGTGGCGATGAGGGTATTACGTTAAAATAGTACAGCGGCTGATAAATAATAAAAATAACATTTATAAGTACGAACAATTTTTTTTTAACACCTGCATTCAAACTCACGCCATCTTCCCACGGCAGAAAGAGAGAAACTACAGAACGCTAGCTATTGCTACGATCCTTACCTACAATCCTTCTTAATCATGCTTGTTCCTACATTTGATAATTAAAAAAATTACAGAAAATAAACCACCCTTGATAATATTAGTTTACAATCTTGTTAAAAGCGGCAAAGGCGCACTGGGGGATGGTACAACGGTATTGTTTTAATTAAAATGATCACTCAAGTGCCACTCAGCCTCGTACCGGGTCCAATTGTGAATCGAAATCATCCAGGGACAAAAACACTCACAAAAAATGTCATCAAAATTGGACACACGTACATAAGAAGTACATCACTACATCACTACATAGTAAAAAACAAAGTCGCTTTCTCTGTCCCTATATCCCTATGTATGTTTAAATCTTTAAAACTACGCAACGGATTTTGATGCGGGTTTTTTAATAGATAGAGTGATTCAAGAGGAAGGTTTATATGTATAATACACCGACCTCCACGTGGGCGAAGCCACTGGCAAAAGCTAGTATTTAATAAAAGATAAAACTTCAATCGAACCGTCAAACCATTTCACTAAGTTGCAACTATTGTTATACTATTAGTTAAAGTTTCCTATCACAAACTGAACAAGAAACTTATCGAAATGTCTACAAAAAAAAAAAACAAAACCAATAAACTATTTAGAAGGACGGAAAGGTGTCGGTCTTTTTCTCAACCCTTAAAAAGCATTCAATACTGTCTCAATCCCTATTCTAATAATTGCTATTGCTCCGACCCTATCCCAGGTGTTTATCAATAAACTATGCGACATCATGTTCTTTCTCTGAAAAGTTGTGAGAAGGTCTAGAAACCGTCTGTGAAGCGAGTTTTTTCCCAAGTAACAGCTTGGCTAGAAGATAGTCTGCTATCACTAAATACTTCTAAAACGAAATACCAATAGAGCAGGAAGCCCCAAATACTTTTAAATTTACAGAAATTCATTTTCTTGCAATAGGAATAGCAACAACTTTGCCGCCTGCAGGCTTAGCACGAGAACCGTAGATAAGCGTTTAGTCGTCGGAAGAGTAGACAAAAATGACGTTTACGTATAGACAGTTGACAGTTTTTCACCGAGAAATGTAGACAAGCAATTTCTATTCTACAGTAGAGTAGAAATAGAAAGCATAATGCTAAGCCTGCTGCAAGTGCCCCATACTAGACAAAGTAAACAACATTAAACATCTAGGAGTAATAAAATAAGCTGACGACAACCTTAAATGGTCACAACATATCCCGGTTACCGCCAAAAGAGTGCGTGAATTGCAATACTCTTTTTGCGACTTTGTACCACACGATTTTGTATCGAACACGATTTTTTGTAACCTTTAGGTGTGGAGCCGAGCAATGAGATTTCAACAGTGCATCCCAGCGCTTTAACTATCCGTGTTCAGCAGTGAGTACAAAATCTGGTGTGTGATAAAAGAAAATAAAACAATAACTGCGGAGTCTGACTGGTCTCACGATATCCTTAATTGCTTGTATCCATCCATTGCGGATACTATTTAGCGACACGATATTAAGTAAATTCGTTTTTGACCATTCCAATGGCAAATACTTTTTCTGTATTATCTAAAAAATGTCTGATTGCCATTGATATTTTGTGTATCATTGCCGATTTTGTTTTATGAATTTATACTGTACCGTTCTACCTACATGTCCTCATTACGTCGACACTTTCTTACTTAGTGATTAACAAATTTATTATTCAGTCTAACATCTAGGTACAATTGACGCAAGGGTTTAACCACATAACGGCCACCCTTATTAGTTGTCGATGCAACTAACAAGGCTATTAATGATTAAATTTATAATCACTTCACACCTTGGTACATAATTGCATTCTACTGAAAATTATCATTGTGTGCATTAACTTCGTCGAAAACGGACATACATAAACTTTAGCTAAAATGGCAGACAGTTTATGCGATTGGGTCAAAAATTTCAGGCAGCGTTTGAAGCAAAGTTCGTGCTTGAACTTGATCTGGCTTATCAATTTTTTGCCAACCCTTGCTGGTTTTCCTCTGCTGAGTAAAAAGTTTACCTGTAAGTTACAATATCACCGATGGACCACAACACCAACTACCACCAATTTCTAAGTCCCACAAGGATTATGGATTTTAGATCTTTTTGACTGAGTATAAGTATTTTCCAGCACATAGCCGGAAAATTTGCTGAAAGCCCCCCCAAAATAAGTATATAATAGTTTTTAATATCTTAATAAATCGTTTTGTCTCATCTGTTTTCTAATGTTGCAGTCTTATTTTGGATAATCTACACGGTGCTTCTCTTCTACGTGTACATTTTGGGAACAGTGATATACCAGATGTACTTTGCAGCGGGTTTTGTCGACTTTATCAACAGCTTCTTCAACATTTCGGTGGTCATTCTCATCTCCAATAATAGCTGGTGGTTAATTTATAAAAGGTAATTTTCTTCCAAGTTTTTCTAATTTTACCTTGCTTATGCTTTATTCATCATTTTCAATGATATGTTTTGCAGAAACGATTTGAACGATCTCTTGAAGGTGGTGAAACACAATGACGATCTGATCATCGAAACAGGCAGGTTTCTAGATGTGCACCAGAAACTGTTGAAGAGCATCAAGATAATTGTCATTATGTGCTACATGTTCCATTTGGTCAACGACGTCATGATCTTTATACCCACTAGAACCATCAGAATGGATGACTTCTCAGTTGCTTCTTGTGTCGGTATGTTTATTGAGAGAGATTTCTTTGGTCTTTAAAAAAAATGAAGTATCATTTGATTTTTCATTCTAGGTCTAGAACCAATCAGTGCTAGTCCCAACCGCGAAGCGTGCATGGTGATATTAGCGCTTCAAGAACTAACAGCAATTGTGGTAGTATGCAGCTATGATGTTGCTCTACTGTTCTTGTTCTCTCACACCACTGCGGTATTTCAAATCCTTTACGAAGAGATGACGAGCTTTAGCGTTATTGCAAAAACTTGTCAAAGAACTGATGAAACTTACTGTGAAGTCGAAGATCGTCTGAAGAACATTATTTTTCGTCACGTTCTAGCTTTGCGCACTGTATGTAAACTGGAAGCTATATATAGAGTCGCTATCGGTATAGGATTTGGTTTGGACGCCATTTCTTTGTGTTTATTCTTCGTGTTGCCACTGGACGTCTGTCTCAACTTCGCTCCGTTAATTTACCACAGCCTTTTTATATTTTTCTTGTATTGTTTTCAAGGCCAAAGGCTTACGACAGCTTCGGAAAAGTTTGAAATGGCAGTGTACTGTTGCGGTTGGGAGAATTTGCGTGTGAAAGAGCAGAGACTAGTGCTCCTGATGTTGAAACAAGCTCAGAAACCTGTCATAGTGTACGCCGCTCGCGTCATTCCTATTCGTATCCATACTTTCGCGAACACAATGCAGTCTATTTACAAGTTTGTTACTATATTTAAGGTGTAGGAGGTTTGAAATAATCTCTTTCTTTGTGATTTCAAATGTTGTATTAAGATTTTTGAAAATAAGTATAGCGCCCGGCAAGTAGAGTAAAACATAATATTAATGATTTAAGTTTTCGTTAATCTTTGCTTTGTTAAGCACAATATTAGCAATATACTCTGTTAGAATTAAATTAATTCAGTAAAGAATCGTTGCAAGTTAAGAAATATATAAATAAACGCTTCTATTCTTCTTTTTTGTCTTCTATCTTCAATTTTTTTATGCCTTTTTATCCCGTGTCCTAATATAAGCGACTATCGCGTGAGTGCACGTTCGTCGGGTTAATTTTGTTTGACGGATGCGACCACATCGTCGCGTCGCACAGTGGATCGTCCCCATACAAGAGGTCGGACATAGAATTAAAAATTGAAAAAGTATTTAATTGAAAAAAATGAAATATACAGTTGCATTACTCTATTATGGAACTACAAAAAATGTTACTACAATTTTTTTATTTGACCAGTACTTTATGAGCAATTCGATGAAAACTGTTATTTTTCTATGGAAATGGTCACACAAATGTCTGTATCTCATGATTTCCTCCTTGTTTCGATTTGCGGTTTTCACTACTGTTATTTACCCATTTTATGCCACATTTTCTTCAAGGACACATGGTGCCCCCAGCGACCCCCTTCCGAGATATTTTGCTTTTAGTAACTATACTTTTTATTGTATAACTGATGAAATGGAGGTACATTAAGTATATTCATTACTGAGAATAAGTCATCCCTAAGTAGTTCCTTAAATAACAGGTGCATTTGCGATTACTTTAATGACTTATGAACGCTTCTGTTGCCATACAACAAAAGCGTTAATGAGTCCTTAAGTAAAGATTACCAGTACTTGCTTAATCTAATTAGTTATTGTAATTACTATGTTAACAGCCCTTAATCTCTGCATTGTGATTGTCTAATGTCATCATTAGCTTATCAAATTCATTGCTAGTTGCCTACTTGCTGCCCTATATATTTGAGTGTGTTTAGCAAATGTAATTCAGTTGTAATTATAACTTCTATCAAGTGTTGTCATTATGGCTTTCCGTGGGTTTTCTACTTATCTAGATCTTTACGTTGCTCTTCGTAATCATAAAGATCTTCGTGACTATGACAATTTATTTAACACATTGAAGTCGAGTACTAACGTCCAGTTAAGTGAAAGTGATGTGACGGATCTCAAGAACTGGTGTCGACGATTTTGCTATAGGGTTTACACCAAATGGGTGCAATCAAGAAGGACAGTCGACAGGTTCATTAACAAGAACGGAGAGTGGTTAAATTCCGATATCGTTTGGCCAGATTGCTTTAAAGAAAATGTTGTTGACACTGAAGAAGCAAATGAAAATGAGGCAGAAGAGGTAGTCAGTCCATCAAAATCAGATGCATCAACTTCAACATATACATCTCCTCGCAAACGCTTTGAAGATTTATCGACTAGACGCAAAAGAAGACGTGTTAATGAAAATGTTGCTAGTTGCAGTCGTCCGGATGAGCTTTTGCATACTGTTGAAAGTATACTTAAGTCTGCCGGAAAAAATTATATGGCCAGAATAATGAAAAATTTGCTGGAAAATCCTGAACACGTCTCAACAGTTTTAAATGTCCTGGAAACTAAGCAGAATCCTTCGCTTCGTGAAGTTCCTACTCACAAAGCACTTGCTCTTTACGTTTACTTGCAGTTATCCAAGTGGCGTTACATCACACTTCGGGACTTTAGTTTAAAAGAAGGTCATGCGAAATACCCAAGCTACTACTTGTTAGTTAAAGAAAAGCTTAAATGCTACCCGGCAAAAGAAGACATAACTGTGACTGAAACTTCCGCAAAGATACGGATCCAAGCCCTCCTTGATCTCACAGTTAGGAGGCTGATCGATTCACTTGAATCAAATTTTGATGCTGGTGAACCACTTGTGCTTCACAGTAAATGGGGTTTTGATGGAGCTTCAAGTCAAAGCATTTACCATCAAACGACAACAACAAGTGAACAAGACTTATCCAGTGTATTTATGGCACCTATATATCTTGTACCGCTTAAGTTAGTGACTTCTAGTGGAAGTATAGTGTGGCAGAATGATCGGCCATCGTCAACCACATATTGTCGCCCGATTTCATTTACATTTATGAAAGAAACGGAAGCGAATGTTAAGGCTGAAATGGAAATATTTGAGACCGAGATTCGTGAACTGAACCCGACTGATTGCGGCAATGCTACTGTTACTCACAATCTATGGCTAACCATGATTGATGGTAAGGTACATTCAATCATATCTGGTACATCGGCAGCAGTGTGTGATTTGTGCAAAGCTCGCCCAAGCGAAATGAATAACTTGGAAGAAGTGAGAGCTAAACCCGTGAATACAGATTTATACAAGCATGGATTTAGTTCATTGCATGCTTGGATTCGGTCTATGGAGTGTTTATTACACATTGCTTACAGAATGGACATAAAATCTTGGCAAGCAAAAGGTGACGAAAATAAAAAAAAAGTTAAAGATAAGAAAGAAGCCATTCAAGAAGCTTTCCGAAGAAGCACAGGCTTACTTCTAGACGTTGTTAAGCAGGGTAGTGGCAATACAAACACTGGAAATGCTGCAAGAAGGTTTTTTGCAAACCCTGAAACGACTGCGGAAATTACTAAATTAGACGTTAATTTAATTAGAAGACTCGCCGTTATTTTGCAATGCATTTCCTCAGGCGAAAAAATTCAAGTCCAAAAATTTAAATTATATTGTGATGAAACAGCAAATTTATTCGTGGAATTATATCCATGGTATAACATGCCAGCAAGTTTACACAAATTGCTGATTCATGGATCACAGATAGTGGACCACTTATCAGTAGTACCTATAGGTTTTTTGTCTGAAGAAGCATCTGAAGCAAGAAACAAGGATTTTCGTAAATTTAGAGAATATCATACACGAAAGCATAGTAGCATCGCCACTAATGAAGACATTCTTCATAATCTGCTATTATCTTCCGATCCTCTTCTCACCAGCTTACGACCGAAGATGACAAATAAAGCCAAAAAGTCTTCATTTAGTGAACTAGACGATTTACTCATAGTTGATCAGAGTGAATTGAAGTTCATTGACGTTTCAACTGATACACTTGATGCATGTAGTGACGTTGAAGAAGATGATGACGATAATAATGATCATGATGTCGTTATTGATGAAGATGAAGAAAATATAGTTTAAGTCTTATAGTACCTAATATTATTATTAACAAGCAGTTTCTTTGTTAATTTCTTGTTATTGTGTATTTTTTTTAATTCTGTTCTTTTTTTGTTTTATGTTATGCCACCCATCGGCCAATAAATGTTTTTTTTTCTTTCTTTTCTATTGTTGTTAGTAACTAAATGGTCGTGTTAATTAATTAATTTCCTATTATAATTTAGTTCTTAGTAGTTGTTTAATTTTTTAGTTTGTTTTAGGGTACATAGTTGTTTTATTTTTAAATTATTTTTACAGTGTTATATTATTTAAATAAAAAATATTTTTATACCTACATATTTTCTTATTGATCATAAAACTCTATTTCTTTTCGATGTGTTATTGTAAATTCGACTCAGTCATTACTAAGCTAATGATGACATTATCCAATCACAATGCAGAGATTAAGGGCTGTTAACATAGTAATTACAATAACTAATTAGATTAAGCAAGTACTGGTAATCTTTACTTAAGGACTCATTAACGCTTTTGTTGTATGGCAACAGAAGCGTTCATAAGTCATTAAAGTAATCGCAAATGCACCTGTTATTTAAGGAACTACTTAGGGATGACTTATTCTCAGTAATGAATATACTTAATGTACCTCCATTTCATCAGTTATACAATAAAAAGTATAGTTACTAAAAGCAAAATATCTCGGAAGTTGGTCGCTGGGGGAACCATGTGTCCTTGAAGAAAATGTGGCATAAAATGGGTAAATAACAGTAGTGAAAACCGCAAATCGAAACAAGGAGGGAATCATGAGATACAGACATTTTTGTGACCATTTCCATAGAAAAATAACAGTTTTCATCGAATTGCTCATAAAGTACTGGTCAAATAAAAAAATTGTAGTAACATTTTTTGTAGTTCCATAATAGAGTAATGCAACTGTATATTTCATTTTTTTCAATTAAATACTTTTTAAATTTTTAATTCTATGTCCGACCTCTTGTATGGGGACGATCCACTGTGCGTCGGTCCGACAGAGAGCGCTTTCTTGTTTTCCAAACAAATGAACAGTGTCAAATTAACGCAACGATTGCGGATTGACGCGACGATCGCTTTTATTAGGACACCGGTTATCACATTGAAGTTTCTTTTTATGACAAATTAATTTCAGCATAAGTAAAAGTAACCTATATTATCACGATGTATAATTAAAAATCTTATTAAAATGTAAGATGCTCAGATTTTAATGATTGAGGATTAGCATTTAATTATACTTTTCGTCGGCTTGGAACGATTATAAAACATTTTAACTAGATACAGTTTGTTGTCTAGGTTTGTCTGTTTATTCCTTCAGTCAATTTATTACTAAGCTGACGATATTTTTCAAATCATATAAATGATTCGAGAAAATGTAAAAAAAAAAAAACTGAACCCCTAATTGCGTAACACACTATCAATCAAACACACTATTAATCTGAATGTTTTTAAAGGATATTGCTAATTCATTACTTCATTCGTTCGATAAATTTGTCTGCTCTACACTCTGCAACGTAATTAACACAACGAATGTTTTTCCATTCCTACTGTTGGTGTGTTCCCCAATTATCCCGCTGAAGATTAAGAATGAGATGACAATTATTGCTTTCGAATGTCTTGTGTATTGTTGTAAGATTAATACTACACTACTGCAGGCTCAGCATGGCGCTTTCTATTTCTACAAATGATAGACAGTGCTTTTTCTATACAAAATCACATTTCGTTTCTCCATTTTTGACATCTCACCGTAGATATCCTACTACAATCTGTCATTTTGTCTTTCGTTTCTAACGATCTTTGTCTAGATCCTTTTATATGTAGACTATTTCAGAAGAATATTTTTTCCCAAACTGTTAAAATCACACTGACAACAAACTTTCTACTTGACGGCCACAAAGTATATACGATTATCTACAAAATCATGATTCGTTTCGAACGCTTAACTGTGATAATTAATAGAAGAACATAGCTATCTTCTCCTATTACAGTACATCATTTAGTTAATAGGCATGTCTATTCTTCCGTCAACAAATCGGTGCTCGTGCTAAGCCTGATGTAGTACTAATCTTAGTAGTAACTAGTAGGTACAGAAGCTCCGTATCAAGCGTGTCGTTTATGTGGTCGTACATAAATAAGTAAATACAACCATTTAGCCCATTTCTGCTGGCAATCAGTATTGCTGCATTGCGTGGTTTGACAGTTTTGGTAGTGTAGGCAAGTAATAAATAAAACCAGCATCAATATTTCTGCATAATTTGTATATGCGGAAAGAGTCGAACGGCCAGCGCGGTCGATCCGTGGTTTAAATTACCATCTTCATACACCAAGACCCCTCGCCGCGGAAATCACCTAAGCCGGTCATTGGTGGATGTTAGACAGTCGTTACGGGTTGTCAGGACCCCGAAAGTCTGCCAGCCAGTCATACTAAGAGATACCGAGTTACCCAGTAACTGGGTTGTCGAGATGTGGAGATCAGATAGGCAGTCGCTCCATGTAAAATACTGGTATTGAGCTGCATCCGGTTTACCCGAACCGATATGCGGTGTCACCGAGAATGACTCGAAGTCACTACTTATATTATTTTCAGTCAATCGCGTTCTATCAATGTTTACTGACAGTTTGACTTACACGCGGACAGAGTAACGAACGCAGCTAGTCAGTAAATAAAAATACTCCAAGTTCTACCAAGAATTACCGTTAATTCTACGTTATTATAAACCTATCATTATCACCTTTGCTTTTCCATGTACCTACCTATGTTTTTCTTTATAAAGTTTCTTTCACTACCCGTCTAGCTCATTTGTAGTTTTGATTCCAAATAGCTTTCATTATACATTGAAAAAGTTTCTTTAAAAATGTACTTTTTCAGTACCCTGATAAAAAATCTACGGGAAGCAAAACTTCTTATTAAAGAAAATAGCTTTGATAGTTTACTTTGGATTGTGAATGTAGTTCCGAATATTGTTGGATTTTCTTGTAGGAACGATGGAAAAATATCTGGTGCGTATGTATATTTCTCTTGTAGTAAGCAAGTTCGTCTTTCCGTTTTTCCCCTTACCCCTCCTAAACTACGCAATGGATTTGGATACCGTTTTTACTATCAGTTAGAGAATTTCTTCCAGTAGGTTTATATGTATGGTATATTAGAGAAAAGCCGAGAATTTCAAAGTTTTGACAACCTTCGTCACATACACTGTAATATTATCTCAAAATCAAAACCAAAAGTCATTTATTCAACTAGGCTGAGAGTCAGCACTTGTTGAACGTCAAAATTACATAAGACAGTCCCCCCAAAAAGCCCACCCTTCACCACTTGTGAAGTGGCGCAACAAACTCCCCAGCAGCAACATAATATAATATATAATATATCTATATCTATCTATATCTATATCTAAACATATAATAAATCTGTAGATGAGCTGTTTCTGTAGATTCAAAATATTTCGAAAAAAATTAGTTGGGGTGGCAAGGGATAATCAACAGGTGTTATTTTAATCCTTTTCGAAATTTTTGTCTGTTTTTCGGTATGTCGTTGTTTCTGATGATCTGTTTAGATGCGTGAATAGATCAAGTATCACGTCAAAAGTCCGAAACCAATATAGTTAACTTTCATACTCAAATATTGTTTATAACTTGGAGTCTATTTTAGTCTTTGTTTCATCGCAATCGATTCTCTCAATCAAAAAATATGATAAATTTAACGTGTTCAAGAAGAATTATATTACGTAATGTTGAAACACGTAACGACATCTATGGGCGCGAAACGGTACTAAGGAATACAATATGTATTAATAACCATATAAAATTATGTTAGGTATGTATAACACGTCATTCTCAAGGTTTCTGTGTCTGTGTTATTTCAAAAAGTAATGATAATCACTTTCCGTTGCTGGTTGATTCTCACGAATCAAAAAAGCTAAAAGAATTTCAAATAAAAAGTGGTGGAATTTCAAATATTATTAATTGATGTGGTGTTTTGAGTCATTGAATGCAATGTTAAATAAATATTTATTAGTTTTAAAATTACAACTTTACAAAATCAATACAAATAGAGGGGAAGAAATCTCGTATAGAAATTAAATTGTGATAAAAGTCTCAATGGCGCCTCTAGCATAATATAGCAAAATCTAATGAGGAACCTTCATAGAAAATGTTAATCTCGAGCGTCAGTAACGCCATCTAGGTTTGAATAGCAAACATACGAAGACAACAACTTGAATAAGCCTGTTTTATAAATTTTCTATTGAAAATACATATAGGTGACCGAGAGGCGAGGTCCAAAATCCATAGATCTATGGATAAAACCGTAAATCCATAGGTCTGGCAATGCGGAGTGACGCTAGGTAGAAACTAGAATCCTTTGGTAGGGTTGTTACCATTTTGTTAGAAGGTATCGATAATATTGTTCACTTTTTACGCAGTCTATTTTTTAAAATTTCATTGTTCGACCAGTGTTTTCCAAGTAGATGTCTACTTTTTAAACTGCTTCGGACATAATTTTGAAGAAGCCGACGGTATTTTACTATAAATGAGAAACAATTTAAAAATTATATTATTGACGTAGCTTAGGCAAAACCCAGTCGGAAAATATCGGTTTTAGTTCATAACAAAATAAATTTGGAAAATTCAATTTCACAGATTTCAGTTTTTAAAATCTGTTTTTAAACACCCTGAAATAGTAGCCGCCATGTTATTACGTCATACCGCTGTTTTAACTAATAAACTGAATAACTTTGTACTTTTATTATTTTCGTAACCAAAGTAAATTTTATTCTTACATTCAGGAACAGAAAACCAACGATAAGTAGTATAATAACTCAATTTTTATACTTTATACAATTATCATATAAAATATCAATGCATTTGTTTACACAGAAAACTGACGTCATGCAATATAATGGCGTCCACTGTGGCCAGCGTTTTCGTCAAATTACGCGCGAAATATGAAAATGTAAAATTTAAATGCATTTTTATGGCACTAATCGATTCAAAAAATGTTGTTTTTAGTGGTCCATTAGCATTTTAAAATCTAATTAAGACACTTTTCAAAAATGGGTGTAATACCCTATTATGGATACATACATGTAGTATTCATCCTAAAGTAGGGTATCATTTATTGGGAATTTTGTGAGTAAAATGAGTTGTGTGAATGTACAAATTTTCGTGATGTTAGTTTTCGAGGGAGTTCGGTGGCGAAAATCAGGAAATAAAAATCCAAAATTGCGGCAATAACTACTGGTGGATCTCAGTAAATAGGTTGGTTTTCACACGAGCAACTGTAGGTATGTCGGTGCTCTTTCGAGCAACATCGCTTGCAGAGAAGCATTTTCTTACAAGTTCAAAAATACATTTATTTATGTATTTGGCATCTCCAACAAAGAATACATAGAAACAATAGGAATCACAATTATAAAATATTGACAATTTAATAGGTTTTTGCCTGGTTTTGAATGTATTTTTCAACTGCGTTCTTAAGGTGGGTAATGACCGACGTTACGGGGCGTAATGTAACATTCGCAGCGAGCATGTCGTAACACCATGTGCTAAAATTAATGTCGCTCGCTCGCATGTTTTGTCGTACTGACTGCACGAATACTCGCTTGGTAACATGCTAGGTGCATTTTGCCCCGTGACGCGGGTTTGTATCCACCTTTACAGCGTGATCTTTCTTCATCGTGATAACGCCGCGGTCCCACGGGCCGTTAACTGTCAGGTGGCGCTAAATGTTACTGCACTGCTACATGTGGAGGCCTATCATAGTCCGTGCCGAGCATCCCCACTGCTTTGGTTTTATTCAGTGGTCAACATTTGTAAAACAAATGTAAAAGACACGCGCCTGTACGGGCCGAGAAAGGCGCCCGCCCCCGCGCTGCACCACCCCGCACCGGCGACGACTGGCCACCGGAGGTCTTATCGGCATCGGATGTTCCCACGACCTGTCGGCCTGGCTTGGCGCGGTCTGGCCTGTGAGAAAGCGGGCCGTGGGAACGTGGAATAACGCTACAGAACACTTAACCAGACATGCATACAATTTATTGAGTACGGCAGATGCACATAGGTATATTATAAAATAAGCCTCGACCAGGCGTTTTGATTTATATTTATTTTCAATAATCTGAGTGAGACTTCGTCGCATTACCAATAAAAGCCCTGAAGACGCAGTGACTGCATTCGAAAGATGTGGTAGGTTCCTACCAGGCTAGATCGGAAGATTCTTCCTTTTTAATGGAGGAGTGGTACCTACACCATCTAAGCGACACATTATTGTTTTCCGACATGCACGCGAACGAAGTCGCGGGCACAGCTAGTAGACAATAGATAATAAAACTAATAAGCAACTACATGCAACTGGATATATTGTTATGCATCTATGTTGCAAGAGCCATTTAATGGATTCTGAACAAGTGAATGGACTTAGTGCATCATAACCACGTAATTATATGAAATAATAATTTCTAATTTATTCTCAAATGTTTCACAGCATGGTTTTGGATTCTCCACTTGTCACTTCTATTTTACGTGTATGCCGTCGGTAGCTTCTGGTTCCAGTGGAAGCAAGCCCAGGGCGCTGGCGACTTCATCAAGAGTTACGTCAGCATCTCCATTATGATCCTCACTGCTAACAATAGCTGGTGGTTTATCAAGCAAAGGTTTCGTGTCTATTTGTGTTGTTGGTTATAATTAAGATTTTGTTAATCGAAATATTCCAAGTGCTAATATACCTATAATAGTTATAGACCAAAATTATCTGTGTATTTTGCTTCGCTTTTGCGTTCTCTATGCATTTTACCACCATACTGCGATCGCCAACTCGCCTGCCAAGCGTGGCGATTATGGCAAAACCCCCCTTTTGGGGGAGGTCTATGTCCAGATGATGTTGCTTTCAGTCAAGTGGGCTGTGCCTGTTGTCTTGTTTTTTATGTTTTGTGTCATTTTTGTTCTTACAATTATTGTTTTTCTTTTTTGTGCACGCTGTCTGTCTCATAGTATCGTGCATTTGGGTTGTATGGCTGGCTTGTGAACGGTGTAATAATTGTAGATATAAAAATACTATATAAAAACACTTGAGAGGTGTCAAGGGACACCCGGATGGAACGAAGTTCCTTTCAATTAATTAGTGAAGAAATTGTAATAAAATTTAAAAAATTGTACATATACATACACACACACACAGATACATACAATGCAGATATATGCACTCTGTCTGTGTCTCTGTCTGCAGAGAAACACGCGCACGCCGAACGGCTTACAAAGATGTAGCAAAAAGTGTCGTTACAACTTTTGGTCTTAATTTTTTCGTCTAGCCCCCTTTCGCAACGCGCGCTAAGGAACTTCGTCCCAAAACTTCGTTCCAAAACTTCGTTCCAAAAACGGAACTAAGTACTTAATGCAATGTCCTACCTCTCTGTACCCCTTTTTATGAAATTACGCGGACGGGGGAGTATGAAATTTGGCACAGTTTTTACACAGAGAAGGAGTGTAGAAAACGAATATTTTTATATCATAATAATGCATTACAAATACATTGTGTTGTAAATTAGTTATGGTCAAATTTCTACCACTGGGCGACCTCTAATTCTTTGTTTCCCATCACTACGTGATGGGAAAAATGTTATTTGCGCACAAAACTGATAACGCGTGGTAGCTGGGCCCGTAGGATGCGCCAGCGCATCCCCGCTCTCGCCTTATGCAGGTGAGCGCGCGGGAGGCGCGGCAGCTCGTGCGCCACTGGTGGCCACACGCGATCACCTGAGCTACCGTTTGCACCGGTCGCACTTACGCTGACCTCGTAGTAAAGTATTTTCTGCTACCCCCTACATTTAAAAATGAAATTATTACAATAATTTCATATTATGTTAATGTTAAAGATTTAATTAAGCAATGCCTCATGTTGTAACAAGTTTTTTGAACCGTCATTATTATAATACTTTAAATGTGATCACTGGTCATAGCCTGTAAAGATGTGTTGATTATTTATTAAGTGTTACTTTGTTTTTAAGTTCTACAGCTGCATATTTTTATGCTAATAAATATTTTTTCTAAACTAAACTAGTTCTTTTTTAATTTACAGACCTCTGTTATGTGCAGTCTTGAAAAAGATAGACCAGAGCGATCGAATGGCTCGACGTTCATTATCCCTCCAGCAGAAACATCGGCAGTTGATGAAGATCGTCAAACGCATCGTTTTTATTTTCTACGGATTTAATTATTTTGATGGATTTTTCATATATTTGCCGCATCGAATTGATGTCCTGAATAGTTATTCTATGACTCCTTGCGTTGGTAAGTCATTAAAATTGATTTGAAAATAATGAAATAAATCTTTAAAACGTTTTTTTAGCTATTTCTCCTAATGATCTCAATTCTTCCAAGTTTTCAACTATAATTTTGTAATGTACTGCTTCATCATGTATCAATTGTGTGTCTTCAATGCTTGAGACAGCTTTAGATGTAATGTCAAATAAATTTTATTACAAAATATGTTATTCAGTCAACTTAGTTGTGTTAGTTTACGGAAGAGAAAGTTAGTCTTTCAGAATAATATCTAGTACCACTTCGCAAATTGTTGACGTTTTGTTTACAAGCCAATTATTAAATATTTCCTAGTCATGCTAGTATCTTGCAAACACGTTATTTTTAGATGTGACTTTCTTGAGAGTACACTTTACCATTGCATAACACCAAAATGAAAATACGTCTCCACGTCGCGTTGGCACAATTGTTGTTAATTAGAAACCAATGGTAAAAATGTATCTACGTGGGTTTTTACAATCTTAGCTAAAAAAATCTCCTATTACGCTCGCCCTCTATTCCATAAGTATTCCCTTTCTTTTCACCTAATCTACAATGATACCTTTGTAATTTGTTTTAGGTCTAGAGCCATTGACAGTGTCTCCAAACAGGGAGGTCTGCCTCACAATCCTCGCTGCGCAAGAGCTAACTATCATGATCGTGGTCCTCAATTATCAAGCCCTACTGTTGTTCCTCATAGCGCACACCGCCGCCATGTACCAAATGATGGCTTACGAGATGACAGCTCTCAATGACAACTACAACAGAGAGGAAAACAAGGAACTGGCTAAGGAAACTCTATCATCACTGATTGACAGACATTCTTTAACCTTGGACGTGGTTGATAAACTCAAATCTCTGTACAGCGTCCCCTTAGGAGTAAACTTTGGCTCAAATGCTGTCTGTATATCCTTATTCTTCTATTTACCTCTTCAAGAATGGCTTCAGTTCATGCCCATTTTGGTTTATTGTTTCCTAGTGTTCTTTTTGTATTGTTTCCTTTGCCAGAGGTTGATAAACTCTTCGGAAGTCTTTGAAAGGTCAGTGTACTGTTGTGGGTGGGAGAGGTTTGATTTGAAGGAGAAGAAAATGGTGTTCGTGATGCTGCGTCAGTCACAGAAGCGGGTGGAGATGTTGGCAGCGGATATCATACCGGTCAATATCTATACTTTTGCCACTACATTGCGGGCAATGTTTAAGTTTATAACTGTAGTCAAGTTTTAATAAAAGTAAAGGAGAACGCAGACTACTTATATAAAAAAATAAACATCAGGGTACATTGATTTAATTGTCCTACTTAAAGCTCACTATAGTTATGTAGAACGATTTAGTATTGTTTGAGTTAGTTCCCATGTAAAGTTGTTTTAATAGCTTGCATATTTTCACACAATTTAATACCTTAGTAAATATCGTGAGAACATTTGTGTTTAGTAGCAGGATCGTATACATATGTACTGCTTTGTGAAAAACCTATTGTGAAAAAAGTTTTGAAAGATACAGTTTTTAGAGAAAAATTTAATTTGTAGATTGTCCTACGTCTTCGAATTTTTGGTTCTAGGACATGGGCGCGGTATATTACGGCCCACTCCCTCTCACAGAGGGGAGGCTTGTGTCCCAGCAGTGGGAACGTTATGAGCTGATTATGTTACGCTTACGCTATGCCATTGTGATAAAACAAATACATAATAGTTTTAAAGACCAAAAGACAAATATCCCTGGGTCGATGGAAACTAGCATATTGGCTAAAGAAACGACGACGATGAAGGGACCAGTAAAGTTACAAATTCAAATAAAATTGTAAAAAGAGTACTAAATAGGAAAAATAAAGCAAAGCGGCCACTGCTGCACTTGATAAAGTATATGTACGAGACGACAATTATTAATCCTATTTCTAGCGTAGCATGAAATATGTTAAGTACCATAAAATTGTGAGTAACACTAATGTTAGAAAGCATATTAAATTCGCATTATTTCAATGTTTCTAAAAGATGAGGAAAGTATGAAGTAATGCACTGCACTTTCTAATAGCACTACTTTTGGCACTATTATATATTACAATAAGATATGCACAAATATGTATTATTGTGTGTGTGTTACTATCTTCTTTTTAAACGACTTCATAAAACGGAGGACGTTCACAATTCGGAAGTATTAAAAAAAATATCTCAGAACTCAAGCTCGTTTATAAACCGATTTGAATCATTCTTGTTTTGTTTGAAAGAGTATACTTATAGAGTGGTCACATATTATGGTCAAGTTCTATGAGTGGTTTTTGAGTTATCTTTAATAATACGTATTTTTTCCACTTAGGTTATGTCGATGATGTTATAATAACTTCATGTCAATGTGATTTACTTAGCAAGTGAAGGTATACGAATTTGTATGTACAGACGCTATCACATCAAGATACCCCAATCTGTCAAATTTCTGTGATAGATTTTCAACTTTATTCCAAAAACATAAGTGGAAAATTTCGCGAGTTACCCCTGTACCCAAGGGTGGCGCCAGGTCACAAGTCGACAACTGCGGGCCTATTGCGGTTCTGTCAGCCGTCGGCAAGATCTTTGAGTCAATACTTAATCGGTACATCACCAGCCAAATCAAGACCCAACTAGCCGAGTGTCAGCATGGTTTTAGAGCTGGTAAATCCACTGTAACAAACCATATAGATTTTGTAGACTTTGCTGTTACCGCAATGGATAAAAATAAGCAAGTAGACGTAGCTTCCTTTGATTTTAAAAAGGCATTCGATCGTGTCCAAAATGACGTACTACTTAAAAAATTATGCGCAATAGGATTTACCCCGAAGCTGCTTCAACTCTTTGCGAGCTATTTCACTGACCGTTTTCAGTATGTACAAATATCTGGATACCAATCTGCCCCTTACATAACTTATTCCGGTGTAAGTCAGGGTAGCACCTTGGAGCCTACGCAATTTATTGTAATTGCAAATGACCTACCGAAGGTTGTCAGGACGGCACGATGTCTCATGTTTGCGGATGATCTGAAGTTATTCTTGGGTGTTAAAAGCGAGCAAGACTGTGAGGCACTGCATAGGGATATCGATAGGGTGGTAAAATGGAGTGAAGCTAATCATTTAGAATTTAACACTTCTAAGTGTAAGACTATTTCTTTTACCCGTTCGCGTGCGCCCATTCAGCATAACTACCACATATCGGGTGCCCCTCTGGAGCGCGTCAACGAAATAAAAGATCTTGGACTCACATTAGACGTGAATATGACCTTTAATCAGCACATTATTAATATCTGTGGCAAGGCCTTCCAATCACTTGGTTTTGTTATGAGACAGGCAAGTGGGTTTAAACACAAGAATGTTATACTCACCCTGTATTACTCGTTTGTACGCAGCAAACTTGAATACAATGCGCTGGTATGGGATCCACATGAGCAAAAATACAAGCTCATGATAGTCGGGTCCAACGAAAATTTGCTCGCTACCTATATAAAAAAAATTATGGGTATTATCCCTATTTGTATCCGTCTCTGTTTGTTGCGGGAATGGTGGGCGTTAACACATTAGAACTGAGACGTAAGTGTTCGATTCTGATACACTACTACCTTTACTCAATAATAAGATCGATGACGCGACTACCCTTGTTCGCTGTTCATTGTTTGCTCCGGACCAGCTGCGGCGGTCGCGCGCCTGTGCCTCGCGGTGCCTGTTCGCGGCTCCGCCAGTGCGTACTCATACTGCTCGATATGCTCCTACAATCCAGGCGATCAATCTGCTGAACGCCCTGATTGCTCAGATGCCAGATGTTGACATATTTGTGTATAGCAGTAAATCTATGTTGAATGTTTGTGTGAAGTTTTTTAGTTAATGTTGTTGGCTTGCTGCGCGCTTTGGTGTTTAGGTACTGTAAGTGCAGCAAGCAATTGTTATAAATAAATACATAAATAAGGTTCATGTTCAATTGGGAAAATTTGACAGTTTGGGGTAGCTTTATGTGCTGGCTTCTGTACCACAGTTTCATTTAATAAAAAAAAATCATGTTAATTTTCATTTTGTAGTGTGAGATTAGATGCCGGTTGTTTTTTTAACTATGTTTAATAATAAGGGCCAGTCCTAACCGAATACGGAACTCGTTTTTAAATTACCATTTTTTTTACAGTCATAGTTGTTGAAGAACGTGTAAGTTCTGTAATTTTTAAAAATTGTTTGTAGTATTGCCTAAAAGTACTGTTTTACAATCCACTGTGAGGAAAGGCAATTGGCGAAGAAGTTATCTTATTTAGTTTATTTGTAACCTTGATAATAACTACATAGACACAAAAGATGGGACAGGATTGGTTTGGTTTTATTTAATGAAAAATTACACCTACGTTACATTTTAGATTTCTGAAGTCTGGACTTTTAATTTGTTCAAACGTTACAGATAAAACATAATTCAAAGATAAATAATGGACAAAAAGACTAAGTCGACAATCACACGGACGTAAAAATATCGCAGCGGGATTTTATCGCCCACTGGATTTTCAAGTCTCGTTGCTGAGTTTGAGCGTTAGGAATCCAACAGAGTGCATCTCAGCGCATCGAAAAAACACTACGTCCGTGTGAAAGTTGAAGTATGCGTTTAAGTAAAATTTGTAGTATCATAAAATGAAGACAACAAAATATGAACTAGAGGTCACGGTTCTCGGACCTACAGTTACATGAAAAATGCCTACTTACCATATTTTTTGTCTTGAATTAAATAAAATAATACAAATTTGGAGACGAAAACGAATTTTCCAGAACCAATTTTTATGACATATCCTTATATGATAAGTCCACTACAATTTATACAGATCCGATTTCAAGCAAATATAACAGTAATAATAATATGCGCGGCTGGGTCAAGGGCTTGATTCAGAAAGCAGTACTCATGGACACGGGACGTAGTCAGAAGGTTTCTCTCTCTAGAGCCCTGACCACCGACAGCTTGGATCCTGCTCATGATGCCAATGGGCAACTCTTTTTATAATTTGAAATGTTTTTGTATGGTTTTTGTAAAAGTATGCTTAATCTTCATCGACATCTGCCTAGCCCTTTCCCAACTATGTTGGGGTTGGCTTCCAGTCTAACCGGATGCAGCTGAATACCAGTATTTTACATGGAGCGACTGCCTATTTGACTTCCACAACCCAGTTACTGGGTAACACGATACCCCTTGGTAAGACTGGTTGTCAGACTTTCGGGCTTCCGAAAACTCGTAACTACTGCAAAAATATGCTTAATATGCAAGCAAATAATAAAACGAGAAATTATAATATTATTCTAGAATTACTTGGCCGACCTTGACGCTGAGATCCTATGGCATACCATAAGCATGGTATATATGTTTGATATTGAGTTAAATGGCAGAAACAATTTCAACCCGAACCTATTACGAACGCCTTTCATCCAGAAGGCCTGGATGAAGAGAAAGCCTGCACAGGGCATTGGGATGAGGATAGGTATAAAACTTGTTTCTTTTGATATCCCATAACTCAAAATTCAAATTTGAATGTCAAAGAATCAACTTGCATCTGAATTATTTTAAACATTTATAATTTGTTTTCATTTTTCAAAAACAACCGATTTTGTACGTGACATAATATGAAACGTCCCATTTTCTTAGCTTTTAATATGAATGATTGGTTTTAATGAAAATGATTTACTCGTACATATCAATGAGGCTTACAACCGTTAATCAATAATGTAAAAATAAATCATGTGCCAGTTGATTCTTTCACTTGATCTCATTGATAAATGATAATGATAAATGATAAATGATTTTATTTCTGTAAGTAGGTTTGTACAAACACTTTTACACGTCAATCATATTTTTTAAACTAGATGAGGTCGGCCGGTAGGATACCCTAAAGTTATGGGATATCGAAAGGAACACGTTGTACAAGAAATAAATGATTCTTTTAGGTTCCTTCCGATTTCCGAAATATAGATCTCCAAGAATTTTATTAACACTTCAGCTACCGCTCTGAGTTGACCTTAACACACATTATAAACTACATTGAAAGTTTTGAAATGGTTTCCTTCGAAGTTTGCAAGTGCGGAACGGACGTTGCAAAATGCATTACCTTTTATATTCCATTGGAATTCGTGTGTAACCTGTCGATAGATACTCAAGACCCACCTGGGTAAATGAGGTTTGCCTTCCCTTATGTAACATCATTTCATTTGTTCGATTCGTTTCTTAAATACAAAATTTACAGTGTAAAGTAGCTGTAAATGTTTGTTGAAAAAATTTGAACCTCGTCCGTTCCGGAATTATATAATCAAGAGATAATGGAAACGACGAAAACCTAGTTGAAGATCAGATAGATAAAACCTTCATTTTTTCGAAGGTTTTAAACAGTGAACTTATCTACATTGTAACTCGATATTATGTTTAGGCAATTGGAATATCTGAAAAACCCGTACCATAATCTCTGTCGTTGTATTGGTATCATGAAACCGTTGAACAACTTTTTCTTTCGTTTTATATTTCAGCAATACTAATGGGAACGTATTTGGGTCTACGGTGCAAGCAAACGGAACGACTTCCAAACAGTTCCTGCCCTCCTACCAATAACGTTTGCCGAGGAACGAGATATTTCGCGCTTGTACCGTTATTCTAAGTTGTTTGGTGCGAAAAGTGAGCAGCGAGTATCAATTAACTTTCGAGGTAAGGGGTCGAGAGCACATGTCTGTGGAACCGCTTTTTCGTCGTTTGGTTAGTTGCGTACCAAACGTCTGTCGTAGCGTCCGCGCGCGCATTGCTACCGGTAGTGTTGTGAAACGAACTATTTATTTCAATAGATACAATAAATGTTGAGGTAGCTAACGATATAGATTTTCTGTGAAAATGAAAGTGATTGTTTGCTGCCTTTTTATCATAGTCAATATAAGCAATAATGGAAAAGCCTCCCTTGAGAGTTTTGCTCCCACTGGGGTTAATATACTCTTTGAGGATAGTACGAAAAATTTAGGTAAGGAAACTTGTTTATTAAAGTTAATTAAATCACATAATTTGGTGAATAGACTTACGCAGTCTTAAATAATACTAAATATTTTGTCCTGATATATGTTGTTATTGTAACATTACAAGTACACATTAATATTAGAACTGAATAAACATTACATAAAAATTTGCATTCAATTATACTAACTGATGAAAACAAAGATACAAATAAACAGTAGACGCTCATAAATCTAACATAAGCAAACATATCTAATTAATCATAGAACATGATTACCTTGCAGACAAAGTATCATGCTACCGACCTTGCAAATTCAACGTCAAGCCCAAGCGATGTCACTACAACTTCAAAGTGGAGCCAACTATTCAAGAAGATGGACGACCAGCTATTACCATCAATGGAATGACCCCAGGACCACCGATACAAGCGTGTGTAAATGACATCATCATTGTTGAAGTACAGAATAGTATCCTGAATCAAGATATAAGTATCCATTGGCATGGTATTGAGCAGAAGGGAACTCCATACATGGATGGAGTTCCAATGGTAACTCAGTGCCCCATTGGATATGGACAAATGTTTAAGTATGCGTTTGTTGCGACTTCCCCAGGAACTTTCTTCTACCATGCTGATTCAGGTAATATGAACTTTGCTTTATTTTTCTAAGTATTGTTTTCACAAAACTACAGTAATTGTACTCAGGTCAGAAGTGAAATGACGTAGGTATAAGACAAGAAATCTCGGAGTGTTTGTTTTAACGCAGATAACTTTAATTCAGCCAAAAATCAGATTTTTACCCAGACAGCCTGCGAAATCAATAAAATTACAATACATATTGCTTGCCGGAAATACTACTAATACGAGAGCAAATATTTTAGAATATACATTCCATGCACATGTTTGTATCCTTATATCAATAGACACAGCCTATTACAGTCCATTCCACTTTGGCATCTCGAAAGATACAAAGTTCTGAATTCGGCCTTTATAACCCCGTGTGACCATCAAGCCATCGAAATCAAAATCAAAAGTCATTTATTCAATCGGTTTCCTCCCCAGTAGTTATTGTTTCAAGTGTTGTCCTAGAGATGTCTCATTTATATCCTTCAATGTCTTAGTGTTTTGTTGCAGTATCTCATCAGAGTGATGGCGTTTACGGGTCATTGATCATCAATCAGCCGCAGCCACTGGAGCCTCATTCATCTCTGTATGATTACGACAGAAGTGGTGAGAACACTCTAACTATTGCCGCTAAGTTCCCTGAACTGTTGACTGCCAAACTTGAAGACGTTAGCCGACTGAAACCTGATGCACTTATTATAAATCGCGATGGAGATACTTCAAAGTAAGTGCTTAACTAATTGTTAATATATGATTGTGAAAATTAAAGAAATAATAGTCGTTTATTTGGAACAAAACAAGTAAGGATGAAACCACTGTGTTGTATATGCATAACTACCAACGATCATGGGAAGGCAAGGTGATGTGTTTGTTATCCAGAGCAAGGAATTCGCGCTCTATATTAGTGATGTTGTACTAGGTATAAGTTTGTAATTGGAATATTAGTTTTACAATCAGGATATCCACGAATTATTTGGTAAATAAGATTTTGTTCGAAAATAATACCTTTAGAATGAGTTAAAATTAGGAGATATAGCAAAAATAAAATCTATTACGGTGACGCGAAGCATTGTAAATGATTGAGCGCAAATAGTTCGTAACGATACTAAGTACTATAAGCAAGGAAAGGTAACAGGTTTCAAAATACTCGCTATTTAGTAATAAAACTGGCTGCTGCACAAACAGGTAGTTTTCAAGTTTTTATAAATCCATAGTTCCATAAGTATTCATTATACTTAGTTTTCTTTTTTCAATTATCAACAACTTACACATAACCTGCGGTAGTAGTGACGATAATCCATCAAATATCCTTTCCAATAAAATTTTATATGTAACAAAAACTATATTATTATGTTCCAAGCTCACAATCACGATGTTATTATTAGTGCCAGTGCATTTGGTACGTGAAATTGCATTCGGCATTGAAGTATTGTGGTTTGCACATTGCCTTGTGTTCAGTGTCAGTCAACACTTGGCCTTTCTATTAATATATCCTTTCATAAGCCGCTTTTTGGTCTTCAGCAATAGCTCCTGTAGCGTTTTATTTCTAGATTTTTTTTAAATTGTATGATTTTTTTTTATATATTTCAGGATATTCGTCATGGCAGGGTATGCTTATAGACTGAGGATTATCAACGCAATAGCAATCGAGTGTCCTATTATTGTGAACATAGAAAACCATGACATGATAGTTATTGCTACCGACGGGAGACCCACCAAACCAGTATTGGCTAGAAACGTGGAACTATATACAGGTAAGGCTGATATTATTTAAGATTAGGTAAACACTGCAACATTGGATGGGTGTTGCAACATTATCTAGAATACTTTGTATGCACGTGTGTCATAATATTCGAATTGCGTAAATACGCATATTATCCTACTACACCTTTCTTTAGAGCATAGCCATTATATCTGACACTGAAATCCTTCATTACGTATACCACGTGTGAATTTTGATATTTATTATGTTTATAAATGTTTAAACATTTATCTTATAATATTCTGTCGACACATGCTACTCAAATGTGTTGCAAGTTGGCCTTCGTGCGTGATGGACCAAATGCAGTTTACCATTTTCATTAGCTTCGCAAATTATGTGTCAGATTCATCCAATCTATATTTAGCGGTAAAATATGAATTAGCTTTGGTAAGACACGAACACGAACGAACTGTAAACATAGGTCACTACGGCATAAATCACTCGATTTTTCATAAAATTATCAATTACATGTTTTCGGAAATGTACGCAACCTTACATAACATAGGGAACTACCTTTTATTGCTTGTTTTACGGCCTATGCAATATCTAACAGAGACCATTAACTATACCTACTATTTAAACCTTTAATAGTGAGAGTGAACGGAACCAGCTATCTAGTTATACGATAAAAGCTTTTACTTCGGAGAAAGTGGCATCTACCACAATTGGTTAGATGGATGGGATGGTAGTCGTTACAACCTTTTTATCTCTCGTAATCGAAAAAAACATCACCGCATACGTTTTAATTTACGTGTGAATGACAAGTGGCTATGTGGGTGTGAATTTCTAATAATATTTCGTTGTATAAGAATTTCAATTTGCATTTGGTAGGTGCTTAATGAACATCTTCGAGTGCGACTCCTTAAATTGCATGAGTCGCCAAATCAAAGAATATTGATTTAATAATGTCATCGCCTGCAGCTGCATTGATAACTAACTTCGGCCCGAAGTTTACAAATTTACCAAATTGACCCCTTTATCTTCTTTTTCTTCTAATACATAAAAGCAATCGCTGAAAAACTCGAATATGATCCAACCGATTGTGATTAAACTATGGTAAGTTGTTGTGTGTGTGCTGGAAAAGGTTACAAATAGAATAAAAAATTAAATAAAAAATGAAAAAACGCATAAGCTAGTATTATTATTAAGTATAGATGACTTACGACTGCTTATAAAAAAAAACACATGTACATTGGAAGTTACTGTGCAATTCGATAACAAACATTCTGAAGAAACTGGTTTTATAAATATAGCCTCTGCGGGCAATTAATTGAAAAATATGGTCTCGGTTAAACCCGTAAAGGTTTAGGATGAGTATTTATTACATTCCTATTATTTGTGATACGTGCTTGCTGTCCTTTCGCGAAGAGTTGAGGTGGAAAGAATATATTCATAGATGTGAACTCGTGGTTATCATCATCGTTATGATCATAATCATCAACACATTTTAACATCGTTGTTCATCCTTCTCTTGCCCTTTCCCAATTTATTTAGGGTCAGCGCAATGCCTTTTTCTTTAATACTTCTCTATTAGTTTACGCATTATTTATTTGACGGTTTAATTTTAAAGTGACATCATGAACCGATGTATCTTGCCTAGAGCCTTTCGTCGCCGTGGTCAGTTTCGGATGAAGTTATCTGTTGGACGTTGTTCGAGATAGTTTTTAATTTATTTTCACTAGAGGAGAAAGGTGTGTCTTGGTCACGTCACTTTTCGCTTAAGTTTAAGGTCACCACTTGTAACCAGTTTCGTTTGTTATGATTTCACTTTCTATTGTTTTGTTTTAACTTTGATAGAAATTAATGTTAGACTCTTTTTAGGAAAAATAATGTCTGTAAAATTCGTCTTCTAAGTGGGGATTCTTTGTATTCGACTCTTGATTGTCATTGTTAATATTATTAATCATAAATATTAATGAGTTACTTTGATGATGAATGTATAATTTTATGTTTAAAATATATGTTTTCAACTGAATGGAAACGAGGTCGTTGGTAGCGTTTGAAAGCAAATTCAAGATCACAAAATGCATATACATTAGTGGATTTTAATGTTTCTACTTTATGCTCATTATAAAGTAACTGTTGCCTTTCGTTCATTATCTTTTGTTTTGAATTCTCTTTTTGTGTTATAATGTTTGGTATTTTTTCTTAATTTCAGGGGAACGTACGGACGTGGTAGTCCGTGCATCTGAAGAGGGCGGCGGGTACTGGGTGAGGACGCATGGTACTGGCGCCTGCGCAGGGCTCGTCGCCAACGCTATGCTCATCTATTCCGGCTTCAACTACACTGCCATGTTGCAAGAAAACCAGGTAACTATGGGATCGTTTATTATTTGGAAATGTTGCAAGAACAGTAATTATAATATCATTGTTAAGGGCCATACGACTGAATACATATTTCGAATCTAATCTCTTTTTGATAGACCCAATTATTATTTTTAAGTAAATAATAACTGAAAGAATAACTTTACTGTCTTTTGATTTGAAGGATGGAAGAAGAAAACGAGTAAAACGGGCAGGAAGATAATGACGGTTGATATAATTTGATGAAATATAATGTTCAAAATTTAGGCTGTTTGCTTATTTTTTACTACAAATTACTCATAAAAGCCTTTACAATTGTTATGCCCAACTCATAACATTATAAATTTGTATTACAGAACGAGTATATTAAAACGAACTGGGCGTCAGAGTTGGTAGTAGGAGGTCAAATGCTGGAGTCCCTTCAAGTCCAGAGTCATACTTCGGAGGTGAAGTCAGTGTACTTGGGTATCGACAGGAATGTAGTCAAAGTCAAGGATGGCGATGTTGACTTTAGATACATTAGTGATGCTATCCCGAAGAAGCCATTTTTCCCTGCTGCCTTTGGTAATTATGTTTTAGAATTGTGTTCACTTTCCTTCACTTAAATCAAAGTTGCGTCATTTGCAAATAACTATTGTTAAACACTTTTAACGAAGCCGGTTTGCCTTCGTAGTGCTTGAAGAAAAACGCGGCGTGCATTTTTGGGCCCGTTTATGTAATTTTGACGTTCAAAAAGTGTTCACTCTAAATGCTCACGCCTAGTTTAAATAAATAGCGTTTTTTGCACCAAAATTAAAAGTCGTTTCCCGGAATTCGTTTTGTCCAAAGTTTCTTAGTTTGTCGGACTGAATGGGTAGATGGCGACTTCGTGAAGAATTTTGTTGCACTCTGTACGTACGTGCAAAGATGTGTACTTAGATATTTGCAAATAATGCATAGGAATATCACAATATCACCCGCACATAGTCGTGTGATGCTAGTTAAATAGTTAGCAGCTTAAGTGTTTTGTCAACAACAGCTTGTTAGCACTTTATAGAGGTGCTGAAGATAAATACTTACCTGCTTTTGAACTTCTACAATGAATGAATTAATGGATTATTGTCTTTTTATTTTGGTTATGATTTTGAGGTTCAACATTATTTTCGGTCGGTTTGAAATTCAATGATATTTTTTTTTGACAAGAACTTTTCTATATGATGTGTATGATTCTATTCTGTTTGTGATTTTATACATTAAAAAAAGCCGTTCTATGGTTTGAACGTAAGTTAAACTTGCAATATATCGCAGTGATTTTTGAATATTGATTTGTCTTTTCCTAAACAATTGTAAATGAAGTATCTGCTTACGATCATACATATTTTAACTTATACATTATTATCACATAAATTCCAGCTCTTCAAGAAAATGGAGTGGTCCAAATAAACGGCAAGAGCTTCCTGTACCCAAACGTACCGATATTATTGCGACCACGTGATGTCAAACCTGACATGTATTGCAAAGTGGGAGAGGAAGACAAGCAGGTGGAGACGCAGTGTGTGCAAGTGTTAGATGCTGCTGAGGGAGAAGTGCTAGAAATTGCACTGGTTAATGAAGGTGAGTGTCTATTTAGCACAGTTAACCAGTGTCTGGATATCGTATCACTCAGTTACTGAGCTGTGGAGGTCAGATAAGCAGTTGCTGCATATTAAATACTGGAAGTGAGCTGCATCTGGTTAGGCTGGATGCCGATCCTAACATAGTTGGGACAAAGCTAGGCAAAAAGAATGATTGACGATTTGAATAATTACACATTAACACCTCCCTTTTCTGAGTCTTTCCTGTAGGTATCGCAAAGAATATAGGCTAAGAATGGTGGATATTATATTGTTTTGCAAAGTAAAGAAGTCGCCAAAACAGCGCCCTATACGTCGATTATAAAAAAAAATTCAACACGCAGAAGGTTCTTAGTGGAGTAATTTCTTCATATACACTGACAAATAGTCCTATTTTATTATAATTTATGTTTTTGATTCGCCCTACTTTCAATTGACAGGTTTCGGCAGCAACGACTCGTATACGTTCCACATGCATGGATACAACATGCAAGTTATCGCCACGTGGCAGAACCCCAAAGATAAACCGATCTCGAAGGCAGACTTCCAGAAGTTGAACAAAGATGGCAAAATTTTAAGGTAATGACTAGTTTACGTTTTTTCTGACCAACAAGTGGTGGACATAAAGTTCCATTCCCCCAAAAAGCTAACGGTGTACACACGGCTACACATCAAGCCATACAGTTCCAGTTTACGCTGATCTCGCGCTGGACGGAAATCAATAAATAGGCTCTTCCAGACATTGCCCTGCATTATTAGACTCACATAAAATTTTAATAATATAATGTTTGGACTTTAAAAGAGACCATGACCTGTGAGTTTGTTTCGGCTTTTCTTCTCAGGGAACAGTCAGCTAGGAAATGCCAGCGCCATCTAGTTTTTAAAATATTGACAAACAAAATAATGACGTGTAAAAGTGTCTTGTAAGATCTACTAACATAAATAAACATTTCATTTCATTTCAATACAATGCGAGTCCGTAGCCGCGTGTACGTCAACTCGCGATCTTTATATGCTACCGATCTTGCTGTTCAAAAGTCTTGAAATGGACTAGTTCCACCAAACGTTGCCATCCTGAAATATAATAACTATCTAAGGATCGTTTATGAACCCATTATGCAGAAGTTTCTTTGGTTATTATGTGGTCAAGCTTTCCCAGAGTGTCTAAGTTTATTTAAATGGTAGTGATATGCATAAGAGACCGCAGTTATCATGTCTACACTTTAAACATAGGCCTCCTTAACTCGAGGAATAGCGATTAACTATGATAAATAGACTTATTATTAGAAGGGAAAACGGTTAATTATTATCTTACATACCCACACAGTGGCATATTTCTATGAGGGCAACTATGTAGTTTTTGCACTATCAGCTTATATCTCGCAAGAAAAACTTCACGGACAATTTATTTTCCAATTAGCATGGAATATGGAAAGTTCACGAATAATAATGAGTGAAGCTATAAAACCTTTCTATGGCTTGCATTTGATTTCTAACACTTTCTCTTTTATGGTGAAGCTGAGTTGTGGCGATCTGAACGAGTCGTTTATAACTAAAGAGTTTCTAATATCTCGTGATATAGAGTTATCTACCTGAATTTCTAGATAATTGAAGGAAATTATTGTGTGGTCTGTATAAGCGACAAACGTTAGTATTATAACGATTATAAAAAAAAATTAAGTGGTGGTAGCGGTCTTCTAGCCCCACCAAGCAGTGGGCTCAAAAAACTTCGTGACGTTATATAGCCACTAGGTTTAAATGGACTGCAATCAGCAAATTGCATTACAATACTGAAACTGCACGCATTAATAATAATTAATTGTTGCTTTTCATTTGTCTGGCGAGTAGTCATGGTAGCCCAGTAATAACTGCCGCGCCTTACGCGGTCTTAAATTCGAACCCATAAAGGGCTTTACTTTGTGTCAATTATTTAATCACCACTGCTCTTAAAACGGTAAACGAAAACATCATGAGGAAACAATGTTCTAGAACCACAAAAAAAATGGAAGACATGTGACATCTACCAACTCGCACTGGGCCCGCGTGGTGGATTACGGCCCGCTCTCTCACAGAGAGAAGGCATGCGTCCAAACAGTGGGAATATTATAGACTGAATCATGCTTATGCTCATGCTTTGTCTGGCAGTGATAAATAGTAACAATGAGTTAATGATAGTAGTAGTTCCGTGTGGTGCCGGACGTAAAAGAATAGCACCATCCCATTTCTTCCCGTGGGTGTCGTAAGAGGCGACTAAGGGACTTACTAGAGAATGGGCAGCAGCGTTCTCCAAGCGTGGCGATTATGGAAAATCCCCCTTTTGGAGGAGGCTTATGTGCAGCAGTGGACGTCTTTCGGCTGATATGATGATGACGATTAATGATAGTAGCATAGTTTAAAAATTAGTTGTACGTCATCGAAAAAGTTACTAGGTAACTCGAATTAATCTTAGCAACGGAACGTTTAAACGCTAGTGCAGTGAAAAGATTGCCTGGCGCGGGAGTACCGCTAGTCAACCTTGTCCGGAGACTAGATTTACAATCATTCTATTAACGGGTTTCGACCTGATGTCATAGTGGTTGAGATGTGCATGTGTTCAGATGTGCATATGAAGCTTAACCGCAATGACCGTAATGCAGCCGTCTTGACCGAAATAATGATTTCATCATCATTATTGATACTCATTTTATTCTTATAACAATTTCAGAAATCTCCAAAATCCGCCAGTAAAAGACACAATCACAGTGCCTAACAAAGGCTACACTATCGTCAGGATCAACATAGACCGTGGAGGAACCTGGCTGCTGGAGTGCAGATCCTGTGCCCTATCCTCGATACCTGCCGCCATCATGATCCGGGTACCCGAAGCTATACCCAAAGCTGTGGTCGACTCGTTACCTAAATGCGGTAACTACAGGCCGCCTGATGTCCTGCTCAACTAAATCTTCCAATAGACTGATAGTGTACAATTGGTCTCATAATTTTAGATTTAGGAATCGTTATACGTAACTTAGGTTTAGAATAGTGCTTTTGTGTGGATACTGAATTATTATAGGATAGAGGTGATGAATCCAGGGAGACTTTTGGGAGTCTCTTTGTTGCATCAAGTATTAGTCAATGTCTATTGTAAATTCCAAATGTTTTGAGACAGTGCTGTTTTATTTAGATACTGGTTGCCCGCAATACAGCGCAAAGGTGACCTATAAATGATAATAATACTCAATACAATATTGTTAACCAGCTAGAAATAATGAGTGATCGTAAGAAGACTAAATATTCTCGTAGTTTCGATGTGATTGATTTCAGCTATATGGCACAAACAATTACAGATAAGGTCATAATTACCTACATTAATGTTATGTTAGAGTAGATCCAAAAGATATCAGAGCGAAGTTATGTATAAAAATGAAAATTATTTATTGAAAGGAATTAAAGGTCGTTAAAACAACATTACTTTTATTGAACATTCCTGATATTGTAATTAATAAAGTCAAGGTAGGTGGACACATTAGTATAAATCGTGGGTGCACCAATCTGTCCACATGGAGATACACCCCACGACACTATGCCAATAACAATAGGAATGAATTCTTCCACGTACTGTCTGTCTTGAGGAGTTGTATCTTCAATAGTTTCGGTTACTTGTTCACTACAGCAGTAATTACTTGCATTGTACTTCTCTTTATTGTCTTCTACCGGGTCGTTAGGATCAAACAGGTTATTTGGAACGTACTGTATGAGAGGACCACCTGAGTCTCCATTGCAGGCTGCGACACCTCCGGTAGTGGGTCCCGTGCATATGTTTGCGTCCTTGTCCAATGGGTTGATTTCGTCATCTTCTTTCAATTTTTCGATAGCTGCGTAGCATTCTACGAAACATAATTAAGTTATTACAATTAATGTTTCAAGACTCTTTGGTTTACTTAAATTATTTTTACAGTTCATCCTACGCGGGCTGGCAATGTCACATTTTAAGTGGTTTTTCGTGATTATCTCATTAAGTATAAATCAAAGTACATTTATTTTTCAGCCAAGCACTAGTAGTAGTAGCTAGTTTCAGTTTGTATGCCATTTTTTAACAGTTATTTTGGTATTTACTGATCAAAATCAACATTATTGTAAATTATTTTCTATTTGCATTACTTATTACGATTAAATGTTTTTATTTACGAGTAAATGTTAAAAATAATTATAAATACCAAATATCTAGTGCTTGGCTGAAAAAGAAATACTTTGATTTATGTTTAGTAAAATAATCACGAAAAACCATTACAAATGCCTCGTTGCCAACACACGCGAGATGAACGCTCCAACTAAGTATTTACATAAGGTACTAAATGAAATGATTAACTAAATATACAAATATATACAAAAACAAAATAACACTTCGGCGTCGAAGTACTCGTCCACCGTTCGTATATTTTAATGATATCCATGGTCCATATCCACTCTTATAGTCTAAGGTGAGAAGAATAATGATGTAATATGTTCAAAAGATATACGTAATAGGCTTATTTTTTATTAATTTAGTTTTAAAGAAGTATTAGACTTACCATCGTACGGGATATATGTTACTTTAACTTCTTGCAATCTGCTCGGAAGGTCAGGGAAGAAAATTGTTGTTTTCAAAGCACCCCAACCAGCCAATTTAATTTGGTCTCCGCCAAGCTTGTAGTTACTGGGCAGATTAACTGGCTGAACCCATTTCGTGAAAAAAATTGGTGTTACTGTGCTGAAAACAGCTATGTCGTAGGGCCCAATACCACTGAAAATGTGCAAAAATAAATAATAATAAAATGTAAGTGTTGTAACAGTTCATTTCCCGATAGTTACCGAGATAACAGCAAAAAAGAATTTTTAAAAGCTTTTAAACATTGGACTGCTGAGGGGTAATTGTGTGAACAGTACGAAAGACTTCCTTTCGGTCATTCATTGCGGTATTTACGTTATTGAGCTAACACATTTTTGCAACATCATTCTGAAGAAATGGATTATGTCCGGTAAGGACCAAGCCCTGGTCGACGACGCGTTATGTTCCTCGCGCGCCTCAAAGAGACGTTAGCATCAACTAGTTGGGTCCGCAAGGGCCGATGCCTGCCAGGGGTACGGGTCGTTCGAAAGAGATACCGCGGCCCCTGACACACAGGCAACTGAAGGAACACAGGTGGGTTTTAGTCAGTAAATCTGACACGCCCTCCCGCTCCACCCAGAGCGGGGGAAGTTATTTGATGATTTCCCACCCTGAAGAAAATGTTTCTTCCAACAGGCGCGACGCGACACTTATAGAACAATTTTAATGAAGTTTTTATGAGAATTGTTCTACGAGTGTTGTGACGCGACCGTCGCATCGCGTTGCGCAATTAGGGTGCAGGAAATAAATATAAAATTTTCATCGAAAACACAATAAACATTATAAATCTAAGTAAGTACGAAGATGATGAAAGTGAAATTATTATGAAATGATACCCTTCATATAAAGGATGGTGTATTCGTTCTCTGATCTTGATCACTTGAGACTGAGTACCAAAGGTATTGACGTCATGTATGCCGGCGACGACTTCCAGTGGCAGCCAGCTTGTCAACCAAGACTCAATGGCACAGTGACCGGCGGATAAGATCTGGAAAGAGGAATTTAATGAAATCTATTGGCCATGCCTTGGTCTGCCATTTTGTTTTTTTTTTTTTCAAAATGGTGTTGCACGATAGTACTCATGTTTATGGATAGAGGACATACAGAGGAACAAAAAATGTCTTGAACATGATATCATAAAGTGTTACATTACCGAGATAAATAGAGTTAAAGATAGCTTTAATGAGTCCCAATATTAGACCAGTAGGTATAAAGCAGTGGCGTGCAGTCCCTATAGACAGAAAGACACTGCCTACCCTACCTAAATCGGATAAATATTTAAAACTTATTTTATCAGTAAACAAAAAAATCTTTATTTATGTCGAGCGTCGGTCGTATCATAAGTATCATCGATGCAATACCTGCTCGTTCGTAAAATTTGACGCAACTTCGCATTGCGATGCACTAGCGCCGCTGAGTGCCTCGGGAGAGACACGAACTATTCGCGTCTTGATGTTTATATGTGTGCTTTCGTGGTCATGCAGATTTACGTGGTGTGCGTTCCTATACATACATGACACACAATTTAAAAAAACACGCAGACAACCGTACAGGGTAGGCAGTGGCTTTTTTACGCTTTGTTACTACACGACGAATTACGAAACTTACAGAAGTTTTCCGAACAAAGTTGGTTATGCGAGTATTTTAAAAAGTAGCAATGTCTCCATCTACTTCCCGTCGTTTTGATAGTTTTTTGTACTGGACCATGCCTGGCAACCTTCTGGTTAAGACGATATGGAAGGTCAAAGGTTCAACGTTTAAAAAAAATATAAGTGTCAATTAAACCATTTTCTGACTGACAGTACTCGATATTAAGACAGAATAGTTTTAGAAGTAAAGATATTGTGTAAAAGAAAATTTCAAATTTTTTAACATTATGGTTACTAAAGTTTTATGGTTACTATAGTAACTTACATACTATTATGGTTACTATAGTTACTATAGCATTATGGTTACTATAGCAAACGTGTTATGGATATTTATTTTCGGACAAGCATTTTTAGGAGAAGAAAGGAATTACCATTTACGCAATACTGAAGATTCGTAATCACCTAATGTTACTTTCTTTGTAAATATGTCTTAGTAAATAAATAAATAAGTAATACAATAAATCAATTCAATTTTGGTACATTAAACGAAACGATACGAATGTCAACAGAAAAAATATCACGTCAATAGAAATATAAGCCTAATAATTGTAATCGGCAAGAATTCTAGATATCACTGAAAAATGTATAAAGTTAATGTTAACATTTTTAAATCAGAAATGATATTAGGTGGTGCTTAAACTTTTTTATTTTATTATCTGCTGGGCAAAGGCCTCCCTACTCTCTTTCCACCTCTCTCTGTCTAGAGCTGACAAGGACCAATCTTTACTAAAGGAGTCCAGCTCATCCCGCCATCTCAGACCGGGCCTGCCGCGATGTCGTTTGCCATTAAGCGGGACCCACTGGGTGGTAAGTTTGGCCCATTGATTGTCTGACATACGGCAAATGTGTCCAGCAATATACTGCGAACTGATTGACATTATAAATCAATTGAGTTTAATTCTGTAGGCGGTTTATTAAATAGTGTATTTGATTTATAGCTTGTAGCAGGCCTTACTGCTGTCAAATTGCGGTTGTTTCTTGTACTGTTAGTCCTCACGCCTTTTAGCTTCCCGCTTATTTCTTTCAGTAGCTTTTGCCCGCGATTTTGTTCGTGTGGGAGTGCCATGGTGGCAATACTAAAATAACATGTTTTCCTACAAAACTTATTTAAGTTTTGTAGGAAAACATGTTATTTTAGTATAGCCACCTATAGCCACCTTCGCGGTCAAAAGGTATGGAACAGCTTTTTTTTACTGAAATTGTACGCGTAATTACCTTCGTATTGTCCGATGCTGTACTTAAGCTTTGAATAAGTTGCCCAACATGTTTAAAACCGAAAAATCAGTAACAAGTAATTAAAAAAAGGCTAAAATACACCTAATACATAAATGTTTCTACTCAGTCAAAGAATATCTAGAGTTTATCTTAAAATAATGATTTTCTCTCAAGTACAAAAATGGCGATCTGTCCTATAAAACAATAATATTTAGTCTATCCTTTATAATTTGCACCACCTGAAAAGGATGACATTAATTTTGCTGAATTCAATTCATTATTATTCACATTTAATTTTGACATAACTCAATTCAATTGTACAATATAATTTTTTTATTATTAAGTAATAAAATTGTTTCATAGATGCTATTTTAGGATGATAAGGACAGGCGAATGATAATTATTGCGATGCTTGTAAAATGTTGCTACGTCATAAGTACTAACACAAGATGACACTAACATTATTGTACACTTAGTTTGCCATAAACGTTTTCACTTTGACTTTGACTTTGAATCAATCAGGGGGTACACGTACACACAGTGAGTACCTACTAAAGAGTTTTTTTTGTTGAAATATTTTTAATTAATTCAAAGAAATCTCGACTCGTAGTATTCTAAGAAAAAAGCAAGCTAAAATAATTGAACTTTCTATTACTGTCAGTTTTTCCAATTTTAGCCCTTCTTCATATAAATACGTAAAGCTTTCTACCTGTCTACTAACTTTATTCTATTATTCAAAGTCATATCAATTATATCTTTGTTTCTCGACGTTGTTCTAAACAACATGGCGTTCGTTTTTATTAAAATTTTAGTTGGGATTGTTGATAGTAAACCAAGAATTAAAAAGAGCCAGTGCCTTATTTACCTAGCTATTTATATCTTCTGCGGCTCTAATATCATTCGTATAATCGGCAAAAATAACAAGTTCAGTATCAATTTGTTTTAGCATATAGAAGTTAGCTAAATAATTAATAATAAACCGGATGGAAAAAGATTGGCCATAATATTGAATTTTGTGGAGCTCCGTCTTTGTCAGTTTTTGGTTTTAGGCCTGATTTGTACAGTTTTTCACATTTTTCGACTTTTTTATACGCACGTAGTCGCCTTTCTGTTAATTTGCTAAGGCGAACGTATAGGAGCTTTCAATGAGTTGTCAGAAATAGGAGGATAGATTTCAAGCTATATTAAAACATAATTTGGAACTTACCCATCTCTCATTCAGGATCGCTCCACCACAAGTGTGTAATCGCACCCACAGGAATCTGGTCTGCAGCGACACGAGATAGGGATGGCTATGCGGTTTCGCCTCGTGGCCGCCTACGATTTTACTTTCAGCTTTCAAACTTTTTGTGTTCACTAGGAAACATACAAAAAAATTTATCAACTGAAAAAAGATTGGTACGCCCGTCCTCGCAACTGGATTAAATAGAATGAGATCTAATCGTAATCACCAAATTAATATGCCACGTGATGAATTTTTGCATTTTAAGTATAGGGGAAATTTATTTATATTCTTCAAAAAGATTCCGAAATTGTATAAATATTTACATTATTGATGCTTCGTTCTTCATAAAAAAGTGAATACACAAAATAGCTGACCTACCTGTGGCCAGAAATGAACATATTGTTAAAATTAAAAGGACTTCCACTGTAAACTTCATAGTGATATTCGATGTATGGGTTGTCCTGTGAAACATTGTTTTTTCGTGTTATATAACATTGAGCTTAGTTAAATCCTTATCAGTGCTCATATTTGCAGAAGCTCAACCTTTTTTTTATTTACTAAACTTTAAGTAAATTTCCTACAGTGGCAATGGGCCGGCCAAATTAGCCGTAGAATCGATGTCCGTTGGTGTATACATGTTCTTGAGTGGAGACCGCGAATCAGCAAACGTAAGGCTAGCAGGCTAAATGGTCGAAAATCTTCGCAGGGTGGTTGGTAGCAGCTGGATGAGAATTGCTGAGAATCAAGCTGATTGGCGTGCCTAGGGTCCACCAGAGGACTGCTGTAGGCTGATGTTGGATATTTCCTGAAAATCATTAGTGTTTCTACGTTTTCATACGGCTTCGAAGACCGGATGAGAATTCCCTTATCTCTATGAGTACGAATAGAGAGCTCATGCTGTGGAAAGAGAAATCGCTGTCAGTAAGATGGTAGCGGGGCTGACCACACGGGCTGCACCAGACACACATTAAAGCATAGCAACTTGTGGAGGCTATTTGTGTTTATTTTCATTAATAAGTACGCCGACATCATATACACTTAGCATTGCCTTAAAACAGTATTTAGGTATTATAGGCGTCCATACAATACAAAGAAAAAAGACATTGGACAGAAGCTGCTTACATATAGGGCAACTGCCATTCAACCTTCACAAGTTTGGGCACGCCACGATTGTGGCGGTAAGTCCCCTCTTTGAGGAGTGGTTTGAGAGTTCGGTAAGGACCAAGCCCGGGTTGACGGCGCGTTGTGTTCCACGCGCGCTTCAAAGAGATGTCAGCATCAACTGGTAGGGTCCGCAAGGGCCGATGCCTGCCAGGGGTGCGGGTTGTTCGAAAGAGATACCGCGGCCCCTGGCACACAGCAACTGGAACACGGGTGGATTTTAGTCACTAAAAACCTTCACAAGTTTACTAGCCGTAAATTAGGGGTACTATAACTTTATAAAAATGTAAAAATGCAAACCAATGTATTTTTACATTTCATTTCATTTCATTACAAACCCCACTTTAGCTAAGGTATTCTAAGAAAGTGGTTCCGTCATATTGTAACGGTCGTCATGAAAATTTGTCGTTTTATCAGTTTTTGACATTAAGGTGTTTGTGTGTGTCACGCTCTGTTTTTGGTCAACTGTTATTATGTGACCATTCACTTGTCATAAAGGTTAACTAAAGCTTTAAAAAAGGCTACCAAATCTACCTTCTTTGATATGCCCATACAATTCTTGGACGTAACAAAACAATATCTAGTTCCGAGCTCCTGCAAAAAGTATATGTACCTTGACAATAGTATTTCATCATACATACGGGTTATTACAATATTGGAATAGGTCGTGCTATCGCCATTGTAGGTAATACGTTTCTGTAAGTTGTCAGTGTGATCTGATTTGTAGATTTATGTACAGATAATCGTCTAAATATGTAACTAATTAGTAGTTCCTAGTATCCATACCTAATAACTTCATTTGCATTTGTTAGTATGTACTGGTTTAATATAAGTCTTGCAAAGGGGTACCGTCATTCAGTAACTGATTTGCGGAGGTCAGATGAATTCAAAACTAAGCTTATTCAGTATATAATCGCGGATCAAAAACTTCTGGAGAAATGAAGGCATTGTATTATATAACTGACGAAACAGTAGAAAACGAGCTTTGTGTAATATGTGTATGTTTTAGTATTGTGTAACTGATGACGACGAACTATGTGTAATTATGTTTACATGTTCTAGTATTGTTCTCAAGTGAGTGACATGTATGTCTTTATTGAGAATAAAGTTTCTTTAAACCTAGATAAGCTGTCGCTCCATGTAAATATAATACTGGTATTCAGCTGCTTCTGGTAAAACTGGGAGCCCACCCCGTATATGAATGAATTGCACCAATCCCGGTGTAGCTTGACCAGACTAGATTAATCGAATGAACCCCAAGATCTGCACTAGCCCCTGAAGCTTCATGTTTCATGGTGCTACAGAGGCCATTGCATATCAAGAAGTAGACCGGGGGCGCTGTAATGGTCAGGTAGACGTGCCCTTAGGATAAGAAAGGATTGCGAGCCTACCGGATATTCATCCTTGAGTAAGCATTGAACTAGTGGAGAGCCGGGTGGTATTTATTTATAGGTGGGGCATCTTTTCACGACGTCGCCGGCATGTTGATTCTGGTCGGGCTTCTTGGGTACATTCAACTGTTTTCTTAGTTCTTTTCTATGCCGTTGCTTCGCTATGTTCTGTATTTTTGTTTTCATTGTCGTCTTCTGAGTTCTCGCTGCTATCACTTTCTGGTTTTTGGTAGATATCGCTAGCCGCTTTCTTGATCTCATTTTTGTCCCCAGCCATGTCCTTCCATTACTTGATTCCCATGTCGAAGTATTTCATGTCCTGTTTTAGATTGTCATTCCATGTGTAAACTGGGAGCACACCCCAGTATAGTTTCGGTATAGTTGAGAAAAAGTTAGACAGTTGATGAATATGTTCTGGTACGTCAGGAAATGGGTATATTAATCTAGGGCCATCTATATGTCCAATGTTAAGTACTACTGTGTGTTATGTAATTCTTTTCATGCATATAGCATAAACAGGCTTTAATTTTCTCAATGCTGGGACACAAGCCTTCTCTTTTCGAGAGGGACTGGGCTGTAATCTACCACGTGGGCCCAATGTGGGTAGAAGGTAGATGTCATGCTGGCATGCTGTGGCTAAAATGAGATCACAGGGGCAATTCTCGTAATTTTAAAAACGTTCACAGTCTGGTCTCAGTCTCAATTTGTCAAAAATACCTCGAGTTTCCATACATTTTTGACATTTGATTGTCGCTGAGATGAGACTGCAACTACATTTTGAAAGTTCTTACTTACGAGAATTGACATTCTGATTAGAGTATTAGGTAAATAAGTCACTATTTCAAGCTCTCTATACAGGGCGGCGATAGGGTCGTAATGAAAGTAATCGAAAAGAATAATTTTAAATAACTGGGTATATTTTCATGTTCGTGTAGGTGTTAATAGATCGCCATTAAATTCGACCCCTATTCAGTTTTTCACTTCTATATTATTCGGAATATTTCTAAAGGTAGGTAAAAGGATGACAAAAAAAGAACAATTATAAATATTTTATAAAACATTTATTTTCAATATAAAATGACTGTTTCCTAAATATACGACATTGTGTACGAAGAGTTTAATGATAATAATTTAAAAGAGTTAAGATGGAAAAGAGTGAAATCTTTCCATGTTACAGACCTAACACAGGTGTATACTTTAAAACAAAATATTACCCTGTGCCTTATTGTTAATAGCTTAGAGTTAATCTTTCAATTAAGATAAATACATTAGAGTAAACCTACTTCGTTTATTTGCCAAATGGTTAATAAAAAAATAACATAAATTATTTGTTCGAGGTAACTTCTAACTTTTAACGAACATTTTCAATATTATAGGAATGTTGTTTGTTATCTACTTATCTAACATTACGAAGAGAGAAGAAAATTTGCAGAAAGCAAAAAAGTTCAGCACAAAATGAACAAAAAAAAATTGGGAAATAAACATTGGTAAACAATATTAAACAAAGTTAGGAAAAAATAAAAAGAGTTAAAATAAATCAAACATATGACAGAAAAAAGAAGGAAATAAATATTTGATAAGCAATTAGGAACATGCGACACTAAAAAAATTTTTTAGCACATTTTTAACAAACTTATTTCTAATAATATATTAGAGATGAGTCATTGTTGGCTATGCTATGCTATGAAAGTTGAAAATTATGCAGGTAAGTCGAGTTCCTGATTAGGCAACGCATTAAGCGTGAAGATATTTTCAAGTGTGTAATTTATCTTAAGTGAAAGACTATCTCGTGAGCACGTTGCATCCATCTCAAAGAGTGAACATGGATTGTTTATGAACTAAAACACTATGAGTGACGATACAAACTTACGATATCATTGCAACTGTGGCAGAGTGAGCCATACAATACCGTAACACGAATTACGGTCTCAAGTTAGAAAGATGTTAGCTAACTTGAGGTAAAATGATTCTAACATGCTTTTATAAAATTAAAAGGTCTATCAACGTCCACCGACACATGATGGAAATTTTAAATTTAAAGTGAAGTTGTTTGAGTATTTAGATCCAGACAAAATAAACTGTGCTGTTGTGTCGGGAGGAGAACTAATTACGATTATCAATCTACATATTGCGAATTGGTAATTACGTATTTGCACTTAACCCCTTTAACGTTTAAATTTATTTAGGAATAACATTACAATTACGATCGTATCGTTTCTAATACAAAGCTTAACATATTCTAATCTAACTTTATGTACAAAATTATAAAACGAGTAACAATAACATTTAACTATATCAAAGGAATTAAATGAATGGCGAGTCTAGTCACCATTTCGATCACAAGGCTGGTCGAGTACTTAAATCTATAAATTAATATATCGATCTGATTAAATACTTTGGTCTCTAATGCGATACATTTGAAGGTTAGTTAATAAGAACAGCACCTTAATTTTAGAACATTATTTACAAGATAACATTAACAAATATTTTTTATCCCATTCGCACGTTGTTCATATTTCAACGACAGAACAAAATATGGCAGTACGCGATGCTTTTCACTCCTGTTTGGTTTTCACAAATCGATTACGAATATCGATTACCATGAGTTCTCGATAGTGTCAATGTATCGGGAAGAATGGCGGAGTGATCGTCGGTAGGTGGTCGCCGCATCGAGGGAAGTTCGGAGGCACTGGGGGCAGGTCCCCCTGAGTGCCGATGTGAAGAATCAAGTTCATTCCTATAACTATGTGATAGATGAAATGACAGTGGAACAACCAATATCCTGAAAAGAAAATGTGAAGTTAAAAAATTATAATTTACAAAATCAGAAAACCCGACTGCTTAAAAAGTGAACTTTAATTAAAAAAGATGGAAACAAGAAACTTGTTTTAAAAGGATGACTAGTAGACTGAATACTATAAGCAATCTCATGCAGTCGGAGACATCTTCTTAAATGTTACAATAAAGACCTGAAAGAGCCTCTGAAAATTGCCCATATTTTTTAAAATTTTTGATATATCCAGTGTCACTCTCAATTAAGATGAATCTAACGGCACCTCTCAAGCTGAAATCGATCAAGCCGTTTAGGTTACAGAGCGTGCCAAAGAAATACACACACATACACTCGAAAAACATTACCTTCCTTCTGGCGCAGTCGGGTAAAAATGAAGAATCGAATAATAAATGTTACGTTGTAATCTATAATGTTTGAGCCCAGAATAGTTCACAACATTTATCGACAAGACAATGTGCCGGCAAACAACGCACTTCACCCTTACAGAGACACATAAACACACACACACAACAGTACACACACTTTACTGAACTAGTCTTGTAAATTGACATTTTCCTTTCAGCTCATTCGCACTCGGACCTCCTATATACAAGCCCTGCTTAGTTTGGGAGCCAACGGTTAAACCAAAAATAGTGATGTACCAACTTTATTGTGTTTTATGTAAGATTACGTCTGTCATCCATCACCTTTTCCATTTTGCCAATAAAACTTTTTGTACCCTTTTTAAACAAATATCGTTTGAAAAAAAATTGCGACATTTTGCAAGGGAATATTACCTGGGTTATCTGCCTTTAGCCTTAAAACGACGTAACCATTATTGGGCACAGCAAGAGTATCCTTGAAGGGTGGAAGGTTGTACTGCCTGTGTAGCAGACCCTTCCTGTCGAGATCCAGGGCATGTTTAAGGTTAATCTTCTTGATATTCTTGTCGGGAGATCTGCCGATACCGATCACGTTGTACGGGGTACCGTGAAGGTGGAACGGGTGAGACAGGTTTGGTGATTGCACTGGAATTAAAAAGGAATATTTGTTAAGAAGCTAGTTTCGTTGTAAGTTGTAAACGTTTTGTAAAATGGAGATGGTATTTAGTGTATTTTTGTGTGCTGTATTTTATGATATAAAAGCAAAAAGAAATGCTTGTTTAAAATGGAAGTCTAGTATTTTCGCTGGCCGTTTGAAAGACAAAAGCTATAACACTAGTAAGTATTTAATCGTATCTACCTTCATCGACCAGCACGATTTCCACAATGGAGTTAAGAGGCACATCGATCATGTGTGTGCAGCGGCAGTCAACGGCGCAGTTCGCGGGTCTATTGTCACCGTTACAGAAGAGATCCGGGGATAACTCGTTCATCTGCGAGAGGGGAGGCGCGGGTGCCGCTTTGTACGAGATCTCGTCCACCAAACTCAGCACGTGGTCACCGCCGGGAGCCACTGGAATTGGACAAACATATTTTTAATTTAACATAATAATAGCTAGCGGAAAATATACCACGAGAACGTACTACATGGATAAAAAACCCTATGATATACATATATCACGAGGGTTTTTATCCATGTAGGACCCTATGACTTAGCCTAGATCTTGGTCTATTCATGAGACATATCATCATCACCTGCTTAGCCTTTTCCCTTTTCGTTGGGGTCGGCTTCCAGTCTAACCGGGTGCAGCTAAATACCAGTATTTTACATGGAGCGACTGCCTATCTGACCTCCACAACCCAGTGGCTGGGTAATACGATATCCCTTGGCATATATGTGACATATATCAACCTGTATTAACATTACTATTTCACGCGATAACCTCATCGCCACTCTGTATACTATTTGGTGATGCATGGCATTATTATGAAATAGGAAGAGAGCCGTTTTCAGTGTACCTTAAGTACACTGGAAACGGCTCAGAGGAGTTAGAGACCAAAGTGTTCATAAAAAAATCAACGTCATAATATATCTGAAGTTGAGACTCACCACGGTTTAAAACCAAACGAAGCTGTGAAATATATAATTTTCTAGTTACCAAAACATCTTACCTAAGTAGTTCCTGTACGTATTTTCCTTGAACAAGTCCTTTGGCTTGTAGAAGTGGAACCTGAATGGCAAGAAGATCTTGACGTCGGGCCTCTCCTGTAATAAGGCCGGGTCCACCGGCCTTGCTGACTTCAAGTTGCTAACGCAAACGGCGTCATTTCTTTTTACATTGCAGATAGCGTCCAAGGGGTTAAGAATCTATAAAATTTTGAGGGGTAAAGACATGGTTTAAAAAAAGTAAATGTCTAGCAAAGGGTGCTGAATTTAAAAACGGATTTGATTTCAAATATTGTTTGGATTGCATTGCTTTTTCAAATTCTGGAGTAATTAAGCGATTCGCTTTATATTTTGTTAGTTCAGCCGTATGTTTAAAGCAACTTTTGAATTCGGTGCTGAAAAGCTACAAAAAGAATTTGTTTAGTAATGACATTATGTACACAAACATATTTAAGAATATACAAGGAAATAGAAAAGATGTACAACCTGTATGTTTGTTGCCAAGTAGGAGTCTACTCGATGCCCTCCAAATTCATGCACAAGACATCTCATGCGAGTCATCTACATTATGTCTAAAATAGTAATTCTATTGTGCTATATTCATATATACTTTATACATATATTACAAATACATATATACAGTCGAGTTAATTAATATATTGGCACTGTCGAGGATTCAAAATATTGTGAACGTTGCTCAATAAATTCAATAGAACCTATAGATCAAAAATATCTCCTCATGTGATGGTGAGGTTCAATAATATATGCTGTGCATTCGGCAATAATATGAAAAATTATGTGAAAAAGCAGTAGCGTATTAATAAATCTAAATCTTGATCACAATTTAATGATGCTTATAGCTGTCACAATATTATGAACTTTTTTGACGTACATATATTTTTGAAGCCTGAAAGAGCCAATATATTAATGAACTCGACTGTACAACAGTTTGTCCACTGTGTATCATAAAAGTAATACCGAAGTACCAACTAATTGTACAATTCAATCCTCAAACTACACATGCTTTTAAGGAAAATAAAATGAACTACTATTTTTGAAAGATTTTATTAAAGGTATAAAATTTTACATTCTTATAGTAATTTTATATTATTATGATAAATCGTAACGTTTGCTTTTCTTTACTTTGTAGCAAAAATTTACCTACTTCGCTGCGAGATATGTTCGTTGTAAGCTGTGTCGTCGTTTTTAGTAGACTAGGACACACCGATATTTACTTTTTGGAATTTCCGTTGGCACAATCACAATGACTTCTAGTAGCCGTAACAATTAACATCTCTTAATTAATGGTAACATCAAGTGTGCTTCTCTGTATATTTACAGTCTACATAGGTAATAATATACAGTCTTCGGTTGTGTACGGAGTGTGCTACAGAGTGATCAGGCTACTGTGTATTTACATAAGTTCCTCTGTATGGTATTTACATTTTATCATAAATGGTAGTGCATCCAAAATTGCGTTGGAAATGTTTCAAATATCCTAAAATTCTAAGCAAGTAGGTCTAATAAGTAATTTTTAAATATATACAAGTAATAAATATATCATTGGTGAAAATAAAATTATAATGGCAAGTTGTTAGTTACAGGACGAACAAGTCTTGTTAAAACTATACTCAATACGCGAAAATAAATTGTTGGTTCAAGAGCCTCAAAGTACATATTATAGGCGATATCAATAATTAAAACGTAATTAAGAAAATATCACCGAATATGGCATAAAATTAAAATTGAAGTCAACTCGTAGAAACTGTGCATCATCGTTAAATAAAATCACAAACCATCATTATCTCCCATTGAATCATTCTTGTAAAAAAAAATAAACACAAACGGCAGAATCGAGCACTTCGAATCTACCGGACACATCACACAAAACAAACATAAATTTACACTTAGTTAACATATTTAAATCAACTGTACATAGCTGTGTGCTGTACTTTTATTTGCACATCATGCAAAAACTGGGCAATTTGTCTAGGAACCAATTTAGTTTAGCGAAATGGGAGGGAGGTGGTCGCCACATGTGGGGAAGTTGGGGGGGACGGGCGGCAGGTCAGCCTGGGTGCCCACTTGCAGCACGAGGTTCATGCCGATGACGATGTGGAACAGGAAGTGGCAGTGGAATAGCCAGAAACCGGGGTTGTTGGCTCGGAAGCGGACAATGACGTAGCCATTGTTGGGGACGGCGATGGTATCCTTCGCCGGCGGGAGGTCTCCCTGCTTCAGGTGACGCTCAAGCAGACCTCTCCTGTCAAGGTCGAGAGCGTGTTTCAGGTTGATCTTCTTAACGTTCTGGTCGGGTGACCGGCCGATACCGATGACGTTGTAGGCGTATCCGTGCAAGTGGAACGGGTGAGATAAGTTTGCGATTTGAACTGGAAAATGGAAAGTACAATCAAGAATTTGCATCTATAATTACCGTAATGTAAACGTGATGCATAACTTCCCGTTATTGTATTCAGCCTGGTATAATTACCGAAGAAATAAATCGATTTACGTGATGATAACATCGGCAAATAAGGTCCAAATTGATCTACAGACTAGTATAAGTGGTTTGATTCTAATTATACCAAGCTCAATAAGCCAATTTTCGCGGGTCATTAAATTTAACGTGTAATGTACATACCTTCGTCTACAAGTACAACTTCTACAATAGCATTCAGCGGTATGTCGACCTTGTGGGTGCACATGCAATTCTGGCCACAATTAGCAGGGCGGTTGTCACCGTTACAGAACTGTTCGGGGTTGATGTCGTCATACTGACTAATCAAGGGTGCGGGTGGGGCCATATATGAAATTTCGTCTATCAAACTGATTACGTGATCTCCTCCAGGGGCAACTGCAAAGTTGACATCATGTTATTATTGGTTCTTTGTTTCTCTTCTCACCTCATTGAACAAAAGACACCATTTATATGAGTAGCTTACCTAAATATCTGTTATAAGTATTAGGCTGGAACAACATCTCTGGCCTATAGACGAAGAAACGGAAAGGCAAGAAGATTTTAACATCAGGCCTCTCTTGAAGGATGGCCGGGTCAATGTGCTTGGCATTCTTCAGCTGACTGACGCAAATAGCGTCGTTCCTTGTAATATTACACCTTGCGTCCAATGGGTTCATCACCTGGATAGTTAGTGAGGAGAAAGGTTCGTGCAATTACTAGTATTACGTGCAAATATACATTATTCACTACTCAATTGACTACGGTTACTAAAACTACTATTTGGAAAATTATTTGCACTATTGCAGAAATTCAATCAAAGTGCAAACACACACCTTATAATAAACCGTTACATTGGTATGTGGTCGATTTTAAAATTGCTACAGAGACAAGTTTGTATTGATACTTATATATTTACAGAACCGGTAAATTTACCGGTAGCTATTTCACCTGACTGTACATGGTCTAATTCGTCAAAAGCTATAATTTTATTTTTCGCTTTAATTTATTCTCCGCTGCGAAATTTGTTTCATATCGGCTTTATACCAGTATTTATGTTTGAGCAACGAGTTGGTATAAAGTCGACCCTTCGACCATGTTTAATCGAGGCTGCCGTGTCGGCACCAAGAATTCAGTATGTAATATCCGCTGTTTAATCATTGAGGCGGGTGGTCTCGTGACACGGGCTACGTACTCCATGCACCTCGCACGGAACACCAACTAGAACTTAGCACCACAATTACGTGTTCTTCATTTGTCTCAGCTAACTTACTACCAAAATACAGGAAATGTAAGAATATTTACATTATCATAGTATCAATCTTCTACAGAGTCTACTAGTGGTATATAATATATTACAGTATCGAAGTATGTTACACCGGCCACTACAACTCACCACTCCTTGAGGGATGCCGACATCGTAGGTGGGTGGCTGCGAGGAGGGCTGGTAAGGTCCTCTCGCGTATCTGAGGATACCTAGCTGCTGAGCCCTCTTTATACCGCACTCGCCGAGACCTCGGACCTGGATCCAGTAAGCTCCAGGAATGTTGTTCGCTTCGATTACAAAGTCGTATCGTTCGCCTGTAAAATGCGTTACAACATTTTTGTAAGAATTTTATTAGGATCTATTTAATTTGCAAATGTTGTAAAAGAGGAAGTACGTATGTAATACAATGTTTTGCTCGACTGGGCGCACTACCTAATTAGACATTATTACAACACATAGGCGTGTCTTATAAAAATCGCAACCGATTATCATAAATTATACTATGCACTTATGATTACGATTAGATAGATTCTTTTGTAGGCAGAAATACTTTAAAAATAACTTGAATATTTTTAGAGTAAATCATAAATTGAACGAACAGTGTCCCATATGCTATTCATCTTTAAATGAGCGTGCGTGGGCTTCAAAAAGCCGCTGCGATCAGACGTGAGGAAACATCCTCCACACATTACAACTTGCCATTGTTCGAAAGCGAAATCGTAAACAGGTATGTTTATTGCTTCCTTGTGCTTAGCTCACCTGAGAATGAGATGATGGTGTTTACTTGTACCGGATGCACCGGCTCGCCGTCAGTCGCAATAACGGTTAAATTGTGGCCTTCGAAAGTGACCTGCGCGGGGCACACCGACGCGAAAGCGTTGATCATTCGGAATCTGTATCTCCTGCCAGGCGTGATCGTGAACACTTCAAGGGGCGTGTTAGTCATGAAGCCGGTATTGGGGTCTCTGAACTGACCCTTTCCGTTAATCAGTACGTTTTCGGGATCCTGACCGGTGTTGACGGCCAGGCGACCAGGGTATCTTTCGGCGGCGTCTTCGTGCAGCCAGTCGCTGAGCAGCATGACGTGGGTTGTTAAGTCGTAGTCGTACAGGTGACTGTTGGGGTCTTTGGAAGGAGGCTGACGGACGACGATGCTGCCGTATAAACCGTCAAGCTTTTGGAGTCCAGTGTGAGCGTGCCAGAAGTGGGTACCCGCGTTACCTTGCCATTGATATCTGTAATCATTGGTGGAGAATATTAAGCATTGCTATCAAATTGACACAGCATAGTTTCACCAAGAATTACGCATTTGTAAAGATTATGTGTACCTGAAAGTATTTCCTTGCTGGATGGGGCACTGCGTCACAAACGGTACACCGTCGTAGTACTGAGAGCCTCTCTGCCAGATTCCGTGCCAGTGGATGGTCACCTCCATACCCTCCATATGGTTCTCCACGTCGATGACTACCTTGTCGTTCTCGCACACTTGGATGGACGGTCCCGGCAACATTCTGTTAGCTGTGAGGATTCCTCGCTCCACACCATCAGCCAACACACATTGGCAATGAGACCACACCACGTTCGTCGCGTTTGGTGTGCATACTTGACACGCCCTGCAATCATTTGAATGTATTTAAGTATGACATAAGCCATGCTCTATTTCCTTATCAATATAATCTTACACCACAATTTCTTCAGGCAACACGTAGCCTATCGTGAAATAATTTGTTTGCATAAGTCCTGTCGTCACCTATCAATTACGTAGCCTGACGGAATTTGGATCACTCATTGTATTTAAGTACGGCATTGAATCCGATGCCGCCGACAGTTTGTGTGAAACAAAGCGTGAAATGTGCCAAATGGAAAAGTCGGCCGCTGGGTCGGTTTTTTCTTTGGCACGACTTTGCGTGAGCATCTCGAAAATATTTGGACTATCTCTGGATCTTGGCGCGGATGGCGCAGTTCTTACGAAATGCAGTGAGGTAAGGAGTTACTCAAGCCTTAAGCTTTTTTTCAAACTGTTGTGATATAGTCGATAGCAGTGATTGTAAAGTAAACGTCTAATCCGTGCAATTATAGTCGTACAATTGAATAGACTTCCGACTCCGTTAGCAACTTGCAATTTTAATGAGAAATGAAGAGCCTATTATTATGATTGTTATGACAGACGGCTCTTTCAATGTCGCTGGGTGATCTATCGCAATTTCACAGCTCGGTTTCGAATTAGTCTATTTCCATTGAAAAAACACAATGATTCGTTTGTATCCGTAGTTGCAAAGGAAACAAACTTCATTAGCATTAGAGTAGTGGAGCTACTGGAGAAATCCATTGTGAATTTTCCTTATTTGTTTAGGTGAAGTGTTTTCCGTTCAACTTGGAAATTAAATAAATTATGCCTAATTATAATTTACCATATTTAGGTATGTATTATTTTTATATTAGTTTTTGCCTTGATTTACCATTGACGACAGAAAATGTGAAATACTGCTAAAGTTTAATGGACATAATTCACAAAATTACATCGTAGCGCATCTAGCTGTACCCATGTTGATAAAATAAAAAATAAATACGTACGCTCCTAAAACCGTGTACAATTCCAAAGTAAAGTGGTAGTAGCAGATCCTGGGTGGTTCGTTCTCCCTGCAGGCGCGAGCGCACTCATCAGGGGCCGAAAGCGCTGGGTTCCTCCTCAGCTCAGCTGTGGCACTACTTGTGAAGTCCAGATGCTTCAAGGAAGGTTTCCCATTGGCATTTCTTGCCAGAGAAGGCAGAGGGTTGTTCCGAACGCCACCGCTTAACGGACCGCTGCCGCTGGACGCGAATGGGTTGGATGCGGGTCCGGAGGTGCTGCCGATGCTACCGAAGGACGCGAAGGGATCGCTGCCCGAGGGGTGCGTCTGCACGAGGCCGTGGGTGGAGGAGAAGGCGCTACTGGAGCCCTCGCGGAACGGTGTAGCTGTGCCGGCCTGCCACCATGACGCTGACGTCGACTGGTCGTCGGCTGTGCTGATGGCTTCTGTGGAACAGAAAAAAAAAGATGGTAAGTTTTGGTTCAATTTTGTTAAATGCGTTTTCAGAAGTTTTTTTTTTAACTTGATCTTAATGTTTTCTAATTCGTGGATAATAATGCCATCTCTATACTTGGCCTGAAAGTTGGGCTCAAGGTGACGGGCGGAGGTCGTTTCGGTCTGTTTGGAAGTTCATTTAAATTACCCATTTTTTGTCACTACTCAGTGGTCAGAATAGTGTAAACATAATAGATTCAAATGACAGTTTTCGGTTAGTGACCACAGTAGAAATTGGTGCAGGTCCTAATTTCCACTTTTTCTATCTAAAATATTTGAGTCAAGGCTGAAGTACCTACCGGTCAGTGTCACTTTCAAAACGAAATAAATAGTTTAAAAGAAATGTTAAATTAGCTATTTTTATAAAACCATAAAGAATTTCATACAATTCTTTATGGTTAAGTACAATGTGGAAGAATATAGGCCAAGATGAATACCACAATTGCATACAATCCTACGCTGCTATTTCTCACAACCTACTCGTCGAAACCTAAATATCCAAATAAAGCTATCATAAAATCAAACCTTACAACGAAAGATAAATGACTGGCAAACATAACTCATGAATCGAGATTACACAATAAAGATAAAAGATGTGTAAATTACAAACGTTCCGAAGCTATTTCAAGTGGAACGAACTATCGCGAATCTGTAACGATTTTCCCAAGAGCTAACAGTAGCTGAAAGTAACCAACGATTAGTTTATTAGATAAGTTGGCAGTAGCTCTCGACAGGTGCATTAATGTAAATTCTGTAGTGTGGCTTGTAGCCACTCGTATAATGGTTACAAGACAGTGTTGTCACGATGTTTTCGTAACACTGGACCAAGGACCGCGTCCTTAAATTAAAGGACTTTTACTTCCCTGTCGCTGTTACAGTTTTCTCAGAGCATTAAATGAATATTACGTAGTCAGATACGATTGCACAGTTACCACATTATTATAATTGCGTACTCAATATTTGTAGTGATATGTACTGGCTTTTGTACGCTACCTTTTAGGGTTCTCTGTAAATGGGTGCTTCGTAAAATTGCTTGTTTCGTACCGAATGCGTTGTTCTTCCTTGCGTATTGCAACAACATTATTATAGGCTATTATCTCGTAGATATGCAGCAAAAAGTGTTCAATTTTATTCTGGTTGCAGAACATAACAATACGTGTTTGATACGAACTTGGCCGTTTTTTGTGAGACCGTTTAGGTCTAAGAACCTTGAAGTGACTATACTTTTATTTCCTTATTGGTAAACACTAACATTGGCTGGAGATTCGTTACGGCGCCGGCGATTACAGGCGGGTTATCAAAAGGGTTATTATTTCAAATTACCAGTCGCGTGTCTGGTCTTCCAAATCGCTGCATCGTGTGTGTTTGTTGCAATGTTAGTGAAGATTACTTCTTGTATTGCATAGGCAATTAAATACAGTTTATGGAAAGGTCTTCTGGAGCCATAGTGTCTTTAGTTTACATGAAGTCGACGTATTCGCACTTTACTCCCTCACTCGTTAACTTGCACCTACTGTGTTGCTCGCGGCATTTCGTTGCAGAAACTATAAAACGTCACCAAGCGATTTACACCTTTTGAAAGTAAGCTATCAAAATTCTGAAACTGGGTTTTGTCGTCCTGTGTGTGTGTGTGTGAGGGTGTGTGTGTGTGTGTGGGCGCCAACCAGCACGCCGGTTGAAGGCGATCGGTAATCAGAAGTAGATTGGATTATGGATTTTCTAATGAACCCTCAGTGACATACGACAAAACCCGCTCATTAGTCGCATAAATATGCCACCCAATAAGTTTGTTGCCGCTACTTAGACCTAGTTTATTGCTTATTTAAAAAGGCCGTAGCTGTTGCTGTTAATTTTTGTTGCTGTTGCTGTTGTTGTATTGTATTGTTGTTGTTGTGTTGTTGTTGTAGTTGTTGTGTGTTGTTGCAGATTAATTTAGCAGCAACTGCTGCGGTCGCACTGTGGTTTGCAATCAACCCCCGAGAATTTCTCTTTTCAAGTAATACACTGGATGTTATGTGTAACAGCATAATGTGCGTAAAACATACCGCGGAAATGTTTAAAAATGATTACGGCATCATTACGGAAAAATTGCACATGACCAATCTATAATACTCTAGTTACTTATACCTCTATAATTTTCAGACATACGTGGTCACGTCACACATTTCAGTGTAATCACACGTCATTTTCAGTGAAAACCGTTCGATTTTAAAACGTTCATGTTTTAAGCAACGTTTTTGAATCGGTTTTGTTTCTGTTTCTGATTTTCTGGTTTACAAATTCGTTTCAGTGCTAAATTGGTTAAGACACGATTGATTAGGTCACTTAACTTGCAAAATTTTGGGTCTTTGTGGTAATGTTTGGAAACTAGCGCTTATAAAATAATGAAACACCCGCGTGAAGAATGAAATCTAGTCGTAATTATTAAAAGAATAAATAAGAATCACGATTTTTTGTAATACCAAATTATCTTAAACAATGTAATAACAATATTTTTAAGCCTCGTAATTTTTGAATAAATATATTATAATGCAGCCTTTGGTGTTGGTGTTGGCCTTTGGTATCCAAACGTTGGCGTATTGGCGTTGTTGGTGCAAATTAATGGGTTGGCTTACAGAATCGTGTTTGCATTCAATCATGTTGTTTGTGATTCGCGTCGGCGATGACTCGTTCCGTTCATCTAATCGCCTTCGTGAGCACATCTGTTCACCGGATTATTAGTATTATTATTGTTCAGTTACGCGATTACAGTATGTATTTAGTTAAATGATAACATTACCGCGTGCGTGTAACCACAGACTTAGATCGTTTAGAAAGATAGAAGTTATGTAGCTTAATGGAATGCTTTTTGTGATGTGGTTTTACATGCGACTTAATGATCCGATAAGCTAGATATACGTCGGTTTTGTTTCACTGCAACGGTAAATAATGTATGTACACTGTACCTACATAAGAATTTTAATTTCGTATTGTGAGATGAGTCTATGACTCTAGAGTACATAGTTGTATACTTTAGGTTTACTTTAGGTAGGTCTGTAGAACCCAGGCAGGTGCTTTACTGTGAAAACATCGTGAAGACACATGACATTTGACGTCTACCAACCCGCATTGAGCTCGCGTGGAAAATTACACTCTCCCTCATCGAGAGAAGGCCTATGTCCCAGCAGTGGGAATATTATAGGCTGAATTGGCATGTTACGCAAATAAATATGATATATATAATGACGATACGGTTGGTGTAATGGCTGAGCGATCGACTGCTGCGCAGCGTGTCGCGGATTTGATCCCCGCACGGAACAAATATTTGTATGATCTGCAAGTAATTGTTCGGACCTGGGTGTTTGTTTTTGTGAGTTTCTATGTTTGTAAACTCACCCACGATATAGGAAGAAATTCCTAATGTGGCACAACATTTAAAAAAATAAAATTATATAGGGTTATTGGTTAAGTCGACCTAGATCCTTTAAGGGGTTGTAGTTTTTATCTTTCCTGATCCATTGCATTCACTATGAAACATCGTACCCCAAAACTTAACCTTTTACAAGATATCGGAGTTTATGGTTTATTGGCCTTTTTTTTGGGTATTTTGCCTCCAATTTATTTGTCTTTGCGATGTTTGTGTAGTGACAAGTTTCTCTATTATTCTAAACACTAAAATTGCAGTTAAATGAATAAACTGGGTCGTAGTAGACGATTGATAGTTGTATAAATTCGTACAAAATATTACATTATTTCCGAAATATTTTAAGCTGCAGATGTGCTTAAAAATATCTACGTTTCATTAGCTATCCGACAAAGTATAACAAGCTCAGCAGGTATTATCAAAATTCTTAGAAAAAAACTTTGATGAAAGGCTCACAGGTAGTAGTATTATTACAATAATTCGTTGAGTTCATTGTTACGTCTATTGTCCAATATGTTGAAAAAGGTTAAGTTTAGGGTACGATGTTGCATAGTGAAATTAGTCAGGAATATGGCAATTGTAACCTCTTAAAGGATCTAGGTCGACTTAACATGTGACCCTGTATACACCGTGACATTTTAGTAGTCTTACAAAGGTGGTCCACTCAATGTATCCGTCATGAAATACCTCTAGGCGCGATTAAAACATTGTTACCATTAATTAAGATAATATGTACAAAGAAAAATAAATAATGCTTTGGAATTATGAAACACCCTCCCTGTTAATAATGTTTACGTATCAAACGGTAGAAGATATCTACCTAACTACCATTACATTCCATCATTAATTCCATATCTATTACAGGGTGTTTCAAACTACGTCATACGTCTTAGTGAATTATATTATATTTCTTTAAATTATGCAAATGTTCAAAAAAAATATTTTTTATTTATTAATGATTAGTAGTCATTGGATACATGAAGTGGGTTTCCGTTGTAAGACGACTAAAATGTCACGGTGTATAATATTCAGTAAAGTTTTTGCGTATTCTTCCACTAATCTAATAATTATGTACACTCTGTCTTTATCTATTAAGAATAACAAAACGAGACTTGCAATATTATGTAGGATACAGAATGACAAAACATTACTTTACATTCAGACACGTTGCTTGTTCGTTCGTATCGGATCCAATAATTTATTAAACCTACTATGTGCTAATGGTAGCAGTGACAGTAGTTTGTAGCAATAGATTATATTGAATGCAACGTTTGTTCTCTATCTTTAAAGAATTATGTAAGTAAGCAAACCCAATATAGACATAGCCTTAGGGCAATCTAGTATTTGGCAAAACTAGTTGATAAATGGACTTAAAAGTGTGATTATAAAAAATGAATTGGCGATTGAATCGGCAATACATTTTCATACTCACAATTAAGATCATTAATATTATCAATTAAATGATCATACGTGCGATAACCGCGTGCATAAAATCGTAGGCGGAAATTGATTGATATCACATTTTAAGAATAAAAGGTCGTAACTCCGTGTAACCGATTTTCAATTACCGGCCCACTTAGTGACGGTGCATGATGAAAAAACGTTAGTAGAATGTATTGTGTGCAACCCACTTGTTGATAGAACAATATGTTTGTCGAGTTTGTGCAATGAATCAATCATCGAGCGTTCCACGTGATTGTTCCGATCAGCCCCTTTATATACGCCATTAACCACGTTGGTTTATGAGGCGCGGTGACGAAAAAACATCTAAGTTACTGAATGTATTAGACACTTATTTACGCTGACGTACAGGCCTATTATATATACCATCCAATTTACAAGAAAAAAGAGGGTAGGTTAGACCATTTAAAATATGGAGTGACAACAGCATACAAATAGCCGGAAAATTACGGCCCAGACGGGCAAAGGAAAGAGCCACCTGAAACGGTTTGGAGGCTTTCATCGCAAAAGGCAGTCCTTACTCCTAACAATACTAACTTTATTCAAACTTTACTAAGAAATTAATAAATACATACATAGAAGAAAATTAAAATAAGATAAGGACTACATGTAAACGATAAACTAAAGCAATTAAATAAAAAAACAATCAATATCAAGAGTCATGTATTGAACTTGGCACGTGTGCATTACATAGATCAATTTTCAGTCGCCTTGCACAATAGTAAAACGCGACAGTACACAATCTGCGTCCATAGTCAGCTGTACTCATTTCTACAGCATTTGCTACGTAGTAGTAAAATAAATTGAATAAACCATCATATTTGGCTATCCGTGACTATTCATTCAAGCTTACAACCAAAGTGGGTGCGACCCGTTCAGCAGCGCATACACATCTGTCCACACGAAATCTATGAAATTACCTCAACTTAGAGTGGGCTAGGTGCTGCTAGGTTGGGATAAAAAAAACAACGGAATACGGATAGGTACAGCTTTTTCATAGGTGACTTCCAGTCACGTATAAAACCAGATTCAGTGAGTGGTTCTGTCTATAAAACTTTTATGTCTTCATTTGCCTAAAGGACAGTGAACGGAGCTAGAATAGCTGTTGGTGGAAACGTAATAACAGGAATGAGTATTTTTCAACGTCCCGCTTACCGCACGCTTTATTCACTCTTCCTTCTTCGTTCAGTCTATCTCTTTGTGGAATGCGCTCCCTAGGGAAATCAGAATGGCAACAGACTAATTATCCTTTGAAGTAAAAGTCCGCGAGCACATTCGTAAGTAGCTGGCAGTATCTTCACAACGTTAATGTTTTTCCATTGTTTATTTTAATATACCTATATGCGTATTTGTGTACCTACATTTATATCTGTTTATATACAATTAGGCATATATACATATGTGCTTTTTTAATTTTAACAAATATTTAGATATTACTTAAGTTTTTGTAATTGCACCCACCACTGTTTGTCTAGCATCAAAATCAAAATCAAGTCATTTATTCAAACTAGGCTGAGAGTCAGCACTTTTTGAACGTCAAAATTACATAAAACAGTCCCCCAAAAACGCCCGCCCGTCACGACTTCCTAGTGCTTTAGCTGGGAAGAAGAAGTGGCGGAACAAACTCCCCATCATATGGCATCATCCAAAGGTTGACTGGTAGAAAATGCTTTAATGCCTGAAGTATTAAATAAATAAATGATGTCAATGAATTAGTCTGTGCTCGGACTGCTGATTAATTACAACATAACTACTCATTTATAGTTTATCTTTATTTTTACGATTACTTAGCTAGTTACCTAATGGTAACACTCAACATTTTATTACACGCCTTTTAGCTAAGATTACAGTAGCAAATCATGAAATAGGTAATTATTTTAATGCCTCAAACGACACTACACTATTTAATGTATTGTTGTAATTTCTCTAAAGTAATTCCAGTTTATTTTAATAATTTCCTTTATTTTATTTTACAGGAACTTTATTTGAAAATTATATAGATACAATAAGTTCCGCGTTTTGAATGTTTATTGCGTTAACGATAATGCTCGGAAACCGTACTATTCCGTCGTTTCATATTTCTTACTAACTTTCTGCCCACGGCGTCGCTCGCGTTGAAATCGATGATTATCCTAGAAACCAGAAATTAAAACCAGAGTAGAAAGATAACGTCAAACGGTAATTAAAGGGTTACTTTAACGTTGTACAACACATCGAAACTTTGTATATCAACAAGGTATTTATTACAACATGACGGTAGTGTACTACTTGTGTCAGATTTTCGCTGATTGGCGTCTTACTTGGTTGCTGGTTTAAATTATGAAAATGTAATTAAGAAATGTATGCGCTTAGGAATTTGTTCACTTATTTTTACGCGTTCGTTTCTAGCAGTCGATCATGTGAAGGGCTTGTGGCTAAGTAATCACAGCTGCACGGGTTAATCAATCAGGTTACGCTACGCTTGCCGCGGTTGGTCCGTGGATGGGTGACCATCTTTACATACCAAGACCCTTCCATGCCTCGGAAAGCACGGGTCCCGGCTGTCATTTGTGGATCTTTGACAGTCGTTACGAGTCGTCAGAAGCCCGAAAGTCTGACAACCAGTCTTACCAAGGGGTATCGTATTACCCAAAATCCAGTAACTGGGTTGTGGAGGTCAGATAGGCAGTCACTCCATATAAAATACTGGTATTCAGCTGCATCCGGTTAGACTGGAAGCCGACCAACATAGTTCTGAAAAGGCTAAGCAGATGATGATGATCATGTGAAGGCAGTTACTAGAAGTTCAAAGTACACGGTTTATGATAGATTCTTTTGGCATACAGATCATTACAAATGGATTTACATTTAGCGCGAAGATGAAACTAGGAAATGATGACAGAGATGAGTAGGTTTCTTTTACAATTCAACATTGATATCTTTCCAATAATGCCAGTCATTTTGGAAAATCCAAGTTTGATAGAAAGTCAATGTTTATGCACTACAAGCGCTTCGTTTTGTTTACAGTCATTGAGTAGGGATTTAATGTTATAACTAAGCAAGGAATGGGAGTTTCCCCGTCTGAAACCTAACAATCGTGCTCGTTGGTGCGGAAACAGTGAAAGTGAACTTTAACAGTCACTTTGGACGCAAACGGAGTAACTCTCGGCTTAATGACATGTCCGTAACGTGATATATTTGTTCGCTGTCCCATGTCAAGCGACTGTCACGCCGATTGGCCACAAGTACTATATCGATTACAAATAAACGATTTAAATCACAGCCTCACTAGCGAGAGGTGTATTTAGATCGACTTATGTAACAGAGAACAAATCGGCACGTCTCGGGAACTTTAGTGTTTATTTTGTACGTTTATTCAAGTTCTTGCGTTTCGGAATTGAATGCACATTCTAAATTGTCATACTTCCGTATTCAGGGAATGTTTTACAGAAATCGATATAACTTTATTACATTTCTCGTAATTCTAAAACAGTGCTGTGAGCACTACACTTATTACTACAACCGTAAAATTAGGCGATACTGTAAAAAAAAAACTACTTTCGTTTACTTATCTATAACCTGCTTGATTACTTCTGTCGAAATAAAATAAACCAGAAGCCAATTTATTAGTGGCTGCAGCTGTCAAAATCAGCATTATAATCTGACAGACAGCCTTCAGACCCTTATTAGTGGGCCTACGAGGTGTAGCTAATAAATTATGTATGTATGTATGAATACGACTTAATTGCACGTATTGTGCTGGAAGTGGCATAATAGTCCAGTTTCATCGACGTGTATGATCGTTAGCATGAAGGAATGCTCCAATTATGAATTAATCAGTTTCTTAGCGTTTATAGTTGGTTTGCCTATGAATATGAGTAACAATTACGGAAGCCGATATTTTACTTTGATTGCTCGCGTTGAAGGAAAAAATAATTTGGCATATCCTAACATAATTGTTTGTAAGTATTTAAATTTGCTTTACGATAATGATTGCATGCTATTTTCACTATTATAGAGGTATGTTGCGTCCGAGTGTAGGCGTACCTTTTTTGGAAATATAGGGTTGCAATTTGCGGGCGTGGATTTATTTTATCTGTATAATTCTTCGTGATATAATCAAGAGCTCAACCTTAAAAGTAAATGAATTATGATTATATACAAAACGAATTCATTATATCTCTATCAACGTGATTGACAGTTCTTAAGTTGTACTTAGTGCAGTAACACAATAGTCTTTCAACTTGCTTTATCTTTCATCTATGCGTGGAATTCTGTAATCTGATACGAAGTAGTGACCTTAGCCGAGTAAGTTCATGATCTGCGCACGAGCAGCGTTGGGCAAGTTCACACGTCAGATCGTATGCTGCAAGGTTTAACTGATAAGTTTAGGTTCAAAAACATACTGTAACTATCTATGTGTGTTACATAATGTGCCTAGGGTTCACATTGTAAGGAATTAAGCATATTAGAAAAGCCATCGTGTTGTGACGATACTGAGGAAATTTTGGCTTTCTGGGCAGTCAGCCCAGATTTATTTTTTCCCAAACCGAGCTTTTCTCTATCAGCATATAGTCGATAATGTTCCCCACTGCTAGGACAAGGCCTCCTCTCTTTAAGGGGAACCTAGTCGGGGGTCGAGCACACTGATCGGCCTGGCTTAAAAGCACGCTGTCTCACCAGGCATCGTGTCCGACAGAGGTAGTTTCAGTGATGAGCAGTTAGAAGCTAGTCTACACGCACAACATTATTGAGTGAGATGCAATATCATTTATAGTACATCTGGCGCGTAAAAATTTAAGAACAGTCCGTCGGAAGATCGGGTTTTATGAAAAAACCACTGCATAAATCAATGACCAATAAAGTTTATTGAACTTTTCGATATTTGAGCTTTGTCGGTATCGAGTTGGTTTTTCAGATTTTACACTTCTTTTATTACTTAAACACGCCCAAAGGTTAAATTAGCAAGAAAAACGAATCTTTGTTGGCTCCTAACTTTTGAATGGCTCTTTATTTTAGTATTCTGTTACCGTACCGACAATATTATAAATGAGACAAAACCATACCATGTTTAATTTTTTATTTACATTGTCAAACAGTGGAGTAATATACTCCCGAAGTTTGTATGAGAAAAATGTGGACTAGATTCACCTTAAGAGGCAGTGCGTGTTGCTTGGTTTTTTGGCTATAGGACGTGCCTGTTTCTTCGCGATGTTTTTCTTCACCGTTTTGAGTGCAGTGGTGATTAGACATGGATAGTTCTCGAACGATTGAAGGAAATGAACTACTTCATATAACAAAATAAACTTATCATTCATTCAGTTGTCATTCAAATGTGTCTCTACTTCAATTAGAAGTCTTTCTTTTCGCTATTTTGATTTTTAAATACGCCAAGCGTAGACAAAAATTACTAAGTATCAGTACAAAAAACCAAAACATGCTCCTTACATAATAAAAATAGTTTTGATTAAATTCATATTTCTAGGTTGACAGTCCTAAGCCTGTGTAATGTATGAATGAAAATCGACATACGTTTAAAATTGAACTAGTGAAGTGCATCTTTTGTCGTAACTTGTCAATCACTGCAGTTACCTTATGTTATGGACTCGTTCTGATTTGCTGAACTAAATGAAGTCCTGAAGTAAATGAGTGGACTAGTTCGCTAAGCGAAAAGATATACTTCATTTTTCGCATCTCTAGTGGTGATAAAATCATTTTCACAAAGTAAAGTGCAAGCTAGGGTTCAAAACTACTACCTACATCTCGTAAATCATGGCCAGTGTCCGTCACTGCTTTTCCCCATATACTTATCTCTCAAAAATAATTTCCTTGTAGTTTTTTGCTTCTATCGCAACTTCTATTTTATTTAAATCTAGTATTTCATGACCAGCTGCGTTTCTAAAATATTTAGAGCTTAACTAATACGCACTTTATTTCGTATTCCTAACGTAACACTTCACAATTAAATGTTTCATAAAAACTTGAATCTAGGTAAGATCGAAAAACTCCTTATTCTAGTCAAAGTTTGGACACAGTTCGTTTTGCATATTGTAGGGTCATCATCTGCCTAGCCTTTTCCCAACTATGTTGGGGTCGGCTTCCAGTCTAACTGGATGCAGCTGAATACCAGTATTTTACATTGAGCGACTGCCTATCTGACCTCCATAACCCAGTTACTGGGTAAAACGATATCCCTTGATAAGACGGGTTGTCAGACTTTCGGGTTTCTGACGACCCGTAATGACTATCAAAGATCCACGAATGACAGCCGAGACCAATGGCTTAACGTGCTTTCCGAAGCACGGAGGGGTCTTGTATGTAAAGATGGTCACCCATCCACGAATCAACCGCGGCAAGCCCAACATACGGTGGGCCGTCTTGTTAAAAAATACCAATATTTAAACAGATATGCATAAATGAATCAGTGAAACCATGTCAGCATAATTTAACTTACTGAGTTAAATAAACAAAATAATCGTCAGTTTGCTGTGCAAATATGTACCTAATTATCACGTCGCTAACGAAAGGTGAAATCAAACAGGGCTGACACACTTTGATCACATTAAATCTTATTTCATGCAAGTTAACAATTAAATTGATTCCGATCACAATCGGGAGAAAGTTTAGATGGTCACTTTCCTTTTTAAGTTTTTCATTACATTGTGGCTTATGTAATGTGGTGTATTATTATTAATAGAAAATAGTAATTACGTTCTACCGGACGGATATTACTTCACGATTAGCAACTGGCCTCCTATAGGACTTAAACGTCCTCCTACAAGGTAGACCGATGACCTTGTGAAGGCCGCGGGAATTTGCTGAATGCGCGAAGTACAGAACAGACCTAAGTGGCGGTGCTTGGGAGGCCTATGTCCAACAGTCTTGCGGCTGAAATCATGATGAAGATGATAAGACATAACTCACAAAATCTGGATGTACTAAACAGGGTGGCAGGAATATTAACTTGCAATGTGATGCTATGGATTCAGTATATCATTCTGTGGACCGCTGCGTTGAATTTTCTCGAGCGTTATTTGAAAAAAAGTCTACAGTTTTACAGAAAAGTGCTATATACCTACACGGTCAAAATGGTCGCGGTACGAAATAGCATTTTTTTTCTGATAACCTACGATAACTTTTTACGCTGGTTGGGGATCTAAAATCATGTGTTGTATTCATGGTTACAGTTTGAGCCTGCTAACCTGTGGGTACACCTCTGCCCAACCCCTCGGGGAATAAAGCGTGATGTTATTTTATGATCGTTAACTTCTTATAGGAGTTTCAAGTTCAATCGTGGATGCTCATATATTTGTGGATTCGATTATACATTATCCCAAGTAATCTTGTAAATGCGAAAGTAAGTTTGTTTGTTTGTTACGCTTTCACGCTTAAACGGCTGAACGCATTTAGATGAAATTTGACACACAGATAGACCACGACCTAAGTAAGGACATAGGCTAATTTTTATCCTGGATCGCAGACGAAGTCGCTGGGAACAGCTTGTGAACCAGATTAATAGAAGATGATACTAGAAGAAAAACTGAATCAAGACATTTAAGTTTATTATTGAACTAGCTTTTGCCAGCGGCTTCGCTCGCGTGGACTTCGGAAATTAACAGTTATCGTCATAATTCAACTTATACGCAAAATCTTAACAAATTATGTATCTAAACCTTCGTTATAAATCACTCTATCTATTGGTGAAACCGCATGACAATCCGTTCAATATTTTCTGAGCTTATCGCGAAAAGACATACAGACAGACAGGCGTGGCGGGGGACTTTGTTTTATATGTAGTGAGTGTATTTACATACTTGTGCAATTGTGCGTAGAATTTATTATGAAGTGGAAGAATCTTCGCACCATAAAGATGAAAGTGTAGAATGACTAGCGGATGTTGTAACGGAAGTAAGACTTTTTTTCCGATATGGCGAAGAGATTCGAGATTGTATGTATTAAATGCTATTTTTAGGCGTTAAAGATAAGAGTAACCACTAGTTATTTTTTTAAAATAATAAACTTCATTTTAAGCAAGGAGAAGAAGGTGGCCTGAATTAATATGTAGATGTGGCGCCATCTACATCGTCACATGCGAAATACGTATTACGCTGACGTCACGCAAAATCCTGCATCGTGCAAGTAGTGTATACCGCACAACTGGCCATCAGACACAAAACCCATCTGCTGGCTTAGCATGACTCTTTCTATTACTACGAAGAATAGACAGTGCTTTTTGTATACAAAGCCACATTTGGTTTCTCCATTTTTGACAACGCACCGTAGATATCCTTCTACAATCTCTCATTTTGTCTTTCGATTTTAACGATCTTTGTCTAGATCCTTTTATATGTAGACTATTTCAGAAGAATATTTCTTCCCAAACTGTCAAAATCACACTGACAACAAACTTTCTACTCGACGGCCACAAAGTATATACGGTTATCTACAAAATCATGATCCGTTTAGAACGTATAACTGTGATAATTAATAGAAGAACATAGCTATCTTCTCCTATTGTACATCATTTAGTTCAAATCGGTGGTCGTGCTAAGCCTACTGGTCGGAGAATCCTCCTTTTTTCTATAGACGATGAGAGAAGGCACACACCCTGTTTCTGATACCTCTATTTGTAAATTAATCTTCTAAGACTCCTTAAGTAATGAGACATACTTTTAATTGACACTGGGCAAGATAGGAAACAGCAGGGAAAAGGTCTCTTATACAGAGACGCTGTGAGCATTGATCTGCTCTCTCAATTTCTACCTAACCACCTACCTGCCTTCAGTTTCATATTGTTTGATAACAGTTTAAGTTAGCTGTAAGTTTCCCGAGTAGAATAAAATAAAATAAAAAATTCACACAAGGATTAAGAATAGAAAACTAACAAATAATAAAAAAAGAAAAGAATTATTTTTTTTAATCCGCTGTCTACAACTTATTATCTCCAAATTAATTGTCGGCGAATATATCATGTGCCTAAGAGCTTACGTTTAAAGTCACCATTAATATTCAACGCGAATAGCATGGCGCATAATTACGATCTGTTAGCTGCGCACACGCACCCGGTGGCTGTTTACTATCATCACCGTACTTTCACTAGAATAACGTTTCTTGTTAGCGCATTGTTCGTCCAAATTGCGTAAGTTTGTATGAACGTGTTTAAGTGAATCACTTAATATGTATAACAACTAGTTAAGTTAGTTTTACTTTTCATTTTATACTAACTGAAGCGGTTGCAGTAAGAGATTGAACGTAACTTTGACTGGTATTGACATTGACGAGCAGTACTTGCTACGCCGTAGCGATGTAGCAACTTTTCAAGTTATATGATTTCCGAAATATGCATTGGAAACTTGCTAATGAATTTTAAAGCTATAGTGTCAGTCCCGATATTACATGCGTGTCATAGGTCGTGGATTCGAATCCAGGCAGGCACGTCGTACTTTGTATAATTTTCATCACTACTGCTCTAAAAACGGTGAAGAAAAACATCGTGAGGAAAACGGCATGTCAAATTCGAAGACATGTGACATACACGAACAGGTACTGGGCCTGCGTGGTGAATTAGTTCCCACTCCCTCTCACTGAGAGAAGGCCTATATCCCAAAACTGGAAAAGTTACATATTTATTTTCAAGAACTTGTTAATAAATAAAAAAAAAGAAGCCAACTGATTTTTTTTAAACATACATTCTAAAAATTAAATCAACATAGTCAAAGACGGAATTTCGACTTGGCAGCTTTGTTTGAGATTCAGATTGTGCTTAGCAAGTATTTCCAGTTCACCTATCCAGTAAATTTCTACAAACATGTTGAGTGACAGCTACATCAAATCAAGTATGACATGTAGCTGCAGTTTTTATAAAGCACGTTTCACTTTCATCCAATTTATGTGTCTGTGCCGTGTCTAGTGCATATAAACTTAAAGCACGCGATTCTGATACATTGCAACAAATTAAATGTAACATTTTTGATAGAAAGTTTGTGTACTTTAGTGTGGTCGTCAAGCTGTTGAAAGAAAGCGAATGAAAGTGACTTTCAAAATAAAATAAATCGATAGGAAAACGTTACTAATTTGGAGGCGCGTGGTCTTTTGTTGTCACTTATCTGACGAAGTTGGTCTTTTATTCGGAATCTGACCGAAACCGTCGAACACACCCGGTTTTCAATAGTATGGTACCACAGAGCTCTGAATCGCTGAACCGGCAGTGCCTAGATACGGCAGTATCTACTTATAGAAATATGTTTGCTGCTTTATTAATAAAATAACACAAAAACTAAAGTGTAGATTTTTTGTAGATTACGTTTTCTGTTCAGTAGAAATTGGTAGAATTTCAAAGAATTATAGCCATAGTAGATTCGCCAAAAAAATCTGATCATACTGTCTACTGGAGCAGTCTCCTCAAAGTAGATTTTACTATCTGGTCTCAAATGTTGCTAAATAGTTTCTTAAGATTATCTGAACTGCGAACGCACGAATTGTTAGCCATTTTGTTTTGTAAGTCTAAATATTATAAATTTTACCACGCAATAGTATTGTGGTTAGGTAGGACTGAATTATATTCTATTTTGGAAATATCCTATTATTATTTGGACCATATTTCAACTAGATTTCATGACGAATTTTCATATTTCATAAGCATCGTTTCATCCATGAAATGTAGTATGACAGATGGCTTATGTAATATATTGATGTTTAACATAAAATAAACAATTTATGTGACATATATACACCTCTTATAAACATATCAAGTATTTATGTATATTAATATCCCGTAGTACGCGATACTTTTATTCGCTGTGAGTAAATATAATATTCATAGGGCAACTCAATTCATTAATAATATATGCTCTACATATTTGCCTTGGTGGTCACCAGAGCGAGTGATCACAGCTATAATACATGCATATAGATACTATTCAAGGAACCAAATTATACAGAACAAATCTGTAATAAGCATGGATTATGAGCGTGAGTGTTTTGTGTCGAAAAGGTAATAAGCGTAGCGATGGAAAATTAATTTCGATTTTAAAAAAATACTGACGGTAGGATGTTTGATAGACTTTAAAGGAAAGAATACTAGAAATTACCTTTTTGATACTCTATATGGTGTCCACACGCTAACATAGGTATGTAGGAGTAGCAGCTCTATACGACGGTTTCGGCTTTTCTATTCTGGGAACAGTTAGCTAGGAAATGCCAGCGTCATCTAGTTTTTAAAATACTGACCAACACAATATTGACGTGTAAAAGTGTCTTTTAAGATCTACTTACATATAAACATTTCATAAACACTTGACTTCATTTCATAAACACTTCATTTAATTTCATAAACACTTCATTTCATTTAATTTAATTTCAACGTGTAACATAATTGAAAATGACCAAAAAATATTTTTTTAAAGTTCACTGTTATTATTAAGTAAATCGTGTTAGCCCTAGCCTTTGTGCATTTAAAATTGCGTCTTAAAACTTGAAATAGTATTGAATTTTCTTTGGCTCAATCGGCGGTAGGTATGGCAAAATACATAATTTGTGAAAAAAATACCTGTATTAAAAATGACTGAAATTGATTCAGTGACCAATTATAAAAAAAAAAATTCAGGACTTGCGCCTATTCTGTTACAACTTGTATAAATCCTTGTAAGTTTCATGTTATTGATCCAATAAGAAATTTGTTTTTAAGACGCTATATACATACTGATATTTGATGCCAGATTCACGATTAGATTTAGATTTAGACATTTACAAGATCGAAGGAATTCAGTACGATATTAATCGTGTACAAATAACCTTTAAGCAAGGTTCTTGGGAATATAACCGTATTTAAATGTTATAATACTTGTGAACACGCGCTACACATATTGAAATTTAGTATTTCAAAGACTACATTACTAGATTAGCCTCTTTGCATGCGTTGATGTATTTCCGTGTTTTGTGAATTGTAGAAAACCGATGTAGAAAATCTTCTTAATCTCTAGTTCTACTAGATTGAAGAGGATACATAAATGGTAGCTGCATTTTCATTGCCAAGAAACGGTCAACATCACTGACAATGCGTTCGCTGAGTAATTTGATCTAAGCAGCATTTCAGTGGTTACAAAACACAGCAAAAAAGCCAGCCAAATTACAATGGACGATTTTGGTTACATCTTAATAATTCTCGAATTCACCAATGAAACTGAACGCATTCAGCACATTTGAACCGAGTTCAAGAGCTGTCAGTGTCAATATTCCATGACAATTTTGACACTGACAGCTCTTGAACGAGGTTTAGATGTGTCCAGTTTAGTATCATTGATGAAATTCGTCCTTAGTTATTACAGGTCTTTAATGCAGCCTTCTTGTCTAGAAATTTAGTACCTAATGCTCTCATTAGTTGAGTTACTCTCTATTTTTCTGTCTCATAAAGCTACATGCTTAATGATAGCGAGTCAATGCTGTTGATACTAGCAGACCGCTTATTTCTAGCCACGATGGACCATTGTCCAAACACTATTGCTAAGTAACGTCCACTGCAGAACCTGATTCCGTTTCGGTAATTGCTATTATTAACAATTCTAAGGTCGTGAAAATGTTTATTCTCAATAATAGGCAGGTCCGGACGCTTGACGGGCAATTTCACGCCCCAACATAGCTTGGAGCTCTAAATTATGTGCAAACTTGTTTACTTCGTTTCCGGGTCGAAAATTGCTGAAGAATTAGCTTTTATTTATAGAATTATTTAGTTTATTTTTTATTTTTATTGGAACTTTATTGTTGCAGGTTTCTTGTTTATCGTTAGATGTGGATTACTTTGTATGTACCAAATTAATTAATGTAGTAAACCAAAGTATTAATGTGTTATGTCTAAGTGTGGTTCATGGTCTACTTCTTATTTATTTAAGAAATGAAATTAACATAATCTGTTTTACTATGTCCATTACATAATAAAATATTGTTACATAAAATGGCCTACTTACAATATAAGGTTTATTTAGTCACTTGCAATTAAATATTTTTATGTTAATTCCAAAGCTTGCAAAACCTTGCTTTCCATTAGCTAACAGGCCACTTTACTGATAAAATAAATCCGGAAACTTGGGCGTGTCTATTTGGACAAGTTTAGTATTGAACGCAATTTTCGTTATCGTATTTTACCTAATACTTCCGCCTACCAAACCGCATAGTTAATAGATCTACTTAAACTTACAGGATACGTTGACTCAGACATTTTTTCTTGACCACAGATTTGTTTTATTAATCCACCAGAATGCTGTTTCATGGGCGAGTCATTTAAAAGTTATTTATATTCACGTACCTAATGTCCCTAGGAGATCAGCAGCAAAAAAAGATAGCCTACATTTTAGAATAATTAAAAAATGATATCATAGGACATTTATTTCCCTAAAAGCACCTTGAAATATTAACCAGTAATTTAAAAGGACATACTTAATTACATTACCGTATCGTACCTTAGGTCAGCTATGTTTAAAAAGTTTGCTCATAATACATTCAAACTTGGAATATTACAATTTGTTCTCTAGTAGGCCACCGTTGCGTTCTCACGGTACAGCAATTAGCAGGGATACGTCAAATAAATGCTCGCCTATTTGGTCTGACTTGCTACTGATTTAGTTAATGAAAATGTCGGTATGAGAACCTGGTAGTTTAGTGGTTTCTCGGAAGGCGCAGGTCTATTGCGGCTAATGTCAATATTATGCGTTGCGGAGCGATTAGAATGAATGATACATGTACCGAGTTTCTGAATGAAGTTGTGCAGTGAATGATGATTGAGCGGTATTTGTGATCTAAGTACTGAAGTGTTTGTACTTTCCTAGCGCTAATTTAATATAGGCTAAGGTGACTGATTATGGGACGGATTTCAGTGGTTTTAAATAAAAGATTTTTGACGATTACACATTGTGAAAGTTAGTTTGTCTTGCAAATAAAAAAAATCCTATAGTCATGGTATGATCTCACCAAAAGCTGCATAGAGTTGAGATGTTGGCCACAAACGTACCTGTAAAAATAATAACTTTTTGTTAGATATTTATTTCATTTCCCTCTTTTTTATATACATGTACATATTATTATTTTTAGCTTTTGTCAGTGGCTTCGCCCGCGTGGAGGTCAGAAATTAACCCACAAAAACTTACTACCGGGATAAAAAGTATCCTATGTGTAAATCCAAGTTATAATCCATCTGTGCGCCAAATTTCGTCCAAATCCGTTCAGCCGTTTTTGAGTGAAACTTTCACATTTTTAATATAAGTAGGATGTAAATATTATAGTCGCTGTTGTAGTCAAAATAAATTAGCGATATTCAATATTTATATCTAGTTTTTGTACCGAACATAATCTACAGATCATACTTTTGTTGTCTAGCGAATTGAGTAGAAAAATATAGGTAAACAAATCATAAAATTATTTCCATGGCTGAATAGTTCATAAAATTGTTACAATTAATCGTTAAGATTACTATCGCGCAGATAAATAAGCTAAACTCATTAGTATAATGTGAAATAGCTTTTTTATTTAACTTCTCAAACGTTGTTTTGTTAACACAATGAATTCGCAGACCATTAGAACCATAATTATGCTCTGAACTTGAAGTAGACGAACAAAGGTCACATCACTACGTAATTACAATGAAATATTCATAATTTTACGTTAATTACTTGAAGTTTACATTTTACTGTAATATATAGTGAAAGGTATTGTGTGTTCATAAAATGAGCCTATTAAAATTGATTTCAACATTCATAAATTCACTTCGCGATTTTATCGCGCAATGGGTTTTCAACTCTCGGTGGTGAACCGAGCTTTCTAGTTCGTCGAAAAACGCACTGTTCGATTTTCAACTTTCGGCGTCAAGCAGTGTGATGAAGTTCCAGCCGGTCTATTCTTTAAAAATCTCACCGTGAAAATATGGCGAAGCTATAAGTGAGGTGCCATCTGATGGTACGGATTAACACTATTGACAGCTCACTTCAAGCTCACTTCAGTCAAGTTTTCACAGTGAGATATTTGCAGAATACCACGGACGGACGTAAAAATACTGCAGTTCGCGAAACAATACTTTCGCGAACTGCAGTATTTTTACGTCCGTCCGAACGTGGACTAAATTTCCATTTTTATAAAGGTGTTAAAAGTGGGTATTATGATATTTTGTAACAAACCGCGGTAACATGCGTGAAATTGTGGTCGCGCACTGTGGACGAGCGCCCGGCGCGAGGCATGAGCGGTAGCGGGAGCGGAGTGGTGTATGAATGAAGGGAACAAGTATTATGAATAACTTTTTCTTATTTATTTATTTATTTAATACTTCATGCACTCAAATGTACAGAGCGGACGTGAGGCACGTACCCAGGTATGGTGTAATTTGTATAAGTAGGAAGTAATTAAAAACATAACTGGCAAAATGTGGGTCTACTATAAGTACACCCCTGCACCATCATTCGGGGAAATAAAGCGTGATGTTATGTGTTACATTATAAAGTAATTTCTAGACTTTTTGATCAAAATCCTACTTATTTCACCACAGTTATAAGAATAGTGTCCTCAGTCATAAAGTTTAAACAAAATCTAAGTTTAATAATGTTTGCGACGGTGCGACTGTGGAGCCACATCGCAAACTCTGCCCCGGTCAAGAGGTGTTTTGTCATGCTGTCTTTGCACTAACACCTGCACAATGGTAGACCTTTGTGAGGCCATCGTTAACGCTATCGAAGTGGCAGAATTCTGGTCGAAGCTTGTTTAAAGCCAACAATCGGAATCATCGACACGAATAGGAAGAAGTTTAATAATTGTACAATTTAAATTCATCACGAGAGCTTTGCTAGATTATTATGAAATTAGCAAGGATACAAGATGTAAGCTCTCTAAAGATGATTAATTAACACATAATCGCTTGCCACCTTTATCTTGTCTCCCATTGTACAGAAACAAAGAAGTTAAACTGTTTGGAAATACAGGTATAAAGGGAAGCGCTTGCATCAAATAATGAGCTTTAAACCCATTATGGCGCTTAGCAATTTTATTGCTCTACTTTGTAATAAGAACACTTAATAATTGCCAAGTTTTAAGTGATTTCGTCACTTTATTGTACCTATAAGGTAGACTGCGAGGATTTATCTCCTAATCGTGTGTAGGCGGCTGTCATTTCATTTTAAGAAACGTGATCGTTCTCTGCGCTTAGCAATTGTTTTTGGCAAAACAAAAGACGTTCAGTTTAATTTGTTTACAGGTAAGAAATAATTCAGCTGCGCTCAAGATAAGAACGTGTGTGAAAATTGCCAATGATTGTAACATGACCCAGATGGGCTCGTGGCTTAGTAATAACATACCGCACGGGTCGATGTATCAGGTTAAGCTACGCTTGCCAGGGTTGGTCTGTGGATGGGTGACCATCTTAACATACCAAGATTCCTCCATGCCTCAGAAAGCACGTTATGCCATTGGTCGCGGCTGTCGTTTGTGCATCTTTGACAGTCATTACGGGTCGACATAAACCCGAAAGTCTGACAACCCAAAGTGTTACCCAGTTACTGGGTTGTGGAGCTCAGATAGGCAGTCGCTCCATGTAAAATACTGGTATTTAGCTGCATCCGGTTAGACTGGAAGCCGACCCCAACATAGTTGGGAAAAATCTGGGCAGATTCATTATAACATGACCCAGCTAAGGCATGCTCGTTTTGTTTCATCCAAGTGTCCCAAGGTGCGCTAAAAATCAAGTTAAATTACAATAATTATATTGTAAAAAATTGCTCGAGAGTTGAGGTCGACTACTTTTTACTAACAAAACATAACTAGTGTTTCGTAAGTGACCACCAACCTCAACCTTAATTCGGTTTTCGTATATGCAGGATATGTTCAATAGCTCCCAAACAATTGTGGCACGGTGCCGCGGTGGTCGACTCAGTAAATGACTGCGTTATGCAAATAATGCAGATTGCGCGGGCACCATTTTCATTGTAGTATTTTTAGGACGCCATAAAGCTCACTGATTAAATAAGATTAGGATTTTGTATGGTGTTTGCTCACCTTTTTGCGCGAATTCGCAGGGAAACAATGATTTTTTAAGGAAACAATGCGCGCCATTAGCATAGGCTTTGTAGTAAAATTAAGAAGTTTTGCATGGAATAATTTTCTTAAAAAAACATAGAGTTTATTCATCATTCAAATACACATGTTTTATCAAAGCAAATACAAACCGGATCTCTGCGCAACAAATTCTTGGTTGCGGATGACGATGAATTGTGTCGGACAAATTAATTGACACTGCAAAAGTTTAAGCGATACGCTATCGAATCGAAATATCGTTCAATATCAATCGTTTGTCATATCGATTGTATCGCGACCATGACACGGTGGCCATTGCTTTCGCAACTCACGGTCACCCTTATATTTGCGCCAGTTTTATACGGTACATGCAATTAATGAAGTCGCTTATTAGTAATTATACGGTTTGGTGGTTCATGGGCATTGTTTTATGGTCACCATCGATTTGTCGCGGCCTCGACGCTTGCATGGGAAATGTGTTGGAATGTGAGTGGCTTCTGATACAGCCTTTATCTTATCTGCTTACGAATGACGGTAGTCTATAATTTGTCTGAATATTTTGCGTATACTGTGATCTTGAATGTATTGAAGTAATATGAATTGTACCATATCTCTTGTGTAATAAAGATACGTTTTGAATGTGAGAAAAGCAAGAGAAATTAAAGAAATAGGTATTAGAATACAGATTGTGTCTACGTCAATGGGTAAGCATCTACATAACTAAGCTGCCTTTCTGAATGAAACTAACTAGGCGTGTCAATCTCTTTACATACAAGTCATTGAGGATATTATTCGCAAAGTTATATGCATATCATGTTCCTCGATTCGCCTTCACTTTAAATTGACTTGTCATAACAGTTAAAAATACATATTTCATTGACGGCTTCGACGTAATGTAAATAAGATCTGTTTGTGATGTATCGATTTCTCTGAAAGCTGGCGTTCTGACCGCCATTCCATTTATAATCGAGAGAAATGTTGAAGCGTTCGATATTAATTGAATCCACCCACAAAAGTAGAGTGAATACATAATAAGATAGTGGTATTAGGAAACGGTTTAAACTTAATAAAGTTCACGTGCTATCAGCATCAGGAATCTGTATCGGACAGTGTTCGGACCATTTTAATTTAAAGCACAATTCTGTAAGTAGCGACACGCCCCGAGCGAAATATTTAATTCAGTCGTGATAAGTCGATATCAAATTAACGTCACAGCTTTAGTTCATTCGGCTATCGATATAAATTACGGCCCTAGCACGATAATAAAATAATGAGTGCCTTAGTGTTCGTGTAACGACATAATAGTATTAGACGTCCTTTGTATAGGGCTACCTGCCCACACTGTTCTGTGGGGTTTGATCCACTTTTGAGGCAGCATATTTGAATTTCAGATTTGAGTTTCGTATATCTTATAAAATAATACCTAGGTAATAATACTCCTTTGTCTTTGTAAGATATTTGGAAACATTCAAATCTAAATAGCTCCTTGTCTAGCTTAGTGGGTGGTAACCTTAATTATACAGGTCTGTGCTCACACAATTACGCCTTGCAGGTCTCCAACAATTACCTTTGAGGATTGGAGACCAATATGAAAGCCTTTATTGTGATTCATAGTAAGGAACTCCGTGATATCGGTTATTGCCGTCGGCGAACTAAGAACAAATTTTTTTTTTTGTTTTCGCTTCCGTTCCTTGATATAATAAGTGTGGGTCTACATTAGATTTATAATAAAGGCCGCGTTTGAAAATAAATGACTAACATGACTATTATTTTGCGTCATTGTTCGCCTTTCATAATGATTGTTATATAACATTGTGTGTCTCATTAGGAGAGTCCTATATCCAGAATGGAATTGGTTTAATAGAGTGAAAGAGAAATTAAAAACTTGTTTTCGCTCAAAAACCCGACCACAGGTCATGCTACAGGTCAGCCAATTTTTTTTTTCGTTTGTATAATATACGGAATATATATATAATTGTAATATCTCAAGCTGCAATAAGCAGAACAAACGAATATATATGTACTAAATCATCATCTGCCTAGCCTTTTCCCAACTATGTTGGGGTCGGCTTCCAGTCTAACCGGATCCAGCTGAATACCAGTATTTTACATGGAGTGACTGCCTATCTGGCAGTCACTCCATGTAAAATACTGGTATTCAGCCACAACCCAGTTACTGGGTAACACGATACTCCTTGGTAAGACTGGTTGTCAGACTTTTGGGCTTCTGACAACCCGTAACGACTGTCAAAGATCCACAAATGACAGCCGGGACCAACGGCTCAACGTGCTTTCCGATGGGAATGCGAATCCGGGGTATTGGTATGTAAAGATGGCCACCCATCCACGGACCAACCGCGGCAAGCGTAGCTTAACCTGATCGATCGACCCTTGCAGCTATTGTTTCTTAGCCACAAGCCCCTCTACTATACCACCCTGTACTATTTAAAAAACTAAAATTATAGTTGGCAGTGAAGCGCGAAGGAACTAACACTGGTACTCAGTAACGACCTTGTTAGTATATTTTCAAAGTTACTAGGTTAATTTATAAGCCTAGATTTCATGAATTCAGGAAAAAGTAATATTACCAAATTCTGAGTAACTTTGGCATTGCATGCAAAAATGCGTAATTATTGCGATGGTAAGTTATTTTTATATATATTGCAAATAGTTGCCTCACGCTTTACCTGCTATTGTTATTATATATTTTACTTTCAGTCTCTTTCATCCAATGATTTTGAATGTTTGTTAATTTAAGGACAAACTAAAAATAAAAACAAGCAGCTTAATAAAATTAGCAATGAATAGAGCAAGATATAAGATGCTAAAATGTTAAAGAAATAAAGTTGGCAATGGCTTTGAAGTTCATTTTTGAATAATTACGTTAGTAAGTAGGGCACAAGAAAATAACTTAGGAAAACTATAACATGGAAAATTATTCGATTGCTACAGATATCGACAATTATTTGCTGGCCCTTATAGGAACTGCGTCTGAGCACGTATACCTCAATACTAATGGGAATTTATATGACGTCTAAGACAGAGAAAACAGTGATCAACGGTCTAGATTACTATCGGCTTTGCGATTAGTTGCCCGTTGTATGGGAGAGTACGAGTTGTGTAGTATAATGTGTCTTGTTGTCTATTGGAGTCGTTTATCGTCAAGATATAACATAGATATAGACTATTGAAAGAGGAGGAATGATAATCTTTAATCAACCTATCCAATCTAGCTATCGGAGTCCATTCATGAACTCTTAAGTTACGCCACAACGCTAAAGTCTTCGCTATCTGTATCCAGTCTGTCCCAGCTACCTTAATGTAATTAATTTTTTATTGATCTGTTAGAATCTTATATTAACAACCTATTTTAATAATGTGCTTAAAATTGAAATGTCGACGACCTAATTGTTGTAAATTGTAGCAACACTCATTGTAATTGCTATTACATTCATCTGTGCGCACTCTTTGTGAAATTAGTATGAACATTATATCTAAATCATCAGAACACATCATAATTTATTTCTATTTATTTGTGTAAGAATAACCACAACATTCCATTATCTTGGTAAAGTAGATTTTTTGCACAAGTACAGTGTTGGGTCAGAAGTTCTAATTTACAATGCATAAAGCAAATGTCATCGCTGATGTAAACACAATCACTGCAACAGTGAGTCAGGTGCGAAATTCATTTATTGTCTTCATATTGCAACAGAAGTTACAACTGATGAACTACAGAATTACTTCCTTACAAGACATGATGTAACTTTATGTTTGGTTTCATTGCAGAACAATGAAAATGTAAGCTGTACTGAAACGGGTCAGAAAGTGTTAAAATAACACTTTGACGGTGTTGAAATACAAGAATACAATAGTGGTCATGGAATGACGGAAAAATCTTGAACTTGCCATAATGAGTAACTGACGAGTTTTCCTCGTTTCCTGTCAAGTTGCGTAAAACAATGGCTTTATAAAAATACGCCAAGTTCATTTATCATGAAAAAAGGACGCCAATACTGATCTTAATATAGGAAGTTTCACTGGTAACAGATTAGCTGACTCATGGTAAAACCAAAACAACCTATCGATCTAAAAATGAAACCACATGCTATTCAAAATGGTCTGATACTAAAAATCAGATTCACTGGTCATTGTGACGTGACATACATTGCCAATAACGTGGGCGATTTGCGAAAGCAAATTGATTGTATCGACTTTATTGGCACGATCCTACTCGTATATGAGTATCTAGAACACCAGTGACACAATTATTAAGTAATAATACATGTCACCAAATAAGTGTATATGGTCAGACGCGGACGTAAATATAACAATATATCATATCGATATATGTAAATAATTATGTATCTAAGTTTGTCCGGCATATCAGATTGCTTTGTCGCTGACTCACTGACCGGATACTTATAAAAACAGTCACATTAGTCCAAATCGATTTGTCATGAATCTCGCAAAAAACGATACCTACGTAGTCACTTGCAAAATTAAGGATCTAGTGATTGTTAGAATAAATGGCACCGCATATATAGACCAAGACAATGCAGCATCCAAAGGACACAATCATGAAGACATACATAATGATAATGACGAACTTACAGATCAAATATGAATTAAGAGGCGGCGTGCATTGCGTACTGAACACGCATCGCTGGACGATATAGCAACAGCGGAAGATGTCATAACATTGTCAACGGCTTGCGACGGCATGCCGGCCGTGGGCTCCTTGCCTCGCCAGCGAAACACTGTGAAGACATTAGTTAATCTGCTCGATACGGCCATCAAATTAATGGGGTTAACTACGCGTGAAGCTGGTTGATGAAGGCATATCATAGAAAATAGAAGCATGCCCACTGATATACATCGCGATAAAAAGCTCGTTTACTGTGAGATGTTAATGTTAGATAGGAGCATATTATATGGGCACCATGTATCTATCATAAAATTAATTTATCTGTAATTGATTCAATTTCATTATTTTTACCTATTTTGGTACAGTAATTTTGTTCTGGATGCATCGTTTTCACACATAATTATACAATGAATGTATGTTAAATATTGTAGTTATATCATTTTAAAAGAGTAACGGTGGAGTTTCTTGCCCATTCTTCTCCATACGAAACTACATTTTGGAAGGGGCGACTAGAATCAATTCTATTTTAATGTAAATGTTGACGTTCAAAAGTGCCTTGTATGTGCCTATTTGAAATAAATGCTTTGACTTTGACTTTGACTTTGACATAGGAAATTACGTTTTTTTATGGAAAGAAGTGAAAATAAAAAACTGACTGATACTGTCTTAAAATTATGTTTAAATAGATTAGCCTCTACTGCTATCACACAGGTTATTATATCGTTGAAGTTCAGCGAGGGGTTATAAAAGTTGTTGAAACTAGTTAATTAGCGACTATGCATGACAAGCAAAACAGAAGATCAGCACTTACAATTTACAGTCCTGAACATTTTCTAGCCCTTAATCTGCAGTAGACATGCTACCACCTTGAAGAGCATACAATAACACAGTTGCAAAACCATTCACACGTTATGTATTATATGAACACAAAGCGACCATAAGTCGGCTACGAAGGCCACGGACTAAGGCCGGACTTAGCCGACCAATTTTATTAAAGGTGATGAAATGATTACCTACACATGGTAATTGGCCATTTTCTGTATTGTAATATTTGTAATTCACTTGGTTTTTGTTGTTTACTTTTCCTTTGGAGCGTGGGAAAGTGTTGCAACTTTGTTATTAAGACTGATAACTTTATTAGCTCCAAAGTCGTCGGACGGGCTGCCGTTCGAGTCAAATAAGATAATGTCTTGTACTATTTATATAGTTAGATTGTGTTTAATTATTGCGGGTTTATTAGGAAGGTAATTAAAGATTGCGATATTCGGTATCAGTTACTTGGACTACCAATGAGGAGTTCATGTTAATGGACATTTTAAGTATTCAATAAGGTGGTTTAGAATCACTTACAAACGTAGTCTATATCCATTCATTCGTCGCAAGGAAATCGAAAGCTAACTCACTTATTCAAAGCAAATCTCATTGAAAATCAAGTCGTGAATGCGACTACTAAGTCATGTGAGATGGTCGCCGACATTCGGCCGACACCGGCGCGTATATGTTACGGCAGTGCGTGTAACCACGGATACTACTAACGGAAACTAGTTTTAGAATACATGTATTTAATTCACTATTCCTTCAAGATACTCAACCTAATGAACTCGTCTCGCCTTTTAAAGACGTGACACTTGCATTGACATCAATTCTAAACCTAACCACGACTCATTCAGGACTCAAATTTTGTTAAAAAAGCTATCGCAATGAAAAGTTAATGGTTTCACCTCTTTTGAAAGCGGAACAAACATAATCAACTGAAACAGAATTGCGGTAAAAAATAGTAACACATAACCAGTTATTTGATATGTAGGTAAAAAAAGAAATATTGCGCAAGGAATTACGAAATAAGCGTCGCTTTTGTGTAAAAATGCAAAATAATAAGTGTAGCTAGAAATCAACTAATGAAGCATGTACTTGAATCAATCGTAGTACTTATCGACGGTTCAGTAATCACGCAAAAACGTTAACGTTACGTACAATTAGTTTGCTAAATGCGCTAAAATTGGTTTTAAACGATTTTTGAAATGTGGATATTGTTATGACACGAGTCAATTTTCATTATTGAGGATGCAGGATCTATTTGAAAACAAAATTGGCTTGCTATTGTGGGTATTAAACGTGTCAAAAAGAGGAAAAATCTAATGGAACAATTACAAATACAATGCAATGTCATTCCGGTGTCGAGGAGCAAAGTACTAATGCAGTTGAATTGAAGTAACTAGCGTGACGGAGATTATAAGTGCATTCTGATCAGTGTAATTAGCTCTGTAGGATATTGAGGTCTATCTTTCACAAGATCATAGTTTTGATCAGAGGTCCTCAAATCCGTATTTGTTAATCTATTTTTCTAACATTGCCAATTAAGAGTTTCGCAATTGTTGCGTTGCATCAACTGTTCGGTTAACGAGCGTCAGACTAATCGGTTGCAAGCTGGCAACACAATCTTTTCTTTATAAAGTCGGATAGCAATTAATATTACTTAAGTCGAAATAATGAACGTTTCACGCCCGAATTGCCACATGATGGCGCTGAGCTAGAGAGCCCGATCTTGTTACACTTGGATAATATGTATCGTTTTCACCTCTGTAACATAACGAGTAACTACCAACCCTATCGTTTCCGTATACCTCGTATTTATGTTAACAGTAGCCATTGAAGTTTGCTCAGTAATGGAATAGTTGCTAACTAAATGACGTTACTTGCATACAATAGATTTCCTATTTCGCATTCAGTATTCCAGCTTTCAATAAATTGCAATGCTGATAAATACCTTTAAAACCTTAAACTAGTTGTATTGTAAACATGTTTTTAATACAGAATGAGCACGCGAATTTTATTGATTTTCTGTAATATGGATTGGTGCACTAAACTTTACTGAACAATTTAAACATATGGCTCGGTTCTTTTAGTAAATTAGCCACGTATTCGTGTGTTCACATGTTCAAGAACTGCCGCAGAACGTGACTGGCACGTTCACCGTATAGTTTGGTTTTCTGAGCGCGTTCTTAAGCCAAGTGGTTTCACTGTTCGATAGACACATTATTTTTGTATGTGGAGCGAGTTTACTTTCACTGTAGTGGTGTTAACTCTTTTTAACGGACTTCAAAAAAAAAGGAGATTCTCAACATTTTTTTCTATGTTTGATAACTCAGTATTCCGTAATGTATTGATTTATCGAACAATTCAGAAAATTCTTCTTTGGTTTGAAAGATAATACTTACGGAGTTGACCAAACTACTATGGGACTACCATAATAGTTTGGTCAAGTTCTGATTAGTTAGCTTCAATAATTCGTATTTTTTCCCACTAAGTTAATTAAGTATCAATATTAAAAACATTTGTATCAACATAAGAAACATTTAGGAACAACATTTAGTTTCTGTCACTTTTATTTACTAAGCGAGTAAGGTATACGAATTTGTGGTGGGGTAATAAAATAATAATATTTTCTTCAATTATTTGGTGCAGTCCAAGCGGAGACTGTGCGGCCCTTTTTTGGTCATTTTGTAATAACTCCACAAAGATCAGATTTTATTAAGCTCATTGTTTGTTGTTGTTTGTTTTACTTTCACTCGACCTGGTTTAGTTAACACCATAAACTATGAGATAAATTGCTGATAAACGGCAATTGACAAAGTAAAGCGGTTTTCCTGGAGCTTAGCTTCTTCAAATTAATCGCATAATTTCCTCGTAATAAACATGAATTGAAATATTAGAAAATAGGACGAAAAACATGAAGTTAATGTTGTGGGAAATATAATTATGTAAATTATGATGACGTGTAGGATGTGGGACGGATGTGGACGCTGCTGTTCATATTTTACGAAGTCAGTCGTCACCGCAGCCGCCTAAAGTAATATTGAAAGTTTACGATTTCTGTTTTATCAAATATGTCAATTTACAGTACCTTTTACGTTTACTTTAAAACATAATTTCTAATAAAATTGTAGCTTATAATTACCGTTATTTTAAGTAAATATTTTCATTACATAACGTCATGCCTGTGATTCCCTAGGAGTTAGAAGGAGGCGTAAATGTACCTATAGTTTTTTCCACCCTGAGCCTCGAGGGCAGGCTTAGGCAATTTAACTGTATTTGTGTCATTACTAACAATACTAATATAGACTATACGACTTTCTGTTACTAACTCATCACTAACCAACCTATGGACTGTTCATTTTACTGTGTTCATGTCTGACATAAATATTTTAATTTCTTTTATTTATTTTATTTTATGTTTGCCATCTATAAATTTTCTCTCTGGTTGCTTTACTGTCATGTCGACGTTATTTATGTTATGATTATTTAATTATTTATGTATTAATAATGTTTTACATTATATATACTTTCACAGCGGTTGCTACATTGTTTTCTTCCTGATAGCTACTGGCTATATAATGACTTGATATAAAAACTGATTCCTGTATGTACCTATGTTACGTCGGGGTAAGTTATTATAAAAACTTTAGTGTTTCACACTATTTGTCGCAGTCAATTGTGCTTCAAATGTAAGTGTCACAACTCTCGCTTGATTGATTTCACGCTAAATAGTTGTAAGTCAACAGCATTGCATCGAATTTTAAGTTTTTCAGTAAACTGCAATCATTGTGTACAATAATCACATGTTATTGTAGATTATCAAAATGAATAGCTACTTGTTTTGGTCACCAATGGGAAGGTTCTGCCATATTCAGCAGATATCTTAAACTAAGAATCGCACGACTAAATGGTGAAGTTTAAATAACGCCATTTTAATTTACATAGTTTCCATTTTATGCTCTAATAAACAGCTGTTGGTTCCTAAATTGACAGTCCAATAAATCTCAAACACAATACATGATCGATCGGCGCGTACGCAAACGTTGAATATTCATGAGATTATGTTATTTACGACAAAACATGAATAAAGTTATTCGATAACGGTACATTATAATTTGATCTACATTGATCCGGTCTTGTTCTGCTAATCAGGGGACGTCGATTATAAATTATTGATAAATCAATACTCTGTGAATATTAAAAATCGATTCCAATGCTGTTTGTTTCTTTTTATGGAGTCATGATTACTTTATGTGTTAATTTTTTAAGTGGGAAACTACATTTATCAGGTTTTTAAACTAAAACATCATCATATATTAAACTAAAACATACATCAAGTGAATGAACTTTATGATGATGTTTTAGTTTAAAAACACGATAAATTTTGCGTTTTTTTTCCGTAATCCACTTGGACACTTTCGAATGTGTCTAGAAATTAAGTTATTTATTTTTAATATAGCTTTTGTCTTCTGTCTACCAATCGAAAATGAAATTGTTTCTGAGAATATCGACTGCCACTTACTGTGAGAGGAGGATGTGGTTCTGAAACTGTTTGTTTTTTGTCAACGATCATATATAAAGAACGAAAAAGAAAATTTCTCGGAACAACCTCTCAAAGCATCAGGAAAAAAGTGTCATGATAAGCTATTAGAACGAGAACTCAAACATGTCCCCATGTTTCGACATGCCATGTTCTAGGCGCCGTTTATAAGAATACTAATTAGTTCTAAGTCAACTTACAAGCTCAAATGGACCAGAAACCTCCCAGTTTGGGTGGCTATAGTAAAAGTTGTTCGTGTGTCACCTATCGGCTCGAAACAGGTCACTTGACATGTTGCTAAGTGCGCAATGTCCGTATTAATTACTGTTGTTATGGTGAAATTGCGATCAGACGAAAAACTGGTGTATGTACGAAACAAGGAAGGACTTGGACGCATATAGTTCAGCTGATATCATAAGCTTGTCTTATAACAAAAACTTGAGAGGTGTCCAGGGACATCCGGATGGAACGAAGTTCCTTTCGATTAATTAGTGAAGGAATTGTAATAAAATTTTAAAAATTGTACATATACATACACACACAAACACACACACACACACATGTATATATATATGTGTGTGTGTGTGTGTGATATATATATATATGCACTCTGTCTGTGTCTCTGTCTGCAGAGATACACGCGCACGCCGCACGGCTTACAACAATGTAGCAAAAAGTGTAGCTACAACTTTTGGTCTTAATTTTTTCCGTCTAGCCTCCTTTCGCAACGCGCGATAAGGAACTTCGTTCGTTCCAAAAATTGTCAAAATATGTCATATTTGACCATTACCGCTATGATAACCATCTCACAAACCCACTCATAGCGTTTAAGATATTCCGATCTCTTTTCTTTCATCATCGGCTAGCCAATAGGCTACCAACCATGTGGTCACGGTACGCTTTCGAGGCTTGTATTTCTGACGAATTTAAAACCAAAGTAGAATATTTACATTTGCTCGTATTTTCACTGGCCTTCAATACAAAAGACATCAACGCACGGCGATATAGTAATTATTTACTTAAATTGGGACGATCTTTCTTAAGAAACTGGAGCATTTGTTTGTGATGGGTTCAATTATAATATGTTTTCCCCGTTTTTACAACTAGACACACCTCATCTGGACATACCTCATTATTCTATTGGCCTCCTAATTTTGTAATTTTCGTTTTACTGCCCTTTTCCGAAATTATATGAGATCAGCGCAACATGTTTCCCTCTTCATACAACACCTGTAATCTCAGCATTCATATTGTATGGCAGAAAAAAGTATACATACACCGAGAACTTTAAGCTTCGATTGACTTTATGAACACTCAGTAGGTACAGGTTAATAGGCTGTGCCCCACGACTTATTGTGCAACTTTGTATTATGCGTGAAGTCCTTTTCTTGTGTTTCGGTAGTATTAGTATTATCTCATATGTCAAGGTTGCTTTGTAAGGAATTTGACTAAACGGATTATGGTGGCTGGTTGTGCTGCAAGGTAATTTATGCCTTCTTTGTTTGTTTTGAAGTTGGTCTTTTATATGTAGATAATTATATGCAGCTTTTTTCCGCATTTATTTATCTACCCCAGAGCTCATAAATATTCGTAGTCTGCTTTCACAATTAGCTAATCCGCCAGTGTTTTGTTTTGCATTTAGAGATTTCTCCGTATTTGCATTTGTTTTGGATGTTATTGTTTCAAAGAAATATTGTGGATCATCTTATGCGTCATTCAAACTTGTAAACTACATTAGAAATATGAAACATACTTGAAATACTATTCCAACTGTTAAGTATTTTTAACCTACTTTAAAACTCCTCCTTGGAGGTTCTTAAATCGACTGTTTTTTTTTTGTTACCTCAGAACTTTCGACTGGGTGAACCGATTTTGATGATTCTTTTTTATTTGAAAGCTAGTGCTTTCTTTGTGGTCCCATTAAAAATTCATATAGATCTGATGATGCGTTTCGGAGACAGGCATCTAAACTCTTAAAAAAATGACAGCAAACAAACCGCGATTGCTGCTATAACACAAATATGCATTGTTTTGACCCCAAGGATGATGAAATTATAAATTGTGTGGGGTAGGTACACTGGTAACTAAAAACTGAAAAATAAAAAACTTAAAAAAAACCAACCGAATTCAAAAAAAAAACACTAAAAAGTGAAAAATAACTTTAATTTCGGAGGGCGGTGACAAAAAATTAAATTAAATACATATCCAAAGTCCGACCGACTTCCGAAATTAAAGTTATTTTCAACATTTTTTTTAAGTTCATGTTCATGGTTTATGGTTAACCGCTGTCTCAGATTTTCATGGTACGGAGCACATCAGGGGGCCTACTCTCTAAGCACGAAATCCGTAATCTCAGTTGAAGTTACGGGCGATTCCTACTCCGTATCACTTACGAACGTATGATTAGTTTGGGGCCCACAAACTATGAATGAATTACTACACGATTTGACAGCAGTCCCTACAGGGATATAGGGATATATGGCCGTTTTACCCGTCCAAAAAATCTAATTAATCAGCTGTAGGAGTAATTTCGAAGTTTCGAACAATTTTCGAACTGGCCCGTATTTTCGTTGACGGAGTTAGAGAGTAGGCCCCCAGATGCGACTACGATTGTTGATTCAACTTAACCACACTTATTAAACGAATCATAGCATACAAGCAACTTATAATTTATAGTTATCATCACAAGATTGAATAACTAAACATTACGGAATACTGACATAATCGGTTATGCATGGCTGGGAAATGTTTCTTTCTTGCATTCTTCCTTTTATAAATTACTAGCTTTTTTCAGCGGCTTCGCTCGCATAGAGGCCGGTGTATTATACATATAAACCTTCTTCTTGAATTACTCTAACCATTGAAGAAAACCGCGTTAAAATCCGTTGCGTAATAATCCTAATAAATTATGATTACCAGCCAGGGCTTAAAAAACTTTAAACTAGAGCGATTGCTTCCTAAGGGCACCCCCTGTGAGGTACGGACCTTGGCATCGCTGGTAGAGGACAGCAAGGGCCAAACTGAATCGGTCTGAGCGTACAGAAACGAAAAGCGACTTTGTTTTATACTATGGAGAAATGTACACATAAGCTAGTAACTTCTTCAAGTTAGCTCTAAACAAGGCAATTATCGCTATGATATTGCAGAAAAAAATTAATGTGTTGGCGTCGCTTGTCAAAGATAAACTCGGTATTATGAAGAAAGATTGGAAAGTGTATGCAGGCTTAAGAAATAGTCGTAATGTTAAAAGGAAATAATTAGTAATAAGTGATTGTATTACTTCACTAATAAAAGCAAAATGTATTACAGATATAATTCTGGAGTTGTTATTAGTTAAAGATTACGTTAATACCATTTAGCACCTCCATGAGAGATGTTGGGGATTTTCTTGAACGTTTCCACTGTCAAGACGTAACAATAATTACGTAGCTTCTTCACAGTGTTATTAGTTTGCGAAATAACATAGAAAGTCTGTCACATTGTCTGTTTGTCGTGTTCACGTCAACTCGTGAACGAATTTCGGATAATTCGCGATTCAGATGTCTTCATCATGTGATATGAATGCCAGTATGTAATGGCACTGCCACTTGTGAATGGCGCAATTGTCTGACTGTGACTTATAACCAGAGGTCGGAATTAGGTAGAGTTATTTATGTTCTTACACTGATTTCATACAGCGAAATAATAAAGTGGATATGCCCCTAATTCCGGGAATAATTTTGAAGAGCAGAAAAATCCCGTGATCTAGTCAATAAAAAGTTATTTACTTTTACACAATTTAAACCACTGCACGCGCGACGTTGCCAAATTTACGTCAACGACATCGGATGTCCGAAGTTGCGAAATTCCAATGCGCACTTGCGCAATTTGTATTGGGAATTTAATACCTACACATAAAAATTGTATGTTAATTATCTTTGTTTTATTTGTCTTATCTATCTCTGAGGTTTTTATTATTATTTATTTGTAATATTGTTGGTCACCCGGGATTGTCTATTAGAAATCCCGGGAAGATCCATATTAATATCAACATTTCGATGCAAGTACATAAATAACTCTATCTAATTCCGACCTCTGCTTGTAACCCATGTTGACATTTGATCACAAAGTGCTTTTAGAAATAACATATAACCATTGTATTCGAGGTGAAGTTGATTGTTAGGTTTGCGACCGACCTTGAATTTTGGTGAACTTTTCACATCCTTGTTTATTTATTTGATTTATGTTAAGCCTGCTTACGCAAGCTTATATTGTGTAAGCGCATATATGTGCGCTTGAACCTTTTGTTTAACAACTTAGTACCAAATAAAAGGTGAAAATGAGTTGTTACAGTTGTTTACAAACTTTTAGAGAAGTCGTTACGGAAGCTTCAAATACATTGAAATAATGACAGAAGAATGCTGACAGTCGTTTAGGTTAACAGTGTTGGTATACAGGATGATGAACCCAGCATAAGACCCCATAGAGTAAACATTTATCGTCGGTTATTTAAAAAATCTGCTCTTGTATAGAACAGTGCAATACCTACTTGGTTGAAATGTATGGCAGAGCAATTTTTTGTTAAATAACCGTCGGATATTTTCAACGCAGGGGATTCTTAATTATAAACTGCATCCATGGTAAGTTCGTCAATGTCCACCTGCCACCCTATATATATGCTATCATAAAAATGTTTTACAAGAAACAAAAATGATATATTTGAACTGGTAAGTAGGTATTTGCTCCGTGTGGTGCCGGACGTAAAAGAATAGCACCATCCCATTTCTTCCCATGGGTGTCGTAGATGGCGACTAAGGGACTTATTAGAGAATGGGCAGCAGCGTTCTCTATGCATTTGACCACCATACTGCGATCGCCAACCCGCACCCACAAGGGGGGATTTGGCATAATCGCCACGCTTGGAAGGCAAACCCCCCCTTTTGGGGAGGCTTATGTCCAGCAGTGGACGTCTTTCGGCTGATATGATGATGATGAAGTAGGTATTTCAGTCATAGCAAAACCAATGATCCAATTACTATCATTGATTCATATAGCAGATAGCTATATCGTTATTCGAATGGTCACTGAAATACCTTTCAAAGTCAGATGGCCGTGTTATCCACCAGATAACATTAAATTTATGCAAATAAATGCCAGAGCAAGGTAAACAAAAACGATTGATTGCATTCCCAATGGCGTATTTTATACTAAACAATGGTCCATATCTTAATCAGAATGTCAGAATGAGATTAAATATGGGCCCTTTGCTAATAGAATATTAGCCGTTTGATTTGTTTTAATGGTGTTGAAGTCTTTGAATGCATATTTCATGGGACCTTTGAATTATAAATGGGGTACCTAGTTATGTATATGCATGCAAATATTGAATCGATGGGAACGTAACTAATAAACGCTGTTCACAAATTCAAAACCCCAAAAATTTTGTCAGTTTAAATCAAATTGACGATCTCTATTTTTCCGATAGCTGTTCGCTGTCGGGTGCAAGGCAGATCAGGTTGCTGCAATGTGTCATTTTCGGTACAATAGCCCGTCGAATAGTTATGCCGATGTGAAGGAAATCTCAAGGTTTCTGTTTTTGGCATGTAGGTGTTCAATATTTTGAATTCGCGCCATTACTACTCTGCCCTGCTAATTGTATCTGCAGTAATCGACACTTATGGGTTTTCACTTTTTTGCAGAAATGGCATCCTTAGGGGCAAACATATAAGGGAAAAATAAAAATATTTGGGTACTTAGATTTCCGCGTTTTTCTCGAAACGGGAAGTAATAGTACTTCCCTGCTAATTGTAAATGCAATACTTGCAAAAAGGCGATTTCGAGAAAAACGCGGAAATCTAAGTACCCAAATATTTTTATTTGGGTAATTTGTTTAGTGTTTAATGAAAAGTGATCACAGAACACTAAACAACAAAAATTTTATGTTGCTGAAACTCCATTGAATATTTATTTCAGTAACTTTCAAGAATGGTTTTTTTGATAGTATTACTATCGCCATAATCGCATAAAGGAACTCAAAGGTGTTAATGAGACTGCGCTAGCGTCGTATACATTACAATCGGTGGGCCGCGATCACGTTCTACTGAACTCGACCGAACGTTCCGTTTCCATAATGAATCATTACAATTATCAGCCAGCCTCCGGTTTTCCACTTAATTGAATTTAATTCTCGTACAATAAATACGTTAAAAGTGGTTTGAATAATCGTTGAAATGTTTGCAAATTGTAATAACAATGGAATCGAATTACATTTGTATTATGAATAAGTTGGTAGATTAGAAATTATGTTCCAGTTTGATTTCGCAGTGAGGTGGTAATACCAGAATCTGGGTGAATGATTTAATGGGCCCAAGAAAAAAATCCCACATCTTTTAGAAATATGAGGCTTTTTAAAATAAAAAACCCTACATGCACGTTTTTGCGACAGCCAGGTGGCGCCAGTTATTTCCTATTAATTTATTCAGAAAGTACCGATACATATCACGGCGATATAGTTGCAAAACTAGCGTATCAGTGATCTAAATTACGACTGATCTGAATAGCTCTCAACTATCAAGTCTGATCGATATTACTTTGACAAGGGCGTTGTCGACATCCGTATCTTACGTTTGTTTGCGATCTCAAATCGATTAGATTCGCTTTTAAAATTGTCATACAACGAAAGGTTTCGATGCCGTGACGTGTCGTAATAAAATTAACTTTAACACCTGAGGCCGAGTTGCTAAATTCGTTCGGGGAGAAGTAATGTGGAATGCAATTGTCGTGAACCGCGGCTGGCACATTCACGGTACATGGCCTTGTCTACAATGAGCTACACCATTAATGGTCCGGAAATTATAAAGCTTTTGTCGTGTACTGTACATTCGGTGTAATATAATTTTAGTTTTTGCGGTTTGAGTTGTGCCTGCCGTCCGTCGCCAGAATTGGATAGGTGAACGATTTCGTAATCAAACGAATAATTGTGTTAGTGTGCTCTGCGTTACACTGATTATTAGCATACTTTTTGTATACTACTACAATATTTATTACAAAAACATCAACAGTTTTCTTATAGAGATCGCAATTCACTGGAGGAAAATTCTTCAAATGAAAACCTAGTTAGTTATTAGACTAAAACTAAAGTTAATTAGTAGGAATTTCATTAAAAGTGTTCACAACAGCTATGTGAACACTCTAAACGTTTCATATAATAACTTACTTCTACAAATTCTAACGGCTTTTAATGAATTAGAAAAAGTGGTACATTTCTTGAGTTCTTATTTTTTGTTGGTTGCGTTAGGAATTAGTAAGTGTAAAGGTAGGGTACCTAACGTTAACGTAACGTGCGTAAGACCAGTTTCATGTTATTTCTCAACCTTGTCACCAGTGCTCCAGTGTTCAAACCCGTTGCACCACCAGTCATTGCACTCCAGTGCACCAGTTTGGCGAAAGTAAAAGTCACTGCGAACGCACTCGTTCTTGAACCAGTGCTGTAACTGTCCACTGCACTTAATGTTGTAATGCTTTTTATTTTACAAAGTCGATTTCAAAACATAGCAGGCACATCCTTTTTACCTACTTCTAATCTCGTTAAATACTAATCGTGCAAAGTAAATTGGTATCCTACACTTAACCAGTAAACTTTACGCATTGACTATTATGGTCTATGAAACCAATACGTTCTCACCGCTGCGTCGAAACTAAATATGGCATCCAAATAGTACTTTGACTCTGTATTGGAGAGCTATTTACTAGAATTAACTGAGTCAAAAATGATGTGGAAATGTAATCGTAATTTCAGCCGAAAAACGTCCATTGTTAATATTAACACAAATAATATATATTAACCACCCCAAGTATTGTTACTTCGACTGGTTCTGAACTTTCCGTTTTTTATTCAGCTTAGAAAAGTATATAATTGTAAAAGAAAAAAAAATGAGAATTAACGGAATACTGCCTGAAAATTACTGGTAATTCTTTTGCCAACTCAGAAAAACTATTCGTAAAACGAATTGATGACAAAAATGGGTTTCAGGGCGATCTGAACACCATTTTTCTCTCCAATCTGTACCAGATGGGAACAAACAACGAAAGTTGAAAACTGATTGATTTATAATGCGTTGAAATAAATGTACTTTCGTGATTGAGGTGCAACCCGTTAGACCAGTATCCGGTAAATGGAAAATATAAAGCAGCTAGACTAGTCAATTAGATACTTTCGTAGTCTAATTATAGAAAACTGCACCCCGTGGTTTCACCTGCATAAGTCTATTTTCCATGGGAATATCGGGATAAATAGTATCCTAAACTAGGGGATATCGGGATAAATAGTATCCTAAACTAACTAATGTCCTAGACTAGGTAATGGCACATCCGTTTAGCCATAAAAGTGTAACGAACAAACTTACAAAAAATTAAATCGTTTTTTTACATGATACGAGAAGGGCCATATTTTTAGTTACATCTACGGGTTTATTTGCGGTAACTCATTATTAAGCTCTCGGTAGCTGATGAATCGGACGTTAAAGGAACATAAAAAAATGATTTACTGTAGTTTGATAGGCAAATTTGAATAACATTTCAATAATATTTTCGTAAACCGAATAAATTAAGCTGATTTATTTAGTTTAAATAGGCATTAATGTTTAAACATATGTAACGGTTATTCTTTTGTACCAGCGTTAAAAAATAAATTAATGCCTGCTGTAGGATGCTTAAATTGTGTGGTAATTAATAAGTTGTAATTTATATCTCATTGAAAAAAAGAAGCTAACAGGGCAACAGTTGATACAAACTGGTTTAGCAAAAGATTGAAACCCATTCGCCATTTAACGATTTACATCGAAAGAGTCGTGAGCTAACTTTCAGAATAACATTATAATGAATTAAACCAAATGAAATATTTTCAGTATAAACTAAGCATTAAAATAATAATGCCTATGAATTCTTAGAATGGCTGTGAAAGTTTCGAAACAATAATAAAATATTATCTTGTTTGTTAAAATTATGAGAAATTTTTTAGTGTTTAAAACATGCTCGTATACAATATAAAACTTTCTCGACTAAGTTAACTTTCAATTGCACCGGCAATTGAAACGTTTTTCTATTCCGAGATTATGGATATGTATGAATCATGCAAATATTACGGGTAAAAGTTTTAATTAAATATTATAGTATAGTAATAGAGATGCAAATAAAATACACGATCATTACCTATGGGTAGTCAAGAGCTAAGCTTAAGGTGAATCCAGTCCACATTTTTTCCTTACACACTTCGGGAGTATATTACTCCACTGTTCGAAAATGTACATCAAAAATTAAACCTGGTATGATTTTGTCTCATTATTAATATTGTTTGTACGGAAACAGAATACTAAAATAAAAAGGCATTAAAAAGTTAGGAGCCAACAAAGATTCGTTTTTCTTGCTAATTTAACCTAAGTTTGGGCGTGATTAAGTCATAAAAGAAGTGTAAAATTTGAAAAACCAAGTCGGTACCGATAAAGCTCAAATATCAAAAATTTCAATAAACTTTATTGGTTATTGATTTATGTAGTGGTTTTTTCATAAAACCCAATCTTCCGAAGGACTGTTCTTAATTTTTTACCAGCCTGATGTACTATAAATGATCCTGCATCTCACTCAATAATATTATGCGTGTAGACTAGCTTCTAACTGCTCATCACTGATACTACCTCTGTCGGACACGATGCCTGGTGAGACAGCGTGCTTTTTAGCCAGGCCCATCAGTGAGCTCGAGCTCACGACTAGGTTCCCCTTAAGGCAGAAATCAAAAAGGAATTAGCTTCTCCTTCGATTCTAATCAAACTAATATTATACATATGAAAGTTCGAATGTTTTGATGTTTGTTATTCAATCACGAAAATATCTGAATGGATTTGGATGAAATTTGGCACACAAATAGAAAGAAAAAGTATTTATTGTGACTCGTACAGGAAATACAATAACCGTAAGTAATACTAAACTAAACACATACTCGTAGAAAAATTAACAACTTGTATTAACACTGGATACTTTTTATCCTGGTAGTACGTTCCCGTAGGATAATTTTCGACTTCCACGCAAGCGAAGCCGCTGGTAAAAGCTAGTATAATCATATAACGCCTGGTACCCAAAGAGTTTGGTAGAAGTGTACCGTATGATATAGTACCTACACCCACATTTCGCCAGTTATATTTAAGACCCGTGTAATAACAGGCGAGCTTATTGCCATCGAACTTCCAAAAAACCCATTAACAATTTGCACGACCCGGGAACGAACCGAACGCAAGAACTCATGCTCAACGCCTGCGACCACTGAACCAACGAGGCTACAATTATTTATATTGACATCTTTGAGTAAACTATTAATTTTATGCTATATATAACTAATTTTAGAAACAGTTTAAAATCCTCGTTTGTATCAACGGTGAACCAGTTTGCAAATTGGTTTTAAAGTTTTTAGTTTACACAAAAATAAGCTACTAAAACGTTTCAACAAAACGTTTCATGAACCGAGCTTAACAATCGAGTAATTTTATCTTAAATTTGCGTTTCGTAACTCCTTACATTTTATTTCTTATTTTTTATATCACTTTCGCTAAACGGATTGATGATGACGTCACATGTAATTGAAACAGGTAAAGAAATATTTTTTTTCAATAAATCATAACATCATGCCTGTATTTTCAAAGGGTTTGGCAGAGGTGTAACTATAGTACACTCACTTTTCGCCAGTTATGTTTTAAGTCCCATGTAACACGGGGCGAGCTAATCGCCATCAACCGGACACAAATTCAGACTCCGAGTAGCTACTGAGAACCTCCAGATGGAACAACCCAGCAACACCACCCGACCCGGGAATCGAACCGCAGCCTACATGCTCAGCCGTAGCCCTTGCAACGACTGGACCAACGCAATCAAATTAAATTAGAACAAATAATAGTAGGTACCTACGTATGTGTTGTCTTCCTTAAAATATCAATAAACTATTTTTGTTTAGGGAGTTTATCGAAAAAAAGAACTTGTCCTTAATTGATTTATTTACACATTGATAGCATCCAAGTGTTTACACGTTCCACTTACTTTATTGTTAAGTATTTGACAAACACTCAAACGTATGTTTACTTAAACAAATACTTGACCGTTTTATATGTCCTAAAGAAACACTTATGGAAAATCTATTTTCATTGTTTACTTCCGATAACCCGTTATTACGCGAAATTCTAGTACTTTAAATGGTGAAAGCGTTAATAATAATACTTGTAGTACTTAATACAACTAGAATTGCCTACAAATTGTCGTAGGTTGTTGCTACACAACACCAAGACCTAGATTTGATACCTATCAACAAGTTCCCATAGTGTTTTAAGACGTCGTGTTCGCAATCCATTACCGGTCGCTGTCTACTTGTCTATTGCTTTCGATAAGGACAGCAGGTAATGTGCAGTTCGGCAAGAGATTGTGTGGAATGTATGTAAGTTAGTAATCATGGGAACAGCGTTCTAGTGCACCAGCTGTTCTCAATATTGTAAAACAAGTAGATCGCTCCAATAAATACCGAATCGCATTACTGAATTAAATTTAATGCCTTTTATGTGGCCAGATGCCAATTACGATATAAACACATGTATGTACTGAGTTGTAACGTGCGGTTTCGGGAGTAAACGTCACGATCTTTGAATTAAAATTTTATCTTTTGATTCCATTTTGGTTAAAACTACTTTCTAACATTTATGAAACGTGCTGTGTTCTTATTTAATTTCCCAATAAGTGCAATATACATACATAAAAGTTTGGGTGAAAAGTTATAACTAAGTACCTACCTTTACCTACATTGTTTAACCCTTTGAGCTACGTATTCTAAAAGCGACATTACGCGTATACTGGAGACAGCTCTCTAGTGAATACACGGCTTTACGTTACAAGAATTCGCATAGCGTGAGCCTTAATCTTTAATTAAATGTAAACAGTTCGCACAACATCACCTAACCTAATATTTATCCTGAGTAAAATCTGGTCTCCATGCATATAATTATTTGCATTTCCGACACAAATTGCGACCGAGTCTCAAACTATTTACGTACGCAATCGCAATTATGTTGTCGAATCGAGTTCGATGACAGCCGAAACGAGACGACGAGAACTAAGCATTCGATGCCACGGCCGAGCCATCGGTCTTGACCTACACCACGCCTGCACCGATGCGTAGACACAGAAAGAATCGTACCATCCAGTCGTAAACAATCGATTTAATCCGCAATTATTATAATCGATTCTTCAATCGATAGGATGGTTGCTGAACTTGACAATGCTTTCTAAGATTATTTGTAGTTCTCATTATCAAACGATTTTCTATGTAGTTATGTAGATGTTACTAGTTTCTAATAGGCTGAATATTTGGCAGACATTTCTTTGACTCTTTTAATTTAGAATTCAAAACTTTGTTAGAAAAAGGCACTCATAAAAACTTTAAGTTTAGAAAACCTGCTTCAAAAAGAGGCCTGAGGTCTTAAATGTTTCGGAATCTACTTTTTGCGGAAACCTTTGCCCTCTTATTCATAAACGCTGCTTAAAATTTATAGATGTTTAATCGTCAAAAATGTATGGTTAAACAGTCGCTATTCACCACTTAAGTTTAAACAGCGTTTATAAATAAGGGGGATGATGTTGAATATTATAATAGTCTAGCCTAACAACAAATATAACATGTTAGGCTATTTCTAAACAAAATATTCCAGAATGCGCTTCAAATAACAATCAAAGTGAACGCTTGGAATACGGAATATACCTACCTATGTCCGCTCATATCCGCGTGTCTGCGCACAATTAATAAAATAATAATTTTAATTAACTCTAATATAATTTATATTATATTTTATTTGTTGGGTACACTAAATGAAGTACGAGCCTTTTATTCTACTTCCGCCGTGTTGTTTATTTTTTAATAACCTTTTTGTTGTGACATGCATTCAAGCAATTAGTTTATCGATTTTAACAATCTGACCTGGCACAAAAACTATTCTGACAATAAAATAAATCGAGTATAGGTACCTAAAGTTTAATATCGGAAATTAGAAATATAGCAGAGTCATGCCAATAATAACGGCCAGTCGCATACAGGCGCAAGGTTTTCTCATTTTATAGTTTCTCGTGACAATTCACATAATAACTCGCAAACCGGTTGCCAAGCTACGAACTTGAGAACATCGTATTATCGCTTAAATAATAATATTTTAATAATAAGCCGATGAGGCTCGTCGTACGAAAGGGAAATCTGACCGAGGCAATGGCAGCTACTTACCTAGCTGGAGCGGTCTCTTTAGAAAGTTTTAAATTATACGTAAGTGAACTGGTAACATTGACGGTGACAAGACCATGCGCAGGCGACGGATGCTAACACCGCAACTGATGCCATAGAAGCTCATAACTATTCAAGACACTCCATAAAATACTCACTCAAGAATATTAGCTCAAACAAGAATATATTCATTCGGTAATACATAGGCGTGAATGAAATTCAATACCAATGATTTCCCGCTGGTCGGTTTCATTAGGCTTGATTTTATCAATATTTCAAATAGGCTAGGCTGCTTGCAAATCGTCAATCAATAATTTGTTACAGAACCCGGAAAGATTCTAAATCGGAATAACTGCATATCACTTCATTCGACTTCTCATCGAGTGGAACGGAACGCAAATCCGTAATAGGGACATCACTGGGGTTAGGGGCTTGTGGCTAAGTAATACTAGCCGCACGGGTCGATGGCTTAAGTTAAGCTACGCTTGCCGCGGTTGGTCCGTGGATGGGTGACCATCTTTACATACCAAGACCCCTCAGTGCCTCGGAAAGTAAGTTAAGCCGTTGGTCCCGGCTGTCATTTGTGGATCTTTGACAATTAATACTGGTCGACAGAAGCCCGAAATTCTGACAACTAGTCTTACCAAGGGGTATCGTATTATCTAGTAACTGGCTTGTGGAGGTCAGATAGGCAGTCGCTCCATGTCAAATACAGGTATTCAGCTGCATCCGGTAAGACTGGAAGCCGACCCTAACATCGTTGGGAAAAGGCTAGCCTAGTCCTTATTAATTATCTGCCAAGGCAGATAATTAATAAGGGCATAACTAGGGATTGCAATCCCGCAGCTCATTCAATCCGACGGGATATTAGGTTAGATTATATGCGGGATTACTCAAACCCGCACAGGATCACGCGGGATCCAGCATCTTTGAAATTATGTTATAAAATCAAATTGAAATTACAGATTTGTAAAAATCAACTTTTGTTAAACATTTCTTACATAAATTATTTATTTTGCATTAATTAAGTATAAATAATCAGTAAAATATTTTTTCTATTAATTTAGTACCTATAAGTAACTAGTCAGTTACAACAGAAATTATTTCTTTTCTGTTAATTAAGTATAAGTAATTAGTAATTTCTAATTACTTATACTTAATTAACAGAAAAGATAATAGCGGGATCCCGCTGCTTTTATTAATCTGCTGGATCCGCGGATCCCGCATCTTTGAAATTATGATATAAAATCAAATTGAAACTACAGATTTTTGTATAAAATCAACTTTTATTAAACATTTCTTACCTTAAGCAACAAAAATATTTTTTCTATTAATTTAGTACCTATAAGTAACTAGTCAGTTACAACAGAAATTATTTCTTTTCTGTTAATTAAGTATAAGTAATTAGAGATAGTAATTACTTATACTTAATTAACAGAAAAGAAATAATTTCTGTTGTAACTGACTAGTTACTTATAGGTACTAAATTAATAGAAAAAATATTTTTGTTGCTTAATGTAAGAAATGTTTAATAAAAGTTGATTTTATACAAAAATCTGTAGTTTCAATTTGATTTTATATCATAATTTCAAAGATGCGGGATCCGCGGATCCAGCAGATTAATAAAAGCAGCGGGATCCCGCGGGAATGCGCGATCCCGTAATCCCTAGACATAACCGATACTCGCAAAACTGGTGCGTAATCCACTTATAATTTCACTGTATCTCTGTAAGCCTACAATGTTCACTAACGCGTAGAAAGTCGAGATCCCAATGTTATTCAAGATGCTCTTCTGTTTGACACGCGTAGAGTTATGTCCTGTATCGACTGGTAACATTAATTAAAAATCCGAATAGACTCGTTTGTAGCGATATTGACTTTGTTGTATAACTTAATGATATGTTGCATTTCGTGCGTTTATGTAGGTCACTACATGCGTCACGAATGTGTTGCTGCGTAGTAAACTTGACAAAAAAATGTTTGTTTGTTTGTTGGTTACGTGATCCGATATGACAGTAAGATTGATTGAAGCGGCGTCTTGTCAGTAACCGTGAGGTACACTTGATAGATAATCGTTTATGCAATGTATAACAGAATAACAATGTCTAAGGTTTTTTCTTTTTGAGGGCGATCGAAACATAAGCATGATCATGATCGTGGAAACGTTCCCACTGCTGGGTTGCCGGCCTCCACTCAGTGTTTTTTTTTTTAACGACATCTCGCACGTCAACCTATGAGGTAGTCGGAACCGGAACCGGCCTTGCGTGTGGTAACCTTAATAAATTAATGCTTCCAGCCAGGGTTTAAAAAACTTAAAACTATAGCGACTGCTCGCTAAGGGCACCCACTCTACGGACCTCGGCTTAAGGCATTGCTGGTGGAGGGCAGCAAGGGACTGACAGAATTGGACTTAGCTCCTGTCTGTGAGAGGGAGTGGGCCATAATCTACCACGCCGGCCCAGTGCGGGTTGGTAGATGTCACATGTCTTCCAATTTTTGGTTCAACATTAGTTTGGTTGGACATGCCAGTTTCCAGATGCCAGATTTATTTACATTGAAAGCACCTGCCTGGGTGCAACCCACGATCTACAACTGGTAAGCCATTGCAACTGGGGCCATTACCATTGAGCCAAGACTCAAGCTCTTACACCAAAACCTAAACCAACTGTAATTGAGTAAATCTCCTTTAATAACTTAACCAGACTAGGTACTTAACAGTAAAGTCAGTCTTGATGTTATCGATATAATTAAATCAGTATACGGCAGTAGTTACCGTGATAATTCTATTGTTGTCGCCACCTCTAGTTAGTTACATAAACGCAGGTTACATTGCACCATAACCAACACCTGTTAGTTATGTTAATAGAGACAAATAACTTTATACAAAAACGATCATAAATCTTATTAGAAAAACAGATGTTTTAATTAGACATATAAATTACGTTTTGTTACGTCATCAGAATCTCTCTTTCAGTAATGACTCGAAATTAAAACTGGGTTTAATGAATCAAACGACTGTGTTCCATCAATCTGCATAAGTTGACACGTGTCATGATTACGAGCGTTGCGCAACAGTCGCGGTCCGGCTGCGCCCGCGCCGCCCTGCGCTGACCGCAGTGCCATTGTACGTTCATTTAGTAGCTTGTGTAATAATTATTCAAATATTGATATTGTTTTGTGTCCCTTTACAGTCAGAAATGTAGCTGGAACATAAAGTAAAAACCTGACTTTATTTAGCTGAAGTTATTTAAACGTAGCTAAGTTTCAAGTTTGATAACTATCTATTGCTGGTAGCTAGGTACTTTTTAAAGTAATTAATTTGTAAGCTAGGAAGGATATCATATAGATCAAGTGTTGTGGTAATCTTTCACAGATATTAGACACGCCAATTACTTGTTATCTGCAAGGTATTCCTATTTATTACTAAGCCGTGAAAAGCTGATTATTATCCTAATTAAAATCTATAAGCATTCTTTAGATTAATCGGAAGGAATGATGCAATAAGTAACGCAACGTTGTTTAAGAAGCTTTAGATACATAAGTAATGTGTGTTGGTTTTGGTATAGAAAAATAATAACAAATAAATAAATAAATAAAATCCATTTATTTTTATTACAAGTTACGAAACAAAAGATAAATACAAATCACAATATAAAATAAACACAATGTCATCAAATCCTAAGTACAATGTCAATTAAGAATAACCAATCAATGTCAAATAAAAATAAAAATGTAAAATTAATCGGAAATGAATAATATAAAATACAAATTAAAGTTTAAAGCAAATTTTGGTTAAAAATAATAACATACAGCAAATGTTACACAGATAATACAGAAGATTATACGTGCATTGCCGGATTATAAATGTATCCAATAAAATATACGTAAATTCAAATTCGCTTAGCGACAAAGTTTCATTAAACATTTTCAGCTATTAAAATTAAACAAATGATAAATAGTCGTGTTTAAATTACAAGGAGTTTATAATCAAAGCTATAAAAGTGAAATGCATGTAATGGTTTTTTAAAACGAAATAATTCCTATCAACTATGTACTAGTTGACTACATGGCCATGGTTTTTGTGATTATTACCTATAAGTTTCCTGAATAGAATAGAATAGAATAAAATAAATAAGTATTGTAATTAGGTACGTAAGATAGTGTGTGCTCTTTAGATTGGTACGTAAGTATTGCTGAATTATAGAGATATCTAAATGGTAAGTATTTATTTTCAGCGCCTAAATATGTAAATGAAAACAATTTGATGCCTAAGTTTATTTAATTCTATTTCCAAAAACTATTTTACTTTGGATTAAAGTACAGGTTACTAAGTCGTGTCCGATTATTATTGACTGAAAATAGGGTTAGCATTGTGCTGTTAGAAGATAAATTGGACACATCTACACATACATACAAAAAAATAAAAGAATAATTAATTGTTATGTTAAAATAATAGCATTTTACTAAATACAATGAAAGTACATACGGAACTTATAACAAAATACAAGAACTATTTTTAATTCTTTCATTTTTTTTTTAATAAACGTTGCCCCACACTAGAAATTTCTCCTGTGTCCTGTGTTGTGTGTGTTTCTGTGTGTGTGTGTGTGTCCTGTATTGTGGGTGCGTTCACAAACATTTAAACTCACATACACAAATAGCCTGACCCGGAACAACTACTTGTAGGTCATACCAATATTTGTTCCGTGCGGGAATCGAACCCGCGACACGCAGCGCAGCAGACAATCGCTTAACCGCTGCGCCAACCGTGCCGTTTTGTTGGCTGTATGTCTGTTTGTTTGACCTGGCTAATCTCCAAAATGCCTAGACCGATTTTAACGGAACTTTCATTGGCAGATAGACATTATAAGGAGTCATATAGTCATAGACTTTTGGTCCCGATAGCACGTCCCCGTGGTATAATTTCCGAAATTTATGCGGGTTAAGCTTTGTTCTGGGCAGCAGCTATTACTACATATAACGAAAAGAAGCATCTGTTATTGTTTCTATGACTCAACATACTCGTTTTCGAATCTATTTTCGTCTGTTTTAGCATATCCTGTAAAAGCTCTCTCGTATCATATCGTTAGCAACAACGAGCGATGAATAACCATTAACTAGAAAGGCGTATTTTATCAGTTTTTCGGTGGAAACGCGAAATGTGATTAGAATATCGACATCGATCAAAAGAAAGTGTCTAATTCGTTGCAGCGAGCATTACGTGGCGAATTACCTAGTCAAGTCTGAACGAGCCATTAATCTGGAGTTTCGTGCAGACGGACTAACAGACTAATAGCTTATTTACATGTGCGTGTGTGGGGTAAGACTAAGACCATTATTTGACCACCTCTGTGGTACAGTTGCGAACTGTAAGAACAATAATTACCGTCATTCTATGTCGCAAGTAGTCATTGAAGTAATATCCAGTGTGTATGTAAGAAAAATATAGTGAATCAGGTTGATGTTGCATAGTTTCAGAATTAATTGGAAATTGCTTCATGTACCTACGTAGATTTTAACTGAAGTGTTCGTAATAATGGTCTTCTAACTAGTGATTAAGATTCCGCCTCAGTTTTTTGTGTTTTACAAAATGTTCTATTAGATTTTGTAAAATGATTGAAGTTATTATTATTATTTTAAATTCAAAAGTTAGTGTAATCTGTTTTGTGTGTGTAGTCTGTATGTAATCTTTTCACGCCTAAACTACTGAATGCTTTTCAATAAAATTTGGCAAGGAGATACATGGCTTCCTAGGGAAGGACATAGGTAACTTTTTGTCCAGGTAGCACGTTCCCATGGGATGATTTCCCACATCCACGCGGGTGAAGCTGCGGGGAGAATCTAGTCCTTATATATTAGCGATGATTTAATTACAATCATTTGGCCATACTTATTGATGATTGATTACGTCCTGTCTAAAGGATATTGGTAGTTTAGTAGCTAGTTACTGATTACATAACGAATTTGTTCTAACCTTTTTTGGAACTGATCTCTGTCGGCAATAAAATTATTGATTGATGTATACAAACAGATAAACAGATTTACTAACAAGTTTCTAATGTTTGAAATATAAATAATGTTAATTGGAGTTAGCATGAATGTGTTGACATTACTTAAATTACAACATTATTGAATGAAGTTGAACAGTGAATGCGGAAACTGTCAACAATTTTTTTATTATTTAATCTGATTTTATGATTATTATTTCTGCATTTAGTGATAAAATAAAGACAGCAACATAAATTTCGGGTAAAATACAATCGTTATATGCACATTTAATGTCTCTGTTTAACATAAAATGCATTCGTGAATAGAACTTTCTATTTTATTTGTTTCTATTTGTAGAAATTAATAAATACACACTAATTAATACGCTTATCAGGAAGAGTCTCAAATATTTTCTATGCATATATAAGTAATTTAAATTAAATTAATTTATTGTTATTTATATTGTGAAATGGTTTATTGTAATGTCTTAATTGAAACAAGACAATCTTGATATCGTTTAAAGATGACACAAAAATTGCATGTTTTTCTAACAGGAAAAAATGTGATGATGTATGATTATTGATTAAACATGTGTATATGTACATGTAGCTTGATAGTAATCAGTGTTATACATGTAATTATCAAATAGATTAATTACGACGCGGTTGGCTGGAGAACATAAATTATAACCGATGGGTACTTCACGTAACGATTTATAGTCGACCTCATAAGTGCTTTACCACTTTTTACAAAAAAAAAAAACTTTTAATAGTCCTACAGATCGAATTTGGGCCACGAAGATTAATCTTAGCGCAGACTAGCCATCGACGCGGGAGATATTATAGTGCACAAGTATAGTGTGTGCGCGGACATAGGTGCACTCTCTCTCTTCCGTCACTCTTATAGTCTGATGGGACGGCAATCCGTGAGATCAGGCGCAGGATCTGCAGCTTAATGTTTTTACCAAGGTACCGAAGAATCACACCGCCAACTTCCAAACTCCATGCTGTTTCTAAGAAATTCCTAATGGAAAAACACAACATCACTTTGCCCGACCCGGGTGTGACCACGAGACCAAATTTAAACTTTAATGAGGCCGAAACACATGAAGCTATGTAACTGTCACTTAACTTTGGCGTTTTATGACGTACAAGTGACATTCAACCTCAGGGTGATAAACTAATTACGAGGTTGACTCTACCTTCAAAAGTGTATAAGTTGTCAAGATTCTTATCAGCCACCTTAACAAACACTCTCTTCTTATCTTTTCAATGAAAGATCCCTTTCCTAGTTTTGTCTACTTACACAGACGGCAAACAGGAAACAAATAAACCGGCAACCTCATGGTACATGTTCAAGGGTGCTTATGGCTTTAGATTCTTTTATAATATAATTTTTAATCGCATGAAATTTCCTGTATTATTCTGTAACACTCGGCAATACTGCAACTTTCCAATAGTGGAAGAATTTTCGGTATCGATTCAGTACTTCCGAAATCGGAGAGCAACCTGTTACCATTGATACAGTACATGATTCTGAATCCCCTTCGTCGATTCTGAATCTCCTTCGTTGCCCAAGGAAGTCCATTCTACATCTTTCAGCCATCTTTCTGCTTTGCGCACGATTGATTTTTCCCCACTTATCCGCAATACTTATCTAATTAATGGTACACTAATAGTTAATTCTGAATTTATGACTTCCGCTGGCTGGTCTGGTGATTAAAATCACAAGTATTAATCAGTAACCACGTGCTAAGTCCATTGATAAATGTTATCAGTGATCTGATAGCTCTATTAATTTTGTGAGGGTTAATTTAACAGTACCTACTTAGATACCGTTTTTTAATCAATTCAAGGCTTCCTGTTTAAATATTTGACTTAATTTTAGGTTTGTACATTGCGACCTTTAAGAATGTAGGTTTTGAAGGTACTAAAGATAAAGCAATAATAATGACCTCAACATAATTTTAAACAAACACAAACATTTTGTTTCCTAGTATTAGATTGTTTACTGTATTTAAGATTTCCTGATAAGTATTTATTATCTTTTAGTCTTTTCTAAAATAAAATATGTATTTTAACGTTTTTGTACGTTAGACTTACATAGGACTTAATTTTTTTTTAAAGTTTATTTTTACATTTTGTGTGATATTACTTAGACAAGTATATTTAAAAAACGCTGAGGATGTTTGTTTTAAAAAGTTCAAGGTATAGGTATGGTATGTAGCTTGTATTTTCTATCCAATAGCTACCTAATGAGAGCCATCTGTTAATTTATTTTGCAATGTAGATTAATTTGATATAAGTAATTACTAAACAAATGACAGCTACGTTGAGAAATCTTAGTTAATACGCAAGGGTAAGCAAGATTCTTACGATCTCTTTTGGGTGCTTATTCCATTCGAAGATTTCAATTCATTCATAATTCTTTCATAATCAGCGTATAGTGTTCCCACTGCCAGACAGGCCTCCCCTTTGTGTGAGGGAGTGGGCAATAACCCACTAAGCGGGCCCAGCGCGGGTTGGTGAATGTCACATGTCTTCGAATTCTAGGACATGTCGGTTTCCTGACAATGTCACCATTTTGAAAACAGTGTTGATGAATTACGAATGGTTAGAAGTTAGAATTAACACAAAGTAAAATGCCTGCTGGTTTGAAGTTTAGAAACCACGACCAACAATTCTTAAGTCGCAGCCGTTATCACTAGGCCGCCACTGCTCGAGCTATACTTATGATTAGTAAATTAATGTTCTTTGATGAAATTTTACAGACCACGACCTGGGTTTGGACTTTTTATTTCAGGCTATCCCGTGGGATAAATTCCGGCCTCCACGCTGGTGGAGCCACGGGAAAAAAACGACTAATAAATTAATATTACGTTGATACCTCTTTACTAAATCGTGCATTAACGAGGAGCTCACATTTGCGTGCGCGCACCAACCTAACCCGTTGGGTTATTTATAGCCTATCACGGCCTATCAAAACATAATTTCATGTTTTGAATCGTCCATTCAGACGTTAAACCTAATTACTGGATTCTTATCTAATATTATGTGATCGATTGCCTAAAACGTAATCGTTTTTTAAACTCGATCTAAAGCTTAGTTTACGATCAATAAATTCACTTTCCTAGACTGGTAAATTAAAGGAAATTGGTGATCCGACGGCTTATGGAACATAAATTGGGAACGTCATTGGTAGAACACAATTATGTCTGATTAAATTTTTTGTTTTTTCATTATTATTCCAAATTATGTTAATATTATACAGATATTAAATTATTTTTGTCAGCAGTCGCTTCATGTAAAATACTGTTACTCTAAGGAAGGTTAGACTGGAAACATAGTTAGGATAGGCTAGGCAAATGATAATGATTCAATTATGTTTGTAAATGGCGCCATGATACCTGTATGTTTTATTTTTTTTATCGAAGCCTAAAGTGTTAAGTAAAAAAAACTTAAAAAAAAAGCAACCGACTTCCAAAAAAATACACTAAAAAGTGAAAAATAACTTTAATTTTGGAAGGCGGTAACTTCGATTTGTATTTTAATTTTTTGTCACCACCTTCCGAAATTGGTTATTTTTCACTTTTTAGTGTTTTTTTTTGGAAGTCGGTTGCTTTTTTTTTAAGTTTTAAAATTTTTCACTTTTTAGTGGTTCACATGTGCTTACCCCTTCACAGCGTCCCGGCGTAATGTTATGTTATGCACCGGTGTAAACAATAGACAGACATGAGATTTCAGCAATTCCAGTCCATTTATTATCATTTATTGAGGAGTTCCGTTGCTTATCTCCGAAGTTCTTCATCAGATCTTCACCAAATTGAAATGGGACCACTACGAGAAAGTACTCTTCCAACAACTATCCAAATAGCTTCAAGTGTGCCTATAAAATTTGAAGAGTTCTCTCTTCTTCTCCAGGATCCCATCTTCAGATCCTGACTTGATGATCATGGGACCACCTGGGAAGTATACCCTTTCAAACACCAAAAAATATCCAAATCGGTCCAGCCATCTTCGAGTAATCGGGGAACATACATAAAAAAGGTTCCGACGAATTGAGAACCTCCACCTTTTTGAAGTCGGTTAATTAATGTTCGTTGACGTAGCGAGAGCCATCAATGATCCTGCAAGTAGGTCAGTAAGGCTAGCGGCCAGCCGGTTCTGAACGGATGCAGAGGACGTTGCTCAAATATCAGCAAAAACCATTCCATTAACTATCGGCACACATTAATAATGACGTTAGTTCACTGTGTAGAGTTATTATCAAGTTTTTGCTCGAGAAAATGTTGACGAAATGTGATTTTTGGCGTGTTTTTGCTCATAAGGCTAATTGATTACTAATTTGAAATTTAATAGATTTAATTAAATAATATGTTTTTAGTGCTTATCTAAAATTTTGTAGCAGTTTATTTTCCAGTTTATTTGCATATATGCACAGCACAATTTAACCGCGTCAGTTAAATTGTGTCAATGTATTTGACGGGTGACCATTGAAAATCAGCGCTGTGCTGTGGGTCCCATAGCACAGCATCATGTAATATGTAATAATGTAATAATCGTTTTATTGGGAACAAAAAAGACAAACATACAAAGACAAACAATGTTAAACGATGATAGCTGCAAAAGTTGAAACTGTAGCGCAGCTACCAACGCCCGACTCCTAGTGAGAGGGTAGGTTGTTCCAAGACTAATGCATAACAAAGGTCTTTTAAAAACAAGGATTGGAAAAAAGAAAGAAAAACTAGATAAAAATTATATAAAAATACAATTTGTGATAAGTGCCGTGTGTATGAGTACCTGATGTAGGTAAGGGTGATGGTGTGTTGTCATCATGCTGAGTGGAAGCCTTATTGTCACAGTCACGACGTGCAGCTGTCGACTATTTATGTTTTATATGTCTATGTTTAAAATATCTGTGTTGTTATCATGTCTTTTTTATGTTATGTCATCTTTAATATGCACATGTTTCTGTGACAAATAAATCCATTTTTCATTCTCTCTTTCTATTTTCCGTAATTTCTTTTTGCGATTGCATTTACAATTGAAACTGATTGTATGACCTATGTTTTTTTTTGTCTTAAATTTAAAGTAGTGCAAAAGTAATTGGCCTTGTGAGCGATAATTAAACTAAAAATAGAATATAGCTGATTATGCACGGCTATTTTTGGTATTCAAATGAATTACGACACGAAAGTTTTTAACTCCGCGTATGTTTTAAGTCCATCGTTTTGTTTTATTTAAAATTTAGGTACTTTTATTCAAATTATAACGTTATTGCTTATAAGTAGCTACAACTAAATTATTGTAGGTATGTGGAAGACGATTGAATATCTGAAAAAGATGATATGGACGGACTATTAAGAAGTGGAAAGTCAGTGAGTATATTGGAGTAGAACATTTTAAATGTTGCACAAAATGCTGGCCTTTATTTATGAAGGCACTACAGCATATCCCGATAATGCAGCCAGATAAACTTTTTTGATAATTTTAAAACACTACCACTGAAAAAGGATTATAGGGAAAATCTTCAGAAACATGAGGATTAAGTAAAATTTTCCACTTAGTAATTTTTTTTTTCTGACAGCTAATGTCTCCAACATTTTAATCGTCCATTGGTTTGCAAAGTGAATCTAACTGAGCCACTCTCTAACCCACACGCGGTCAGTCCATATAATGGCATTACCTACATTAGCTGCTGACAGTTACGACACATTAGAGAGAACAAAAAATTGATGCGTCTCGACAAATAACTGCCGATATTAACACGAATGGCAGAATGTTGATGTTTTGTTGCTACGACCTAATGCGGCCATTGCCGGTTTTGAAGCCTAGTAGATATTGAACCAGTGAAATAAAAGTACGTAGGGAAAATTGTAGCTATCATTGCTGTCAGTAAGGACTACAGGTCGTAGGCCTCTTTCTTTAAAATTTTAAAGTCCAATATTATTTTAAACTACTTAACATTTCTTTACTTTATCAGGTATTGGTTTGTTGTAGAATCTGTTTTCCTCGCGGATTTCCTGCAAAATTTTCCACACTATAACTTCCTCTTTAACGTCTTCATTGCTTGTTTATATTTCACGCTTATTAATTTTTTTATTACCTATTCAATAAGTTTTCTCTACGCCCGATTAATTTCTTGTTAGTTATATACACAGCTACATTAATGATATAATATAATATACTAAGCACGCTGCTCGACGATGTCATACAATGCAAATTCATGTTTACTACCCGTTTTATGTATGGAAAACGTATCTAAGTAGCTAAGGCCCGTTTTCATTTAATTTCTCTTTCGTATTACACAATGATGCATCGGTTACTTCATTAAAATAATGATGGGCCCATGGTGTATTGCGGAATACTTCTAAAATTATATGTGGAACGCATATTTTTATGGTTAATTTTCTATAAAAAAGACCTTACAACATATTCACAAATATATTATGCATATATTTGTGAATATGTTTATATAGGTAGGTAGGTAGGTTTTGGTAGGTAGGGTTTATATAGGTATTTTGCATTTGTTCATTAATTACCTGAGCATAAAAAGCAGTCGAAAAAGATACATAGATCGTCCAATAGTGTTCTAAAGAACTGAGGTATTTCCAGGAAAAGAAAAACAGTTTTTCAAAATATGATAAGCAAGTCAAGAAACAACTAATAATGATCGTTCAACGCTACTTAAAACCTCCAAAACTTCAGGGCAACAATGTAAAAGATAAACACAATTAACAGTTCGTTTACAATTATTTCTAAACATATTCATTAAGCTTGGATTTATCGGCGTCAGCGCAGATAGCGCACTAATGGCTATTTTATGCGGGCATCACTTCTTTTATTGCTTGCCCGTCTTCCGGCTACGGAACTAGTGATTGCTTTGAATTTGAATAAATTAGCGATTTCATAATATTGTCGAGGGAACGCCCTCATGATTAGCATAACACTATGTTAGAAGATAGTGTCGGTTTGGCCAGTAAATTGAATATAAATGTTTAACTTTGTTAAAATCGATTATAAAAATGTATTTATTAACGTTACTAGAATCTTGGAATGCATTTAATATAAAAGAACTTTTAGTATGTGCAATCGAGGCTAAGATTAATATGCTCCATGATGTGTTGTGTTGCCATTGATCACTTAAGTGGAGAGTTAGAACATATCAGATGGTGGCATTTTCAAAGCTAGTCTCATACTAATTTTCCAGTAGTTGCATTGCGAAGATGCAATTGAGACTAATTATTTGGAAAACGTGGAAAATCGGACGAGGCACGCGAGAGCCGACCAGCTCCCGGGATACTGTCACAGGTCTTTAAATCTCTCTTGGTAAGTTCATGACGTCAACATTTTCTCTATCACGCTAAGAAAAGTGAGAGATGTCACAAGTCTGTTACGAAAACGGCGCTTGATTAGTTGCCGGATGCTAAGTTCCTGACACGATATACAGACCACCGGACACCGGACGCATAGTTGCCACAGTCTGCTCTAGCAACTAGATAAAAAACTAGTGTTGAAGGCCTGTCGAAGTTGTCTATGAAGGACATTTTCTAAGCTACATTGTCGCGAATTTATAAAAAGCGTTTGAACTAAAATGGACGGAAATAATGCTGGGCATGTAGTCTATGCAATACAAATTTAACTTAAAGGCAATAGAAATACATAAAGACTAAATGGTAAAAGCAAACCAGTTGTTTGCTTTTACCATCTTATTTATGTCGAGAGATTTTTAAGAATGAGGATTGGAGGAAAAAGTAGACACAACATTAGAAAATGTTTTACGTTAAGTCTCTTGTAATGGTTAACGAGAAGAAACCTTCATTATCAAAAGGCAATTTCAAAATAAAAAAAATCTGTAGGTATGATACAGTTAAAATTGGATTCATTTTGCAATAAAAGCGAGAGTGAACTATATTGAACACAGGACCGGTAATTTCGCTCAGAATTTGCTTAACTACATTAATTAGTAAGTACTCTCGCAGGTATTATACCGAGAAACTGATAATTAAATCGGAAATTACGAATCTCACGAGCATGTAGCAACGTTCAATCGATACAGGATGTGTGAGAACTGCCGTGGAACTTGAGAAATCCGAGTTGCCACACTTTGCGCGCAACCTTGCAGTATTCATTAGTGAAGTGAGAAAATGGGAGTAACGTCAAAAATTCACCATTAATTATGGTGGGACTTGAGTGAATAAGACAAGTTATTTAAAGCTATGCTGTGGGTGGTACCTTACGTAAGCTTTGGTACAGGTATGGGCAGTTATTTGGTGGCTAATTCTTTAGATGCGTTGCAAAACGTTTGGAGTTTTTAGTCCCTTTAACGTATTTCAGCAATCAGCCTCCTTTGTTGACCATAGACGAGTTTAAAGACTGAAATCGGGTGTTGATCTCAGTCTCCCAACTTATTGTCCAACATATGAGAGAATTTGCATTAGTATTTGGAAAAATAATGCAAGCAGTGGTGGCCCAGTGGTCGGTCGAGTACTGGTCGTGGGTTTGAACCCAGGTAGGAGCTGTTCTTTGTGTAAATAATTTCATGACCACTGCTCTCAAAACGGTGAAGGAAAACATCGTGAGGAAACCGACATGTGAACCAAAAGTTCTGAGACATGTGACATCTACCAACCCGCGCTAGCCCGCGTGGGATCACGGCCCACTCCCTCTACTGGGAGGAGGCCTGTGTTCCTGCCGTCGGAATATTATAACTATGATGATTTTTAAAACTTGACTGAAGGAGTACTTAATCTGTTCTAATATACAGCTTGTCTTAATTGAAACTTAGATTTTTTTTTTAACGTAGGTACCTGCTTTTACCATTAATTTAAATACACCTTTCGTGTATGTGTGCTATCAAGAATGTTTCTTTTAGCTGAATACTTAAGCAAATACCAAACATGGTTTGAGCTCCTCCACGTTCCATTGCGTATGCGCAGCGCATGCATTCTTTACATTATGTATGTAACGTTTCTTGCTTAGAGCAAAAACACTAAAATGTACTCAAAAAAATTTGCAAACAGCATATTTCTTACAAGTTACCGTAAGTAAATAATTAGTACTCTAATTTATTTTGGAGTAAATTTTGACGCTTGCTTTTAGAGCAGTGCGGTTAGAAAATGTAGGTAAGTGGAATTTTACATGTTTCTTTGTTAATTTGGAGATTAATTTAAATTAATTTGTTGGTGTTATCTTGGTGTAAATGGGTCAAATATACTTGTAGTTGGATTAATTTCAAACAAGTAGTTTTTAGAAATATTGTCTTTTTCTAGCACTTTTTGTACCTACTGCAGTACATTTGTAGACATAGTAAAAGAAAATAAGAAGGTATATTTACTTAGACTAAAAGGCAGACAAAAAAAGAGTAAAGTGCGATGTAAGGAATTAGCAGGAATGTATGCCTCACGGCTGCGTCAGAATAGCCTGATGCTGAATGGTTCAGATATTGTTACAATCTAAAAAGTACCGGTATAGCAGTTCCTCAGCAGCTTTTTTAGCTGAAGACGTAGTTAAAAGAGCAGTCAGTAAAAAATACGGAATTGAGGATTTAACTGTGACGGTTAGTCACGCATTTCGTGTGAAAGAAGCCTATTGTAGTAATTTCTATAGATTGTATGGAGTAACTATTTGATTCAGGAACCTGATTTTTAGTAACCCAATTTTTTACTTCCATCCGTTAGCGATCCAGTTAAAACCACTAAAGACTAAACAACAGCTGTTCATACAACGGTAATTTACTATGAGCATTGTTTTAAAGCATTTTTATGTGAAAAAAACAATGCTAGTTGCCAAGGTGAGTACACATAATTTGAATCTCGTATAATTCGGGCAGGTAACGGTACATTCGTGCACGATGAGCTCTTGTAGTTCTTTTTTTTTACAATATAATATAATTCAGTTAAAAATGGAAAGTTATGTTATTCCTTAGTTTCGGCAAGTCACTTTAGGTACCTATGTTTTTATTTATTTTAAATATAGTTGTATTTCATTTTCTTTGCTCATAAAACTGTAGGTAATGGTCCCAGAGTTACTCGGATTTTTTTTCGGAAGCCTGTTTTTTACAGTACTACATTGTGTGTGGCCGAAGCCTTATTATTAAATGTGAAAAAGAAATCGTGATTAATAGAATAAATATTTTTATTGATGCAAGACTTTTACCGTTTAATTTATATGTCTGCTTAAGCTTTTTGTTAATGTTCAATAAAAAAAGACAATTAATGTCTCTATAAAGTTTACTTTCATGAATATTTATTGAAACGAGGAGATTTGCATAGAAAATCTCCTTCTAATTTACTTGACTTTTAAACTGTTTTATAAAATGCAAGCCATTTCAATAATTCTGCAACGTTTGGTGATAGATAAGTCAATAACAAATAATTCACTATAGATAGGGTGTTGTTCATTTAGTTGTAACGTGTATTACGGATATTATGTCGAGATAAATAATGAACCAAAACATTGTGTAAAAGTGGCCGCATTGGCTTCATACAGCTGCAACATATGAAATCTGCACATTTATCTACAGCTTGAGTACATGTGGTAAGGCTTTAAAATACGTTATAGTGCATAACGAAGAATTTATAGTCTCTCATAATAAAAGATTACGTACAGCAATATTATTAAACTTTACACAATGAGAACATAATTTTAACGCAAATGTAGGAAGTTTCATTATTAATTATAATAAAATAAAATTTATTTACCTTTCTTTCTCTTGGGCACCACTCTGACACCAATCGCAAGTTCAGTCACTACGCACAAAACCAGAGTCAGAAAAATATATCTTCCACTGCACCCCATGTTAACACACAAAGTCTGATGCCTGTTTATAACAAATTACTACAAAGGCCTCCAAAGGCCGTGCATTGGCCCGTTGGCTGAGTGTTCAGGACGCGTATAATCCCAGCTCGCGATCACACGAAGCACTAACTTGTCGAAGAAGACGTCGGTACGGACTCATGCGCGTCGAGTGCTCTACGAACGAGTCAACCGCCCGACTACCCTATATTTTGACTTATAGCAATTTGGCAGTGCGAATTCCACTTGTATATAAAACCTTTCGCCGGGCCGGGGCGGGCGGTCATTGGTCGCGCGGCGTGCGGCTCGAAGGTGAAGGGAGATGGAGTAGCCCCCTCCACCTGTAGAGGGGGCACGCCAGGGTCGGCAGACACTTTTGCTATCGACGGCGTGCGATAGCTATCATGCTCTAGAGGCTGTACCGTTGTGCTCCGATTATTACGTCACTCGATCGTGCGACTGACGCGTTAATTCGAATCGATTGAGGCATTTGTATTTAAAAAAAAACAATCAGAAGACGATGATGAAACTCTTAAAAAATGGATCAATTAATGATTGAGTAACTACTTATATAAATTATGAATCCTGAAAGAGACGTTTTAACCTATCTTAGTACCAATAGTTTTTTTTTTTTTTTGAGAAGCTACCAAAGAAAGTATGAATAACCTATATTTGGTAACGGTTTATGAAACACGAAATGCAATTTAAAAAAGTGAAATTGCCATACTCATGATCAAACTGCTCTTATGTCAATCTAAAATTATCCTATGGAATCAAGACTATTCTACAACCGTGGAAGGATCACTGATTTTCTCCTATTCTGAAACTTAACCACATTTCCGGACAGAAATTCTTGAAAACTCTTTGAGTCTCGCAGGTCGTTATGTGACTAAGCATTATGCAAATAAATGAAGAGTTTATGACACAATCTTATCCCTTAATCAGGTCAGCAAGGATGGTCTCTGGAGATGGTCAATGGATGGTGGTAATTTATTATTGAAATCGTCCAGTTTCGCACCAAAAGTCTCTGAAAGTTAAGTGCAGTTTTGTAGGCTTTAACACTCTAATAACATTTGTTTAAACACTATTATAAATTACTTATCTTTAATGTTACCCGCATGTACTAAAAAATACGGAACCAACACGCTGAAGTGTACATTTTATATCAATAATTAGAGCTCGCAAAACGATGTTCACAAAATCGTAAAAACACAAAAACCAGGAAGTATTTTTTGCGTAATTTGAAGCGTAAAATGCGTATGCGCAAAGTGAGATGAGATGTTTCGTCTTCTCAACAATTACACTTTTAAACACCCAGATATTTTAATGAGTATATAAATTTGCTTCGTCATGGAGTAGTTTTACTTTAAAATAGTGAGGTTGCGTAATCAATATAATTAACAATGAATAGTGTGAGCAATTAGAATTTTTTACTTTTATTTTTATGAATCTTTATCAGTTGGGTACTTTTCATAAATGATACATTAACTAGCGCTATAAACTATTGCACGACACGAGCATAGACAAAGTGACGTGGACGTAGTTATATTTTCAGGTGTAATTTTCGCACTGATGGGGCAGGAAAGCATCTTTACACTTGGCAAATGATTTTTCGATGACAGTTGGGTTACAAAAAAAAAAAGGGGGAAAAAGGGGTTGGGTTAAGAGCACATAAATGATGTATAGTCACCTTTATGCGCGGGTAACACAAGGCTAATTTTTGCTAATAAGCTATTAGTCTCGTGTATACAGAACTATCCTCATTTTTAGACTAGTAAACTGTAGGACAGATAGTACGATAATGGGATAGTTTTATAGCTAGTAAAGCGTTTTACTATCCTGGTTGGTGTAGGTACTAGCTGTGTATTGCCGGCAAAGCTAGCATCCAATCGGATCATTTCACTTCACTCCATGGCCTAGGTAATGTAAGCCAGGCTTTACGAGACTTATAGGAAGAGAGATGTCGTAAAGGTTACTTGCTATCCAGCAACGTTGTAATTTTTGCGGTCTCAATAGTAAACGTCTGTACTATAGACGCTCATTGGCACCTCTTCATCGCGGTTCATTTTAGTTTTACTTATTTTAATTTTTATTTGGTTGAAGTTTTAATCTTTATTCTTAAGTTCATAACAATGGTTTGTAATTCCGCGATGCTTTTGATATTGATTTTATCAGTTTTAATTGAATTAACGTGAAACTCGCTTCTTCACCGTGTTATTTTAAACAATGTAATGGATCAGATGATATTTTTATGAGTTAATAAAGATATCAGCCTGTAATTGTCTACTACAACTTATTTATGCTGATTGTAATGTGATTGTTGCCTCGCAACACAGTTGCGAGTAAAAATCACGGTAATAATTGCTCATTATATTGATCACCATATCCCTTTGTTTTTTTTTTGATGATTCACTAACTGATTGACATGCGGTTATTCTGATTAATATTATTATTTTGATCCTCGTTTTTATTTCTGTTTGACATTATATTACATAGTCTTATTTTTTTTATTACTGTGACCACGCTGACATTTTTGATTTGTACGTTTCCTTTTTTCAATTTGTAATTCCAATGTTTATTTTCACTTTTTTTATTAGGTAATATAAACCTTTGCATGCCCATGTGACGGTAAAATATGGAGAACTTTAATATAAAACCATCTATGTATTATACACATGTTTGCAAAGAAATAATTGATTTGATTTGATTTGATTTATGAACTTTGCATTGATCACTCACCTTTTGTTTTCTTTGAGACATCCTCATTGATGTCTCACGAAATGGGAGAATGAAGGGTAATATGAGACTCCTACTAATTTGAACCCTATGGGGTTCCATTTGTTATGATATCATGAGTCTAAAGCGCGGAATATCACATTATGCTCAGTGCCCCATCACTATTACTTACGAATAAAAAAAAACTCTATCAAATTTAAATGAGTCATTTAAATGTTTTTTTTTTTAAATTATTATTGCACTCAATTTGTAGCTTTGTATGTACTCCTTGACAGGTAAGGAAATAAGGACAAAATAGAGCCATTAGAAGTAGATTCTTCACTTCTGCTAGACCAAAAAGCACTGCATAACATCATTTAATGCTTGTTGTGATCTAATCTGCTCGTAATGACAGTGCAATTAGCCTTCATAGCTCTCGCATTATGCACTAGTATAAAGATAATTTACGCGAATAGTGCACTCATTAATATAATCATAACCTTATTATGATACGGCATAACCTTTGTTTTTTCGTGCACTAAGGTAGTAATGAATATTGTTTGCTCACTGTTCTAGAACTGTTCAACATATTAACAGTAGACTACAGTTGTACACTCAAACATTTTTACCCGCCTAAGTTAAACCAAAACGAATCAGTCATCTGTTTAAATAAGCCATAATTACATGACTTAATACAGACGCCAGCAAATCAAGCTATCCCAAACTGTCATGTTTTCCCAATTGAACATGAACCATATACTTTTGTAATTAAGTTGAAAAACTATCAAAGAAATTTGACAGATTGGGGTAGCTCGATGTACTGGCCTCTGTATATGCATTACAGTAATCAAAATCAAAATCAAAAGTCATTTATTCAAACTAGGCTGAGAGTCTCTTTTTGAACGTCAAAATTACATAAGACAGTTCCCCCAAAACGTCCGCCCTTCACCACTTCCTAGTGTTGTAATGACGTGTGACTTATGCAAAAACCGATATCAATGTCTTATACCTTTTTAGTTGGCGTTTTTGTCGTAGTCGTGTATAAGTTGTACATTTTCCTTATTTATACCTATTAGCGGACTTAGGATTAATTGAGACAAGGCTTAGTGCTGTGTAGTTTATTTTATTAATTAAACAAAATACTATGTGAAGTATTTCCTAACTGTAAAATACATTGATTTCATTATATAATTTATTTTAATTTTTCGGAAATATTTAGTAGGTGTAGGTGGTAAAATAATTAAAATTAAAGTCTGTGTAACCAAGATGGACTTGGTTAGCGTGATAAGATAATGTTTCCAAAAGTGCCTCAGAAATAATTTAATTTTAAAATACTGTATTCAAGCAGTAATCAAATTGAAGAACGAGAAAGAAGTTTGCAGGATAGATTTGAACAGCTCCATGTTGAAGACGATGAGGCCCATCCCGGTGACGATCATTCCCTTCTGAGCCCTGGCAATCATGAATATAAGCAGCTTGGTCACGCCATTGTCGGCCCAGGTCTCCCATGGAACCACGTACAGATCGAGTGGTATCTCTTCGCTCGTCTGAAATATGAAAAATATTGACAAAAATTTTGTATTTGTAGGTTTAATAGTTCTTTATATTTCGTTTTAGTCAGACAGTGGTCTTATACAGAATAAGTTTTTAACCAGTAGGCGAACTTTAACCATAAATTCAGCATATCATTCTTGACCCCCAGCGAATAAATTTTTCTTCGGTTATACAAAAAACAAAATCAGCTGTTCCATACATTTTGACCGCGTAGGTATTGCACTTTTCTATGAAACAGCTGACTTTTTTTATATAACCGACGAAAACTTTCATAGAATTAGAGTACAAGTTGGTACGAGTCATAATAAACTGCGACCATCACTTCGAACGGCTTGCTAAATTCATAAAGTAGCACATTTGGCCTTATTTTTCATGGTGTGGCTTTACAAAAATGGTTTTTATCAAGTTGTAACCAGCGTGACTACGTACCTAAATCAACCGCATTTTCTTCATCATCATCGTTTCAGTTGAAATACGTCCACTGCTGGACATAGGCTTCCCCCAAACGTTAGGTTTGCCATAATCGCCATGATTGGTAGTCGGATTGACGATCGCAGTAACCATACTGCGATCGTCAATCCGAGAGAATGGGCAGTAGCGTTCTCTAATAAGTCCCTTAGTCGCCTTCTACGACATCCACGGGAAGAAGGATGGTGCTATTCTTTACGTCCGGCACCACACGGAACACGGAACCGCATTTTAGCACTTGTAAATTTCATTTGCTTAAGTACAAACAAACAACAAGCGATATAAAAGGGTACTTTATTTAATAAATCACGGCGCGAATGTAGCAGGTTCTCACATCTTGATAGTCGTTCTGAACATATAGCTTACGGTCTCGCTAATGTTCTCATTACCAGCAAGTAATCATTAGCTACTGCATAAATATTATCTATTTGATCTAACAGCGCTGGGTTATACAGTATCCTTGTCAGTCTGACAGCGTTTTTAGTGATAGGATGATGAATTGCGTGTCTAGAAAAATATACCTACCACAAAATGGTTTGTTTTTTGGCGATATTTGTGAGGTTTGAAATACATTTTTAGCCAGAAATAATCACAATTGAAAGAAGACACTATCGTTTATCCCGCCTATATTCCAAACCCATGCTTAGAGTTCACGTTGCGCGTACGCAGCCTAAGCATCACATGTGTCGATAGCCGAGAAATCGCTGTGTTATCGAAAATTAGGAAAAACAAGGAAATGTACCTGTAAACCTTCCTAAACAAACTTTTAAGGTCATGATATCAATTACATTAAATCAATATTTTTGACAAAGACATTGCCCACTTCCGCCGATTAATAGTTGCCTACGGGTAACAATTATACAAGCAGCACACGAACCTAATTAATAAAATAAATCAATAACTTTACCTTCGTCAGTTCGCTCGCATAGTGACAGGGCAAGTAAATGTGTAGGACGCCGACCACCCCGAATGACGTATACTTCGGGTCTATCCGTTTCAGTAGGTATATTTGGTACAAATTAAACGATATCATGAAAGACGTAAGCATAAACACTGCAAATAACCAAGGACCATACACATTTTGCAGCTGAACATAGAAATCTAGCGCGTCCTGGTGATCTCTGATTGCTTCATTCATTTTCATCCGCAACTCATGGCGACTCCGCGAATTTCTGAAGGCCTTATCTACTTTAAGGGTCAATAGCTTCAACTTGAGTCGGAGATGCGTCGTCGCTATACAGAAGGAGCCGTCGAATCCGCAGTAATTAGGCACGAGAACAACGCATTGCACGCAATTGTACGCGAACATGCATTGAAAGAAAGGCGTTTCACTCTGGATATCCTCAACAAAGAGTAGGTCCATGTCGTGCACCATGCGTCTCTCGTAGTCATCAGTCTGAATACTCTCGATAGTCATCAGGGCTCCAGCATAAATAGGAAATAAGGCGCTCATTATTGTCGGGATCAGCAACCAGGAAATCTCGCCAACTTTTGCTATTTTGATGTGCTCATCGTAGAGCGTCTGAAATTCCTCTTCTAGATTGTTAGCCTCTAAAAGGTCTTCAGATATTTTATCCAGCAATGGCGCAAATTTGCTCGTTGCATAGATAACGTAATACGTTTTGATAAAGAAAAGGACGAGAACGACAGCCAATGTCATGTTTCTGGCGAAATTGTAGATGTCCAAGGTGTAGAGACATTTGAACGTGTAGGTGATGAACCAGAAGAGCTGACCACCGCAGAAAGTGACGATGGCAGTGATAGTAGCACATCTCTTGAGAGCGGTGGTCCTATTCGGATAGAGGAAAGCGAAAGCAAGCGAGAAAGCGCACAATTTGAACGTTTCATTGAACTCTTTGTATTTTTTTTCTGGGGTGACGTCTGAGGAAGTTTTGATTTCCATTCTATCTGCAGCAAAACGACATGTGAAGCTTATGGGAAATTCTCAGGTAACTAAGAAATAGGTAGGAACGTGCGCTACATTAAGGGCAATCACGCCATAAATTACTGAGCAATTTATTAGAGTTAAATCACTACCTACGGAGCAACACCTCATAATTTAGATACACTTGTTTTCAGCACTTAGAAGTCGCAATAATTATTTGCAACACATTTTTCTATACTAGCTTTTAAGTGTATATCTGCTTGTTTTGTTTAGCTTCAAAATTATTATTTTTATAATTTGTGTTGGTTTTCTTTATTTACATTAAATGTAACAGCAGTAACTCATACGCCACATGGCCATTAAAGAATTATTTTCTGACGTTTTCTTTCATTATAATTAGAAAGTGGACATTGGAATATTTCGTGATGATACGTACTTGCAATACCAAAATGCAAGATTGGCCATTTTTGGCAGCTTTCCAAATTCATAAAACATCATAATGCACATAAAATATTTTAGTCATATCTGAGGTGCTCTCAAGTTATGTCAAGCGCTTTAAGTAGCCATTTTAATGAGCTGTATTGTCAAAACATTTAAGAAGTTTGTGCATTCTGCGTAATGCACTTTTTGTATATATGAAGACGTTTTGTTTAGTTCTTTTTTTGGTGAAAGCGAATTCAGCGATTACCATTAACGATAGCTTTAAAACTCAGACCGACTGAGTAAGCCTTAGAGGATAAGGATATCTTCAATCAATCAACTCAGCCTATCGCAGTCCACTGCTGGACATAGGCCTCTCCCAGGCAGCGCCACAACACTCTATCCTCCGCCTTCCGCATCCAGTCTGTTCCAGCCACCTTTTTAAGGTCGTCGGTCCATCTAGCCGGGGGGCGTCCCACACTACGTTTGCCGATGCGCGGTCTCCACTCCAGGACTCGTCTGCTCCACCGTCCATCGGTCCTTCGACAAACATGGCCAGCCCACTGCCACTTCAGCTTGCTCACTCTACAAGCTATGTCGGTAACTCCGGTTCTTTTCCGGATAATCTCCTTTTCCCTTTTCCGGAAAAGGATATCTTGCTTGGTTAAAATTATTAAAATAACTAATACTACACTGTCCTCCCATACCTAACATCACTGTAATTTGAAAACATTATAAAATCCAATTATTTTTAAAAGAGTAACCGTGGAGTTTCTTGCCGGCTCTTCTCCATAGGAAGCAACAAATTGGAACCGTGCACCTAGCTTCTGACGTTTCATAAGTGCCCTTGCAGGTTTATGTGAAATAAAATATTTTGATTTGATTTGATTTGAATAATGACAATGATTGTTGACTTCGGATGATTTTGGAAAGATCTCTGGCAGTCATTTCACCATCGTCATTTCACCAGTTCTGGACTTCTCGCATCCAGCTGATTCCTGCGGCCTTCACCAGATCATCGGTTTGCTACCGTAGCTAAGGGTACCAGGGGGCCGCCGGGCACCGGAGGCCTTTTTTTCTTATTGCTTGCCATTTTTATGGGTTACCGTAACCGCCACGCTGGGCAGGCGGATTGGCGATCGCTGTATAGTGGTAAAATGGATAGAGAACGCTGCTATCTATTCTCTATTAAGTCCCTTATTCGTCTTTTACGACACCCACGGGAAGAAATTGGATGGTGTTACGTCCGGCACCACACGGAATAATAATAATAAAAAAAAACAAATCATTTATTTCAGATAACTTAATCCATACAGTTGAAACAATTTTAAAATACACATTGAATAAAAAATTACAATAACATCAAAATTGAATCAATTCACAAATTAAAAATTACAATTACAATTAAAACCAAACTTAAAATCAAAACCAAACCAAAACCTGTATGGAAAAATTTACAGTGCTGCCACCGTCTGTCTATCTCAAATTCATTGAAGTAATCTACATTATATCGACTAGTAGCGCTAGTAGAAATTACATTAACGCCTTACGTAAAATGATGAAATAAGTCGCACAGTTTGCGAAAAATCCATTTTGTAAAAATCAGATCAATAATAATTGCGTATCAATACATACGTAACACCTGCATATAAGTAAGTAGGTTTAATTAGCTTTATTAAACAAAAGTCAGTGAATGTAGTTGTGTCCGGTTTTTCGACAACGCAACACAAAACTTTCAATTGCTCGAGATTTTTGCTCGAATTATTATTTAAAAACAGGAATTCCGTTACGAAATTACAAATCGAGGTGACATGAAAGTGCAAGGGCTTTCGAGCGGTCGATTTCATAATACTTCAAAATCAATCTTCGGAATTAAGGTTACTGTTATTTCTGTACCGTCAACTGTGGCATCTTTACTTTCCATGAGCAACTTTACCAATGAGAACTGTGTGGTGGACATCTACAATGCCCCGCACATACGAAACATAAAATCAACAAATGTGGAAAACACAAAAAGTCAATTGGCGCCATCTACAATGCCATATGCGAACTACTCAAGACCTGACGTCACACCGCAACTACGTCAACTACATCGCGCAAGCAGAGTTTACCGCGCGATCTACATATATACAAGATCCCGATATCAATCGACGGGCAGTAGCCCACAACACCCGTCTGGTCGGAGTATCCTCCCTTTCCAATAGAGTATTAGTGAACTTTACACCCTGTCCTTCATACCTCTATAACTGTATTAAAATGTGTCTCGATTACTAAAAATTTGTTACAAATAGTAGATTATTCTTCTTCTGTATCGGTTGGATATTAAATGGCGGCCACAGATTTTAGTTATCGAGAGAAATTTAAGTACAGTTCTCATTGGTAATGTTGCTGATGGAAAGTAAAGATGCCACAGTTGACTGTACAGAAATGAATAACTTTCAACCTGAAACAATTTATCACCAAGATTTCTATGCATAATTCATGATCATTCTCCCACCTTTATCTCAATTTATTTGGGGTCGGCACAACATGTCTTTTTCTCCCACACTTCTCTTTTTTTTTTTTGGGTGGGAAATCATCAAATAACTTCTCCCGGTCTGGGCGGAGCGGGAGGGCGTGTCAGACTTTTACTGACTAAAACCCACCCGTGTTCCATCAGTTGCCTGTGTGCCAGGGGCGGCGGTATCTCTTCTCTGCCAGCCATGTCCTCTCGCTCCGTACCATGGCCTGGACCAGGGTCGGACGCGAGAGATCGCTGCCGCCGATCACCTCCACGAGGACACGGCGGTGCTCCGCCCAAGCCGGGCAGACCTCCACCGTATTCTCCACCGTGTCCTCTGGGTGATCTTCGAAATGGAAACACCCGGGTGTTTCCTCCCGCCCTATATGACACAGGAACCTCCCGAAACAGCCATATCCGGTGAGGACCTGTGTCAGGCGGAAGGTGAGGACGCCATGCTGCCTCTCAAGCCACTCCTCAAAGAGGGGACTTACCGCCGCAATCGTGGCGTGCCCAACACTTCTCTATTAGTCGTCATGTCCATAGTCACACCCTTTCTAACCATATCATCATTCACACAGTCCATCCATCGTTTCTTTGGGCTTCCCTTACTCTTATAGCCATCGACATTCATACTCAAAACTTTCTTCACGACGTTTTCCTCGTTCCTGCGTATCACATGCGCATACCATGACATCCGATTTCGATTCAACTTTTCAGCTATCAGTGACACTTTCAAGCTTCCTCTTATGTACTCATTCTATCCATTCGTGTAACACCGCACCTACATCTTAAGACCATACAAGGCAGCAGAGAGGCAATTCTCGTAATTTTAAGAACGTTCACAGTCTTATCTAACTCTGTCAAAAATACTTCGGGTTACCATACAGTTTTGACAAGTTTTTGACATTTCATTGTCCCCGAGACGAGACTGCGACTAGATTTTGAACGTTTTAAATTACAAGAATTGTCCTTCTGGTCTTAAATTAGTTTTATATATTTTTGCCTTAAGTTTAAGGAACATGTGGGAGTCGCTGATTGATTTCTTTGTATAATTACTTTCTATTTTGTTGTAATTCCTACTGTATTACACAAATGATACATAACCAACAAATTAGAAAATGGGTTCCGGCAAAACTCAGACATTAAACAAATATGAAAATTGTTCTGTTCTAGTACTAATATCGATATTTAAGTACGTTTATTTCGTAAAACATACTTTTGTGAATTGTTGTAATTTTAGTAATATCTCTGTAATTAGTGTTTTAATACCGTACGTTTGAGTATAAATTCATTGGATATTGAAACTCTATAATTAGATTGACAGGCACCTCCTGTCTGCAGTATTAAATAATATACTTACACGTGTCTTTAGAGAAACGAAATCTAGTCGACGGCGCGTTGAGTTCCACGCGCGCCTCAAAGAGATGTCAGCATCAACTGGTGGGGTCTGCGAGGGCCGCTGCCTGCCAGGGGTGCGGGTTGTTCGAAAGAGATACCGTGGCCCCTGGCACACAGGCAACTGAAGGAACATGGGTGGGTTTTAGTCAGTAAAAATCTGACACGCCCTCCTGCTCCACCCAGGGCGGGAGAAGTTATTTGATGATTTCCCACCCTCAAAAAAAAGGTCTCTTGTAGAAATAAACAGCTTGTTAGTAAAAAAATAACATATAACATAACATCACGCCTTGATTCCCCGAAGGGTAGATTATCGGTGCACTGTAGTACATTCCGCCAGTTATTTTTAAGTCCCCTAATACTATAATAGGGCACGAGCCTATTGCCATCAACCACGAATCCAGACTCCGGGTTGCTACTCAGAAATTTTAGATAGAAAACCCAATAACTCTTTGCCCGACCTGGGAATCAATCGTGGAACTTCTTCCTCAGCGGTAGCGCTTGCGATCACTAGGCCGACAAGGCAGGCTATAAAAAAAATTGCTGTATGTTTAAATACATGAAATATTTAATTATTATTATTTATTTAAAATCAAGCAACAATACATAGTGTAAGTAACAAAAACTTACAAAATATTTTAGTAAAACATTAACACAGATTGTAACAATCTGTGATATCACACTGCAGCAAGGTGGCAGACCTAGCCGATAGAACATTTTTTTTGTAAAATCCACATTTCTTGAATTCTTGGAATAAGTTATTAAATTAAATTCTTCTGAACACATAACGAAGTATTTTCTTAATACTTTTATTTTGTAGAGTTCGTAGCTTCGGTAAAAAAAGGAATGACCTCTGCTGCTACTGTTTTGACTTCGTTTATTTGCTTATCTATCATTATCACAATATCATGTTTATGTTAGAACGTTAGGTTACCTTTCATTTACGATATTGTAATTACGGCCGTGAAATGCTTTGCATATTTCGTCGCTGATTAAGCTTTAACTATCTGAATGTAGTGTTACTAATAAAACGGATATGTTTAAAAATACAGTAAAATAAAAAGCCAATTTATAGCTTTAAATATTATTAAGACATTATTAAGTTGTTTTTCAATATTATAATATTAAACTATAAATTAATGATGACTTTTAAATGTGTTTTATTTGTCATTTTAATATTAATAATAATGTTTAATGATTTAAGTGAGAAAAAAAAGAATCGTATAAAGACGTTAACTCGTTGTTTTATTATGTTAGCATAGCTCGGAAGCTGAGGATGCAGGTGTTGTGATATTACTTGTTTTAGTATCACCTATGTTATCTGTAAAAATTAAAGGCAGGATCAGGAATGTTGAAATTCGGAAAAAGACAAAAGTAATAAATGCCCTAACCCTTTCACTTCATAGAAAATGGAAGTGAAAAGGTCACTTAGCCAGAATTAAAGATGATAGATGGACGGGAGAGTAATAAAATGGGTTAGGACACGAGGCACTAGCAGCAGAGGCAGGCCTAACGATAGATGGGTAGATGAGATAGTGAAGATGGCGGGTCAAAATTTTAAAACAGTAACGGTGGAGTTTCTTGCCCATTCTTCTCCATACGAAACTACATTTTAGAAGGGGCGACTAGATTCAATTCTATTTTAATATAAATGTTGACGTTCCTTCAAAAGTGTCTTTTATGTACCCACTTGAAATAAATGTGACTTTTGATTTTTTTACTTTTTTGACAAAGCTGGTTAAGCGCAGCCCACAACAAAGATTACTGGCTTTACTTGAAGGAAACTTCTACCCGTAGGGGGTCCGTACGACTTCGCAATATTTTATTATCTACACTTATGTTTTTTTAAGCTATTAGATCAAAATTTAGACGGAATTAAATAAAGCTATTTTGTTATAATTTATGTAGAACTGTAGGCTGCGATGGGCTGAGTTGATGTTGGTGATGGATTGATTCAAAAATAGCACATGGCATTCCCTTATTTTGCATCCCGCACTGGGCCCCTGTGGTGGATTACGGCCCACTACCTTGTGGGAGGCATTCCAACTCTACGTCTTCCGGTACGCGGTCACCACTCCAGAACCTTCGGCCCCATTGGCCATTGTCCTGTGAGCAATGTGTCCTGCCCACTGATATTTAAGTTTGGCATTTCTTCGGGCTATGTCGGTTACCGTTGTTCTCCTGCAGTGATTAATTATATTATCAGGTTTGAAATACAAAAAGTTAACAAACCACAAAACTAATTTTTCGTATGAGTCTAACTTCCCTATTTCCTTCTGAAGACTATTTTTCAGTGAGTCACAAAACTGATTTTGATTGGAAGTTGCATTCATTGGTTTACTGTGTACCACACTACGTCAATTGACAAAAAACGGTGGAGTTTCTTGTCGGCTCTTCTCCATAGGAAGCGACAAATTGGAACCGTGCACCTAGCTTCTGACGTTTCATAAGTGCCCATGCAGGTTTATGCGAAATAAAATAGTTTGATTGTGATTAGATTTTTTTAAATATAGGTTTATCTCTTCTTGGAAATGAGAAAGATTTTTCTTCCGGATTGAAAGTCGTCTAGGTGTTAAGTAGCTAACAGGCAAAGGTAACAATTTAACTTTGTGTCAAAACGTTAGATTTCTACATTTCCACATATCAGGCTGGATATTTCCATATGCAATTTAATATTCATTGCACATCGATAGAAATTAGGGACACCGATACATGTCCACATCTTAAAGACGAGTTCGGTGCAATATCTCAGGAGTACATCAGCTATTAAAGATGGCGTCATAGTGCTCCATTGAGCCGGTGAGCCATTGAGCCATAGAGTATCAATGGTGGCACGCGAGGTGGCGTGCGCTGCGTTCCGGCCCGGTTCTCAGTTGAGCAATTATGAGGAAGTCTGATGTTTGTGATTTCAGCGTGCAACGTGATAGGTACACTGGTGTGGTTGTAACCTATACTACGTGTTAGGTAGTATTGATAAAGGAAAAGAATTACTGCCCAGACCCTTGCTCGAGCAATATATTAATCATTTCGATCCACTCTGTCCCTCGTTGCCTTCTTGGAGCGACGCCCTAAGCCGAGGTGACACAGTCGCTTAGTTTTTAAGTTTTAAGCCCTGGCTGGAGGATTTAATTTATTCAGGCAGCCACAGGCAAGTCCGGTTAAGTAGCCGACCACCTCCTAGGTTGAACTGCGAGATGTAACTCCAAAAAAAAAAGGAAATAATTATGGATTTTCTCGATATCTCCTCTTCCTAGTAAAATACTGTGCATCATGATTTTGGGCTGGATTTTTCACAACAAAATGGCGATGCTTGTTGGCTACATATCTTACCTATCTACTGTTCCTTTTATATTCTTATCAGAATCCACTGATGACGACAAAAAATCCTTTATCAATGTTTTGTAATCTATCCCAAGATGGACCCAAGATTCATACAACGTTGCTGGTGGCTGGTGGTGCTGCTCATCCCACTAAAATACTGTGCATCATGTTTTTGGGCTACGCTGAGGTTCTTTTCTGGGGTCACCAGTACAGAGGTATGAGGAACAGGGTGTAAAGTTCACTCATACTCTATAGTAAAGGTAAGATCCTCCGAACAGACTGGTGTTGTGTCTGGTGCGCTACTGCCCGACGGTTGATGTCGGGATGTTGGTATATATGTCGATTGCGCGGTAAACTCTGCTTGCGCGATGTAGTTGATGTAGTTACAGTGTGACGTCAAGTCTTGTGTAGTTCGCAATTGGCATTGTAGATGGCGCCACTGCACTTTTTGTGTTTTCCACATTCATTGATTTTAAGTTTCGTATGTAGATGTCCGCCACAGTATAACGTTTTTTCTAGTAATTAACGGGCTTTTTGTGACTGGATCTTCCAAGTGATTGCACACACTAACTAGCTCTTAATTTCCTCCGTAAATTATGAAACTTTTATTAACATACAGATTGTTGCGAGTAGATGAGTGTCTCGTTGCAAAACGCAGATGAATTTTTGAAAAGTCGAATTCCGACCTATTAACTAGCTACTGGCGAGTTTGAGGTTAGTTAAAGAAACATTTAGTTTGCCTTAACGCCATAGCATACAATATTCTTAATGGTTAATATCAGCCAGAAAATTACACCCATCATCATCATTATCTGCCTAGTCTTTTCCCAACTATGCTGGGGTCGGCTTCCAGTCTAACCGCATGCAAACTGAATACCAGTATTTTACATGGAGCGACTGACTATTTGACCTTCACAACCTAGTTACTGGGTAATACGATACCCCTTGGAAAGACTGGTTGTCAGACTTTCCGGCTTCTGACGACCCGTAACGACTGCCAAAGATCTACAAATGACAGCCGGGACGAACGGCTTAACGTGCCTTCCAAGGCGCGCAGAGATCTTGGTATGTTAAGATGGTCACCCATCCACGGACCAACCGCAGCAAGCGTAGCTTAACCTGATCGATCGATCCGTGCGGCTAATGTTAAATTAATAGAAAATTATACTCATGTGCCCTTCAAATGAACAGTGCAAAATCAAAATCAAAAGTCATTTACTTATTCAAATCTGTATAAGAGACAACTCTTAATGAACTTCAAAATATATAACCCTTCACCACTTCCTAGTGCTTTGGCTAGGAAGAAGAAGTGGCGCAAGAAACTCCCCAGCAGTTTAGCAAAGTTTATGGAAATGATAATATTCAAAATAATATTATTGCCGCAGATATGAGAAGATAATGCTGCTACCCTTCCTGATAAAATAATTCCTTACAAGATGCCAACGACGCCTGCGAAAAATATTCCTTGACGAAATACATTTCAGCACTTTAAAACTTGAGTTATCCTCATCATAAATTACAAATCAGTAACTAATATAAATCATATTGTATGAAGTGAAAAGGCGTATTAATTAATCAACTCGCTTATCGTCCACATCCAGTTGTTTTTAATTATGTAAATACGTACGTTACGTACGTTACGCCCTCGGTATACGGACGAGCCTAGTTTACGAGGGAAATGTTATTCAAACAGGATTCCGCACGTCAAGGATTATTAACTAAAAACTGTTGCATATTATTTCAGTCGTTAGTATTCGGTACGTCGCCGCGTCGGTTATCGTATACATTGGGAAGTAATTGATGTATTTAGTTGACTATTATTATATCAGAGGGGTTTGTGGGTAGGGTTTGTGGAAGTAGTAGATAAAAAAAAAGAAAATATGACTGAGAAACATTTCCATAGTTAAGATTCAGTGGAATAGGAACATATCAAAGTCTTTAACGGACGGAAGAGCACATATTTGTCTGTAGTCCAGTATGTTTAACCCCTACCAATGTCAGTAGGTAAGCTCAACGAATAAATGCACTAGCAATATTACTACTCACATATAATACAACCATACCAGAATGTTTGCTCTATGAAGGCTCCCGCAGACAGGTGACTCTCATAGAAGAATTTCCTTGAAGTGTACATAGAAATTGTTCTACTGGGGTCTCGTCGCGCCTGTCTGCGGGAGCTTTCAAAGTTAATTGAACTGTAGGCATCTTACTGTATTTTACGAAAAGCAAAATGTGCTAGTGGTTTTGACAGATACCAAATGGTCTTTGCCCTCATAAAAAAAAATACATAGGTGCGTTTCATCCTCACCATTTCAGCCGAAAGACGTCCACAGGTGGCTGCGATAGGTGCCCAAGGTGCGTATGACCTAAAAATTTTACAATTCAAATAACGACATGACTCACACGGATTTACCTTAGTACATAAGTTCATAAGTGGGTGTGCAGCCGGCACTGTAGCCGATTAATTATAAATTGATAATGTTCGTAAGTCGAATCAAAGGAACAATTTCAATTTATTGTTGTTCGAAGGCTGTTCAGACATTAGCGTTGGCGTCATTACAGGTGCCCGTGAGGTATGCGTTTTGAATTGTTAAAAACAGTAATTAATGTCGTACTGAGAGTATGTTCATTGATACTGTACGATGAATTATATGTAGCTTGTGTTACAAGGTTGTATTGTTACATAATAGGTGATCTATGAGGTTGTGAATCTGTTGTTATGTTTTGACGTAAACATGACCAATTGAAAACCAGCGTCAGGCACTGATGTCTAGCTTTTTTGGCGCAGCCGTGAGCTATACTTTGATGCTAGTTTCTGACATTGCACTTTACACTTTTCATTTGGTTTTTGTTTTCCTTTTTATTTTGCTGTTGTGTCTGTTTTAGTCTGTGAAATATATGTTCTTTCTTTCTAACTAAACATGCACACGAGCCGATCTAAAATAGCTAAAACAACCCTTGAATTCTAATCCTAATTAATTAATGATCTTTGTATAGTTTCAACTTTCTAGCCTAATCATTGCAAAAAAAAATGTGTACATAAGGGTTGCAATGATTTTTATTTGGGTGAGAAATCATCAAATAACTTCGCCCACTCTTCGTGTCAGACTTTTACTGACTAAAATCCACCCGTGTTCCCTCAGTTGCCTGTGTGCCAGGGGCCGCGGTATCTCTTTCGAACAACCCGCATCCCTGGCAGGCATCGGCCCTTGCAGGCCCCATCAGTTGCTGCTGACATCTCTTTGAGGCGCGCATGGAACACAACGCGCTGTCGACCCGGGCTTGGTCCTTACCGGACAACGAGCTACCCATTACTCGCCGTCCGCAAGCCCGCGCCTACGGTGGCCGGGAATCAGCCTGGGATTCCCGACGCCCAGGGCGTCTCCTGCGAAGGCTACGGCCGTGAAGGCGCATGTACTGCCTCTCCCTCACGTGCGCCGCCTCCCACTTTGCGAGCATCACTGCTTCACTGAATGAGGTGTCGGCTAACCATTGATTAGGTTCAAAAGTCAGGTTGTGTTGGTTAGCATCATCGTTCTTTAACAAATTATTACTGGTCGACGCAACATGTCTTTTTGTTGTGTGGTAGCACGCGCGTCATAATATTGTTGTGTACAGACATTATAATAGAGTTATAAGGTCATAGAGAAGGCACTATGGTTCTATTCTAGCGACGCTTGAGTTGTCTATGCCCTTCTTCGAAAAATGTGGTAGTGAGCGCACACCATTTATTTACCAAATATCTCTAGTCAATTTCATGAACACAGTAGAAATTGAAAACTCTCTTTCATTTGTTTACAGTACCCAAAACCAGCTTAATTTCTTCAACGTGACTCTCTCTAGTAACGTAATCTAAACATGTTATCGTTGTAAGCAACATGTCGGCTGTCGATAACCGGTCGACATGACCAGTTGTCCACGGTGCAGGTCACTATTACGGCTTCAAGGTAAGCCCCAGGTTTGATTTCCGATCGTACATAGTTGACCGCGGATCTAAAGTGTTTTCATTGTGCCGGGTATTTTAGTTCCGGCTCCGTAGGTAATCCGGGGGTAAATCTGTGGAAATTACGGAATAGGATGTGTTTTAATTATCTAATAGTGTGAGTTTTAATTAATAGGCATGTTTTGCATTTTGGTGATAATGATTTGCTTTATCGTTTTTGTAATTGTTGAGGGTTGCTTTCTGTTGCGCAATTTTTCACGTCATTGCTGAAAATCGATAGTGAGGCTTGTGGCTAAGTACCTTTCATCCAAATCCGTTCAGCCGTTGTTGTGTGATTGAGTAACAAACATCCAAACATCTAAACATACAAATTTTCACATTATAATATAATATTTAATACTAATACATATAGTTATTTATTTTATACCAACGTATTTTGGGTCGGCGCAATATGTCTTCTTTTGTTAGTAACGAGGGGCTTGTGGTTAAATAATAGGTAAAGCTACGCTTACCGCGGTTGTCAGATGAGTGACCATCTTTACACACCAAGACCTCTCCGTGCCGCGGAAAGCACGTTCAGTCTTTGGTCCCTGCTGTCACACTTGGATTTTTCACAGACGTTACGGGTCGTCAGTAGCTCGTCTTACCAAGGGGTATCGCGTTACCCAATAACTGCGTTGTGGAGGTCAATTAGGCAGTCATCATCATCATCATTTAAGCCGAAAGACGTCCACTGCTGGCCATAGGCGTACCCCAAGCTCCTCTACTTCGACCAGATCTGCGCTTCTCGCATCCAGCGGATTCCTGCGGCATTCACAAGGCCATCGGCCCATCTTGTGGGAGGCCTTCCAACGCTACGTCTTCCGGTACGCGGTCGCCACTCCAGAAGTTCTCGGCCCCATGCACCATCTGTTCTGCAAGCAATGTGCCCACCCACTGCCACTTAAGTTTGGCAATTCTTCGGGCTATATCGGTTGCCCTGGTTCTCCTAGAAGAATTAAGCAGTCGCTCCATGAAAATACCAGGATTCAGCTGCATCCGATTAAACTGGAAGTCGACCCCAATATAGATTGGGAAAAGGCTAGGCAGATCGATAGGCAGGAAGCATTTTTTGCACGATTTCTTCTTAAATAGATAGAATCCCAAAAGTTGAGAAATTTCGCCTCTGTGCATTTGAGTGCTTGAATTATTAAATAAACAAAATCAGTGAGGATTTTCTTGTTGTTAAATTGATAACAAGTAAATTGAATTAATTAAAAGATATAGACAGGGACGGTCTGCTACCAATATCGATTAAAAGCGCTTCTTTTACACATCGTTTAATTTGACGTAAAAAATATTCGATACTCTAAACGATACACTCAGCATTTCTCAGCAATTAAAGTAGCTAAGAGTTATTTTTCGTTTGACTTATTTACTGATTTTATTTAATTATTTAGCTGCGATTTAAGAAACTGTGCTTGTTGACTTTTGTCACTGACTGAACGTCTTTGATATGTTCATTCAAACAGTCTTCCGTTCATTACTGACCTATCTCTTGGACACGTTCGTAGTCGATCGACGGAGACCCAAATGTCGTGCACTTAGTTCAGTAAGGTTACCAACTCAATAGCTATTATTAGGTCGCGTGATTCGGTACAATGGTGGTACATAGTATCACAGACAATTAAACAAGCGTTCAGTTTAGGTAGGCTGCTTCTAATGGTGCTATGGTTGTTCCTTTCGAAATGTTCACGCTACAACACTCATTGTGTCTGTATGTATTCTTGGACGTATTCAGTTGAATTATTATGGAGATTTTAGAACTTAGTTGGTATTTGATTTGATAGTAGCGAGGTTAATTAACACTCAGACGTATGAATCGAACCATCTAGTGGAAAAATTATTTCGAGGTAGAAAGAAAGAAATACGTTTATTTGCGATAAAACATAACGCGAACAAAAAACTTAAACACATAAAAGAACAATTGGGGGGAAAATATGCATCAGATCGCTCAGCATGATGCTGTGACACTATGCGAGACAGCCACGACGCTGGTTCTATTCTATTCTATTCTATTTTCTATTCTGCCAATGTTTAATGTGAATTGGAAAAGCAACGTATATTTAAAAAAAATAAGAAGAACGATAATAATCTTCGTTTATACATTTGGCTTAATTCTGTTCTTGTGGGGTTAGTACTGGACTAAAACAAACAAAAAAACAAATAAATGACATACATAAAATATAAATATTAAAACATTAAGAACACATATATAACACAACGCTGGTTTTCAGCGACAACCGGCGTTCACGTGAATACATCAACTGGTGCAGCATAAAATCAGATTGGTACAAAAAGCAAATTCCTTTTTGTTACTTGCTGGACCGGAAATATAAAAAAAAAACGGTAACAAAAACTCGACTATCTATTTAAATAAAAATGAAATGCTGGTCGTTGGTAAGCGAATTACTTCGTTATAAAATTTCGTAATTGTCTGAATTTGCTGTTTATGGAAAGCAAAATTGGGAAAGTTTCCCGGTAATCAGGTAAATTCGGGAAAAACTGAAAGTGGTTTTCTGTATGGGTTATTGAAATTTGGAAAGGACAACGTCTGTCAGGGCAGAAAAGTTCTGGCCAACTTATATGGCTGAAGACGAAAAGATTTACGAGTGAAGCTGAAGCCAGGTTTCACTCATCTCATGTATGTACTAGAGTGCGTGTTGTGTGGCCTCTGATTAATTATTTTAATAAAAGTTTGTTTTTAACCAATTTGGAAAGTATCATTCAGTTATTTAAATGTTAATTAACACGCTAGGTACCTACCATTTTTTAATTAGTAGAGTTCATCTACGTTCGTGACGTTACGCTTAATAAAAAAAAAACTTTCTTTTCAATCAAAACATTAAAGACTGAACATCAATTTTAATTGTAACCTTTCTAATAATGTACGAAAAGTTTGGTTGATTATGCTTATTAGAAAAAGCTACCAGCTGTTAGTTGCCAGCAAAGCTTATAATAATTTAGCTAATTAATTGAACACGCCTGGTCGTATTAAAAGTGAGTACTTTGGAAGACCTGGGACACTTCATGTGCACATACTGTTTTGATAAGGTCATATCACATACTTGGAATAGTTTCGTGACGTAAGGCAATGGACTGTAACAAAGGCCGAGTGACGTTAAGGTCGGTGCCACTGTTAGCGATTAACTGGTAGATAGGTCTTTTGGCAGTTAGAGGTGAAATTAAAAAGTTTTGGTCCCATTATCTAGTCTTTATTGTGAATAATATTTTATGTAGACATAATTTATTAATACATTAGCAATAATAGCTTTCCTAAATACTTCTGTAAGCCAATGTTGAATGTTTATACTGTATAAAGTTGTGTCTTATGTAGCGGGCGCCGTATTGAATCTCAAGCAAAACGAAAAATTCTAGCGTTAGAGTTTAGAGTTAACTCCCGAGCAAAGAGAGAAAGTTAAGACAAAAATCCTGAGTGCAGCGTGGGATTCAAGGTCGCTCAAGACGAAGACACCTTTATCCCCGAGGAGAATACTCTCTACTTTTCACACCATCTACGAGACAATAAAAAGCAATAGTACTAGAATCAAAGTACCTATTTATTAAAATTATAATTACAGTTAGTAGACCTATTTAAAACAATTAAATGTTAAAGGTAATGTTTGATACATTAGACCAGTTGTGGAATGACAAAGTTGTTTTTATTCGGTACATTTATTGAAGTTGAGGTAGATTTCATTTAAGTATTACTGTTAAGTAATGTTTCAGAAACTTGGGTCTGCTGAGGACCATTTTGGATCGTGAAAGTTGGTGAAGGTGGTGCTTGAGGCAGCGGGCTAGATGAATAGTGTTTTGATGTGGAAGGTTATGGTCACAAAGGTGTCCAAGGATCAGTTATCAACGGTGTTTTTAGTTTGATGTTGTCACCAATGCGGCAGCTTATTTTATCCTTATTTTGTCTAGAATTTTGAATGTAGCCCTCTGCTACTACATCAGATTTCCAGTCACCGTGTCTTTTAATTTGGGTCATGTCTACTCCTGAATCCGTCAATAGAGTAGCCAATGTTCTCCTGAAACAATGGCCCGTGTAGAGCTCGGCATTTGTCAGTTTCAGGTATTTCGCAATTTCTTTAGGCATGCTGCTGATCTAATTTTTTCCAATGACTTGCTTGGAGCTCTTGCCATTATTATAAGCTACGAAAAATCTGTTAGTGTTTATATTAGAGGGGCTTAGAGCTTGATACTTTTTGGTCATTCTTGCGTATTCTCCACGGACTACGAATTACCGTTCTTTCTTTGATTATGTATCTAAGAAAATTTACCAGAAACAAATCTGAATGTTTTTCTATATCTTCGATTTTAATGTTTACGAGTTCATTTCCACGACAAGCGCCATTCTCTCCAAAAATCAATGCCACCTGTAACTAAAATAAGTAGGTAGGTTAGTATTTAAGTAGGAAGGGAACTTACGTAATAAATATTTTTTTATGTATAACATGTTAAACTTTCTTAGATTTGACTGACGCACATGAGTGTGTCAGTCAAATCTAAGAAAGATTATTATTTTTAATAATAAGAGATAAATCTTACGAAGGTTTACAATAATAATTATAATATAACTTAGAGTCGAAACATCACATCAGTAGATTGCACACAAGCGATTCATGAGCGGGTAGCTAATACTTATACTTACCTATATAGTAAGTATGTAGGTATTTTAGTTACTAATAATTTAATCAATAGGTAGGTACTTACTTTTGTGGCAAGAAAGCTGTGGTCAGGGGCTTCATTTAGAAACGTTTCCACATTTTCAGCTGTGAAAACTTTTGTGAACGATGTCCTTCTGATTTCCTTTTTAAAATGCCAGTAATTTGGTGTATGTATTAATTTGTATATTATTTTTGATGCTTATTGTTGACTTGCGCATCGAACAGATGCACCATACGCTACTTGGCTTCTTTGTACATGATAAATGCTGGAAGTAGACTAAAAACACTGATTCAAATACAGACTTGACGCCCTTTGTAATTTTCCATTTGTAAAAATCGTCGTAGGCTTTCATGCACGATTCCTTGGACTTTTTTGGGAGTAGATTGTTGGCAATGCCAATGGCTTCGGATTTAATGTACTCCGGAGTCAAATCACTATCCTCACTCGACATTTTTGTTAAAATTTGTAGTTATGTAATTTGTTGTCAAAGCGAGTTTCAGTATTCGCGCCTCTTTTTAATTTTTGTTCTATTTTTATTTTATTTATATTCTAGGTACTCGTGGTGGCCAGTTCGATTTTCAAATATTTTTTTTAGTGCAGATCTTAATGGTGTATGCATGGAATTAGTATGTACCTACTACCTATTCTAAATGTTCGTATGCTATTTCTACTTTATGTTCCAAATTCAAATCAGAGGTCTTATATAACTTGCTTTAGGTTGTTTGCATGACATATAATTTGACATTGTCGAGCAGTTGGTGTTAAAATAAATAAATGCTGCGCATACATGTAATACATGACAATACTTTCTTTTTGTTTTCTATTAATTCCTTTTGTATTGTTGGTGTACCAAATAAATAAAATAAAATTAACATGAGCGTTTGTCAGCCTCGTTGGTGTAATTGTTACGCTACTGTTGAGCAAGATTGTAAAAAATCATTAATAGCTTGAAGTCTATGCCCGCTTGATGGTAGTGGGCCTGCCTCAATGAGCTACATGGTTACTGACCAATGCTTGTTCTGACTGGACAGCTCCACTCAAATCTGTGCGGTCCTTTCTCCTAAAGACCATTTCAGACACATAATCTGACCAAAATTAATTCCAGACTTTAATAGGGAGTGAGTTGAGTTCCCTTGAGTTTATTTCGCCAATCCTACTTAGAGGTAGCTGTGCTAGTCAGATAGGAAATGTCGATTCCATATCGCATTTATTTAATAACAGTTATACAGGGTGTTACAGAAACTCTATTGCTATCCTTAAGCACTAAAGATAACGGCTGGTATGGAATCACTATACATGGTTTCAGCTCAAAGTAAAATACTCTAAGAATTGATACCAAATTTTCGGTTTCATATGTTTCTTAAATAAAAATAATAACAAATGTGTCACCGCACTACGTAGGTCAATAACTTTTTACGTTACTTGCCAATATCACGATAAATCTCTTCGCGAGTGATGTGTTTATTTCAATTTGAAAAGTTCCGTTTCTGGTATCAATGTATTAAAAATTCTCACAACTTCCGAACATGTAGAGATAGGATTAAAAAACCCTTCTAGTATCGTTTGATATCATCCAAAGAAGCCGTGCCCTTGGTATGTATATACCTTTTCCGTTACACGTTGTATAGGCCGTGAAAAAATAATTCCGTTATTCTTAAACAGAATTTTATTTAATTGCAGTTTCTTTATTAAACTCTGCCATGGTATTTTGGAAACACCGACCTTAGCATTGTGAGAGCTTGTCACGAGGCACTAAGTACAATGCAGAAGTCAGGGGTCAGTGAATTCCACCCTTTCATGTTCTTCTACCGGTGATTAGTCGGAACTGACATTATTCCATATTCATCTTTATTACGTAGGTAACCCTTAAGATTTTTATAAGTGATTTGCTTTTTTGCCCACATTTTCTTACCCTGGCCAAGAAAATTGCCGCTCCAAACCCACGCTATAATTAATCGCTTAAACTTGGCAACTGCGCCTGCCCCGATTCCATGATCTATGTGATCAATTTGGAGCTGACAATTGATTATCACGACCACGAGTGATTGAATTATGACGTTATAACCTTAAATTATGGCTTGTCAAGTTTACATTGTTTCGTTAATGGCCGCCTATGCGGACAAGGCTCTCAAAGAATAAACTACGTAATTATAATGAATGAGTGCCTTTTTATTTTCAGTAATGTAACTAGGAACTACATATTTGCATGATAATTATAGGTCTGGTTTTACAGAATGGTTTTTAATACTTTAGGAAACAAAAGATCGTGAAGTCTTCTGAAATTGCTGTTGTTGTGTGAATTTGAAAATGCTGGTCTGTTTATCTTATATAAGAGAATCTAGTTGGAATACCACAAAATTGATACTGATTTAGATATGATAATCGCAAATGCTGAGAATAACAGCCGCTCGGGTCGATCGATCAGGTTAAGCTACGCTTACCGTCCGTGGATTAGCGACATCATAACATCGACATGGATATTTGACCGTTGTCGTTACGGGTCGTCAGGAGCACGAAAGTTTGACAAACAGTCTTACCAAGGGGTATCGTATTACTTACCCAGTAAATGGGTTGTGGAGGTCAGATAAGCAGTCGCTCCATGTAAAATACTGGTATTCAGCTGTATCCAGATTGACTTGGAGCTGACCCCAACATAGTTGGCGTCGGGAATCCCAGGCTGATTCCCGGCCACCGTAGGCGCGGGCTTGCGGACGGCGAGTAATGGGTAGCTGTTCGATAAAGACCAAGCCCGGGTCGACGCACGGCGCGTTGTGTTCCACGCGCGCCTCAAAGAGATGTCACCACCAACTGATGGGGCCCGCAAGGACGGATGCCTGCCAGGGGTGCGAGTTGTTCGAAAGAGTTCCAAATCTATTAAAAAACACTTGAGAGGTGGAGGGAGAGGTCATGGGACACCCGGATGGAACGAAGTTCCTTTTGATTAACTAGTGAAGGAATTGAACTTCTTAATGCAATGTCCTACTTAGATGTTTGATTAAATTGTTTAATACGAGCGCTAATCCTGCCGATAAACTGTCACGCAGTATGGGATTTGTACAAGTTTAGGTCCAAATAAATGTTTTTTTAAATCTCAATTTATGAGTTCAATCAATCAATATATATGCACTCTGTCTGTGTCTCAATCTGAAGAGACACAGACGAAACTCGCGCACGCCGAACGGCTTACAACAATGTACCAAAAACTGTAGTTACAACTTTTGGTCTTAATTAAAAGTGTCGTTACAATTTTTGGTCTTAATTTTTTCCGTCTAGCCCCCTTTCGCAACGCGCGATAAGGAACTTCGTTCCAATAATATTATAATAGATTTGGAATATGAAGCCTAGTCAAGAGTTACTTAATCTATAAATCATTGTATGCCTAAAAGTTAGCATGAAATGGCTGAATTTTTTAATTATGGCAATTAGGGCATGATTTTTATGGAATTCACACGGTTATGTCATGGAACGTTGATTTAATTGATAATATGATACCGCTGACCTGTCGTATCATTTTAAGCATTTCCATAGAATCTATTGTGAAACATTTTTGACAAAGGTATTATTAAATTAACCAAACCGTACAGTGCCACAGTGTAGATTTCATTCAGATCCCGTCACTTAATTTAATATTGAACCAAATTTTCCATAAAGAGAGAAAGTGAACAACAGCCTCTTTTTGTTATTAAATTATAGTGGAAGCTCAGTTTTGTATTTTTTTTAGCACAGAGCCAGCCTACCTAGAACGAATTCACAATTATCTATGCTCTGTTTCTTACAGCCTAACCTGTAACACTGCGAAACTCGAAACGTTTCGATAGTGTAAATACCATGGTACGGACAATAGCAAAATTGGTTCAAATAAAGCCAGTTAGTATTAGTAAATTAGTTCCACATTAACATATCCTGGCCTAAAGGGGGTATAATCTGTGGTAGGGTCAATAATAGGGTCAGGTATTGACATTTGTAAACCGTGTACATTTGCTCCTTATCTGGCAGTAGGTACAAACCTGCAGTTCGTATTGTACGCTGATATAGTGTGGTATATACACAAGAGATTGGTTAATGTTCTGTTAGCCAGTTTGTTTTTAGGAAAAGGTTAGTAGATTAACCATTTTGGAGAATATTGTCGTTAAGTATGCAGGATAGTAGTTCAGTATGAGCTGTTCAACGTCTACTTATTCGCGCAGAGACTACTTTGGAACAAGATTTTAACTTTTTTACATATTGACATAGCTCATTTTATGCTTGTATATCTTCACTCATGAGAGGGACAAATTGTAAGGTTACCTATTGTTCTGCTTTCTCGTCGTTCGTTCAATGTTGAGGATCCCGACCACATACGCCGCGTCTCCAAGTTATGCGGTCTTCTGTAGTGTGAACTGCTCGGTGCTGCCTCGAACAGCCTTCATGATCGCGTCTGACCGTCTTGCCGGTACTCTGCTTTTAGCGCGTTTACCTTCATAAGCCTTTCCAGACCAAGCTTAGGTGTTCACCTAAGCATAACATGTCCAAAAAGGTGAGAGCACGCTCCTGTAATGTTGTAGACAGCCAGGTTACTCATAAGTAGTTTTTCAATTAGAGGGTTTGGTTTTCGCCTTTAGTCCTTCAGGTGGATCAGTGTGCGTGGGCCATGGGAGGCTCCGGTAGTTGATTACAACACCTGTTCTGTTAAGAACATCTGTGTAAGATTAGGGTGCCCCGAGGGTTTCTGTTTTAATCTGGATAATGGTGCCAGCGTATTCTTTTACCATGTCCGCAGTGGTTTCCTCAATCTCCGTGCAAGTTCTGCACAGAAAATTATCCGTTATGCCTATTATACCTAAACAAATTACAAAACTTTACTGCGCTCAAACACCCAGCATTAAATTTTAAACCGTATAATTTCCTTCAAATCTCTCTATTGTCTTATTACAAGCATTCAAATTTTAGCATAAACTATTCAACATTGATCCTCAAGGAAATAACAATAAAAATTCTTGAAACGGTTATTAAAAAATCAAATATATGTAACCTTTAAGCAAATCTCCACGGCTCGCGTGACCGCCGCACTTATATCGACAAAGGTAACTGTTACATGTATATACTTTAGAGGTCTAACTTTAGTGAACAACTGAAAATAGTCGGTTTAATTATACGTTCGTTGCTAAGCACATTCTGTTCGAAGTTATATTACTTCCTTAGTACAAATTCGTGAGGTATAACACCTTTTTGTCGGCGAGACATGTTAAATGTAGCTGTCGCTACTTTGCTTTTAATTTTAATTACGCACACATATTTTACTGGCATGGGCATTCTAATCAATGAAAAACCTTTTTTTAGGCGTCAAAGCGTATGCAAAAAGTATGATTTGGTTTGTAAAAGCACCCATCATACCGGATAAATTCCCTGCTTAGGGCACTGTGGCTTAGAGACGACGTCAGAATTCGAATTGGGTTTCAAGATTACTATTGGACGTATCAGTAAAAGTACAGTTTCTAGTCCAAAGAATAATACCTACCACAAGCCACGGTAACCTATAGAGATCTTAACTCCAAATATAATAGCTCGCGTCACCAATAAAGTGCCTTTAAACTATTTTCAAATAAATTACCTTTGCGCAAAGCGGTAGGTGTGAGACCACCCGGCGTTCGGTTCCTAGTAAGACGATGGTATCTCTGGCTGGGAGCCGCGGGGGCTGTTACATATACCACGACCATTATGATAACACCAGCACTTTCACGGAATGCGGTTGTATTCAAGATAAATTGGTTCTGCCGTGTGGCTTGTTACGATGGGATGCTTGGGGTTAGCTCGTGGTTTGGTTATGAAGCTGATGACTGATAGGTTTGATTTGACTCAGGTATTTTTGTCCCTAAGTTACAAATGAGTGAGTGAAATAGTTGCTCATTTCATTAGTCGTTGTCTGCCTGTCGTAAAATACAATTATGGTCGATCTCGAACAGAAGCAGTTAAGATATAACTTAAAAGAATATTTCAGAGTCATCCGAAACAAACATACTGCATCACTAATCAATTTGTGAAATGTTTCATGGAGCAGACTTACGTGGACTTCAGTCCTAGATATTTTATGATAAATTATGATGATGCCTAGTTGACTATATTAAGATATCAGCCAAGTACAACTTAAATTTGGCAACACTGACAGACAGCTGATATAGTATCAGCTGCCTGTTAGTTGTTGCCATGTTTTATTCCTTGCTAGAAATACGAAAGAATTTAATCACGCTCTCATTTCAAAAATATTTTCGCTAAGAATGAAATAAAATGGTCTACGTTGTTGAAAAGAAAAGTGTCGTAATTGCAGCAAAGTGAGCTCGAAAACGACGTAAACACTTTCAGGTATTACGCAGTGAAGCCGCCCCAGTTTCGAGCGTGTTTCGAAAAATAAAGTAAAACAACAAGTTTTTAATTAATGAAATGATCGATTTTATTTTTTGAGGTTGAGTTAAGATTAATGCAAGAAATGTACCTATGTTTCAGAAAAATGTTGATTGCGAAAAATATTTATGTCAACAACTTTTTAATTTTCACAGCTTACTCGGATTCGACATTGAAGTGGGAATATAAATTATTGAATGACGTGTTAATGTGTTGATTTTCATTGATAACGAATCTGTGTACCTAGATAAGTCAGTCAGTCAGATCACGTGAGTTAATGATTTTGAAACTGTGGGACGAATAATTTACTTACTCCCTAGAGGCGGTTTGATTTGCAAACACCTAACCAGACTGACTATGCTCATTGAGTGCAATATTGGTATCAGTAGGTACGTTGGCAGTAGCGCAACTAGTCGATTTTGAACTTACACTTCTTTCACTTAATATTCTTCAAAAATGATAATCATTTTCCTCGTTTACTTGTAGTTGCATTATCCTGCCAAGATCATTAAGAAATTAACATTTTTTTTTCACAACACAGGCAGCATTTTGCCGCCATTTTTAACTTACACAATTTCTTTCTTCGCGCAAAAATCTCACATTAAAATGATTACAAATGTTTTAACTGTGATGTATTAAAACATTTCACTTGAAAAGTTTCATTCGAATGTAATCAAACAATCTCTATGTTTAAATAATGAACTAATTGTGAACTTTTTATTAAACAAAGGTATATTGTTTTGTGTGAGATCTCTCTCACAGTGGTCTAAAGGGAAATGTACTGGTATACTGGATTTGCACTATAAATGTACATTTACAATACGTATTGTAGTTCATTAGACTTGTTAAGCTGTCGTGGGTAGTGTGCAATGTATACCAAATCCGTGTTCTTAGGCGACCAGCATTCAGATTTATATTATTTACGAGTTTTGTTTGAATTTAAGGAATGTTCTCTGACATTTTGATGAATGTTGTCTGAATTTCGTTTTCACAGCATTGTTATGTTGGGAAATAAAAATGGAAGCTATGCTGTGTTGTCGGTTATGGGTGTCGTATGGATACCAATACAAGGAGATGTTGGATGGGAGCCAATAATTTCACAGTTGTGCACTGTATACACCGTGAAATTTTAATGGTTGTTTTCCCGCAGCGAAATAGTTTTGTCTTGGTAATACAGCCGTTTTATAAACAAATAAAATATTAGAAACAAAAAATGGCAGATTAACCATTGTGAAAAATCACCACGTGCGAGAGTTTATTTTGCTTTGAACATTTATGCATCGCTGTTCCCTTTGTCGGAGGTGCGTGCGATTCGAGTAGTACCTACAAGTTACCTCTAGTGTTACTATTGAGTAGTTTTTTATCGAGTTGATGAATATTTTTTTAATTATTTTAAAACAAAAAAATCTTATTTTTTTTACTCTTACTCTATGCTTCGAAAGTAGGTACTCCTTATGGCAAGTTGTTCTGCCGCGGGAAAACAACCATTTAAATTTTACGGTGTATAATTATATCTAGGTCTTTTGCTAGGCTGACAATGTGTGGCTATGTGTTTATAGGGTAAAGTTATTTTTTTTTTTTTTTTTCTTTTTTTCTTTATTTTCGGAAGGCTTACAGACTAATAACATTATAATAATAATAATATAAATTATAGGGTAACACCACCCAGAGGTGTAATATAAATGTTTTTTAAAGCATGATAGGCATTACAGCCGCACGGCTCAATCCATCAGGTTAAGCTACGCATGCCGTGGTTGGTCTGTGGATGGTTGACCATCTTCACATATACGGTAAGCGGTCGGTCCCGGCTGTCATTCGTGGATCTTTGACAGTCGTTATGGGTCGTCAGAGGCCCGAAAGTTTTTTCAAAGGGTAACGTATGGCCAACCCAGTAACTGGGTGCGTGGGGTCAGATAGGCAGGATCTCCATGTAAGAACTGGTATTCAGCTGCATCAGGTTAGACTAAAATCTGACCGCAATGGAAAAACCTTGGCAGATGATGATGAGCCTTGTTAAGTTTGATATGCGACTACTATCAATCGTTCGACATTAAAATACTTAACAACTAAATCAAGAATCAAACACCTTTTACTGTTTCACCCCGCTTTAGATCTAGCCGTGACTGTTACATAAATTCTGACAAACTGCATATAACATATTCCAACAATAAAAAGTAATAAACAGTAGCCAAGCGTCGCTCAAACAAGTTAGTAGGCATGTTCAGAGTTTCATACCTAGTTAAAAAACTTATATGAGGAAGTATGTAAGTAAACGTTTGTTATTGTTACTTGTTAGTACGTGAAGTAGTTAATGGCGTACAAGTTAGGAAAATCGGAAACAAAGACGTCATAAATTGGTAGTGTTGAGCACTAAAGCAAGCGGTAAACGCAGATTATCCAAGATATATAATTTCTAACCGACAAATCCATAAATGTCTTCAGCTAAATCACGCTAAACGTTATCAAGAATTTTCCCAGATCAAATTTCAAATATTTTGTTTCCCAGAATAATCTAGTGCAATAGATAAGGCTCCCACGGTAGACGCGATGCGATTTCAATACAATAATTCATGTGATTTACGATCATAGAATAATATGAAAACTTCATGGAAATTGATCTTCTAGCACCGGTCTGTGGGAGACTTTAACAATACCTAGATGGGTTAAAATAAGGTAATCAACAGTTCATAAAAACAAAGAAAATGTGTCAACGATAGTCAATTTATGACGTGACGTTCGAAAAATTTAAAACTGGCTAACCCAGTTCGTCTCAAAACTTTTGTTTTGTTCGCTAACCATGATCGTTTGACCTTAGACTAAAAACGTCATTCTAGATTTTTTATCAAGATTGTCTGCAAATTATTTGATTTTATCGATCATAGTATTTGTTAAAATTATGACTTAACTAAATATCGATTTAACTGGGGCAATGTTCGTGTATTATAGGCACACCTCTGCCTAACCCTACGAGGGACACAAGAGGCGTGATGATATGTTATAAGTGTATAATCTAACTGCCGGAGCGGACACTAAATGGAATCTCTTACACTTAATTGTAGCTTAATTTAAATGCTGTGATACGTAGTAACAGCAGTGAGGTTAAATATGCAACTCATACGCATCTCATAAACCAGTCACGGTAATAAAAAAATAAGAAACTAGCCATGATCGCTTATTTTATCGCTACTTTCAGAGCCTCACAACATGGACGCTTTTGCTTCGAAGAAATGGCGTATTATTTAATCTCGAAAGTTTTAATTTTGATTCGTGGGACAAGTCACAATGTAATTAGTGTAAAATAATGTAAAAGTCTTTCTTTTGTTAATGAATAATTAGATTGTAATTACATGAATTTTCACAGAAAATAACGTGTTTTCTGACATGTCATATAATTTTAGGCTTGTCACGCAAAACCTCACCTCGGTACATGTAATAAATTGCTGGAAAGCATAGAGCTATGTTATGTTGACCCAGGAAGTACAAAGGTCTGCAGAATAAAACGCTGCGGGAGGTCCAAGGTATGGTTTGTAAGGAGTGTGTTACGTGATCTAGAAAAGTGTAACACCGAATTACACGTCCCCGTAAGTTTACTAACACGAATTACTTAACAACGAATGCACGCTACCACGAATAACTTAACAACGAATGCACGCTACCACGAAAAACTTAACAACGAATGTACGCTACCATGAAAAACTTAACAACGAATGCACGTTACCACAAAAAACTTAACGCCGTAGCCATGCGATCTCGAATAACCGAACCTCAAAAAGTATCCGTACTAAGTCTTCATTCATTTAACAATCAACCAAATCAAACATTATGAGAAAAAAACAGAATATGATTTTAGCTATCGTTTAAAATATCACAAGTATGCAAGATCATCTAAAAATGTGGTTAAGTTCATTGTTTCCTTGTTTTACAAATGTTTTTTTATTTTTGTTTCCCTATTTTCTTTTTTCTTTGCTCTTTTGGTTTCTTGAGACTGTGATTTTTCTACCATCAATTCTGCATGTTTTTGTTCCCTGCTTAATTCTTCAATGGTCTTATATAAATTCCATTTCTTTCTGCCCAATAGGCTGTTCCAGCGGTGGTGCCATGATTCCACCTCCTTTTGTGTAATTGGAACAGTGGTCCCAATTGAGCTATTTACCGACCAGATGCTGGGCGGAAACAATGCAGGCACCTTTTGCAAGTTTGTCTTAAATGTTTGTGATTTTGAGTAGGCCTCTTTTTATAAGTACCATTGAGATTATACTTATTATATATTTGATTTGGTTGATTGTTAAATGAATGAAGACTTAGTACGGATACTTTTTGAGGTTCGGTTATTCGAGATCGCATGGCTACGGCGTTAAGTTTTTTGTGGTAACGTGCATTCGTTGTTAAGTTTTTCATGGTAGCGTACATTCGTTGTTAAGTTTTTCGTGGTAGCGTGCATTCGTTGTTAAGTTATTCGTGGTAGCGTGCATTCGTTGTTAAGTAATTCGTGTTAGTAAACTTACGGGGACGTGTAATTCGGTGTTACACTTTTCTAGATCACGTAACACACTCCTAAACTAGCTGCAATAATCTAGCCATGATCAGTAGATATCAGTACATCACTGAAGTTAGTTTCTGAGCAGAAATAGCATAAATCTACCCACTGCCCTGTATTAAAGTACTTCTTACCACAATTTCTAGCTAATTCCTAATTCACAGTCACCTTTAAGTAACATGCATTATGCTTACAAACGAGTGTGTTACGTGATCTAGAAAAGTGTAACACCGAATTACACGTCCCCGTAAGTTTACTAACACGAATTACTTAACAACGAATGCACGCTACCACGAATAACTTAACAACGAATGCACGCTACCACGAAAAACTTAACAACGAATGTACGCTACCATGAAAAACTTAACAACGAATGCACGTTACCACAAAAAACTTAACGCCGTAGCCATGCGATCTCGAATAACCGAACCTCAAAAAGTATCCGTACTAAGTCTTCATTCATTTAACAATCAACCAAATCAAACATTATGAGAAAAAAACAGAATATGATTTTAGCTATCGTTTAAAATATCACAAGTATGCAAGATCATCTAAAAATGTGGTTAAGTTCATTGTTTCCTTGTTTTACAAATGTTTTTTTATTTTTGTTTCCCTATTTTCTTTTTTCTTTGCTCTTTTGGTTTCTTGAGACTGTGATTTTTCTACCATCAATTCTGCATGTTTTTGTTCCCTGCTTAATTCTTCAATGGTCTTATATAAATTCCATTTCTTTCTGCCCAATAGGCTGTTCCAGCGGTGGTGCCATGATTCCACCTCCTTTTGTGTAATTGGAACAGTGGTCCCAATTGAGCTATTTACCGACCAGATGCTGGGCGGAAACAATGCAGGCACCTTTTGCAAGTTTGTCTTAAATGTTTGTGATTTTGAGTAGGCCTCTTTTTATAAGTACCATTGAGATTATACTTATTATATATTTGATTTGGTTGATTGTTAAATGAATGAAGACTTAGTACGGATACTTTTTGAGGTTCGGTTATTCGAGATCGCATGGCTACGGCGTTAAGTTTTTTGTGGTAACGTGCATTCGTTGTTAAGTTTTTCATGGTAGCGTACATTCGTTGTTAAGTTTTTCGTGGTAGCGTGCATTCGTTGTTAAGTTATTCGTGGTAGCGTGCATTCGTTGTTAAGTAATTCGTGTTAGTAAACTTACGGGGACGTGTAATTCGGTGTTACACTTTTCTAGATCACGTAACACACTCGTTTGTAAGCATAATGCATGTTACTTAAAGGTGACTGTGAATTAGGAATTAGCTAGAAATTGTGGTAAGAAGTACTTTAATACAGGGCAGTGGGTAGATTTATGCTATTTCTGCTCAGAAACTAACTTCAGTGATGTACTGATATCTACTGATCATGGCTAGATTATTGCAGCTAGTTTAGAAAAGTGGTTTTCAGCATAAAATAATATGTCTAGATAATGGTTACATTGACTAAATCCATTATTAAGGCCGGATCGGATCGAATGGTCAGGATGTAAGTGGCGTTCTATAGTTTCTACCTAACATCATACGAAAAAGGTGTGAGTTTATGCTTGAGTATAAGTATTTTTAGTTAACTTGCTGTAGACTCCTCCACATTGAAAGTAAAAAGAACTATTTCGGTCAATTCGCCCTATCTATAAATATATATAGAGATAGATATATATATATCTAATATATAAAATTCTCGTGTCACAGTTTTCGTTGCCATAGTCCTCCGAAACGGCTTGACCGATTTTGATGAAATTTTTTGTGCTTATCCGGTATCTATGAGAATAAGCCAACATCTATTTTTCATCCCCCTAAATGTTAGGGGTAGTCCACCCCTAAATAATTTATAAGGCAAAACAACGTTTGCTGGGTCAGCTAGTATCGCTATATATATCGATATCCTATCTGTTAATCCAGGTTATAGTCTATCTGTGGGACGAATTTCATACTAATGCGTTCAGCCGTTTTTGCGTGATTGAGTAACTAACATCTAAACGTACAAACTTTCACATTTATAATATTAGGAAGATAGGATGTACACTAACTTAACAAGAGCAACACACTCAGACAATGAAGCTAACCTAAAAAATAAGCCCTCTTTATTTTTTCCGAGACTCTCAGATCAACGTAAAAAGACTTTGAAAAAAAAAATTGTGTGACAAAAGAGTTACCTATGTATTTTAACATACCTCATTTGTCTGCCTAATTTGATCAAGATAATACCAGTATCATAATAAGTGCTAACCATTCACAAATAGCGTATGTCATCAAGCAAAAATCTCAATTACTTTAGACAAGTTAATTTATAAACTTAATGTACTTACGCTGTTTTTGTGTACTTACATTGCTTCGACGAAATAATGTATTTTTTGTGTAGATTATTAAAGTCACGTTATTTAAGGCCAAGGCGATAGAATGGTATTTCTTTGTTTCAATAACAAATATCTTTTGTCTTTTTTATTCCTTTCCTATACTAAGATTTTTTACATTAGCTTTGACCGCAGCTTTACACTGGAAATGTTTTATTAACACGCTTTTATTAGCGTCACCTGTATGTGTGTTTGTAAGCATGTTTGTAACCGACTCCTTTTGACTTGATTTTGAACCACTTCAAATGGTCAGATTTCATTTAAACTTTGTAGACTTATCGAGGACCGATGAAAATTTAATAACTTTATAAATTTGTTCCATAAAGTAAAAAAAAATCACGCTTTTGTAGTTAGGAGAACTAAAAAATATAAAATAAATAATAGATTAAAAAATCTAAAAAAAAACACGCTTTAAAAACCGAACTAAAAAGCAGAAAATAATTTAAAAAAAGCGTGCGTGCTTTTTGAGGTATTTTTATAATCAACTGATATCAAGCACCCTACGCTTTTTTGAAATTATTTTCTGCTTTTTAGTTCGGTTTTTAAAGCGTGTTTTTCTATTATTTTTGACTGTGTTGCATGAAAAGAACATTAAGTAGGTAAATGTGCGTCCAGTGGTTGTTATAGACTCGCCTCTTATTATATGGGACTTAAACATTACCGGTGAAACGTGCGTATACTATAGTTGCACCTCTGCTCAACCCTTCCGAACGCCTCCTCTGCTAAACGACTCTTTGACAAATCAAAAGAGCCTGGTTTAATTGAAATGTATGTTTTGTGTTTGTGGTCTAGCTGTAAAAGTTTATTTACATAATAAATAGACAGATATCAGTGGACTGCTGGCATAGGTCTACCCTCATTGGTACAGACATTCAGCTCGATTCTCTTCAACTCTTATATACATATTTCGCGGGCATGCTTGATAGTTAAGTATTAAAATGTTTAGAGTCTCCATCATCTGCTTCACCTTTTCCCAACTATGTTGGGGTCAGCTTCCAGTCTAACCGGATGCAGCTAAGCGATGGCGTATCTGACTTCCACACTCCAGTTGTAGCTACGATATCCCTTGGTAAGACTGGTTGTCAGACTATCGAGCTTCTGACGACCCATAACGACTGTCAAAGATCGACGAATGATAGCCGGGACTAACGGCTTAGCGTTCTTTTCGAGGCACGGGGGGTCTTAGTAAGTCAAGAAGGTCACCCATTCACGGACCAACCCCGGCAAGCGCAGCCTAACTTGATCGATCGACTCGTGTGGGGCTGTTACTACTTAGCCACAAGCCCGACAAACAAACAGTATATTATAAGTCTACAAGAGATAAAATAAAAGGATAATGGACAGCTTCAGTCATACCTCATAAACTCATAACTCATAAGTCAAAACAGAAACGGTGCAATAAGAATTAAATCTCGCTACAATTTTATTTATAATACCGTATGTGGGCCACTACAATAAACTTGTTGACAAAAAGCAACAAGTTATACTTAAAAGGAAAGCAAATTAAAATACCTATTTATATGATATTAATAATTCTCAAAGTTGCTCTTAATAAAAACTTGGTATTCGCTAAAATAGGTACTGCAGTTACATAATAATATAATACATACGTAATATATAGGTATATAAGTACAAAGTGAGGTCGGTTAGTTTTATGGTAATACTTGTTACAATCACCAGTGCCCAGATAAATCTTAAGCCGCACGAAACAGAACAGAATTATTGTGTCACCGCGTTTATATCCTATTTAATAATTATTACAATATTTATGAATGTAAAATTATTTTTGTATTGTTTTGTACTTATATTGCAACAGTAGGTTTTCGGAATTCCATAATTTTATGCCGGAAGCAATCATATTTATACTAACTAGATTTCTATAAAAGCTTTGGTTGGCATTTCGATTATAAATAGTACCTAGTTTAACGATTGTTTTAGTACTATAATGAATAGTGGTTTCTTGTTATTATCATATCACTTCGTATCAAAACAATTTGCCCGGCCCACTTTTAATTGCGTACTGATTATAGAGAACTGACATTTACTTGCTTCGTCGATTTCAATCATAACCCCTAACTAGTGATTTGACCATAGCCGCTCAACTTACATACAGACACTCACACTCTTACATATAAACTCATGGTGTTTACCCATTGAGTACAATAATATGCACCTAAAGTAAACTGTTTTCTGCCAGGGGTGTGGGTTGTTCGAAAGAGATACCGCGGCCCCTGGCACACAGGCAACTGAGGGAACACGGGTGGGTTTCAGTCACTAAAAGTCTGACATGATGAGCGGGAGAAGTTATTTGATGATTTCCCATCCAAAAAAAAAAACCATAGCCGATCAACTTACATACATACACTCTTAGATAAAATATAAACTCATGGCTTTTACCCATTGCCTACCCCAGGTTAAAATAACAGAACGCCACCTGCTGCGATCCTTAGATACTCCTCTAAAGTTAGTAATTATATATGTCAATTTCATAGTTTCAGTAGGAAAATTATAAATTAAGTAATAATCCGATCTAGTGCTTTTGAAATGCCTACAATTTACGTACCCATTTTTATGTTGAACCTACTTTACCAAACACTGCGTTAACAATTTTACACTGTTTTAAGAAAAGTTTTATATAAATATTTAACTAATCCGGGATTCTGATAATGCATTAAAAAATATAAGGCATGACTACATTAGAATTCCTTCTGATGTATTTTTTTTTTGCTATCAATAAGAACATACGAATAAATTTGTTAAGTTTTGTTTCATCACACACTTTCGAGATTTATTATTTCAAAAAACACTCAAGAACCATTACATGTCGCAACATTTAATGTTTACAAATGTAATGCCAATAATGTATGTAGTTATTGTTGTACATTTTCCTCTTCAAATTTAAGGCAGAACACTTATAAGATTTTTAAGATGCGGGACACACTCATTGGACTTAGTATTTTTTTAGATATTTCTGCTATCGTCGTCATTTCAACTGAAAGGCTTTCACTGCTGGACATAGGCCTTCGCCACCGCCACTTCGATCAGTGCTGTGCTTCTCGCACCCTTCGTGTGAAGCCTTCCACCGTCACGTCTTCCGGTACGCGGTCTCCACTCCAGAAACTTCCGGCCCCATCGGCCATCTGTTCTTTGAGCAATGTGCCCTACCCACTGCTACTTAAATTTGGCAATTCTTCAACCATTCTTTTATTCGACTAAAATTATACGATATAAATCAAGTAACAGTAGAACACAAAAACACCTGCTAAGTTTAATTTAATGAAACATTTTGCAATTAGAATAAGCTCGAAGTGTTAATGACCTACGAAACCTCATGAAAAATTGTGTCTAGACCGTAAAAGTTACGAAGCAATGGTAGATTAATGAAAAGGTTGAGGTTAACCAATGTTTTTTGCTTACCTGCTTGTTGCAACAATTTAACTTGCCAATCTTTTAGCAAATATTTTAATAGCTATCGTGATGAAGTTATACTGTTATAATGATACGTTGCTGAAAAGAAAAATTAAACCAATTCAAATAAAAGACTAAGACGGTACGCCTTCTGGTATGATGATCTATCAGTTTATTTAAATCGTTTAGTGAGTATTGGGTTGGTAAAGAAGACTTTATCTGTACATCTATATTTATACATCTATACATATAAATAAAATTGGAGTATGTGTTTGTAATATTAAAATAACCGCTTTTTGCTACATGCATATGAATATATATACGGTACATATACCAAAATATATTTTTTTAAATTTTTGTCTGTCTGTCTGTTTGTTCCCGCTAATCTCTGAAATGGCTGGACCGTTTTTGACGGGAATTTCACTGGCAGACAGCTGATGTAATAAGGAATAACTTAGGCTACTTTTATTTTAGATTTTTTATTTGTTTTTATTGATAACAGTAAAAAACTATACCGCGCTGACGAAGTCGCGAGCACAGCTAGTTGAAAATAAAAAATTACCAATTTAAAAAAAAGTTATCATAAATTCTTCAGATATGTAATTAGTGTGCTTTTGTCCAGTGGCCCAGTGGTATTTGCTCCGACTTACCGAGTTGTAGGTCGTGACTTCGAATCCAGGTAGATACTTTACTTTGTGTAATTGTTTTCATCACCACTGCTCTCAAAACGGTGAAGAAAAACATCGTGGTAAAACCGAAACCAATATCCTAGAACCAGAAATTCGAAGACACGTGACATCCAACAATCCGCACTGGGCTTGCGTATGGCTCACTCCCTGTCACAGAGAGGACGTCTCTTACCCAGCAGTGGGGACATTAGAGGCTGATTGTGGAGCTTTTATAAGCGTTGTGTAAGAGTGCGCCGCTATCACCGCCGAGGCCCGCTACTACGTCCCAATCCATGTCCGTTCCGACTCTTGCTCGACCGAACACGCGCCGCTGTGCCTGTTGCTTTAAATTCGTCCCTAAATAAGAATCATTCCAATCCAAACCGTCCCTTGCTGTCCTGTTCCAGTGACGCCCTAAGCTATGGTTCGTACGGAGTGCCATGAGCGTGTAGTCGCTCAGTTTTAAGTTTTTAAGGCCTGACTTTTTTTTTTTAAACGTAGCGCCACACTACGAATTTCTTCCTATATCGTGGGTGCGTTTACAAACTTAGAAACTCATAAACACAAACACCCAGACCCAGAACAACTACTTGCAGATCATACAAATATTTTTTCCGTGCGGGGATTGAACCCGCGACACGCTGCGCTGCAGTCGATCGCTCAGCCTTTACGCCAACCGTGTCGTCAACTGGAGGCCTTAAATCAATAAGGTAGCCACAGGCAAGTCCAGTTAAGCAAACAAACGTCTAGGTTGACCTGCGAAAAGTCATTCCCAAAAAAAAAAACCAAATGAAAACTTTCTTCTTTATCTCCACAGACATGTACCTAATGATGTAGGCTGCACTTACGGTTAACCTGAGATACGCTTATAAGTGTAATCAAAACATCATAACCAAACGCGGATTGACGCTTTTGCTGATAAGTGTCTCCCTGCCCTAAGGCTTTCAGCGGTACCGTTTGAAGACAAGTATGCAGCAAAAATATGCGACATAAGTACGCAATAATGCATTATGTATATGTTCATAAGTGAAACATGTACATTGATATTCATATCTATTTGTGTCATACAAATGTCAAAACTGAAAGGGGAGCTAATCAAACATTCGGGTAATAAAGTTTGTTTTTATTGCTTGTCAATGCATAAGCCGGGTCTAGACCAGTCTGTGGGTTGCAAAACTGCTGTTATGACTGCCCTAGATTCTGTGTATTAAACCTTTTTATGGTTTTCTTCGAGCTATTTCGGAAACATACGACGTATCATGAAATTTAGAGTACTTAAATTAATTATTGAAAACGTTGGACTGTTGTGAGTTCATGAATATGTATCATGATTTTTTTCGTATAACATATTTCGTAGATTTGGTTGCTTCAGCTATGCGTCGATACACCCACATATCATAAATCGCAACTGAAACCAATTTATATGCAAAATAACATAACTAACTACGTGCAAATACGTAAATACATCAAACCAGCTGTCGATTGACAGCCTGACGTAATCTGAATCTGTAAATACTCTCAACGTGAATCAAATTCAGTACTAACTGTTACGCTCATTAAAATATTAGTTCCGCACACAGCTGTGAACATTATGTATTTATAATGACCGGTTGTCCGGTGTATTGTTTCACGCGGCCATTCCACTCCGGCGGCTAATGGGGCGGCCGAGTGTGTGGATTATTCACTTCCCAACCTCACACCCAACTTTCTCACTCGTTTACGTAACGATTGCTACAGTTTTTTGGCCGATTCCGTCTTTTATTATATCGGCCTTGGTGCCTGCGCTGGCGACACAAAAATGTGCGAGACCGCGAAATCATAATTTGACGAAACAAGCTGATATAGAGCGCAAGCGCAGTAACGTTTTATAATACTCACAATGAAACAGTGTCTCCCTTTTAGTCACGCCGTTGAAATCTGATTTCTATGACTATAGGTGAAGGATTGGGTTCCGTAGCTAATTAGTTGCTTAAGTGCATGCAATCCCGGTGGTGGTGGACTGAATGGGTAGCTATTGTATTCTTTTTATAGTCTTTCTTCATAATTTTGTCAAATCATTTTGTAATTTATTGTCTGTGTATTTAAAGGCGCTAAAAATTGGATTTAGTTCGGTTCCGGAGAGTTTCAGGAAAAATCCTCGTAATTAAAAAGAAAAGATATTTATTGTCCAGTTAATCATAAAACCATGAAACCCTATCCTGCATAATATACGTAACACCGACATAATATCGCATTCACAATCACAAAGTAGATAGCAACTCGAGTAGTACTCTTTACAGTCTCTGCGGTCAAATCAAAAGTTCAAGTGTCAATTATTCGGTCGTGCAGTCGTATTTGAGTATTCGATTGCCTATCAGATACTGCAGGTAGATATTATTATGTCGTAATGATGTAATGCTTATTAAATAATCGTAATAAAAGCAAACTGCTTTGCTTTACGATACTGTTGTTTCGGCCTCTATCCAACGCGGATTTTGTTTTTGAGTCTGGGAAGTCCTCAAATAACTTCTCCCGCTCTGGGTGGAGCAGGAGGGCGAGTCTGACTTTTACTGACTAAAACCCACCCGTGTTCCTTCAGTTGCCTGTGTACCAGGGGCCACGGTATCTCTTTTGAACAACCCGCACCCCTAGCAGGCATCGGCCCTTGCGGACACCCCGCGGCGCGCGTGGAACACAACACACCGTCGAACCGGATAAGCTTGGTCCTTACCGGATAGCGAGCTACCCATTACTCTCCATCCGCAAGCCTGCGCCTACTGTGGCCGGGAAACAGTCTGGGATTCCCGACGCCCAGGGCGTCTCCTGCAGCGACTAGGGCCGTCAAGGCGCATATACTGCCTCTCCGTTACGTGCGCCGCCTCCCTCATTGCGAGCATTGCTGCTTCGCAGAAGGAGGTGATGGCTACCCATGCACTCTCGCTCCGTACCATGGCCTGGATCAGGGCTGGACGCGAGAGATCGTCGCCGCCGATCGCCTCCACAAGGACACGGTGGTGCTCCGCCCAAGCCGGGCAGACCTCCACCGTATGCTCCACCGTGTCCTCAGGGCGATCTATGATCTAACGCGGGTTGGAATTTAATTAGGAGTGGTCACATACCTATGGACTTCTGAAATGCTAGAGGCATCGCAAATGCGTTGCCATCATAGAGAAAAAGCTACTATGGCTGGAAATGTGTCATGTGCTGGTATGACTTTATTTTTTTAAGCTAAGATAAAAGAAAATCGTGACTTAGGGTACGTTTTAAAGTTTGAAAGTCAATGATAAACAGAGACAGGACTACTAATATCTGACGTCATAACGCAGAAAGGCTGTAACTTCGCGTCATTCAATACAATGATCGTTGCGCGTGACAAAGAATAGAGAAGAAGAATAACTTCAAAAGCTTGTAACTTCTCTATTTTTCCACCGATGTTATTAAGGTTTTAGCCATTATTTTTTGTAACATCTTTAATGAGTATTAATTCACGTATAATTTTTATAGTATTCAAATAACCTAGTATATCAGCGTTGGAACGGAGCAAAACTGCTTAGCGGCAGAATTTGGTACGAATATTGATCGTAGAACTCTGTTTTTCCAGTACCTATTCCCTACTACAAGTATTTATTCGCTGCCAACAAATGCTCCCTTGTTGGCGTATTTATATAGCTAAAGGGACTGTATTAATCAACCTCTTCTCAGTTCTCCTAATTGAGATTGATCTTTTGACCAATCTTGATATAGTGACTTGTACAATAAATCTTTACTTGACACTAGCATGAAATTGACAAGAACGAAGTTAAACGCGGTTAATTATTATTTGTCTAGGATTGCATCTACACCTAATATCTATAACATCTTAGCTTTTTCTCGCGGCTTGGCCCGCGTTAATGTTGGAAAATATCCCACGTAAACATAGTACGAGATCCATAAACTATCTGTGTGCTATTTCATCCAAACGTGTATGCAGTGTACGTCAGTGAAGTTCTCTCAATTGACGTGATTTTTCCGACATCTTCAACAATTATTGTCATAATTGACCCAATTTACTCAAAACCCTCCTCAGGAATTACTTTGTCCATTGCTGAAAAGCGTATGAAAATCCGTTCGGTAGTTTTTGAGTTTATTGCGTTCAGACGGACAGATAACAAAGCCCAAAGGCTTTGTTGTAAAACATTTAGTGATAGTGATATTAATACTATTCTAATTAGCCAATGATACTCTACCAATCGTTTCCAAGCATAACGATACATATAATATGCTCGATTACTGACTCACTAACTTGTTAACTCGATACATAGCTGTAAGCAAACGTAATCGATTATTAAATGGTCCATTGACTCGGTACGAAGAGATGTTATGTGACGCTCGACGTAAAGACTTTATCGCCTTGTTGTTTTTTTATTGGGTGTGGCTAGCTGTCTAATTAAGACGGTTAGGTAATGGTGAGCTGATAGTAGAGTAGGGTGGTGGAGCTATATAGCCAGTGTTTTGAGCTGAATTGCAGCCGCAATTTATCATTATGCATCACTACTACTCACGCACGTTCTTCATGCTATAAATGTTTTAGAAAATCAAAAGATTTGTCCTGCAATTTTTCCATAATAAACAATGTTGTATTGTATTTTTTATATTATACAATGTTGTATTGTATTTTTCCATACTATAAGATGTTGTATTGTATTTTACCATTTTATACAATGTTTTATGTGTATCACCAATTTTGTCTATACGGGGGAAGCGTCAGGGTAACCTGCGAAATTAAAATTTTCTTTTTTTGGAATTTGCAGGTGCAGTGACATGCTGTATGTGGATTGAAATATGATTACATTGTATGTACTTATTTCCAGAATTGTTATCATTAAAATCATCAAAACAACCCTCGAAGTTCAATTAGTCCCACTTTTTTATATTTTTTTGGGTGGGAAACCATAAAAATTTGATGATTATTTAATAAAAGAAGTTATTTAATAACTTTTCCCGCTCTGGGTGGAGCGGGAGGACGTGTCAGACTTTTAGTGACTAAAACCCACCCGTGTTCCCTCAGTTGCCTGTGTGCCAGGGGCCACGGTATCTCTTTCGAACAACCCGCACCCCTGGCAGGCATTGGCCCTTCCGGGCCCCATCAGTTGGTGCTGACATCTCTTTGAGACGCGCGTGGAATAAAACGCGCCGTTGACCCGGGCTTGGTCCTTACCGGACAGCGAGCTACCCATTACTCACCGTCCGCAAGCCCACGCCTACGGTAGCCGGAAATCAGCCTAGGATTCCCGACGCCCAGGGCGTCTCATGCGGCGGCTACGGCCGTGAGGGCGCATGTACTGATTCTCCCTTACGTGCGCCGCTTCCCTTTTTGCGAGCATCACAGCTTCGCTGGAGGAAGCGATGGCTACCCATGCACTCTCGCTCCGTACCATTACCTGGGCCTAGGCCGGACGCGAGAGATCGCCGCCGCCAATCGCCTCCACGAGGACACGGTGGTGCTCCGCCCAAGCTGGGTAGACCTCCACCGTATGCTCCACTGTGTCCTCAGGGCGATCTTCGCAATGGAAACGTGCGGGCGTTTCCTCCCGCCTTATCCGAAACAAGAACCTCCCGAAACAACCGTGTGCGGAGCGGACCTGGCTGTTTCGGGAGGTTCCTGTTTCGGATAGGGCGGGAGGAAACGCCCGGGTGTTTCCATTGCGAAGATCGCCCAGAGGACACGGTGGAGCATACGGTGGAGGTCTGCCCGGCTTGGGCGGAGCACCGCCGTGTCCTCGTGGAGGTGATCGGCGGCGGCGATCTCTCGCATCCGACCCTGGTCCAGGCCATGGTACGGAGCGAGAGGGCATGGCTGGCAGTCGCCTCCTCCAGCGAAGCAGTTATGCTCGCAAAGAGGGAGGCGGCGCACGTGAGGGAGATGCAGTACATGCGTCCTCACAGCCGTGGCCTTCGCAGGAGACGCTCTGGGCGTCGGGAATCCCAGGCTGATTCCAGGCCACCGTAGGCACGGGCTTGCGGACGGCGAGTAATGGGTAGCTCGCTGTCCGTTAAGGACCAAGCCCGGGTCGACGGCGCGTTGTGTTCCACGTGCGCCTCAAAGAGATGTCAGCAGCAACAGATGGGGCCCGCAAGGGCCGATGCCTGCCAGGGGTGCGAGTTGTTCGAAAGAGATACCGCTGCCCCTGGCACACAGGCAACTGAGGGAACACGGGTGGGTTTTAGTCAGTAAAAGTCTGACACGCCCTCCCGCTACACCCAGAGCGGGAGAAGTTATTTCATGATTTCCCACCCAAAAAAAAAAAAAACCGCGCCAAGTTTTCATACATTGGTCAATATGTCCGCATCCAGGTGACGCATTTTGACGCTGTTTTCAGCTAAATAATTCCTAGTTAGGCTACCTGAGCCTATCTGACTGATAAAATTGACGAAAACGCGAAAAAAATTTCTTTCGCTTGCTTTCGCCGCCTAACCGGAGATCGTGCAGTGTCCCCAGACCATCCGGATGGCCATGACCCTATGGGACGCCTTCAACTTGCTGGCTGGTTGGCACCTCAATGTAGGCGTCCACACCGGTACCCCGTATAGGGCCATGGACCGCACGACCCCCGCGTAGCGCCTCCGGTAGGAGGCGTTTGGCCCCCTAGATTGGGCCAATTAGTACCATTGAATGACTATTTTATGATAAGGTAAAATAATCTCGCGGGCTACCTTAAATTCAAAGTCAAAGTCAAACTTTTCAAGCTAACTTTTCAACTTGTAAACTTTTCAAAGAATAAAAGAAAATTCTTTAGCTTCACACACCCGTAGACAACTAGTTTTCCTTGCAGTGGTTCTGTCTTTGATTTCTTATCAAATAACTAGTAATAAAACAAAAAGTTCACCATGAACGTTCAATTAAATAATACTAATAAATTATAATTTATTCAACCTAATCAAACAATAGTTTATTGTTTAGTTTATTGTTAATTGTATAATCTAGATGTTGATTTATGTACTAAATAATTCATTTTCATTTAATTCAGTCAGGTATTTAATAATGTTTTAATGTTTCATAATTAAAACTTGTTTATTTAGTGTTCAACTAAGTTAAATAGAGTAATTCATATTAAATTGATCGGTTTCCGGCCACAGTAAAGGCGTGGAAATTTCGTGACGAGGAGTATATCAATGGAATTATTAAAAGCTTATTATTTTTGAAATACTTAATGCAATGATTTGGTAAACAATAATTTTTATTTTATTAAATTCTTTCTTCAGTTCCAATTATTATCGTTTGTCGTTTGAATTTTTCCATCTTCCTATCCAGTTCTTTACTCCACTTCAAAGATTAAAGAGTACAGAAAAGAAAATAGTCGTATACTAAACAGCTCCAATCAACAAAAAATCAGATACCTACATATATATAAAGTAGCCCGCCATCCAATAAAGAAAATTTAACTAACAACAGTTGTTACCCAATGCAGCGTGGCTGGAAGGTAAATAATATGTGATTTAAATAACCATAGCGGTAGTGATAAATTTCTTCTGGTCGGTAATAGTGACTGAATTCGCCAAATTGCCAGCGACGTGGAGCTACTAATCATAGATGTAATATTTGTGCGTGTGCAGATATGTGCTCATAAAAATCTGGTTATATCTAAAAACGGATCTGCAGTAGGTAGGGATACCTATTAGTACGACAAATCTCTCTCATCAAATTAAATGGCCCTACTTTTTGGGAGATGACCGTGAATTTTTGGTTCTGAAACCTTCAATGGCTGCGCTGCCTGGATCTCACAATTCAATATAATACAATGAGGTTACAATGTGGCTGAGAGGCAACGTGGTTCTCCAAGCTTTTGCCAGAAATTTCTGTTCTGCTCTGAACGCTCCTGGCACGCTAAAGACGCGTTTCCTCCTATTTATCAGTTACGATGGGGACCTACACAGACCACCCATCAAAGAATTTATATGAGACAACATTCCATTCCAATAAATCGAACAGCACGCTAGTTAAACCACGCACGAGCTTCTGGAATTAATTACTATGAATTATGACCATCCGAAGACATTAGCATAAGTATTGGAACTGTTGACAAAAAACCGGTAATTTGTTTCATGTAGCGATCAATATTGTTGTCCAACAGGTGTTTAACATACATGCTCACACGCATGTGCGCGCTTGTATGCACGACACATTTAAGGAACATTTGTTGAGGAAATTGACAACACATGGTCGTGCTCGACACATTAATTTTATAATATCCCAGCGTGCATGGCAGACGTATTGTCTGGAATTAATTATTGAATGTTATTTGTAGGCTTGGGAGTTATATTGAAGAGCTGCAGAACATTTAATAGTAAATGACATCAATTCATCATTCATGAAGAGCTGAATACGATGATAATATTTACAATCAATCTATTTTCCTTTTTGCTCTTTACTCTCTTTCCACCTCTCTCTGTCCAGAGCTGCCAAGGGCCAGTCTTCATTGAAGGAGTTAGCTCATCCCGCCCTCTCCGTCCGGGCCTGCTGCAATGTTGTTTGCCACACTGGGTCGTAAGTTTGGCCCACTCCATTGTTCGTCTGAGATATTGCAGATGTGGCCAGCGCAATTTCATTTTAATGTCATTCATGTAATAATTAATTATTAGATCGATTACTGATTACCAAATTGTGTTTAATAGTGCTACAAAGGGTTTTGATTTCGGCACATCATCATCATCAACTGAACATCAGCCTTTTCCCAGCTATGTTGGGAATGTATTTTACATGGAGCGACTGCCTATCTGACCTCCACAACCCAGTTACTGGGTAATACGATACCCCTTGGTAAGACTGGTTGTCAGATTTTCGGGCTTCTTACGACTCGTAAGGACTGTCAAAGATCTACGAATGGTAGCCGGGACCAATGGCTTAACATGCTTTCTGAGGCAGGGTCTTGGTATGTAGAAATGGTCACCCATCCACAGACCAACCGCGGCAAGCGTAGCTTGACCTGATCGAACGCCCCGTGCGGCTAATATTACTTAACCACAAGCCCCCTTTTAATTTCGACACAATGTAAGTCAATTCAGGCGTGACGTTAATTGACACTTTTAAATCTTATCACTGTGCTTATTTAATTTTAACAATTGCTTTTTTTTAACCAGCTACTTAATTCTCCTTACAAAAGTCTTAACAAAGAATGCTGGTTTTAAAAAGTGGACCATTACAGATATTAAACTTTTTATGAAGAAACCACTTTTTACTTTTGGACCTTGTACTTAGTTGGCAAGGTTACAGGGCCGGGCCCTTTATGGAAAAATACGCCGTGAGATTTCTATCAACCAAGCCAATGATGCTTGTCAAAAGAACGTGGTTGATGACGGATTTTATAATGCAATTTTGCGAGAAATGCAACTGCGAGGAATCACTCTATTAGCCTATATAGCGTATATATGATTCTTCTTAGAGTAGTTAAATATAAAATCAAACATCTTTGGCCTAAAATTCGGCTGCGTGATTTCCGCTCTCTGATGCAGTCAGCAGTGATAAAAAAACATTTTATATTGATGAATGGGTCCTGCGCCGTAATAACTCTATTAATAGTGGTTTTTAACCTACCTTCGTGGAATAAATGCGTGAATGTAATAGATTCCTAATAAACTGGTAGCGCATTCTACAACGGTAATTATTGTTCAGCAAACAGTATCTAAGACAAGTAATTTAGGAGTTTTCATAGAAAATGATCATCAAGTTTCCAATTCCGCAAGTGATATGAGGTGAAAATTACTAATCACTTATTAATAAAATTTACTACCACCTGCATAAAGAATATATTTTTTACCAAGATTAGAGAAGTACGAGCACAAGGAGTGTTTCAAATTAAATTGTCCATTAACATCATATTGAATTAAATTTTAAAGCCTACAATGAACATGGCTATTTATTTAAGATTTAATATTATTTCTTTGGAACAAATTAAGCCCCATAAAAGTAGAAATTCCTTAACAATTTACGAGAAAACCACCATTTTGGGAAATATCCAAGTTTAAAAATGGTTTTATAGCTCATTGACATAAATAACGTGTAAATCTCGAGCGGGTACATTTTATAACAAGCCCGTTGATCGCCGGCGCAGCGTGATATACTACAGCGCCTGTTTTAAACTAGTTAGTCTCATTTAAAGCTATGTTCTTATCGCGTTGCGAATCTAGATATTTATTGTAAGGTAAACCGAGCTTGAATCCATTATTGTACTGGTTATGTGCAGATTTTGCAGGTTTTATTTGTGGAAGTCCATTTAGAAGTCTAGTTCAAAATTTTGGTATTTTGAGCAAAATTCTAACACAAGGCCAGAATTGTGGGATGGAGAGTAGTGGGTAGCTCGCTGTCCGGTAAGGACCAAGCTTACCCTGGTTGAAGGCATGTTATGTTCCACGCGCGCCTCAAAGAGATGTCAGCATCAACAGGTGGGGCCCGCAATGGCCGGTGCCTGCCAGGGGTGCGGGTTGTTCGAAAGAGATACCGTGGCCCCTGGCACACAGGCAACTGAGGGTGGGTTTTAGTCAGTAAAAGTCCGACACGCTCTCCCGCTCCGCCCAGAGCGGGAGAAGTTATTTGATGATTTCCCACCCAAAAAAACAAGGCCAGAATTGTTCGAAAAAGAATCTCAACTTTTAATTGGTTACAAAAAGAAACTCATTTCGTTTATTTAGCCGCAAAAATCTCAGTTTCCTCTTGTTTAGATGGTGTTTTAATTTGATTAGCGTTCTTTCAAAAAAATTAATTAGATAGAGTCTTGCCTTTATTACACGACTGCCCAAAAAAAGGAGTGTTATATTTTCCAGGTTCATGTCTGTTTGTGAGTTTCTTTATTTTCCTACGACTTCTTTTACACCTACCTAAATCTTCTTTTTCTCTCTGACATACTAATTACCAAACAATGAATTCGTTAAAATCAATAAGGAAAATAAAACATTGCAAAAGTTAGACGCCAATATTTTTTTAATTTGTAATAATGGTGGCGACCGGATATAATTATAATTATATGTGGCTGAGCTCTTAACTTAATAAAGACTACTTATCGGTAACGTATAACACAATACGTATTCAGGTCAATTATACTATTGCTGCTCTAAATTGTTGTCATTACAATCAAATTTAAGTTGTTAAGTAACACATAGTAATCAAAGAAAACGTTGCAAATCCAAGAAATTTAAATGACATTACATAAGTAAAGTAAGGCGAAACAATTTGCCTTACATGATAGGCACAAAATATTTCAGTTTTGACGTAACAAATGTAACAATTTAAAGTACAGACGCCAGCACATCAAGCTACCCCAATCTGTCAAATTTTCCCAATTGAACATGAACCTTAAGCTTAAGTTTTAAAGTTGAAAATCTATCAAATAAATTTGACAGATTGGGGTAGCTTCATGTGCTGGCGTCTGTACCTACGCAGGCACATAGAATATAATAGAATAGAAAACTCTTTATTATGTAGGTACGCCAAATGATATCATGATATAAATGTAGAAATTTTACGTAGGGTGACATAATGGGCGGTCTTATTGCTTAAAGAAAGAAAAGATAGAAAGGAAAATATATTTGTTTGTGACAGGAAGTCGTGCATACAAAAATATAACATGAGAAAGGAGATTTATTTGTCACAGAAACACGTTACTACATACAAAAAGATACATATGAGATCACCCTCACACTCCTCAAATTCACCTCGAATTTACACCTACCTTGTGATGGCTTAATAAATAGTGGGTGTAATAATGGGTGTCACTGGTGCGGGTTGCTCGAAAGAGATACCGCGGCCCCTGGCACACAGGCAACTGAAGGAACACGGGTGGGTTTTAGTCAGTAAAAGTCTGACACGCCCTCCTGCTCCACCCAGAGCGGGAGAAGTAATTTGATGATTTCTCACCCACAAAAAAAAAAGAATGGGTGGCCGAGCAAAGCTTGATGGAAGATGGGAGACCATCATCCATAACATATCGACACCCCTGCGTACCTCGGCAAGTACGTTAAGCCATCACTGTCAATCAATCAATCAATATCTTTATTGTGGATCATAGGTAGGTACAAAATACAGGTCTTAAATAAATAATTGTGATCAGCTACGTCCCGCCCTTTGGGCATACAACAGTCAAATTAGAATTACAATTACATTAAAATTTCACATAAAATATAAAACAAACATAAAACTAAAATGGAACGAATTAAGGTAAATAAACATCAGTGGGTCACTGAACGCATCATGACTGAGGGGGACTATATTGGCGCAGTGATTTGTCTGATAGGAAGTCTTTTATTGAGTAGTAGCACTTTTTTACTAGTAAATCATGGAGACTCTTTTTAAATTTTTTCATTTCCGTAATTATCCTAATAGGCCCCGGAATATTATTAAAGGTGCATGAAGCAGTGCCATTGTACTCGGCTGTAATCAGCCGGGACCGACGGCTTAACTTATGTACGACGTATCCGTACTAACTGCTACTAACAGACGAATACCCCTTGGTGAGACTGGATCTTATACGATAATTCGTATAAGATCCTTGACGTTGATACGGGTAGTTAGACTCCCCCGAACAGTCTGACAACCAGTCTCACCAAGGGGTATTGTCATATCGTGTTACCCAGTAACTGGGTTGTGCAGCTCAAATAGGCAGTCGCTCCATATAAAATTCTGAAATTTGCCCTTATTCGGTTAGACTGGAGGCTAACCCTAACATATTTGGGAAATGGCTCCGCAGATTTTATGTAGAGACGTACCTACTTCTCAACAAACAAATCAAAACAAAATACTAAAAAACTGTAATATATAATGTCCAGATAGTATTCAGGTCTAAATCTGTTGTCATAATTTTGGCCAAGTTCGCGTCAAACACGAGTTGGCTTAGAGTTCTGATTGTAACAGAATTTGGTTTAGTTGTATCACAATTAATGTTAATTCATTGAATTGTCTTACACCTCATAAGATTAGGGATCTTATAAATAATTGTGCATTTTTTAGAAGCCTTAACATGATGTTTTGCAGTTCATCCTGGGTTGGTTTAGTTAGCATTACTATCCTAGCTTATATTATTAATGCGGAAATAAGTTTGTTTGTATGTAACGCTTTCACTCTAAAACTGCTGAACAAATTTGGATGAAATTTGGCACATAGATACACCATAACCTGGGTAAGGACATGGGTTATTTTCGAGATCGCTGACGAAGTTGCGGGCAACTGCTAGATATTAAAATCTGACAGACACCGTAAAACTAACTTAGCCGTTCCAACTTCATACAAAAAGTATGATAAAAGTTTAAATGAAACAAACTACTGCATCTTTTTTTGGATCAAACCTATACCATAAAATGAAAGTTTTATTCAATAAAATTAAAAAGTATAATTCGTTTTATTCGATACCATTACTTTATTAATACAGAACGTGACTTTATTGCGTTTGGTACAAAAGCTTTTTTATTAGCAACAAAAGTAAAACTTTAGAGATGTCATGCTATGCATTTTTGTTATTATTAATTGAATGAATAATAGAAATAATCTCTAGAGTCACAAAAGTAAAATAACTTAAAGTTACTTAAGTAAGCATAGTACATCTTGTAACTTTATTACAAGCAAATGTCAAAATTACGATCCAGTTAGGTAAATTTTGTTCCTCATTTCACTGGACAAGATTACTAATTACTTTTAGATAGTGAATGCTACATTAACGTCTATGGGTATATCTAAGTACGGCACTTGAAGTTATTTACATACATAATTTAATTATAAAATGTACAGACGCCCGCAGATCAAGCTACCCATAACTGTCAAATTTTCCCAATTGATTACGAACCTTATGTTTTTTTTTTTTGGGTGGGAAGTCATCAAATAACTTTTCCCGCTCTGGGTGGAGCGGGTGGGCGTGTCAGACTTTTACTGACTAAAACCCACCCGTGTTCCCTCAGTTGCCTGTGTGCCGCGGTGGCCGCGGTATCTCTTTTGAACAACCCGCACCCCTGGCTGGCATCGGCCCTTGTGGGCCCCATCAGTTGCTGCTGACATTTCTTTGAGGCGCGCGTGGAACACAACCCGCCGTCGACCCGGGCTTGGTCCTTACCGGACAACGAGCTACCCATTACTCGCCGTCCGCAAGCCCGTGCCTACGGTGGCCGGGAATCAGCCTGGGATTCCCGACGCCCAGGGCGTCTCCTGCGAAGGCCACGGCTGTGAGGGCGCATGTACTGCATCTCCCTCACGTACGCCGCCTCCCTCTTTGCGAGCATAACTGCTTCGCTGAAGGAGGCGACTGCTAGCCATGCACTCTCGCTCCGTACCATGGCCTGGACCAGGGTCGGACGCGAGAGATCGCCGCCGCCGATCACCTCCATGAGGACACGGCGGTGCTCCGCCCAAGCCGGGCAGACCTCCACCGTATGCTCCACCGTGTCCTCAGGGCGATCTTCGCAATGGAAACACCCGGCCGTTTCCTCCCGCCCTATCCGAAACAGGAACCTCCCGAAACAGCCATGTCCAGTGAGGACCTGTGTCAGGTAGAAGGTGAGGACGCCATGCCGCCTCTCAAGCCACTCCTCAAAGAGGGAACTTACCGCCGCAATCGTGGTGTGCCCAGCACTGGGTTGCGACAATCGGACTTCCCACTTCGCCATGAGATCCTGCCGGAGCTCTGTCCGCCGTGCCGTGATTTCCCGCGGCAGCGGAGTTACGCCCCGGCGTTTGGCCTCCTCGCGCCACTCCCAAGTGTGCGCGAGGACCTTTGGCTCCAGATCCCATGGCGGCAATCCGGCAAGGAGGCCCGCCGCCTCACCGGAGATCGTGCGGTATCCCCGGATCATCCGGATGGCCATGACCCTATGGGTCGCCTTCAACCTGCGTGCTGGTTGGCGCCTCAATGTAGGCGCCAACACTGGCGCCCCGTATAGGGCCATGGCCCGCACGACCCCCGCGTAGAGCCTCCGGCAGGAGGCGTTTGGCCCCCCCTAGATTGGACAGGAGCCACTTCAAGGCAGCCCCGGCCCGCTCCAGTCTGGGAGCCAAACGTCGGACGTACTCTGCGAAGTTCCACCGGCTGTCGAGGACGAGTCCTAGGTACTTCATCGTCGACTCGACGCCGATGTGAACCCCTCCCACCGTTATCTGGGAACCCGTCAGTGGCGCATTCCGAGGACCATGAAACCACATGGCCTCGGACTTGTGCAAGGCCACCTCGAGTCCCAGTTGCCGGATCCTATCGACGATTGTCGCAACCCCGTGTGTCGCTAAGTCGGCCGCCGCCTGGTACGACCTCCCTTGCGCCAGGACCAGCGTGTCGTCAGCGTAGCAAACTACGCTGACGCCGCTAGGGAGGTCGGCGCGCAGCACCCAGTCGTATCCGATGTCCCACAGATGCGGCCCCAGGACCGATCCTTGTGGGACACCGCACGACATCTCTCGCCGGTTCCATTCTCCTAGGTGACCGGGGTAGACCGAACCTTATGTTTACGGTATAAAGTTGAAAATCTATAAAAGAAATGTGACAGATTGGGGTAGCTTGATATGCTGGCGTCTGTACATATACTCTTAAGGGTGAATTTTACCAAAGAAACTGAACGCGATCATAAAATCTTAACCACGATCAAGAGCTGTAATTGTCAGTATTCCACAGAAAATAATGACACAGACAACGCCAAAACGTGGTTTATCTACTGTTGTCGTTTAGTACTCATTAGGTAAAGTTTTCTTACACAATGTAATGTCGCAGATTAAAGGTACTATCTCAAATTAATTTCTATGATTTTTTTCGTTTGGCTTCTTAGGAATCTGTGCATCGCAACAGGTAACTTTTTTGTCGGGTTCAACGATAAAAGAATTGCCATAATTTAATTGCGTAAAATATTTACATAATGTTAAGACTAAACAGTCATAAAATACTAATATGTTCAAGAATAAAAATGAAAAGAATAGGGCATCAAAAATTCGTCCGCATCGTTGTCGACAGGAACAGTGCCCAAAACTCTGGCAGCATTGCCTCGTTATCTGACAATGCCGATTCTTTGACCAAAAAATAGATAACTAATTTCAACATACTGACAATTCTTACTAACTGACTGATCATTTCGCAGTTCAGAATAGTACCTACAAATGCTTTAATTGAAATTAATGCTTTGATTTTGATTGAAAGCCGGACAAATGGTAAAGAAAAATATCTAAATTAGGTGTCACGATATTTCTAATTACTTTGCTGCGGTCTGTTGTCATAGAAAGTGTGCTGACAAGGCCATGTGGAGGCCAACCGGATGTTGGAGCATATTTAGAAGTACCTGAACAGTTTTATTATAAAACATGACTTAATTGTTGCAAGGACTTATATCACAGTTAGCTTGTCAGCCAATGTCGTGTGGCGGATTTGTCGCGGCCCTAACAATTTGCAGAACTGAATTCTGATTGGGCGAAGTTAATCTACATTGTAAAGGCACGATGAATAAATAGAATTACTTAGGTACAAACAGATTTGCTTTTTAAGTTGAACTGTCGTGCTTTTTTATTGAGGGGTTCGTGTCTAATCATTTAGGCACGAGCTGGGCACAGCCGCACGGGTCGATGGAACACTAAAAAAAATACTGAAAGGAACAGCAAACGGTAACATTATAAGAACATACTAATACAACATAAACAATTTAAGTAATAATGTAACCCACAAGGTAGACATAATGGTTTAGAAAAAAAGAAAAAGTGTAGTCGCTGGGAGCTTTAGTAGGTTTTTTTTTGAGGCTGGGACATCATCAAATAACTTTTCCCGCTTTAGGTGGAGCAGAAAGGCGTATCAGACTTTTACTGACTAAAACCCACCCGTGTGCCCTCAGTTGCTTATGTGCCAGGGGCCACGGTATCTCTTTCGAACAACCCACACCCCTGGCAGATGCCCTTGCGGACCTCACCATCTCTTTGAGGCGCGCGTGGAACACAACGCGCCGACCCGGGCTTGGTCCTTACCGGACAGCGAGCTACCCATTACTCGCCGTCCGCAAGCCCGTGCCTACGGTGGCCGGGAATCAGCCTGGGATTCCCGACGCCCAAAGATTCCCCCCCTTTTTTTATTTGTGTGAAAATTAATTTCAACTGTCTACCTATACGGATTATGAGATACAGCCTATGAACAGACATATGAACGGACGGACAGCGAAGGCTAGTAAAAGGGTTCCGTTGGTTACGCTTCGAGTACGGAACCCTAAAAAAGTAAATCGACAGCAGTTCTATTAATTCCTGCCTTGGTACTATTCTGCAGTGGTACACCCGGCTACACAGCAAGCTATAATTTTCCAGTTTACGTTGATCTCGCACTGTACGGAAATCCTATACAATGGGAGATCAGCTTATACTGGACATGTATAGTTTAATGTGTAGCCGTGAGTACCTAATAGTTTAGGCTTTCCGAATTGCAATGCAAATATACCGCCCATTTATTGTTCTAGATTAATAATACCTATTAGTCAAGAATAATTACAGTTCGGAGATAATCATAAAAATGTGGGTGTAGGTATTTGTATAATAGATACTTACTTTAATTACCTTGATGTACTTGTAGGTTCCTAGCGTGGCCCGTTAAACTGAGCATTTTAGAAGGCAATGTTGAAAAATATACTCGCTTTCAGAAGGCTGCAGCGTCTTGGTGCTGATCCACACGTCATGTTCGTGAACGGGCGCCGCCAGTGGGGACTGGTCATCTCCTTGCTCCCACCGCTTATTTTAATTTCTGAATTGTTATTTTAATTTTGTTTTAATTTCGGACGCTTTAATGTGCACGTCTTTTTACATCGTTCTCACATTGAAAATTTCAACATAGCGTGCTTTCTGACGTTTTTTTCCTTTTTTTCGGGTCCTGAGGGTCGTAGCGTGATGGTAAACCACCTTTAACCTTTCTCGAATATAGGGCTATCAAATGCAAAAGTATTTTTGTAATCCAACAGGACCTGAGATTAGCGCATTTAAACAAACCCTTTATTATTAGTAAGTAAAGATTAAATAACAGACACAATGAAATAAATTAACAACATTTGGTGTCAGCAACAGTTATAACGCCTCCTTTACGTCCATACTATAGTAATATACCTACAGACATACGCTTGTAAACACGCAAACACCCTTTTTTCGGTCTAGCTCTCATTCGACAAGTGTACAGAGTTTAGCATGCGATAAGGAACTTCGTTCCAATAAGTCATTATTTCAACCATGGGAACAGAAGCTGCTCTCAATCATAATAAAGCACATGCTAATAACAATAATATGATCGTGTCATTGACTTGTGTGTGTGTGTGTGTGACATAGTGACGTTTTTCTGTCGAACTCTTAGGAAATCGCTCAGCGAATGCAGGTTTGATGGTTCGTGTGTCTTATGTAAAGTATGAACAAAAAGTTAATTTTCTTCAGTTATCGGTAACTCAAGAGGGTTTAAAGTTTTTGCTGTTTTCTCATGTGTTGTTTAATGCAAGTGCAATGGGAATGGAATCATCATCATTGCATCGGAATGATTTAAGACAGATGATTTCTGTTAGCTGTGCTTAGTGGCACTTTTTTATGCTATTGGGTGGCAAACAAGTAGGTACCTAAGTAACTGCTTACCTGCTTGATGACAACAGCACCCTAATTGCGTAACTCACGATTAATAATAATCTGTTTCGTTTTGAACGAAACTAAACCATTGCTTCATATGTTCCGAAAATGTGTTTGCTCAACAACGCAAATAACGCAATGAATATTGTTGAACTGTCAAAATGAAACCGATTATGATTAATCATGAGTTACGCAATTAGGGTGCTGGTCGCCGCCGCTTATCAATCGTCAACTGCAACCGCATATGCGTTGCCGTCCTAGAAGCAAAGCTGAAATGTCGCATCAGAGCCTGTATGAGTATTTACCTACTAATTCCATGCCGGTACCTACCTACACTTATCCGTAGTGGTACGTACGGTACTCATTCCTTTATAACTGGCAATGCTCTGCTTAGCGGCAGAAATAGGTAAGTATTGTTGAACCTACTAATTCGTCGGAAGAACTCTCTCCTTGAACATCATCATTACGTTCCTTGCTCCTGTTTCCAGTTCATTATTGTCTAAATATAAATACGTATAATATAGTTTTGTGTATGTATGTTTTAATTGTTAATAGTACAGCACTGACTACCTGCAGTATTGTGTCTCCTGCCTTTAATCTATCCAAATGTTGTCTGCAAAAGATCGCTTTCAGCAATAAGACACCCATTGTGTCAAACGATGTAAAAAAAAATCATATAATGATTTATTCGCATAATACTCTTGTTAATAAGGTGTTACAGGTATAAAAGGTACATTGTATTATAACCAAATGAGGTGTGCAAATAAATATATTAGGTAAAAATCGCAACATTTGTATAATATTATATAGTATTCAATGTTATATCTACTAAAACTACTATGCCACTAGTTTAAAGTTGCCTTCTTATTGACAATTCTCTCACCGCCTTCTTAGTCACCATTTCCGATATCTACGACAATTAATGTGCTGGGTGGCCTAATTTGTTTACTCATAACCACAAATCTTTATTTAATCAGAATATAATCAGCAATTTATCACATCTTGTCATCGGAAGCTATAATTATTTTGCAAGCGTCGCCGCAGGCAAATCCGTATCATTTTTTATTGTGCAGCCGTTTTGATCGTGGTATCGTGACTACATTTCAACGTTGTTTCAATAGATCCTGTTCCGTTAAGTAAAAATAAAATGGTCATTGTAGCTATTAGCGATGGTATGGTCATTTGGTGTTACAATGGAAAATGATAAATGCTTTCAAATTGTCGCTGTACAGGTTTTAAGTATTGGTGGTTCTGTGTACGAAAATCAATGTTATCGTATTAATTTAGCAAAATTTTGAAGTATCTGGTATCTACACATTTTTCTTGTTCTTCCTGGAGTAATTCGGTGAATGTGTTTTGGGAAATGTGTGAGGGTTGTGTGCGGGAGAACGAATAAAAGTCTATCTGCTATTTACAGTTATAATACCCGTACGACACACAATTAATTAATATAAATCAGAAGGAGTACTGACAGGATATATAAGTATTACATGTACCATTATAAATATTAGCCACGAACCATTTTTCCTTGTTAAGTCAAATTGGCACAGAACAGCTTTTTTAAGTTTCACTCGCGATCGGACGATGAAGGTCCGCATCCCACATGTTTATTGCTCAGTTTATGCAATACGTAGATTCACTTAGTAAATTGGGTAAACGGAATAATATGGTGAAATAACACACAGAACACAGGACGCCAGGTGATTAAGAAATTAGTTAATCATAGGTAAAAATGTCTTACCCGGAACCGCACCCACACAGTTCAGTTGTCGTTAAATCTATGTTGTTATCATTACGGCATTTCAAATGGGCCAAAACATTTTGTATTTAACAGTTGCAGTGTTGAGTGTATAGGAAGGGAACACGCCGATAATTATATACATTGCCGCGATACAACATAGAGCCAGAGCCTACAATTTTGAAAATGGCAACACTTTAAGTAGTTCAAAATAACTTAACCAACAATACAGTTTTGATAATTACCCACAGTTTGAACAAAAACCAATTGACTTAATAACTTTATTAAGTCAGTAAATCCAAGCTTACTAATTGATCGCAATCTTGAACAATCCAATTGACTAAATAACTGTTTACAGTCGCGCTTGCTGCTTTTTAGCCAATTGCCATTTAAATTTCAGTAAACTATAAATTTAAAGCTAATACGCACTTACAATTTAGTGTAATCGTCTAATGAAATTAAGAGCACTTGTAAATTAAATGTGTTGAGCAAGCGAATGTACTTGTACGCAATTAGTGACGATAAAAAATAATAATATAGTGCCATTAATTGTATATTCCGTGGAATAGTAGCTCGTTGTCGTTGAGCAAGATCGAGGACCGTAGAAACAAATGTCATAGTTTAAATGAATGGTAATTGACGGGTTTATGGCTATTTCATTTCTGTGACCAATTTATTCCTGCTTGGAACAGACATACTTAAATTCGGGTGCCCATAAAATTCCGTCAGAAAAGATATTTGTTGGACCCATCACTAATAGGATTACTAAAGACAATGTTAAATAATACTGACTTGAATAAGCGTCGTGTTAAAACTGACTTTATCAGCCTTTTTTATTACGACTATCAATAAAATAGGAAACTAATTTTCGATAATTTTATTAGGTTTGTTTTTTAAGGGATCTTGCCGTTTTGCCAAAATAATTTTGACAAAATTTTATTATCCAAACAAATTTTAGCAACCTTTTTTATACCAATGCAATGTTTGGAATGATTTTAGTAGGCACATTTCAATTGGTAAAATTATTACTTGGCAGAATATTACTAAGGATTAATGTCATAAAGGTCTTTCATCAAATGATTTATTACACACCAAACAATCTTTAGACATTCTTCTTTTAAACAAAGTCAAATGATTTGTTATGAATGAAACAACAAGGTTAGGTTAGGTTAGAACTGTGAGCACACAACGCACGAGCCGAGCGAGCGAAGTGAGCGTGCCGCCGCAGCGGCCCGCGTGTTCCAGAAACATATTTTTGAATATAAAAACAGAAACTACTACCAGATTCTTAATATTATTATTTTTATAACCTGTTTAGAATTTGTCCCAAGTGGTAAAAACACCCTTATAGTAAAACTTCGCCATTGACTGAATAGAAATGGTAACTTAAAAACTGACGGTACTTAATTTTTGGCTTATTTTATTTTGCGTAAAATACCTATGTTACACCAACTGAAATATTTGACTACATTAAAATTGGTAAAAGTACTAGTTGGTAAGCAATTTATTGTTTAAACGTTCACTTGCCAAACATTAGGTTTGCGTTTCCATTATTTGTGAAGAGTTTATTTGCTAAGTAATAATTTGGCAAACGAAATTAGGCGGAAAATGGTTTGGGAAGTGATAATTTGCCATTTTTTTTTTAATGAAACATGGGTGATCCGTTTATTAATGACATTTGAACGTCATTAATGGCCATTAAAAAGTCAAATGCCTCGTTGGTCTAGTGATTGCAAGCGGTACTGCCGAGCAAGAGGTCCTGGGTTTTCTAGATTACTAGGTCGGGCAAAGCGTTATTGGGTTTTCTATCTGGAAGTTCTCAGTAGCAGCCTGTGTTTTTATTTGTGCCCGGTTGTTGACAATGGACTCGCCTCTATTACATGGACTTAAACATAACTGGCGAAATGTGGGTGTACTGTAGGTACACCTCTGCCCAACCGTTTAGAGGAATCCAGGCGTGATGTTATGTTATGTAAAAGTCAAATGCCAACTGACATAAGCAACAAAAAAGGCTCCCCTTTACTGCTTGTTTTAGAAAAGGCCTAATCGAATCGACATTTCGAAGTCAAAAAAGTTAATAAGAACAACCTTGTCAAGTGAAATTCCTAAAACTTTTATCTTTGCCATTAATCTTTTACTATAACTGTGCCGTAACAAAAATTAATATAAAAGATAAAATATTTCGCCACATTGCTTCGTGTTCATGACATTAGCTTACTATGCCAGCGCCATAGTTCACACAGTTGCACAGTTAGCTCGCTTATTTCCCACGAAATGACAAAACCCATTACTCTCTTTATTTGCACATTATCTGTATTGTGTGTAAATAGAAATGTGGCTGATGTTATCTGTGGTCGGAACGAGCGGACTTCGTTGTTCTACCGGTCATACATTATTATTGTATTCAAATTTCGAAAACGCCTTTGATGCCGCTTTATTTCACGAATATTTTTATGACTGCCAGATTTTTGATAAAATAAATGACGAGCAAGCATTTTTTGTATTTAACAGGAAGCTTCTTAAATAATTTAATCTCTCGCTTCTCTCTCTTCTCAATCGCTCTCTCACTGCTGAGGATCGTGACTGTTTTTCGAATTGTCAACGGTTTTTCTCCAGTCAGTGGCCTACTGGAATGCGGTGCTTATAAGTCCTGTATCTCCAGTTGTTTGGATATCTGAACAGACCACCATATTGGGATTCGGCCTCTATGTCTTCATTTAAGCTCATTGAGACCATTTATCATGATATACATAGATTTCGTTATGTGGTTTAAAAAGAGAACCCTGTAAAAGTGGTTTCTGCTTGAATCTGAAAAATAAACAATTAGTCACACTTTCTGATAAACGTTTACGTAAAAAGTAAAAGTATACCAAAAAACAGAAGTTCAAAATTAAATTTAAAAAAATACTTTTATAATGTTACGAAATATTCATGCTGCAAGTCTGCTATAGTTTTCTTTAATGAATCTAAACTGGTGCGCGTGCGCCTGAGGGTAAGAACGCTTACGTCAACATAACTGAGTGATTGGTGTTACGTAATCAAGGTGAAGTTTTGAGTTCAGTTCGGTCTTGATCGCTTTATGAACTCTTTGTTATTATAGTTACATTTCTACGAACTTCGAAGGATATAGAGAATGTTGAGTTGTTGGAATTTGTAGTTAAGTTTTTTGTTCTGGGTTTGTGTTGATTTATTTCGGAAATATTAGCTATTGTAGGTATTTTCCTCGTATTGACAATTAATCAGTAGATACTTATGGAAAATACATATAATTATCTGTGTTTTGACTAGTCTTATTTTACTTTAAGGTTACTTATCGCACTTATGCCGTGATGACCCATTGTAGTGGCCTTTGCCTGACATGAGGTTGTGGGTTCAAATCCGGGCAAACACCAATGTGACTTTTGAAATTCATACGAAGTTTCTTAGTTTATATTGGAAATTACTGACATCGATGAAGGAAAGCATCGTTAGGACACCCGGACTTGAATAAATGTTAACCAGTGCACACAAACTGTAACCATGAATAACTGTGGGTACGGGTTGTTCGAAAGGGTGCGGGTTGTTCGAAAGAGATGCCGTGGCCCCTGGCACACAGGCAACTGAGGGAAGACGGGTGGGTTTTAGTCAGTAAAAGTCTGACACGCCCTCCTGCTCCACCAAGAGCGGGAGAAGTCATTTGATGATTTCCCAACCAAAAAAAAACCCTGAATAACTGTAGGTACTTAATTATTTAAAAAAATGCTGTTCCATAGATTATGACCGCGTAGGTATTGCACTTTTCTATGAAACAGCAGATTTTGTTTTTGATAACCAATGAACAATTTCTACGCTAGGATAAGCTGAACTTATGGTTACAGTTTACGTACTCATAAAAAAAAATCCTGTATTTGTCTGAAATTGCCAACACGTCTTGAGCAAGCGCTTTTCTCATCAAATAATTAAAACATTTTATTTATTCCGTACCGTACCTGCCAACAAAATTGATTTTAATTTTAACTCCACTCATTACAATTAATGGCTGTCTACAGAGTCAAGTTGAACTACATCACCAATTATAGAAGGACAGTCATGGTAAACACCTGTTAGAACCACGTTTGAATGATAAATGGCTGGCCATAAACAACTTAGCTACTAATAATTAAAATTAAATAATTAACTCGTTGCTACAGGCATATCTTGGCACGCAAGCATCCTTGGCGGCAACGGAAACCTACGCAACGTTGCCTCGGATATCCATTACCAAATATATTTTTACATACGTTGAATGGGAAACAATAGAACTTTTACTTGTAATATTCCATACATACGATACTTAAGTTGTACTAGTACGTCATATGATCGCTTCCTTGTGTCACATATTGAGTTACTGGGCAATCTCTATTCAGTCACGTTACAGAATTCGTTGTATTTTTTTGGCCGACTTCAAAAAAGTATGGAAGTTCTCAATTCGAATGTTTGTTACCTCAGAACTCCTGTCATTTATTTATAAACCGAGTTCGAAAAAAAAAAATATTTTTTGAAAGGTACCCTTTCGCTTGGTCGCATATTTTGGCAAACTTTTGATTAGCGGTTTTTAAGTAAGCTTCAATAATACTATTATTTCCAATGAGTATATTGATGATGTTCTGATAATAATAATAACTTCCAGTCACAGTTATTTAATTAGGTAGCGTAGGTTTACGAATTTTGTGTAGCACCAGGTACGACAAATAAAAATATTGTTACAAAAAACAACCGACTTCAATAAAAAAAGAGAAACATAACTGTAAAAATCCTATAGTAGAAATCACGTCCAGTTTTACCCGAATTTGCAAATTTCCGAAAAACTTTTAAATTGTCTTTGCATGAATTCGGACTATTACGAAAATTTGCCAAATCGGTCCAGCCGTTCTCGAGTGATGCGCTTACCTGTTGGTAAGCGCATCACTCGAGATTCACTTCACTTCATCACTTCTTATCTGCTTATTTAAATAAAACGTAATGCTGTTGCATTACGTTTTATTTAAATAAGCAGATAAGCGTTTCATGATTTTCATAAAATTTTGCTGCATTTCTTGAATAATTTTTATCTGGTTCCATAATTATGATAATATTTTAATGAAATATGTCATGCTTGGCTTCTTCTCGTGTTTTGTAAAATTTTGGCACTAATTGCTTATTTTCTACTTTAACTCCTCAGGCTTATTACATGAATGCAAATTCAGTCGATGTCCTCTTGGGCCAGTTAGTTTCTTGCGAAAAAAGGCAGGATAGGAATTCGATGAATGAATTGAAAACGCTTGGATACGTTACTGGTCCATGAAGATGCTAATGCAGAGTGATCTGCCAAACTCTCTAAAGCGCAAACTCATCGACATGTGTATCCTGTCCGTCCTCAGCTACGATGCTCAGGCCTGGGACTTTAAGTCCATCAACGAAGATACGAGCCCGTCCGAAAATAGTTGATTCGTCAAAACAAATGACAAATTAAATTTTTTAAACATGGAAAAGCAGATTTGTATTAGCGAAAACAGACTGTTCAATAATTTTGTTATTCATGCTAAGTTCTGGCTAAAACAAATCTTAAGTCCGTAAGCGATACGGAGTAGGAAACGGCTGAAACTGCTTAGGGAAATACCAAGTCGTAAATCCGTCGTAGAGTTTGCCAAAGAGTGATGGAACGCAGCATTCTGGGCATAAAGACAGGACAGAAATTCGGAACACCACGCTGCGTTCCAAAATGGGCATACTGGACAGGGAAAGAAGACTGCCACGCTCAAATGGGATAGGGCAGGTCACATCAGCCGCATGCATGATGACCGCTGGGCAAAAGACACAGATCAAGAGTAGTCGCTCTAGTTTTAAGTTTTTTAAGCCCTGGCTAGTAATCTTAATTTATTAGGATTATCACAGGCAAGCCCGGTTAAGCAGACGACAACCTCATAGGTTGAACGGAGAGATGTCATTCCCGAAAAAAAAGGAGGCCTTTGCCTGGCAGTGGGGCAGTATGAATATAAAATTAATAATAATATTTATTATTAATAGTATTATTAATAATCATAAAAATTATAAATAATAATTTAATGAATTTAATTACTAAACCAGTGTGTAAAAACGATCATCGGTTACGTACCAACCTTGTAATCATTTTAAAACAACGGCTAACTTAGTATCTGTATTTCCATAATTAACGCCTTAAACACGCGGCTTACAATAATAAAACCATCACCACTTAGGTATCAAGACAGATCTCTACTAATAGTTAACGTAAGCGAAATCACAGCGCGCGATATAAATTACGTATCGCGTTACGTATTCAGTTGAATTTGGAATTCATGAAGAAATTCTAGAGCGTATCGGAGGGTAAGGCGATGCTCTACTGTAAACGAAGCGGAGGAAAATCTGAAAATCAACATTTAACGACGGATGCTCTGTTTTTCATTTAGATACGTCAGCTGGTCTATTTTGTAAAAATGTCTCCGTGAAAACTTAACTAAAATAAGTTTGACGTGAGCTGTCCATAGTGTAAATACTTAGCATCATGGATGACAACTCACTTCGAACTCGGGGTGAGCTTATTTTTAGCTTATTTCAGTTAAGTTTTCACGGTGACAATTTTGCAGAATAGATCGACTGGACTTGTGTAATGCTATTTTTTTCAACTGTGACTTTTAAAATTAACCCCTTAAGGTGGAGGTCGTGAAATTTAAATTTTCTTACGTTTTTTGCAATTTTCAAATCAGTATGAGGTTTTATGTTGATTAATATTCAACATACAGCTTGGCACTGCCCTGCAAATTGCAAAAAAACTAAATTAAAAAAACAAAACCAAAACAAAAAAAAAATTCAAGTAATCTTTTTTCAAAACCAAAACAAAAATGATAACAATTTAATTTCTTTCTTTAAAAAAAAGGAAACTACCTTAAAAAACCGACCCACTGAAAGGAACAAAATAATTTTATATACGCCACCCCTATCCTTATCCAGTCCCTATCCCGTTTCTATTCCTACCCCGTAAAGCAAATTTCTGCCAAAAACTAATTCATACCTAATAATAAGATAAGAAAATTAATAATTATCTGGGTAGGTATTTACTTAGTTTTTGAAGTCCTCCTTGTCCTCTTTTTTTTTTGAAGTCGTTTCAATTTTCTTAAGCACGTACATTTAAACCTACAAAAGTAACTAACCTAAGGATTTATTTTGGACAATGTATAGCCATAGCAAAAGGTTGTGGCTAAGTAATCACGTCAATCGACGATCGTTCAGGTTGCCGCTTGCCGCGGTTGGTCTGTGGATGGATGACCATCTTAACATGCCAAGATCCCTCCGTGCCTCGGAAAGCACGTTAAGCTGTTGGTCCCGGCTGTCATTCGTGGATCTTTGACAGTCGTTACAGATCGTCAGAGGCCCGAAAGTCTGACAACCAGTCTTACCAAGGGGTATCGTGTTACCCAGTAACCGGGTTGTGGAGGTCTGATAGGCAGTCGCTCCATGTAAAATACTGGTATTCAGCTGCATCCGGTTAGACTGGAAGCTGACCCCAATATAATTAGGAAAAGGCTAGGCAGATGATGATGAATGTATAGCCATAGCAATTTTTTAATGAATTGTTAATTCTTTGGCAACAATATGTTTTGTTGTGTGTGTCAATATGCGTTACAGAGGTTTCCAGCGACAATTCCCTTTTTCTTCTGAAGTGAAAAAAAGCCGACATTCTCAAAGATGGGTCAAGCCAGATAATAAGCATACGGTGAAGACTGGCCTTTACACTTCAAATTAAGTTATTATACTATACCATACTTCACCCATGAATTTACAGAGCAGAATATTAGAATATTAAGTACCATAAAATTTATTCTAACTCCAATGTGCCAGAGCGTTGCAGTTTTTAATTGGTCGACCCATGAAGTTGCTAATTGAATAAAATAGTAATTTAAGGGGCACATTAACAGAAGCAGTAATTAATTATGTTAATAGAGGCGTAGGATGTCGAATATTTACTTGGCTTAATTTTTTTTTTTTTTTTAACATCGTTTACGCATTACGCATTTAGTGCAATTAACTGTTTTGAGGCTGTACCCAAGCGAACTCTTTTCCGGATTTTGAAATTGCAATTGAAAATGATTTAATTTTATGGCTTCGTCCGCTTTGGTGGTAAAATAGGTATTGTAGTTATTATTACAGGTTTTTGTCCCGTGTTGTCATTAATTTATATTATTTACAAGGCAGATGTGACTAAAACCGCCCTAGCAGGACATTATAGTGACTTTTTTGGTAATGTTCTTGAGAAAAATCAGGTGCGTAATACTCGCAACCGGCCTGCGTGTACGACCAGATGTATGAAAGTAAAAGAAGCAAAACGAATATGTAAGGATCGGGCAAGTTTTCTTCCAGGTCTGCCAGGGGTGCGGGTTGTTCGAAAAAGATACCGCGGCCCCTGGCACACAGGCAACTGAGGGAACACGGGTGGGTTTTAGTCAGTAAAGTCTGACACGCCCTCCCGCTCCGCCCAGAGCGGGAGAAGTTATTTGATGATTCCCAACCCAAAAAAAAAAAAGGATCGGGCAGGTGGCGTTCTGTAATTTCTGCATTCTCTCACGGGAAACTGGTGTTAGTTTATGTATGTATGTATGAATTATTAATAGTCTTAGTTAATCAATTCAGCAAGATGCATTAGGTTACTTAAACAACTAGATATTTTGAATTTTTATTCAAAGTTTTGCTTCATACATGTTATTGAGTAATTCTCATGTAATAACTACTTTATTTTTTTCAGGAAGTGATAGTGGAAATTGTATGACGTCTTTATCAGAATATTTTAGAGGGGTTTTAACATGGCCATATTTATGCAACTTCGATTTCTCAAAGAGTTATCAGATTTAGATATCTAGTCCTAAACATATTCAGAACTAATAAAATTACACCATATTACATTTGAACTGCTCTGACGTCAATGTTTTTGACAGCTTTCGGCTCTTGCGCAGTAAAACTAACGTATTAAATTGTTAAATTATACGGACGGTGGCGTAGAGAAATGGTGGATAACCCTTAAACGCCAGTTAGATTAGATAACACCCATCTCATAACATATCATTAGTTAAGTAATATTTTGGTATAATGGAAATGATATGTTAGAAAATGAATATTATAAATAAATACGAATAAAATTATAAATTTGAACTCTACCGCCTACTGGCCTGTCTATGGTATATTATGTGTCAGAAAAGGTAAATTAAAATTATTTTATTTGTAGAAATATGATAAGATAGATAAAAATTTAGCCTATAGACTGTTCAAACGTTATCTTTAATATCTACACCACTCCCACTTTGTGTATAAATTACATACCTAGATAAAATACCTACATTATAAAATTCTGTAGTTTTTTTTTAACATAAAGTGGGTGCTTCCTTATACCGTAGAAAGTGAACTAACGCACTGATCTATATTTACATATTATAAATTGAAAACGAGTTTCGTGTCTGTGTGTGTTTTACTAAACTGCACAATGCAATGGATTTTGATGCGGTTTTCACCTCTATTTAAAGAATTAATTCCGAAAGGTTTATATGTATATTACATTCATATTTTAACTTAGATATAGAAAAACTTAAAACCCGTGCCAAGCAGAAGTGGTTTACTAGTCAGTGGTATACGTGTTTATTAATCGCACGTGTCATTATTAATCATGTTGTAAAACTGGATGAGTTCGAAGTTTCCTATCTGACTACTCTAAGAAGAAAAACCGAAAGAAACTCAGAAGTCAGTCTCTTATGAAGAGTTCCGATATAATCACAATCATTTCATGCGAGGACTTATGTGCAGGATGTGGGATGCACATTAAACATGCAATGTTGGATATTAAGGCCCTGGTAACTTTAAATATTGTCGTTATGAGCAGTAATAGTTCTTATTGCAATCCGATACGGGTTAAAATCTGTTGTAATAAATTCGAATAACAAATGAGCAAGCGTATATCATAAAAATGCAGATAAAATCGTATAAAATAACATAATAATTATTTAATAATAAACAATCCATCACTAGATGCAGTTTGGCATTTGAAATTTTATGGTATATTTTTAATTATAATTATAATTGTTATTGAAGGGATAAACTGCTTTTAAAGATAATTACGAGGTGACTTTTTTTGATGAATTATACTTTAATTCCATCACTGTATGCAAAAAAGACTTAAAATATATCATATATTTTCTTGCTTTCAAAATTATTTACGGTTAAAGAGACACTGAAAAAAACCCATCTTTTTGAGCGTTTTCCAGAAACCTCCGCCTTAATTGGTACAATGTACGACGTACAAAGAAGTACACGTGTTGACGGCGCGGTCTTTGAGTTCGCACCACATAGATTCGTGTCTGAAATTGTATTTTTAGGTAAGAACCACCCCACACATATTTAAGTGGATCTGTCCAGTCAGAGTACGAATTTGTCAATTATCGTGTAGGTAGCTAAACTCAGATCTTAGAACTTAACTAACCAATTACTAACCTATTTTATAACACTGAAAATAAGCTTTCGTGATACTATGCCTACCTCTATCTTGGGTGTTTTAATATCTAAATCAAAAATATAATTAAAAAAGAAAATTGAACGACTTTTGTATACCTAATGGTCGATAACAAAAGTCGTTCAATATTTTTTTACTGTTTACTATAATTATAATTAGACGTATCGCATAAAATGCCGGTAGGCTTAACTAAACGTTCCCTAAACTGTCAGCCGTTATATCAATCTTGTCGAATCGTTTACGGATATAGCTCGAAAGCCCAGACCTTGAGTCTTTCCTAGTTGTTCCAAATTGATACTGATCTTTAAGTAGGAAGCCTGTCAAACATGATTATTGTAATACCTAAATCTTATAGCAGCATGGATTACGCTCATTAACTTGTGAATAAAGAATTTTTCCCACACCGTGTAGGTATAGAGCTAATGCTTTTCTGGAAGCTGTTTAAAGTTAGCCTAAATGCGCTTTAATGACAACATAGCTTATCACTTGTTCGTGGTAAAAAAAACGATTAAAAAATGTCGTGTGTTAGTAAAATTGAATAAACTTTTTGTCATTTAAGATGATTACGTTATTTTTTAAATTATTGTGTCAAGATTTTTCTAATTAAAGGTAGGCGTAGATTGGTTTTTAGTTTGGGTAACTTTGTACCAAGTTACTTATCACGCTGTCACGCTTATGTACCAGCCTTAGCCTTAGTGCGGGTCATGGACCCATTTCGTCAAGTTTTTCAATCGCAATAAAATTAACCTACGGTTAAAGCCTGGGTTATATGTTAATTTGCAATCTAATTAGAAACGACACACAACTTTACACCGCCCACCTAATTATTATGCAAAGCACGCATAATTCGGGTATGATTGACTTGTTTTTACGCAAGTCGCTCAAAGGAAAGCAAGTATAGGAAACGGATTGCGTTTAAGGTCACCATTGGGTTAACCTGTTCTATGTAGATCAATGAATTGTGCCAGGCATGCATAAAATGCGCCGTAAAAAAACTCTTTGTTTGTTGCTTGCAACACTTAAAAATATCATTTTTTAAAGTTTAGTTGGCATTTATTGTTGACATTCAACCTCGTTACATGTTTTTTTTTTTACGAAAGTTCCATGTAATAAATAACGTAAATCAAATCAAATGTAAATCAAATTCATCAAATAATCAATAATAATAAATAATCATAATTGATTTAAAAAAAATAGATTCGAATTTCAAATCTAAAGAAAAAACAAATGCATGTTGGGTTCGAACATTTCTTTGTTTTAAATTGACAATATAAATAATGTTATGAAATCATTATAAAAAAAAAATAAGGGTTAGGATTATTTACGATTTATGTAAGGATCGTAGCAGGTGTCGTTCTGTAGTTTCTGCCTACCTTCATTGGAAGAAAGCGTGAGCCTATGTATGTGTTTGTGTGTAAAAACTATTTGTTGAACGTTTCGATTTCAGCACGTGTTTCTGCGGAACTAAGCTACCATGTAAATAGGTTACTAAATTGTCTTTACCTTTTAAGCCTAAATATTATTTATTACGCACTAGTAGAATTTCACCATAGATCGTTTACGGCACCGCGGTATTTCTGAATGCACCAATTCTCCCGCGAACCGTCCTAAAAAGGCGAACTCAGTGAGATTGTATCACTTTCCATTGGCATTTGATATTTTACTTAGCGAGGATGAATTCCTTAAATGTTGATTAATTGATTAAATAACCGTGTGCTAATAATGACGTGGGTGATTCGGATAGCTGGGATTACGAGAAGTTATCGATATTGCAATTAAAAAGGTAATAGCATATCTCGCTGATAGCTATTTAACGATTATTATTTTATGTCCATATTGCCCAAGCCTCTATCTATAGTAAGGTGGCTCATGGCTAAATAATAAAAGCCACACGGGCCGACAGAAGGTTAAGCTATGTTTGCCGTGGGCGGTTCGTGGATGGGTGACCATCCGTACGAGACGCTTCAGGGCCTCGAAAAGCACGTTACGCCGTTGGTCCCAGCAGTCATGGAACAGTCTTTACGGGTCGTTAAAAGCCCAGAAGTCTGACAACCAGTCTTACCAATGGGTATCCTGTTGCCCAGCAACGGGATTGTGGACGATAGGTGAGATAGGCAGTCACTTCACGCAAAATACTGGCATTCAGTGGCATCCGGTTAGAATGGGTGTCGGCCATAGTTAGGAAAAGAATAGGCAGATAGATTCTGTCCATAGTAAAGTTTAAAGCTCTGCTGTTATGATCTTTTTCAGGTCTTCAACAAAAGCGACTTGAAAGAACACAACACCTACCAAACATACAGAACTGAGTTACTGAAGGTTTGTGAATCCCAAATCTATAAGTATAAAGGCTTCTTCAAACAGGCGCGACACGACAGCGCGACGCGACACTTGTAGAATAATTTCCATGAAGTTTTCATAGAAATGGTTGTACGAGTGTCGCGACGCGACCGTCGCGTCGCGCTAGTCTGCACGAGCCTTTAAACACACAAATAAATAACATTTATGTGTATGATTGTTAAGTTATAGCTATATTTACGTAATGCAGAGTTGCATATGTAAACTTGCACGTCCTATATGCCTGGAGACTTTTATTTAGATTGTAAGTTCTGTTTACGTTTTTTTTTTTTTTTAAATTTATTATTATTAATGTCTACTTGAGTACCTATAGTTTTCAATGTTTTGAAATAAGGCAAATTTTATGTTTTGTGCGTTTCGTAATATTAATTACCTACTATTGTATAGAATAAGTGCCCTTGCAGGTTTATGTGAAATAAAATATTTTGATTTTTTGATTTTGAATCAAGTTCTTCTAACTTAACAGACAACTGTGCTGTTGGGGATTTTGTTGCGCCACTTCTTCTTCCCAACTGAAGCGGGCGTTTTGGGGGACTGTCTTATGTAATTTTGACGTTCAAAAAGAGCTGACTCTCAGCCTAGTTATAATAAATGACTTTTGATTTTGATTTTGATATCACTATAACAGTTTTTTTACTAAATGCATCCGAAAGTATATACGTATAACACAAAACTATTTTTTTCTCATTTTGTTCCAGCTAATGTCTAAAACGGCTGGACCGTTTTTGACTGAACTTTCACTGGCAGATAGCAGATGTGATAAAGAGTAACATAAGTTTTTTGTTCCGGTTAGCACGTTCCCGTGGGATAATTTCGACATCCACGCGGATAAAGCTGCAGGCAGCTTGCCAAGATGCAGGCAGTAACACATTTTTAGGGCCTAGTTCTTCAAGAAAAGTATGTCGTTTACGATACCCAAGACTTGAAATCAAAAATAAAATCTAGGTACATTACGTAAATGTCCTTGCGGTCATCAGATTAAATCACAAGAGGCGTGTTCTAAACACCAGCGGCTATGCGCAAGAGTGACACAACAAATACTTAAAGTTACATCTTATCTCGAACTAGTTATTTGCCCTCTAGCAGGACGTGGGTTGAGTTTCCAATAATAGAAGTTCTTTGATACACTTTCGTACGTATAACTACAGAATATGTGACGAAGTTTTCCATAAATCTTACCCGTTACTTTTTATCTAAGTTTAATATGGATAATAGAAATAAGATAAATCGTAATAATTTTCATTTCTAATCAGTGGATCAGTGGTGGATCTATGGTAACGGGCCTGATTTGCGGTAAGATCGCGGGTTCACACCCAGACTGGCCCTTTACTAAATAATTGCATCAACCGCTGTTCTCAAAACGGTGAAATAAAATAAACCGACATAGTCATTGTTGGGTTTTGAGAACCAATGAAAGACAGTTATAATTTCTACTGTTTTAGTTATTATATTTATTTAGCAGGAGATGTGTGTGCGCTCTCCCTTAGTCCAGAAGGATCACTAGCTTCTAAACTATAGTAAAGTTATGAACAATGTAAATATTTATAAGAAAGAAACACTCTCAAACTACGTAAGTGGACGGATATATTTTGTTGTATTCCAACAGTCACAGTCATTTATTCATTAAAAATATTTTGTATCTGAATTTACACAAAATAAATTAAATTAAAATTAAATTAGACACAATACAGAAACAAACAACTTTGGTTTTTACAAAATTAATTCCAAATAGGTACCTACATAAGCCATATAATAATTATAACTAATACAATAAATCAGATAGGAACTACAAATCTTCGACATCTCCTAGATCCAGGAATTCGAAGATATGTGACATGTACCTACACGCACTGGGCCCGCGGGGTGGATTACGGCCCACTCCCTCTCGAAGAGAGCAGGCCTGTGACCCAGCAGTGGGAACGTTATAAGCTGATTATGATGAGGAATATGAGGATGATTATGTTAATTTCTAAGTACATTTTCTACCGTATCGTTGTAGAAGATCATGGCATTGTGTGTATGCGCAATGCTGAATTTAACATAATAATTAGTTATTTATGACAGTACATACAAACCGAATTATTATAACGTTTAGTTCTGGAGAAATGGCTGTTCTTCGGTTGGTGTTGTGACTGCACTGTTCCAACCGAAGAACAGCCAGCTCTACGAAGTATGTAAGCTAAGGTTTCGTAAAAACAATGATATGCTTTTAAGTAGACCGTAATTGTCATGTACATGACTATTGACTCATATACATTAGTCCTTTATTTATTAAGATTATTTCTAGCATAAGTTTAATGTATTTGATGTGGCAGTGCTTTTTTAAATCCTACTAATATTATAAATGTGAAAGTTTGTGAGTATGGATGTATGTATGGATGTTTGTTACTCTTTCACGCAGAAACGGCTGAACGGATTTGAATGATATTTGGCACACAGGTAGTTTGGAACCTGAAATAACACATAGGATACTCTTTATCCCGGTACCACGTTTCCGCGGGATAGTATTCGACCTCCACGCGGGCGAAGCCGCTGGCAAAAGCTAGTAAATAATAATACTAAAAAAGTAGAGAACAGTTAATTCAGACTTCTAACGATATTTAAAAAAAACAACCCAATTTCAGATCAGTCCTGTATGAGAAAAATAGCAAACTATTGTCGGATTCATTACATATTTGAATTACGATACGTAAGAAATCACATAACAAACGTAGAACTTCGGGTCTAAAAAGGCCACATTAAGCAATTCCTCTAAAAGTGATTCATTTCCTGAATTCCCCTATAATTCTACTATTTGACATTTTACTTTAATAAAGCAATTCATAATTTGGTGAACATTTTACGAATTTCCATACAAAACAGTCAAATAGATGAATTGCGTGCTGTCTACGCAGATAATATTATGAATTGTCAGTTTGTGACAATTTCACGATTTTAAATATGATTCATAATATTATCATATTATGATTCTGCCAAAGTGGCCTTTTTAAACCCCCAGGAAACCGCAACATTTTTGGGTACAAGCTAAGACAGTAACTGATTCATAAGAAAAAGGAAACGTGAAACGTGAAGGTATGTATATTAAGTACTGCATTTTCTCCCTTATGACTTGATTAGAATATTAAATGGCAGAAGGTTCTATTTATTACGGAGTCACGCCCGAGTTACACTGTCAATGAACAAAAAATACCACTGAGTACCACCTAATATATTATGAAGCCAACTAACCGTGGAAGTTTTATATAGTAAACAATGCCACTAAGTTACATACCTTCTAATAGAAATACTATGGACTGGCAGAAATATTCGCAGTTATGTAGACTACTACACATCATGGAACAAAGTCGGGGGACTTTGTTCCATGATGTGTAGTAGTCTGCCGCGTTGTTATAAACTCAAAAACTACTGAACGTATTTTCACGCGATTTTCACAAATAGACAGAATTTTTAATGAGGAAGGTTTCAGTGTATAAGGTTTCGTGTAAATTGTGGCTGGGGGCGCTGGCAAAAGCTAGTTAAAACTAAACTTCTTTGTAACTGAATAAATTTCGATTTGTTTGAAAATACAAGTAGGACCCAGTAGCGTTTTCGGGGCTAGAGTCAGGCAAATGAACTGTCTCTATAGCAATTTCATATGGCAGTTGTGATTTCAATATGTCTACAGACTATTTAACTTGGTAGGCAATTTGCTTAAAAATTAATTTCACTCAATTTACACAGCATTAGCATAAAACATTTAAATTTCTGCCCAGTTAAGAATCCAAATGACGAAGTTTTACAACATCTGAACAGATGGTCAAACTGCGCTGCACAATCATTTGCAATCATCCTCAGAGTGCATTCTACATGTTTATGCAACTCGAGCATTTCTTTTCTATGTAGTAACCGGAGCAACATAATCGCATTGCACGCCAGTGACATCAGCCCACCGAGTGGCAATTTCTAATCAATAGTACAGATCGTGCCCAACATTCAGATACAAACGAAAGTTCTAACGGATCTAGATGATGATACGTGAGCTTTATACAAATTAAATGGACTTGTATATTTGTCAGTGTGTCTTGCTACAATGTGCTGGGTTGCGTAAAATGTTTTGGATGATGCTAGACTGAGGTATTATTTCTAATAGTTTCGTTTTCTTCAATCTTGTAAACTAAATGCATGTTTTTGATACCATAGTGTTGATTTCATTTTAACACAGAATATTTTGGATGGCAGAGACAACGGCGTAACCTTCGATTCAGTACATGATTCTGAAATCCCGCATGTATACTTTTCTAATAATCATGAAGCCAATATTATTGTGAAAACATCTGTAGTTGTGCATGATAAGATGTTTTGTGAACAAAACATGATTTACGATGGCATTAATCACGATGATGTTCCAACAACGAGTTATTTACTCAGCCGCATATAAATCAACATTACTGCCAGTAATGCTATGTTTACACCATACGGAATCAATAGGTGAGCCTCACAATGAAAGCTGCACCATCCTGCACCATGCTGAACTCAGTTTATCGTGTCAGTGTATATCGTTGAGGTTATAATCAATAAAGCAATTTCTCTAATAGCCAGTTTTACAAGCGAAGCAATAACTCTTACATCGTGACTAGGTTCATGTAGAAGTGACGTACACCAATCAGTTTTGTGCTAATGTGATCGACAGTGTCACTCTGTCAGTATTGAGAAAGAGAAAATTACTATGATCCATAGAAATATACTTCTCTGAGAAAATTTGATTTTGTTTGATTGCCGTTATTATCTGTGATCTGAGAGTAATAGAAAGGCAGGGATCAGCTATGGCAAATAAGCTTCAATCAACATTGTGGCTGTCCTCCGCTGGAGTCAGACAGTTGGCTGTCGGCTCCCTTTGACGCGAGCGACAGGGGTTTCTCTTTACAAGTCCGTTTTCAATAAGCAACTATTAATTAGCGGATAAAGGTGGTAATTCAGAAGTCAACAGCTATTAAAGTTACTATAATTACCTTTTCAATACCAACGTAATGGAGGTTTCTATGAAGCTTTTTGCTTGCTTCTACGGCTTATTAGAGTCAATTCTTACTAGATAAGTAATAGGAGAAAATCTAACTATTGTTATTGTTTTTTTGCATACAATTCAAAACGTGCTACTTAATTGCTTAATACGTATTTCTGATATAGTCAAATTGCCCACAAATAAATTATCTTCGTGCGAATTGGCAACAAAACATATTATATAAAAGTATCGAATCACCCATTTCCGGCGAGTAAATTCGTGTGAATCGACTAATATGCCGCTTCTACGCATACGTTTTGCGCCGTACCAATCCGTCCACTCTGCATTTGCGCCCTGTGCTTTTTTTTTTTTTGGGTGGGAAATCATCGAATAATTTCTCCCGCTCTGGGTGGAGCAGGAGGGCGTGTCAGACTTTTACTGACTAAAACCCACCTGTGTTTCTTCAGTTGCCTGTGTGCCAGGGGCCGCGGTATCTCTTTCGACCAATCCGCAGGCATCGGCCCTTGCGGGCCCCATCAGTTGCTACTGATATCTCTTTGAGGCGCGCGTGGAACACAACGCGCCGTCGACCCGGGCTTGGTCCTTACCGGACTGCGAGCTACCCATTACTCGCCGTCCTCAAGCCCGTGCCTACCTACGGTGGCCGGGAATCAGCCTGGGATTTCCGACACCCCGGGCGTCTCCTGCGAAGGCCACGGCTGTGAGGGTGCATGTACTGCATCTCCGTACCACGGCCTGGACCAGGGTCGGACGTGAGAGATCGCCGCCACCGATCACCACCACGAGGACACGGCGGTGCTCCGCCCAAGCCGGGCAGACCTCCACCGTATGCTCCACCGTGTCCTCAGGGCGCGCTTCGCTATGGAAACACCCGGGCGTTTCCTCCCGCCCTACCCGAAACAGGAACCTCCCGAAAAAGCCATGTCCGGTGGGGACCTGTGTCAGGCGGAAGGTGGGGACACCATGCCGCCTCTACGCGTCCTGTTCATTACATATACATAAAACAAAGGCGTTTCTATAATGCCTAGCATAACATTAATACAATTCTGCTTAGTTAAAATAAATTCTTAGGCGTAATCTGTAATTAAAATCATTGTTTACCCACACGTTTCGAGCTGGACAACTGTTACAAGTCAATAGTCCTTGGTCCAATTGTAAAGGAAACGAAAGCTTTTAATCACTATCCGTTTACTATTATTACAGAATGACAATAAATTATAAGATATAATAGTCTAGGAGTCATTAACGTTTTGATTAGTGCAAGTGAAAACGTTCAGCAGGTAATTGCGATATTATTTTGGCTATTTAATTTGGTAGGCAATCAGATTTGCTTATAGATAACTTGATAATGATTTTAATCGCCGGTTTCATTTGATATAATAATTATTGTTAGTTTAGTAAGTATACATTTCCAGTTTTAACAGACCTCGTTTTGTATTAGCATTTCGTACGCTTATACGGGCTTGATTTGTCGGCGTACACGCCGGCCGACAAATCAAGCTAAACATTTTATTTCTAAAATACTTTAAATCATTAAATAATTTTAAGAGCTTGAAAACTCTACATAATAAATCGCCTTTATTCAAGTACTGAAAACACGATTATTTATTTGTCAAGGTACACCAACAGCTTCTGTGTATAATATATGACATGTCTTGCGGTAATAGTTTTGGTAATAAGTGATAACCCACAATAATAATAAGACTAAAGACTCTAAAATAAAAATAAAAACGGCTAACTACTGCTTGAACTTAAGATTAATAACAAAAGGAAAATAAAATTACAAGACTTTACAAGACAGAAAAATATTTATAGTAGTAGAACTGTTTTCGCTAAACATAATATTTGTATAAAGTAACATCTCGAGGTTTGCTGTCTCCGCGCCTACTCTGCGATATCAGTCGGTATTGTTCTGTCGGCCATTTGCAGTGGTATCGTATCGTTTGGCATTTGTTCCGCGCCCTTACGAAATTGCGTTGACATATTGGCGATAATGTAACTCATTTGTTTTACCTTACAACGCTCTATATGTCGGGGACCCGTAATAATATGCTGTCATCAAAACCTTTGTTGAATTATGTGCTAGTTCACATATCTGTGGGAACATATTTGAAATACCTGTTATTCAAAGGACAAGTTTTATGTCTTGTGTACCTGAGTTTGAGGATATCACTGTAGTTTCAGTAACTGTTTTCAGTTCCAGTAATTTAACACTACAGTTGACGTCATGTAACTATATATAAGGAGGTCTTCAAAACCCAGGAAGAGAGAAAGAGAAAGAGAAATTAATACGCACCCATTACTCAATTTCCCTGTAACTTCTATTTAATTTTTAAATATTGTTAATTCTCGTACCAAATTCACTTAGGATATAGCAGCAGTCGGGTTTTCCATTTATAATATTGTGCAAAGTTCTTATCTACCAAACTCATAGAACTAAAAATATTTAATCAGTTTATTCCTAATATTAGAAAGTCAATGTCTTGACTAGACCAGTAAAACAGTCATAACGTCATAATATGATAACATTAACATTCTTTTTTTCGGTCCAGTACTAACCCCACAAGATCAACAGTTTTTTTTTTTTTTTTTGGGTGGGAAATCATCAAATGACTTCTCCCGCTCTGGGTGGAGCGGGAGGGCGTGTCAGACTTTTACTGACTAAAACCCACGCGTGTTCCCTTAGTTGCCTGTGTGCCAGGGGCGGTGGTATCTTTTTCGAACAACCCGCGCCCCTGGCAGGCATTGGCCCTTGCGGGCCCCAACAGTTGCTGCTGACATCTCTTTGAGGCGCGCGTGGAACACAACGCGCCGTCGACTCGGGCTTGGTCCTTACCGGACAGCGAGCTACCCATTACTCGCCGTCCGCAAGCCCGTGCCTACGGTGGCCGGGAATCAGCCTGGGATTCCCGACGCCCAGGGCGTCTCCTGCGAAGGCCACGGCTGTGAGGGCGCATGTACTGCATCTCCCTCACGTACGCCGCCTCCCTCTTTGCGAGCATAATTGCTTCGCTGAAGGAGGCGACTGCTAGCCATGCACTCTCGCTCCGTACCATGGCCTGGACCAGGGTCGGACGCGAGAGATCGCCGCCGCCGATCACCTCCACGAGGACACGGCGGTGCTCCGCCCAAGCCAGGCAGACCTCCACCGTATGCTCCACCGTGTCCTAAGATCAACAGTTAAGGCTAACTGTATCATCGAGGATTATTATCGTTCTTCTTATATATTTTTTGTTATAATGCACACATGCTTTTCCAATTCATCGTAGACATTAGAAGAATAGTCAACATCGGCTTTACTTGCCATAATAAAAAATAGAATAGAATATAACATTAAAATTCATTCAGTCAGTTACCAGTTATAAGGAATTTCTATATGCAAAGTATGTAGACATAGACGTCATAACCTACGGTAACCTGGTCCAGATTGACCGGTTAATAGTTGTCGCATCCGAGTCTCACGTAATTGAGATGATCTTGATGCATTCGTATTAATTATTACTATCAATAAAAAATGTGCATTCATATTAATATTATCATATTACTTTCGAAAATAGTAGAGAAGTCTCTCATTCATTTCTCTCTTATAAGTTTAAGATATTATGACTGTACTGTTGACTTATAAATTAAAGAAATAAAAACATTACATTTTATAAATTTTGTGTGACCGCGTTGTTCTTCTAAACTACTTATCGGATTTTGATACAGTTTTCAGCATCGTTTACAAAATTTATTCCGTATTATATGTGTATTATTATATTAATATTAAAATTACATATAATATAGTGCCGGTCTAAGTGGCGGTACTTGGCGGCCCTGTTATGACAAAACACTGCAACCCGGGTTACATTGTTTTATGGTAATACATCATAAAATAATCTGCGTGATGCAAGCTTGGTACGGGTTCCATTTACAGTTCAATAATGGTTTCCATTAACAAAAAAACACAATGTTACACTTCATTGTAACCTGAAGTTGGATGAAATGTTTTTACTAAACGCTGTAAGTACTCCAGATTGCAGCGTTTTACCGTGATAGGTAAAAGGGAGGAGCGGGCGCGCGGGTGAGGCGAGCGCGTCTTTGTATTTTGGTAAAACATTGCAGTTGACATGTTTATAAATGTAGCAAGAAGAACTGAAGCAGTGGGAATTTCGCAAATAAAGAAGGATGAGTTAATGAAACTATTAACGAAAAAATTGAATACTACAATATCTTGAATACCTACATTTACTTTTACTTTTGGTCTGAGTCAATACAGAGTACATTAAACCAGTGATTTAGTCTATCACTTCAAAATGCAGTAATCAAGGATTACATTGTTACCTATTTCACAACAAAGACGAATATTGGTTAGCTACATGTTGTTGTAACAAAACATGTTTTTTTTAATATTGTGAGGTCTCTTTTTAAAATACGATAATATGATGTTAAAATGAAAACAAGTAAATATCATGCCAAATTAGTTAAAAAAACAATTAAACGGTTATCCATGCTGGATAAAATTTGGTAACGAGTTAAGATTTAAACTTATAAACCCGTTTTTCTCAAATTGACGTTTTACAGATTGCAGCATTTTGTCCTAACAGGGCTGTTGGGGGATGCCCCTATCCAACAGTGGACGTTTTTGGCTGAAATGATGATTATGATGAATGTAATAAAGAAATCTTGGTGTTTTGTTAAGTCGTAAAAATCTTAGCATTAAGCAGAGGCAATTATTAAGTTAATTAATAAATAATTTGTTTAGATTTGAAGAACACTTAAGTAAGTCAATGGGATTTAAGTTTTTGTATTATTTCGCAACGACTAAGTACACATTTAAGTAGATTAAGTGAAGGTTTAAAAAAATATTAAGCCGCTTTTCAACCTTCAACGTTACCTAATAAACTTAAAAGTGTTATCTATTAACGAAATAATAGTAGATACTTACGTATTATCGTTGCTTATTGTGTCATTGTTTATTATTTTTAAGCCTGCCTAAGTACTTACTACTTTTAAAATGGTGGAGCACAAGGTCGATCAAAATTCGTAGTTGTATGATTAGGACCATTAGAGCTTTACTGATTTGTGGTAGAATAATAGAAAACAACACCGATATCTTAGTAGACTATGCATTCACACTTTGTATCTATCATTCGCCAAGTGTACAAAAGAAACTTCGTTCCAACCTGGCCCATAACACCTCTTGGCTGTGTTTTTATTCGTTTATTCTTAGAAGTCGATGAGCAGTTACCTTTTATGGTTTCAAAATGCATTTGGGGTTGCCCCGTTTCTGCAGTACATCTACTATGTTCGCGCAGCGTCATGTTGATGGCTTCCATGCCATCACTAGACAGAAGTCTGCCTCATTGCTCTGCAGAGTGCGGGCGAGTTGGGGATACGACTCTTCGATAATGCATAGCATTATTAAGAGATCTATCTCTTAGAATATTCTTGTCGCAAAGTAATAACATTAAGCTTTACTAACATAGTCATAAGATTTTTGCTTACTAACCCACTATGGATGTTACTTGTCTGAAATAAAGGTTACTTTAATTTTAACCGACTTCAAAAAAAGGAGAAGGTTCTCAATTCGACTGTATGTTTTTTTTTATGTTTGTTACCTCATAACTTTCGACTGGGTGAACTGATTTTGATGACTCTTTTTTTATTTGAAAGCTCGTGCTTTCCGTGTAGTCCCATTTCAATTCAAAATCATATAGATCTGATGAAGCGTTTCGGAGACAGACAACGGAACTCTTCAAAAAATAACAGTAAATGAACCGCGATTGCTGCTATCGCATAAATTTGCATTGTTTTGACCCCAAGGATGATGAAATTTCGAATTGTGTAGACTAGGTTATAAATAACTTTAATTTCGGAAGGCGGTGACAAAAGATTTAAATACATATCCAAAGTCACCGCCTTCCGAAATTAAAGTTATTTTTCACTTTGTAGTGTTTTTTCGGAAGTCGGTTGTTTATTTTGGAAAAAGTTTTTATTTTATGCGAATACCGTTCTTACCCATTAATAATTGTTTAAATTACGGCGCATGAGACATTTATAATTCAATGTTCATTGTTGCTGAAGGCTGGTGCTTCTCGTCACCTTGTCACCTGTCCGATACCAGTCCAGATTAATCGACTCATTTGTTACACAATAATGAATTTCGCAAATATTCTGCGCCTACCAAAGTCGATTGATTCGTCGATATCGAATCGTTTCGACAAATCGAGATTGTTATTATTGAATCGTGTCTCAAAAGTCGTAATTGAGATTTTAGTAGGATAGTTACCTCTGTAAATAATATTAAGAAGGTATTTTACTTTAGTATGTACTTCGATGTTAGTATTGTGGACAATTCAACAAATTTTAAATTAGTAGGCAATCACACAGGTAATAAAACTGAAACGTGTGTGCGGTTCTGTGAAAAGACTGAGTAAGAGGTAACTGCTCATCGAATTGTAACGATAAACCAAAAAAAAAAACAGCCAAGAGTCATTGGACCCCCGGTTGGAACGAACTTTCTTTTGCACACTTGGCGAATGATAGATACAAAATGTCAAAATGAAGTGTCGGGACGGCCACAATATTACACTTTTATCGGTCAAGCTAAGTGAGCAAACGCTGTAGTTGGCTCACAGTCAGCCTCACTAGAAGACTAAAAGCAATCCAAAGGGCAATGAAGTATTTAGAGTTTCCCTACGTGATCGAATCAGAAATGAAGAAATCAGCAGGAGAAGCAAGGTTACCGACATAGGCCGAATAATTGCCAAACTTAAGGGGCAGTCGGCAGGGCCCGTTGCTCGTAGAACAGATGACCGATGGGGCAGAAAGGTTCTGGATTGGCGACCACGTACCCGAAGACGGTGTTGGAAGGCCTCACACAAGGTGGAACGATGACCTTGTCAAGGCCGCAAGAATCCGCTGGATGCGAGAAGCACAGAACAGGGCGAAGTGGTGTTGCTTGGGGAGACCCATGTCTAGCAGTGGACGTCTTTTGGCTGAGATGATGATGATGAAGTGTGCAGAGTAGAACGCGCAATAAGGAACTTACAATAAGGTTGATTTTAAATTAAGTTTTATAAGAAGTTGGTGTAACAAGATAGTATTACAGCGTACCATAAAGTTTTTTTTATGATAGCTACTAAAAATTCGGTTACATTACATAAAAAGTTTATTATACAAGACGATGTCACAGAAAATGCGACCGAAACGTCGTGTTTTAGCTGCAAAACTGTTCTGCGAACCCCGATGTAGGTATACTATAGGTTTTATCCATCCACCGTATCGAACACGTAGAATAAAACCAAAGAAATACGATATTCGGTGTCCGAGCACGTTTAAATTGACAATTGCACAACTGTTGCAGTTGTCCGTTCAAAAGCAAATCCGTGGTAGGCCACGACAGATAGGAAGCTTTGACCACATTGTTTTAACGAGTTACGAACAGTGAACATATTGGAACAATGGTAGGGCCCAAGCGCCATTGTTTAGTAACAATCCTTTAAGTATAACTGTGTTAATAGATTGTTTACTTACTTTCAATTTAAAGGTTTTACTTGCGAAGTATCTCGCAGTACGCACTTGACTTAATATCTTGAAGTTATTTCGTTTTTTTTAAATTTCCAGGTCGATTGTCAATTTATTTGACAAATGGGTTACGCATTCGTCATATAAATTAATAAAATATTAATTAATCATTTGAAATACCCATTAATCCGGCAATTATCTATAGGTTCTTGTAGTTGTATAGGTAAGTTAGTATGTTTGAATAGGTGTGATTTTTTTATTTATTTTAAGCAGGTTTCTGTGTGACCACTATTTCACCTTATGTTATGTGCGGTTACGGTTGATTATGAAGCACTGGGGAGTACTTCGACAGCAAATTTAGGAAAAGAAGAGTAAATGCAGTAAAGCCCTAGTAATTAAGTTGTAGATATTTCATTTTTGTTGAGTTTGGACATGATTTGTCCTGACCCTTAATTCCTAAAGGACTATGCGGGAAAATGAATAATTTAAACGTTTTATAAACGTTTACGTTTCCATTATTTTCCGTTGCTAAGCAACTCTGCAAGATAATTTTATGTTACCTACTAATAGTTCAATATGAACCACGAGACGTATTTTATTGCTTCGACTATTTTACGACCCTAAAGGCGTGCAAAATCTAATCTATTATAAATTATCACAAACGGGTCGTAAATATTTTTGCTCCGTTCCTAAGTAAATGCGAGCAATGCCGCGAGCTGAACTTAGTCACAATTAACTAGTTAGGTACTTAGATACATTCAATGACTAGTGATTACTGTTATTATATGCTGGACACTTTGGTAAATATGCTCTAATTTTGTGCTAAACTAAATTTATGCTGCTGCGTCAAAGAAGCATTTTTCAGTTCTTTAATCACAAGTCATGGCAATGGATTGACATTGTTTTGGGCTAGCAGATGCTTAAAAGTTCGAGAGAAATCCTTGGTTTTAGAATATCAGAGCCTCCAGCGTTAGGGTAGCAAGACAGTTTTCGTTTTGAATAAATCATGCACGGGTAACAACATTTCCTACGTTTACACACATACACTATAAACTCACGTCTTCTTCACATGCAGACAGAAACTACAGAACGCAATCTGCTACGATCTTTACAAACTCCTTTTTATCTGAAGATTGGGACGAAATCTGTAACAAAAATATAAAAGTAAATTAATTTATATACATTTTCTCAATTAAAAACGATTTAAATCAAATTTGTTTTTCGTTGTTTCGAATTTACCGCCAAAACGCTTCTTACGATGACTTCGTGACCACACGTGACGTCAACTTTGTGTAAACTAAAGTAGTTAGTAAGTAAACAAGTGAATGTCGAGTTTATAATTAACAAGATTTTTAATGGATAGAGAGTGAGAGTACTGGAGTGCGGTGCTCTGCGTACGAATACTTCTAAAACTATGCTAAACTAAGTATTTGTACCGGTGCCGTTTACACAAAGCTGATGTCATTATGTCACCCAACCAACCCACCCAATGGGCACGCCACGATTGCGGCGGTAAGTCCCCCCTCTTTGAGGAGTGGCTTGAGAGGCGGCATGGCGTCCTCAGCTTCCGCCTGACACAGGTCCTCACCGGACATGGCTGTTTCGGGAGGTTCCTGTTTCAGATAGGGCGGGAGGAAACGCCCGGGTGTTTCCATTGCGAAGATCGCCCTGAGGACACGGTGGAGCATACGGTGAAGGTCTGCCCGGCTTGGGCGGAGCACCGCCGTGTCCTCGTGGAGGTGATCGGCGGCGGCGATCTCTCGCGTCCGACCCTGATCCAGGCCATGGTACGGAGCGAGAATGCATGGCTAGCAGTCGCCTCCTTCAGCGAAGCAGTTATGCTCGCAAAGAGGGAGGCGGTGCACGTGAGGGAGATGCAGTACATGCGCCCTCACAGCCGTGGCCTTCGCAGGAGACGCCCTGGGCATCGGGAATCCCAGGCTGATTCCCGGCCACCGTAGGCACGGGCTTGCGGCCGGTGAGTAATGTAGCTCGCTGTCCGGTAAGGACCAAGCCCGGGTCGACGGCGCGTTGTGTTCCACGCGCGCCTCAAAGAGATGTCAGCAGCAACAGATGGGGCCCGCAAGGGCCGATGCCTGCCAGGGGTGCGGGTTGTTCGAAAGAGGTACCGCGGCCCCTGGCATACAGGCAACTGAGGGAACACGGGTGGGTCAGTAAAAGTCTGACATGCCCTTCCGCTCCACCCAGAGCGGGAGAAGTTATTTGATGATTTCCCACGCAAAAAAAAAAAACCAACCCACCCAATCTTCGAATTAAAACAGTTTTTATTAAATTGGAAAATACTCTATTGCGTGTATTATGCGCCTAAGCATTCTGAAGAACGTCACCAGTAATGTCACTATACATCGAGACAGTACATTACCTACGAATGCATGCCTCATCATCGTCATCATTTTAGCCGAAAGACGTCCACTGCTAGACATAGGCCTCCCCAAAAAGGGGGGTTTTTCCATAATCGCCACGCTTGGCAGGCGGGTTGGCGATCGCAGTATGGTGGTAAAATGCATAGAGAACGCTGCTGCCCATTCTCTAGTAAGTCCCTTAGTCGCCTTCTACGACACCCACGCCCGAATGCATACCTACATCCGGTTTAACAAATATATAATAATTCCTATAGCATTAATATTATGATGACCGCCCTTTTTCCAAGGCAATTAATAAAATTGAGCAATATTTTATTATGATTTAGATATTATCACTATATCGACAGATACTGAAACCTGACGATATGTGGCAATCTCCTTTATTACCGTATAATAATCATTTATTTAATGAGGAAAGGTAAAGTAAGGGTCACACGACACATTACACTATATTTATAAGCACATTAATTAACTCAAATATGGCAGTTTTGTAACGCCCCCATCAAAAAACTGTGCCCCATAACCTACATTTGTTATGTAATAATAATGTCACCTTGTTTTAATAAGGTATTTAAATCTCACCAGATATTATTAATTTACAATATTGATTATTAATTAATAATTTGGTGTTTCGTGTCATTCATCTCCCGTTAATTACGTGTTTTTTTCCGTTAATTGAAGGTATTCGGTCCCGATTGTGTAAGTAAGTGTGTAGGTATAAGTTATTCATTGACACACATACTTCAATCAAAGTGAAATTGTATACCTACCACGTCATAAATGATACGTTGTGACGTAACTGCTCCCGAATATGAGGTACTGCGGTCATCAGGTGGCGCGTGGGAATTCTAATGCGAGCGTTTCTTAATGTGTGAGCGGTTGGTCTCACTGTTAGCGGAGAGTGGGATTCGTGAATGGCAATTCTTTCCCTTAGCTTGTCGATGGACTCGGTCCAGAATTTGGCTACGTATTTGGCGCCATCAATAGCGTCAATCATTTCCTGTAGGTAATGAGCAGACGACAGGACACGAAGAACACGACATGAAGTATTCCATCGTTTATGGAACAATGGGCACGCAAATGCGGTGCCATTTAGGCATCTGAACCTCTCAATATCTCAGGTTTGGCAATAACGGCAATTGTTTATAGAGTAAATGATTAAACTATTGTCCATTGTCTATATCTCACGGAATGCCTGATTAGGTACGCAAACCCGAATGTCACTCTTCCGGTAGGTTAACGTTTTTGCTGTAACACACAGCAAACACAGTGTGTACATACAGTAAGCAGATTCTTTGGAGAGAATTACTGCCGATCCGAAACAAGCGCACATGATATTTTCGTTCATAAAAAGTCATGCACACATCTCATGCGCTGCACATAACCACCAGCAGTGGGGAACTGGCCAAGTCCCAAGTACGTCGGTGGCCGGCCTCTCCGGCGGGGACATAACATCGTTCATATCATCAACAAATTTATTTGCATGACACATGTCTTTCAGATCCGCATACTCATAAATTATTTCGTTCATTTCCAGATACAGTTTTCAAGCATGCTTAAGCTCGTAACCTAAACCATACAAGCTATTTGCAAAATCATGAGCTCCAAAAAATACATCGCTAACATTGGGGCCTATCCCCGGTCGTGCACAACGCGATTAAACTGGTCATTATTACCACATACCTACCTAAATGCTCCATTGACACTGCCACAGTTAACCAAGGTCTTTGACAACGCCCGATTGGAACCTACCCGATCACTTTCAGGTAATGAGCAAGAAATATGTTTATTTTGTTCCTTATATGGCGCAGATAAACATTATGTAGTGCCAGTTAGACTCTTAGGGAGCTTTGGATGTTTTTTTTTAAACTAGTGACACCTTCTACTTCGTCTGGTATGTATATGTATAGTACTATGTGCGTGTATGACCAGCAGTGCTATTCTGTAAAAATCGCACCGTGATCATTTGGGTGAAGTGAGCTGTATTTTTTTTTTTGGCAGGATTGACTAATCCTCATGGACGCCTAGACTGCCTCACTAGTGACACAGTCTGGCCAGTGCCAGACTCTTACTGGCTAAAACCCACTCCTGCCTTTCCAGTTACCTTTTACATTATCAGAGCCGTTGTGTTCTTTTACACTCTTATTTCTTTTTTTTTGTCTTTTCTCCGCACTATCACGATTACGACCTCGACAGACAATGCATTTACTTATTTCTCCATACTTAATAATACAACATAAATTTATGCAACTTTCTTTACATTTCTTTTTTCTTTTTTCCCGTTATTGTTTTTGGAACGAAGTTCCTTATCGCGCGTTGCGAAAGGGGGCTAGACGGAAAAAATTAAGACCAAAAGTTGTAACGACACTTTTAATTAATACCAAAAGTTGTAACGACACTTTTTGCTACATTGTTGTAAGCCGTGCGGCGTGCGCGTGTTTCTCTGCAGACAGCGACACAGACAATATATATATATATATATATATATATATATATATATGTGTGTGTGTGTGTGTGTGTACGTATATGTACAATTTTTAAAATGTTATTACAATTCCTTCACTAATTAATCGAGGAAGGATTACACTAATTAATAAGGAACTTCGTTCCATCCGGGTGTCCCTTGACACCTCTCAAGTTTTTTTTTCTTCTGTTTTGGTATTAGAATATTGTTTTTTTTTTTCTTATGTATTAGGTACTTAAATTATATAGACTATTATATATGACTGAGCTGTTATTAGTATCAATCCCTAGTGTCCGATGGAATGACAACTCACTTCACCTAATTTCTCACGGTGACATTTTAACAGAATAGATCGGCTGATGTGGAGCAGATGGTGGCCCAGTGGTATCGCCCTCAACTTACGAGTAGTGGGTACTAGTTCGTAGGATCGAACCCAGACGGACGCTTTATTTTGTGTAAATAATTACATCACAACTGCTCTCAAATCGGTGGATGAAAACATGATGTGGAAACCGACATGTCCTAGAAAAATTCGAAGACATGTGACATCTACAAACCCCATTGGGCCTGCGTGGGAATATTATGGGCTGATTATGCTATGCTTAAGCTATATTATGACCAGATGAAGCAAAAGGAGTATGTAAGGATCGTAAGGTCGATGCCTCATTGGTGCGTTCCACGTCGTCGCAACGGATCAACGCATTGTATGCCACACCTGCGTTGCGACTACGCACGACGGCGCAGCGCAAGAGGACGACGCACGCACCTCAGTCAGTCTCCACAATGGATCGGAACAAACGTGTTTTGCTGATATTATTGCGTTGTTTTATTTTATTCATTTAGTGGAACACTGTCCGTCGTGGCACCGGTGCTCCGACAACGCAGCGCATCACTCTTCTTCCGCTTCGTCTTTCGTCCGTCGATCCGTTGAAACATCATTGGCATGTAATTTAAAATATGTGGTAAACGATGAAGCGTCGACGCTGCGACGACGCTACGCAACGCGACGCACTAATAAGACAGAGCTCTAACGGGTAGCATTAAGTGGCGTCTGCCTACCCTCCTGGAAAGAAGGCGTTTATGTATGTATGACAATACAACAGTATACATACGAAGTTTAAAGGCAATAAGTCCCGTTTTGTATCAATCAGCAATGAACTATGAGACCTTACTTTTTACATTTCAATTAATTAAATCCTATAAATTACTCTTGACAAAAACTTAATAGAATTTAGATTGATTTTTAAATGGACACTTGAATAATAATTTATTGATACTTTTATTAAGTGCCTATGATATTTATTGTGAGTTATATTGCAATAAAAACTTATTTAAATAATAGAAGCATTGAACCTCAACTATATGTTATGTAATACCTACTATGTATCCATTTTAACGACAAAATATTTGAGGCATTAAAAAAAAGTGGTGACGTTGTTTTTAGCTTAGCTTACCTATCATATATTTTTAAAGTCACTTGTTTTCTTCGTTTTAGTTTATCTATAAAAATAAATTAAATTGTGGTGCCATTTTGTAATGTCAAAATAACAGGTCTTTAAGAAAGAAAGAATCTAAAGAAAATGTATTTATTTAACACAGGCTCGCACACAAAACACGTACACGTTACTAAATGTATATTTTGTATATGTTTATACAGTACTTACATGGAACAAAAACCTTTTCTTTGTCTGTGTATTTGTTCGAGGTAATTTCCGATACGGCTGGGTCGGTTTTGACAGGACTTTTACTGGTAGACAGCTGATATTATAAGGAGTAACATTTGCTGCGTTTAATTCAGAAAGAGGATTAAGGTTACGCGCAACAGTAAAAAACTTAAAAAGAGAAAAAACATTCAACCTTTTGAATTTTCAATGGAGTAGTGGTACTTACACCTTCCCTAAGCTATACATTTTTTGTACCCAATATCCACGCAAATAAAATCGCGGCCACAGCTAGATTATCCTACTATACAGGATAAGTTTTTATCCAGTGCGCAAACTATAACCATGAATTCAGCATATCATTCTAGACCCCTAGCGCAGAAATTTTACGTCGGTTTTACAAAAAAATCAGCTGTTTCATAGAAAAGTGCAATACCTACGCGGTCAAAATGTAGGGAACAGCTGTTTTTTTTGTATTACCGACGAAAAATTTCTGTGTGTATATTTCTGTATGTATATAATTAGTATTAATATTATATACAAAATATAAAAGCCTGTACGTTTAGATGTTTGTTACTAAATCACGCAACAACGGCTGAACGGATTTGGATGAAATTTGTCACGCAGATAGTTTATAACCTGGATTAATAAATATAATACTTTTTACTCCGGCAGTACGTTCCCGTGGGATAATTCCCAACCTCCACGCGGGCGAAGCCGCTAGCAAAAACTAGTAGTAGTATAATAATTCTTGCTCTGAGTTACTGTTTTACCTCTGAACATTGTTGTTTTATTCAATGAGAAACTCATGTATATACATAGGTATATCGTTGGTGTATAGTATTGGATAGGTTCTGTCCTTAGTTCCTAGCAAAATGGCCTCCACCTAATTCACAAGAAACCAAAAACAATTTAATTTGTACCCAACGCATATCGCTGTATGTATGCTCAAGAGTCGATCGCGTTCAGTGTCCTTTCATGCGAATACCTTTCCATTTAAATAAATCATTTCCATTCACGACAAGTTCTATTGAGTCTTTAGTTAAAACTATACCCTGCAATTGCTAGTTTGAAACTAAATTATAAATTGAATGTCTACAAATGAATTTAGTGTTATTTGGAACGATGTCGTTTATCCTGAATTCATGTTTGGCTTCACTAGCTGATTATTCTACGGTTTATAAGAGCTTTTGTTAAAACAACAGGCGATACAAGTTTAAATATGACGTAGGACCTATAAAACAAAATCCATAGGTTATGTCTACCCGGTTGATAGCAATAGGCTCTGCCTCAATTATATGGGACTAGAACGGTTTTTCTATCTGTTTGTCAGTAACAGCCCGGAGTCTGTCTGTCTGTCTGGTTTGTATTTGATGGCAATAGGCTCTGCCCCAATTACATAGGACTAGGACGGTTTTTCTATGTTTGTCAGTAGCAGCCCGGAGTCTGTCTGTCTGTCTGATTGGTGTTTGATGGCAACAGGCTCTGCCCCAATTACATAGGACTAGGACGATTTTTCTATCTGTTTGTCAGTAGCAGCCCGGAGTCTGTCTGTCTGTCTGTCTGATTGGTGTTTGATGGCAATAGGCTCTGCCCCAATTACATAGGACTAGGACGGTTTTTCTATCTGTTTGTCAGTAGCAGCCCGGAGTCTGTCTGTCTGTCTGATTGGTGTTTGATAGCAATAGGCTCTGCCCCAATTACATAGGACTAGGACAGTTTTTCTATCTGTTTGTCAGTAGCAGCCCGGACTCTGTCTGTCTGTCTGATTGGTGTTTGATGGAAATAGGCTCTGCCCCAATTACATAGGACTAGGACAGTTTTTCTATCTGTTTGTCAGTAGCAGCCCGGAGTCCGTCTGTCTGTCTGATTTGTGTTTGATGGCAATAGGCTCTGCCTCTATTACATGGGACTTAGGTAAACAAAACTGACAAAATGTGGGTGTACTAAGGTACACCTCTGGTTAACCTTTCGGGAATTACAGGCGTGATGTTACGGTGTGCTAGGTTAAAAGATTCTCCGCAGGCTTAGCACGAGCACCGATTTGTCGAAGGAAGAATAGACATGACGATTACCTAAATGATGATAGGAGAAGATAGCTCTGTTCTTCTATTAATTATCACAGTATTCTAACATTCTAAACGAATCATGATTTTCTAGATAATCGTATATACTTTGTGGCCGTCGAGTAAAAAGTTTGTTGTCAGTGTGATTTTGACAGTTTTGGGAAGAAATATTTTGTCTGAAATAGTCATATAAAAGGACCTAGACAAAGATGGTTAGAAACGAAAGACAGGATGACAGATTGTGGAAGGATGTCTACAGTGCGATGTCAAAAATGGAGAAACGAAATGTGACTTTGTATGGAAAAAGCACTGTCTATTCTTCGTACAAATAAGCCTGCTGATGACTTTTTAAATCCTATCCTACCAATATTATGAAAGTTTGTTAAGATGTTTGTATGTTTGTTACTCAATCACGTAAAAACGGCTGAACGGATTTAAATTAAATTTGGCAAACACATCGTTTGTAACCTGGATTGACATATTAGTTTATTATTTATTTATTTTCAAAACACTTAACTTATTACATAAGTGATTTTAGCCACACAACGAAAACCTCTCAGGGTTTATCTGTGTGATGGCGAGCCGCTCATTTCAATTTAAAAAGAACAATTTTAAAACAAAAAATTAAAATACAATATGAAATTAAACATGGGATTTGAACTTAAGATAATAATGAAAACAAAAAAAACACAAAAAAAAATCAACAACAAGCAATACTAACTAAATTTCAATGTAATACTTTATAATTACAATGACACTTAACACACTTAAATTTTATTTACTTATTTTTACAACACTTGTTTATATTTTTTTTATTTTGTTTCTTTTTTTTCTTCCATTTACATTCCGATCCCTTGCATATATTAGGCGAAATGTGTAAGGAAACGTTTTGATTTATACTTATATACTAGGATACTTTTTATCCCGGTAATGCGCTCCTATGGGATAATTTTCGACCTCCACGCGGGCCGCAGCTATAACATCATAATGAACATTGCTAAGTAAGCAGAGAAGTAATCGCAATATTCTTTAAAATTATTAAGGTTGCGATAGATAGTATGTTATGCATTTAGGGTGTCGCGTCCGGGTAGTATTAAGGCTTCTTCAAACAGCCGCGACGCGACAGTTGTAGAACAATTTCCATTAAGTTTTCATAGAAATTGTTCTAAGAGTGTCGCGACGCGACCATCGCGTCCCGCTAGTCTGCACGAGCCTTTATAGTGACAAGATGTCCTTATTTATGATACTGCAGTAGGCATAATGTCCAAGGCAGCTGGTAGGAGCTGGATGATAGTTGCCGAAAATGGAGCTGAATGAAGCATTTACTTGTCCACCAGTGGACTCCAAACTGCCGTTAGATTTTCGATCACAAGCACACAATGGCAGCGTCTGGGTGTAGATATCGAGGTTTTCTATGGCAGGTTTCCTCCAAATTATTCGTTGCTTCAAAATTATTCATATTTATGATTGATAGTGTACAATATTGATGATGATTGATAGACACAATTTGGGATTCAGCTGAAGTCTAGATTTTAAGGACTGCCTGCTATATCCCATTTTTGATATTTAATTTATGAAACAGAAAGTCCAACTGTCCTATGCTTCGTTCAGTCATAAAATATGTTTACAAAACATGTCCAGCCAGTTCTAAGTTAGTTGGTCTAATTATATTCGACAGCTGACAAGCGTGTTAATTGTTAAAATACACACACAAACACTCCAATTTTCTTGTCGTATGTCGATTTTATAACTTAACCAAGACTTAGGTACATTAAAATCTGAGTGAAATAGATCGCGATCTACTTAAGTGAATAACTTAGAAGTCTATGAATCAAGAGCAATATATGGTTTAATACCATGCAAAAAATATTTAAAAACCAGGTAAGTTCGTGTCTAACCACTGGTGGTATCGGGTGCCGTACCATTCATTTAGGTAAATAAAGTTATGCTCGAATTATTTCGTTTATTTATTTTCATACTTATTAAGCTTATTTTTAAATATTTTTATTAAAATCATACATCATCATCATCATTTCAACCGAAAGGCGTCCACTACTGGACATAGGCCTCCCCCGAAAGGGGGGGGTTTGCCAAAATCACCACGCTTGGCAGGCGGGTTGGCGATCGCAGTATGGTGGTAAAATGCATAGAGAACGCTGCTACCCATTCTCTGGTAAATCCCTTAGTCGCCTTCCATGACACCCATGGGATGAAATGGGAAGGTGCTATTCTTTATGTTCAGCACCATACAGAACAAAAAATAATTGTGCTGTGTAAATTTTGCTCAAATTACCTATTATTATTATTTTATGGAATCCGCTGGATACGAGAAGCGTAGAACCGGTCGAAGTGGAGGAGCTTGGTGGAGGCTTATGTCCAGCAGTGGACGTCTTTCGACTGAAGTGATGATGATGGTGATTATAATTATTATTTTATGCAGATTATAAAACCTTACACTGAACTTAACGTACAATATCTGGATGACCAAGCTTCGCTCTGTTTATTTTTTTTTGGTTTGACGTTTTCTAAAAATGAAACCTAGCTAGATCGATTTATCGCCCCGAAATCCCTGTATACTAAATTTCATGTAAATTGTTGGAGCCGTTTCCGAGATTCAGATTAAATGTATAAATATATACAACAATTGCTCGTTTTTTAAGGTATAGTTCGATAGAACAGTGGTAGCCCAGTGGTATCGATTTTCGAGTTGTGGTTCGTGAGTACGAACTCGTCTGTTAGGTACCTTCTTTACTTTGTGTATTCAATTTCATCACCATTTTTTTTTGAGGGTAGGAGTTCATCAAATAACTTCTCCCGCTCTGGGTGGAGCAGGAGGGCGTGTAAGACTTTTACTGACTAAAACCCACCCGTGTTCCTTCAGGTGCCTGTGTGCCAAGGGCGACGGTATCTCTTTCGAACAACCCGCACAGTTTTCGAAACGGTGAAGGAAAACATCGTGACGAACCAAGAATTCGAAGACATGTGACATCTGTCAACCAGCGTGGTGGATTACGGCCCACTCTTTATCACAGGCAAGAGACCTCTGTCCCATCAGTGGGATCATTATAGGCTGATTATGTTTGAACTGACTAAAAACTTGACACATCATCATATTAGGTAGGTTTTTTTTTTTTCTGGGTGGGAAATCATCAAATAACTTCTCCCGCTCTGGGTGGAGCGGGAGGGCGTGTCAGACTTTTACTGACTAAAACCCACCCGTGTTCCCTCAGTTGCCTGTGTGCCAGGGGCAGCGGTATCTCTTTCGAACAACCCGCACCCCTGGCAGGCATCGGCCCTTGCGGGCCCCATCTATTGCTGCTGACATCTCTTTGAGGCGCGCGTGGAACACAACGTGCCGTCGACCCGGGCTTGGTCCTTACCGGACAGCGAGCTACCCATTACTCGCCGTCCGCAAGTCCGTGCCTACGGTGGCCGGGAATCAGCCTGGGATTCCCGACGCCCAGGGCGTCTCCTGCGAAGGCCACGGCTGTGAAGGTGTACTGCATCTCCCTCACGTGCGCCGCCTCCCTCTTTGCGAGCATAACTGCTTCGCTGAAGGAGGCGACTGCCAGCCATGCCCTCTCGCTCCGTACCATGGCCTGGACCAGGGTCGGACGCGAGAGATCGCCGCTGCCGATCACCTCCACGAGGACACGGCGGTGCTCCGCCCAAGCCGGGCAGACCTCCACCGTATGCTCCACCGTGTCCTCTGGGCGATCTTCGCAATGGAAACACCCGGGCGTTTCCTCCCGCCCTATCCGAAACAGGAACCTCCCGAAACAGCCATGTCCGGTGAGGACCTGTGTCAGCCGGAAGGTGAGGACGCCATGCCGCCTCTCAAGCCACTCCTCAAAGAGGGGACTTACCGCCGCAAACGCGGCGTGCCCAATATATTAGGTAGGTAACATATATTTAAGCAAAATCTGCTTTTGATAGAAGTATCAGAAGGCCAATTCTCGTAACTCAAAACGTTAAAAATCTAGTCGCAGTCCCATTTCGGCGACAATCAAAACTCAAACCATGTATGAATGTAGGAAAACTGAGGTATTTTTGACAGATTGAGACTGAGATCTGTGAACGTTTTTAAACTTACGAGAATAGACCCCTCTTATTGATCAACTGTAATTATTATACTTAGAGTTACTTATAACTTTCCAATTTACTGTTACTCAGATATTTATTTACTAGTAAAATGAGTGTAACACATTTTTGTGACCCATATTGTAACCAAGTAAAGTGATTCTTGCGGTACTCCAAAACACGAATTCAAGTATTATAGTATTCAAGATTTATCAGGTCGTTCTTGAAATAGTTTCGTTCTAAGTTAGTAAATTTAAAGGATTGGTTATTTAATGATATTGTGCTAAACAGAGTGTAAAAGGCTGTGGTATTGAATATTTATATGTGTAGACGCACTTTTTAAGTTATTAGGTGTTTTTTTTTGTGAAACGCATAATTTTTAATTGAAGGTAAAACTCGGTCAATGTATGATATGAATGAATCAGTTTTTATATCGCACTAGCTTTTGCCAGCGGCTTCGACCGCGTGGAGGTCGGTATATCTAATATATAAAATTCTCGTGTCACAGTTTTCGTTGCCATACTCCTCCGAAACGGCTTGATCGATAATGATGAAATTTTTTGTGCTTATCCGGTATCTATGAGAATCGGCCAACATCTATTTTTCATCCCCCTAAATGTTAGGGGTAGTCCACCCCTAAATAATTTATAAGGCAAAACAACGTTTGCTGGGTCAGCTAGTTATACATATAAACCTTCCTCTTGAATCACTCTATCTATTAAAAAAACCCGCATCAAAATCGGTTGCGTAGTTTTAAAGATTTAAGCATACATAGGGATATAGGGACAGAGAAAGCGACTTTGTTTTATACTATGTAGTGATGGATTAGGTTATTTTTGTGAGAACAAAGCCCATATGCAGAGCACACTGCTTGCAGAACAGATGGCCGATGGGGCCGAAAAGTTCTGGAGTGGCGACCGTGTACCGGAAGACGTAAAGTTGCAAGGCCACCCACAAGGTCGACCGATGACTTTGTGAGGGCCGCAGGAGTCCGCTGGATGCGGGAAGCACAGAACCGGTCAAACTAGTGGAGCTTAGGGGCAGCCAAAAGACGTCCACTGCTGGACATATCCCTAAGTCCGGCAGTGGAGGTCTTTTAGCTGAAATGGTGAAACCCACGTTTGCGCGAATATAAAATATCGCGCGGGATTTTATCACGCACTTGATTTTCAACTTTCGGTGATGACACGAGCATTCAGATTCCAACAGAGTGAATCCCAGCGCGTCGAAAAAACATGCTATTAGATTTTCAACTCTTGGCCCTAAGCAGTACATTGAAGATCCATCCAGGATACTTTTACGTCTACGAACGTGGACCCAAATAGTATTAAAGTATTTTCCAATGTCATTAATACCCACTAAGTAAGTACTGTTTTTCATTCAAGGATACTTCGCTGCTATACAATACAACATACGTTTTGCTCAACTATATAATAGGGTAAACAAAGAGATATATATACACTAAACAAGCACATGTATATAAAAAATTCTAACAAAGTGGATAAAATCATTTTCTTATGAAGTTACTGAGGCGCTATTGCAAACCATAAATTAACTCACTTGTTTCTAAACACACACACTCACCTACCCAACCCCCACCCACCAAAGCACATGCACGAAACACACAAACCTACTCTCATACACACACAAGCATCTGAATATTGATTTTTTATTTTTTATTATTTGTATATTTTGCTTAGTTGTCTTGTTATGGAAGAGCGGAGTCTCCTAATACAAGCATTGTTTGCTTAAGAGCATTCCCCCACGCGGGCTGGCAACGGCATATTTATGGCGGTTTTCGTGATTATTTCATTAAATACAAACAAAAGTAAACACTTTTTTCAACCATGCACTAGATCGTTGGTATTTTCAAGTTTGTATGCTATTTTTGTTACAGTTGTTTTGGTATTCGGTTATAAAAATCGATATACCGTGAATTATTTTCTATTTGCATTAAGTACTATTCAATGTTTTTATGAAAGAGTAAATATTTAAAATAATTATAAATACCAACGATCCAGTGCCTGGCTGAATTTTTTTTTACTTTTCTTTGTATTTAATGAAATAATCACGAAAAACTACTATAAATGTGTTGTTGCCAGCCCGCGTCGAATGAAAGCTCTTAAAAGGAGGCTCCAATCACTAACGTATTCTTAAATATGGTTACGAAAAAAACTATTTTTTTTTAAACTTCTTATTTAATTCGAGAGTTTATTAATTACATAAGCTGTATCCTTTAGTAGTTCGGATCCACACCTGCCTCTATAAATGCTCCCGCAAACAGGCGTGGCACGACAGCGCGAGGCGACTCTTGTAGAACAGTTTTATGAAAATTGTTCTACTAGAATAGCGTCGCACCATCGTCGGCATCGTCTCGTCGCGCCTGTCTTTGGGAGCTTTTGTCGGACACGTAAATTTTCCAAGTTAAAATATTAAGTACACAATTTTAAGTAGGTATAAGTTGTGGTTACCTAAATAGGTACAGGTATATCAAAATCAAAAGTCATTTATTCAAACTAGGCTGAGAGTCGCCTCTTTTTGAACGTCAAAGTCAAAGTCAAAGAACGTCATTACATAAGACAGTCCCCCCAAAACGCCCGCCCTTCACTTGCACTTCCTAGTGCTTTAGCTAGGAAAAAGCGGCGCAACAAACTCCCCAGCAGCACAGCTTTATGTTAAATTAGAAGAACTTGATTCTTTGGACTGCATTGCAGCAATGGCTCTCTGTATTATCTATCATAACTGTATAACAAATGACACTCATAACAAAACGATCTGTAAATTCGATATCATCTGACTAATAGCGACTAACGAAATAAGACAAATAACATGAATTTGAAATAAGTAAACAGCACATTTGCCTCGAGCGGCGTAAATGATAAATTGATATGCCGTCAGCGGACTCCTAAAGGTAGGTATTATTAAGCTAGTATTAGGTGCTAGCGATAGTTGGTTAGATATGCATGCTTTTAATCATAGCAAGCATTATTTGTATATTTTCTGGGCACTTAAAGGTCATAACGAAATAAAAAATACAAAAAACGTCTTCTACGATGTCCCTCTCACCGCTCTGGTTTCATCAAATCTTCTTTCTTTGTTCAGGCGGAGTTTTTTTGGAATGCACTCCCTCTGAGTATCAGAATGGCAACCAGTCGGTTTTCGTTTAAAGTAAAGGCACGTGAGCATATTCGTAAGAAATTGGCAGAATCATCCCAGCGCTGACTTACTGGATTCGTTTTTTCCTCTATCTGTCGTTATTTCTCAAGACGAAGTTTAATTTCGTTATATTTATGTATGTATGTATCTATGTATTACTATGTATTATTTTTCGAGTAACCTATTCCTGGAACTAACCACCTGCCATGTTTTCTCTCTGCATCACTCTAAGGTTGACTGGTAGAAAATGCTTCAGGCATTAAGTCCGCTTTTGTACAGTATATTTACTTGTGCATTAAGTTTTAATAAATAAATAAAAAACGGTTTCTAAGTTGGGCGAATTACCAAAAACCGGCCGAGTGCGAGTCGGGCTCGCATACGAACGGTTCCATAGAACAAGGCAAAAAACACCGAAAAATAAACCGATTTTTGTATGGAGACCTCTTTAAGTTTTAACTTTGTTTATATCATTATATTTATTATTTTTTGCCGCTATACGGCATTAGAAATACACATTCTGTGAAAATTTCAACTGTCTACCTATTTTACGGATCATGAAATACAGACAGACTCACGGACGGACGGACAGCGGAGGCTTAGTAATAGGGTCCTGTAGGTTACCTATCGGGCACGGAACCCTAAAAAGAGGCATTCATTCCAAACAAACATATTTTTTCTTTAATAACCCCCGCTTCTTCGTACATTACATTATTGTTAGTACCACTATTATTGGTAACTCCATATTAGGCAGTGGCGTGCAGTCCATAAAGACATAAAGACACTGCCTACCCTACCTAAATCAGATAATATATGTAAAACTAATATTATTTTATCAATAAACAAAAAATGTTTATTCATAAATCAGCGCCGCCTGTCGAGCGTCGGTCGTATCATTAGTATCATCGACATAATATCCCGTTCGTTCGTACAATTTGACGCAACATCGCATTGCGATGCACTAGCGCTGAGTGCCTCGGGAGAGACACGAACTATTCGTGTCTCAATGTTTAGTGTGCTTTCGTGGTAATGCAGATTTATTCAGTGTGCGTTCCTATACATGCGTGGCACACAATGTAACAAATAACGCACACAACCGTACAGGGTAGTCACTGGCTTTTTACGATTTTTAACAACTAGACGAATTACGAAACTTACCGAAGTTGTCCAAACAAATCTGGTTTTGCGACTATTTTAAAAAGTAGCATTATTTCATTGAATTATGACTACATAAACAACCACAAATTCTAGCTACCCTGTCTAAAAACTCTGTGCACGCCACTGGTATTAGGTAGTTGTAATGATAATGTCTAGACTTGGCATTTACAGGTATCAAACAAATAGATATTTATCCGCTGCAACCAAGCTTGAAAGGCGGGTGCTCCACAGTTTATTAATCTTAACTTAGATGACCTCCCAATTCACCTTTTGGGTTCTCTCTTTTTTTTCCTTTTATGAGTATCTTCGATTCCTTTGGCTTTTGATTACTATCAATTAAATACGCGGTCAAAATGTATGGAACAGCTGGTTTTTAATTGTATAACCGACAAAAAATTTCTACACTGGGGGTCTAGAATGATATGCTCAATTCATGGTTACAGTTTGCGCACTGGATAAAAACTTATCCTGTATACAGGGTGTTTGGCAGAACGTTGAACATACGAAAATGGTGGATAGGTGGGGTCATCTGCTACTTACTCAGCCCTTATTTATTTGGCCCTGGCCAAAAAAAGTTATGAAATAACTCTTAAAGTTTTTTTTTTTTACGAAAGTAAATTACATACCATTAGAAAGGTCACACGCTAGGGATGTTTTGTTATAATTGGAACTCCTCAATATTTTTTTTAATGCAGGTTGAAATTAAGATTTAAGTAGGTATTTTTTACATCTTTCTGTGAGTTTGAGGACTCATAACTTTTTTTCTAGCTAACATCTAAATAATTGTACAAGAATCCTGTCTAAAAAGAATGCCTAAAAATTACACTTTAAAGTTAAGAAAGTGGTGAAACTAGAAGAAAACAAAAAATACTTTTTTTTTCATATCCAGGGGCCAGGGCCACATACATTAGGGCTGAGTAAGTAGCAGATGACCCCACTTATCCACAATTTTCGTATGTTCAACGTTCTGCCAAACATCCTGTATATAACGGAAAATCGGGAAGGCCGGGCTGTTGCATCTGACTGCTGATTCATGACCTCGTCAGCACGAAACGTAACCTTCAGGAAACGTTGAAATAAATAACGTTAACTTCACTATTTTAATTATACAGATACGTAGATTACATAAACAATTAAGGATTGCAGTAATCATTAACGATTTAGAGCCAATGGGGTTGCGAGTGATCACCATGTGTAATGGCTGTCAACAATTGAGTGAATTGACACGACGTCGCCCGCCATAACAGACGCAACTCCTTTCGGTGTTACCCGCTCTTAATTAAAATTACCATTAAGTTGAATTCAAATCAATTAATCGTCAAAAAATAACAGAATAATGACCAATGATTAAAAAAAGAAAAATTACAACTCTCGAAATTAACTGATTTTCATTATTTAATAATGTCACGCGCCTTTATACATATATAATCTGAATCTCGGAAACGGCTCCCACGATTTTCATGATAGTTAGTATGCGGGAGTTTCAGGGGCGATGAATCGATCTAGCTAGGTTTTCTTTTTAGAAAACGTCAAACCATAAAAAAAGATCGGTCATCCAGATATTATTTTAAAAGTGAAAGTTTGCATGTTGGATGTTGTTGTTTGGATGTTTGTAACTCCATCACGCAAAAACGGTCGATCGGATTTAGATGAAAATTTGGCACACAGATTGTCCATTACCTGAATTACTACATGTAATACTTTTTATCCCGGGTGTACGTTCCAGTGAGCTAATTTTCAACCACCACACGAGCAAATCCGCAGGCAAACGCTAGTAACGAAATAAAAACAGATACATTTGTTTCACAACCGCTCGTCATAGTTATCTACGAACGGTTTATATAAAAAAACTGCATCTAAACTATGTCGAGTTACAAACGTAGGTAATTGTTGACACCACGGCCTTAGCCTCTTAGTCTCAATTTAAATAATATCATTCGCACTTAATTGTATTAGTATTTCACTAACTTTAAGTTTTTATCCAGCGTGCAAACTGTAACCATGAATTCAGCATATCAGTTTAGACCCCCTAGCGCAAATAATTATTGTCAGTAATACAAAAAAATCAGCTGTTCCATACATTTTAGGCATTGCATTTTTCTATGAAACAACTGATTTTTTTCGTAAAACCGACGTAATTTTTTGCGCTAGGAGGTCTAGAATAATATACTGAATTAATGGTTACAGTTTGTGCACTGGGTAAAAACTTACCCTGTATTATTTAGGACTAGCTACTGCCCACGGTTTCGTCCGACTGGATGTCGAAAATTATCCCACGGGAACGTAACATGCTCTTGGGACAAAAAAGCCCATGTTATTGCTTCTAACATCAGCCATCTGCCAGTGAAAGTCCCATTAAAGTTGGCTATGCCATTTTCGAGATTAGCCGGAACAAACAGACAGACACACAAAACATTTAAATAAGTTCTATTTTGTTATAAGTGCCGTATATACTTTCAATATGCGTTTAGTAAAAATATGTTATTTTGACATTACAAACACACTTCAGTATTTATTTTTAAGCTTGGTTCACCCTTGTTTGATAGAACAACGTTTGATATAATATTACTAAATCGAACAACGTTTAAGAAAATCATCACTTTGTATAATATCGTTTAACAGAATTTTCAGTTCATCGAATATTTATTTGCTATAACAACATTTGCGCTAATGATCAAAAAGTATAATGTTCAGACAATATTACCGAAGAAGCATTATTTTAATATCGCTGTTCCCGAAATTTATACTATCGAATAAAGGAAATCCTCTCCTCTTGCCCATGGCTTGTTGTGTATGTAGGCGTACGTAATAATTAGTTAGACAGACACATTTAGTACGCGAACCGTCCCTCGTACTCGCACCGGTTGACGCGACGCAACACGACACAACGCAACGCAACACAACGCAACACTGAATCCTTTCGCAACCCCACATTTGTATAATTACTGTGAAAAAAAAAAAAACTAGGTTCTTCAGGTTGACAGAAACGAATCGCTATAAATCCGACTCCACGCAGTCTTGTCTGCCCTACCCCTAGAGTGTAATTTAGAATCGCGTAGGCGCGGAGGGGCGAGGCGGCCCGCGAGCTGAGGAGCGGGTGGTTGTTACACTCGCCTCGGCGGCTGAGGCTGGCCGGCGAAGCCGGCCAGCAAGCCGAAGCCGCAGTGGTGAGTATTAAACCATCTGCGACGATAAGCTCGCGAGGGACCGCCGTAGCCCCGCAGCGCCGCAGCCGTGACAGAAACGAATTTTCAAATGAAATTAGTTCAAATAATAATTACGCTAAATAAAAATTTACCAATGAATTATTCGGTCAAATGAATAATTCTTCGAAATGACTTTATTGTAACTAAAATTCGATTTAGTAATATTGTATCAAACGTTGTTCTATCAAACAAGGGTGAACCTTTAAGCTTACATGTACAGATGTTGAAATGACGGCTCTGGAAAGAGTTGCTAATACTAAAAGAGTTTATGAAATATTTTGTTCAACTAAATGTTACGACAACTGGGTTTATGATTGATACTAGATCTTTTCATCTAGCGGAACAAATGAGGTGCTAAGCTAAACCAATGGGCAGACGTAAAGGTATGCAGTTATTACTTTTTTTCTTTTTTGCCTTTCAACACAAGAATGTGGTTGTGTAATCTACCTACGCACAGGCATTGAAGGAGCAAAGTTTTGTTTCATCAATCCGTTCAATCAATCATCGTAATTGTGTTTGATCTAAATGTAATTGATTGTTGGAACTTTTACTCACGACCGCTACACTAATGGTAGGTATTCGTTTAGTTAAATTACCTTTGTTGTTTTAGGTTATCAGAAGCATCATCATCATCATCTGCCTAGCCTTTTCTCAAATATGTTGGTCGGCTTCCAGTCTAACCGGATGTAGCTGAATACTAGTATTTTACATGGAGTGACTGCCTATCTGACCTCCACAACCCAGTTACTGGGTAACACGATACCCCTTGGTAAGACTATTGTCAGACTTTCGGGCTTCTGACGACCCGTAACGACACTCAAAGACCCACAAATGACAGCCGGGACCAACGGCTTAACGTGCTTTCCGAGGCACGGAGGGGTCTTGGTATGTAAAGATGGTCACCCATCCACGGACCAACCGCGGCAAGCGTAGCTTAACCTGATCGTTTGACCCGTGCAGCTATTGTTACTTAGCCACAAGCCCCCCCACAAGGTCATCAGAACGTTCTACTAAAAATAAATCCAAAAATCTCTAACATAGTTTTATGTTAGAGTTTTTTTTTTGAGGGTTGGAAATCATTAAATAACTTCTCCCGCTCTGGGTGGAGCAGGTGTGTCAGACTTTTACTGACTAAAACCCACCCGTATTCCCTCAGTTGCCTGTGTGCCGGGGGCCGCGGTATCTCTTTCGAACAACCCGCACCCATGACAGGAACTATGTTGGGATTGGTTGCCAGCCACACCGAATACAATTGAAAACCTGTATTTTACCTGGAGCAACTGCCTTTATGACATCTACAACCCATTCACTAGGTGTTAGGATACCCCTTTGTAAGACTGGTTACCGAACAGCCGGAACCAACAGCTTAACATTCTTACCGAGGCACGGATGGGTCTTGGTATGTACAGATGGTCACCCATCTATGGACCAACCGCGGCAAGTGTAGCTTAACCTGATCAAACAACCCGTGCAGCTGTTGTTACTTAGTCCCAAAAAAAAGAAAAGAAAAAGAAATTTATGAATAAACCCGCATAACCACTGAAATTAAAAATAAAACGGCATATTATGCCATTAAAATTTACAAACGTACTTAGTTGTTCTATTTACGATTTTAAATATTTATATGCACCGCTTAATTCCATAAATATATGGCAATTAAGGTAGTAGAATTGTGAAATAACACGATTCCATAAGTTCCAGATATTCAATCAATAGAGAGCCCAATTACAAAATAACTTCGAATTTAATCATTTTGTAGGAAACGAAATTCTATTAAATTGGAACTGGTGTTCTTATATTCAATATCAATGTAATCAACACAATATCGTGATATACGGAACCAATGTTATATAAAAACTTGCGCAACGAGTAATGAGTTCATAAAATGCATACACGATTTCAATTTACAACTTTGTCAAATATTACACGGTTTTAAGCGAGAAATTGACTTCATGACGTGAAATGAGAGCAAATTCTCGGAAAGTTTTAGAATCGACGTTTAATAATCATTAATCATAGTAAAAGTATTAAGATATTGATGCTCGGTTCGCATAAACAAAACCGGATCGTTTTGCTTACCAGATTTCAGACGGCGAGTAATGGGTAGCTCGCTGTCCGGTAAGGACAGAGCCCGGGTCGACGGCGCGTTGTGTTCCACGCGCGCCTTAAAGAGATGTCAGCACCAACTGGTGGGGTCCGACAGGGCCGCTGCCTGCCAGGGGTGCGGGTTGTTCGATGGAGGTACCGTCACCTATGACACACAGAAAACTGAGGGAACACGGGTGGGTTTTAGTCAGTAAAAGTCTGACGTGCCGTCCTGCTCCATCCGTTGCTGGAGAAGTTATTTGATGAGTTCCCAACCAAAAAAAAAAACTGCTTGCCCACATTTTGTCGCTGTGATGAGGTGTGGTCGTGGTACGTATGAACGTGCCTTTAAAGATTGTACAGAGTTGCATTATTTATTAAATTAACCTGTGTTAACATCATCTTCCTCCTGCCCTCATCTGTATGAGAGCAGGAGGAAGATGATGATGACTAAGCCTTAGGATAATCCGCAAATAGCAACGGGGTAAGCTGAAACTCATGGAGGGTCAATAAACTCAAGCTCTAAGCATTTATTTCAAATAAACCAATTACACGAACTTTTTAGTTGTCAAAGGGTCGGTCAGTCAGAAACCTGAAGCTAGTTGCCCATTCCAAAGCGAAGTAGGTACCTATGGAGAAGGATGGGCAAAAAACTGCACGGACACTCTTTTAAAAATAAAATATGGTTACAAAATATTGGTTACATCATTCAAGTTGAAATTATGCATTTGAGAACGATGCAGAACGTTAAACGCGTCCGTAATAAAAAGATAAAAAAAAGAAAAACCATTACTAAATTAAAATAAAATAAACGTTGGCAGCTAAGAGAAGACCACTGACAGAATGACGCATGGAATAGCACGATTCAGCTCAACGATTTTGAAGGGAGTTAAATGATCCGGAACTTTTTATCCTACCACAAAGTATGTGCCACATACATAGTAATAGAAGGAACCCATGCAGACTATTCATCACGGAACAAGGGGAAAATGAGCTTGTAATATTAATCTAACATAGATTGGAGGCTTTGTCTGCTTACTCTGACTTAAACTATAAAAAAATAAGATTCATAATTTTTCTTTCAAACAAATAATCAACAAACATGCCTGTCATCATCAGCGTGTTAAAGAGAGTTATCAAAACAACACTTAGAAATAGGTCCGTAATTAGAACAATTTAGATATTATTCTGGCTCTAGTACATTAATAAGCACAGTTTAGTTTCTCCTTGTGCCATTTACAGGCAGCGTGATGCGAATACACCACTATATTATTAGCTATATGTTATCTGTTACTCTTCCGCGTTATATTTTATTAAGGCGCTCATGCATTCTGGCATGCAGTTGCAGGCAGCATGCGTTTGAGCATTAGTATCTGAATTGTTCTCAATGATCTAATCTCTAACTTGTGTTCTCGTTTCATAAATAAAGTAAATCGAGAGCTGCTTGGTTATATAGAAACAATGTTAAGAAAGGAATCGATTGCCTAATTTTTTTCCATTTTGCTGTCGTACTGCGATCAATTTGGATACACTCACCGGGCCGCTAACGCGGCACTGTTAGTGAGTTAAGAGGCTCATTAATTAAAAAAAAGTTTACTCTATTAAAAGGTCAATAAGTTTTTTAAGGATTAGTAATTAAAAAATATATTTTTCTTGAGAAATTAAATTATCCATATTATCCATTTACTGGAAACTACTACTTTCCCATCGCAAATGTACCTAGGCCGTTTTAAATATTTCCGTTTCTCTCTGTCTGGCACTATAGCTAAATTTGAAGACGTTGTACAATATCATTTGCAATATAAATTTGATTTAAATCAATCTTTGTATTCTAATTAACAAGTTATCAACGGAACACTAAATTAAAACGAGGAAACGCTTTTGCAATTGGACCGGAGCAAATACACATAAGCGATCAAAATTGTGCGATGAAATGTTGAAAATTAATACTTGTAATTAACTTTAAATCATTTTGTATTCATACGGCGCAGGTCGGAGGCGTCAGTTAACATTTTATAGAATTTCCACATTTCCTCAGTAGATAGAGTCACAAATCGTTCTTTATATGGGGGACAGATATTGCAACAAGAAAGACTGGTTATGGTACCGGCGCAAGCGTTTGATGAAAAGTAAATGAGAAGATATTTATATTAACATTAATTCTAATTTCCACTTTTTAGTTATATTTGAACATGAGGTCAAGCTTTTGTCACAATCGCTATAATTATGTAATTGTCTGAAATAAGGTTTTTGGTAGGAGGTACGTAAAAATGACATACGGTTTTGTTTTTTAATCGTATATTTTTAATTAACAAAGTTATAATCGGTCTTTAGTTTTAATAATCTCACAAATCTTAGGTTTTGGTCTTCTTGGGTACATCAGCACATGATATAATTATGTGCCCAAAGAGAACAATTGTTTTACCGTAGTCAGCACTCGACGGGCTTGGAACGGAAAAGAGGTCGTTATAATTAAATGCACGCGCAGTCATCATGACGCATCTGGAAATCGTTTACATTTGAATCCTCATCGTAAGGAGTCTTCTGTATCTGTGTTCACCTTTTTCCTGACTGCTTTTAAGGGTCATTTTCGTAGTCTGAGATATCATCGAAAAAAGATATATCGTTTTGCTCCGTAATGGCATACTTACAAGTATGCCATTTTGTTCCACAGGTTATCAAAACATTAACTAAGTTATAATTTCTATAAACATGAGGTTTAAAAATGAATACTTACCAATAATGCAGTGTAATGCTTCACTTTTTCAATTAAAATCAAAAGATGTAATAAAAACCATGTAAAACTGACCAAAAACGAGACGAAATCCATCAAAACAAAATACTTTTACGCTCACAAAACGCATTCGTACCAGTTGCAACCGTTGCGGTGACCGAGTCAATGACGCTAAAAACTTGACAGGTGACAACTAACAAAAATTTCGGAAGTCGGTGTCTGATTTTGTATTTTCGTTTGTTTTGCCACCGACTTCCGAAATTAAAGCAATTTTTTCACTCTAGCTAGTGTTTTTTTGGAATATGGTTGATTTTTTTTCTTGCTGAATAAATAAAAACAATTAACTTACACCAAGTGGTAAAAATACATATTATTGAAGCTAACTCGAAAACTAATCAGAACATTATGTGACCACTCTATAAGTAAGGATATATGTACGTATGTACTAACCGTCTTTAAACAAAAGAAGAATTTTTCAAATCGATTGATAAAAGACGGAGTTCTAAGGTAACAAACATAACGAGAGCCTCCTCCTTTTTTGAAGACGGTTAAAAATAGGTACCTATAACATATTCATACCTCGTTAATTTGCCAGAAAATAACTGTTGGTATCACTAAGTAGTCTTGAATATTTTGTAAAGAGTTAAGTTTGCGTGAAAAAAGTAAGTGTTTTAATACAGTTAGCGTGGGGAAATATTTCGTAAAAAATCATTAGTAACTTCAATAATTATGTGCATACGGCTGCAGCACTCAGATAATGATCAGCGTTTACACCTATTGCAACGTTTTTGTAGGAAAATTGCCGCATGAAGTGTTTATAGCCCAGTTTCAACAAGAATATTGAAATAAAAAATATTTACTTGACTTCATAATGGACTGAACAGTAGTTGATTGAATATTTATGATTTTAATTACAGATTATTAATCATTGATAGCCGTTAATACGCACCTACTCGTAAAATACAACACAGTTTAGACGTCAATCAGAAATATTGGCAATTAATGAGAGATATTTCAAGCTGTTTGAAGAGCAATGGTGGCTCAGTGGTAACAGCCCCGGTAGGTCGTGGGTTCTGACCCAGGCTGATGCTTTACTTTGTGTTCATAATTTCATCACTAATGCTGTCAAAACAGCGCAGCGTGCACTGGTGGCTCAGTGGTAATGGCCGCGACTTACAAGTTGTAGGTCGTAGGTTCGAACAAAGATAGGCGATTTACATTGTGTAAAGTCTGGGAAATCATCAAATAACTTCTCCCACTCTGGGTGGAGCAGGAGGGCGTGTCAGACTTTTACTAACTAAAACCCACCCGTATTCCTTCACTTACCTGTGTGCTTGGAGCCACGGAATCTCTTTCGAACAACCCGAACTCCTGGCAGAGGAAAACATCGCGTGGAAACTGGCATGTTCTAGAACCAAATATTCGTAGACATGTGACATCTACCAACCCGCACTGGGCCCGCAGAGAGAAGGCTTGTGTCCCAGCAGTGGGAATATTATACGCTGATTATGCTTATGTTACATATTTCAAGCTATGTGAAAATCATGGGTGGCACAGTTGTAACGGCACCGATTTACGAGTCGGTGGTGGGTTCGAACTCAGACTGACGCGTCAAAATGTGTTCCTAGGTCACACCCAATCTAGTTTACGGTATCCCTTCCATGTGTAGATGATGTCGATGACCACCGGGGTGGTTTTAGTGAGGTAAAAATCCCACACTCCCTGGCAAAGGCGCACGCATCACATTTGCGCCCCTTTGTAAATTATATTCTCGGTCTACACTGAGAAAAGCTAGGTTGCATAACCTTTCTTGACCCATTATAGCGTTCAATAACGAAGGTATTAATATCAACTTCCTAAAAGGTTGCTAGCAATGCTGCAATTTTAAGAGAATTTGAATAGAAGTACACAGATTTGAGTTAGATTAGGTAACAGTATGAAATGGTTTATTGATGCTTTTTTTTACATTTAATAATTGGCGACTTTTTGCGCCCCCTTTCGATAGGCGCCCAGGGCTCATGCCCTGCCTGCACTAGCCCAGTTACGCCACTGCTCCCCGGTCTTTTCCCCAAGGACCGGGCGCCCTTTGAAGGTATCCACCCGAAAACAAAAACAAAGGTCACACTCAATCTGCCTAGCCTATTCCCAAACATATTGGGGTTGGCATCCAGTCCAAGCGGATGCAGCTGACGACTGCCACACTGTTTACACAATTTTATACCATTCGATTTTATCTTCTATTTTTTAACCGACTTCCAAGAGGAGGAGGTTCTCAATTTTATGTATGTTCCCCGATTACTCGAAGATGGCTGGACTGATTTGGATATTATTTTTTGTTTGAAAGGTTATACTTCCCAGGTGGTCCCATGATCATCAAGTCAGGATCTGATGATGAGATCCTGGAGAAATAGAGAGAACTCTTTATATTTTATTCAAAAAAATAAACAACCGACTTCCAAAAAAACACTACAAAGTGAAAAATAACTTTAATTTCGGAAGGCGGTGACAAAACAATAAAATATATATCCAAAGTCACCGACTTCCGAAACAAAGTTATTTTTCACTTTGTAGTGTTTTTTTTTAATTCTTTTTTTCTATCTTTAAGGGATTTATGTACACATTAATGACAATGACAATCCCATCATGCTTTTACAAATTATCACTTACACTTAAACTAAATAAACTAACCTTAATCACACATAACTTAACCTAATGTTATTTATTATCTAATAAAAAAGTGTATGACATTTTTGCTGATTCAGAAGTTGGATTGGCTAAAATGCCATGGAACATTCCAAAATCAAATCAAAATCAAAAAGTCATTTATTCAAACTAGGCTGAGAGTCAGCTCTTTTTGAACGTCAAAATTACATAAGACAGTCCCCCCAAAACGCCCGCCCTTCACCACTTCCTAGTGCTTTAGCTGGGAAGAAGAAGTGGCGCAACAAACTCCCCAGCAGCACAGCTGTCTGTTAAGTTAGAAGAACTTGATTCTATACAATAGTGGGTAATTAACATTACGAAACACAAAAACATTAAATTTGCCATATCTCAGCTAGCACAGGCTTATATACCAACAAAACATTGAAAACATAGTACAGGCAAATAAAATAAACCAACACACGAACTAATATAATTATATAACCTGTCAGTAGTCAAGCTAATACTGGTGAAAGAACATGAACATTGTCTTGAGTTAATCACAGCGACCAACAATTATTATCGTTTAAGTAGTCGTTGACAGAATAGTAAGCCTTTGAACAGAGGATGGATTTAACTATAACTTTAAACGCATTAAAATTCAAATCTAGCAAAGAAGAGGGGAGCTTGTAATAAAAAGTTATACCAAGACCAACAAAAGAGTTATGAACCTTGTGAAGCCGGTGAAAGGGAACACGTAGTTTGTCCTTATTTCTAGTATTAATATTATTAATATCACTGTTTTTAGTACACAAGTGTATATTTTGCCTAATATATAAGATGTTGGCCAAGATGAATTGCGATGCGACCGTGAGAATCCCAATATCCTTAAAAAAATCTCTCAGAGAAACTCTAGCACCTAGTTGGTCCAACATCCATTACCGACAATCTCAAAGAATTCAGCAGTGCGTTTCTTTTGCTAGTATTCCGGACACATTCCACCAACACATGCTGTGCATCTTCTATTTTGCCACACACCTCACAATTAGGAGATCTTCTCATTTAAAATCTCTCTTCAAAAAGCATACAAATAAGTCATGTTCTGTACACCACCTTACCATACTACATCACATGTATTTAAGTTAAACAAATGTGACCAGAATACAAGAATTACTTGTATTACACTTTTTTGTTTAATAGCTCTTATAATCGTGACAATAGGCATTGTCAAGTCGGGGTACGGTCAATGATAACGCCAAACAGAGGAGGCCTAGCATTTTCATTAGCCGTCCGCCGACTTGACAATGCCTTGATCAAAATATTACCTACAACTTAAACGGCCAATAAATATTATTTTTTAACTATTTAGTTTTTTTTTTTTTTGGGTCAGGGGTTTTTAATTACTGTGAGTTATCACAGTAAAAATCTTCCCGGGCGTTTTACTCTTTTTATAACACAAGTTTTCTCGTAATTCCTTCACTAACTACAATATAATGATACCCTTAGATGTAACTGAAGAATCATAATAACTCATATTGGAAGTAAGACCACATAGCATTCTAAATCGTTAATTTACTTTTGCAACTTCAGTTGAACTTTAGCAACAACCTAATATTTTAATAAATGCAGCACTAATCGGATGGAACAGCAATTAACCACAAGAAGTAAATAACCCAAAATTAATCATGGATTAACCTGCGACCTTAAATAAACCACAAGCTATAGAGACATTTTCAAGAACCTTAGATTCGTTTACTGCCTGCCGCTGATCGTAAACCAACCAAAGAGGTAGTTAAGGACGCGTTTGGAAATCTGACAAAAATAAGCAGTTTTTCGGTGCTTTTTGCGGCAATATTAAACTAAACAAAATGTAACTAATAATTGCCAAAGGTAGATTACACCTTCATCTTTAAATGGTTGCAATTGAATACTCGAAAATTATGGTTTTTACTATTGTAAAAATGATTTCCGTTACCTCTTCACACAACATTGACGATAAAGCGTTGAGTTTAGGAAGATTTTTCTTCTAATTAATAATATAAATTAAATTATTTAAAAATATTTTATATAAGCTTTATCAGCGTGGTCAACTCAAAAAGGTTGTAAAAAGAACTATCAAAATGTAATAAATAGTCTTAGGAAAAAATTAACATCGAATCTATTATTTTCGCATTAAGCTTCAACGTGTGAATCTGATTGAATTGAGTCAAGGGTTATTTTACTGGTCGTTGTCTTGATTTATTGCACAATAATTTGTAATGAAATATTAGTCTGCGCTCGGCCGCCGTCGTGAGTTGACACTGTCGCTTGTGAAAAAGATCGCCGCTCGCCGATCGTCGCTCGTACGAATACAAAATAATTGACATAATAAACTTGATACTTCACGTATTATATACGGACTATGGAAAAGCAAGGTTCTCACCTAATTTTGTTTTAGATTTGATGGAATGACTTGAAGGTGTACTTCGAAGACTGCTACTGGAACTAGTAGACGAACAGAGTTAGGTGTGCCGAGTTTGGACTCGTTTTGTTAGTTACGTTAAGATCTTACCACCAGACTTGATGGAATGACCTGAAGGTGTACATGACTGCTACTGAACCTAATAGACGAGTTGAGCTAGGTGTGCTGAGTTTGGGCTCGTTTTGTTAGTTACTTTGAGTCCTTACGTCCGGGCGATGATAGACCTGAAGGTGTACTTTTAAGACTGCTACTGGAACTAATACACTAATAAAGCTACCTGATAAGATAGTTAAAATACCTCCTTTAACGCAATTCTTATTTTGTTGGCGTGCAAACTATTTATTAAAGATTTTTACAAACAGACGTCTTTTCTTTCTTCTTTCTTTTTTTTTGCCTATTTTTTCGAGAACCCACTTGCATTTGTTACCCTAACAAATTTATTTATAATAACGGCCGTTTTAATATGGCAGCCGCCGTAATATGACGGCCGCAATAATATGACGGTCGCAGTATTATGACGGTCGAAGCAGTATGACGGCCGCTGTAATATGGCAGCCGCAGTAATATGGCGGCCGTCATATTATTGCAGCCGTCATAATACTGCGACCGTCATATTAAAACAGCCCTTATTGTAAATAAATTTTATAATCATCATTCTTCCTCATTCATTCTTCTTCTTCTTTTCATTCATTCTTATCCCAATTTCCAACAACCAACCTGTCTTTTTCTTTCAATACAAAAATAAGTACCAGTATAGGTTATGAAAACCTGTGTGTAAGAGAAGCAGTAAAATACAAAGAAGCAGCAGAAGAAGCAGCATAATGACGTAAAGGTTACCTAAAGGGCTTCTGATCCCCCCCAGTGGGGTTCCCGCATTGCGGGGGGCTCAGTAACCGTGGTCACCCTCCCACGGTGAAGCGAAGAGGAACCCCAAGGTGGGGCCGCTCGTCAGGGCTTGTGCCTCCAAGCCGACGACGTAGCGGCCAAAAAGTAGGTTGCGGTGAGGTGCATCGCAACTGAGGCGGGCCGCGATGTCGAATGGGAGGCATCGCGGCTGAAGGTTACAGGCTGCGGCGGAGGAGGAGTGCCGGTACTTCTGAGTAGCGCTCTTCCCTTCCGTAGCCTGGACGGGGCCGCCACCGTTTGATGGCGGACGCAGTGGGGCCGCAGGGGAAGAGGGGTGTCGGTATAGCGTTGGCCACTCTCCCTATCCCCTGCGGCCGAAAAGTGGTTGGCAGCGGGGCCACTGTACTGACCCGTCGCAGGAGGACGTCAGCAGCAGCTGGTGGGGCCCGCAAGGACCGATGCCTGCTAGGGGTGCGGGTTGTTCGAAAGAGATACCGCGGCCCCTGGCATACGGGCAGCTGAAGGAACATGGGTGGGTTTTAGTCAGTAAAAGTCTGACACGCCCTCCTGCTCCAACCAGAACGGGAGAAGTCATTTGAAGATTTCCCACCCACAAAAAAAAAAAAAAGGGCTTCTGATTGATGCTACTGTTACAATTTTGAAGTATTGAGATGGGTAATCAAAGCTAAAGATACGTTTTATTAATCTTCTTTTAAGAACACAAAACGTTACAAGATTTTTGAAAAAACAAATCAACTTAAGCATAAAAAAACATGGTTAAAAATTAAAAAAAAGAAAGCTCAAGTATCATGCCGTGTCTGTTTACTCATAGATAAGCCACAGTCAATTTTACGGCATTTAGGAAAATGGTGGACCCCAATTTCGGAGTATTTAGAAAAACAACAGCGAGTAATTATCACAAAAATAAAATAAAACAGATCACGCCTGTAGTAACTTGTTTTGGGAACTAGCTATCGCCATTTCGACAGTTGTCTTCGTCATTTACCCAGGCATCATTTATGTGATTAAAATCCAACGTTAAACAAATGCGTATGTAAACATTTAACCGCGCTCTTGACGCATGACAACGGAGCGATTGACTGAGCGTGGTTCGACACGCACTTACTGTATCGATATGTTGGTAAGCTCCTGAACAAAGAATACATATGTCCCATCACTACAAGCTGTATACATGTGCCGTTCGGACACTGAAATCAATATGAATAAACTGATCCACTGAACGGAACGTTACGAAATTTTGTTTCAGTGCCGTTAGTTAAAGCACTCAGGTGCCGTTCAAGCACGTGCCGTTCAAATCTGTGCCCTGAGTGGAAAACCTCAAAACCTCGATATCTACTCCTAGCCGGTGCTGTTCGTGTGAATCATGTTGAAGAAACTGAATCATCGTGAAGAATATTGCTTCATACGTGCTAATGGATTGCTTCATTAGTTCGAAAAATTTGTCACCTCAACGAAATAAATAACGCAATGAATATTTTTGCACTGTCAAAATGAAAACCATTCCTACTGTTAGTGTGTTACGCATTTACTTTGCTGGTCATAACAATAGACTTGTTTAGAATTAAACTCGTGATTTTTTTAATAATTAAAACATTTTATATTTTATAGTTTTTCAAATGATAAGGCTTGTCAGCTAGCTGAACTGACACCTAGTTTTGTTTTTTGCTTTCTATATTTTTAGTGGTGTTTATCTCTTATTTCTATGCCATTATCTATAAATTACTCAAAAAGGTTTTTTTTTTGAAGGTGGGAAATCATCAAATAACTTCTCCCGCTCTGGGTGGAGCGTGTCTGACTTTTACTGACTAAAACCTACCCGTGGTCCCTCAGTTGCCTGTGTGCCAGGGGCCACGGTATCTCTTTCGAACAACCTGCACCCCTGGCAGGCATCGGTCCCTGCGGATCCCACCATTTGGTGCTGACATCTTTTTGAGGCGCGCGTGGAACACAACGTACCGTCGACCCGGGCTTGGTCCTTACCGGACAGCAAGCTACCCATTACTCGCCGTCCGCAAGACCGCGCATCAATCAGCCTGGGATTCCCGACGCCCAGGGCGTCTCCTGCGGAGGCTAGGGCCGTGAGAGCACATATACTGCCTCTCCCTCACGTGCGCCGCTTCTCTTTTCGCGAGCATTACTGTTTCGCAGAAGGAGGTGACGGCTACCCATGCACTCTCGCTCCGTAACATGGCCTGGACCACAGCTGGACGTGAGAGATCGCCGCTGCCGATTGCCTCCACAAGGACACGGCGGTGCTCCACCCAAGCCGGGCAGACCTCAACCGTATGCTCCACCGTGTCCTCAGGGCGATCCACGCAGTGGAAACACCTGAGCGTTTCCTTCCACCTTATACAAAACAGGAACCTCCCGAAACACCCGTGTCCGGTGAGAACTTGCGTCAGGCAGAAGGTGAGGACGCCGTAGCGTTTCTCAATCTACTCCTCAGAAAGGGGACTTACCGCCGCAATTGTGGCGTGCCCAGCACTGGATTGCGACAATCGCAATCCCCATGTCGCCATGAGATCCCACCGGAGCTCTGTCCGCTGTGTCGCGATTTCTCGCGGCAGCGGAGTTACCCGGCGTTTGGCCTCCTCGCGCCACTTCCAAGTGTGGGCGAGGACCTTTGCCTCTAGATACCATGGCGGCAATCCGGCAAGGAGGCCCGCCACTTCACCGGAGATCGTGTGGTATCCCCGGACCATCCGGATACTCGAAAAGATTGCATGCCACAAACTATGCATGTCATAATTTCTACAGTACCTACTGTTCATTTTTTAGACCGATTAATTTGCGTATTATGATCGGAAATTAAAGAAAATGTGGGCACTTGAGCAGTAATGGCATAGTGTAGGTTGGTAAATTCATTCGTTAATAGAGTATAACAAAGATACAATTTAATGCCATATCCTTAGGTAAAGTTATGATGTACTACAGAGTCTAATAGTTGGTAAATAAGGCTATACGCGCATGCCGGTAGCTAGTCGTGCGTAGCGGAGCGCGTGCGCCGGCTGCTAACGGTCCATTGATCGTATGTTGTTAATTGATTTGTAAACTGTCGTTAGCGGTGTGTAGACGCCGTAGGTCTGATGCGAAAGGTGTGTACTGGTTAAAAACTAATAGTGGCGATAAACAAACATACCTTAAATTTAACACCCAATCAATCGCCTAGCCCTTTCCTAACTATAATGACGTCAGCTTCCAGTCTAACCGAATGCAGCTGAATAACAGTATTTTACATGGAGCGACTGCCTATCTGACCTTCACCTAAGTAAGACTTCAGACTTTCGGGTTTTTGACTACCCGTAACGACTATCAAAGATGTTCAAACATTGACACGCAAAGATTAAAAAAAAAGAGACAACAAGAACAACTCGCCTATATTCGCCAAAGGGAAAAGCAGAGGTATACCTGATGCGTACCTGAAGCGGTAGTACACTGACATTTATGTTTAAATACTATCGTGTAAACGTGGGCGAGACTATTGTACGAAAAAAAAAAGATGTTTTGTCAGCTAGCGCATAATCCCTAAGAGATTTGAAACTAGCTCTTTTTTGCTAGAGAGCTGTTCAACATTGTGTAATAGCAGAATGATTAATGGACCGTGGGATAATCTAATATTTATTTGATGTTGTGGCGCAAACATTCTTGCATCTAAACACTCACGTATCAATCAATCATTTTCATAACCATACCTTCTTGTTGGTTCCTTTTAAACATCATCATCTGTCTAGCCTTTTTCGAGTACAAGTATTTTTCATGGAGCGAATGCCTATCTGACCTCCAAAATCCAGTTACTGGGTAATACAATACCTCTTGGTAAGAATGGTTGTCAGGTGTTCGGGCTTCTGATGACCCGTAACGACTGTCAAAGCCGAGACCAACACATTAATGTGGTTTCTGAGGCACGTAGGGGTCTTGGTACGTAAAGATCCTATTTACCTATCCACAGACCAACCGTGGCAAGCGTAGCTTAACTTGATCAATTGAAACATGCGACTGTTATTGCTTACATGCCACAAGCCCGTCTGTAGTATTCTGTTGGTTACTTTTAAACAATGACCTACAAATGTGTTATTTTACGTAATGGTAGATTATCCTTTCTATTCCAAAAAAAACCAAAACTAGGCCTATCACATTATGTGATCAATATTATTGTTTTATCAGGTCATTCTAAAACTGCTATTCATTAATTCAACACAATGTTTCTGAAATACTACGCATTAATGGCCATCAAAATGCAAATGAATCTCATATCAGAACCTAGATCTCTACAATCGTTTCTTTATTATACCTACCCAGATATCCCAATTTATTCTGTCCATCTGGATAGAAAGCTAAGCGTTTATCATCGATATTATTTATCTATACGTATGCCAAAAAGAATAAAAACTTGAGGAAAAAATGTAGTGAAAGGCAACACAAGTAGTTCGATTCGAGAGCTGTATGTGTATTGTTAACTTCGAAATCACTAATAGAGCATTCTTGTGTGACGCAGTTGCTATAGGAGATATTTGAATATAAAGGATTTCTTTAATGGAATATTTAGAATATGTGATATCTGTTTAATTGGAGTAGCGGTTACCACACAAGACAGCCACGTTTACAAAGCTTTCAAGTACCTATTTACAACGTGTAACGGAAAGGTTACATACCAAGGGCACGGCTTCTTTGGATGATATCAAACGACATTGGAAGGGTTTTTTTAATCCTATCTCTACATGTTCGGAAGTTATGAGAATTTTTTATACATTGATACCAGAAACCGAACTTTTCAGATGGAAATAAAAACATCACTCGGAAGAGATTTATAGTGATATGGCTTACCATATCACGATAAATCTCTTCCGAAACGTGTCACCGCACTACGTAGTCAATAACTTTCCACGTTACTTATAACGTGGAAAGTTATTGACTACGTAGTGCGGTGACACGTTTGTTATGATTTGAATTTAAGAAACATATGAAACCGAAAATGTAGTATCAATTGTTAGAGTATTTTATTTTGAGCTGAAACTATGTATAGTGATTCTATACAAGCTGTTATCTTTAGTGCTTAAGGATGGCAATAGAGTTTCTGTTACACCCTGTATATTGCTTTTTACAATTTTTATTAATCGTTTCGCCATTTTATGTTTCTGATGTAACCTAGAAGGCATCAGAAGGCATCACTGTATTCTTTTTTTTTTTCACATCAACACTCAAACATTTCATCCATATTTTTGTTAGTCTCCCTCTCCCTCACGATCCATTTATATTCATTACCCTTTTAGTTACATACGTCATATCTCTTCTCAAGGTATCCCTGGACAGCTACCGACTAAAACCACAAGGCATACGCGCCATCTCTCTACGCCTTTGGCAATTCCCGAGGGTCATTACTCCCATCTGTTAATCTGAACGAAGTCACAACATCATGTGGTGAGCTTATAAAACGTTTGCATCAACCATTTCTAATTGTTTCCCACCGCAGGGCGTTGATTGTTTATTAGACATTTTCCTGTTGTCTTTTTTATCATTTCATACGGACTTATCTCGGTAGTCATTTCAAACCACTTTCTGTTTAAGAATGCGTATGCAGATAGGCACGGCGTGCTGATGGAAGCTGATTGTGAAGTAAAGTCGGTTTTTAAAAGGTTTTCTGTACCTTTGAAAAATGCTTGCATTACCTCTGCGGGAAGTATTCGAGATTGCGAGTGTGGTATTCAGCTCGACGTGGTTGTAAGAACCCGAAACTGCATGTTGATTGAAACATACCATGAGAACTCCTCAAGCTTCACCGGTCCTCAAAGTATTTGGTATACCGTATATACCTATCTGTAAAAAAAATTACTGGCACGACTATTCACTTTCTGCATATCTGATGAGGCTAGAGAATGTAACGAGACGTCGATACCTGCCTACACGACGCTACGGTACCTAAACGTACTAAAATGTATCTACATGAAGGCAGCTTGCTTTATAAAGCCCTTTACGGTGATCCCGAAGCTTTACCAAAATTGTGGCAGAATGTGTACACTGTGATGAGAATGATCACCAGCAAGAAAGAAAATTTATCACACTCTGGCTAGAGCAGTGGTGGACCAGTGATAACGGCCAACTTACGAGTTGTAGTAGGTCGTAAATTGGAACCCAGGCAGGCTTTACTTTGTGTAAATAATTTCATAACCACTGATCTCAAAACGGTGAAGGAAAACATCGTGAGGAAACCGGTATGTCTTAGAAGACAGGTATATCCGTCAACCCGCACTGGGCCAGCGTGGTAGATTATAGCCCACTCCCTCTCACAGACAGGAGGTCTATGTCCCAGCAGTGGGAACGTTAAAGGCTGATTATGCTTTTGCCACACTCTGGCCGACCCTAGCAAGGCTTCGTGTTGACCACGATCTATGTCCTCGGTCTCTGCTGTCTTTATACCCCACGTCCATTAAAAGAAACACAGAGACTTATACATAATAACTAGAGATCGGATATTCGGATGCACATTTACCTGAAGTTAATTTTTGGTTATGAAAGTATGGAAGCGGCTTTTAAAAACATATTTTTATGCCAGAAACACCGGGAATGCATAACTAGTAAGGTATATAGTATGGAAGCGACTTCTAAATGATTAGCATTGCAAAATTATTTAGATACGTATTTATTTAGATTTAATGTTTAAGCCCCGATGCAAATATATGTATGTAGGGTGTAAGGAATGGGGTGGTGTGTATTAGTAAAAAAAAACATAAATTAAATTAAGATTATTTCGATACAAAAGCGCATTCCATATTAGCCAACATCGCAACTTTAGGTAAATATGTATGCGAATATCCGATCTCTAATAATAACTGTCATAAAATTATACAATTGACGACCATTACACGAGTTATTATAGTCTTGGTTTATTAACAAGAAACTCAAATAATTGCCGTTTATACAACGAGTGTTTAAGTACAACACAAACTGGCGTTAGTTAATATTAGTTCATACGACAAACTATTAACTGACTCTGTCGCAAATGTGGGGTTATGTAAACAAAATATGCACAATAAGTTAGGTAAATAGATGCCGCAACAGTTAAAGACTTTTTATAAGGTGTGGTTTATAACGGTATCTTTGAAGAAACTGTTAAGGTGAAGCCTGTTTGATTATGGAAAGAAACTGATTGTTTAAAATGATAACGCATATTCATGTTTTTTTTTGCAATCAATCTATAACAACTTAATAAAGTTTGTGACATTGTGATGAATAATAAATACACCATTAATGATTTGAAAGCAAGAATTTATTATGAGGTTAGGGAAGGAGTACTAGAAATAAAAACTTATCTGATTTTGGTTGTAGGTACTCCAATTCTACCATTTTCACTAGATTTAGTTTGAAAGCTCGCTAAGAAACCTACCAATATGTGCAAGGAATTAAACATGGGCGATACTCATGTAAAAAAATCCTTGCTTAAAATATTGACAATTTATTTTACATAATAATCTCTTAGCCTAAAACTGAAACTTCCCTTTAACATTTAATACGTAAATTACGTGTGTTACGATACGAGGTGGGTGGCGCACGCGGCGTCCACGTCTCAGCCTATTTGGTAATCACCTCACGAGTATCCAACCCGCGTGGATTGCGATATGATTGAAGATAATTGATCTGCCAAATGATAGTTCTAGAGCAAATATTGCTTCCCCATATGGTGTTATTGTGTTATGGTACATTAATGGCTCTGCCCGCGGCTCCGCTCGATTTTTAAGAAGATAAGATTTGATGGTTTTGATTTTGGTTTATTGTTGCATTTTATCAACTATTATCTAGTCATATATTATCTTAATAAGGAGCCCTGGAGGCTCTTTTGACATTTTATGTCTCATTATCATACATTTTAATTCTTGAATAAGTACATTGAGCATTGGCAATTTTAATGTTGCGCCAGTAGGTACTCGGTCCCATGCATGCTTCTCATACTCTGCCCCATTCACCTACTATAATTTTAAATTCTTAAAGCGTAGTAGTAATTCTTCTCCATAGGTATCCTCCATAGGTTCTCCTATGGAGAAGAATTACTACTACGCTTTAGAATGGGCAACTAGCTTCATCTTTCGGAATGACCGACCCCTTGTTAGTACAAAAGTGCCAGTAAATGCTCTGAGTTCGAGTTTAAATTGTATTAGGCTCGTAACTCCTCACACGTGATAAAATCATTACATACTATTATTTAGATATTACACAGCTAATAAGTTGCACCACAGGCAAAAAACCGAAAAAGCCCATGGATTGTCAGCCCATAGAGCCATCACATGTCAGTTATATCGTTGTTTAATATCTTCAAAAGCATCTCCCATAGAGGAAACATATCTCATAACTTGACGTAACTTGCAATCAGCTCACCGCATTACTTAGCAAGCTCATTCGGATATGATTGTCGGTCGATTTGATAACTTATTCACAGCTGAACTGTGAAGTTCTTGTTTTTAATAGATGGTTTCCTTATGACGACATCGAAGTCAAATGGACTCTGATTGATTTAGCGGTATGCTAAGCTTAGATTTTAACCAATGAAATATGAGGTGGTTCTTAAGTCGACGCGAATATCTGATGGAAAAACAGGCTGGTTAAATCTCCAAATGCAAGTGGCAAAGGCAGCATCTTTGTTAAAATGTTAACTTTTCCTTTTTGTTAATCTTCAATAACTGTTTGCCTATCCTAGGATCGCCTCCATTCTAACAGGGATAATAAATACGCATGCGTTTTTGAATCCAGAAATAAAATCTGATATGCTGTTACTTCATTAATTAATTAGCATATACATTGCTTTTGCATCATGTCAGAGGCGTAGCAAACAGATAATAGTGCTTATAAATTCTTATCTCTCAATGTAATGAACAGGTGGATTTAAAAGATTAGCGGCTAATACAGATTGATTGACTTTAAGACATTCAAATTGCAGACTTGTGTTTTAAAACTTTCTTTGTATGTGTGAGTGATATATGAAACAAGACGGTTACACTAGTGTAATGTTTGTGTATACACAAACAATACACTCAGTTGCAAAATTTCAATTAGTGTTCATTTGTTTTAGGGCTCATTGAGAAGAGATTTTCCCACGCAAGTACGATCGATTTCTTAAGGTGCGCTTACACGAGCAACTAAAAATGCTCCATCTTGGGCAATTCTCGTCAAGTATGACGTCACAACTACATCCAGCAATTTAGGGCAATGGCAACATGTAGCAACCTGTTACCAGAGATACGGCCACACAATATGAAGCAATATGGAGCAACTTAAAAAAAAAAACTAGGCAATACACCGACCTCTGTCGCCGTCGCCTCCGCCGCTGGCCGGTTCCTCTCGCAAAAACGAGACTTAGTTACGCGTACAAATGGGATAGAAAGGAAATTGACTAAAAATTTCCAAACCGATTAGATATTCGACAACTCATGAAATATATGGAGCAATCAGAAGCAATATTCTCGAAATATATCCGCAATTTATTGTTGTTGCTCCAGATTGCTCCACTTAATTGATCCAGATTGATCCATTAGTGTTTTCGAGCAGTAATTGCTCAAAAAATTTCCCGTCTAAGAGCCCTTTAAAGAGTTATGGTAAAATGATTTACGAGTATGTTGTGTGCATCAGCTCATTATCTGTGTGAGTATATTATTCAGCGCATACACAGAGATGTCTAGTTCTAAATCTAGTGTTCGATTATTGCATTGGCTAGGATTGCAAAATCCCTCAATTAAATAATAGTCAAATTTAAAGCAAACTACATACTTTAAGTACTAAGTGAGTTTTATTGTTGAGCAAAATCAATTATTTACTGCTATTTCGACTTTTGTACTATTTATAAAGCTTGCTTCTTAGATTGATAAATTAAGAAAAGCAAACAGACCAATCTTAGTTAGTATGCAACTCAAAAATTAATTGGTTTAAAATAATAGTTATCTAGTGTTGCAATAAAAACTAGACCAAATTTGTCGTCCAGTATTAAATATACGTAGGTATAGATTGTAATATACAATTACGTTATTAATTTTTTCATCATGGCCGCCAACTTCTCGTGTAAAATAAAAGAAATAATTAAAAACGTTATTGCAACATAACAGTATGCACACATGGTTTACTTTTTATATACAACCTTGTTTAAATTTTAATGTAAAAGTGTCACATTCTTGTTATAATGAGAGTTTAATAGTGTTTTGCAGGAATATTGCAAGGACGGCTATTTGATTTAAACACACTTTGCGGCCAGTTTCAACCTAAATTCATGCACTTATTATGAAGGAAGTCGTATTTCTTGTCTATACTTAAGACGTGATCATTGAGTCTACCTCATTACGGGAGACTGATATAAATTTTTGCGACATGACTGATCCAGATCAATCAATTTTGCTATGTTTAATTTTGTGGCGGACATCTACAATGCTCCACATACGAAACTTAAAATCAACAAATGTGGAAAAGCACAAAAAGCGAAGTGGCGCCATCTACAATGCTATATGCGAACTACTCAAGACTTGACGTCACAGCGCAACTACATCAACTACATCGCGCAGACAGAGTTCACTGCGCGATCTATGTTTCACACCCGTCTGGTCGGAGGATTAACCGACATTTTTTTTTGCTTAGTAATTTTCTAAAAGGCGCACTCATTAGAAAATTATTAAGCACTGAAAATTGCCCAATTAGAAGAAGATAATATAAGTCTTAATATGCTTTAAACATGGTATAAAGGTGTTTAAGTCAGCACCCTAATTGCGTAACACACGATCAGTCATAATCTGTTTCATTTTGACAGTTCAACAATATTCATTGCGTTATTTAGAGTTTTTGAGCAGACACATTTTTCGAACATAATTATGAAACAATGGATTAGCAATCTGTTTCAAAATGATTCAGATTATGATTGATCGTGCGTTACGCAATTAGGGTGCTGGTTTTTTATGTCCTGTGATATCCTATAATGTCCACGTCATGTTCCATACAGAAATTGTATCAATTGCTTGCAAAATAATTTTAACCCCCTTTTTAAGCCCCTGGCACACAGGCAACTGAGGGAACACGGGTGGGTTTCAGTCAGTAAAAGTCTGACACGCCCGCCCACTCCACAAAGCGGGAGAAGTTATTTGATGATTTCCAACCCAAAAAAAAAACACGATAATTTATACAAATTATACAACTCAGATTTACAGCCTTATGTTTTTTGTGAAGGTGAGCTTATGGTGCCGATCATTTTGTTCACCACCCTAACTAAAATAAGACTATTGCCATCTCTTAGTGACAGACTGTGAAAGAAAAAGACAGGTGACGCTTTAGAACTGTTAAACTAAAATACGTCTTGATTGTCTTGAATTTGGCGTCATTTTAAGCGTGGTGAATTAAATACGTCATAGTTGTATCGTAAGAAAATGTTTATTCAACTAAAAAGGATAGTTCTTATTTATTTCCGTCTCTTATCCGTCAGTTCCGTCATTGTAAGAAAAAAGTTCACATTAGCCTGTATTAACTTTATTTAGTGCACAACAGAATCATCACCAATTCCTCTTTTTTTAAACACTAATGCTGAGCCACACTCCCATTTAGACCTGCGTGCTTGCACCAACAGCAAAAAAATACTGATTACATTATTGCTCACAAGACCCCGTCTTCCGTTGCCCTGCCCCTAACCCTGACATGAAATCAATTTCATTTATAAATATAGACAGCTATTTTGTAACCAGCTAATAGTTATAAGCACGTATCCGGTTAATCTCAATTATTTATCTAACTAAATGGTTCTTGCCAAAATTGATGAATAATAGTCGATACAATAATCAGTTCAAGGGCATTATGCGCGTGCGCCACCCACGTGATAATCACTCCATAAAGAATTCCATTGGTAAATTCACTTGTTGGTAATAGTATCGATAATATCGTTTAGATTATGTTGTTTGAAGTTAGAACAAGATTGTGATCATTGGTTCGATGAAATAGAATTGAATTGATGATGCAATAATCGTTTTGCTTATCAAATGGGACTGCTGCATATTTCGACGTCATCAATTTTAATCTGCCAAATGGACTGGCCCGTATTAGCAGAGGACAGAAGTGTGTGGGATAATGAGAGGAAGGCAATGGGACACAAAAGTTGTACGGTGAAACCACACACTATCGTAAACTAAACATTTTTACTTAACTTCATTAATTAATATAAGTTGAGCAATTAGAGCATGTTTAGCGGTCATCGCGAGTGCTCCCACGTTCCTTTATAATATATTATCACATTTATCACCTTTGTCCCGTTAACTACATTTATTTTACCTTAAACGCAGCAGTCCCCATAACTGACTATCTTCCAAACTTCTATATGGTCCTTCGATCCGTGTATATATCCGTATATATCCGCATGTACGGTGAAACCATACTATAACGACAACTAAGCATTTTTACGTAACATTATTCATAATCAAGAAATTAGTACATGTTAAGTGGTCATCGCGTGTACTCCTCTCGCTCCTAATACTGCCGGATCAAAGGCTATAATACATTTTGTCCGGCAGTATCATTGACTTTCTTCCAACCTTTTACAGATTATATGAGGTTGAATATATATGTATTTTCTAGTGTGGATACAATCGTCTTCAGTATCCTCTAATTTGAAAGTGAAGGGATAACCTGCTTAGGTACAGGAACTCTGCTAGGTTTGGCCAAACAATGATGTTGTAATTATAGTTATATAATTGTGCGAAAATGGGTCATTGGATAACCTTGGTCGTTGGACTAGTTTACGTTTTAAAACGTGACAGTACTGACAGCTTATCTTCACATCAGCCAAATGCAGAATGTAAACATGGAGACTGTTTACATTCTGCACAAGAGAACGAAAGCTCAGTGACATGTCAGCGTAGAAGTAACTTTGTAATGGTTTATTAAACACTTATCTAGATATTAATTTCTTCTTCATGTGTGACTTTACGTCTTCTAATGTTGCACGAAATCAATCCAATCTAAATTATTTAAATAATTGATTTCGTGTTCAATTCATTAATTTAATGTAATCAAAAACAGAAAAATCCCAGTTGTTCCCGAATTTCTCAATTTTCCGGCTAATTTTCCAATTTTCTTTCTCTAAAAACGTTGTTCGGACTTACGTTAAAAAAATGACCATCGAGCCGTTTTACGTAATGCGCTTACCAACGAACAGCATATCGTTTTTAACAATACCTATTGGCCCAACTTCGTTCATGTGTTTCTTGTTGTGATCCTTGACGTCGTATCGCATCGCCCGCCCCTGCCGTGGTTTCGGATACTGTTAGAGCCGTTAGAGGTATCAAGTGATGTTAAGTACACTAAAATACCTTTCCCACAAACATACACATACAAATTCTGGATAATGGTGAATATTAAAAAAATAACAATCAACCGCTGCTGTAGCTCACTGTACAAGTAACACAAAACTTGATCAACGGTATCACAACGACAACGTTTGCGCAACCGATTATTGAAATAAGGTAGGCGGCCTATACGCTTGACGTTTGACAGAATATATCCTTTAACAGGTGCAAAATGAACATAATTCTGTGCTCGTCGCGCTCATATTTCACACTTAATTGGGCTTACACTGAATAAATACTTTATTAACATCGCTGCTGAGGTTTAATGCGTCTAATTGAGTTATCAAGTGGGCGTGTGAGCAATATTTTTGATCGTGACTGTACTCGAGTGAGTGAACTTGCCTACCTGGACTTTTTTGCCCATTAGTACCTCCCATAGTTTCAAAGGTGCTGTAAGTACCTAATTACTTTGCAGAGTGTCAAGAAAAGTCTGTCTGTGAAAAATTTTAACTGCTATAACTCGTGACGGATTTGCTTCTCTGTTTTACACGAAGAAGTTTAATCGAGGTGATGTAGCTTTTTCATTTATTCACTTAAATTTCTCATTCATCTGTTCATTGTTCTTATAGCAATATTAGGTTTCAGGGGCTTACAAAGCTTTTAGAGCTTTTATACATATATCTTCAGACAGAAGATTAATCCGAAAAACTTAAATACTTATCTGCCTGCTGTTTCAAGATTTATTGATTGACACACTTGTATTTCTTTAAGCCGGAAGTTATATATAGCTTCTAATAAATTAGTCTGTATGGCTTCAAAAGTGCATGTAGACTGTCAATTCGATATTGAAGACGTCTTAAAGACAATTTCTATGAAGCAATTCTAATGTACCTAGTAGTTTATGATTACCTTAATGTTTTTACTTTACTACTCACTTAAAGATATCTATCAATTCAATAAGTATGACTTCAATAAGTCTTTTTTTGTAGTATTTGCTATAAATGGCATAATTTAGGATTTTCACTGTAACATTTTTCAGAAGTTTTATTTAAATATTAAGTACCAACAAATTAACACTACACTGTAATTTAAAAATAACGAACTGAGGAGGTGACGTTCAATAAAACAATACCTTTATCAACCAAATCTGGCTCACATCACACACTTTTGGTCCAAATTAGAGTGATAAACTTAATTTAATAATAGTTATCATAATAAAAATCATTGCTATTGTTATGTAGGCCTATGTTATATAAAAAATTATTCTGATTCTCAAGTTGATTGATCATTTGGGTATCACAATGGGTCATATATCATATCTAACAGTGTCAATGGCACTGACCCACGGGTTATAACATGTTGTTGTTACCATAACAGAGAGACATAAGAATAGGCACTTGTTGGGGTCAAGGCTCAACATGTTTGTGAAGCTCTTGAATACTTTGTTAAGAACTCATCTTAGTCATTGTTTCTTGTGTCAAAGTGAGCACTTGAGCAGGTTGTATTAGTAACATTAATGTCATGAATTGACCCCTACGTGCCTCGGATGTTGTCGCCGTTGATCCCGGCTGTCAATAATGGCATATCATAATCTTTGATAGCTGTTAAAGTGAGAAGTCCGAAAATCTGACTACCAGTCTTAACAAGGTAATTACCTATGTAGCTATGTCGCGTCCATGTAAAATAGTGGTATCAGCGGAATCCGGTTAGACAGCCAGCAGTGTTAGGAAAAGGCAAGGCAAGGATAGTGGTAACAAGTAGTGGCGTGGTAACTTCCGAATTATTTTTATACCAGTGAACAGAGTACGGTTGTCCCTTTTTATGGCTTGAATTGTTGTCTAGTGGAGTCGCAGCACCAGCTTAGTCGTCAATCCACGATTGTTTTTTTGTAATTTATTACATTTTAAATGAAAATCTAAAAAAGCTACATGAATAAAATAATACAAGACATAACATATAATTATTGATATAAGTATATAAATTTGTAAATAATAAGTAAAAGTAAATATATCCTTAATATTTATTTGGCTACGTAATTTTATCTAAGTAAATATATATATACTATTGACATTAAAATTAACAGTACAAGACAGTGTAACACGAGTTTTACATAATTATACTGGTTGTCTATGTATCATTTCTAACTAGATTATCTACGTTTTTTTTATTACTTTTAAAATATCAGTCGACACGGATATAGTTTTAGTTCCGCATAGATAAGCTTGTTCTTGTCTGCTGGTCCTAATTAATCATTTGAAGCGATAAAAGAAATGCTCCAATCACTGATTCTCACTTCTGTCTCTAATAAGAAATAAATCAAATCTCTAATTAGACATTCAACTGTTGATTGGTTGACCACACCATCAACAACTAGCTATTTAAATAAATATGAAATTAGATAGCAGATTTGATCAAAGATTAGATTTTACAGATAAGGTTTCCAGAAACTGGTTAAACATCAATCCATCTATCCATTATCCACGATACCTACCTCTTTACGAAACATTTTTTTCACAACTTTATTGCATAAAATTCAAAACGTGCCAATTGTCTAATACGTACCTATTCCTGGAGTTGTCGATTCGCCCACAAATAAATTAACGTCGTGCGAATCGCGCGGAAACATAATGTATTATTAAAAAGTGTCGATTCGCCCGTTTCAGCCAAGTAAATTCAGGCGAATCGACTTACAAGCACTTAATTGAGAAGGTTATGCGTAAAAAATTATGTAATAAAAAGCCAAAATCAGATGCGGCAGTCAGAGAAAGTAGATTTGATAGATTATAGCAGTTCCAAGTACTACGTTAATGTTGCTTGCATACAACACTCGGTTCTAATCCTAATCAGCGTTTCTATCTAGATCGAAAAAATAAACCCACCAATCCGCCATCAACGATCAAATCCCTGATCAGCACATCAGAAATCTACATTTTATCTAATCTTATGCTAACTGATGTGATTGGTCGATCAAAACAGCAACAACCATCATGTATAAGGAATCCAGAGATTTGATACGTTATGTCCATCAATAAGGTTCAAACCGGAATCCCTTCTATCCGCATATCAGAATTTCACTAACATTATGCGAAGTTTTAACAAAATCGGTTCATCTAAAGATCGAAATCTCATAAAAAGTAGCCAATAGACAGATAGCCATTTATAAAAGAAACACATGTAGGCCCATGGTTAATGAGTTTTATTCTGTCGAATGATAAACTTTAAATACTTCATACATTTTTTGCCTGTTTCACCAATCATTGAACCTCAGCTTCATCTCTAGGTGCCTCATCAAATCTCCAATCTGTTAATTGTAGTTAAAGTTTTTGGTAAAATTTGTGATTGGTTGACCAAAATACCAATCCAGATCAAGAACAATAAAGTTAACGTTAGATTTGATTGCAAACTCTGATCAAAGATTAGATAACGGTTTTGGAAACCGGTATATCCCAGCTAAGTATACGTATCGCTTTCATATTTATTGATCACTTTAGGCTTATCTGCTGATTAATTCAATGGGCAGATAATTTTCAATTATTTTTTTACCGACTTCAGTAAGGATGAGGTGCTCAATACTTCTGTAATTTTTTTAAATGTTTGTATGTTCCGCATTATCTCCGGCAATTGTGGATGGATTTCGGAAACGATTGCGGCATGCCTCAGAGCTAGTATAGTATCATATATTTTAGCTTCTCTTTATTCTTTCTTATTGGGTAGTTTTTACGTTAGCTTCAATATTACGTTTGTATCTGTAAAATATTCTAATACTTCCAGTTACTGTTGTTGACATGGCAACTAGTGGTTTACGAATTGGTGTAGGTATCTTAACTAGAAAGTGAAAAATTACTTCAACTTCGCCAGTCCGATTACTCTGTACTGTGAGCCCATCCCTTGGGAGAAGTAAGCCAAGTACTTAGTAGTGATCCTCCACCACTAACTTACCTTCAGGGCGCCCATAAAGACGGCTCGTTCTTGCGCCGCTTTCGCTCTTGATAGGCACCACTTCGTACTGACCGCCCGTAGAAAATTGACCCTTATGGTATGGCCCGGCTACACTCTCCGTCTTGCCTGCGAGCATGCCTGTACAAACTAGTTTGCGCATGTAAGCGCGTGCGTGTGGACGGCAAGATGGCAGCTTGCGCAGTCCCAGAAGCGCGGCTTGTGCATTCGTTGACTTACTGAAGATTTTGACTGCGCAAACATGGCTTGCACGGTTTTAGTTGAACGTGTGGCCAGTCATTCAAGCCTCGCACCAGTACGAAGAAATTATTTTCGATAAACTACACGCCGCAAATCAAAAAATGAGTGATGTAAGGAGTTATTCAAAGGAATTTTTAACTCAGTTCATAGAACTATACAAATCGTTGCCGGCTTTATGGAAAATTAATTGCAAATTGTGTATCTACACCGCGGTTATATGCCCTATCATGACTTATGCGTGCGTCGTCTTCGCACATTCTAAGTCCCATCACATCGATAGGATGCAGACCCTCCAGAACCGTTTCCTTAGAAAGGTCACGGGAGCCCCTTTCTATGTCCGAAACAAGAATCTCCATCTGGATCTCAGAATGTCCACAGTCCAACAGTTTATGAAACGGCTCTCCAAGCATTTCTTCGACTCAGCTGTGAAACATCCCAATCCCCTGATCGTGGCAGCTACCTGCTGCACTCCCTCCCGTACTAGTCAGATTCGCCAACCGACGCATACTCTTACCATTCCCGATGACGTTACAACTCTTCTACAGGAGAGTAGTAAGCTCACCAGCACCCTCAGGGTATATCGTTGCAAACCGCCGTCCTTCCGTCCTTGCCGCCGAGGCCCGTCACGCGCGACACCCCGTTCAATGTCCGTCCCGTCCTTTGCCGCTGAGCCGGTAGCACTAAGTACGTCCTCTAATAATAATCAATCCGATTCAGTTTGTCCCTTGCTGCCCTCTACCAGCGAGGCCCTAAGCCGAGCTCCGTACCCCACAGGGGGTGCCTTTAGCGAGCAGTCGCTCTAGTTTTAAGTTTTTTTAAGCCCTGGCTAGTAATCTTAATTTATTAAGATTATCACAGGCAAGCCTGGTTAAGCAGACGACAATCTCATAGGTTGAATTGCGAGACGTCATTCCCAAAAACTAAACTTCAATTTCGTTTTTTTTTTTACCTAGCCCAGTATTACATGAGTATGTTAGTCACAGTAGTATGAATAAAACAAATGTGTGTACGAAATTACATCATATCAATTAATGAAAATTTAATATCTCTATTATCGATGTTATTGGCTTATAAAACTGTGCTTGAGTTTCAACTTGGTTTAACACCATTATTCCTTCAGGCCACAAACCTACAAAGTATTGCCGATAATGTCAATATTTATAAATCAAAGTACCTTAACCGACACAGTCTGGCCTAATGGCCGTTTATTTAAAACAATTATTTTAGATTGACGCTTTATTTTATTAAGAAACTATTAATTCTGCCCTTAAGCGTCTCGTCAGTGTTAGAGTTATTGATTGAATCGATTTTTTATTGCCTAAAATATCCCCGGGCGATACCATAGATGTGTGAGTGGTAATTGATAAAACACAAGGGCAAGTTCACTCAGTGCTGTTGTGGTAAGTTGACATAGTTTGGCAACACTGATACGACGATTATAAATAAGAACAGCAGCTGTTGGTGTACGTTTATAAATCAACAAAGTTAAAAAAAGGGCTTTTACATAGATTTTTTTTGTTCAGTGGTTTCAGTCCGATTCAGATAGTCCCTTGCTGCCCTCTCTACCAGCTAGGGATGCCCGATTTTTTGCTTTGAATCGATCTTTTGGGTCGTAACGTCGTGAATCGATTCACGATCTTAATAGTACTGTATTGAATTGATCGTACTCGATCTCGGCAGATCGTGTCGTAATTTTATAAAAATAATGAAAAGCACAGTAGGTATAACATGCATTCAAAATTATTTTATTTTAATGTGATGACATCTAAGATATTTTTCTTTTAATTGGTAGTATTTCCTTTCAGCTTAACAATCTGTCGACACAATCTACATTGGCCACCCGTGTCATATTTAATAAAAAAAATGTCCAAACGTTTGATTTTGTTGGCGGGAGAGGGATACGATTTTTTTATAAGGCCTTATAAACTCAAACTCAAAGCATTTATTTCAATTAAACCATTTATAGGCACTTTTGAATTGTCAAAAAGTCGATCAGTTGGAAAGTTGAAGCTAGTTGCCCATTCCAAAACGTAGATCTGTAGAGAGAAGAACGGGCAAGAAACTCCACGGACACTCTTTTAAAATCAAATTGGATATTACAAAATCTTGGGAACATTATTCTTGTTGCTTCTATATATGAGAACAATGTAAAAAAAAAAACATTTCTAAACACAAGATTAAAAATAAGCCCTGGAAGTTAGGAGATGACCGGTCTCAACCGACAGCGCCCGTTCACGAACTTGACGCGTGGCTCAGCACCATCCAGCTCAACCATTTTGAAAGGAACCGAATGATCTAACACACACCACCGTCGTTCGGTGAGACATTTAAGTGAGCATGACATTCTCTCAACTGCCATGCTTTTTCAAGTCAACGTACATCATAACAACACAATAAACGGATGCATGGTACTCACAATTTCAAAATTTAAACAAAATGCTTCTAAATTATACAAAACTATAAATTGCAATCTATTTGAGATATTAATAAAATTTGATTTCCTAAAAGAAAGAAAAAACATTTAATATATATTGAAGTATTCAATAACTTGGTTCAGCAAAAATAAAACATTCGTAATGTCACAAAAATTATAATATTATGAACAAAAATGTTCGTCATGTCAGAATAAATAAAAAAAAGGGAAGCTTCTCTTTCAAATGTTAAAATTTTAACTAGTATGCCCAGGTGGCTGTGGAGCAGGACCAGCATCGTATAGGCGAATACGATTCGATTTGGATGAAGATCGTATCCTGTTGAATCGATATACAAAATCGCTAGATCGTATGGCCGTGAATCGATCTTCCAAAAGATTGATTCAGATCGGGCATCCCTACTACCAGCGATGCCCTAAGCCTATGTCTGTTCACCACAGAGGGTTCTCTCAGCGATCAGACGCTATAGTTTTAAGTTCTTAAGAACTCTTCTCTTAAGAAACTAGAAGCCAGCCCAGGCTGGTATTATTAAGGTAGCCCCAGGCAGCTCCGGTTAAGAACCCGACAAACTCATAGGTTGACCTGCGAGACGTCATTCCCAAAAACAAAAAGATTTTTTTTTCTTTTTAACGTAGCTAGGTTATTTGAAGTAAACGCATTCTTTTGTAACTACTGCTAAAATTTGCTATGGCGAAAAGGGTATTGCACTATTTATATGTATGGATAGGTCGTTTTTAAGGTTCCGTACATTTGTAGCAAAAAACGGAACCCTTATAGGATCACTTGTGTGTATGTCTGTTTGTTCATCTTTCACAGCCAAATTTGCTCCGAAATTAATGGACCGATTAAGTTGAAAGGTACTCATATGAGTGTACAGCATAGTAAAATTCCCCCAGCCCTCTCGGTACTCGTCTATAGATTCTCTCGCCACCAATTCCTGGGCCGACTTCGGCGGTGACGTCCATCCTCAGGCATCCACCAATTTTATGCAATAAAGTACTAAGATTAGTTTGATTTTTCGTATTATCTAGAAAGAAAAACTTTAAAAAAGCAACTGACTTCCGAAAAAACAAAGTGAAAAATTCCATTGAACAGTTCCGTTGTCTGTCTCCGAAACTCATCATCAGATCTATATGAAACTAGTTGGTGCAGTCGTTCGGAAGTTATGCGCGTACATACATTGCGGTGATTCATTTTTATATAGATATATTTAAATGGGACCATTTCGAAATAAACCCCTTTCGAACACAAAAATAATTTTACTAATCCGTCTTTATATGACATAGTTATGCCCGAACATACATTAAAAAAATATATATATCCCGAATTGATAACCTCCTCCTTTTTGAAGTCGGTTAAAAAATGTATTATTTTTCTTAACTTTATAACATATTTCAAAACATGTCTAATACTTACCTATTTTTGTAGTTGTCGATTCCGATATACCCATTACGAAATTAAATTTGTGCTACTATGACGTTTGAAGATTAGAAAGACAAAATGAAGTTTTAAATACGTTTTGTGTTTTAAATGCATTTAGTGACGTGTGGTGCAAGATAATATACAAATATATAGTAGTTAGTCCCAGTTAGTGTAGTAGATAGTTCTTACCTCAGACATTTTGACAATCATTCAGTCTGTTATTTGTGGCAGCCTGCAATGCAAGTAATGCGACCCGTTGAAAGTGGACTGGTAGGCAAGTCAACGATTTTATGCATTGCATCATTGCCCAATTGGTCAAATAATGACAGGTGGTTCATAATCGCTTGGGGCATGAGTAAATTGGTTATCTATTTTACTCAATCTCTTTTAATGTGCGTGGGAAGACAAGTGTAGTACTACTGTCTATAATTGGACATCAGTGCGTAAAAGTGTTTTATTTTTCTCTAAAGGATAGTTGAGTAATCGGTAACTAACTCTGGGCAAGGCAATGAATGGCCTTTGCCAAGTCGAGAAAACCGTACACGCTTTTTGGACTTGGATATCTTTGTGACACACGATTTTATTCTCTTTTAATCTACCTATAGAGGCGTGCAGATTTTTTGGTCTCGTTCGTAAGATATGTTTGAAATGCAAAATCAAAATGTGAATCTTTTGCGGCTTGGATCTTAATGTTGTAAAATATTGCATGAATGGTTAATTAACTACACTACCGAATTGGAACACTGCAATGGTACCGTATGTATGTAAATAAATAGATATATCAAAATGCCTTTAGTGCTGTGTTGCTTGAAAATAGTCTAGCAGTCAATTGTCAAGTGTAGACATAATTTTTTTTTTATCAATCTTTATAACTGCTTGTAGGTAATATGACTTTATTAAATTAAGTAAATCCAATCACTGCTGTATGACTAAACTATTGGCCATATTAATGTCTCGTTGTTGACTTCTATGTATAAATTTTAATTAATTTCCTCCTAAGTGCAGGTTTGGAGCTCAATTATTAGTTCGAACACATAAATCAATACTTATTAATATTGACAGGATACTAACGTAACTAATTCTATTATCGTAAGCACTTGCTAGGTGGTATGAATTTTAAATGAAAGTGGTTTCAGGTTTAGAAACAAGATTATATGAAAGTTGATCTTCTTCGGCCGAAGTCTGGCCGAACTTTTTTCTAGAGAGTCACATTGCCTCCTGGAAGCTCCATATATTCTGAGCGATCTTTCTCAGAGGCATAGTGGATACGAGAAAAAACAAAACAAGACCCTGCCGGATCACCCCGGAATCCTTGTTGAAATTGCGCCATTATCCGTCCTTGGTAAATATTAATGTTGGTAATAAGATTTCGTTTTCTTTTATAAAAATTCGATAGTTATTTCAATATTCAAATGTTAAAATTATTAATGTTTCGGTTCAACATAGGATATTTTTAGGGATGAGCCGTTCGTTTCACATTCGGTTTAACCAAACTCTCTTAGTGTCTCAGCACTTAGTGTAAAATCATTCTGCTTTTGAAATGTTATGTTGTTATAAATCGTGGTGATCTCCGAAACTCTCTTCTAAAACTTTCTTCAGTGAAATAAATTAATCTTACCCTGTATCTGTCATCAGGCACACCTTACTAAGTTATGTGGTCAATTAGATGCATGATCATAAGTATAACACCTTACAAAACGCGATGAAAGCAATGCCCCTAATATGCATACTTAGACATTGACAGTTGTCACCGGTTATTTTTTAATTTAGCCAGGCAGACACAAAACGAACAATAGGTTTGACTATGTCAAATCAATTTTCGCTGCATTCATCCGTATGAGTAACCATGATTAAAGGCATCTTATTATTCGATTTTGTAACTATCTTGCTAAAAAAAAGGAAGAACTGGCTAGAAAATTTAAATATTGCTCGAGATTACCTGAAAGTAAAAGCTCTACATTATTATGTAACTATCTAGCGTAGACCAAAGACAGTGTTTATTGATATAATTAATAGATCAATCTAAATAACCTGCATTCCTATCGCAATATCGCGGAAGAATTCAATCGTGTAGCAATTAAATATCACATAAAACAACGTTCTAAATGCAGAGGCGATCGTTCATAAGTAAACAATCTAGGAATGGATTTGAAACAAGCTTTGCACGCGACGAAATCCTGTCTTTCAAGACAGGAGATAGGAGGACGGAACAGAAGTTTTGTCGCATCTATCGTATTCAAGGTCGGCATCGTCCGTCGTATCAAACAACATTTTGACGAGTCCTGGAGTGGAGACAGCGTATCGGCAACGCCCCCAGCTAGATGGACCGATGACCTTAAGAACGTGGCTGGGACAGTTTGGATGCGAAAGGCGGAGAACACAGTGTGGTATCGCAGCCTGAGAAGGCCTATGTCTAACAGTAGACTGCGATAGGCTGAGATGATTGATTAATAGTATCGACTTAGTGGTACATTTTTAACCGTTCGAGCGCGACTTTTTACATAGCTGTTATCTTCATGAGTTAAATGGCGTTAAATTAATGATACTTCGCTTTTAGTGATAAGACCACTCTTTGTGTCATCGCTCGTTAAATATTCTACATTTATATCTGTATTTTTTTTATGGTGAATATCATCATCTGCCTAGCCTATTCCCAATAATATTGAGGTCGACTTCCAGTCTAAATGGATGCAGCTGAATACCAGAATTTTACATGGGGCGACTGCCTATCCTGTGGCCTTCACAAGGTCATCGCTCCACCTTGTGGGTGGCCTTCAAACTTTACGTCTTCTGGTCCGCTGGATGCGGGAAGCAAACAATCGGTCGAGGTGGCGGAGCTTAGGGGAGGCCTATGTCCAGAAGTGGACGTGTTTTGGCTGAAATGATGATGATGATGACTGCCTATCTGACCTACACAATCCACTTATTGGGTAACACGATACCGATTGGTCAGACTGTCAAAAATAAACGAAGGACAGCCGGGACCAACGGTCTAACGTGCTTTCCAAGGCACGGAGTGCTCTTGCTTGGTATGTGAAGATAGCTTAACCTAAACGATCGACCCGTACGGCTACACATGAAGCTATATATTTCCAGTTTACGCTGACCTCGCACTGTACGGAAATTCTGTACAATACGAAATCAGCTTATACTGGAAATGTACAGCTTGATGTGTAGCTGTATGTACACAATACATAGTATTCTATCTTTTCTATCTATACCTGGGCATAATAGCATCCTACAGTAATGCAGGTTTTGTCACTAACCTGGGACATTCATCAGCGAGTTCGATTCTGCTGACTGTCAGAAATAATCGTATTTATCAACAAAATGGATTGTGGTGCAGTAATGATGTTTGAGACAACCTATGCGGTGTGTTTCCCCTTTAGGAACACATAATAGTGTTGATTTAAACACAGGTAAGTATACTGACTGGAAATATGGAACACTACATCTACTTAAAACTCAAGTGTTGAACAGAGAAATAACAAGGTAAATATAAAAGTACCTACTTTTTCGAGACAATGCCAAACAATTGGTAGAATTTTCACGTTACTAGAGTGCTGGCCTATTTCTTGGCCATGGAATCAGCATGGCCATACAACGTGGTAATGCAGTCAACCTTTGGGCACCTTTCCTGTTAATAAAAAACTTTTTTCAAAAAAGTAAACAACCGACTTCCAAAAAAACACTAAAAAGTGAAAAATAACTTTAATTTCGGAAGTCGGTGACTTTGGATAAGTATTTTAATTTTTTTGTCACCGCCTTCCGAAATTAAAGTTATTTATCACTTTTTAGTGTTTTTTTGGAAGTCGGTTGTTTATTTTTTTGAAAAAAGTTTTTTATTTTTCACTTTTTAGTGGTTCATATGTGCTTACCCCTTCACAGCGTACCGGCGTGATGTTATGTTATTAACTGGTGTAAACAATTGACAGACATGAGATTTCAGCAATCCCTGTCCATTTGCTATCATTTCTTGAGGAGTTCCGTTGCCTATCTCCGAAGTTCTTCATCAGATCTTCACCAAATTGAAATGGAACCACTCCGAGAAAGTACTCTTCCAAAAACTACACAAATTGTTTCAAGTGTGCCTATAAAATTTGAAGAGTTCTCTCTATTTCTCCAGGATCCCATCATCAGATCCTGAATTGATGATCATGGGACCACCTGGGAAGTATACCCTTTCGAACAAAAAATTTTTTATCCAAATCGGTCCAGCCATCTTCGAGTAATCGGGGAACATACATAAAAAAAAAAAAACTTTTGGAAGTCGTTTAAAAAAGGATGCATTTATGCAAGGACGAATTTATTAATGCCCCATGATTCTTTTCTTTTTTAACCGACTTCCAAAAGGAGGAGGTTCTCAATTCGTCGGAACCTTTTTATTTTTTATTTTTTATATTCATGTATATGTCACCGTAACATTATGAACGTTGTTAGTTTGTTATCTATCTCGCGAGATTATAAACTGTTGATAAATTGTAAACTGTAAAAACCATTTACAATTTAACGCACTATTTTGCGATAGTTTATAATCTGTCCGTCAAATTGTGAACTGGTATCAAGACGGATACTACCTTGCGCTTTTACTAAATAGTCAAGTAACTGCCACTAACTTAGATAGATTATAAGCTAATGTTGTTCACAATCTTACGGTGACATATACAAGCTTAGTTTTAGTATATGCGAAACCCGAAACACGTGTTTAGTATTTTTATGTACAAAATCTATGTACAAAATTTCAAAACTGTATCATGAAAAATAACAAAAGTTATAAGCTTGTTATGTTACCCAGTTGTCTACACAAACATGGTCACTATATGATAATAATTAAGCAGTAGGTACCTAACCGTACGGCGATTGTATTGTAATTAACTGGGGATAACATTTTCTATTACACTTGCAAAACTTTTTGGGAAAAATATAACACTAATAATTGTGTTGTAATTAACTGGGGATAACATTTTCTATTACACTTGCAAAACTTTTTGGGAAAAATATAACACTAATAATTGTGTTGTAATTAACTGGGGATAACATTTTCTATTACACTTGCAAAACTTTTTGGGAAAAATATAACACTAATAATTGTGTTGTAATTAACTGGGGATAACATTTTCTATTACACTTGCAAAACTTTTTGGGAAAAATATAACACTAATAATTGTGTTGTAATTAACTGGGGATAACATTTTCTATTACACTTGCAAAACTTTTTGGGAAAAATATAACACTAATAATTGTGTTGTAATTAACTGGGGATAACATTTTCTATTACACTTGCAAAACTTTTTGGGAAAAATATAACACTAATAATTGTGTTGTAATTAACTGGGGATAACATTTTCTATTACACTTGCAAAACTTTTTGGGAAAAATATAACACGGTGTAAAAATGATTAGAATCGATTCAGTTACTTATTCTGCTATATTCAGGTTTCGTATATACTAAGACGAATGTATAATATTATTTTAAGACTTAGCTTTACAATTATGTAAATATTTCAAGTTAAATTAAGTTTCAGCTAAGTTTCAGCTTCTGCAGCTTGGCTTTGGTTCAAAAGGGCCCCCTTTTGAACCAAAGCCAAGCTGCAGAAGCGAGAATGTGAGGATGTCGTGCATGTCCTTTCCACCTTTTTAAAATTCAATAAAGGTGAAGTTGTCCTCAAGGTTGATGTGAAAAATGCCTTTAACTCTGTAAACAGGGACACTGTTGGCTGAAGTAAAAAAGGAACTACCCGAAATTTTTGGTTTTATGTTTCAAGGTTACAGGTTCCCTGGACCCCAGGATACTTCCAAATTATTATACAAGGACAATGTTTTGGAATCTGCACTAGGATGCCAACAAGGTGACCTTCTTGGGCCTGTCATTTTCAGCTTGGCTATTCATCCAATTATCCAGAAACTAAATTCAAATATGTGCTTAGTGATGGAACGCTAGGAGGTGATGTAGTTTTAAATGACCTACAACTTCTCAAACAGCATTTTAAATCTATTGGCTTGAACCTTGACCCCTCAAAATGTGAAATTTACCTTTCTGACATTACCGAGTGACAGTTGACCCTAGATAAATTTAATGCAATAGCTCCACAAATCAAAATTATAGAAAAAAGTTCACTGCACCTCCTAGGTTTTCCCGTTTTAGAAGACAGCTGAAAAAATCAACAACTTCAACGACATTTCAGACAGACTCTCTAAAATTAATTTACATTCCGCATTTACCCTGATCAGATACTGTTGTTTTGGTCCAAATTTTATATATTTTCTGTATTGTTCTCCTTTCTGGAAGCAACCACTTCTTTTGGACAAAACTGACCAATTCATTCGCAGCATAATAAAAACCATTTTAAATGTGGCTTTGGACGTCCGAGCGTGGCTTTAAGCTACACTACCGATTCGTTTTGGTGGCCACGGCGCTTGCAAAGTGACCAGTATTAGCTTACCGGCGTTACTGTCCTTTGTCCATAGCACTGAAAAGTTGACCAGGAAATTTTTTGCATCCTCCCTGGTTGACTCCGAAGTGACTGATGCTGTGAACGCCTAGAAAGCGATTTGCCCGGGTACAGATCGGCCCGTGAACCCGTTTTCCTAGAGACAGTGGGATGAGCCGCTCTGCAGGTTGGTACGGAAAAATCTTATCAATACGTCCACCAATACTGCTGAGCTTACCCGCTTGTTGGCTGTGGGTGAATGGGAGTCGGGCCTCTGGCTCCAGGCACTGCCGTCACCCAACATAGGCACTATGTTGTGTGACACCAGTTTCCAGCTCACTACTTGTCTGCGTCTGGGCGCTCCTTGCGGGGCTCCGCATCGCTGCCAGTGTGGTGAAGCTGTCGACTGCTTCGGACACCATGGCCTATCTTGCAATAAGAGCGCAGGCCGTATGGCACGGCACACCAATGTTAATGCCATCATCCGTCGTATTCTTGTCACCGCCGAGGTGCCAGCTATTTTAGAACCCAATGGCTTGGCTCGCGACGATGGGAAAATACCAGATGGAATTACCATAATGCCCTGGAAGTTGGGCAAGCCTTTGGGGCGGGACGAAACATGTGTCGACACCCTTGCGCCTTCTCATCTTCCTAGTACAAGGTGTGCCAGAGTGACTGCTGCAGGTGCGGAAAACCTCAAACGGCTAAAATATTCCAATCTTATTGGGAATTATATATTCGAGCCGTTTGGGGTTGAAACACTTGGGCCATGGGGTCCAAGTGCCCACTTGGTTTTCCGAGACATCGCCAAGTGGTTAGTCGACTCTTCACGTGACCAAAGGGCTGGCCTATTCTTTGGCCAAAGAATCAGCATAGCTATACAACGTGGCAATGCTGCCAGCCTTTTGGGCGCTTTTCCCATTGACAGCGATGCGGACGAATTTTTTGATGCCCTGCGATTCTTTTCTCTCTGTTTTTTGTTATATACATGTAGGTATGTACTATTAATATTACTTTTAATTGATGAAAATAAAGTAATTCTGACAGTACCTAAAGCTTTTTAAATCTGGGAAATAATATTACAATTCCTTTTATTTCTTCTCGCACACTTACATACAGTCACGTAAATGTCGGAAATAATTACCTAATAGAAAGTTATGACGTGTTTAAACTGTTACTTGTTGCATACTTAGGAGTCATTTTATTACGAATTTTATCTCGAAATACTTAATTACAATATTGTATCTACGTGTTGAATAATTCGCGTCTACATAATTATTAGTCCTATTAAAATTTATTAACTGTTAAAGTGAGTGCATTTTGCTGTTATAAATGTGTCTGGATTATAAATGTGTCTAGAACACAGATGTTGTATCTGTGGTCTAGAACGACTGTCAATGTCAATGCACTTTTTATGTAGTTTTTAGAGTTCCAAGTTCGAAAAGTGTTTTTTTTTACTCTTTTTAACAATCACTAAAATCTGTCATTGGCAGTCTGGCTGGCAAGTAAAAAACCAGAAACAAAATTCTGTGAATAGTAATTTGCAACTGCTTTACAAATAATTGTTTCCCTGTTCTGCTATATTTATAGTTTTGTTACCCATTAACTGATTCGTATGTGTGGTAGAGGTTTCATTTCACTTTGCAGTAACATGGCAATTTATTTCGTTACAGGTACAATCAAATGCTCACCTACTACTTAACTTATAACTGCAGTTAAAGTAAAAATATTATTATACTAACGGAACTCAACTCGTTCCCAAATTGGCAGGTGTCAGCGACATGATCACAAATTCACAACTATGCATTTTATGCACATATTTAACTAGTCTAAGTTAATTGTTTAAGTAATTTGAGTTACACCATCGGGTCGTGCATTAAAACGAATAAATTAGCTAAAATGTATTCCTCTGGAAAAATTACGAACAATTTCTAAACTCAACCCATTTTGTTCTCCTGTTTTCATCAGGTAAGTAATATTCGTTCTACTTTGGGGCTCACTGGTAATTAATCGTATTATATATTGTAATAGTATCGTCGCTGTAGGTAGTTTTTATGCAACCCGTCTCAACTTGTTGTTAACCTGTGAACCTACATACTCTTTTACCTAGATAATAAATATTTATATTTTCTATTTCACGACTACACTCAGGTCGCGCCTGATCTGAGTCTAGTCGTGTTTCTACAAGTAGTTTTTTTTAAAACTTCATGTAAATTTTTCTCCCAGAATCGCGTCGCAACATCGGGTCGCGCCAGTCCTTGAGAGCCTTTAATAAATCACTTTATTTGATGAATCACCTCAATTTGTAAATTGATATTCACATTTCAATATCAATAAATATAATACCTGATTGGAATGTCTAATAAAAACGTTTAAATCAACACTTCTCATTTAAGAACTGCAATTAGCTGCAAAGGAATTCGCTTCAACATTTCTGACAGGAAGTAGTTGGAATTGTTAACATTTCACTGGGCCAAACAGCTAAAATACCATAAATGGGGAACAGATCTACATAAGAATCCGACAGTGTTCAGAAATACACGGATAGTTGCGCTGTTGAAACAAAATTGACCCAATAAATATTACAATCGCAACTGGTCCTGTCTTCATTGAAACTTCAATTTATAGTGAGTCATTTTGCATAGAATACCAAATAGGATCCGCGATTGCAGATAATTTTGCCAAGTTAGGTAATCGCGGGCAATTAGGGACTTTGAAAGTAATTAGGTAACAGGGATGCCAAAAGCTTTGTGAATCTTGGTGAATCTGCATTGTAAGTATTGCATCGTTTGAATCGGTGGACTATATTTTTTTAAATCCCGAACTTTAATATTAGAAACATTACTATTGTTTTCTTTTAAGTAACTTATACCAACCTAAATTTCAAATGTCTTTTCTATTTAGGTACGATTTTGTGTACTAAAGAGACACGAGTTACGAGCCCATTGCGTATGCGCACTATTTAGCAAACGCATCAGTCAGTCCACTTTACCTACGATGCCATGACTTGACAACATTATGCAAAGTGCCATTTTGAATCCAGGTTTACGCATGTTTACATAGGATATTACGAACAAGCGGATGGCATGTCCAATAAAATCCTACAGCCGGCTCTTACGACATCCATTGCAAGATGGAAAAGCATATTCTATCGGACAACTGACGTTTATCTAACACAGAATTACACAAATATTTACATAACTTTCCCATCACAAGTTAACGATTTCAGCCTGAGGGCATACAAAATAACTATGTTGGGACCACAGCATGTTACAAATTCTACATCAAAATCCCATTGAAACGTCGCCACACAAACGGACGAAGATAACATCATGGAACCTGTTTGCAAATGGATGTGGCTTGCGGCTCTCAAACACTGCCAATTAGCTGTATTAAGTCTACAGATTTCAAAGTCAAGATTATAAGCTTAGGGAATCTAGTTAACATTTTGTTTTTTATTTATTTGTTTATTTAATCATTTGTGTACACACATATATAAACAGACAAGAAGATTAGAACAGAAAAATAGGTACAGAGGTGATGCTTATTTCTAAAGAAATCTCTTCCAGCATACCTGCGATAGGAGAGAAGATAAAGAGATGTAGACAGCGTGTGTAAGGGTAAAAGGGAAAATAAACTACATTTATAATCAAAAACAATAATACAGTACATTAATTTAACAAATATTATGGGAATATCATCATCATCATTCCATCCGAAAAACGTCCACTGCTGGACATAGGCCTCCCCCAAAAGGGGGGTTTTGCCATAATCGCCACGCTTGGCAGCAGTGTTGGCGATCGCAGTATGGTGGTAAAATGCATAGAGAATGCTGCTGCCCATTCTCTAGTAAGTCCCTTAGTCGCCTTCTACGAAACTCACGGGAAGAAATGGGATGGTGCTGTTCTTTTACGTCCAGGCACCACACGGAACCTATGAGAATTTACTACTACATAATTACAAACATCCATACATACATACATAAATAAATATCACTAAAATATTAATAATAACAATGTAAATAAAATAATACATACACAACTATGACGATGTAGACAGATAGTGTTCTTTCACTCTTCTTTTAAAAACTGCAACAGTTTGACAATCCCTAATGTCGGGCGGAAGTGCATTCCACAACCGCACCGCGTGCACAGTGAAGGAGTAGGAGTAGACGTCAGTGGAGTGGGGAGGGGACTTAAGGAGATTCCGAAGATGTGACCTGCAAGGTGCATCTGAAGGACGGGCGTAGGAAAAATAGTCCCGCAGATAGGAAGGGGTTTTAGGATTGTGAAGAAGGTTGAACAGCAAACACAGTATCCGAGAGTTCCTGCGAAGGCGAATGGGGAGTCATTTGAGTGTCTTGCGAAAGTTGTTAGATTTGCCTAGGTTTCATAACTCTGTGCGGGTTATGTAAGGGCCATCTGTCATGTGATGGAACGAAGGTGACCTCCTTGTGAGTGGTGCGGTCAATGAAAGCGCTTTATCATTCACTAGGGCTTCACTCGCGTGGAGGCGGAAATTATCCCACGGGAACGTACTATCGGGGTCAGAAAGTACCCTATGTGTTATTCTAGGTTATAAACTATATGTTTGCCAAATTTCATCCAAATTCGTTCAGCAATTTTTGCGTGATTGAGTAACAAACATACAAACTTTCAAATTTATAATATTAAGTAGGATAGTAGGATGAGAACAGGGAGAGAGAACAGAGGATTGTGACAGACTGAAAAGAAAATAGAGAAAATGTGGCAAGCATTAAATCTAGTGCAATGTCCAGGATGAAATTGAACAAGTGCGCCAAATTAAAATATTATATTGACTGGTAGCTCAACGCGTTGCCAACTTGTTTCAAATTATGAACTCTGAGATATTCATCTCAGAGCCTAGTAAAATCTTAATCTATCAAAACAAGTAAGTAATTCATTCGGATTACTTACTTGTTTTGATAGATTAAGATTTTGTTTTTACTGGAACGTCCAATTCAGGTCTACTTAAAGGCGATAACTTAGTTTGAACTATCTAAGAGAGCAAAAATAAGACTTTTTCAAGAAATTTGATTAGGGAATTGGTTCAATACCAGTTGCTACTGAACCTCCTTTTTCGAATCGGCGCAAGTTTTCAATTTCATCCTGTAGAGAGCATCGTAGAGATATCGTTACCTAAGAAAGAGTTGACTACAGAAGCTCAGCTGGAGAACTTACCTCAGTTTTTCAAAAAGAAAATGTCTTCGTGTACTTTTCCGCTCTAAGTTAAAAATCTTCTCGAACTGCGAATGGTTTCTACACTCGATAAATCTTACTTATGTCTGAACGGTATCATTCAACCATTTATTCTTATTATATCCTACCGGATCCTTAACTTAACTAACTTCCGTTTTTACATAACTTAGATAATAATTGACAATCTATTTAAACACTCACTTCATCTTAATCTAATAATACGGTCTTGCTTTAATTTATTCATTACACATTCACTATATAAGCAAGTTATAAACAACTTTTTAATTCAGAATGAATGAATGCAAGCACTATTTTGCCCTAAAGCTATATGAATAGTTTAATAAGTTAATAACCCTTCAATGCTGATTTAAAATACGGCTTGATCTTGTCCTGTTAAGTATCTATAGTTTCCTTCATACGTTAATAGTGACCTATTCTGAAGGTTATTAAATTCTCACAATAATTATTATTTAGATGAAAGATCTGATCTGGGTCAGGTTTGATTGCAACACATTTAATTCTCAGTATTTTGAAGAAAATGTCTAAAAAACCTTAAGAGCACAAAGTTTTCAGTGGTCTTGTACGTATGGTCATAAACTATCGGTTATCAGCTACATCACAAAACACAGACCGTGATGAACGGAAACGGGTGACAAAAATGGTTACTAACCATTTTTGTCACCCGTTTCTGAGTCATCGAGCCAACATGAGCCAGTGCTCATGATGGCTCGTGGGTAAGTAATAATAGTTGCTCGGGTCGGATTTTGATTTTGGTCCCAGCTGTCATTCGTGCGTCTTTGTCAGCCGTTACAGTTATACAGAAGCCCGAAGTCAGGCAATCAGTCTTACCAAGAGGTATCGTACTACCCAGTATCTAGCTGGGTTGTGGAGGTCAGATAGGCAGTTGCTCCATGTAAAATATTGGTATTCAGCTGCATCCGGTTAGACAGGAAACCGACCACAATGTAGTTAGGAAATAGCTAGGCAGATAGACCAAATGTGATTGTAGATTAGAGGCAGCGTCCTCTCTTGGCGTTATACTAGTTAGTGACAGTTAATTTATTCATACCTATCATGAATGACACCAATGCAACAGAAAAAAAGTGTCTTAACAAATTATTAAGGCCTTACTAGATTTTAAGCAATGCGTGCAAGCTAATTTATCCGTGGTTACAAAATACGTCATTAGCTGTGTACTTACGCTTTCCGTTTCCGGAACATACCTGGCCATTAGGCCGTGGAAACTGTCACTGTGAAGGCAATCAATGTGAAAAATAATGCCTCTTAAGCTGGAAGTAATGTTTACGCAAATGTTTTAATTAGTATTGCTTCTGATTGCGGCACGATCTAAAGTACCCACCTACCTACCTCGTCCATGAGAGACCAATTTACGCAGATGAACTTTTTGAGAACAGTTTACTTTATACACAATCATAGAAAGTAATTGCTGAGCAAATTGACATAGTACCAGATAGGTTAAGTTGGTAGCAACTTTGTTTAACAATTAATTTTCCTGACAGCAACGCTAGGGCAGTACTATGAACTTCATTTCAGAATGATGCTTTATCATGGACGAGTGCTTTTTTTTGGGTGGAAAATCATCAAATAACTTCTCCCGCTCTGGGTGGAGCGGGAGGGCGTGTCAGACTTTTACTGACTAAAACTCACCCGTGTTCCCTCAGTTGCCTGTGTGCCAGAGGCCGCGGGTTTAAATTATTTTGCAAGCAATTGATACAATTTCTGTATAGATCATATATCACAGGACATAAAAAACGACGAGTGCTTCACTTATTACTAAGTAATTAGTTGGTATTTTAGTTTGTAAGGTTAGTTGGTAAATCTTAAGATTTCTTATCAACATCTGGTTTTCGTGTTGATGGCGAAAGTAAAATTATGAGTATATGAGTTGAGCCCAGTAGGATACCACGCTAATCAAGGCATCAATGGTCTTTTTAAGGTCTTCAGAAGTGTAGGTGTATAGACACTTTGGACACTCCAACATATGGAACATGGTTGGGTCAGGAGCATGGAGGAGCAAGGAGGATGCTTGGAAACATGCTGGTCCTGCTCCATAGGACAATCTAGAGTCTAGACAAAATCAAACTGGTTGCTAATTGAATTATGTAATTAATTATATTTATGACATTGATTACACTCAGTGATTACTTTAACTCACACACTGACTGATTACATACTTGTTAATATTCTAGGAAAATTGTACTTTTACTTTTACAATGTTTGTAAATATGTGAGCACCATGTATCTATCATAAAATTAATTTATCTGTAATTGCTTCAATTTAATTCTTTTTACCTATTTTGGTACAGTAATTTTGTTCTGGATGCATCGTTTTCACACATAATTATACAATGAATGTATGTTAAATATTGTAGTTAAATCATTTTAAAAGAGTAACGGTGGAGTTTCTTGCCCATTCTTCTCCATACGAAACTACATTTTGGAAGGGGCGACTAGAATCAATTCTATTTTTTATAATGTAAATGTTGACGTTCAAAAGTGCCTTTAAGTGCCTACATATTTGAAATAAATGCTTTGACTTTGACTTTGACATCGCATTTGCTTTATGTCCGTGTGGCAGTTACTCCTGGGGCTAAACGAAGTTGGGTGGTGGCGGTTACACCAATATCTACATTCGAAACATTGCTAGCCGAAAGTGTTAAAATGTACCACCATAATGTACCTACTGATAAATTTCTCCAAAACCTCTAACTATAAAAATGGTAATAGTGGACGTGTGCGACAAACGTGTAGTTTATTTTACTTACTTTACTATCTCTACATACATTATTAATGGAGGTTGAATGTCTATTACCACAGTAATACGTGAAAATGGCCTAAACTCACCCGCTCGATGCATTGCAATCGTCTTATTAAAAACCTCCAATTAGGTGAGATATTTTTGCCAATAATGTTATCTACTATGTACTATAGTCTAGTTAACGAAAATCCAGTCAGAGTAACAAATGTGCAAGACTTTATTACTTTGGTTCTTATGCCTGAATCCACGATTCTGTCGATCTATTCTGTAAAAAATCTCACCTGCAATACTTTGATATGAGCTGTCAACAGTTCAAGCCCGGGTCGACGGCGCGTTGTGTTCCAAGCACGCCTCAAAGAGATGTCAGCACCAACTGGTGGGGCCCGCAAAAGCCGATACCTGCCAGGGGTGCGGGTTGTTCGAAAGAGATACCGCGGCCCCTGGCACACAGGCAACTGAGGGAATACGGGTGGGTTTTAGTCAGTAAAAGTCTGACACGCCCTCCCGCTCCACCCAGAGCGGGAGAAGTTATTTGATGATTTCCCACACAAAAAAAAAGCTGTCAACAGTTACATTCCCTCCATATGCTCACTTTAACTACGTGAAAACGGAGTACGTGGTAACAAGGCGTGATGTTATTTGTTTTTTTTTTAAACCCCGATGCAAAAACGACGGGGTGTTAAAAGTATGACGTGTCTGTGTGTGTGTATGTGTGTGTGAGCGTGTGTGTCTGACTGTGGCATCGTAGCTCCTGAACGGAGGAACCGATTTTGATTTTGTTTGTTTTTATTTGAAAGCTGAATTGGTCTGGAGTGTTCTTAAACATGTTTCATCAAAATTGGTTCAGCCGTTTGAAGATTATCAGCTCTTTTCTGGTTGATAAAGGGATTTGAGCATCTTCCACGGGTCTGATCAAGTCCAAATTTCGTATTCTATTACTTCAATGATATTAGACGAACAAGGTAACCTTGAACTGATGCTGGAGCAACACCTGGAATTTCCAGGATACCCAAATTACTCACCAACAAACAGCAGAAGTATCGTGTTTGGGCTCATTGAAAAGGTCTCAATATCGTTATGGATAAATGGTGATCAAATAAGGAATAAGGATAAATTAGTAACAAACTTCACTGTGGGAAGCATACGCAACGCTGCACAGATTTAAGCGAGACATCAAGTTGAAAAAGCAGGAAATAAAAGTTAAATTAGAAATTTAAAAACCTCGACCCAAACAAAAACACTAAAAAGTTAACAAAAAATTATATTTATTGGCCTTTTAAGTTGTAGGTAATATTTTGATCAGGGTATCGTCAAGTCGGGGCACGGTCAATGAAAACGCCAAACAGAGGAGGCCTAGCATTTTCATTAGCCTTACCCCGACTTGAAAATACCTAGATCAAAATATTACCTACAACTTTAAAGGCCAATAAATACAATTTTTTGATAACTTTTTAGAGTTTTTGTTTGGGTCGGGGGTTTTTTACATTTTTAATTTTTATTGAATGTCATCTCCCAGGTCAACCTTTGAGGTTGTTGGCTGTTTAACTGGACTGGCCTGTGACAACCTTAATAAATTAAGGTTACCAGCCAGGACTTACATAATCAGCCTATAATGCTACCACTGCCGAGATACAGGCCTCCTCTCTGTGAGAGGGAGCTGGCCGTAATCTACCACGCGGGCCTACTGCGGGTTGGTAGATGTCACATGTCTTCGAATTTTTGGTTCTAAAACATGCTGGTTTTCTCACGATGTCTACAGAGTCCGGGCTACAGAGAAACACATAGATAAACCAATAATACTTTGCCTGACCTGGGAATCGAACCCAGAACCTCATATTCAGCAGTAGCGCTTGCGACCACTAGACCAACGAGGCAGTCCATTATAAAACCACCTAAGTTTTAAAATGTTGTGCAACTGTAAAAATGGGAGAATTGCAAATTGAATTTCTATTCTTTCAGTAACTTATCTTAATGACAGTTAAAGACTGAATACATGTAAATTAGCCTTAATAAAACGACTGTTATGTAGGTAACGTTAGTTAACTTAAAACTATCATTTAACGTTATCGGCACCGTTTTAAACAACGAGCTGTTTGCCTAATTCGGAACACTTACACAAAACAAGCAACTATCAAGTATTTACTTGATATTACTTAAGATAAGCTTTAATTTATGAGAAGGTAGGATAATAACTAGGTACCTACTGATATAACGAGTTTCCTGTTAATTACACAAAACTTTATCAGTTACTTATTAAGTAGGTGTTGGCTTAATACTTCAAATTCATAGCCGTAAAGTTCTTGTTAAAAATAACAAGCTACCTATTTTATATTTTCATGTAATATCTCTGCCTTTATTTTGTTCATACATACATAAACTGACGCTATTTTGCCAGGCAGAAACTGTAGAACGCCACCGACTGCGATCCTTACATACCTACTCCTTTTGAAATGTTTTTTTTTTGGGTGGGAAATCATCAAATAACTTGTTCCGCTCTGAGTGGAGCGGGAGGGCGTGTCAGACTTTTACTGACTAAAACCCATCCGTGTTCCCTCAGTTGCCTGTGTGCCAGGGGCTGCGGTATCGAACAACCCGAGGGGGTTCGGCTATACAATAAATTACCTAAAAACTCAGAGAGTGTACAAGCATACCAATATTTAAAAAAGGACTTAGGAATTACATTTTAGACACATAACTTTAGTTTATTTTTTGGTTTTTATTTGTATATACACCTAAGTTTAGCTTGTACTGTTTTTAATTTTATTTAGACTACAAATATTCTATATTTTTTAATGAAATTAAGGTATTCAGTTTCTCGAATGGCCTGAACGTCGCACTATGGAAAATATAGGTCGGTATCGGATCAAAAATCTGTAACTTCATGAATTTTTGTTGTATCGTGATGAAATTTGGCACAAATATGCAGCAAGGTTCGGAGATTCGAACGATGTGTAGTTTATAGGGTTTTCTTGTATATCTATGTATGTTTTTTTGCATAGAATGAAAAAAATGGGAAAAAATCACGAAAAAAATAGTTAAAAATTTATTTCAAGTGGAATACAAGTTTATAATGACTAAAAAGATTAAACCATGGTTAATTACAACAAGCAAAGTAAACAAAATATATATATATGAAAAAAAAATACTAAATTAAAATCATATTACTAATAGGTACATCCTATACTCTGGCTTCAGGAAATGATGTAGCTAGGTACAAATATAAGTAATAACTAAATATAAATATTATTTTTAACTTATACCACTTCAGGATCAGGGTCAGTAAATGTGGGTTCACTTTCAGGTGCCACGTTTAAAAGACTTAGTGCCTCTTCTTCAAGTTCTTTCACATTTCTTACGTACGGTTTTCTCAAACTTGTTATATATGGATCTGACGTGTATAAAAGCGTTTTAAAGACATCTTCATTTGTAGCAGATCGGGAACATTTTCTGGCATGATGAAGTCGTATGTTTCTGTAGTCTTTGTTGCGAGACTCTTGTGCGTCTTCCGATAGCTGTCCAATAGGAAGCACCGCAAAATGTTTGATAACGTTTTGCCCGTGTATGAGTATTTTATGAACGGAGGATGGCATATAATACCAATCGTAATTACTTACATAGATTCTTGCAGTTTCTATTGCATATTCCCCAAATTTTTCAGGGTCGATCATCATTCCAGAAGAAAGAACTTGCAAGATAATGTATAGGCGTTTAATCAATGCCTCATCTACACCTGTTATTTCCGATGAGCAAGTGCTATTATAGAAGAATCTTCGTGCGGTATTGCCATCGTTCGTATTCCCGCTAACTTGCCGAGGTTTGTCGACGATTAATCCCAACTCCTCCCTGAAACGTTTTTGAACAACTTCTTTCTTTTCTTTTTTTAATCTCTTATTTTCCTCAGTTGAAGCAGACCAAGTCTTAAACGAAAGATTATAGGAAATATGCAATATCATTTCCATGCAGCGAATCCAGGCGTGTAAGGTGGACAATCCGTATTGGTAGGCGTTTTCGTTTTCGGGTCTGGCAGTTACTTTCGATAGGTCATTCATTAGCCGTGGAGTAGCCCCACATATCGTGCATGTGGAACCAGATGGAGTATCTGTAAGGACCTGAGCCACCTTTCCATCGATCATCGTTAGAAATAGTTCATGCTTCACATTTACTACAACACCATCTTTGTTTATAAGTGATGCTTGTGCAGCCCTAATTTGTTTTTTAATATCATCAACAACTGCCTTGGTTTTTTCTGGAGTTTCCTTACAAAACTCAATAGAAATGGGTCTGCAAAAACGGACAGATGAAGGTACCGGATTTTGCCAAACAACGGATCCCGATTGCACATCAACTAATCTGATGGGGACTAATGAAGTGATGAACAAATTGGCATCTGAAATTGTTTCTGACTCTTCTGCAAGTATTTGCTTGTATTGGCTTTGACCAGATGAACCATCACATCCCCATTTAGAATAAAGGATCAATGTTCTATGTTGTTTTTGGAAAACAGAATCGATTTTTAAAATTCTAGCAGCAGTATGATCCAATAAATCTTGTATATTAATCACTTTAGCATAAGTATTCGTGATTTCGATTGTAGAAGATGGTGGATAACAGGATCTTTTTATTTCTTGTATTTTGTAGTAAGGCGGGAATATACAACACTTTCGTTCGTTGGTTAAGTTTTTCAGGTACATATATTGTGCTTTTGTTAGATCTAAATCTATAAAAGCACTCAATGCTTCCGTATCGGAAAGAATCTTCATCTGGTCTGAGTCGTTCCACTTACTTGAGATATCTAATTTCTTTTGAGTGTCAGCGGTTCTTAATTCTTCGACAAGATGAGCTTCTGTGTACTCACGTAAAGCCCGTAGTCCCTGCAGATAGGCGTTTTTTATATGCTCGAAGCCATAGTCTTGGAGTAGAAGAGTGTTTTTCCTCTTCTTGGTAGATTCTGAGGAGTCTCCATAAGCCACGCATGCTCGTCCTCGTTGGCCAGATGTTGATGGCGTAGAATATTGTTCAGAATCCGGTAAATTTAACGAATACCTTGAGTCCAACCAAGTACAATACTTCTGTAAAAATGTTTCTTTTTTCCGAGATGCCAGGGCCCAGCGTTTGTTGAAAATAGGAAGAATGTGCCTTTGTATGTCACTAATTATAAAACACAAGTTGTTTTCAGAAACATTCAGCTTTTCCACTAAAACTTTGGATAATGATTCCATGGTCTTGCCGCCCTCTATATAGGGGATTATGAAGTCTCGTTTGGTACAGCTGAAGGAAGACATTTTAACACTTCACAATCTGCAGAAATAATAGGCGTAGATGAGATTTGCTTCACTTGAAGTTACACTGATGTAGATGGTTCGAATAGTTTTTGCTTCCCTTTAAATACTCATTTTACAATATCGAATTGGTACCTACATCATTATTATCTTGTAATTTCCCACGCAAACCGAGTGCAAATTTGATAAGGTCCCTTTGTTATCACGAAATAATGAAGAAAATATCCAAAAAGTTCTATATTGTTCATGTGAATGGTGTCAGTGGTAAACCGCAAAAGATACTAATTTTCGGGTTCTGACTTTTATCAGTTTTTTTCTCATATCTTCTAAAACCGCAAATATCCGCAGCTGATTTTTTTTGCATTCTATTTATGAATAGTTAGACTACTAGTCGACGCAAAAAGTAGCGCTTGGGCAAACGTGGGTAATACTGAAAACCTTCAACGAAAAAACATACAAGTGAAAAAAAAGGTATGTCACTTTTTAAGTAATTACTGAAATATTTTTCTTTACTTTTAAAATCATTAAGCTGTATCGCAAAAAGCATAAAATAACCTTTCTAAAAATGTATAATACTGCATATCTGTACCAAGTATTTTTTTCACAATATGGTATTGAAACATGTATACGCAAAGACTTGAGTTTGGCACTTCTGTTTTCTATGTATTTCTATCTAAGAAAAAAAAAAATAATTTCGCGTATTAAGAAAAAAAATCGTAATGAATATTATAATTTGACTATTAGAAAACCTAAAAGAATAGCCATATTAGCCAAATTATGATATTCGTAAAAAGCATTTTTGATATGCGCTTGTTCTACCATTTTCCATAGTGCGTCGTATGTAAACTACAACCTATTATTAATTTAGTTAAGTTTCTCTTTAAGTGAACTGTAATTTGTTCTTTGAGAAATAAATGTCTTTAAACCGAACAACCCGCACCCCTGGCAGGCATCGGCCCGTGCGGGCCCCATCAGTTGCTGCTGACATCTCTTTGAGGCGCGCGTGGAACACAATGCGCCGTCGACCCGGGCTTGGTCCTTACCGGACAGCGAGCTACCCATTACCCGCCGTCCGCAAGCCCGCGCCTACGATGACAGTGATGCGGATGAATACTTCGACGCCTATGTGTCCTTTTGTTTTTGTATTTATTTGTTTAGTTAGTTGGTTTAAATTTCGAAACAGTTAAATGAATGTGAGGCATATTTTACTGACAAAACCTTTAATTGAATACCATCGTTCATTATTGTTTTATCTTCCATAAAATCTATTTTGTAAGTTAAGTTACGCGCTCCATAACTCAAGCAGCGGATGTTGCATAAAAAAACAAAACAGTCAGGCTTTTTTTTTGGGTGGGAAATCATCAAATTACTTCTCCCGCTCCTGGGTGTAGCAGGAAGGCGTGTCAGACTTTTACTGACTAAAACCCACCTGTGTTCCCTCAGTTGCCTGTGTGCCAGGGGCCGTGGTATCTCTTTCGAACAACCCGCCCCCTAGCCGGCATCGGCTCTTCTGGGCCCCATCAGTTGGTGCTGACATCTCTTTGAGGCGCGCGTGGAAAACAACGCGCCGTCGACCCGGGCTTGGTCCTTACCGGACAGCGAGCTACCCATTACTCGTCGTCCGCAAGCCCGCGCCTACGGTGGCCGAGAATCAGCCTGGGATTCCCGACGCCCAGGGCGTCTCCTGCGACGACTAAGGCCATGAGGGCGCATGTAATGCGTCTCCCTCACGTGCGCCGCTTCCCTGTTCGCGAGCATTACTGCTTCGCAGAAGGAGGTGATGGGTACCCATGCACTCTCGCTCCGTACCATGGCCTGGACCAGGACCGGACGCGAGAGATCGCCGCCGCCGATCGAGGACATGGCGGTGCTCCGCCCAAGCCGGGCAGACCTCCACTGTATGCTCCGTCGTGTCCTCAGGGCGATCGTTGCAATGGAAACATGCGGGCATTTCTTCACGCCTTACGCGAAACAAGAACCTCCCGAAACAGCCGTGTCCAGCGAGGACCTGTGTCAGGTGGAAGGTGAGGACGCCATGCCGCCTCTCAAGCCACAGGGGACTTACTGCCGCAATCGACCCAAAAACAGTCAGGCTGAAGTGAGAGTCGGCCGGACACATCTCACGAATGCATCCAAAGAGATGGGCTAATACCGTCACTCACTGGACGCCACATGGAGGACATCGCCGTAGAGGTAGACCATGGCGAAGGTGGTGTGATGATCTGATGACGTTTGCAGGACCCACATGGCCAGAGATCGCACAAGACTTTGAGGTTTGGAAGGAAAAAGGGGACGGCTTTACCCAACAGTGATCAATGAGTCCTAACAATTTTTTTAAAATCATGCTTTAGAAATTAAGGCATATTCTGCTTTTATTCTGGGATATTTAACATCAGATCACTAAGCAACGATGAATTTTAATCTCCAAATTGCCTTAGTAATTTGAAACAACACGACATGAAAAATATATTTCTTGATTATGTTTTTACCCAGTTGACAAATCAACATGGAGCCCTATCTTTCGTTTTTCCATTGCACCTTCTATTCTATCACAACAATTGTACAGTGCCCAACTTGTGAAATAAAGAACAAATGAATTGTGTAAATAAAGTAATCTATGGAATTACGGTTTTTGTTTAAGACCACGATATCTGTGCCGTAAAATTGCGAATTTACATTTTCGTATGTAGGTCAGACAGTTTGGTGCTGTAGTTGCTGTGTTAGGTGTTGGCAATTTTATGTTAACTTGGAAATGGATAGACTATTATATAAAACTCAGTATAGAACGAATGACTTTATCAACACTGTAAGTTGTCAGTTGATTACTTATTCAAACAAAAAAAAAAACAACCAACTTCCAAAAAAACACCACAAAGTAAAAAATAACTTTAATTTCGGCGACTTTGGATATGTATTTTAATTTTTTGTCACCGCCTTCCGAAATTAAAGTTATTTTTCACTTTGTAGTGTTTTTTTGGAAGTCAGTTGTATTTTTTTTTTAAAGTTTTTATTTTTCATTTTTAGTGGCTCACATGTGCTTACCCCTTCACAGCGTACCGACGTGATGTTATATTATGAACTGGTGTAAACAATAGACAGACATGAGATTTCAGCAATTCCATTCATTTATTGAAGAGTTCCGTTGCCTATCTCCAAAGTTCTTCATCAGATCTTCACCAAATTGAAATGGGACCACTCCGAGAAAGTACTTTTCCAAAAACTAACCAAATCGCTTCAAGTGTGCCTATAAAATTTGAAGAGTTCTCTCTATTTCTCTAGGATCCCATCATCAGATCTTGACTTGATGATCGTGAGACCACGTGGGAAGTATACTCTTTAAAACAAAAAAAAAATCCAAATCGGTCCAGCCATCATCGAGTAATTGGGGAATTGAGAACCTCCTCCTTTTTGAAGTCGGTTAAAAGTATAAATATTTTAATAATTGCCATGCTTGTGTCTCTATTGCCAATGTTATACAATCTCGGAGTCCTAAATCAAGTTATCCTGCACTTTTTGTGTAGAAGTCTATAGCTTTTTAAATGGTTGTGTGTGTGTCTATAGCTTTTTAAATATTCGAAACAATGACTACACCCATTGAAATGATGGCTAATATTCAGCTTCAAAACTGCATAACAACTTTTTCTTATTTCTCATCATTATTTTAAAGCCTTTATACCTCGCAAAGAATTGCAGGGTGGCTCGATTTCTCGATTTAGTAGTCCGGGAATAATACTTATCTGCTACTTTACACAAACTTCATTATCATAATACAATGTAGCCATTAATATGTAACTGTATACTTAGTATTCAAATCACGGTTTGATCACCATACTCTAAACGCAATAATTGACAGTCGATTTAAAGTAGCTACGTGGCTATAATTTTAAATTATTATTCAAATAACTAATAACCAATAATATCGCCACAAACAGCCTTGGGAACGTCTGTAGCCAATTTTTATATAATTCCTGAGACCTATTTGCATAACATAGTTTCAATCACAATCCGAGAGGTTTGAAGGAAATTCCCAATCCATTGCCTGATAGGTTTTAACAATTCGTCTGCTCAAAATCGTGATGAAAGCGGCTGAACTGTCAAAATAAAGACATTATGATCGATTGTCATTTTTATTAGTATTCTTTTTAGGTTGAGTTTTCGCACAAAGCCTCAAAAGTAAAACTTAGCCCTTAAAATTACTAACTTAGTTAGATACTTAGTACTTAATGTTTTAAAAACTACTTCAATAAAATAAAGACGCAGCGTTCGCGTTACCTTTTTTTCGTGACATTTCGTCTGCGAATATCGGTCAGCGATTCACAATAAAAAGTATCGACTCTTTCAACCGTGTAATGTAAAATTTTATCAAAGAGATAGACTCAATCTCGTCTCCATTGAATTTTATTTCATTATTAATGTTTGATTTTTTACCTCGTAGATGAGTAATAATAGCCGGTAGATCGATCAGATTAAGCTACGCTTGCTGTGGTCGATACGTGGATGGGTGACCTTTACATGCCGAGACCCCTGCGTCCTTCGAAAAGCATGTTAATCTGTTGGTCCCGGCTGTAATTCGTGGATCGTAGACAGTCGTAACGGGCCGTCAGAAGCCTGAATGTCTGAGCACCAGTCTTACCAAGGGTTTTCGTATTATCCAGTAAATTGGTTGTGGAGGACTGAGGTAACTCCACGTAAAATACTGGGATTACAGGCTATATTCGGTTAAACTGGAAGCCGACCCCAAAATTAGTTGGGTAAAGGCTAGGCAGATGAGGAATATGCGGATGGTTGATTTTAGCAGATTAATATTTTAATGAAAGCTGATACAGCTAGTTATAGAAAGAAGTTAGAAAAAAATCACGCACTGAGCCAAGCTAAGCACGGAAAATGAAGAATATTATTTTATGTTAGTACTTACCTATACAAATATGACCTATATGTATTTTATAAGTTTCAAGAGAAATAATCCTGTTAAGTTTCTAGTTTCCCTGATTTCTCGTATCTGATTAAACATTGAAAACGCGTACCATTTCATACGAAATTGAACTTTCACGATATGATTACAACGTCAATCACAATGGTTAATAACTGATAACTTTTAGTTATTAATAAATTATAATCTGTTGGCGTTCGTTATCTCGAAATGAGTAGGTATTGATTCATGAACTGAATATTTTTTAATTTTAAAAATAATTAACAGGCCCGCTGTTGTTCTAGTATTAAGTTTTAGATAGAGGTCAAGGTCAGAATGTCGTCTTAGGAGATGGGTGGTTTAAGCTCTTTTATTATTATATATTTTTCTTGCGTTACGTACCTTAAATAAAGTCATCAGCTTATCAGCCTAAGTATTACCACCACCACTACCACCCAACCACTGTTCCCACTGCTGGGACACAAGCCTCAGCTCTGTGAGAGGGAGTGGGCCGTAATTCACCACGCGGGCCCAGTGCGGGTTGGTAGATGTCATATGTCTTCGTTTATTTTGTTTAGTTCTAAGATACCTATGCCGGTTTCCTCACGATGTTTTCCTTCACCGTTTTTGATAGCAGTGGTGATGAAATTATTTAGACAAAGTAAAGCGACTGCAGGTTCCAACCCGCGACCTGCAACTCGTAAGTCGAGACTATTGCCACGGCCATTGGTCTCAAACTAGAAGCGATGGCCTTATAATAGTAAACAACACCTCTTGCTTGCGGACGGCGAGTAACGGGTAGCTCGCTGTCCGGTAAGGACCAAGCCTGGGTCGACGGCGCGTTGTGTTCCACGCGCGCCTCAGAGATGTCAGCACCAACTGATGGGGCCCGCAAGGGCCGATGCCTGCCAGGGGTGCGGGTTGTTCAAAAGAGATACCGTGGCCCCTAGCACACAGGCAACTGAAGGAACACGGGTAGGTTTTCGTCAGTAAAAGTCTGACACACCCTCCTGCTCCACCCAGAGCGGGAGAAGTTATTTGATGATTTCCAAACTAAAAAAAAAACACCTAAGTATTTCTTATTACAACTAAACCACACACACTCACTTAGCTACCCAGAAAACATAATGGTGGCACATAAATCAGCTCTCAAGTCTCGCGTGGCATGTCAATTTGTTGCGCGCGCGCTCACGTGCCCGAACGCGTTCCATCTACACTTCGGATTCATCGTCATTCATCGGGTACCGTGGGAAAAAAAAACGGCGCTCCGTATGTAAATATTTAGATATTTGGAAAGTGATATTGTGTAAAGTGGCATTTATAAGAATAATTTCGTTTGTTTTATTTTTGTACAGCTACTGTTCTGATTAGAAATGCGAAATTAAATCCGCAATATTGTTTTAAATACTTTGCGGGACACTAAACGCCCCTAGACGTCATAATCTGCCTAGCCTCCCCCAACTATGTTTGGGTCGGCTTCCAGTCTAACCGGATGCAGCTGAATACCCGCATTTTACATGGAGCGACTGCCTATCTGTTAATCCTCTTAATCCAGGTACTGGGTAATACGATACCCTTTGGTAATGTAACGAAATGAAATGTTTATTTATGTAAGCAGATCTTAAAAGACACTTTTAGACGTCAATATTTTGTTGGCCAAAATTTTCAAAACTATATAGCGCCAGCATTTCCTAGTTGACTGTTCCCTGAGCAGAAAAGTCGAAACAAACTCAGAGGTCATGGTCTCTTTTAAAGTTCAAACATTATATAATTTGAATTTTATGCGAGTGTAACAATGCAGGGCAAAGTCTGGAAGAGCCTTTTGAAGAAAGAGCAGGTAACACTGCTTATCAGACTTCCGGGCTTCTGACTAACCGTAACTGCGGTCAAAGGTTTACAAATGGTAGCGGAGATCACCAACGCCTTAAAGTGCTTTCCGAGGCACGGAGGGGTCTTGTCATGTAAGTGGATGTTCACCCGTCCATGAACCGACCTTGGGAAGGTTGTTAATAAACTTCTATTGTGTCTCGTTCAGTGTCCTTCAATGGTTTAATTATGATAATATCTCTAAGCAATCAAATCTTTTTTCATATTACTTTCATGTTTATTACGATTTTATCGCCAACCTATCTCGTAAATTTAAAAAAGTAAGTGTCACGAGTGACATGTCAGTATTTGGTTACTGATTTATTCAAGAATTTCGCTTACAAATGTAGGTTGTATAATTACATAGGTAAATGACACCACGAATGGTGCAGTAGATATTTTGCTTGCACGGATTTTACTTTTGTAGACTTGACATCACATTGGTGGGAAATTATCAATTCTCCCGCTCTGGATGGAGCAGGAGGGCGTGTCAGACTTTTACTGACTAAAACCCACCCGTATTCCCTCAGTTGCCTGTGTGCCAGCGGCCACAGTATCTCTTTCGAACAACCCGCACCTCTGGCAGGCATCGGCCCTTGCGGGCCCCATGAGTTGGTGCTCACATCTCTTTCAGGCGCACGTGGAACACAACGCGCCGTCGACTCAGGCTTGGTCCTTACCGGACAGCGAGCTACCCATTACTCACCGTCCGCAAGCCCGCGCCTACGTTGGCCGGGAATCACCCTGGGATTCCCGACGCCCAGGGCGTCGTCTCCTGTACCTTGGTTTTTGGTACGAACACAAGATGGCACTTTACTTTAACTAAATACTCCTCACCACTGCTGTCAAAACGGTGAAGGAAAACATAGTGAAGAAACCGTCATGTCCTAAAACCAAAAAATCATGTCACGTCTACCACCAACCCGCACTGGGCCACTTCCTCTAACAGAGAAGAGGTCTATATCCTATCCTAGCAGTGGGAACAGTATAGGTTGACTATGCAAAGTATGCTATGCCAGCTTAAACTGGTTTTGTTACCACTGACGTGCGGTCTACTGCACAAAATGAAATCAGGTAACTTTCGATTGAATTTCACGTATTCATTATGCTAATATACAATATTTCGCAATAACTAATTTCACACTTGTTATCTAGAATAATAATGTAGGTACCGCCTGTAAGTCTTACTTTATTACTATCTACTTGCAAAAATAAAGAGTTCTGCGAAAATAAAAAGTTCTCATTAGGTTATGTCCACGGCTTATTAAAGACCTCAAAGAGAATGTTGCTTTTCAGGCATACGAAGTCAATAAACTGCCTTCAGAAAGATTGAATAATTTTCTATGTGGTAACATTGTATTGTATGTATACGTACCAAGTTGGTATAATATAAGAAGGGTAATATTCAGAGGTAGACTAATTATAGTAATTATTACCTACTAGTGACCCGACAGACATTCTCCTATCATCATTTCAATATGATTTTGATTTCATACAAAAAAAAAACAGAAAACACGGACGTTCAATTTCCCGAACCCGTAAATTCTCCAATACTTTTCTACTTTTTCTTTTTATGAATACCTAAAGACAAGAATTAAAACCTCATGAAAATCGTTCTACCAAATGCGTTGCACTGTAGCAGGTCGTGTCGCACCTGTTTGCGGGAGGCTTCATATCCTACTTACTTCAAAAAATTTGAAATAAATTATGGTCGAAACAAAAATATTATTTATCCATTTATCCACACACATATAAACAGACAAGAAGAAAGGAACAGAAAAATACTTACAAAGGTAATGCTTATTTCTACAGAAATCTTTTTCATCACTCCTGCGATAGGCGAGAAGATAACAGAGATGTTGACAACGCGTGTAATAATAGTAGAAGGGAAAACACAAAAATTACAAATTAAACTTTAATTTAAGTAGATACATTTAACATGAGAATATACATACATACAAACTTGCATATGGGGTACTTCTAAAATAAATATCACTAAAACATTATATAATTATAATGTTATTTATATGTTAAATACAAAAGCAATTATGACAAAGTGGAGAGATCATCATCCAGTTCTTTCATCCTTCTTTCTGCACTGCTTTATAATTTTACTATAAAATTTAACTGTGCCAAATTGCATACTCCTCTGTAATTTTCGTAAAAAGTGGTACAAAATTTTGCTTCACGTAGGATATATAGATAGACTAGCTGGCCCGAGCCCACTTCGTTGGGTGGTAAACATTTTTACTTGTGATGAAATTTTGAGTTTGGTTCGGTTAGTACTAAAGTTCGATAGATTACGACACGGTCGCGGTTCCATACCTATGTCATATTATCTTTTTAACCATTCGTCTAAATTATATGCAGTAAAAGGGAAAAGTCTTTTGTTTTAAACACTTGAGACGATAAATTTACTTATTTTCATAAGAATTCATAACTGTTGATAATATATTATGACCAATAAACATGACGTAACGATTAAAATTATTTTCTTAATATAAAAACCAAATTTTTGTGACTTAAATATAAAAGTTGACAAAGTTGAAATATAGAAGAAGCCACATGCTGTTGCAGTCTTTTTTGTAGGCATTATCAAGCTCTACAACTTTTTTCTAGAACTCAATCATATATCTCTCATCGTTAAGGCAGCTTTTGTAAGAAACCTTTTCGTTCGACCGTTGTTTCTCCGACTTACTTTGCCAATCCGACTACCACGAAAAAGTCTTTTCATTTTTCGAGTTAATATATAGCCTATGATACTCACAAATAACGTGACTTTCTATTGGTAAAAGAATTTTCGTTTGTTCAATAGATCCAGAGATGACCCCCCTACAACCTCACAAACTCACAAATTGTACCTCTTTATAATATTATTATATATTATTATATTACAGTATATAGTATAAATAAAATAGTTCCAGCCTAGAAACAGACTTCAATAATTTTTTTCAACGTATTTTACAGTTGCAACTTTTATTTTGATAAATTGAATATTTTTCTCAAGGTGTATCCTAAAATCTTGTAATATTTTTTCTTAGTTTACATAAACTAGAGCAAAAAAAAAACAATAGAATGATTATTCAGAAAACACCTTGATGTTAACATTTAAGTTCACGAAAATATGAACAATATTAAAACGAAACCCATAATTTTTTGTTGCTATCATAATGAACGTAACACCATTGTAAGCGAAGCCGTGTAATTATGTCAAGAGCCTAAGTTAACCGACCCTGCCAAACAAAACAATATAATGGTGAAAAAAAAAATTCGTTGCACAATATTGATGACAATTCACAATACTTAGTTGACGAGACGTCGTCGGCTTCGGCGTCTTTGTACCACTGAAGACGCGGGTTTTTTGTGATTATTCGTTAGTAGATAAATACATTTTTTAAACATTCTTACTTATGTATGACTAAAACATGATCATTGATGATTTCATAAATCTTTCATGTAGTCTTATTTTGACATAAAAGAGTGTGCATGGAGTTTATTGCCCGTTCCTGATAATAGGTTTCTAGATTCCGAGTAATTGCCCATACCAAAGCGTAGTAGGCTATGCTTTAGTATGGGCAGATACCTACTTGTAACTTCATATTTCTAACTTAACAACTTCTTGACAATTCAATACCGTCTGTAAATGGTTTAATTATAAATGCTTGTGTTCTTATTCATAAAAAGTTATCGAACATCTAAAGAGTTGCTAAAGTCTGGTTTTCAAAAAGTGTTATTCGTAAACGCATTTTATCACAAAAACCCTAAGCCTACTATAACAGTGTTTTAAGGAAAAAATGGCTGACTCTCTAAAGCAGCTGATTGAATACAAACAAAATGACATTTGACCATTTGACGTACAAATATTGACACACTATTTTGTGTGTCACCAAATGTCAATTTTCAAGCAACATTTATCAGTTACAATTTCTAAATATTTGTCAAATTTAAATAAAAATGACGTCACCGCGTCAGAAGTGTCAAAACTGTAGACAATTAAATGGTTGCCAGCACGTAATAACGTCTATGGTCACAATTATTTGGTGAGTAGGCAGACATTCTCGTTTGACGATTCGATGTGTTGGTCAATTTGTTCGATTTATACACGTCATATTAGTTATAGAGCGCTTATGACTACAAAAGTGGCTTCCTATTCGACTTCGCAGAAACTATCGGATATTGTGTTTGCTATTTAACATTCTTCACAACCCTAAAACCCCATCCTATCTGCGGGATTGCTTCTCCTACGCCCGTCCTTTTAATGCGCATTGCAGGTCGTGTCTTAGAAATCTCCTCAAGTCCCCTCCCGACTCAACCGACTTCTACTCCTACTCATTCACTGTGTACGCGGTCTGGTTATGGAATTCACTTCCGCCTGATATTAGGGACTGCCAAACTGTAGCAGTATTCAAAAGACGAGTGAAAGAACACTATCTCTCCACTTAGTCATAATTGCTTACGTATTTATTATTTAAATTACATTATATTATAAATATTTTAGTGATATTTATTTTAGAAGAATGTATGTTTGTATGTATGTATATTCTCATATTATGTGTGTATATTTAAACTAGAGTTTAATTTGTGATTTTAAGTTTTCCCTTCAACTGTTGTTGCACGCGTTGTCAACATCTCTGTTCTGTCTCTCCTATCACAGGTGTGCTGGAAGATATTTCTGTAGAAATAAGTATTCCTTTCTTCTTGTCTGTATATGTGTGTGCAAAAATGATTAAATAAATAAATAAAATTTTATCAAATGTTTTATAAGTTTATCGAGCAGTTTAACTAATGAATGTCTTAAACCTTCGATAAGCTTTTTTAGGGTTCCGTAGTCAAGCGGCAAAAAACGGAACCCTTATGGATTCGTCATGTCTGTCTGTCTGTCCGTCCGTAGGTATGTCACAGCCACTTTTTTCCGAAACTATAAGAACTATGCTGTTGAAACTTTATAAGTAGATGTATTCAGTGAACCGCATTAAGATTTTCACATAAAAATAGAAAAAAAAGACAATATATCTTGGGGGTTCTCCATACTTAGAACTGAAACTCATTTTTTTTTATCAAACCCATACGTGTGGGGTATCTATGGATAGGTCTACAAAAATGATATTGAGGTTTCTAACATCATTTTTTTCTAAACTGAATAGTTTGCGCGAGAGACACTTCCAAAGTGGTAAAATGTTTGTCCCCCCCTGTAACTTCTAAAATAAGAGAATGATAAAACTAAAAAAAAAAAATGATGTAAACTTCCACCGAAAATTGGTTTGAACAAGATCTAATAAGTAGTTTTTTTTAATACGTCATAAATCGTAAACCGCAATTTACCTTTCATTCAATCAACTCAAATATAAATTTAAAAAAATCATAAACATAAACCTTATGTATAAACCGTGAACCATTATTTTCTAATAATAAATCTGTAATAGGTGCCTAAGTAAAATTATTAAAACATCGATCAAAGTTACAACGAACTACAAGAACTTTTATATTATGTTACTTACTGCTACGGAACCCTTCATGGGCGAGTCCGACACGCACTTGGCCGCGTTTTTATGAATAAGACCGTTATAATTGCATAGCATATGTGTGAGCACTATGTTCCTACTATAAAGCTACCATTTGCAGGGAACGTCTTTCATTGACTTGAATGTGCCCTGGCAGTTGAGAGTATGTCATGCTCACTCAAATGTCTCGCTGGTGGTGGCGTGTGTGTTGGATCATTAAGTTCCCTTCAAAATGGTTGAGCTGAATGGTGCTGATCCACACGTCAAATTCGTGAACGGGCGCCACCAGTAGGGACTGGTCATCTCCTAGCTCCCATGGCTTATTTTAATTTCTGAATTGTTATTTTATTTTTGTTTTAATTACGGACGCTTTAATGTGCACGTCTTTTTACATCGTTCTCACATAGATAATTTCAACATAATGATGTAACCAACTTTTTGTAACAATACCATGATTTTAAAAGAGTGTCCATGGAGTTTCTTGCCCGTTCTTCTCCATAGATACCTACGCTTTGGAATGGGCAAACCTCCCCAAGCTTTGGAACCTTGACAATTCAAAAGTGCCTGTAATTGGTTTATTTTAAATAAATGTTTATTTGAGTTTGAGTTTGAGTTAGAGTTTTTACTTTGTATTGGTTTATTGCATACATAAATAATAATTCCCTAATTGAAAAATTAGAAGCTCGCCTCACGCAATTATTTATGTGTAATATAATACGACCGATTGTGTTTTTAGATATGTATTAGATTCTTAGGAAAGGTTTTTGGAAAGTTTCCTAACAAATTAGTTATTTCGTTGTAGGCCATGACATGGCCTAGCTTTATAATAGCTAAAAGTTATCTCAAGATCTTCAGTTTACCAATCTTATGACGCAGGAACCAAATAAATATGCATTAGGTACATGCATGTAAAACAAATCTATCTGTCAGTGAAAAAGCGTCATAGCAAATATTACAAAACGATCGCATTTATTGATCGCAAATAAATTATTTGTGTATAACGCGATCGTGGCCACGAAAAATGAGTTGTAAGTGGGCCATTGACTTCCGGGCATTCGTGTTTGGTCACGAAACGGGCGGTTGCAACACTGCATTCGATTAGGGTTGCTGCCAGCCTGAAAATTCTTCCCGTTTTCAGTTACGAACGGAATTAGATCAAATTAGAAAGAAGACCAAATTTAGATTCTCTGAATTAAGAAGATCATCGAAAAGGATCCCAAAAGTATTTGATCAGCACACTCAAAGTGTGCCGGACGGGCGTGATCGCTTGGACGCGAGGGGTGTGTGGTGAGGGTGTATGCCTGTCCCACTGTGTGTGTAGGGCTCCCGGTCCGCGCGGCGCTGACGTCCTGCACCTATAGATTCCAGATATCTTCAGGGCGGCTACTATCTTCCGGGCTTCATGACGTTACCATATGTACCAGTGTTACGACTCGTCTCAAAGAAATAGTTTCCAGACTTTCGTCTAGAAAGGGGGTGTTTTTTGACTCCGTAAAGGGGTGGGTGCCTTACCTGATTAATAACACACGTTTTTATGTTTTTACAGGAAGCAATTTCAGAACACTACTTGAACTATATCTATTAATTAATTTAAGAATTAAATAAAAATCTTGCCGATGACTACAAGTTGCTAGAAATTACACGTTTACTATCGTACTATGAATCTTTACCGTAACGAGAGCCGCAAATTGCTTCCTGTTTTTAAGTTTTATTTGTTCTAGATTTCATTACATTTATGACGGAATTATGCATATAACATCTCAATTTATTAAAATATACAAGGCATGTTACATATGGTTGCATTCCCCATGAAATTCCCCGTCTCCTGAGATATCCACATCAACTATATCTTTCCATACTGAAAGAATGTTTCGAGGAAACCCGAAAAAATTCTGAAAAATGTTAATAAATTTATTTTATAAGTTGATTTCCTCGAAAACTACTGAACGGATTTCAAATCCAATTATAGATATCTCAGGCTGGTCTGTAGACCTAAAACAATCTGATATTTAAAACTATACAACTATGGCTTTCAGGGCGTGACGCGCCCTGAAAGAGGGTTAGCAAAAACACAAATCTTAAGAATTACTTAACTAAAGTAACACGACATACAAACTCAATTAAGTGGGCTTTATCTTAGGTTTACATTATTGAAAGTTACGTCCAGGGCTAGGTCTCGGTACTAGGTTACCTGGACGCAACTAAAACTATAAGTTACTGCTATATAGCCCACTCAAATGAGGTTTGCAGGGGTGGTACTTACGGTTATCTTATACTAGCCGCTTAGTCACTACTGTTAATTGGTTTCACTATCACTCTTATCACTATGAATCTACGTTAATGTCAAAAACAAACTAATTAACTATGTAGTGACGCATCGTCGCGAACACAAAGCTTCCTTATTTCTGATCTGAGACCTACACCATAATACCGTAACACAGTATCAATCAGGATCTGAATCATTTTGGAGAATATTGCGGATCCATTGCTTTTTAATATGAACGAAAAAAAAAAAAACATAAATAACGCAATGAATGGTGTGTAACTGCCAAAATGAAAGCCTGTTAGTGTGTTATGCAATTATCCCTTGGACGGACGATATTTTTTATTTCATTACCTTAAGTTTTTCAGGTACCGTCAGCAGCTTAGAGAAATTACCTCATTTTCGGAGGAAGCACCGGTCTATCATCGAACCATAAATATTGTGAATATCGAACCTTGGACACCAAATCGTCATGAACAAACAGTGCTCTGAAACTGGTAAGACTCGAAATATCAAGATCAGTGTTCGTTTCAACACTTTATGAATTACGTTATAGTATGCAAGTGCAGGATCACACTTCATTTAAATATCTTTGATTGCGGCGGTAAGTCCCTTCTTTGAGGAGTGGCTTGAGAGGCGGCACGGCGTCCTCACCTTCCGCCTGACGCAGGTACTCACTGGACATGGTTAATCCGGGAGGTTCCTGTTTCGAATAAGGCGGGAGGAAACGCCCGGGTTTTTCCATTGCGAAGATCACCCTGAGGACACGGTGGAGCTTACGGTGGAGGTCTGCCTGGCTTGGGCGGAGCTCCGCCGTGACCTCGTGGAGGCGATTGGGGGCGGCGATCTCTCGCGTCCGGCCCTGGTCTAGGCCATGATACGGAGCGAGAGTGCATGGGTAGCCGTCACCTTCGAAGTAGTAATGCTTGAAAAGAGGGAGGCGGCGCACGTGAGGGAGAGGCAGTACATACACCCTCACGACCATAGCCTCCGCAGGAGACGCCCTGGGCGTCGGGAATCCCAGGCCGATTCCCAGCCACCGTAGGCGCGGACTTGCGGACGTTGAGTAATGGGTAGCTCGCTGTCCGGTAAGGACAAACCCCAAGTTGACGACGCGTTGTGTTCCACGCGCGCCTCAAAGAGATGTCAGCACCAACTAATGGGGCCCGCAAAGGCCAATGCCTGCCAGGGGTGCGGGTTGTTCGAAAGAGATACCGTGGTCCGTGGCACACAGGCAACTGAGGGAACGCGGGTGGGTTTTAGTCAGTAAAAGTCTGACACGCCCTCCTGCTCCACCCAGAGCGGGAGAAGTTATTTGATGATTTCCCACCCAAAAAAAAAAAAACATATTTGGGAAAATGCTAGGCAGATCATAACTTAATTTGAATATCCAAATTGCAGTCAAATTAGCGTTTTTAGCTAAAGGATCGCGAGATTAAGGTACACCAGCCCTAGATGCAATTGTCGGACTAAAGCTATCTGAGTCCTGACTACGCCTTATGTCATCGATTTCATAAAACTGGGCCAATTTGTACCGCTGGCAAGCTATCGGCTTGTTGTTTTTCCTTTCGATACAATAATCGAAAAGGCAGTTCATAACAGGCAGCTAATAGATAAAATTAGTGTTATTGCAAAATTTATTCAAAATAGGAATAACCAAACAAAAAAAACTAGACCATTCTTTTTCAAGATGTCTTTATTGAATTTGGGCACGTACAAAATGGTTGCTGCATTGCATAGCACGCTACAGCGTTTACGTTTCAAGACATTATTAATATTTAGGCAAAAACCTGTGTGTTTGCATAAATATTAATTTCTTGAAACGCATAAATCTGTAATGAAGGCCTGTGTTAGATAATTCAATGTAACTCAGAAAATTAAAACAATACAGGTTAATACCTTCTATCAATTTAATGCCGTACGTAATGGACTCGGCAGTATCATTCACGGTTGTCTTAAACTTAAACAATAATCCATCAACGTACGCCTTGTGTCCGGTGATCTTTTACGCTTATAGCATCTTATAGTGCACTATAAGACAGCCTTATGGCTTCCACTTTCTCCCATCATTGCATTATACACGCGTGTAATGAAATCTTAATCTGTTAGATCGAAGAAAGTAAATACTCCTTATTATGTTGGTAGCGACTCGCCATTAGTCGCGGAATGCAAATGATTACACGAATTAAATAATCGATAAGAGACTATTTTGTCGATGGGAGATAGCAAAGATTCTTGCTAAGTTGCTTCGCGGGAGTTTTTGGTGGGATCGCGTTGGAACATGTCACACGACTTTTTATTTTTATGAAATTTAGTGAAATAGCGAATAAAATTGTATAATTTTGGTAGTGAAATATGCAATTTAATTACGTGTGAGTGCACAAATGTAGTGAAGGTGAAATTAAGTGACTAACGTGGACTTTTCGTGTTCCCCCCTAAAACTCCTATTATGTTGTTGTAAAGTTACTACTGCTTTACAATGACTTTGAATTGACTGACTAAAGACGACCATGACTGTTTTGTAACTTCGTGCCCGATATCGGGCCATTTACTTGATCGAAAAGAAAAATTACTTGACACTGGCTAAATGCACAAACCGTGCGAAGCCAAAACCAAAAAAAAAAAAGTTGTTTCGCAAATCACAGTAGCTGCATCTTTGTTTTGTTCATATTTAGGTTCTGTGAAAGAGTATAAAGAAATTCATTCAATCATCCCTTTTTTTTTGTGTTATGGGATAAGATATTTTTTGATTTTTCAATAGTCAGATAACTTTTATCTGAAGAATAAATCTGACAGTTTGGCATATTTTCTATACAAAAGCTGTCAAACCGACATATTTATTCCTCAGATAAAAGCTATCTGACTAGTGAAAAATCAGCCCTTAGACATAGTATACATATGAAAGCATGCAAACTTAGACGAATAAACAAATATGAATTTAAAAACCATTATAACCACCAATCAATCAATTAACCAACCAACCAACCAACCAACCATTCAACCAACCACCAACAAACCATTTTAAATTTTTATTTTGATATAAGGATGTTCTTTATGTGTCAGTAGCCAGGAATAATTGCCTACCTACGGCCTAACCTCTTATAAAAGAGGCAGCCTTTAATTTTGCAGAAACGGTTCACAATGAAGTTAACTAAAAGAATCATTGAATTATACTACCAGCCAATTATTACCCCACTATAGGGCAAAGACCCGTTCTCATACAGAGAAGGTACGAGCATTGATCACCAGGCTTGCTCAAGACTAGGTATAAACAGGGTATAACAGAAACCCTATTGCTATCCTTAAGCACTAAAGATAACAGCTGGTATAAAATCAATAAACATAGTTGCAGCTCAAAATAAAATACTCTATGTGAGAATTGATAACAAATTTTCGGTTTCATATGTTTCTTAAATTCCAATCATAACAAACGTGTCACCGCACTACGTAGGTCGATAACTTTCCACGTTACTTGCTAATATCACGATAAATCTCTTCCGAGTGATGTGTTTATTTCAATTTGAAAAGTTCGGCTTCTGGTATCAATGTATTAAAAATTCTCATAGCTTCCGAACATGTAGAGACAGGATTAAAAAACCTTTCCAATATCGTTTCATATAGAAGCCGTACCCTTGGTATGTATATACCCATTCCGTTACACGTTGTATAGGACTACAGGGTAAATTTTTAACCAGTGCGTAAACTGTAACCATGAATTCAGCATATCATTCGAGACCCCTAGCGTAGACATTTTTCGTCAGTTATACAAAAAAAAAATGCTGTTTCATAGAAAAGTGAAATACCTACGCTATAAAAATATATGGAACTGCTGATTTTTTTTTTATAACCGACAGAAAATTTCTACGCTAGGTCTAGAATGATATGCTGAATTCATGGTTACAGTTTGCACACTGGTTAAAATTTTATCCTGTATAGAGTCTAGGTTTCTTCACGATGTTTTCTTTTAACGATGTCAGCAAAATTCAAGATAAACTCAGAAAGTACATTTGAATTGTAAAAGTTACACTAATACGAGTACTTGCCCTAATTTGAGGTTGTCTTCATTAAATGCATGCCGCTTGATGAAAACAGAGAGATATATAAATGAATGTGAACAATCATATAAATTAGAAACCGAATGTAATACAATAGCCACTTAGTTGTGCATAAGAGTAACAAAAAATAAATTCACTGAACCGGTAATCCGGAAGCCATCACGCATTTTTGGAAGTGATCGATTACTTAGCTGTATTTATTACGGACTGGTATTTTTTGTGCGCATTCAGAATCAATTGTTTTTTTCTACTGCAATAGAAGCATGGTTACGGTAAAATGTAAGGCAACAACAAATTATCTGCTGGAGATTTGTGTCAGTGTAATATGTCTATTACAGAAGTACCCATAGTACATCTACGAGTACCTACATGCCGCCAGTTATGATCTATAATCTGAGTAATATGAGACAGAGACAGTGTAATTTTGAGGATCATTACAGGCTCCCGTAGACCGATGCGACGAGACTTTAGTAGATCAATATCCATGAAGTTTTCATAGAAGTTGATTTATTAAGATCGCTGCGCGCCTGCCTGTGCACAATTGAGAAGACATTCTTTGTTTTCTCCATAGCTTTACACACCCGACATTGTTTCCTACGAATTAATGTCTACAGCTAAGCATGAGCTCCTGCCGGCTCAGCACGAGCACCGATTTGTGTACAATGTACAATAGGAGAAGATAGCTATGTTTTTCTATTAATAAAATTATCACAGTTATGCTTTCTAAACGAATCATGATTTTGTAGATAATCGTTTATACTTTGTGGCCGTCGAGTAGAAAGTTTGTTGTCAGTGTGATTTTGACAGTTTGGCAAGAAATATTCTTCTGAAATAGTCTACATTTATAAGAACCTAGAAAAAATCATTAGAAACGAAAGACAAAATTACAGATTGTAGAAGGATATCTACGGTGCGATGTTAAAAAAGGGAGAAACGAAATGTCACTTTGTATTGAAAAAGCACTGTTTACTCTTCGTAGAATTAAAAAACGTCATGGTAAGCCTGCTGGATTCAATTCCAGATAGAAAAACCAAATAAACTTTTGCCTGACCAGGCAGGCAAAAGTTTATTTGGTTTTTCTATCTGGAATTTCTCAATAGCAGTAATTCCCGGAGTCTGAATTTGTGCCCGGTTTATAGGAATAGGCTGGCCCTTCGCCTATTACATGGGACTTAAAAATAACTGGCGAAATGTGGATGAACTATAGGTACACCTCTTCCCAACCCTTAGCGGAAACAAGGCGTGATGTTATGTTTAAGATCATTTTCTTTGAAGCTATTACCAGCCATGGAATATACACCATGAAATTTTAATGCTTGTTTTCCCGCGGGAGAACAACTTGCCATAAGAAGTACTTTCGAAGCATAGAGTAAAAGTAAAAAAATAAAGATTTTTTGTTTGAAAGTTATTAAAAAAATATTCATCAACTCGATAAAACACTACTCAATATTAACACTAGACGTAACTTCTAGATACTACCCGAATCGCACGCACCGCCGACAAAGGGAACAGCGATGCATAAATGTTCAAAGCAAAGTAAACTCTCGCACGTGGTGATTTTTCACAATGGTTAATCTGCCATTTTTTGTTTCTAATATTTTATTGGTTTCTAAAACGATTCTATTACGAAGACAAAACCATTTCGCTGCGGGAAAATAACCATTAAAATTTCTCGGTGTATAGCTAGCATTTCCTTCAGTTACTCTATCCTTCCAAAGCTAATACCGTCGACGTGATATCTCAACGGCTAACTGGCCATTGTATTGCCGACCATTTCTGTGCACCCATACTCTAGCTTGACCTATATCTCCATAACAATAAGGTCGTTAGTCTTTCTCAATATCACGATATCCTGTTAACAAATAATGTGAACGTTTGCAATCCAATGCACAGGTGAACTAGGCTCAATAAGTGACTGTGGCTTATCAAAAATGAACCCTGTTCTTTTCCATTAAAGCTGGTTACTGAGTGCTTAAATATTTGAATACAATGAAAATATATTTCAATTTGAAGTGTGAAGGTGTATAAACGTGATCAGCGTTGTCAATCGATGTAACGATCGCTGTGTTGATTTATGTCGAATTCATTGAATTAATTTCTTATTTCATGTTGATCAATGGTGGAGGGGCTTGTGGCCAAGTAATGAAAGCCGCACGGATCGATCAATCAGGTTAAGCTGCGCTTGCCGCGTTTGGTCCGTGGATGAGTGACCATCTTTACATACCAAGACCCCTCCGTGCCTCGGAAAGCACGTTAAGCCGTTGGTCCCGGCTGTCATTTGTGGATCTTTGACAGTCGTTACGGGTCGTCAGAAGCCCGAAAGTCTGACAACCAGTCTTACCAAGGGGTATCGTATTACCCAGTAACTGGGTTGTGGAGGTCAGATAGGCAGTCGCTCCATGTAAAATACTCACCGGCACGGAAACTTGGCCACTTGTGATTTTGCTGATTATTTGCATAAAAAAATTTGCATTTGCATTTATGACAATAAATTAAGGGTAAAGTGGCTTTAATACGTGTCTCTTATTCTTGAAGAACTTAGAAATTAAAAGATTACCTCACCAATAAATCAGTTTTTAAAATCACGCACTTTCACTGAAATTAGGAATTTTTCACTATAAATTTAAAAACACTACAAAATAAAAAATAAGGTCTTTTTCGTTATTGTCTATACGTTTTAATATCGGGTGTTTCCTCCTCTAGCCCTGATTACTGCCTGCATTCGATCTGGCATTCTTTGGATGATGTTTCGGACATCAACTTGCAGTATACTGCGCCAAGCGGCCAGCGCTGCAGTTCGGAGCTGGTTTAGAGTTTCCGGCGGGTTGGAGCTGGACTTAATCTTTCTTTTGAGCATGTCCCAGATATGCTCAATTGGGTTTAAGTCTGGACTACGAGCTGGCCATTGCAGTTTTTGTATGCCAACCTCTTCCAGATATTCTTCAACGCAATGTGCAACGTGTGGGCGTGCATTATCGTGCATTAGGAGGAATTGGTCGTGTCCAATGAACCACGAATATGGCATTACGTGTTCCTGAAGAACTTCCTCGATGTATCGAACAGCTGTTAGCCGATTATAGACGATAACCAACTCTGTACGTGCGTCGGAACTTATACCTCCCCATACCATTATTGAGCCTCCATGGAAACTCACTGTTTGAGCGGTAGTAATGGGTAAAAACCGCTCTCCTCTTCTTCGCCACACTCGTTCTCGACCATCTGGTGAACGTAAAGCTATTCGACACTCGTCTGTGAACAGTACTCTAGCCCATTGCTCGTGGGTCCAGTTAACGTGTTCTCGTGCGAAGTGAAGTCGAGCTACTCGGTGCTGTCTGAGAAGTTCTGGACCTCGTGCTGGTCTACAAGCTTTTAAATTGACTTCCTCCATTCGTCTTCTCACCGTACGCTCACTAACATTAACGCCTCTCACAATTTGAAGACGCTGGCGTATTTCAACAGCGGTCAGGTAGCGGTTTCTCAAAATCTCCAGGACAATAAAGCGGTCGTCTCGGGCCGATGTGCACCTTACGCCTCCACTGCCTGGCCTGCGGGTGTACTGGCCTGTCTCCTGGTATCTTTTAAGGGCATACTGCATTAATGACCGTGGTACGTTAAGAGCAATAGCAACTTCACGCTGTGTCAGCCCTTGGTTAATTAACGCAACGGCTTGTGAAACCTGTGCTGGTGTTAGAGGCATTTTTATAGCTTTTAAAGCACCTTTACTTATTGAATTAAAAGCACAAAATCACAATAATTCAAAAACCAAACAGTAAACTTTTCACAACACAAATTTAAAACGTGAACTTAGTCGCTCAAATGACCCGATTCAACTGTAAATTAAAAGTTTCGTCGTGGTGCACTTAAACATAATGGATTACCCTCTTGAACTAAAAGTAAACATTTTTTGACATACCTGCACAACAAACATTCATCAGAAACACTTAAAACTTTTGCTATCGCGAGATAAGCGCTTGGCCAAGATTCCGTGCCGCTGAGTATAAAAATATTAGCTTTCTGCACTCCTTCTTCATTATAAACTTTAACTGTGCCAAATCTCATACTCTTCCGTCTGCGTAATTTTCGTAAAAAGTGATACAAAGTTTTTGCTTCACGTATTAATACAGAGATAGATTATAACTAACACAGATACCAGTCAGTGTTCGATCTTTTGTTTTTAATTATTATGTTTGACTTCATGTATAAATCCCAATAAAATGTCTATGATGTTTGGCTGGTGCTTCTTCCTGACCCAACCATCACTGGGCCATACCAATGTGCCCTAAAGTCACACATGTGGAACATTTTTAGTTGTAAGACTACCATGGTAGGCTTAGAACAGTCAGTTGAGGATCAGTCCCGTAGTATTATTACAGTGTCTACTGAAAATTCAACTATCATTTTCAACATCGTCATTGTTTTACCCTCATACCATTTTTTTTGGGGTCGTCAAGACAAGTCTTTTTCTTCCATCCCTCTCTATTAGTCATCATCTCGGTAGTCAGCCCCATTTAAAACCATATCATCTTTCATACAGACCATCTATCGTTACTTTGTTCTTCCCCTTCTGTTATAGCCATCGACATTCATACCTTATACTTTTACCATGATCACATTATCTGATGATTTGTTCCACTTCTTTGTAGCCATGTACTCCATTGCAACATGCATGATGGTGTTACAGTTTCAATTTCTGATTAGATTCGATCAGCAAAGCTTCTGAATACTCCAAATAAAGATTTAACCATCAATTTCATTGTAACTGGAATATGACTGCATAATTACGACACTGTCTGCCAAACCACTCTGCAACAAAGTTGTTAGGATCTCCACAAGTGGTGACAGTTTCGAATTTTAATTAACTGTCTAAAGCTTCTGATTCATCATCTTATGCAAGCAAGCTGTCTTAGGTTTGATGTTCAACGATTCCGATTGATTATAATGCTAATTAGCGTAACAGGTATAGCCATTTACGTCAACTAGTTATTAATAACTATATAATAATATGTTTTACGATGCCACAACATGTGAACTATTCATAATTTGTTTTGAGTCTAAATAAATTATGTGGTCGTTTGGCAAGTTGAAGCAAATTCAATCTTCTTTTGGAGTATAATAAACGATGATATGGCTAGAAAGGGGTCAATACTGAGATAGGTCGATGGAATGAATACTCTTTAAATGTATTTATAGATATAAATGTAGAATTTTTACATAGGGTGACATAATGGACGGTATTATCGCTAAAAGCGCTATTTTAAAGACGACTTTAGGATGAATTAAAGGCAGAATGAGACAATACCGCAGATAGACCGTGGTGTATCTTTTACATATATTTGAGACGGTGGCGGAATAGAGACGAATAGAAGGAAACATGATGGTTACGACGACACCAAATCAATAGCAACAAGAATGAAAGGATAGTGAATTTTGCTAAGCCAATAAAATGATAATGCTTGTACAAAAAAAAGGTTGATAAACAATCGTTTATACAAAAAGAAAAATCACAATTATTTAAGTTTAACCCGACGTTCTCAATAAGAAAAGGCTGAATTTCATTTATTGATTTAAAATAAACTATCACTAACTATAATTTAAAAAAAACTGGTAGTCCGTTGCATCCGGTTAGACTGGAAGCCTTTTGTTTTTTTTTTATTACGACGGGAAATCCTCAAGGGCGGAGGGGTCTGTCAGACTCTTACTGACTAAAACCACCCCGGTGTTCCGTCTCTCACTTGCACCGGGGATCACGGGAACTAGTGTGACTTCCGCGATCCCCGGCTAGTGCCGGCCCGCCTCTGCGAGCCACCTCGCGATAGAGGGGGAGTGAGGTGTTAAACTCCCCCCTACGTCATAGAGAGGCGCGCATGGAACAGTACGCGCTGCCATCTTGGGTCCTAAGAAGTAGGGGTTGATAGATTTCCCCAGATCTGTCGCCCCTGGACCCATTTAGGGGGGCTGGAAGAGGGCGTTATCCGCCCTCCGCCGACGCCTGGTGCGTCTGCTGCGGATCGGGTTACCGGAAGCAATCTCCCGCTCCCTCTCCGCAGCCTCCTTCTGCGACATGACTGTTTCGCAGAAGGATACCACCGCGTCCCAGGACTCCTCGCTGCCGACCATCGAGTCGACAATGGCCGGCAGCGACAGGTCACTGCCGACTCCTGAGATGAGGGCACGGCGCGGCTCCTCCCAAGCGGCACACTCTGCCAGCGTGTGCCACGCCGTGTCTTCCCGACAGTCAGACTGGAAGCCTACCTCAACATAGTTGGGAAAAGGATAGGCAAACCATGATGAAAATGATTCAATTAAACTATCATAAATTCAGTTTAATGACTTTTACAGTATTTGTTTCACGTGTTAAGAAAACCATTATAGGAATATTTTCTCGAAACTAAGGTTTCTTGTTTATAAGCATCCCTAATGGTTTAAAAATAAAACGAATAAGCATTACGACACAGCAGCTAGCACCCTTGATAAAAAGCATAACAAAGGCGCGTTATAATCGGTCGCCATACTATTCAGGTTATGTTTTCCAATTTGCAAACTTAGGGTTATCACGCTTTCAGAACTGCATTTTTATTACTAAGTCGTTTTTCTTTATTTTTCCTGTCTCCCAAAAAATGTTAGCGCTCCTGTACCATTTAGTGTTAGCTGAAAAACGTTTCAAGACAAAATCTATTGTAATGCAACACAAAAATACCACACTATTTTAGTCAGAAGTCTTGAGCTGGCAGTTATTAAACTACACTTAGGTACACCGTTTAAAAAACAACAAAATAATAAAATTAAGAAACATTTTCATCACTATCCAATTATTTTAGAGGCAATCTTTAGTAACCCTATTGTCGTGTCGTAACATCACCTTGTCTTGTACAATGGACTCTTGACTTTAGCTTAACGCTCTGTATACATTTCATTGTTAATAGCTTTGTAACGCCATTTTATGCCTCGGTAGGTTAAATCTATAAGGCATTATGGACATATTCTGCGCTCTCGATTACTACTGAAATGATCTCGATGGAGGCTTTATTGCGATTTCATTGTAATAAAAATAGTTTAAAATCTAGGTGGATTAATATTTTACGGTTCGTTTATTGACTTTTTTTAGATTGATTAGGTTTATAAAATTTATATTTTTGAAAGTTAAACGATAATATTATTTGACCTGTTAGTAATAGTAAATATTTAAATAAATTAAATTTTTCAGGTTTGTAACTATTGAGTCATATTTGTCATTTTTTAAATTGAAATTGAGTTTTGAATAGTGATTTTTTTTTTGATTATTGCCTTCGGGTTTCGTCATAATCAGCCTACATTAGTAGTTGGGACACAGGGCAGTAATCCACGCGGGCCCAGTTCGGGTTCCTAGATGTCACATGCCTTCGAATTCTTGGTTCCATACAGACATGCCGGTTTCCTCTTGATGTTTTCCTTAACTGTTTTGAGTGCAGTGGTTATGAAATTACTACCACAAAGTAAAGCGCCTGCCGGTTCAAACCCACGACCTACAACTGGTTAGTTGGGCCCGTTAGGACTAGACTGCTCTCGGGTTTCTTAATTCAAAAATCTTCTAGTTCTAGGATAGTTCTTGCTATTTATTTCACGTCTTCTTTTTCTGTAATTTTATTCAGATTCTGAACATCACTTACGTTGCCCAAGTCGGTTACAGAACTTAGCGATGGAAAGTTTAAAACTCACATCAAACGTGTCCTTATCAAAAAAGCATATTATACGATAAAATACTACGTTGAAGACAGGGAATTTTGGCATTAACTCCTTCTGCACACGTGGCTTCCCTGGTACCTCATTAACAGCATAACTTTGTGAGAGTCTATTAACTGCTTCCAAATTACAATGTTAATTTTTAGTATTTTTATTTTTTACACTTTCTGACATATTTTCGTCATTTTTGACATTATACATCACTTCTAATATTAACTATTTGTTAGTGATTCTCATGAAAATCATGTCACTTTGTTTAAATAGGTTGATCTTACTAATGTAGATTCTTTTACATATTGTGAACGGGAGAACGTTGTAGGCCTTACAAGTCTGTAAGGCCTACAACGTTCTCCTAAAATAAAGAATAGAAAATCGTCTATAAATCTAGTCAGATTTATAGAAAATTTTCTATTCTTTATTTTCATTCCTCTAGGTACCTGGTATTTATTGACAGGCCTGCACTGTCCTCCCATACCCATAATCACTGTAATTTGAAAACATTGTAAAACCCAATTATTTTTAAAAGAGTAACCGTGCAGTTTCTTGCCGGCTCTTCTCCATAGGAAGTGACAAATTGGAACTGTGCACCTAGCTTCTGACGATTCATAAGTGCCCTTGCAGGTTTATGTGAAATAAAATATTTTGATTTGATTTGATTCGACTTAATCTATCAAGATTGGTAAAAATGCACAAAATTACAGATATAAGTATGTCATAATTAAAACAAAACTGTTCTTAAATTAACACTCTCTAACGTGACTAGTATCGTGTCACAAGACATAGATAAGTCAAACTTAGTCTTGTCTACAAGTTAGATAAGATCTGCTGAGTCGTGGCTACTACTTAGTCACTCTGCCATTATAAACTAGCTAGACTCACGACTTCACTCGTTCCCAGTTCCTTATACGTCTAATATCAATTGCTCAGTCACAGGGGCTCGCTCTATTCGCGATAACATCAATTGTAGTAACCCTACTGTTTTGTTACATAAGTTGAACATTATAATTAAGTAGAAAAAAAAGGAAAGGAAGGAATTATATTTGTAATTATTGACAAAGTACTCGGTTCAAAACTTAACTAAATAAACCTGCGTCAACTCTTTTTTTTTTTCTGGGTGGGAAATCATCAAATAACTTCTCCCGCTCTGGGCGGAGCGGGAGGGCGTGTCAGACTTTTACTGACTAAAACCCACCCGTGTTCCCTCAGTTGCCTGTGTGCCAGGGTCGGCGGTATCTCTTTCGAACAACCCGCACCCCTGGCAGGCATCGGCCCTTGCGGGCCCCATCAGTTGTTGCTGGCATCTCTTTGAGGCGCGCGTGGAACACAACGCGCCGTCGACCCGGGCTTGGTCCTTACCGGACAGCGAGCTACCCATTACTCGCCGTCCGCAAGCCCGTGCCTACAGTGGCCGGGAATCAGCCTGGGATTCCCGACGCCCAGGGCGTCTCCTGCGAAGGCCACGGCTGTGAGGGCATGTACTGCATCTCCCTCACGTGCGCCGCCTCCCTCTTTGCGAGCATAACTGCTTCGCTGAAGGAGGCGACTGCTAGCCATGCACTCTCGCTCCGTACCATGGCCTGGACCAGGGTCGGACGCGAGAGATCGCCGCCGCCGATCACCTCCACGAGGACACGGCGGTGCTCCGCCCAAGCCGGGCAGACCTCCACCTTATGCTCCGCCGTGTCCTCAGGGCGATCTTCGCAATGGAAACACCCGGGCGTTTCCTCCCGCCCTATCCTAAACAGGAACCTCCCGAAACATCCATGTCCGGTGAGGACCTGTGTCAGGCGGAAGGTGAGGCCGCCATGCCGCCTCTCAAGTCACTCCTCAAAGAGGGGACTTACCGCCGCAATCGTGGCGTGCCCATGCATCAACTCTTCAAGGCCTAGACCAGGGATGGCGAACCTCTTATCCTCTGCAAGCCATTTTTTCCAAAATAATATTTAATATGGCATTGACGTGCCAACAAAACAATCTTGACAATTGACTACTAGAAAAAAAAAAAAAACTAAATACTTTCACAATAATTGGCAGTCTTTATTTGCAAACAGAAATAGACTTGTACGTACTATTGTACAGTAATCAACATCACACCAGCTTATTTATATGAAAGAACAAATTAGTGCAACTTCTGGTGTCTGGTATTAGGTTCATAGGTATATTAACTTTTAGCAGAATGCAAGCTGAACTGGAATCAAGTGACATAGGTACGGTTTTTGAAAGTAACGACTGAGCATAGAAAGAAGATGAACGCTCAGATTTCTATGTTTGTTACTGTGACTTAGGCTGTCGTGCTCAAATTATTTTGTTGCGTGCGACCAAAGGCACGCGTGCCAGTGGTTCGCCATCCCTGACATAGACAAACTAACATTCGATCAGCGATAACGATGACGGTATGCCAAATATACATTGGCTTGACATAAGTTACCGAAACGCTTAATGTCGATCTTGTTGAAAGTTGTCACAGAAATACGATACGCTTTCAAAGCGACTGCCAGAGTACTAGTATTTTACATGGAGTGACTGCCTATTTGACAACCAGTTACTGGGTATTACGATACCCCTCGGTAAGACTTCCAGACTTCTGACGTAATTCGTGAGGACTGTCCACAAATGACAGCAGAGACCAACGGATTGTTCTGCGTTCCGAGGCACGAAACGGTCTCGGTATGTAAAGAATGTCAAGCGGTAGGTAATGATTACAAAAAAAAACTCTATTGCCCAAAATCTATGCCCACAGCCCATGCCGTTGACAAACATAAATATTTATGCACTGATTTTGTAGTGCATAGTGAAATGTACGCAAAAACTTGCTTGTTTCACTTTTTTCTAAAGAGAATTGCTCTTGGCCGCCAGTGACCTTCGGGTTATCGCTGAGGCGAAAAGGTCATTGTTTGAGTTGTTTGATCTAGAATATGTGCTTTTAAGAGCAGCGATGGCTCAGTGGTAACAACCGCGACTTACGAGTTGTAGGTCGTAGGTTCGAACCCAGATAGACACTTTACTTTGTGTAAATTATTTCATCACCACTGCTCCCAAAACGGTCAAGGAAAACATCGTGAGGAAACCAGCATGTCTTAGAACAAAAACTACGAACACATGTGACATAATCTACCAACCCGTACTGGGCCCGCATGGTGGATTATGGCCCACTCCCTCTCGCCGAGAGGAGGCTTGTCTCCCAGCTTATATGCTTTTAGAGAAATAACATGTCCATTCTATTTCTTCTTCTTTTAGGATGGCAAAGATGTTAAATGAGTGGGGTCTAGTAGACCACGCCATTCCCAATCAGTGAAGATTTTTAGGCCCTCAGAAGGGCAGGGGTATGGACACTTTTGTCACTCCAACATATATGGGATGTGGTTTGGTCAGGAGCACCGCAATCGAGCTGGGTTTTTCTAGATTTCTGTTGCAAAAGCTGAAATGGTGGAAAACAGAAAAACAATGATTCAATTGCTATTATCAAAATCTCTTACCTAGGTATATAACGTTACGTTTATGTTTTCACGGAATCGAAATAAATATGATAAATATTTATGAGGCTGAAAGTAGAAAAAAAAATGTTTTATTCGTCTTGTCGATGACAATCTAAAGAGAGATAGCTGGTAAATACAAAAAAAAAAATACATAAAAAGCCCTTTATTATATGTGTTAATTATGCTCGTTCATAATATACAATACAACTACCAAAGAATTCAGTAGCACTCTGCATTTCAATGAACTCAACAATACAATAAGAATAAATTCCTCCAATCTAATTTTCATGCGAGTCCGTTATTATGTACGCAGTTACGCAGTAAGTATGAATTATTATAATTAATGGTCCTACATGTAGATAACGTATTTCACACTTATTTTTATTTCATTACACCTTATCCGGATTAAAAGAAATATATGCAAACATGTACTTACAAATGTTTTTATGCGGTATAATAAATTATGACAGTAATTATTACCTACTTTTACATACTTATTCATTATGATTTATAATATGTTCGGGCCTTATTTGCCATTTAATACCGGATCTATGTTTATTTTTATTTTTTTTGTGTTATCTGACAGTTTCAAAGCCACGTACGCACCTATCTTATTTAAAACTAGCTTTTACTCGCGGCTCTGGCCGTGTGGATGTCGGTTATCGCGTAAAAAAGTAGCCTATGTCCTTCTCCATATCCCAGGCTATCATATACATAGACATACGCCTCCCCCAAAAGGGGGGGATTTGCCCTTATCGCCACGCTTGACAGGTGGCTTGGCGATCGCAGTATGGTGGTCAAATGCATAGAGAATGCTGCTGCCCATTCTCTAGTAAGTCCCTTAGTCGCCTTCTACGACACCCACGGGAAGAAATGGGATGGTACTATTCTTTTACATCCGGCACGACACGAAACTCCCAGGCTATATATCTGTCAAATTAAATTTCGATCGGTTCAGCGGTTTAGGCGTGAAAGCGTAACAAACAGATAGACAGAGTGACTTTGGCATTTATAATATTAGTAGGGATTAACGGAATTAATTAATTTAATAACTAAAAGACTGCTAAAGTGTGAAACCTAAAAAAACTGAGAAAAATTCCATATCCAGCTTGGAAAAAAGTCACGAACATCGCAATTCAAGTCAAAATATTTTCTACAATCCCATAACAAACCCATTGTTATTTCTATTAGTCTTTATACAATGAACGTTCTTTAGTCTCTACATAAAGTCGATTGGGGTCAAAGGTGACTGCGCAACATTGACTCTATCACACTTGACACTCCACAATGAACTTTACATTCATAATCTCATTATATGCAACGATTCGGTAACTGGAGAAACAAAAAAATCTTTGGCAAGCAGCAAGATATCAAGATTCAGAACACCAAACACTTTGATGCAGAATTTTTTTTATTAGTTAATATCCATTAAAAAATACTGATTTTTATTGAACAAAAATAATGTCATTGAAAATACACAAAAATCCATATTCAGCTTAGAAAAGAAGCCTTATACATTGAAATTCAGACAAAACATTTTCTATAGTCCCATAATAACAAATCCATTGTTATTTCTATAATCTCTATGAATGTACGCTATAGTCTCTACATAGCGCCAATCTGGGTCAAAGGTGACCGCGCCACTTTGACTCTATCACTTTTGACACTCTACAATGAACTCTACATACATAAACTCATTTTAAAAATGCATAATATTATTGCATTTGCATTTTTGTTTGTTATGCAAATTTATTTGTGAATGAAAATGCAGATATTGTTTATGTAGGTCGTCATTGTAACGTGTTTTGTAGCTAGAACGGGTTTATTCGATCATTAATAAAAATAATGATATTCAACAGACCAACATCAAAGCTTCGTCCAAAAGGATTATTCAACGGATAACCGTGGCAAACATATTCTATCAACTTTATGAATGAAAATAAGCTGAGTACTAGGTGTTTGTTCTTATTTTATTCCCGGATCAGCACTTAAGGCGGAGATTTCTGGAAAACGCTCAAAAAGGTGTTTTTTTTAAAGCAGTGTATCTCTTTAACCGTAAATCATTTAAAAAAATATATATGATATTTTTAAGTCTATTTGCATACAGTGATGGACTCAAAATATAATTAAACATACTATAATGCAACAAAAAAAATCATCAAAGTCACCTTTAAAAGTAGTTTATCCCTTCAATAACAATTGTAATTTTAATAAAAATATACCATAAAATTTCAAATGCCAAACTGCATCCAGTGATGGATTATTTATTATTAAATAGATAATTTATATAAATTAATATCTAATTTCATACGATTTTATTTGTATTTTTACGACATACGTTTGCTCATTTGTTATTTGAATTTGTTACAAGAGATTTTAACCCGTGTCGGATTGCAATAAAAACTATTATCGCTTATAGTGACAATATTTAAAGTTACCATGCCCTTAACTCAGTGCGATCCAGTCTGTCCCTTGCTTCTGTTTCTCCCCCTACCAGCGATGCCCTAAGCCGAGGTCCGTACCACACAGGGGGTGCCCTTAGCGAGCAGTCACTATAGTTTTAAGTTCTTAAACCCTGGTTGGTAGCCCTAATTTAATAAGGTTATCACAGGCAAGTCCGGTTATGCAGCCGACAACATACGATTGACAAGGACATAGATTGAACTGCGAGATGTCATTCTCAAAAAAAAAAATAGGACAGGCACACGAAGGGTTCTTACCTCCGTACAGTGGCGAAGCTACAATTTTTATAAGAGGGAAGCCGAAGAAAAAATTGTTCACTTCTCATAAACTCTAGATAACATCAAAGTTCAGTAATTCCTTTACATTTTCTAAATTTAACGGCAGCTATAGTCGGAATTCTTGGTTAAAACATAATAAAATGGCATTTTTGTAATGTTTTGTAAACTTATACGATGTTTTACGCTGGTATTGAATATCTGTAATGTGATTTGATACACACACACGTGTTACATATTGTTTGGCAATAGTAGACACTATTCTTAGTGTCAAACACTCTTCTGAGTGTTTCTTCCAAAGGGAAACCGATAGGAATCGGGTTATATGGAGGCTGCGTCAGTACAATATTTAAGACTGCTATTTAAAAAAAAAACTTTAGTAATAAGATCGACTAAGACACGCCCGAAAAAACACTTGTTATATACCTTCTTTAATTTTTAACTTAATTTTACTTTTATTATTTAGCGCCAGTCTTACCAAGGGGTATCGTGCTACCCAGTAACTGGGTTGTGGAGGTCAGATAGGCAGTCACTCCATTTAAAAAGCTGGTATTCAGCTGCGTCCGGTTAAACTGGAAGCTGACCCCAACTATGTTGAGGGTATCTGACGATGATGATATAGCGGCCATAGCAGTGCACTCTCCGTGAAAATTGCAAGTATCTATCTATTACAGTTCAAGAGATACAGATGGCGAGATGGACAGACAGCAGAGACTTATTATTATCATTCCGTTAGGTACCTAAAAAGCACTTAACAAATAACTCAAGTTATCCGTCAATTAAACTTATTATTACATATCTACGTCATACTAAAAGCGCGGAAGGCGTTGTGTAACATATTATTTTCAACGATTTCCTGCATCCGCCAGAACCCTTTCCATTACCTACAAAATGACTGATTAGCACCATGAACCACATACAACATGCCTGGCAACCATACATTATGTCTAATCTGATCTCATACAAATCATTCATACCCACTGGTCTAATAAACATGTCAGGCCAAATTAAGCCACCATAATCAAGGGAATTGCGACCCTATTGTGAGAACACTAAGACGTGTGCGGTTTGACCTTGTCAGGGTACGGTCATGTCATGCTGACAGCTTATCGGCCTATCGGCTGACCTTCGGCTTGGCCTCACAGGTATGTACCTCAAATTATTACCTTTGTTCTTTCGGGGTTCAACTTCTCTATAAATCATATTGAGTGTGTCAATAAGGCAATGAATATTTACGAGAAAATGTTTAGAGGCTTTATTATTCACTAGCACTTTATCCGCGTGAGTTTTATAGCTCATGTTACTCCGGAATAATGCAGCTTTCCTCAGATGAAAGATTTTTAAATGAATGAATGAATGAAATGCACCGATCCCAGCGCGGTTTGACTAGACTCGATTAATCGAATGAACCCCAAGATTTGCATTAGCTCCTGGGCCTTTATTTCATGGTGCTACAGAGGCGATTGCATATCAAGAGGTAGACCGGGGGGCGCTGTAATGGTCGAGGAGACGTGCCCTTAGGAAAGGATTGCTAGCCTACCAGATATGCATACTAGAGTAAGCATTGGACTAGTGGAGAGACAGGTAGTATTTATATATATAGGAGGGCATCCTTTCACGACAGTGCTGGCATGTTGATTCAGGTTGAACTTCATTGAAGAGGTTCAACTGTTTTCTCAGCTCTTTTCTTTGCCGTTGCTTCGCTATGTTCTGTATTGTTGTTTTCATAGTCGTTTTCTGAGTTCTCGCTGCTATCAGTTTCAGTTTTTTTATATATATCGCTAGCCGCTTTCTTGATCTTATTTCTGTCTCCAGCCATGTCTATCCAAAACTTGATTCCAATATCGAAGTATTTCATGTCCTGTTTTAGGTTGTCGTTCCATGTGTAAATAGGTCGTCGGACCTTCTTAGATTTGGCCTTGTACTGCATTGCTGCATGCAATAGATGTGGTTTATCCCGTCTGAAGACGTGTGCTAGGAAGCACATCCTGTGATTCTTGATGCGTCCGTGAAAGAATTTTTGAAATCGGTAAAAAACAATCAAATCAGTCCTCTTTATAGTGTAGAATGTGATTCATGCTATATCGAAACGGTTTCCTTATTATTAAAATAAGGAATCCGTTTCGATACAAAACTAGTCAGGGTCGGACATCCTTGATAACAGCACTCATAATTTCTTTGAAGGGGCAGAGGAGTATCTTTAGTAAGTACACTCACATTTCGCCAGTTACTTTTAAGTCCCATGACATATCCCACGGCATCATAATTATATCAATTTACACATATCACACATCTATCATCTATCTACATATCTATGTATGTAAGATGATTTTTGAAACTGTTTTGTTAATAGTAGTAACATCGCATTGGCGCATCATAGCTGTTAGAGTGTTATGTACGAAATTTTAAACAAATAAATAAATAAATATCCACCAAACAGGCCACAAGTGCAGACTCCATCCTGCTGTTGAAAAAATCATCTAGGAACCCAGTAAATATTTGCCCACCTGGGTATAGACAGGACCCCACCAGAACCAAGTTCCGCAAAAAAAAAATAAGGGAAAATAGTATGAAGTTAGCATAGAAAACTGATAGGTATTCTTTATTTTTAGACTCTTTCTCACATAATGTAAGTACATACGTGAATCACGAATAAAAAAAAACCTTTACATCTATACTCCGCCACGGGTATATGTCTCAAGCAATTATCCCTTCATAAACATAATGACGGTACCTATATCCTTGCAAGCGGGGTTTCCTTGAAAAGAAAACAGTTCACTGCTCGCTGCCCGACCTTTTATATCAGATCCGTAAACGTGAATATAATAGGCGTCTCGTTATCAATGCTTTTAGAATTAATTATGGCATACAATATTACATGACGGTGGGTTTTTGAACCGGAACATGAAGTGATTTATAAAAACCTTATTGCTGACAATGCCAGATTTATTACAATCAATTTTTAATGATTTAATGACACCACATTCAGATTGTCAGTTACCTGAAAGCCATAATGATTTTGGTAATGTTTGATTCTATGTACTTAGTCGTTCAAATCAAATCAAATCAAAATATTTTATTTCACATAAACCTGCAAGGGCACTTATGAAACGTCAGAAGCTAGGTGCACGGTTCCAATTTGTCGCTTCCTATGGAGAAGAGCCGGCAAGAAACTGCACGGTTATTCTTTTAAAAATAATTGGGTTTTACAATGTTTTCAAATTACAGTGATAATAGGTATGGGAGGACAGTGCAAGCCTGTCAATAAGTACCAAGTACTTAGAGGAATGAAAATAAAGAATAGAATTGTTGGGTCACTTATAACCCCAAGTTCACCGGTAGATGGTTGTGGAAGGTCTTGTGCCTAAGTAATAACAGCTACACGGGTCGATCGATCAGGTTAAACTACGTTTGCCGGTGTTGGTCAGTGGATGGGTGATCTTCTTTACATAATAAGACCCCTCCGCGCCTCGGAGAGCACGTTTATCCAGGATTTACCATTCGTGGATTTTTGACTGTGGTTTCGGGTCGTCTGAAGCCCGAAAGTCTGATAACCAGTCTTACCTTACTAAAAACTACCTAACTGAGTTGTCTACACAAGATAGGCAGTCACTCATGTAAAATACAGGTATTGAGCTGGATCCGGTAAGACTGGAACCCGACCCCAAAATACTTGGAAAAAGGTTCGGCAGATTGTCCGGTGAACAATGAATGTGGCTTTAGCCCAAAATATCAGTTACAACCCACCCACAACGTGTGAGTTTTCTCTGTTTCTGTAGACGTGTCCATGAGGAGCACTTGCAAAAATACAGTTTTGCGAAATAGCGAAATAGTGGTAGTCAATACTTTACATATATCTATACATAGTGACATTTTAGTCGTCTTACAAAGGTGATCTACTCAATGTATCCATCATAAAATACCTCTAGGCGCGATTAAAATATTGTTACCATTAATTAATTTAATAGGTAGGTACATAGAAAAATAAATAATGCTTTACAATTATGAAACACCCTCCCTGTTAATAATGTTAGTAGAAGTTATCTACCTACCTACCATTACGTTTCATCATTAATTCCATCTCCATAACAGGGTGTTTCAAACTACGTCATGCGTGAATGATATATTTTTTTTTTTTATTAAGCGAATGTTCAAAAATATATATATATTTTTAAAATAAATGATTTAGTCATTGGATACATGAAGTAGGCTGCCGTTGTAAGACGACTAAAATATCACGGTGTATATAGCTTTAGATGTCAATGATTTTCTCTTACCAGTATCCAGAAAACTGCCATAGTTTATGACCATTTGACAATTAACTCAATGTGAATTTAGCAGGTGTGCGCAACCAAATACTGTCTGGACTTAAAATGACAAAAACTTTAAAAGAAAGCAATTAACTTGTGCTCGATATTTCCCCAGTTCTTATTAATTCTTATGTAAAGTCCCTTGTTAGTAAGCGTAATAGATCTAGTGTCCTTAAGAATTTCCAAGAACGCTTGGACGGCTTGGCTCGTTGGTATACTTTCACGAAATGACTTTGACAAGAATAATTATAAGGTTTTAACCAAAGTAAAAACCTAAATATACCTACCAAATTGACGTTATTATAATTCCGGGTTAAGTATATTAATTATTATAATTAGTTAAAATAATAATACCAACACCTGAGGAGGCTCTCGTTGGGCATCTGGATCAAGGGCCTGATTCAGAAAGCGGTCCAACTTCTTGACACGGCTCGCATTGTTAGGAGGTTCCTCTCGCTGGAGCCCTAACCGCCGGTAGCTTGGACCCTGTTCCCGATACCGGTGGGCTACATTTTTTTTTATTTTGAAATATTTCTATATTTTTTAATACTAATATTTTAAAATGTAATTTAAATGTATTTTTAGTCAAATAAAGGAAATATAATTATATTTCTTTGAGATTGTAGCAACTGTTACTACTGAACAAACCAAGTTTTATTTAATGCTGTTACTAGCTTTTGCCAGCGGCTTCGCCCGTGTGAAGGTCGGTAATTATCCCACCAGGAACCAATTACCGAGATAAAAAGTATCCTTAGGATACTTATCGTACTACATAATATATATTATAACGGATTTGCATGAAATTTGGCACATAGAGAGATTATAACCTGGATTAATACATAATACCTATTAATATAGGTTTTACAACCTGGATTAATATTGTGTGCCAAATTTCATCTAAATTCGCTCGGCCGTTTTTGCGTGATTAAATAACAAACATCTCAAACTATTATAAATTATAAACAGTCCGGCCGTGGTCCAGGCCATGGTACCGACCGAGAGTGCATGGATAGCCGTCGCTTCCTTCTGCGAAGCAGTGAATGCAGTGATGCTCGCGAAGAGGGAGAGGCAATATATGCGCCCTGACGGCCCTAGCCTCCGCAAGAGACGCCCTGGGCGTCGGGAATCTCAGGCTGATTCCCGGCCACCGTAGGCACGGGCTTGCGGACGGTGAGTAATGGATAGCTCGCTGTCCGGTATGGACGAAGCCCGAATCGACGGCGCGTTGTGTTCCACGCGCGCCTCAAAGAGATGTCAGCACCAAATGGTTGGGATCCGCAAGGGCCGATGCCTGCCAGGGATGCGAGTTGTTCGAAAAAGATACCGCGGCACCTAGCACACAGGCAACTGAGGGAACACGGGTGGGTTTTAAGTCAGTAAAAGTCTGACACGCACTCCTGTTCCACCCAGAGAAGGAGAAGTTATTTGATGATTTCCCACCCACGAAAAAAAAAAGGATTGGATATTATATTATATTATAGTAGGATTACTTGTCCTCTTAAAACGACTAACCAGTCCTACTAATTTGATACCTGTGCATTCATTAGTTTGCGTCATATTTCAATACAACAAACTTGCATGTAAATTGCAATAGACGACAAGGTCCAGTCCAGTTATCTGTCTTATCTCGCCTGCGATAAATCATTCTTAACTATTAAGTCAACGAAACATTATCAAAGATTCCAGTCCACTGTTCATGATCAGACAAATTGCATCAGTAATGAATTTGGAATGAATTAAAATAAATATTTATTCTAAATCATTTAGTTCGTTGAGCAATACAATTGGAGCAATAAACTCTAATTAAAATTAGGAAGTATTTGCTTAAGTAATTTGCATAGTTATGCACTTATAAGATATATGTTGTTGCTAATTTAGATATACATAACCTGCTTTAAAGCAGAGATATATTCGGCTTGGTATATGCACCTGGATGTATCTGACTGGCTGCTCTACTTAAGGCGTGCCTTTCTACTTACAAATAATTAAGTACAACCCGACCTTAATTAAGTCACGACCTTAAACATGCACACAACTACGCATCTATTACAACTTAATGTGTAAAGTTACATGAACAATTTGTTCTGAACACAATTTCCGTCTTGAAATATCAATCACACGAGCTCACTTAGTAGAGTAGGAAGAAATCTACTGACTGAGATAGGGACTAGACCGCAAACGGGCCCTAATATGTACCGCTAGTTGAAGTTTATGAAGCATTAATGTTGTTGGGCTTTCATTCCTTCGCGTTTGCGTTTTGCAATTTGCGCATAGACGAGACTTGTTGATAAATCTGTCATCGTTGTAAAATAAAATTGGGTTATACCATTGATTTACCAAAAACCCAAGATACAGCGTCTCATAAACGGCCGCTGGTGTCAATAGTATCGTGAGTCAGTCTTTTCGGACATTGATTAAAAAAAACCAGTTTAAGTCATGCGTGTAAGGTTGAATTTGCAAAAAAATGTGTTTTACCATAATACGAAAACTCTCCCCAATTATACGTCCCATATTATGTGACGTATAATTGCGGAAAGTTTTGTGTTACTTTTGTTCGAGACTGTGCATCTTGGGTTTTTTGTATATCAAAAGACAAAAAACCGTAGATTTTTATTAAATAAAGATAGAATTAACAGCTCTTGATGCCTCATTGATTGTGAAAAGTTTTAGGTTTCTTTTCAAATGCTTTACTTTTGCTTGCCTTGCAAGTCACTGGCATTTGGGTAGCTAACTTTTAAAGGGAGTGTCTGTAGTAGATCCAAACATATATCTTAAGGATGGGGTCAACTATTTAACTATAAAACAAGTGTCTACTTTTACTTAAAGTTATTGCGTGGAAATTCTATCCTAACTTAATATTACATAATGTGCAATAGTAAGTTGGTTTGCTTGTTACGCTTTCACACTAAAACGACTGAACAGATTTGGTTGAAATTAGGCACACAGATAGACCATGACCATAAATATATAGGCTACTCTTCATCCTTGAACGCAGACGAAGTAGCTGTCAACAGCTAGTTCTATAATAATATGTATTTGTACGTTATATATGGTATAAGTATTTGTATATATGGTGTTATAGTTACGACACGAGATCTCAACGTGTTAGACGATGCAATAGGGCGCTCCAATATTTACTAACTAATATACGTAACAGAACGTTAAACGAGTGAAAACGCTACATTCCAATACCATTGGCATTAAAAACAAAATACCATATCTACGTGAACGAGGACAACCACAAACTATTTGTTTCTCTTTTTTGTTAATTTTAGATAACAGGTTTAGCTCCGTCTATAGTCCAGCTTGTCACGTACCTACGTAGCAATTGTAAGCAATTGGTCATTTGCAATTATGATGCAAACAAGATCAGAAGTAGACTGTGATCTAGTTAAGTATCTTTCAGTTTCATTTTTCTGGCAGGTCGCCCGAATCAGATTTTGTTTTCCTACATAATTTTATGGTGTCACTACTATTTTGTATGAGCCCGTATTGCTCACCTGCAAGGCAAAGGCGTCTGACTCTCGTTCCACCTCTCTCTGCCTAGTGATGTCAAGGATCACTATTTGTTAAAGGAGTCTGGCTTATCCCATAATCACCATCTGGACATGGCGCAACGTTGCAAAACTCAAACTTAAAGCATTTAAAATAAAAACCTTTTTTTTTTCAAATAAACCATTTAATTACTGGCACTTTTTAATTCTCAAGGGGTAAATCAGGTAGAGAGATGAAACTAGTTCACATTCCAAAGCGTCGCAGGTACCTATGGGGAAGAATAAGCAAGAAACTCCACGGACACTCTTTTAAATCAAAATAATGTAACAAAAGATTGCTTGTATCATTCATGTTGAAATTATACCTACATCTGAGAACGATGTAAAAAGACGTGCACATTAAAAGCGTCCGTAATAAAAAACAAAAAAAAACAATTCAGAAATTTAAAAAGCCGTGGCAGCTAGAGATGACCAGTCCCTACTGATGGCACCCGGTAACGAACATGACATATTATGGATGCTTTCCATTATGACCATATTAAGACACACTGGGTCATGAGTTTGCCAATTGATCTTTGTCTACTATTTATCTTTAAAACTTACGTATTTGGTTTAAATATTCATGAATGAAACGGAAGTATTATGAATATCATGCTTATGGCGAACAAACTTGTTCTGGTGTCAAAAATGCAGGGCCTTTCCTTCATGCTTAATTAATGAGATACGGTTGAGTTTCCCTTCATTATTCCCGAGATAGAGGTCAACTTTATATTGTGAAATAAATTATAATATTTATTTATAAATATAGTCTCTGCTATAATTAACCTGGTGTCATTGGTCTTCCTGGTGTCGTCAGAATGATTAGCATTTACCAATCAGCCTTCTAAAATGTAGTTGTAGAAACATCATAAATATTATGTCTATGACTGTCTATTAAGGTTGCATGACAGTCAGTATCTTATGTGACGTTTTTAACGACCTTCAGGCTATCAAATTAGATCAGTTCAGCCCTACCTGTACCTATGGAGTGACCTTTTAAATGCCCTACGGCTGACACGACCTCTATAGCCGCACACGACAGCGGAACTTGTATTCGGGCCAAAGAGGGAGTTAACTGTCAAAGTGTCATCTAGATCGCCAAGAATTCAATTGGATCGTGTAGCATTATTCTCTCTGGTCGTGTGTATTATTGTTACATACTGCTTGTAAAACTATGTATATCAATATGCAGTATACGTCATCTGTAGGTACCTACCAAGATACCATTATGTACTCACATTATTTATATATTTCTATTTACTTTTGGCTTCATGCCATTCGATATTAAATCAATTGTCTTAATGATACCTAATAAATAGCCATACGATGGCGATGTATATTACTATGTCATTCGCTCGATTTCCAATCGATGCGCGTACGCATAATGGTACGACCAAGTTAAAGATAAAAGTATAAATTGTTAGAATGTGAAAACGTCTAAATGAGGGGATAATAACGACACTTGTAGGCATTACAGTTATTGCCTCAGTGTCGTAAAGCTAAACAACAAAAGTAAAAGCATTGTTACAGAGCGTTATACAATTAGTGAAGAAATTCAACAAGTTACGTTGAGTCTTGTTCCGATCTAACACTTTTGTGAATGCCTAACTTAATTTTGTTTAGAAAACAGAATTCGTCATGGAGTTCCATTCTACTTTGAACAATGATCCAATTTTAGTCTTCACTGATTAAAAGAAGCTGGTGAAGTGGTCTTAAAAAATATCGAGGCCAGTAACATTGTGCAAAATTTTCGATCTATTGAAGTATCTTTGTCAAACTTTTTCTGCCTAATCTATTCTGGGTTAGGTAGTTTTCTTATGGATGGGATATAAATCGCTTAGCTAGATTTATACCTGGCAATAGATGCTCTAAATCACTTTCAGGAGTGAATGTTAATGTTGTAGATGATCCTACCAAACATTTAGCCCGGATATTATTTCAGATTTGCTTCTTGACAAACCAGCCATACCGTATTTTATTTCCCGTAATGAAACTAAGTAATAGGTAATTAGTGCAAAATGCAGTTATAATTATGTTTTCTTAAATTGTGCCATTAGGTTTAATTAGTAGTCTTTAACCGGCTTATTACAAAACGCGCACTACCTAACTTTAGTTCTAGCCCAAAGGCCTGAGACAGTTTTTGGATTTCCAACTTTACTGTTAAGTATTTGATTTAGGTAAAGTTCTTTATTACCTATCGGGTTCATTTATCAAAAACTGGCTTAATAAAAACCTTGTTTAGTAATATGGGGAATATGTTCCAGAAGCTAGCGTGAAGAAACAGTTTTGTACTTGCTAGAATGATGTGCCTAGGTGGTCTCAATAACCTCTCGTTAAGCTTTGAAGAAAGAGCAGTGAAAAAAATATGCTAGGTTAGAGTTTTCTTGCTGATAAGTCAGTACTGCCATCTAGTAGATATCACACCTAATAACAACAGCCGTTGACTACCCGTAGTTCTACAGTCGGCCACAAGATGTCACTTTTAACAGTAGGTAGGTGTGAACAAAAAGAAAACAGTGTTATTTTCAAATTGCTTTTAATACAAATACTGCGCGCAGTTATTATAATTATACCTAATTTAGCTTAATGTATTAAAATTATAAGTTCTTTGGTATTCGTAACACATAAATATCTCGCAGGGCCTTCGTTCTTAGTGAAATCATGTTTCCATTGCAAAAGCCTATGAAATGGTGTTCCGTCGTTGTCTTATTTAATTTTCCTTATATTAATTTGTACTATTATTTACAATTGGTTTAATAATATCCTATATTTTTCCAGTTAAGGCACTATTATTCTCCTGTCATCACCTCTAGGAATTCTGAAACAATAAACAAAATCTGTAGAGTCGGTGTACATCCCATAACATCACGCTTCTAATCCCCGAAGGGTTACGCAGAGGTGCACCTATAGTACAGCCATATTTCGCCAGATATCTATTATTAGCCGTTATTTTTTTTCTCATTGGTAGCCTGCATTATTTTATGAAGTAGGTAATTAACTATTTCAATCAATAATTATTTATAGGTTCTCTAATGTGGTTATGTTTTAGTTCTTAGCTATTTGTAGTCCCTTTTCGTCCTCTGAATACAGTTTGGTAAACTTATCATGAATTCTATTTAATTAATTAGCTAGGTATATATTTAACTATTTTTGTTGACCCATGATATGATGAATCTAATCATTCTAAAGGTTTTCTCACCATCAAAGTCCACGGTTCCTGAGCCGTCAGAGTCAATTTCCTCAATCATGGTGTCCAAGTCTTCAGCTGTGATGGTGTTGTCAAGCTCCTTGAAGATTTCTTTTAACACGTCTGTCGTTATGTAACCGTTTCCTGGGAAAAATAATAAAAATCATTAGTTTTTCTTAGATCTTCGGACTTTGGAAAGTTATTAGTAAAGTAATAGTTTAATTTTATAGGTACCGAAAGAATTTTAAATTCATAAACTACAGCTTACTATACCTACTAATAGGTAAAGTATTATAGCAAACTGTATGTCAACTATGTATCAGTTTACATACCTTCCTTGTCGTATAACCTAAAGGCTTCTCTGAGTTCCTTGAGCATCGCCTCATCATCTACCTCTTCTGTTAAGAATTTAGCAGCTAATGAGCAGAAATCCTGGAATTGTAGCTCGCCAGTTCCTGTAAATATCGATGACGTCACTATTCGCTATCAACAAAATATTACGTTGAACACAATACTTAATTTCGACTCTTATCGACATGCCTCGGTAGCCGTGATCGTCTAGTGGTTAGGACCCTACGTTGTGGCCGTAGTAACCCAGGTTCGAATCCTGGTCACGGCAATGTGCAAACATTGTCACGGTGGGGCTTATATTTTTATTATATATTTTTTGCTGCTTTTTTAAATTAATTTAAATAAACTTTATAAAATAGATCTGAAACAGTATTATGAACGTCAAACTAAACATTATAATAAATTTGTTGTAATGCTAAAAAAGTATTTTTATTTATTTTAGAATAAAAATTATAAGAAATAAATATTAAACAAAATCTTATTTATGTTTATATAACTTTCTGTTTAAAGTGCCACCTAGCAGCGATTATGTGTACTTCGCAACATGATGCTTAACTGCCTCACTACTAGCGCCATCTAGTGTATAAATCGTTAGCTACAAATTAAACAAAAAATAGGTAGCTACAAAAAATATTGTGTCTTGTTTGCATAATATGTCAAATGGATTAATCAGTAGTCAAAACTAGATTTAAGTAGATAAGCGCAAGTTCACCTATCTTTCAATCCTTTCACTAGACACCATTTTACTGAAAATCTGTGAGCAGTCATAAAGGGATTGCCAGGACCGCTCACAGACTTTTTTTTACGTTTTAAAGAGACTAGAAACAACTTTTTGGGTTGCTTGAATTTGGGCTCAAGACGAATCATAATTAACGTTATCAGATGGCTTAAATTATGTTTTGTAAAGTTATAACTAGGAAAATATGTAGGTACGCCAATTTACCAGCGACGTCGACTTCAGAGATGATTTCCTTCAAGGTGTCGTCGTCCACCTCGTGACCCAACATCTCTAGGATGGTGCCGATGAAGTCTGTACTGATGACTCCCTTCTTCTCGTGGTCGAATGCATCAAAGGCATTCTGCAGAACTACATAAAAAATAATGATAATTACGAAATTGGAAAATAAAAAGGTCGGTGTAGTTATACCTAGGTACTTACTTTCAGTAGATTTATTTATTTATCATTTATTTAAAATTCCTAAACAAATTCTGGTAAACTTTACCACGAGACATTATTTGCCACTTTGCCAGTCAACATTCGAGATAATTTCGAGATGATGATTGATTTTTAATAGCCGTATAGTATGCAGATTAAGATAGAAAGCTTTTAAGAAGATAACATAACTTAACATCACGCCAGTATTCCCCAAATGGTTAGGTAGAGGCGTACAGTCACCAACAGAAATAAGTACTTCTCCAGGGTCGTCGGATACAGTTGTACTTTAGTGAAAATTCGATGGATTTTTTCAAATACTATTTTACACCTACAAGAAGAATCAGTTATTTTATATTAAGGTTATAACTTACGAATAATTTGTTCCTTGTCAAGCTCCTCCTGCGCACCACGCATGAAATAAAATAAAAGAATAAGTAAATAATAACTAATCAACAACATTTTGTAAACAAAACAACGTATTCAAATCCCTTATGAACACTGCACACACCATTTAATTTCCTTGTCACAGAGGCACTGAAACTCTAATAGGTAACGTTACAGGTATTTATTGATTGAGTGTCTAAAGAAGTAGTCTGTTTATATAAGTTTAGTTCGACTTATTTCCGCCTAGGTGGAATAGTTCAGGGATTGCCAACCTTTCTGTGCCAATGTAGTTCGTTACTCATGAAAATGCTTTGGGGTACAGCTGTCAAAATCTCATATGGAAAACAAAGGTGAAGTGACCTGTCAGAATAATGTATATTCTATTTTTATTAAATGGCAAGCAAAGGCGATGTCGAGCATTCTGCCAATGTCTATAAACAAGTGTGAATGGTAAAATAAAAATTAAAAGAAAAAATAATAACTGGAGACACGAGTCAAAATTCTGCGATTGATACAGTAGAACACAATGTACATCTTGGTGGGTTAGTACGTAACTGAAAAAACAAAAAAAAAATTGAAATTGTTAGACAAATACATGAACGCATACCACACCGACACAGACAGATTAATTTATAATTGTACCTATGTTATTGTGACGGATGAAGGTCAATATAGTGTGAGTATACACCGTGACATTTTAGTCGTCTTACAACGGCAGCTCACTTCATGTACCCAATGACTGCTATCTACTACCATTCATAAAAAAAATTTTTTTTTTTGAACATTTGCATAAACAGAAACATTAAAATATCACTAAGACGCATGACGTAGTTTAAAACACCCTGTTATGGAGATGGAATTAATGATGGAACGTAATGGTAGGTAGGTAGATATCTTCTACCGTTTGATACGTAAACATTATTAACAGGGAGGGTGTTTCATCATTCTAAAGCATTCATTATTTTTCTTTGTATTTATTATCTTAATTAATGGTAACAATGTTTTAATCGCGCCTAGAGGTATGTTATGACGGATACATTGAGTGGACCATCTTTGTAAGACGACTAAAATGTCACGGTGTATATAGCTTGTGAGCTCACTTAAAACCAAATTTTCACTGTGGCATTTTTACAGAATACACCGATTGAACGGATACAATTTTATGGGTAACCTTTCAGTACACAGTTGACAAAGTACGTACTTGAAAATTAAACAGTAACAGATATGACGCGTAATGTTGATATCTTAGAGAGATTATTTTCATTGAATTAAGTGAATAAGCTGGCCTATTAGAACATAATACAAACGGCTGCCAATTATTGTTTAATTTGTATAGTAATTATTTATCTTTACAACATTGGATTAATAAAAAAACTTCAACACACGCGTAATAATAATCATCAAAGATTAGGTTAATTGAGTAAAGTTTTAATAAGATCCCATACGTAGTCTTTATAGAGCTTTGTTTTTATGAGGCACGTGGCTAAGGTATGACTTAAAGTAATTCAGACACCAAAAGGGTCGCTATCAAAAGGATGTTTGTATAGTCAAGGAAATGATTATTACGCAAGATGATACTCTACAACCCTACGTTAATTTACCGTGTTAAAGCCATTTCATACAACTATTAATAAATGACAGTTTTGATTTGAATATACGGACAATTTAATTTCGTATTTTTTTTCGTCGATCCCTGACTTTACCTAATTTCAAAATAGCACGGAGAAAATTGTTATCAATCCGTAGACTGACAAATCTAAGTACAGCAGATATCTCATTTATCACGTTGCAACAGAAAAAACGTTTTTACCTAGCTTTAGCACTCGCGATTTAAAAATATTATGTCGATAACAATAGTTTCATCGAGTTTACTATCGCAACAGACAATATAACATAACTGTATTTTCATTTAAAAAAAATAGATTTAGGCAATTCACACACTAAGACGCACCACGCGACGGGGCGCAGATAATACGCTACCGCGCGGGATTATTTAAATACAAATTTAATAAAAACGCTGGAACAGCACTGAGAATTTGGCTCGTTTCGCGCACCCCGGAGCATGGTGAGTAGCAGTGTATGATCCGCCTTAACATGTTTATATAAAGACAATTTAAATAAGCTTGGGTAGTAACACAATGCAATATAAATCTAGGAACTGAAATCTGTACATAATATGGAAAATCCTGCCTCTCAAACTAGGGAACCTGTATCTTGAGAGATAGTACGACACTACTTGAGGTATAAAAAAAATGCCAGCATACATAGAAACAGCGAGAAGCCAAATATTTATGGAACCAATTCTCCGTCTGTCTGTCAGGACGTCAGAGCCCCTTTTCCTTGGAGACAGTTTGACATGACAGATGATTTCTATGTTAGCGCGTGCCATGCATACAGTTGTGACCACCAAATGGTAGCTACATATTGGAGAGAACAAGATATTGAATTTGTAGAAGATTTGATTGCGTCAGTTCTGATTTTACTTAGATTTTAGGTTAGCACAAAGACTACAAAAACTAATTGAATTCGTCTATCCACAGTAATAATTAGCAAGATAATAAATAACATTTCTACTCTATAAAAAAAAAACAACAACCAACTACCAAATAAACACTACAAAGTCTTTGGACCTGTAATTTAGCGTTTTGTCCCTGATTTACGCAATTAAAGTTACTTTTCACTTTGTAGTGATTGTTTTAGAAGTCGGTTGTTTTTTTGTAAAAAAGATTTTTCCCTTTTTAGTTATGAGTCACCCACACTACTCGTATACCACTACTTGCTCACCATTATAATTGTAACACTATTACAAATTACGAACAATCATGTGCTGCGGTATTTTGGTCCTTGAACATATTAATCTATGGATTGAATTTGTATGGGCAAAGGCCTGCTGCAATTCTACTGCATTTTTTATTAGACGTAAAGATTTCAGGCACTTTTATGCTGACTTTACCGGCCAATGACCTTTGCGCATTTATCATTTTGTACCGTCAAGTAACGTAACTAAGACCCACGGCTTAGATGGATGACTCAATGGCCAACATCTGCGAACAGCGAATTATCCCTATACAATTATGTCTTTATATTATATATGTCGCAGCCATCTGGTTAAATTAGCCAGCTAATTGGACGCCTAGGCGGTTCATTAAATGCCGGCATTTCATTAAATAGCTGAAGGACAACTAGCCAAGTCATTGAGCGCAACGTTTAACCAGATGGCTGAATGTCATGTAGTCATTTAGTTAAATTGGATATTGATTTTGTGGTGAATTGGTGACTTTTACCAATACCTACCACTAAGTAACTAGTAAAGTGAAATGTTTGTTCACAACAAAATATTACTCCATAATAATTAAGTAAGAGGGTTATGTTTTTCAAGTGTATGTAAGTATGTATGTTTATTTCGTTGGCACGCTCTGTAGCCTAAACGGCTTGATCGATCTCAGCTTGAGAGGTGCCGTTAGATCTTAATTGTGAGAGTGACACTGGGTGTACAAAATTGAAAAAAAAATGGCCGATCTTTCGCGCCAAGAACCTATTGAATGGGGTTTCATAAATAAGTCTCATTATCGTCAAAAATAATAATATTAACTAAAGGCAATAAAGGTCTTTATTGTTAAATTTAAGAAGATGCCTCCGACTGCATGAGATTGCTTATAGTATTCAGTCTAATAGTCATCCTTCTAAAGAACAAGTTTCTTGTTTCCGTCTTTTTAATTAAAGTTCACTTTTTAGGCAGTCGGGTTTTTGATTTTGTAAATTATTTTTTTATTTATGGCTGTGTACATTTAACAGTTTATTGTACATGAAACGAATGATCAGAAAACTAGCAGAAAAACGGATAACTAATTACTGTTCGTGAATTAATTACACGAGTTGGTGGCCCCAGCCTGTCACGATGGGATGCTGTTGGGAATGCCTGGACCGTGGCTCCCAATGTTAATGACACGGCTGCCATCAGCGAATCTAATTATAAATCATCCGTATAAACACTACATTGACACTTACACCAAATCAAATTGTAAACATTCTTAACAATGATTTCTTTTTTCTAGCGGTTTCCCCGGGCTTATTTATAGGGTTCTAATCGGCAGGGCGATTGCGTAATAGTGTAGTGTAGTATAGTATAGTTTAATATGTAAATACTAACAGTAGGAATGCGTAACATTTTACCCATATTGTCAGCATCCGAACAACATTTTATCTATTATACCATTTTGCTGGCTAAGCGATAACAGCGTGCATTGTAAAAAACATTCGCAACGCATCAGCCAGCAGTAGCTGTCAAATATTTACCTGTTTTTTTTTTACATTTGGAATGGAATTATTTAATGTCGTTGTATAGTGCACTCAAATATTATTTAATATTTACCCCCTTATTTTTAAACACTGTTTAAAGTTAAGTAATGATTAGCGACTGATTAACCATACATTTTTGACGTTTAAAAATCTCTTAATTTTAATCATCATTTATGAATATACCCCATAGTGTTTACTATACACAGCCTTGCACGATTTATTATAAAATTAAATTATTTAATGCAAAGCGTACCTATGCAAAATAGAATACGTTACACATGTTTTTAGGGGCCTCTAACTATAAATGAGAAAATATTTCTGCCGTAACTCTTAACGAAAATAAAGTTAAAACTCATGTACTTTTGTAATCATAAAATACTTACTTACCAGTCGTATTTTAATACGCGTCACCTTTAAATTTCATACTTGAATAAATTTTGTACTTGTTACTCTACTCATGATTCAGATATATAAAAAAAAAAATCGCGGATTATTAAAATAAGGTTATTCATAGGTACTGTTTTGGTGCTTATATACCTATACAAAAAAAAAAAAATTCAGACGTAACAGTCCATAGATTGTTAGATTAGTTAGTAACAACTTGTTCTTATCTGCTATGTTAATAATCTTGGTAGATAGCTCTGAGTTTTTTTACCGTATTAAACCTAAACCCACCTCCACCAGGTGCCTCTGGATGAGGCAGTCTGGTCTCCCAAAAATCATTTTCATGATGCCATTCCGACTGTTACGTAAACGTTGTAGTAAGGATGCTGCTTTCTTTCGCCTAATGGCATGGAAGCCATCCGTATGTGCTTCCGCAAACATGCCCGACGCACTACAATGCGATATTACACATAGAGTTATCGTAGATCATTTTATTTGCATTATAGACTATTAACACCTCAGTGATAATGTAATCTATGTAGGTTGGTTGTGAGTGGTCGGGGATCGAGTTCCGATTGGCGTAGCATGTGTGGCAGGGGACTGTTGAATGATACATTTGGCCAAACCGAAATAAAGATTTCCTGTAAAATGTGATTAAAATTCCACATAAATGTCATTAAAACTATATTGAGATCACCTGCAGGTATAATTAGAGTTACTGACATCAGCAGGCTGACGCCTGACGCTTACTATTTCTACGAAGAATAAACACAGCTCTTTTTATACAAAGTGACATTTCGTTTCTCCATTTTTGACATCGCTCCGAAAGAAATCTTTTTACAATCTGTCATGTTGTCTTTCGCGTCTAACTATTTTTGTCTATGTCCTTTTATGTGTAGACTATTTCACTCCTATTTTACATCATTTAGTTAATAAGACACCACCAAAGACATGGTTTAGGCCAATATAACTGTAATATTTTTTTTTGTTCCAGGTGCTTCTACACTTTGAGAAAAATCGTTGTAGTTGTCTTTATATACGTGAAAAAGAAATCAATAATCATATTATGTTAAAGAATGCATGTCGTAAAAAGTGCACTTGCTCTTTCTACTTTGCTGCCATCTTACTGATCACACAAAACGTAATTTTTGTCTGTTATTCTCGATTATTCCAAACCTGACCCGAAATCCTAACCCGGTCGCGGGTTAGGTCAGGAACTTTATAAAACTTATAATATTTATTCCGAACGTAACCCTCTTCCTAACCTGACCCGATCTATCGCTCCTATTATAACCCGAATTACGATATAGATAGCCTTCCCCTCTGCTCTGTCTTAGAATAAAAAGCACCTGTGTCAAATCAGAGTTTAATATTTACTACACGTAAGTAATCAAAATATCTAAACTGATCTGACTAAAATCCATCCGTGTTCCCTCAGTTGCCTGTGTGCCAGGGACCGCGCTATCTCTTTCGAACAACCCGCACCCATGGCAGGCTTCGGCCCTTGCGGGCCCCATCAGTTGCTGCTGCCATCTCTTTGAGGCGCGCGTGGAACACAACGCTTGGTCCTTACCGGACAGCGAGCTACCCATTACTCGCCGTACGCAAGCCCGTGACTACGGTGGCCGAGAATCAGCCTGGGATTCCCGACGCCCAGGGCGTCTTCTACGAAGGCTACGGCCGTGAGGGCGCATCTACTGCCTCTCCCTCACGTACGCCGCCTCCCTCTTTGCGAGCGTCACTGCTTTGCTGAAGGAAGCGACGGCTACCCATGCACTCTCGCTCCGTACCATGGCCTGGACCAGGACCGGACGCGAGAGATCGCCGCCGCCAACCACCTCCAAGAGGACACGGCGGTGCTCTGCCCAAGCCGGACCGACCTCCACCGTATGCTCCACCGTGTCCTTAGGGCGATCTTCGCAATGGAAACACCCGGGCGTTTCCTCCCGCCTTATCCGAAACAGGAACCTCTCGAAACAACCGTGTCCGGTAAGGACCTGCGTCAGGCGGAAGGTGAGGACGCCATGCCGCCTCTCAAGTCACTCCTCAAAGAGGGGACCGCAATCGTGGTGTGCCCAGCACACTGGGTTACGACAATCGCACTCTCCACGTCGCCATGAAATCTCGCCGGAGCTCTGTCAGCGGAGTTACGCCCCGACCATACGGTCGGTTCAGGTTAGGAAGAGGGTTACGTTCGGAACAATTTTTAAAATTTTTATCAAGTTCCTAACCTAACCCGCGATTGGGTTAGGATTTCGGGTTAGGTTAGGAATAATCGGTTAATCTTCCTCCGACAAAACGGTGCTCGTGCTGAGCCTGCTGGGAGCCGAGTCTGTTAACATAATTTTGTCGAAATGGCCGATCATTGACACCGTAATTGTAGATTTTGTCGGTATTAGCAATCTCGTACATAAAGAAAAATAGTAATCTCTTATTATTTTGACACTTCATTGGACCACTGACACGCCATTATGAATTTAGGAAATTACGAAATTGAAAAAGCAGAGTTGGCCCTCTGTGTGATCCTAGCACTATGCTTTCCACAGCCATGACCTCGCCTAACACTTGTCCAATCTAAAATCATCCGGAAATACTAACGTTTTCTAAAGGGACGCTGCCAAGTTCGTATTAAAAAGTATCATAAAGTCATCTGTAACCGACTATAATGACTACTGGTTGTTACTTTCAATGACACTAGGTACATAGTTGGCAGACGCCCTGGGCGTCCCTCGTTGTATGGCGTGTGTGCGCTTTTCTCGTATATCTATAAGAGTAATCATTTAAGACAAAAATATGTCAACTAACATACAGGGTGTCCGATAATTATTGGAAAACCTTGAAATGGTTTATGGTTGAACTAATGGCCATTCAGAAAAAACATGTTTATTTGTATTTTTTCTGTAAAAAAAAAAACAACTGACACCCGAACCTACAAAGTGAAAAATAACTTTAACAATATAAAAATGTAAAGTAATATTAATATCCATTCATTACCGGACAACCTGTATATTTTAGCGACAAACCTTTTAAATCTATTGAATCCAATATTTTGAGACCTATTAAAATAAAAAAAGTAGTTGCTGAGAAACGATGGTTGAACCTCCTCAAACTCAAAACTCAAACTCAAAGCATTTATTTCAATTAAACCATTTCCAGGCACTTTTGAGTAGTCAAAAAGTCGATCACTTGAATAGTTGAAGCTAGTTGTCCATTCCAAAACGTAGATCTCTATGGAGAAGAACGGGCAAGAAACTCCACGGACACTCTTTTAAAATCAAGTTGGATATTACAAAATCTTGGGAACATTATTCTTGTTGCTTCTCTATGTGAGAACAATGTAAAAAAATATAATTATAAACAATTCTAAACGCAAGATTAAAAATAAGCCCTGTAAGTTAGGAGATGACCGGTCTCAACCGACAGCGCCCGTTCACGAACTTGACGCATGGCTCAGCACCATCCAGCTCAACCATTTTGAAGAGAACCGAATGATCTAACACACACGCCACCGTCGCGTCGGTGAGACATTTAAGTGAGCATGACATACTCTCAACTGCCATGCTTTTTCAAGTCAACGCACATCATAACAACACAATAAACGGATGTATGGTACTCACATTTACAAAATTAAAACAAAATGCTTCTAAATTATACAAAACTATAGTTTGCAATATATTTGAGAAATTAATAAAGTTTGATTTCCTAAAGATCTTCTTTCTTCTCAGATCTTCTTTCCTATCGATAATGTAATAATTTGCACATCTTATTAGGTAATGATACAGTGTACTTTATATTTATTTGTAACATCTCACCTACCTGTATTATGCAAATAAATAATTTGATTTGATTTGATTTGATTAAAAGAATGAACATTGAGTATATATTGAATTATTCAGTAACTAACACAATGGTTCGGTAAAAAAATTAAACATATTCGTAATGTCACAAAAATTATAATAATAGGAACAAAAATGTTCGTAATGTCAGAAAAAATAAAAAAGGGAAGCAACTCTTCCAAATATTTAAATTTTAACTAGTATGCCCAAGTGGCTGTAGAGCAGGACCAGCATTCAGCCAAGCATTTTTATCTATGATATAATCATCTAACTTATAATATGCTTGTCTACATAGTCTGCGTTTAATGCATGATTTAAATTTCTATTCATTTAGTTCAAGAACATCGACTGGTATTTTATTATAACATTTTACACAGTACCCCATAAAAGAAGTGCGTACTTTAGACAATCTGAAACGTGGTTGGTCTAATTTGTTCCTATTTCTAGTGTTAAAATTGTGCCTGTCACTTATCTTACTAAACAGATGTAGATTTTTCCGAACATACATAATGTTTTCATAGATATATTGACAAGGTAGGTACTGTCATGATGTTAATTGTTTTGAACAGTTCCCTTAGAGATTCGAGTCTGCGGAGCTTTAATTTTAAGCAAAACATATATGATCTCATTTTCTATAATAACACCTATGTATACCATGTTTTAAGAAAATAAATTATCTTATCTTACTATTAAAGGAAAAATTAGGAAAAGATAATATTGTACTGAAGATTTATTCTTTATTCTATTTGAAAGCGGCCATATCAACAGTTTATAATTAAATTGAAGTGCCTTATTAATTAATTATGTACGATATAATTAGCCGTTGACTGATTTATACTCGAACAATCTTCGATAATGCATGTTCACATACATCGCGGGCCGCGTTATTAGGCGTGTTACAGGTGAAACACCTACACGCTGCATTCGTCGTCGGTAAGAAACTGATAGTCGGTAACCGATTAATCGGTCAGTCGGGTTGACTAGATTGTCACTGATTTTGGTAGGAGAGTTTTTGTGCCACGGATACCTAATTCCGAAAAGCCTCATTAATGTTTATGAACAAGTTCGTTCATAGTGATTTGACAAGCTCGGCGAACAAATCATCACTTGGCGTTATGTATCAGTGAGATCAGCATCTTGAATTTGTCGTGATTTCATTAATTTAGTTTAGAAAAAGTGTATTATTTTAATACCGAGTTATAATATCCACCGTGGCAGCACTGTTAAGTGATTATCATGAATTGTAACGGCCTTTTTAGATATGTTTTTATTATGACATATGACTTTGGCAATTTAGTGTGTAATTGTACGATGGCAACACTTAGAAACTACGTCACTTAGCCGTTATTTCTGGGTGGGGACTTCTATGTGTTGTAAGGTATTTAAAATGGAAAAATGGAGCGCGGATCATTGGTTGTTCGACGGTTGAAGAGAACAGTTGTGAAATTAAAAGTTTAAGCAAGTTATAAGTATCGTTTTTCTTCATAAATTCTAAGTGCACAACAGGATAAGTTTTGGTTGTATCAGTGCAGTAAGATTATTTCCAGAATATAAATCTGTCTAGTCTTTTTGCAACTATGTTGGGGTCAGCTTCAGTCTAACCGGATACATCTGAATTCCAGTAGTTTACATGGAGCGACTGCCTTTATAACCTTCACAGCCCAGTTGCTGGGTACCTAACACGATACCCCCTGACAAGACTGGTACTTAGAAGCCTAGATCTACGAATGACAGCAAGGAATAATGGCCGAACGTGCATTCCAAGACACGGAGTAGCCTTGGTAAGTAAATATGGTCACCTATCTACGGACCAACCGTGTCAAGCATAGCTTAACCTGATCGATTAACCCGTGCGGCTGTTACTTCTTAACCACAATCCCCCAAAGATCATTTCCAGAGTAGAAAGTAAAAACATTTGTAGAGATCAAATTGTAGCTTTTTGAGGGTAGGTACTGCAAAACGGAATAATTTTAAAATTAAGTCAGCACAAAATCGGATAATAAATTAGCCGGTATTCTGTTTTCAGCCTATGTCGGTTTCTAGTGTACATCATCGTCACATCGCTTGACACAAGCATGTCAATCAACAAATACACAGAATGGTTAATCCCAATTAGGGATTAGCAGCATGGAAATTCACATTTCCATGCTGCAGAACTACATCAACTTTTTCCGTATGTATTTCTGAGCTGGTTAGTAGCAGCTTAGTAGCAGAACTCCTTGTGACGAATCCTGACCAAGGAAGAACTATCATCGTACTTACATATTTCTACCGCCAAGCAGCGTTGAAGCGTTTCGTTCGAATGGAACGCTGTAATTGCAGATATATGCGACATTTCAACTCTATCTCTGGATTCGCAAAGCACCTGTGATGCCTTTTTGTACCTGATATCTGATATGTAAGGGTGGCACTTACAAATTACGAATAAAAAACAAAGTGTGAGTTTTAGGGGCAACTCTTTTTTTCACCCCGTCAGGAACGTAACTACGGTCCTGACGGGGGTGAAAAAAAAAGCGTAAGGAACTCCTTACGTTTTTTTTTCAACTCTAAATGTAACGTCGTTCACTCTATCTATAAAAACTCAAACTTTATTTTGACCTCAGTGTTGGCTTCAGCACCCTCGACAGCCAAGAAAACAACACCCACGATGCAACATTTGAAAATTTTCGCAGTCGCCATCTTGACTTTTCTTTTTGACCTCACTGTTGGCTATAGCACCCTCGAAAACCATAAAAAATATCTCTATATCTCTTTATCATTTTACATTATTTAATAAATAATGAATGAAGTCGCATTCGTAAATTAAAGCCTTTTCGTTAGGTGACGATTTTTACATTTTTACTCCTACCACAAGCTACGTTAAAGAACTCGCCTTTACACCATAACGATATGTCAGACAGCAGATTGGTATAATCCATTTTCAGTAACTTTATAATTTTCAGTGGAACACACAAGTAAATGTAAAATGCCATAATGTAACTAGTTATTCGATCGATCTAATTTTGCCACCCAACCTGAAGCAATTTTCACACCAAAACTGTATGTAATTAGGGGTCAATGAGATCGTCGGAAACGGGGGCTTGCAAGCGATGATGCCATTTCCGCTATCAGCTCAAACTGTACTCTATGGAGGATTGCCCACAAGGAAGTAGCCAAACTCAATTATCGATAGTAATGGTTAAAGGGCTACAACATTTTCCCTTTATCATTGTCGCATATTTTGTTAGGTCGTGAACATCTTTGCGACTGTGCGACCTATATTATTATAATATTATTTGGTCAATTGTGGTGGTATTTTTAGCTTATTTTCCTTTTAGTACTTACCTACCCCGTGTATATGGTTTAAATTAGTGAGGTTATCTGTATTTTTGTATAACATCTGATCGCCTAAATAGTTTTCATAGCATATTTTTTGTTCTGGCAACGCATTCTGATTGTGGAATGTAATCAAAGAAACCATTCTAGATTCGAAATTCTCATTTCAGACTTCTTTAACGTTAGGGAAAATCTCAATTATGTACTTCACGAGTGGAGCCTGTGCCTTGTTCCAAATTCTCCCAAATTTGATTACAGATAGTTGGCTTAGATCTGTTCTAATCAGATTACTTGGAAGCTTCAATAATTTATAAGGTGGAGCCGACTCCATAGCGATGTCGTGTATTATTACATTTTCGCTAATATAATATGTGCTCATGATATCTTGTGATATCGTGATAGCAAACTGGTTGACTCTCTATTATTTTCACATATTTAGAAGTAGGTGTAATACGATACCCCTTGGTAAGACTGAAGGTCAGACTTTCGGGCTTCTGACGAACCGTAACGACTGCCAAAGAACCACAAATGACAGCCGGGAACATTACCTTAAGATGCTTTATGAGGTACGGAGGAGTCCTGGTATATGAAAATGATCCAAAGTGCTAAGAGGATTCAGGGCTAAGCAGAATCAAAGCGGACTCAAACTATCGCCCTGAAATATGCCTCGCTCGATCCTTATCGGTTCACTATTCCTCTGAATATTTCGACATCCTGGATAGCGAAGGACCGTCCTCCATTGCCCCATACATGACATCAGGAAGGTGCGCAGAGTTGCATCTACTTTATATAATTCCTTCACCCTCCTGAGCCATGTATGTGGCACCGAGTCATAGGCATTCTTAGAGTCTATCCAACATGTCGAAAGATCCTTTCATATCAATGAGGAGCAGCTCCTTAGTACCGCGGGACCCGTTCCGACATCCATTTTGAGAGGCAGACATGATAGAGCTGGTGTCTACATGATTGTACATTTTGCTCTCAAAATGGATGTCAGAACTTTATAGACCGTCGGAAGACAAGTGATCGGCTTATAATTTTTGGGTTCCGCCGTACTGCCTGATTTATGGAGCAGGTGAGTTATCCCTGTTGTAAAGAACTGGGGCAGCGACCCTGACTCTAAGGCTGACTGAAACTGGGATGCCAAGCGAGCGTGTGACCTTTGGAGCCATTTGATCCAAAAGTTGTGCAGCCCGTCCGGACCTGGAGATTTCCAGTTAGGCAACGGACGGACTGCATGGGCTACATCTTGGGGGCTGATGGTAAGTGCCCCCATTTTTGGTATTTGACCACACGCTCGCTCGATCTCCCTAGCCCAATCACCTGTGTGGTTGACAGGCACCGACCAGATGTTTCGCCAGAACGAACACATGGCGTCATCATCTGGCAGGTGCGTGTCAGCCACACCTTGGTACGGTCGCTCCCAAGCTCTGTAAACCCACCTTTCATCGCTTCGGAATGTGCGAGTCTGAGTGTACCGCTCCATTCTCCGCCTGTACCGACGAATACGGTTTGCCCATGCACAGATCTTCTTGCTTCAGGAAATCGATACGCTCCGTGACGCGGGGTATATAATCTTGAGAACTAATATCAGTCCCGGAAAACGCCCGCCTCACGAAGCGCATCACTTTAGGGCGAGTATTGCCCTCCCTGAAGCAGATAAGCTTGCCGATGAGTGTTCTAGCCTCACCGATACGACGCTCAATCCTGCACTGCCAAGCTGGTACGGCTGGTTTTGGTCGTGGAGCTCTGTCACTGTTGGGAAATCGAACATGAACTACACGATATGCTGCTACAGCTGCGCAGTACAAGATTGAGTGGGTATCGGCGAGATCTTTGCTGCCGTCAAAACATGTTGACAACTGTGAGTCTAGAGCACACACCAGCGCCTTGTTTTTCTTGTCCATGGGCAAACGAGGTAAACGTGGTCTAAGTTCAGGTGGAGTGGAGCGATACTCCCGGAAAGCATCCTCCAAAGCGCTCCTCCATCTTGCATTGCATTGGGAACTCACGGATATCACCCCGCCATCATCCTCTTCACCAACGCGTTTGGGTCACGGTGAAACACTGGCTATATTTTGCAGTTGCACCGCTACCCGTGGCGAAGCAGGCGTAGTATGGTTATTCCGTGATTCGAGGCAAAGTCGATCAAGTACAGCGGCATCCAGCATATGATTACGCTGGATGACCCGCACCTGATCCGACAGTCGTTGCGCCGACACGTTGACTGCTGGTTCAAGCACCTGAAACAGAGAGAGCATCCGACCACGGTACGCAGTCAAGTTACTTCCCCCCTCTGTAGCCCCATAGTATACGCGCATGACATTTTCGTTGACAGTTTGTGTCCACTTCATGCGCTGCACACTTCCACCGGGAGCGGGGCCGGTAGGCCTCGTAGTCCTAAGCTGGCCAGTGTTCGGCCTCTTCCGCGCCGACGTAGTGGTGGTGGTGTCGACGGCGGCGAGAAATATTCGTCGCTCGAGCTTGATGCAATTGCAGCGGCCAGTATCACTGAACTCACGTCTGGAGCAGGTCCCGGCAACTGAGAGGCGGAGCTGAGCGACGAACCCGAAGATGATGGGTGTGCATTATTTATTTATTTATTTAGGTTAGCCAACAATTGTTTACACAATACATTAAAATAATTTAAATTATGGTACCTGCGTTCATTAGTGCAACAATTACTTAAAGGCTAACACAACATGCACAATTTATGGTTTTACATAATAAAATATAGCTAAAAAGGATATTTACAATTAAAATTGTTCAATATTTTTGGTAGTCATGCGTAACAATAATAATTTACATTAAATAATTGAGAAAAAAACAGAATTGGTAACAATAACAAATAAAAATAATAATGCAGCAATCGTGCCCGACTTCGCATCAGCATTGCACTATTCTCCGTGTTGTAATGGTATCTTCTTTCATTCTGATATAGTGTTTCTGTTTAATGTTTCTTATGGATGAACTGTAGGTCTTTGGTGGTATTGTAGAAGCATTTATTACAACATTTTGCGTAATTAACTATTAAAATATTAGAAAATATACACGGAGAAAAAATCTTTAACCGTCAACTTTACAATCGGGCCACAGATAATAATTATAACTTGGTAGAAGTTTTTTGTTTACAATATTTATAGCTTCTCGTGAGAATTTAGCTTTAATTTTCTGACTGACCTCTTGACAGTCAAAAGGGCTTGTAATTTGTTTATACTAGTTCCTACTAATAATCCTACTAATCCTACTTGTAACAAAGCTTACTGAACCAAGTATTAGTTATTGAATACTTGAATACATAAAAGTTTTTCTTTCTTTTAGGAAATTAAATTTTATTAACATCTCAAATAGATTGCAATCTATATTTTTGTATAATTTAGAAGTATTTTGTTTAAATTTTGTAAATAATGTAAGTACCATGCATGTATTAATTGTGTTGTTATGATGTACGTTGACTTGGAAAAGTATGGCAGTTGAGAGTATGTCATGCTCACCTAAATGTCTCACTGATGGTGGCGCGTGTGTTGGATCATTCGGTTCCTTACAAAATGGTTGAGCTGGTTGGTGCTGATCCACGCGTCAAATTCGTGAACGGGCGCTGTCGGTTGAGACTGGTCATCTCCTAACTTCCATATTATCTTGCTTATTTTTATCTTGTATTTAGAATTGTTTATATTTCTTTGACATTGTTCTCACATACAAAAGCAACAAGAATAATGTTCCCAAGACTTTGTAATATTCAACTTGATTTTAAAAGAGTGTCCGTGGAGTTTCTTGCCCGTTCTTCTCCATAGAGATCTACGTTTTAGAATGGACAACTATCTTCAACTTTCCAACTGATCGACTTTTTGACAGTTCAATTAATTAAGTTCAGTTAATTGAATTAAATGCTTTGAGTTTGAGTTTGAGTTTTAATATTATAAGTGTGATTTGTATGTTTGAATATTTAGATGTTTGTTACTCTGATTGAGTCTGTTCAACGCCTGAATAGATTTGGATGAAATTTGTCACACAGATAGCTAATAACCTGGATTAACACATAGGTTACGTTTTATCCCCACCTATCACCACGCGGGCGAAGCCGCTGGCAAAAACTAGTTTAAAATAAATGAGTTTGAGTTTGATACCATCCAACTTCATAGTTTCAAATCTCAAAGTGGACATTGAGATTCGAAACATTTCTTTAATTTCGGGAATAAGTAGGTAATTAAGCAACGAATTCAATTTCAAATATCGTGTATTTAATTAGTCAATTAACCAACTCATTTGAATGCAGTTCAGCTTTGCGTACACATTCAAGAGTAGGCTAAGCAAAATGCCCTACCTCCGTTTACACCATTCCACATGTGCAATTCAAACAAAAAATTCCCCCAAGCTTGAAAGTTGCAACATTTCAGAATTATTAACATCGTTCCAGTGAGTGAACGTGCTGAAGCATCTGTAATATTTATCATTGCGCCCATTTGCAGACTTGTCATAATAGCTTGAATGCTTTCCGCGGAGAAATCGCATCTGCGCGCCGTCTCTTACGAAACTTACCGTGTACCAAGAAATCTTCAAATAAAATTATGAATCCATAAACAGAACACGCTTCAGGTCTAGAATACCACAGTCTTACGAATCGTATTAACGTCAACACAGTATGAAAAAAATACAGTGCATTGTTGTTAAAACCTTATAAACAATGTATGAATGACTTATTACCACGTTCACATTAGAAAATATAGAAAAAAATTACACTTAGTGAATTTTTTGAGAAAATGGGCAATGAATTGAATTTGATTGGGCTACTCAGAACTCTCGTTCAAAAAAAGGAAAACAATCGATATAAACTTCAGATCAAGATCAACAAATTTCCCAAAAAATTAATAAAATTAGAAATAAGAATAAGAATTGGCGGTAAATAATCTTTCAAAACAATCAATATCTCGCATTATTATTTTCGACAAAAATAAAAAAGGCTCATTCCTATAATAATTAAAATGATATTTCGTATTGTGCATTAAAACTAATGGAAATGTCTGTATCGAGTAAATGAGCGAAATCGACAAAATTTCGTAAACGACCTCTTAATGCTGTTGAACTAATTTCGCAATGGATGGAACAGAAGAAATGTTTGTTTGATGTCTTGCGTAGGAAGTGTTTCCTATACCTATCGTTATTTCGTTGTGTTGTTTTGTGTGAAACCTTAACTGCTTTACTGTGTAACAAAGGAATTATCTTGTGTGTGATGTCTGTAATTGCTAGCATAGCTTAAGCATAAGCTTAATCAGCCTATAATATTAGTTTTTTCTAGGATTTGAAGGTTTATCGTTTATCTGAAATAAGTCTATTATAATATTTTCTTGGGAAAACAGAACAGAAAACTTGAAAACTAATCTTCAAACAGATTAGCTTTCAAGTTTTTTATTGTCGTATTAAGATATTTAATTAGAATTTTAATAATTTAGGTATTTGATGTAATCAAACTCATATTATTATATTCCTATTCTGTCTATGAAAAAGAGAAACCGCGCAATAAAATAAATCTAGGAACTAATAACATCTCACACAAAGAAAATTTCATAGCAAAAGGTCTTTTTAAAGCCAACTTATTTAATTTTTTTTTCTGGGTGGGAAATCATCAAATAACTTCTCCCGCTCTGGGTGAAGCAGGAGGCGTGTCAGACTTTTACTGACTAAAACCCACCCGTGTTCCCTCAGTTGCCTGTGTGCCAGGGGCCGTGGTATCTCTTTCGGACAACCCGCACCCCTGGCAGAACTTATTTAATTTGACTGTTTGTTACTTCATAACAGTCGTAGTAATTGTTAGTTTATAGTTTCCGCTGTTTACAGAAGAAGCTTATGTTTATAACATGAATGTGGATAATAATATAAATACAATTACAGAATTATGAGTTATTTATTAGCTAAATAATTTTAATATAATATCTATGAATAACTTATTAAATAAATGGAGATGTTTAAAGTTCACGCTGGATAATGGTAGCTTTCGAAGACATGTCAAATAATAATTTGGTATCCTGTCAATATCCGTGAAGATATTCCTTCACATTCTTTGGTGAGCAGAACTCTTAGTTGGTAATTCAGTCGCTTAGTCATCGCTGCCAGACATCTTATCCTGGAAATGAAGAGATTTATAGTTATAACAACTTCAAAAAGCAGAAGTCTGCGGCCATTACTGGGCAAAACGGCCGTAAACGCATTTGGAAATACCTACCTAAAACAAGATTTACAATAGGTAAGAACTGTAGCTTTTAGTTGTTACCGTACAATTACTGTAGGTCTTGATTTGGTTGCAAAAGGTAAAGAAAACGAACGAAGAACGCGCCTACAATCCAGAGTACATAGGTACAGTAGCGGTCAGAAGTGGACTACCAATCTCAAAAAGTATCTTCTATTAGCAATAGCAGTAGCATCTATTTTGTATAGCATCAGCCTGTAATGTTCCCAATGCTGGGACACAGCCCCCCTCTCTTTGAGAGAAAGTGGGCTGTAATCTATTACACAGGCCCAGTGCGGGATGTCATATGTCTTCGGGTCTAGGACATGCCGGTTTCCTCACGATGTTTTCCTTCACCGTTTTAGGAGTAGTGGTGATAAAATACTTTGCACATAGTAAAGCGCCTACCACCACGACCGCTACTAAACCACTCAACAGCTCAATTCATGTACTTTGGATGATAATTACATAAATTCAAAGATAACTAACTTGAAATGCTCTTAAATATAACATTATTTTGCTTCAGTTTACTGTTGAAATAATTTGTAGCCTCGAGATAAACTACAAAGAACATGCGATAATAGCCAACTATCTTTAGATTTGGCTAAGAATCTGTCACAAACTTTACTTCTAGGGCTACATTTAAGACGTAGTAGTTTAATAGTTACGTTATATGGAGATTTCTATGAAGAATGAGACTTCCCTGCTGTAGCTTGAAAAAGGGTTGGTAGTTTACCTTCATAATATTGTATCCATACTAATATTATGCAACTCTATCGGCCTGGTACTTGGATGAAATTTGGCACATGGATAAACAGTGACATAGTATCCTTTTTGCTATCACCCGACTGCGGAGTATATAGGTCAATACAAGTCTTTATTGGTAAATTTAAGAAGATATCACCGACTGCATGATATTGTATTTGAAAGTATCTATTAAGTTTAACATTCAACCTCCTACGATAAAACGTTCTTGTTTCCATATCTTTTAAAGTTCATTTTTTTACGCAGTCTGGTTTTTGCTTTACTTTTTGTAATTTCCGACTTTCACTTGGGCGAAGCCACGGGCAAAAGCTAGTGAGAATATGAAGAACGAACTGCGGGTTATGTCTGTTGCTACCACTAAATTGTCCGTACACTAAGCGTTGTGGTTGAGGCATTTTCCTTTGTATAGTAGGTAATGTAGGGTCTTATACAGCAGTGAGTATTTACAAGCTAATCTAATGCTAAAAAGATAACCTAAATGAAAAATGATAAATGATAAATGATTTTATTTCTGTAAATAGGTTTGTACAAACACTTTTACACGTCAATCATATTTTTTTTAAACTAGATGAGGTCGGCGTTTCCTATCTGACTACTCTGAGACGAAAGGCCGAAACAAACTCAGAGGTCACAGTCTCTTTTAAAGTCCAGACATAATCTTGGTCAGATCATGTGAAGACCATGTGGATCGGTGTCTGAAATGGTCTTTTGAAGAAAGAACCACACAGATTGAGTGGACCTGTCCATTCAGTGCACGCATTTGTCAGTGATCATACAGCTCAACTCAGAACTTGAGGAGCTCAACGATTTGACGAACAATACCAAAGACAGGACATTTGGGTAGGCCGCATAAAATACTCAAACTGCCAGATTAATATTAAAACTAGCTGAGAAAGAAATGAAACACAAAACAGAAAACACAAAAACAAACAAAATATGACCCACATAGTCCTTACATTCACAATAATTAAAACAAAAATAATATTATACTTCTAAAGTAAATATTCATGTCAAAGTGTATATAATAATTATCAAATGTCAGAGTATAAGTTTGCAAAAAAAAAAACAACATTTAGTATGTAAAGATCGGAGCAAGTCAATCCCAAGCTTTTGTGTCCTCAACATAATCTTTAACAGTATAAAAGGCTTTCAGGCACAACTTAAGTTTAATGAATGATTTAAATTTATTGATACTTAGATCTTGAACATGGCTTGGAAGTTTATTATAAAAGCGTATACATTGACATCTGAATGACCCACCTATTTTCCTGAGCCTTGTTGATGGTACAACGAATTTGTGTTTGTTCCTAGTATTTATACTATGGATATCACTGTATTTTTTAAACAATTTAATATTTTTATGGGCATATAAAAGATTTTCTAAAATATACTGTGAAGGCACAGTCATTACATTAATCTCCTTAAATTTATCTCTGAGAGAATGTCTCGGACTTAATTTATAAATTGATCGAACAGCTCTTTTCTGCAAGACAAAGATAGTCTGAATGTCGGCGGCATTTCCCCACCACAGAATACCATACGACATTACACTATGAAAATAGCTAAAGTACACTAAACGGGCTGTCTCTGTATCAGTTAAATTACGAATGCTTTTTCGACAATTTATCTATCTACTTGATTGAACTGTTTTTCACATTACCTACCTATGGAAAGCCAGTTTTAACACAAAATGGTGCCGATTCTGTTGTACACCGAACTAAACTAACTAAACTATCACTAAAATTCCTTACTTTTGGCTATGAGAATCTTAAAGCTATTCTGCAAAAAAAGATCTCTAAATTTAAAAATAATTTTGACACAACTAAAATCGAATTTGACAAACGCGACTCCACGTTTGCCTCCCGTGATTTTTTTTAGAGCCGGAATCGCGCAGTGGGGGGGGGGCAGCCTCGACGTGTTTTAAATGGATTTTTTTACTTTTTATATCGAAAATATGAAAAATTATTACCTACATGTTGAGTTTTAGAGGGGTACGGGGTGTTATAAAGGGGGTCGAAATTTTCATTATTTTTACGATAGGACACACCAATTTCGAGATATAAGCAAAAGAAAAGAAAAAAAAGGTACAGTACTATAATTGCGCCCGAAGTCGAAGTGTCAGTGTGAATTTTAGTTCTTGACAACCAATTTTATTCCACACCTTTTTAATCGCGATTAAAAATAGACAAATTTAGTTAGAGAATCAAAATTTTATATTGAATAGAATAATGAAATTGACAACAACAGAATAGCAAAATTACCATTTTCACTAAATTAAAAACTCAGTACAATCTTAGTGCTGTCAAACTAAAATATAGTTAAGTTGTGTCACTTTAGTCAATTCCAGAATGGGAAATCGTCGTTTGACAGGAATAAACTAAATTTTAGTGATTTTTAGTTTAGTTTAGAGAATTTTGTGACAAGAGAATCGGCACCAATGACTGATTTATTTTAGTGCGGCAGGAGAACGGGCAACAGGCAGGTTTTATAAATGAGTTAAAAATAAAATAAGTAAGTACCTACCTATGTTCCGTGACAATGGGGATGATTGGAAAAAATGTAAACATGGCAAGTTTTAGTCACGAAAGGCTGCAAGCAATTTCAACTGCGAGTGATAGTATTCATTTACACCATTTTGTACATTTGAGTTACTAAAACACTTTCTCCTAAAGACTAAGAAAATGGCGTGAAAAGAAATTACTTTTACTAAAATATTCAATAGGAAAAGATGGCTGTTTTTCCTCAAAATTATCATAAAACGCAAGAAGATAAAGGAAAACCCAGTCAATCGAACAAGTTTAGAAAAATCCAAGATCTTTTCTAACGATTACACGTTTTTTTTTAAAATTAACATGGAATATTTTTACCCCACGAATATTTATTATACAGTGAAGTGATTCTTACATAGATTTAAGATACCTAGTTCCAAAACAAATGTTAAGTACGTGTACGACATCATTTTGAAAAACGTTCAAGTAATGAATTAGCCGTATTATTAGACTTCACATGTGTAATTGTAAGAGTGACTTACCATCGTAGTCAACAGTTCCTGAGCCCTCAAGGTCCAACTCCTCAGCACTGATCTTGTCATCCAACCCTCTGGAGATTTCTTCTAAGATGTCTGTTGTAAATTTAAAAACACATAATAGTTATAAATTATGCTATAATATTCTTAATTATTAGGACATAGGAGTTCAAGTTGGGCCACCGTTGGGAACGGTCGTGTTTGCCCGCGTGCAGCAGATATTGACTTACTTGCTTGACTTCGAAATCAAACCGAGTTTTTGTGTGGCTACGTCTAAGTATATACAGTGAAGTGATTCTTACATAGATTTAAGATACCTAGTTCCAAAACAAATGTTAAGTACGTGTACGACATCATTTTGAAAAACGTTCAAGTAATGAATTAGCCGTATTATTAGACTTTACATGTGTAATTGTAAGAGTGACTTACCATCGTAGTCAACAGTTCCTGAGCCCTCAAGGTCCAACTCCTCAGCACTGATCTTGTCATCCAACCCTCTGGAGATTTCTTCTAAGATGTCTGTTGTAAATTTAAAAACACATAATAGTTATAAATTATGCTATAATATTCTTAATTATTAGGACATAGGAGTTCAAGTTGGGCCACCGTTGGGAACGGTCGTGTTTGCCCGCGTGCAGCAGATATTGACTTACTTGCTTGACTTCGAAATCAAACCGAGTTTTTGTGTGGCTACGTCTAAGTATATACAGTGAAGTGATTCTTACATAGATTTAAGATACCTAGTTCCAAAACAAATGTTAAGTACGTGTACGACATCATTTTGAAAAACGTTCAAGTAATGAATTAGCCGTATTATTAGACTTTACATGTGTAATTGTAAGAGTGACTTACCATCGTAGTCAACAGTTCCTGAGCCCTCAAGGTCAAATTCTTTATTAATCATGTCAAACTCCTCAGCACTGATCTTGTCATCCAACCATCTGGAGACTTCTTCAAAGATGTCTGTTGTAAAGTAAAAAACACATAATAGTTATAAATTATGCTATAATATTCTTCATTATTAGGACTTAGGAGTTCAAGTTGGGCCACCGTTGGGAACGGTCGTGTGTCTCCGTCTGTGTCGCAATTTGTAATATTGGGTAGTAATATAAAACAAGGGAGCAAAAGTGACATAAGTGCGCTTCAGCCTTCAATGGAAACGGGATGCTGGAGGACGAGTGAGAGACCCCTGATTTGTTTGCTAAAACTGCGTACGACCGGCCCTGTTTTGCCGCGCGCGCACCCAACCAACATTATCTCAAGCAATCGTTGTGGGCCAGTGTGTTAGCTTAGTGTTAGCACACTGGCCCTCTAATAGGGCGGGATAAACTAATTAACGCCATTAATCTACCACGAAACACGGAATCATAATCAAAGTTTTATTACTGTAACATTATAACGCCACAAATACCGGAATTTGAGTCGGATAGAGGGCTCACGTGTGCTAAAATGTACAAAAAGAAGTACCCTTAACTCTTAAGTTCGCATTGCCACGGTTTTGTTCTACAGATCAACAAAATAGAAACAAAAAAAAATGTTCATGTGAGACCCTTTGCACGTGTCTGAGTTGCCATAGAAAAAGAAAGTGTTTACAATGGGTTGTGTTTAATTTGTGACCTTACGAAAACGCGGAAATTGTTTGTTCAGTGTGATACCCCGAAAATTAAATAATTCAATTAAATTTGGGCTTAGCATTAGATCAGGAAATGTTCCTCAAGATCTCGCCGCATATGTCTTGGAACATCGACATGATGATAGAATTCGCCTAGCACTTGTAAATAATGTACATGATTTTCTCCCCAACAGCATTTTCTTCCAGGAACATAGGATGGAAAAATAAATATCCGCACAATTTAATGTAACATTCTGGGGAGGGAAAGGTATCATCATGGTCGCGTCCGAATACTATCTCGTAAATGTGCATGTACACATAAACAACAGAAACGCACAGGGATGAAGAATTGATTTGAATTGCCCATTGGCGAACCAGTACCCGCCGATAACCACATCCTAAGTACAACGTAAAACACCACAACATACCAAACCTTTAGGTAACCGGTACAACACATGAGAGCCGCGAGACCAAGAAAAGCCCACGAAACCCCAGCCTCTGACAAACAGCCCGCAATAAGTTAACTCATTAACACCGTGTCAACAACAAGAATCAACACTACTCACACCGTTCCCAGACGTAAGCGTGAACGACACTTGATACACAACACTCAAGAATCCGACCTCTACCCCAATCAAGCACACTTGCCAGATGCAGCTGAGTACCAATATTTTACATAGATTACAGACGCCAGCACATCAAGCTTTGGGGTAGCTTTTCAGATTTCTTTGATAGATTTTCAACTTAATTCCATAAGCATAAGGCTAATGTTCAATTGGGAAAATTTGACAGTTTGGGGTAGCTTTGAGGTGCTCCAGTCTGAACAACAATAACAGTACAGCTATGCTTACTAACGTTTAGTAACAATGTAATCCATCAAGTTTTAACAATTACGAATGAACAAATAACTACAGCTGGTATGGAAACTCTAAATGAAATGAAATCGATCTACATACCTACATCGCCTGTATACTTAAGTTAAGAAGCTTTGATCTCTCAAGTATTCAAAATTTAATTTTATACAAAGATAAATTGATATCTAACAAGTATTGACATATCTCTAAAAACCTATAACTTTATAGCGATCAAATTGATTACCTACTCGAGTTTTATCCTAAGCAATGGAGAAGTAGCACGATTATTCCGCTAGTATTCGTCTTCATAGTGGTTTAAGCCCTAGATTAAGATAATAAGGAAACCAGTTATTTTAAGAATTCAAAGTCTGTCTGCCCTGACACCTATTAGAGTGTCAACGATATGATAAATGACATATTTTTACTGTCTGCGAATTAAATAAACATTGCCAAATTGTGCAATTGTACTTCAAATAACAAAAACTATGATATATACTTCATTAACTGACCCGGCAAACTTCGTACCGCCTAACAGTCAATGAATGTCATGTTAACTTTTAGCTAAACGTAATTAAGGATTTTACTAGCGTAATCAAAACGTCATTATAAGTACAGAAATCAAGTACTCAATGGTGTGTCAGCAAAATATTTGCTTTATTAAAGCTATAATTAAGCATTGCAAGTAAGCTGCTAAAATTTATTATGCAGCATGGGTTGCACTCGGGTTGATTTTCTTCAGTGAAGCACCTTGTAAATTATACTATATTTTTACAAATAAAGCGGTTGGTTTGCCGACACGTGAACATGTCACATTTAATTGACCATGAGAAAAACATGCATTTTCTAGATTTGTTAATCATCATTGCGAATGCAAGATGAATCGGAAATTGAATTCGTTTAAATTCAAAGGGCATGTCGGTTGGGATCATCGGAAGCCTCGGAATGAGAACTTCCTAACCTTGGAATTTTCCTTTGAGTATCGTCGCGTGAATTACAGTGATCATCAGTTTTCTTACACAGTTTCGATTGCTTTAGATTTCGAAGCATGATTACTACTGAAACAACCTTCAGTTTCAAATTGTGCAGTGGTAAACCAGGCACATTCAGGGAGTTTTGAGGATTTTATTGAATGCAGAGTACCAACGATTTGATTCTGAATTATGAAGTTTAAGTCATAGATCTACATCTTTGTTCTTACCCGCCAATATTGCTCACTCACTCAACCATGGTGCGGGTTGTTCGAAAGAGATACCGCGGCCCGTGGCACACAGGCAACTGAGGAAACACGGGGGGGTTTTAGTGAGTAAAAGTCTGACACGCCCTCCCGCTCCATCGAGAGCGGGAGAAGTTATTTGATGATTTCCCACCCAAAGAAAAAAACCATTTGTAACGTTTGTAGTTAGCGATGATATTTGGGAGTATACCTCATCTTTCTATGAGACAGCGGGAAATGAAATTAATCCTCTCTCAACTCGTCGACGATAACACGGCTATTACCGATAGTCAGCGATTGCTTGGAGAAAAATTCAGCAGATAGACGTTCAGCGATGGAACTCTCATGTTTACTGCCAGGTGAAGTTTCCTCACTTAGCGTCACAGATTTGATGATTTCGACGAACGATACGGGAAGGGTTTTTTAATCCTATCTCTACATGTTCGGAAGTTATGAGAATTTTTAAAACATTGATACCAGAAACCGAAATTTTCAAATTGAAATAAATACATCACTCGGAAGAGATTTATCGTGATATTGGCAAGTAACGTGGAAAGTTATTGACCTACGTAGTGCGGTGACACGTTTGTTATGAATTGAATTAAGAAACATATGAAACCGAAAATTTGGTATGAATTCTTAGAGTATTTTATTTTGAGCTGAAACTATGTATAGTGATTTTATACCAGCTGTTATCTTTAGTGCTTAAGGATCGCAATAGGGTTTCTGTTACAACCTGTATAAACCTCTGGTCACGTGAAGCGTCGACTGAACGCTTGGCAATGTCTTGGAAAACCAAGTGGGCACTCGGACCCCATGGCCAAGTATTCCAACCCCAAACAGCTCGAATAAATAACACCTATGTTAGGTGTGCTCCTACCGAGTTAAGGTATTCTGGCACTTTGACGGCATAAAGCGTTTTCTAGTTGACACAGCTATGTTAAGTGTGCTCCTATCGTGTTGTCATAACCTGGTACTTCGAAAGCATAAAGTGTTTTCTAGCTGCTACAGGTGAGCTCCTTTTAAGTTATGACAACCTGGTACTTTGAAGGCATAAGCTTTCTCTAGCTGTCACAAAAAATGTATACGAAAATGAAGTATCCAAATTTTTTTGGTGAATTTTTCGTTTTATTTTTTGTAGTTATTCTGCTATTCGGGGCAGGGACAAAACCAACAAATCAAAGATCGTGAAAATCGGTCGAGTCGTTTTTAGTTATAAGTTGTGTAACTAACCCGACTTTATTTATGTTTATAGATATATAGTAGGATTTGACCGTTTTAAGCTGACCGTTTAGTAGTTTCATGTAAGTTTCAGCGTTACGACAAAGATACTAAGTGATGTGGCTAACCAGTACGTAGAGAATAGCGGCACCTAGAGGGCCTTGGTTCAGAGCACCTTCCACCGAGAGGTAATCCAAGTTTCGGGAATATTCACTAGTAATAAGCTCTCAGTATAACCTACCTTCATTGTTGTTGCTGTTGACGCTATTATTCTGCTCGTGTGACACGGGGCCCTTTTTGCAAATGAATGGAAACTTTCTGTAGCATTTGCAATCATTCATCTTGCCTGCGTTGTCCTGTTCCACACAGTCTTCATCACCGTTTTTATCGTTTGGCTCATCTGACTTCCAGTTGTTATACACCTCAGAAATTGTTTTACCTAAACACATGAAATTAATCTTTTATTAGAGGATTGCTCTGGCACATTTTATGAAACAAAATTTAATGTGGTTTCAAATAAAATGCGTTTTAAATTAATACGAGTAGTAGGATGGGAAAGGCTCAGCTTACGAATAATTTAGTGTTGACATAAGTTTGTACAGCCCAATTTAAAAACACTGGCTGTCACCCGGTGGTCAAAATTAAACCGAAATTCATTTAAGCTTAAATTTTGAACGAATGCATTATTATGTAAAATATAGACTTTCTGCACTCCTTTTCCATATTAACCTTAACTGTGCCAAATTTCACACACCTCCGTCTGCTTATTTGTCGTCAAACGGGGTACAAAATTTTTTTTTCACGTATTTATGCATAGAATTACTACAAAATACTTAACAAATTCAATATTTGATACGCACCGTCAATAGTCTCAAATACTCCTTCTAACTCTAAGTCCGAGATTCCCACATACATCCACTTGATGTCAGGCTGTGTTTCGTTTCGAAACGACATTACGGCGTTTTGCTCATCCTCATTTTCTGCGTAAAACAAACTGGCTCCTTCCTGAGCACACTCTCGCTTTGCATCAAACCAAGTCTGTGGTGTCGGGTGGATCTTATAGGAGCTGTTTACTGCTTCTATGTAGGTGTAGTCATTCAGCGATAACTCGTTAGTTCTCGGTCCATCTACAAATAGGGAGAAAAATATGACTCATTTTTTTAAACTCCTACCGAACAGTTGTTTCATATAATTAACGTAACTACTATAGTAAAAAGTGTTGCGGCTAACCAGGACCCAGAGTATCAGAGGGCAACAAACGTTGCCAGTGTTGTCGGGCGACACAACATTATCACTTATGTCGCGCGCCTAGAGGAACCGGGTACAGTACCCATTTGCCGAGAGGTATTTCAAGTTTCGGGAGAATTTACTTGTAAAAAGTCCCATTATATCCTACCTTTATTTGTATTATTTCTGTAGCTGTCGCTATTGCTCTGCTCGTGTGACACGGGGCCCTTCTTGCAAATGAATGGAAACTTTCTGTAGCATTTGCAATCATTCATCTTGCCTGCGTTGTCCTGTTCCACACAGTCTTCATCACCGTTTTTATCGTTTGGCTCATCTGACTTCCAGTTGTTATACACCTCAGAAATTGTTTTACCTAAAAACATGAAATTAATCTTTTATTAGAGGATTGCTCTGGCACATTTTATGAAACAAAATGTAATGTGGTTTCAAATAAAATGCGTTTTATATTAATAGTAGGATGGGAAAGGCTCAGTTTACGAATAATTTAGTATTGATATAAGTTTGTACAGCCCAATTTAAATACACTGGCCGTCACCCGGTGGTCAAAATTAAACCGAAATTCATTTAAGCTTAAATTTTGAACGAATGCAATATTATGTAAAACATAGACTTTCTGCACTCCTTTTCCATATTAACCTTAACTGTGCCAAATTTCACACACCTCCGTCTGCTTATTTGTCGTCAAACGGGGTACAAAGTTTTTTATTCACGTATTTATGCATATAATTACTACAAAATACTTAACAAATTCAATATTTGATACGCACCGTCAATAGTCTCAAATACTCCTTCTAACTCTAAGTCCGAGATTCCCACATACATCCACTTGATGTCAGGCTGTGTTTCGTTTCGAAACGACATTACGGCGTTTTGCTCATCCTCATTTTCGGCGTAAAACAAACTGCCTCCTTCCTGAGCACACTCTCGCTTTGCATCAAACCAAGTCTGTGGTGTCGGGTGGATCTTATAGGAGCTGTTTACTGCTTCTATGTAGGTGTAGTCATTCAGCGATAACTCGTTAGTTCTCGGTCCATCTACAAATAGGGAGAAAAATATGACTCATTTTTTTAACTCCGACCGTACAGTTGTTTCATATAATTAACGTAACTACTATGGTAAAAAGTCTTGCAGCTAACCAGGACCCAGAGCATTAGAGGGCAACAAACGTTGGCAGTGTTGTCGGGCGACACAACATTATCACTTATGTCGCGCGCCCAGAGCAACCGGGTACAGGACCCAGTTGCCGAGAGGTATTTCAAGTTTCGGGAGAATTTACTTGTAAAAAGCCCCATTATGTCCTACCTTTATTGGTATTGTTTCTGTTGCTGTCGCTATTGCTCTGCTCGTGTGACACGGGGCCCTTCTTGCAAATGAATGGAAACTTTCTGTAGCATTTGCAATCATTCATCTTGCCTGCGTTGTCCTGTTCCACACAGTCTTCATCACCGTTTTTATCGTTTGGCTCATATGACTTCCAGTTTATATACACCTCAGACATTGTTTTACCTATACACATGAAAATAATCTTTTATTAGAGGATTGCTCTGGCACATTTTATGAAACAAAATGTAATGTGGTTTCAAATAAAATGCGTTTTATATTAATAGTAGGATGGGAAAGGCTCAGTTTACGAATAATTTAGTATTGATATAAGTTTGTACAGCCCAATTTAAATACACTGGCCGTCACCCGGTGGTCAAAATTAAACCGAAATTCATTTAAGCTTAAATTTTGAACGAATGCATTATTATGTAAAATATAGACTTTCTGCACTCCTTTTCCATATTAACCTTAACTGTGCCAAATTTCACACACCTCCGTCTGCTTATTTGTCGTCAAACGGGGTACAAAGTTTTTTATTCACGTATTTATGCATAGAATTACTACAAAATACTTAACAAATTCAATATTTGATACGCACCGTCAATAGTCTCAAATACTCCTTCTAACTCTAAGTCCGAGATTCCCACATACATCCACTTGATGTCAGGCTGTGTTTCGTTTCGAAACGACATTACGGCGTTTTGCTCATCCTCATTTTCGGCGTAAAACAAACTGCCTCCTTCCTGAGCACACTCTCGCTTTGCATCAAACCAAGTCTGTGGTGTCGGGTGGATCTTATAGGAGCTGTTTACTGCTTCTATGTAGGTGTAGTCATTCAGCGATAACTCGTTAGTTCTCGGTCCATCTACAAATAGGGAGAAAAATATGACTCATTTTTTTAACTCCGACCGTACAGTTGTTTCATATAATTAACGTAACTACTATGGTAAAAAGTCTTGCAGCTAACCAGGACCCAGAGCATTAGAGGGCAACAAACGTTGGCAGTGTTGTCGGGCGACACAACATTATCACTTATGTCGCGCGCCCAGAGCAACCGGGTACAGGACCCAGTTGCCGAGAGGTATTTCAAGTTTCGGGAGAATTTACTTGTAAAAAGCCCCATTATGTCCTACCTTTATTGGTATTGTTTCTGTTGCTGTCGCTATTGCTCTGCTCGTGTGACACGGGGCCCTTCTTGCAAATGAATGGAAACTTTCTGTAGCATTTGCAATCATTCATCTTGCCTGCGTTGTCCTGTTCCACACAGTCTTCATCACCGTTTTTATCGTTTGGCTCATATGACTTCCAGTTTATATACACCTCAGACATTGTTTTACCTATACACATGAAAATAATCTTTTATTAGAGGATTGCTCTGGCACATTTTATGAAACAAAATGTAATGTGGTTTCAAATAAAATGCGTTTTATATTAATAGTAGGATGGGAAAGGCTCAGTTTACGAATAATTTAGTATTGATATAAGTTTGTACAGCCCAATTTAAATACACTGGCCGTCACCCGGTGGTCAAAATTAAACCAAAATTCATTTAAGCTTAAATTTTGAACGAATGCATTATTATGTAAAATATAGACTTTCTGCACTCCTTTTCCATATTAACCTTAACTGTGCCAAATTTCACACACCTCCGTCTGCTTATTTGTCGTCAAACGGGGTACAAAGTTTTTTATTCACGTATTTATGCATAGAATTACTACAAAATACTTAACAAATTCAATATTTGATACGCACCGTCAATAGTCTCAAATACTCCTTCTAACTCTAAGTCCGAGATTCCCACATACATCCACTTGATGTCAGGCTGTGTTTCGTTTCGAAACGACATTACGGCGTTTTGCTCATCCTCATTTTCGGCGTAAAACAAACTGCCTCCTTCCTGAGCACACTCTCGCTTTGCATCAAACCAAGTCTGTGGTGTCGGGTGGATCTTATAGGAGCTGTTTACTGCTTCTATGTAGGTGTAGTCATTCAGCGATAACTCGTTAGTTCTCGGTCCATCTACAAATAGGGAGAAAAATATGACTCATTTTTTTAAACTCCTACCGAACAGTTGTTTCATATAATTAACGTAACTACTATGGTAAAAAGTGTTGCGGCTAACCAGGACCCAGAGTATTAGAGGGCAACAAACGTTGCCAGTGTTGTCGGGCGACACAACATTATCACTTATGTCGCGCGCCTAGAGGAACCGGGTACAGTACCCATTTGCCGAGAGGTATTTCAAGTTTCGGGAGAATTTACTAGTAAAAAGTCCCATTATATCCTACCTTTATTTGTATTATTTCTGTAGCTGTCGCTATTGCTCTGCTCGTGTGACACGGGGCCCTTCTTGCAAATGAATGGAAACTTTCTGTAGCATTTGCAATCATTCATCTTGCCTGCGTTGTCCTGTTCCACACAGTCTTCATCACCGTTTTTATCGTTTGGCTCATCTGACTTCCAGTTGTTATACACCTCAGAAATTGTTTTACCTAAACACATGAAATTAATCTTTTATTAGAGGATTGCTCTGGCACATTTTATGAAACAAAATGTAATGTAGTTTCAAATAAAATTCGTTTTATATTAATAGTAGGATGGGAAAGGCTCAGTTTACGAATAATTTAGTGTTGACATAAGTTTGTACAGCCCAATTTAAATACACTGGCCGTCACCCGGTGGTCAAAATTAAACCGAAATTAATTTAAGCTTAAATTTTGAACGAATGCATTATTATGTAAAATATAGACTTTCTGCACTCCTTTTCCATATTAACCTTAACTGTGCCAAATTTCACACACCTCCGTCTGCTTATTTGTCGTCAAACGGGGTACAAAGTTTTTTATTCACGTATTTATGCATAGAATTACTACAAAATACTTAACAAATTCAATATTTGATACGCACCGTCAATAGTCTCAAATACTCCTTCTAACTCTAAGTCCGAGATTCCCACATACATCCACTTGATGTCAGGCTGTGTTTCGTTTCGAAACGACATTACGGCGTTTTGCTCATCCTCATTTTCGGCGTAAAACAAACTGCCTCCTTCCTGAGCACACTCTCGCTTTGCATCAAACCAAGTCTGTGGTGTCGGGTGGATCTTATAGGAGCTGTTTACTGCTTCTATGTAGGTGTAGTCATTCAGCGATAACTCGTTAGTTCTCGGTCCATCTACAAATAGGGAGAAAAATATGACTCATTTTTTTAAACTCCTACCGAACAGTTGTTTCATATAATTAACGTAACTACTATGGTAAAAAGTGTTGCGGCTAACCAGGACCCAGAGTATTAGAGGGCAACAAACGTTGCCAGTGTTGTCGGGCGACACAACATTATCACTTATGTCGCGCGCCTAGAGGAACCGGGTACAGTAACCATTTGCCGAGAGGTATTTCAAGTTTCGGGAGAATTTACTAGTAAAAAGTCCCATTATATCCTACCTTTATTTGTATTATTTCTGTAGCTGTCGCTATTGCTCTGCTCGTGTGACACGGGGCCCTTCTTGCAAATGAATGGAAACTTTCTGTAGCATTTGCAATCATTCATCTTGCCTGCGTTGTCCTGTTCCACACAGTCTTCATCACCGTTTTTATCGTTTGGCTCATATAACTTCCAGTTTATATACACCTCAGAAATTGTTTTACCTATACACATGAAATTAATCTTTTATTAGAGGATTGCTCTGGCACATTTTATGAAACAAAATGTAATGTGGTTTCAAATAAAATGCGTTTTATATTAATAGTAGGATGGGAAAGGCTCAGTTTACGAATAATTTAGTATTGATATAAGTTTGTACAGCCCAATTTAAATACACTGGCCGTCACCCGGTGGTCAAAATTAAACCGAAATTAATTTAAGCTTAAATTTTGAACGAATGCATTATTATGTAAAATATAGACTTTCTGCACTCCTTTTCCATATTAACCTTAACTGTGCCAAATTTCACACACCTCCGTCTGCTTATTTGTCGTCAAACGGGGTACAAAGTTTTTTATTCACGTATTTATGCATAGAATTACTACAAAATACTTAACAAATTCAATATTTGATACGCACCGTCAATAGTCTCAAATACTCCTTCTAACTCTAAGTCCGAGATTCCCACATACATCCACTTGATGTCAGGCTGTGTTTCGTTTCGAAACGACATTACGGCGTTTTGCTCATCCTCATTTTCGGCGTAAAACAAACTGCCTCCTTCCTGAGCACACTCTCGCTTTGCATCAAACCAAGTCTGTGGTGTCGGGTGGATCTTATAGGAGCTGTTTACTGCTTCTATGTAGGTGTAGTCATTCAGCGATAACTCGTTAGTTCTCGGTCCATCTACAAATAGGGAGAAAAATATGACTCATTTTTTTAACTCCGACCGTACAGTTGTTTCATATAATTAACGTAACTACTATGGTAAAAAGTCTTGCAGCTAACCAGGACCCAGAGCATTAGAGGGCAACAAACGTTGGCAGTGTTGTCGGGCGACACAACATTATCACTTATGTCGCGCGCCCAGAGCAACCGGGTACAGGACCCAGTTGCCGAGAGGTATTTCAAGTTTCGGGAGAATTTACTTGTAAAAAGTCCCATTATGTCCTACCTTTATTGGTATTGTTTCTGTTGCTGTCGCTATTGCTCTGCTCGTGTGACACGGGGCCCTTCTTGCAAATGAATGGAAACTTTCTGTAGCATTTGCAATCATTCATCTTGCCTGCGTTGTCCTGTTCCACACAGTCTTCATCACCGTTTTTATCGTTTGGCTCATATGACTTCCAGTTTATATACACCTCAGACATTGTTTTACCTATACACATGAAATTAATCTTTTATTAGAGGATTGCTCTGGCACATTTTATGAAACAAAATGTAATGTGGTTTCAAATAAAATGCGTTTTATATTAATAGTAGGATGGGAAAGGCTCAGTTTACGAATAATTTAGTATTGATATAAGTTTGTACAGCCCAATTTAAATACACTGGCCGTCACCCGGTGGTCAAAATTAAACCAAAATTCATTTAAGCTTAAATTTTGAACGAATGCATTATTATGTAAAATATAGACTTTCTGCACTCCTTTTCCATATTAACCTTAACTGTGCCAAATTTCACACACCTCCGTCTGCTTATTTGTCGTCAAACGGGGTACAAAGTTTTTTATTCACGTATTTATGCATAGAATTACTACAAAATACTTAACAAATTCAATATTTGATACGCACCGTCAATAGTCTCAAATACTCCTTCTAACTCTAAGTCCGAGATTCCCACATACATCCACTTGATGTCAGGCTGTGTTTCGTTTCGAAACGACATTACGGCGTTTTGCTCATCCTCATTTTCGGCGTAAAACAAACTGCCTCCTTCCTGAGCACACTCTCGCTTTGCATCAAACCAAGTCTGTGGTGTCGGGTGGATCTTATAGGAGCTGTTTACTGCTTCTATGTAGGTGTAGTCATTCAGCGATAACTCGTTAGTTCTCGGTCCATCTACAAATAGGGAGAAAAATATGACTCATTTTTTTAACTCCGACCGTACAGTTGTTTCATATAATTAACGTAACTACTATGGTAAAAAGTCTTGCAGCTAACCAGGACCCAGAGCATTAGAGGGCAACAAACGTTGGCAGTGTTGTCGGGCGACACAACATTATCACTTATGTCGCGCGCCCAGAGCAACCGGGTACAGGACCCAGTTGCCGAGAGGTATTTCAAGTTTCGGGAGAATTTACTTGTAAAAAGTCCCATTATGTCCTACCTTTATTGGTATTGTTTCTATTGCTGTCGCTATTGCTCTGCTCGTGTGACACGGGGCCCTTCTTGCAAATGAATGGAAACTTTCTGTAGCATTTGCAATCATTCATCTTGCCTGCGTTGTCCTGTTCCACACAGTCTTCATCACCGTTTTTATCGTTTGGCTCATATGACTTCCAGTTTATATACACCTCAGAAATTGTTTTACCTATACACATGAAATTAATCATTTATTAGAGGATTGCTCTGGCACATTTTATGAAACAAAATGTAATGTGGTTTCAAATAAAATGCGTTTTATATTAATAGTAGGATGGGAAAGGCTCAGTTTACGAATAATTTAGTGTTGACATAAGTTTGTACAGCCCAATTTAAATACACTGGCCGTCACCCGGTGGTCAAAATTAAACCGAAATTAATTTAAGCTTAAATTTTGAACGAATGCATTATTATGTAAAATATAGACTTTCTGCACTCCTTTTCCATATTAACCTTAACTGTGCCAAATTTCACACACCTCCGTCTGCTTATTTGTCGTCAAACGGGGTACAAAGTTTTTTATTCACGTATTTATGCATAGAATTACTACAAAATACTTAACAAATTCAATATTTGATACGCACCGTCAATAGTCTCAAATACTCCTTCTAACTCTAAGTCCGAGATTCCCACATACATCCACTTGATGTCAGGCTGTGTTTCGTTTCGAAACGACATTACGGCGTTTTGCTCATCCTCATTTTCGGCGTAAAACAAACTGCCTCCTTCCTGAGCACACTCTCGCTTTGCATCAAACCAAGTCTGTGGTGTCGGGTGGATCTTATAGGAGCTGTTTACTGCTTCTATGTAGGTGTAGTCATTCAGCGATAACTCGTTAGTTCTCGGTCCATCTACAAATAGGGAGAAAAATATGACTCATTTTTTTAACTCCGACCGTACAGTTGTTTCATATAATTAACGTAACTACTATGGTAAAAAGTCTTGCAGCTAACCAGGACCCAGAGCATTAGAGGGCAACAAACGTTGGCAGTGTTGTCGGGCGACACAACATTATCACTTATGTCGCGCGCCCAGAGCAACCGGGTACAGGACCCAGTTGCCGAGAGGTATTTCAAGTTTCGGGAGAATTTACTTGTAAAAAGTCCCATTATGTCCTACCTTTATTGGTATTGTTTCTATTGCTGTCGCTATTGCTCTGCTCGTGTGACACGGGGCCCTTCTTGCAAATGAATGGAAACTTTCTGTAGCATTTGCAATCATTCATCTTGCCTGCGTTGTCCTGTTCCACACAGTCTTCATCACCGTTTTTATCGTTTGGCTCATATGACTTCCAGTTTATATACACCTCAGAAATTGTTTTACCTATACACATGAAATTAATCTTTTATTAGAGGATTGCTCTGGCACATTTTATGAAACAAAATGTAATGTGGTTTCAAATAAAATGCGTTTTATATTAATAGTAGGATGGGAAAGGCTCAGTTTACGAATAATTTAGTATTGATATAAGTTTGTACAGCCCAATTTAAATACACTGGCCGTCACCCGGTGGTCAAAATTAAACCGAAATTCATTTAAGCTTAAATTTTGAACGAATGCATTATTATGTAAAATATAGACTTTCTGCACTCCTTTTCCATATTAACCTTAACTGTGCCAAATTTCACACACCTCCGTCTGCTTATTTGTCGTCAAACGGGGTACAAAGTTTTTTATTCACGTATTTATGCATAGAATTACTAAAAAATACTTAACAAATTCAATATTTGATACGCACCGTCAATAGTCTCAAATACTCCTTCTAACTCTAAGTCCGAGATTCCCACATACATCCACTTGATGTCAGGCTGTGTTTCGTTTCGAAACGACATTACGGCGTTTTGCTCATCCTCATTTTCAGCGTAAAACAAACTGCCTCCTTCCTGAGCACACTCTCGCTTTGCATCAAACCAAGTCTGTGGTGTCGGGTGGATCTTATAGGAGCTGTTTACTGCTTCTATGTAGGTGTAGTCATTCAGCGATAACTCGTTAGTTCTCGGTCCATCTACAAATAGGGAGAAAAATATGACTCATTTTTTTAACTCCGACCGTACAGTTGTTTCATATAATTAACGTAACTACTATGGTAAAAAGTGTTGCGGCTAACCAGGACCCAGAGAATTAGAAGGCAACAAACGTTGGCAGTGTTGTCTGGCGACACAACATTATCACTTATGTCGCGCGCCCAGAGGAACCGGGTACAAGACCCATTTGCCGAGAGGTATTTCAAGTTTCGGGAGAATTTACTACTAAAAAGTCCCATTATGTCCTACCTTTATTGGTATTGTTTCTGTTGCTGTCGCTATTGCTCTGCTCGTGTGACACGGGGCCCTTCTTGCAAATGAATGGAAACTTTCTGTAGCATTTGCAATCATTCATCTTGCCTGCGTTGTCCTGTTCCACACAGTCTTCATCACCGTTTTTATCGTTTGGCTCATCTGACTTCCAGTTGTTATACACCTCAGAAATTGTTTTACCTAAACATATGAAACGAATCGTTATTAAAGGCTTTGCTTCAGCAAATTAGGTAAAATAATATTTTATGTGGTCTTAAATAAAATGCGTATTTGTATATGTTGTAGGATGGGAAGGGCTCAGTTAACCAATAATTTTGTATTAATATTTTTGGTTTGCTTAGTACAATTTTGTATAAACTAGTACCTAGTCAAAATTCGACCACAATTCATTCAAATTTTTAAGTTTGTATTATTTAAACTTGTTTAAACACGAAGACTCACCTCAAAAGTGACATCAACTTCATTTATCAATTGAATAAGCGGTTATCAGCAAAGAGTATAATAATATTAATGGGAGGTTATCAGGCTGTCGAAGAGGCAAATAGATTTATTCCTTAGCTAAGTGAAATATTCGACCAATAAAGCCTATTTGACGATTGAACAACTGATTTCTTTGCTATCTATCGAATAAACCCTATCTGTCCGTCTGAGGATTGCAAAGTCGGCCCTAAAAGTTATTACGGAGAAGGAGTGCAGAAAGCCTTTATTTTAAAGCCTTTTTGTTTTCCATTATTTTAATCAATTTAAAATACCAAATAAAATCACCACACGGCCAAACATACAACCTCGTAACATATTAAAAGTGACATGACGCTGCGATCTGTTTGAATGACACTGACAATAATAGAATCAAAGAAATAGTCCGTCCCGTTCTAACATTCGTTTATTCTGTATATTTATTTCACTTCCCTAAAGTTAGCGCTATCACAGATGAGGTATTTGGTCGGCTAGTTATTCTTAGGATACATATTATTAGTTGAAAAATTGACAACCACTAATCCGACGAATAATCTAATAACTTTATTCTTCAGGTAGCTAGCTATTGGTACTTTTATCTGAGAATTGAAAAATCGGCCCTAAATGTGCCAAATTTCATACACCTCCGTCAGCGGTAATTTCGTAAAAAAGGGGTACAAAATTTTTGCTTCACGTATTTATGCATAGAATTACTACAAAATACTTAACAAATTCAATATTTGATACGTACCGTCAATAGTCTCAAATACTCCTTCTAACTCTAAGTCCGAGATTCCCACATAGATCCACTTGATGTCAGGCTGTGTTTCGTTTCGAAACGACATTACGGCGTTTTGCTCATCGTCATTTTCTGCGTAAAACAAACTGGCTCCTTCCTGAGCACACTCTCGCTTTGCATCAGACCAAGTCTGTGGTGTCGCGTGGATCTTATAGGAGCTGTTTACTGCTTCTATGTAGGTGTAGTCGTTCTGACAGATCTCTTTACCTCTTTTTCCATCTACAACAAGGAAAAAGTTTACAGTTTATTTTATTTTTACGTTAAATGTGTTTTATATCTTATACGCCATTACCTTTTCATACAAAAAATTCAAACAAAACAATAACATAATAAAAGTACAAGTATGCAAGCGTATTATGTATGTTGTGGACCACGTAATAGGGGCATTTCTCATAATGCCCGCGCATTATGAATTAAAACAAGCTACTTGGGGCGAAATAATCTAAACTTCGATACTATATATAATATATTATAATAATATAATAGTAATATAATTAATCTGAAGAGTTTGTTTGTTTGTTTGCTTGAACGCGCTAATCTCAGGAACGACTTTATCGATTTGTAAAATTCTTTCAGTGTTAGACAGCCCATTTATTGACAAAGGCTTTAAGCTATATACCATCACATTAGTACCCTTAGGAGCCGTTCAAAGCTAAAAAAGTCACGAATACGAAGTACTCGCACGGGCAGGCGAGGCGAGCGACGGGGTGGGTCGGGGAGCAAGAAATTTGAAGCGAACGAAGTCGTGGGCAGAAGCTAGTTAATTATAATTTGAACTTCCGTATTTGTCACATTGCCTCGTCATTATAAATATTTCCGTGTGGTCTTTGGGCAATCTAATAACACAGGGCATGGTTTCTGCTTGCAAATGATAGATTTACACCAAATCAAATGTTATTATAAATAAGATAAATAATATGTACGATGAAAATAATCAATCAGTAAGTTATTGTGTATTAAAATTTTAGGTTTATACTTGGATTAAGTTATAAAAATCGAATGAATCGAAGTTTTTTTTTTTTCTGGGTGGGAAATCATCAAATAACTTCTCCCGCTCTGGGTGGAGCGGGAGGGCGTGTCAGACTTTTACTGACTAAAACACACCCGTGTTCCCTCAGTTGCCTGTGTGCCAGGGGCGGCGGTATCTCTTTCGAACAACCCGCACCCCCGGCAGGCATCGGCCCTTGCGGGCCCCATCTGTTGCTGCTGACATCTCTTTGAGGCGCGTGTGGAACACAACGCGCCGTCGACCCGGGCTTGGTCCTTACCGGACAGCGAGCTACCCATTACTCGCCGTCCGCAAGCCCATGCCTACGGTGGCCGGGAATCAGCCTGGGATTCCCGACGCCCAGGGCGTCTCCTGCGAAGGCCACGGCTGTGAGGGCGCATGTACTGTATCTCCCTCACGTGCGCCGCCTCCCTCTTTGCGAGCATAACTGCTTCGCTGAAGGAGGCGACTGCCAGCCATGCCCTCTCGCTCCGTACCATGGCCTGGACCAAGGTCGGACGCGAGAGAATAACATTCATCGTGGGCGTCAGGCAATTTTCCCAAACAAAAACCGAGTTGGACAACGTAATTAAGATCAGGGGGATGCTCCAAGAAAAAGTGCACTTAGCATCCACTTTTTCTTGGAGCACCAAGAAAAAGTGGATGCTAAGCTGACCCAGGGGCAACTCAAGACACAATAACTGAGATATCAGAAAATCCTCCTTCGTCCTCTACTTTTGCAGAAGTTATTAGTCAATCGAGCAGTTCGAACGTAATCAAGAACACGATAAAGCATACCTACGTCAAAACGCAATAAGTAAATAAATGTGGGGCCAGGAAGTCTGTTATGTTACAAAGAAAAAGTACATGTATTGCTAACCCACTGCAGGTTATAGCACTAATGAATGCAACGATAGAGGATAACGAATCCGGGTGGATGATAGTTCGAAATACAAAAGGTAACCTAAAAATATCAGAGTTGGTATAAATACGGAGTTGAAGGCTATCCAAGGTACGGAACGGAAAAAAAACACCTGAATATTTAGCGATTACATCCAAAAACAAATCCTGGAGCCATAACTGACCATGTGAAAAATGTGTGCGGTCCAGATGTACTCATTAAAGTGAATCAAATCAAACATAAAACGGAGAGTCTCACAAAGTCGTTACTTTTTTGGCGCAGGTGGTTCTAGTGACAAATGATGGTGTACAAGTTGATGATGCTTATTTTGATTAGAAAACAGCATTTATCACCGTTGAACAGCAGCATTGCGTTTGCGTTGGCAGACTTTTATTACAGAAGCTCTTAGATGCAAGATTAAATAAATTAGATGCAAGATAGACAGTAGTACGTTGACTACAATGGATGCGAATCCTACCTACATTACACCTGTCAGGTGTAAGTTAGGATGATAAAGGATTTGCTGGAGGCCGTCAGACATTGCTCTTGTTTACTATTTGCAGATGATCTTAAGTTGCTATTTGCAGCATATATATCGCCAGCAATAGAAACTATCCGTTAAACAACTGAGACCAGTCAATTGCCCTAGCGCACTGCTGCTTCTAGACAACGCTAGACCACACACTGCACAACAGCCGGCCGCTAAATTATAAGAGCTACGATTAGAATATCTCTGAAACCCACCACACTCCCCGAACCTTGCTCGAATAGAATTCTTAACGTATTTTGATTGATTAAATTATAAAATTCATTTAAAAAATCGGTTAGTTTTTTCCATATAAAACGCCAATTTCAAATGTAAGGATCTAATAATAATTTAAAAAAAATATCGTCATCGTTGCCAGTGTAGATAACCCGTGTTTCAATAAATAAATTAAAAATTCCAACACTAGAGTACTTACATGAGAAATCCGATAAAAAGCACACTATAATACTCGCAAATAAAGTATTGGTTAACATTGTTGTAACTATAACCTAACAAGCGTCTTAACTCTTGCGACAGACGTGACATTAATGAGAATGTTTCTAACGAGATGCAAACTTACAGTTTTTATTGTTTTTTCCCTAAAAAAATATGTGACGAATAGGTTTTCCCGAGTGACTATCTGATACGGTATCGGTTTTATAAAAATATAAACAATTTAGTTTTGTTTTGACCCAAATCGACCTGCGACACCAGTTTATCTTATGTTGACATAATTAAAGTTAGTTTTTATTACATGGAATTTCGCCTTTGTATTACAGGCAAAAGGAAGGTAAAGCGGAGTTATGCAACTTTTACGGGCTTTAACCGGTAAGGCGATCACCTTACCGGTTAAAGCCCGTAAAAGTTGGGTCATCAATCGGTCGTTTGAACGGGTCCCAGAGGGTCAAGGCCATCCGGCTAGTCCCCACTGGTATCCTCACCACGCGGTCTTCGGTGAGGCGGCGAACCTACTTGCCGGATCGCCACCATGGGATCTGGAGGCAAAAGTCCTCGCTTATGTGGGAGTGCAAGGAGGCGGAACGCCGGGGTGTAACTCCGCTGCCGCGAGTAATCACGGCAAAGCATGGATCATTGTTGTCCTAAAATAAAGAATATATATAAAGCGAACAGAGCTCCGGCGGGATCTCATGGCGTCACGGAGAGTGCGTTTGTCGCAACCCAGTGCTGGGCACGCTACAATTGACTTGACGCCACTTATGTCCTATGTCCGTTGTACGTGCAGAGTGCGGTCACTCTTCCCCTTCTTTCCCCGGCTGGTGCGCTTGCGTAAGTAATGTTGAACGACAAAAATGTTTTTGATAGATTGATTCTATGTAATAAATGTCAAAGTCAAAGTCAAAGCCAAAACCTTTAAATCATTCGTTAAACGTAAGTTGTGCCTGAAAGCCTTTTATGCTGTTAAATATTATATTGAGGACACAAAAGCTTGGGATTGACCTGCTCCAATTATTACATACATTTTTTTTTTTGCAAACTTATACTCTGACATTTGATAATTATTATATACACTTTGACATGAATATTTACTTTAGAAGTATAATATTATTTTTTTTGTTTTTGTGTTTTTTGTTTTGTGTTTCATCTCTTTCTCAGATAGTTTTAATATTAATCTGGCAGTTTGAGTATTTTATGCGGCCTACCCAAATGTCCTGTCTTTAATATTGTTCGTCAAATTGTTGAGCTCCTCAAGTTCTGAGTTGAGCTGTATGATTACTGACAGATGCGTGCACTGAATGGACAGGTCCACTCAATCTGTGTGGTTCTTTCTTCAAAAGACCATTTCAGACACCGATCCACATGGTCTTCACATGATTTGACCAAGATTATGTCTGGACCTTAAAAGAGACTGTGACCTCTGAGTTTGTTTCGGCCTTTCTTCTCAGAGTAGTCAGATAAGAAACGCCGACCTCATTTAGTTTAAACAAAATGTGATTGACGTGTAAAAATGTTTGTACAAACCTACTTACAGAAATAAAATCATTTATCATTTATTATTTATCAAACGTTTATTGCGAACTAAGTGTAGGTACAATGTTGGTGTTATCTTGTTAGTAATTATAACTTAGCAGCCTTTTACAAGCATTGCAATTTTATTATTCGCCTGCTCTAATCATCCTAAATTAGACTGCATAAAATATTATTATTACATAAATATTTACCTACTTTCATATTAGTACAATTATTTTTTATTGAAGCTCATTTATTTTATATAGCTTCGGAGTTTGTTGTAAAAACGTATACTTTAGCATTAAAATGAATTACCTACAATTATTTTGAAACCTAGTCGTGGGAAATCTTTGTGCAAAGCTCAACTGCTTTTCGATTATTCAAAGGTTTTTTCTTCTAAGGCATTTCATTTTATATGCATACAGGGTGGCCACATGTTACCATGGATTCATTACATGTTTTTAAACACCCTTTTTTTGAGGATGCAAAATCATCAAATAACTTCTCCTGCTCTGGGCGGAGCGGGAGGGCGTGTCAGACTTTTACAGACTGAAACCCACCCGTGTTGCTTCAGTTGCCTGTGTGCCAGGAGCCACGGTATCTCTTACGAACAACCCGTACCCCTGGCAGGCATCGGCCCTTGCGGTCCCCACCAGTTGATGTTGTCATCTCTTTAAGGTGCGCGTGGAACACAACGCGCCGTCGACCTGGGCTTGGTCCTTACCGGATGGCGAGTTAGCCATTACTCGCCGTCCACAACCCCGCGCCTACGGTTGCCGGGAACCGGCCTGGGATTCCCGGCGACTAGGGCCGTTATGGAAGCCGCTGGCAAAAGCTAGTTTCAAATAAACCAATTACAAGCACTTTAGATTGTCAAGGGGTCAGTCAGAAAGTTGAAGAGGTGAGTCAGAAAGTTGAAGCTAGTTGCCCATTCCAGAGCGTAGTGTGTCATGGAGAAGAACCTACGGAGATACCTATGGAGAAGAACGAAACTGTGGAGTTTCGTTCTTCTCCATAGGTACCTACCCACAACACTGTTTCAAATAAAAAAAACATGGTACTTACCTACAGAGCCTACAGTTAGTATTGTCTAGCAAATGTCAACAGCGCAGTAATTTGCTACTAAAAAAAAATATTATTATTAATTGTTCAATTATTTATTTTTGATTGATTTTTGATGATTACAAATTGAAAAAAAGTTACAATTCGACAAGTTGGTTTTATAACACTGCATGTTTTTTGATATTGTGAACGTGTGATATTCAATATTTATTCCGTATATACGGGGTGGCAGGGACATCGACGCGCACTTTGTAATCATGAATTCAGCATTTCGCACCTTTAGAATTATAGAAACCTATTTTGCTTGCGGCTAACTTCGAAATAGGTATCTATAATTCTGAAATATAGTGACCTATTTGCTTGCGGATAATTTCGCATTAGGTCACTATAATTCTAAAGGTGCGATATGATTGTAGACCTAAAGTATTATTTCGCGGATTAAACAAAATAGAAAGATGCAATACCTACGCGGTCAAAATGTATGGAACACCAAATATAGTTTACTAAATAACCGACGGAAAATTTCAACGCAAGGGTGTTTAGAATGGGCACGCCAAAATTGCGGCGGCAAGTCCCCTATTTCAGGAGTGGATTGAGAGGCGCCACGGCGTCTCCACCTTCCGCCTGACACAGGTCCACACCGGACACGGTTGTTTCGGGAGGTTCCTGTTTCAGATAAGGTGATGAGGAAACGCCCGGGTGTTACTACTGCGTGGATCGCCCGGAGGACACAGTGGAGTATACGATGGAGGTCTGCTCGGCTTGGGCCGAGCACCAGCTGTCCTCGCGGAGACGATCGGCGGCGGCGATCTCTCTCGTACGGCCCTGGTCCAGGCTGTGGTATGGAGCGAGAGTGCAAAGCAGTAATGCTCGCGAAGAGGGAGGAGGCGCACGTGAGGGAAAAGTAGTACATGCGCCCTCACGGCCGTAGCCTACGCAGGAGACGCCCTGGGCGTCGGGAATCCCAGGCTGATTCCCGGCCACCGTAGGCGCGGGCTTGCGGACAGCGAGTAATGGGTAGCTCGCTGTCCGGTAAGGACCAAGCCCGGGTCGACGGCGCATTGTGTTCCACGCGTGCCTCAAAGAGATGTCAGCACCAACTGGTGGGGCCCACAAGGGTCGATCCCTCCCAGGGGTGCGGGTTGTTCGAAAGAGATACCGCGGCCCCTGGCACACAGGCAACTAAAGGAACATGGGTGGGTTTTAGTCAGTAAAGTGAAGTCAGCCCTCCCGCTCCACCCAGAGCGGGAGAAGTAATTTGATGATTTCCCACCCAAAAAAAAAATCCTAAAAAAGCTTCTATATAATTAAACCGAATATGCTACGATATCTATTAGTTACGATAACAGTATCAAATCTAAAAGTGGACATTGAAATTGCAAACATTTCTGTAACTTTGGGAACAATTAGGGAATAAAGTAACGAATTCAATTTCAAATATCGTGTATTTAATTATTATTGGTCAACTAACCAACTCATTAGACCGCAGTTTAGCTTTACTTACATTCAAGAGTATGCAAACTGCGCTACTTACATTCACAACATCCCACATGTGCAATTCAAACTGTAAATTCCCCCAAGCTTGAAAATTGTAACGTTTCAGAATCATTAATATCGTTCCAGTGAGCGAACGTGCTGAAACATCTGTAATATTTATAGCCCATTGCAGCCATTTGCAGACTTGTCATAATTGCTCGAATGCTTTCCGCGGAGACATCCCATCTGCGCGCCGTCTCCTAGAAAACTAACCGTGTACCAAGAAATCTTCAAATAATATTATGTAGTACTCAAAAATCGAACACACTTCAGGATTAAAATATTAAATTTTTGCGAATCGTATTAACGTCTACATAGTATGTAATAAATACAGTGTATTGTTGTGAAAACCTTATAAACAATCCATGAATTTCTTTTTACCACGACATAGTAAAAAAATCAAATTTTAGAGAAAATGGGCAAATCAAATCAAATTATTTATTTGCATAATACAGGTAGGTATAAAGAGATGTTACAAAAATGAATGAATTGAATTTGATTTTGAAAGAAAAGAAGAAGAACATTTGGCGGTAAATAATCGTTCAAACCAACCAAAATCTCGCATTATAATAACTCTCGACAAAAACAAAAAAGGGCTCATTCCTATAATAATTAAAACGAGCGTATTGTGTATTAAAACTAATGGAAATGTAGTATTTTAACTGTATTGAATAAATAAGCGAAATCGACAAAATTTCGTATACGGCCTCTTAATGCTGTTGAACTAATTTCGCAATGGATGGAACAAAAGAAATGTTAGTGTGATGTCTTGCATAGGAAGTGTTTCCTATACCTATCGTTATTTCGCTGTGTTGTATTGTGTGAAATTAGTCGAAGAACAAATCAACCTTATCTGCTTTACTGTGTAACAAAGAAATTCTCTTGTGTGTGATGTCTGTAATTGCTAGCATAGCATAAATATAAGCATAATCAGCCTAGAATGTTCCCAGTGCTGGGACACAGACCTCCTCTCGGTGAGGCGGAGTGGTAAGTCAGTGTCGGTTGGTAGATGCCAATTAGTGTCTTCGAATTTTTGTTTCTAGAACATTCCGGTTTCCTCACGATGTTTTCCTTCAGCGTATTGAGAGCAGTGGCGATAAAATAATTTGCACAAAGGAAAGTGGCTGTCTGAGTTCGATCCTACGACGTATAACTGGTCTCAATTGTCTGCAATATATTTTTATCTATGGTGTCGAATATGTAGTTGAAGACATCAAATCTGCATTTCCAATGAAAAAATATCGGGTAACATCACCACTTAAGGCCCTGGTAACTTTAAATATTGTCGTTATGAGCGATAATAGCTCTTATTGCAATCTATTACGCGTTAAACTCTGTTGTAATAAATTCGAATAACAAATGAGCAAGGGTATGTCGTAAACATGCAAATAAAATCGTATAAATTTAGATATTAACTATTTAATAATAAATAATCCATCACTGGATGCAGTTTGGCATTTAAAATTTTGTGGTATATTTTTAATTATGTTTATAACTGTTATTGAAGGGATAAACTGATTTTAAAGAAAATTAAGAGGTGACTTTGATGATTTATTTTTTTGATGCATTATAGTATGTTTCATTATGTTTTGAGTTTCATCACAGTATGAAAAAAAGACTTGAATATATCATATATTTTTTTGCTTTAAGAGATACACAGCTTTAAAAAACCACCTTTTTGAGCGTTTTCAGAAATCTCCGCCTTAATCGCGCAGGCGCCGATTGATCGTTTTCAATGAAATTGAAGTTTGCGCTTCGTATAAGAATACTCGAATACCTCATTCAAGGATAACGCAATTGATTTTGCACTAGCGCACGATTCGTCGAAAATTAAAAGGAGTAACTATAAACGCACTGGCCGGTTCTGTATCCACCTAAACGAATAAAATGAGTGAGTGGAAAAATTCGAATGTTTCGACTGATAGATATTTATCGAATACTATCAAAATTTAAGGAGATTTAAACACAAAACCTACAGCCCTATTCTAAACAAGTAATTGAGGTTTTTTTTTTTTGAGGGTGGGAAATGATCAAATAACTTCTCCCGCTCTGGGTGGAGCAGGAGGGCGTGTCAGACTTTTACTGACTAAAATCCACCCTCAGTTGCCTGTGTGCCAGGGGCCACGGTATCTATTTCGAGCAACCCGCGATGCCTGCCAGGGGTGTGGGTTGCTCTGGTCTGCCCTTGCGGGCCCCATCAGTTGGTGCTGACATCTCTTTGAGGCGCGCGTGGAACACAACGCGCCGTCAACCCGGGCTTGCTCCTTACCGAACAGCGAGCTACCCATTACTCGCCGTCCGCAAGCCCGCGCCTACGGTGGCTGGGAATCGGTCTGGGATTCCCGACGTCCAGGGCGTCTCCTGCGAAGGCTACGGCCGCGAGGGCGCATGTACTGCCCTTCCCTCACGTGCGCCTCCTCCCTCTTCGCGAGCATTACTGCTTCGCACTCTCGCTCCGTACCACAGCCTGGATCAAGGCCGAACGAGAGAGATCGCCGCCACCGATCGCCTCCACGAGGACACGCCGGTGCTCCACCCAAGCCGGGCAGACCTCCACCGTATGCTCCACCGTGTCCTCAGGGCGACCTTCGCAGGGGAAACACCCGGGCGTTTCCTCCCGCCTTATCTGAAACAGGAACCTCCCGTAACAACCGTGTCCGGTGAGGACCTGCGTCAGGCGGAAGGTGGGAACGCCATGCCGCCTCTCAAGCCACTCCTCAAAGAGGGGACTTACCGCCGCAATCGTTGCGTGCCCAAAGTAATTGAGGTTCACATAACAACCTTTTTAATTATTTCTGCTATGGCTCATTTCGCATTATTTTGTCAAAATAAAGTGAAAAGTTAACCACTAAATGTATTCTGAAACATTGGTTTTAATAATCCATAGAAATGATAAGCTTCAACTAACTTTTGGAATTCAAATATTTGGCAACAAACCACGTTTATAAAAAATAAAACAAATTGGTAAGTAATTCCTCTTCATGTTGATTCCTCGTGATAGTTGGATTAGTTAGTAAAAATGTTGTATTTACATTAGAAACTAGAATATTAAAGTGTTATTTCTGGTAAAGTGTTCTGAAAAAAAAAAAAAATTGGAGCGCGATTTATGTACAATATGTAACAAAAACCCTGTTGTTCCTTCTACCCACGTTTTCAGAATCGGTAAACATACGTAATAAAGCAAGTCATTTGTAAAAACTGTTCAACAAAAATATTTAAAATAAATATTTAATTATGAATATTTGTAAAGTTTAACTGATTTTGATTAGATCTAAGAAAGCCGCCGAGTTCGTAGTCTATTGTGCGAAATAAGGATACTTGTAAAATCACATATTGTAAACATTTTTTTCGAATATGTCGATTTTAATAGTTATTTGATACTGAACTCTCGACCAGCCAATGCTTTTTTTTAAATTATAACTTCGTAAATGTTGTGCTTGTAGGTAAGTGTATACGTCCCTAAAAGGAACAACAGGGTTTTTGTTACATATTGTATAATATACTAGTATAATATATTTATTCAAATAATAATATTACAAAGAGGAAGTATTTGATTTGTTTATGTTTGTTACGCTGGCACATGAGTAGACCTGGAGAGAAGGGCATAGGAGCGCCTGGATCGCAGAAGAAGTCTCGGGCAACAGCTAGTCGTATATATGCCATCAGTTCAAAATGTCTGTATAACAAATTTATAGTGCTTGAGCAAATGTTGTTTTCCCATCAATTGGCACGACTGTTACACTAAATTTTATAACGACAGGTAGAAATGAAAATTCTTCTTTTCTTAGAAACATGAACCTATTTTTCATACATTTCACATTATTTTTGGTTTATATGTCAACTTTCATTCGTTTATTAGGTATAATTTTCTTGGATAGACATACCGCATAAGGCATACCGCCTTATTAGAAAGAAGATTTGTTAACAAGATTTTTATATCGTATTAGTAGGTAGGATCTATAATTAATACTACATTACTTCTTAATTGGATTTTTAATAACGTAGGTACTTATGTAATCAAAATCAGAATTATATTCCTATTCTAAATGTCTATTAAAAGGAGAAACAGTAGAATAAAATTAATATTTTAAAAGACACTAAGATAATTTTAAAATAAAAGGCAGGTATTTTAAATCCAACTTATTTCATTTGACTGTTTGTTATTTCATACTGGCATAATGAAATAAGTTGGATTTAAAATACCTACCTTTTCTTCGGTAGTAATTATTATTATTTTATGTTTTCCAGTGTTTAAGCAACTCGTGTTTATAACATGAATGTGGATAGTATAAATATAAAAACAGTAACAGAATTATGAGTTATTTATTAGCAAAATCATTTAATATAATGTAAATAACTTATTAAATAAATGGAGATGTTTAAGGTTCACGTTGGACAAAAGTAGTTTTCGAAGACATGTCAAATGATAATTTGGTATCATGTCAATGTCCGTGAAGATATTCCTTCGTATTCTGTGGTGAGCAGAACTCTTAGTTGGTAATTCAGTCGCTTAGTCGTCGCCGCCAGTCATGACTTCCATGAATTCTGGAAATAAAGAGATTTCTAGTTATAACATCGTCAAAAAGCAGAAGTCGGCAACCATTACTGGGCAAAATGACCATAAATGCTTTTGTAAATTCCTACCTAAAACATGATTTACAATTGGTAAAAACTTTAGCTATTAGCTGTTACCGTACTATTACTGTAAGTCTTGTTTTGGTGGCAAAAGATAAAAAAAACTAACGAAGAACGCGCGAACAATCCAGAATACATTAGTACATCAATTTTATATAGTATAATCAAAATCAAAATCAAATCAAAAGTCATTTATTCAAACTAGGCTGATAGTCAGCACTTTTTGAACGGCAAAATTACATAAGACAGTCCCCCCAAAAAGCCCGCCCTTCACCACTTCCTAGTGCTTTAGCTGGGAAGAAGAAGTGGCGCAACAAACTCCCCAGCAGCACAGCTGTCTGTTATGTTGGAAGAACTTGATTCTATACAATAATAGCATATAACCATCATTCAACGATAAATGAAAATTTAATTTAATAAAAAATAAAAAATAAAAATGTTTTATGCAGTCAAGTTAAATAAACAATGATATGAAGTAATTCATATGACCTGTCAGTAGTTAAGCCAATTCTGGTGAAAGAACATAAACGTTGTCTTGAGTTAATCATAGCGACCAACAATTCTTATCGTTTAAGTAGTCGTTGATAGAATAGTATGCCTTCGAACAAAGATTTGATTTTACTTTCGCTTTAAACGCATTAAAATGTAAATCTAGCAAAGAAGAGGGAAGCTTGTTATAGAAGGTTATACCAAGCCCAGCAAATGAGTTATGAACCCTATGAAGCCGGTGAAAGGGAGCACTTAGTTTGTCCTTATTTCTAGTATTAATATTATGAGTATCACTGTTTTTAGTGTATAAGTGTATATTTTATGCCTTCGAACAAAGATTTGATTTTACTTTCGCTTTAATCAGCCTTTAAAGTTCCGATTGCTGGGAAATAAGTCCTCCCCCTCTTCGAGAGAAAGTGGGCTATCTATCACGCTGGCCCAGAGAAGGATGGTAAATGCCGGTTTTTTCACTGTGTCTTCCTTCACCGTCCTCAGAACATTGGTGATTAAACCATTTTCACAACCATTCAACTGTTCAATTCGTGTATTTTGTATGAAAATACATATTCAAAGATAACTAAATTGCAATATTCCTAGATATAACATTATTTTGCTTTAGTTTTACTGTTGAAATAATTTATAGGCTCAAGATAAATTACACAGAACATGCGATTTCTTGATCGTAAATTAGTTCGCTGTAATCAATTTACGAACAAACCAGCTGAACTCGACTCTGTAACGAGAATGTTACGGTAATAGCCAACTATCTTTAGATTTGGCTAAGAATCTGTCACTAACCTTACCTCTAGGGCTATATTTAAGACGTAGTAGTTTAATAGTTAGATACTATGAAGAATCTGACATCCCCACTTAACTAATCCCGACCAAAAAGAAGCTTTTAGCAGTTTACCTTCATAGTATTGTATACATACTAATTTTATGTAAATATAGATTGGCTCCGTTTAATCCCCCACAAACTGACTGAGTTATTTTATTGTGGCAGGGGAACGGACAGCATGCAGGTTTTTAAAATGAGTTTAATAAATTAAGGTTGTTCCGTGAAAATGGGGACGGTTGGAAAAATGTTAACAAGGCAAGTTTTATAGTCACAAAAATACTACAACTGAATTAAGTACTACAAAACACTTTCAACTAGGGAATAAAATGGCGTGAAAAGAAATTATTTTGACTGAAATATTCAAGAGGGAAACTTGGCTGTCTTTCCTCAAATTGATTGTAAAATACAAGAAGATAAAGGAACAGCCAATCAATCCAAACAATTTAAAAAATCTGAGATGTTTTCTGATCCACAAACGAATTAATGACTCTTCTTTTTAAAGCTTAACCCTCTTATTTAAAATCGTTGCTTAAAATTAAGAGATGTTTAAACGTTAAAAAATGTACGGTTAAACAGTCGCTAATCATTGCTTAACTTTAAAGCAACGTTTATAAGTGAAGGGGGGATGTTTAAGCTTAAGTAGACTTGAATAGTCCCAAGTTTAAAATATCAATAGTCAATATTTTATTTTATTTTGTGGGATTGTCAATGTTAATGAATGTTGCTATTATTATTTTTATTCTTAAGTTGCATATTATTTGCACACCATGATAATATGGTAAATATGTTAGCACAAGTTCATGTACCTTTAATACCTTGCATACATTTTTTTTTTAAATAATTGTATATTGTAAACATGTTTGAGCAAATAAAGCTATCTGAATCTAAATCTGAAGAAATGATATGTGTACATACGGCATCATTTTGAGAAACGTGCAAGTAACTAAGGCTACGTTCCGAGATACGATAATATCGATTTGAGCGTGCTCACACCCGTTCCGAATTGGCGTGAGCGCGATAACGATGTCCCGTGAATCGTCATAGATGACGTCATGACATGCGCCATCTTGCGATAACGCCGACCATGCGCTACGTTCAAAAATGACACTTTTGCTGTTATGTTCTGATTCGTATCATAGTTTTAGCTAACTTATAAATAGTGCTTCTGGCTAGAATCGCCACCTAATCAAATAAGAAGATGAAATTTGTGGTCTATACAAGTTTTATAGGGTCTAAATAGGTTTTAACATTGAGTGAGCACTGTTAGCGCGTTCACGAGCGTTCCGTATTGATGACAAAAATGACCGTTCTTAGCTGTCATAATCGCGATATCTAACTCGGAACGCAAATTATTGATGTGAGCGCTCACAGCGCTATTTTTCTAATTCGGAAAGTGGCCTAATTAGTCGTATTATTAGACTTATACACTTTATATGTTAGTATTCCTAAGAATGACTTACCATCGAAGTCAACAGTTCCTGAACCGTCAGAGTCAATTTCCTCAATCATCATGTCCAACTCCTCAGCACTGATCTTGTCATCCAGCTCTCTGAGGATTTCTCTTAAGACGTCTGTTGTAATGTAACCGTTTCCTGAAATACAAAGAAAATTTTTATGGACACTTAATATGTAATAATCAGGCTATATTACTATTAATTATTAGGACTTAAGTCTTCCCTCTGCGAGAGGGAGCGGTTTGTAGATAAACCACAACTCGGGCCCAGTGCGGGCTAGCGCCTATTCACCTATATGCCTCTCTTTTCAACTAAAGATCTAAGGCATGCTGGTTTCTACAATATGTAACAAAAACCCTGTTGTTCCTTTTAGGGACGTATACACTTACCACAACATTTACGAAGTTATAATTTAAAAAATAAGCATTGGCTAGTCGAGAGTTCTATATCAAATAACTATTAAAATCGACATAATATTAAAAAAAATGTTAACAGTATCTGATTTTACAAGTATCCTTATTTCGCACAATAGACTACGAGCTTGGCGGCTTTCTTTGATCTAATCAAAATCAGTTAAACGTTACAAATATTCATAATTAAATATTTATTTTAATTATTTTTGTTGAACAGTTTTTTAAATGACTTGCTTTATTACGTATGTATACCGATTCTGAAAACGTGGGTAGAAGGCATAACAGGGTTTTTGTTACATATTGTAAAACCAATTTTGGACCAGTGATCCTACTTAGTATTATTTTGAAAGTTTATATGTTTAGATGTTTGGATGTTTGTAACCCAATCATGCAAAAACAGTTGAATGGATTTGCAATGGTATTTGCACACAGATAGTTTATAACCTGGTTTAATACATAGGATTCTTTTTATCCCGGTAGTACCTTCCCGTGGGAGAAGCCGCTGGCGAAAGCTAGTGACGAAATAAATTCCTAAAAATCAACTACGTGCTTGTCTATTTTCAACCCTCTACCTTCGACTCATAATTCAGGGTACCTCGTAGTCATTAGCACTAAGCTAACTAAGCTTCATTGAAGGTACCCGTTAAAATGGTAAGTAGAAATAACTTAATTCATTAGTGTAGATCTAAGGAAAAGCTATTTAATATGGCATTAGCAACTGAGAGCTTTATAAAGGAAAGTTATAGTTTGTGAAAACGCGGAGCAGTCAGCTACTAATTTTAAATTTTTCAGCTTATAATTTAGACGTGCTCCACCTTTTTATTTCGTTAAATAAATTAGGTACTTCGTTTTTAATTCTGATGGAAAACTACGTCATTAAAAATATATAAAGTAACAAATACATAAAGAAAATATATCCCAATATCTAACCCTACAATCTATTGAGACAATCGGACTAAATGCTCTTAAAACTCAATTTGTTTCGTTGATGACCGAAAAGGTTAACTGTTATAAATTGGGCAAACAACTTAAAAGGAAGTAATTTTGATCCTTTTGGGCTTGCAATAAAGTTCAATTGGTTTTGGAAATTGATTTATGTGGCTGTGAAACAAAATTACATTTCTGGGGAAATTAATTTCATATTTATAACGTATCGCCGGACTTGGCCCTGGGTTCGTCCGGTCTGACCTTACTTGAATTTTATATGATAGATAAGGATATCCACCTGAACACAGAACTTGAAACAAATTAATAATGCATAGAAGACAGTGATGGTAATAAATACATGGTCATGGAATAAATATTTAAAGCTCTGCGGATTTCCGTCAAATAGGTAGAAAAACAAGTGTGGGTGTTGAAATTTCGGAGAGTATCTTTTATTTCAATATCGATACTAACATTTAAATACTTAATGTTTTCCTGTATGTATCTACAATGCTAGCGGATGATCAACCTATGCTAATAAAAACAGTTGTTGGATGAGCGAATACGTTGACAAAAAGAGGTTATGGAAAGGTTACCGCGTACTCATGGATCCGAAGCTTTAGAAAGAATGGAAAAGATACGTATTTATTATTGCTGCCATCTTGGATAAAATATAATCGTCGTACACGTGTAAATGGGAAAATAGATAAACTTGCGAACATAAATGTCAAGAACAATAACAACAGGGATGTTTTCAAGTACCTAACAAGAATATACGTATTGAACAAGAGCGAAATTGCCGACTTTGCCGATCTCGTCAAAAATTCTACTGCACCTAGGTAATAACAAAATTCCTATCAAAAGCGAGAACTGAATAAATAAGTACACAATCGATAGTATTAGAATAATATTATCTAGATTTTTAACCGACTTCAAAAAAAGGAGGAGGTTCTCAATTCGGCTGTATGTTTTTTTATGTTTGTTACCTCATAACTTTCGACTGGGTGAACCGATTTTGATGATTCTCTTTTATTTGAAAGCTCGTGCTTCCCGTGTGGTCCCATTTCAATTTCATATAGATCTGATGATGCGTTTCGGAGACAGAAAACAACAGGAACTCTTCAAAAATAACAGTAAATCAACCGTAATTGCTGCTATCGCATAAATATGCATTGTTTTGACCCCAAGGATGATGAAATTTCGAATTAGTGGGGTAGGTACTATAACTAAAAAGTGAAAAAAAAAACTTAAAAAAAAAACAACCGACTTCCGAAAAAACACTATAAAGTGAAAAATAACTTTAATTTCGGAAGGCGGTGATAAAAAATTTAAATACATATCCAAAGTCACCGCCTTCCGAAATTAAAGTTATTTTTCACTTTGTAGTGTTTTTTGTAGTCCCAGGTTATAAATGTAGAATGATAATGAATAACAAAAACTACCTGAAACTATCTTCTACCTACCCTTTTCCCAACTATGTTCGGGTCGTCGAGTCTTACCAGATGAATCTGAATACCGATATTTTACATAGAGTACAACAATAACAGTACAGCTATACTTATACTAATATACACCGTGACATTTTAGTCGTCTTACAAAGATGGTCCACTCAATGTATCCGTCATATCATACCTCTAGGCGCGATTAAAACATTGTTACCATTAATTAAGATAATAGATACAAAGAAAAATAATGAATGCTTTAGAATGATGAAACACCCTCCCTGTTAATAATGTTAACGTATCTAACGGTAGATGATATCTACCTACCTACCATTACATTCAATCATTAATTCCATCTCCATAACAGGGTGTTTTTGATTATGCAAATGTAAAAAAAAAACATTTTTAATGAATGGTAGTAGATCGCAGTCATTGGGTACATGAAGTGGGCTGCCGTTGTAAGACGACTAAAATGTCACGGTGTATAGTAACAAAGAAATCCATCAAGTTTTAACAATTACGAATGAACACTTAACCACAGCTGGTACGGAAACTCTAAATTATGAAATGAAATCGATCTAAATACCTACATCGCCTGTATACTTAAAAAGCTTTGATCTCTCAAGCATTCAAATGGTAGTTATGTACAAAAGTAAATTGACATCTAACAAGTATTGACATAGGTACTTCTAAAAACCTATGACCTTATCGCGGTCCAACTATCGATACTTACGTAATTGACATTTATCATTGATTACCTACTCGAGTTTTATCCTAAGCTGTGGTTATTAAGAAACACAATTCTTCCGTAAGTATCCGTCTTCGTAGTAATTTAAGGTGAATCTAGTCCAAATTTTTTCCATACAAACTTCGGGAGTGTATTACTCCACTGTTCGACAATGTACATCAAAAATTAAACATGGAATGATTTTGTCTCATTATTAATATTGTCTGTACGGAAACAGAATACTAAAATAAAAATCCAGTAAAAAGTTAGGAGCCAACAAAGATTCGTTTTTCTTGCTAATTTAACCTAACTTGGGGCGTGTTTAAGTAATAAAAGAAGCGTAAAATCTGAAAAACCAAGTCGGTACCGACAAAGCTCAAATATCGAAAAGTACAATAAACTTTATTGGTTATTGAATTATGCAGTAGTTTTTTCATAAAACCCGATCTTGCGAAGGACTGTTCTTAATTTTTTACGCGCCTGTTGTACTATAAATGATCCTGCATCTCACTCAATAATGTTGTGCGTGTAGACTAACTTCTAACTGCTCATCACTGATACTGCCTCTGTCGGACACGATGCCTGGTGAGACAGCGTGCTGTTTAGCCAGGTCCATCATTGAGTTCGAGCCCGCGACTAGGTTCCACTTAAGCCCTAGATTAAGATAATAACGAAGCCAGTTATTTTTAGAATTCAAAGTCTGCCTCTCCTGACACCTATTAGAGTGTCAACGATATGATAAATGACATATTATCGTCTGCGAATTTAATTAACATTGCCAAATTGTGCAATGGTACTTCAAATGACAAAAACTATGATATATACTTCATTAGTTTACATTTTGCTTGTCAGACACGTGTGATCTATTTTTTCAATTGATCGTGACATTGCAAACTCTTGGCTTGAGAATAAAGTCGGAATATTTTTAGCCGATAAAGTAACTATTGCTTCTTCTTTTAATTGTAGTAGATACCCTTACTAGGCAGTTATCAAATCTATCCATCTATCTATCTAGGTATATAAATAAAAAGAAAAGTCCTGACTGACTGACTGACTCATCAACGCCAAGCCCAAACCCTTAAACCTAGAAAGCTGAAATTTTGAACAGGGTTTTCTTTTATAATGCAAACAATTAATAAGGAAGGATTTTTCAAAATTTAACTCTATTATTAAATCTATATAAATAAAAAGAACAGTCTTAACTGACTGACTATGTGAGTGAGTTAAATAGGGGATGAAAATTCCGCATGGGCGAAGCCGCTGGCAAAAGCTAGTCTTATTTAAAGACACTCTATTCATTTTGCTAGACTTTTCCCAACTGTATTTGGGCTGGCTTTTAGTCTTACCGGATGAAGCTGAATACCAGTATTTTACATGATACGTCTGCCTATCTGACCTCCACAACCCAGTTACGGGGTAAAGGCTCGTGCAGCAACACTCGTAGAACAATTTCTATGAAAACTTAATGGAAATTGTTCTACAAGTTTCGCGTCGCGGCTGTTTGAAGATGCCTTAATACGATACCCCTTAATAAGACTTTCGGACTTCTGACGACCCGTAACGACTGTCAAAGATCCACGAATGACCTATTCTATTCATCATCATCATCATCATATCAGCCGAAAGACGTCAACTGCTGGACATAAGCCTCCCCAAAAATTTCCATAATCGCCACGCTTGGCAGGCGGGTTGGCGATCGCAATATGGTTGTAAAATGCATAGAGAACGCTGCTGTCCATTCTCTAGTAAGTCCCTTAGTCGCCTTCTACGACACCCACGGGAAGAAATGGGATGGTGCTATTCTTTTATGTCCGGCACCACCTATTTTATTACCTCAAGCTTAATAATATAGGGTGTAAAGGGAAAGCTTCCGAAGCCAGGACGTAGGTTATATACAACCTAAATTCAAACGGATACCAATAACCTTTCGCCTTAAATTGGTTATTATGTATCAATTTAAAAAAAATTACGCTTCTGTAATGTTTCAACTTATTTTATTTTGGCGGCGCTTTACAAAGGATGCCGAAACCTAAAGTCGCCGCCTGGACTTGGGGTCGTTTTTAAATGTTTTTAATCTCAAATAATGGTTCATTTAACTGTTCTCACAGCATAGTGTACAAAAAATGTAAAAAAAAAATAGGTAAAAATTGTAAATTTTTTTTTAGAATTTTTGATGGTACTGTATCGAGAATCACTAGCCCTATCACCTGTCTTCGTTTTCGGAAACGTTTCCCTTACACCCTGTATTTTCGCTAAACACGGCTCTATTGATTGCCAACTTTATTGTCTCAGGACAAACGAATTACGCTTCAAGTAAAAGTCTGAAGGTCGTCCTAATCTTCATAACGATCTTAATCTTAAAAGAAATTGCTCACTAAATTCTGTTTCAGTTCATTGAATGTTATCGCTGAAAAGCTAGTCTTGTTTGAAACGAGATATTTCACTTTTTTACTTTGATAACGTTGCTGTCGTTTTGCCCTGTTTGCCAAGGTATTCGAATCTATTTTTCTCCATCGTTGACAATTTTTTGTATTTTTTAGGATCTGTTAAAGATACTGAGATACAAAAACGTAAAACACACCTGAAAACGCGAGTTTTGTATATGCGCGTAGAATTTTCTTTGAACACAATTCAATTTTATTGTAATCATTGTTTTTAGACGGGAGAACGCGTGTCAAATGAGAAAATGAAAAAGGAATGAATTGAAAACTTTCCATAAGCTACAGTTTTGTATCATTCATATTTTGTGCAAATGTTTTTTAACTAACTTTTATACTTTAGTTAGATTATATAACATAACAATTAATAGTGATGTACCTAGTTTATGTACTCCCAACGCATTACCCATAAGTCCTAAGCAACTATTATTTGAACTTGGTCCTACCTCAAAAGTACCCTTTCCTTTCTCGTATTGGCAAAAACTACCTGTATGAGAATAGCTCATGACGCGGTTAAAATATACCAGTAGGTATGGTGGGAGCCGACCTGACTGCCTATGATTCGCTGGGTGCACCTAGGTAGGTACTTTAGGGCTTATACCAACACGTGGCCGTATAAAAACAAAAAAAAGAAGTTATACTGAAATTATAGCTAGCTATCAGTGGCGAAAGCACCACATAACACGATTCCTACCGGCTTCCCTTCGGTGATTCGCATCTCTACTACCTTTGAAAATGGCACGTCAATAGTGTCTACTATTGCCAAAAAATATAGTTACATTGCGGGTATTAATATCGCCATAATATTCTAACAATAAAAACGCTTATTTTTAGCTTTGTATTACAAACAAAAAAAAATGTTCTAAATTAACCCCGGCGCTAAAACGTCATAATCAAGAACTAAAAATTCATACAACAGCAAACCCGTAATGATGTCACTTTAGGTCACATGGCACCGCTTGATATAGACGAGAGCAAGCCGCTCTACAACGGGTTATGACAGAGACAGATCTAGAAAAAATGCTTCAGCGAGAACGAGATGGAGGAATATTGCACATTTTTTTTTGGTTTTCAGCTGTTCAATTTTATTGTATTTAATTCTTTACATTCCTATATTAGTTGAATGATGATAAGTATTCTTTATTTATAAGTCAGTAAGTTAAAGCCGACTTCGCCTCGGGTTCTCTCTTAGAAAAATTGATACCTCGCCACTGCTAGCTATAGAAATAAATATTTCAAGAGGACGTGTTCACTTTCACCCGTAAAATACTTGTCTTCTTATAAAACGAACTCTTCTTTTCAAATTTTGAAACCAATTCTGAATTTGAATTGGATGTAATTAAGCAGAAAGGACTCAATCCACACAAAGTCACTTTTAAGTTATGGACGTTTGAAGTTTGACATTTTAAGTGCTTTCTATGCTGTGGGTTGAGTCGGGGTAGCGAGATAAACTAGTTTCCGTGTACATTTTAAAAATAGGGTTTTCACTACATGATAGAAGGATTACGATGGCATACTAAAAAAAAAAAAAAAAATACTTAACTCAATTTTGGCCAAGTGTGGATCCTTTCTGCTTAACTACGTCCAATTGAGTGATCGAATGTAACGTAACCATTTGTCTACCAGCCAGCGTAATGTAAGCTTCCCTTTTACAGATAACGTACATAAATAAGTGTCAGGTACTTTCAAATATTGTATGTGTTTTGTACCTACCTTCTTTGTCATATAACCGGAATGCCTCTTTAAGTTCCTGCAGCATCGCTTCAGCGTCTTCCTCAACCATAAACCTGGAGGCCAGGGTCACGAACTCCTCGAACTCCAACTCACCAGAGCCTGAAATTCAATAGAACTGTAAATGAACTTTTTTATTTAAATTGTTTTTGTCGCAATATTTCTGATCAACAAAATAAGAATGAAAATAATCCTTCAACCGAGCGATAGAAATCATGGCAAAGAAAACCATATTTATTCAAAAAAACTCTGAAAACAAAGTAACGATTCTCAAACAGATGTAAGCCGACTGAAATAAAGGCAATTCGCACAAATTCCTACAAATCATCCTTTATGAGTAACGAGTTTAGTTTAAGTAGCCCCGTTTGTTTAGAGAAGCTCAACTGTAGGCTGAACACAAACGTGTGGAGCAAAGCATTAAAAAGAAAACTTAAAAGTTGGACTTTGATTAAAGACTTTGAAATCTATGTATCTATTCTGGAGCTTGTTTACATAAAACGTGATAATTTATGAAAAACAGTAATTTCAGCGACAGGTGTTTTAATTAGCAAACCCATCAACGTTACAACGGCCCACCTGCATTCATTTCAAAAATGTCTTCCCGCGCATAGACAAGTTAAAATGGTTCACTGATAACGGAGCATTCCATTTCCTCAACTGTCGCATAATGGAACGCAAATGGAAAGGCAATGTACTTAAAAAAGAAACAATTTATTGATCGTTCAATTAAGATGTTTTCGTAATTTAGTGAGCAACTATGTTGTAATTTGGCACCTGTAACACTCCCGTTCATAATAATTTAACTGATAAAATCTGGTTCAAATTTTCTATGCTGAGAAACAAAATTAGTTGTGCTACTAATTTTTTTCTTGATTTCGGCAGAGTAATTAAAAATCTCGTATTTCAAAACACTCAAACACTCGAGTTTGTGAGACAAATTGACGATGTTTAGGAACATGCCTACCGGTAATTCTTTTAGAGATTTGCTTTTACAATTAAAAACAATTTTCTTAGGCATAAAACTTAAAATAATTTGAAAGCACTTAAAATTTTTCATGATTTCTTTTATAGATAACCTTCATTAGTCTCTGTAATAATATTAAACTATGTATCTTCCATGTTCTGTAGTTCCAAAACTTACGGACCAAAAATGCCTATGTTCTGAATATAGTAGTATGCTGGGTCTTAGATTAGAATAACATTACTGAAGTAACAGCTTCCATCTTGAAATAGAAATGTAGGCGAGAAACAGAGTGTATCAGCTGTGATGTTTCCCACGCAAATCATGTTGACTGAGAAGAAGGTTAGTATATTCCTAGACACACGAGCTACCTACTCGAGCATTTACATAAATTAATATATACCTACGTATTAATAGAACTGTGTAACGTATAAAGGTAATCTTCAAAAAAAGTCTATCGGTATTTTTTATTCATTGAAATTAAAACATCACCGTTCATTTAATTCAGGACCATGCATCGGTAATAAATGGTATTCTTCCTTTTCTTTCTTTTTCTTTATTCAATTTTTTCTATGCAGTAGCATCGACATTGACATCATCGACATTTGATAGTAATCAAATGTCGATGACCCTAGTGATGGAATGGACTCCGGCATTTGATAGGCGCGAAATAAAACGAGCGTCAAATTGAATTGAATCACTTGTTACACACAAGCAAGGCAAAAGTTAAGGTGACGGCACGTCAAAATTCTTTGAGTTGTGTTCCTATTAGTCAAACCTATCTGTAGGTGTGGTATGGGCGACAAAAACTCCAACGTCGTTGTTGTATAAGGTAGTACACGGTATGAAATTATATAGATTTTAATATATTTTAAATTAGCTTATTATTTTCCGAGTGACTAATAACTTAAAAGTCGACTAAATGTTTGCAACAAATAAAATAACTTGCCAGCGATTAAATATTTTCGCGACTATTATATTATGTAAGGTTCAAAATTAAAGGTGTTATAAAAACTAAAAACTAGCAGCTGCGTTTAGGTAGCAAATAAACTATACCAGTCAAATAAAATATTAGGCGAGGAGCTATAAATAATGACTTGGCGACTAATAATGTTACTAGGGTGGCAAAAAACTAGGTTCTTCAGGTTGACAGAAACGAATCGCTATAAATCCGACTCCATGCAGTCTTGTCTGCCCTACCCCTAGAGTGTAATTTAGAATCGCGTAGGCACGGAGGGGCGAGGCGGCCCGCGAGCTGAGGAGCGGGTGGTTGTTACACTCGCCGCGGCGGCTGAGGCTGGCCGGCGAAGCCGGCCAGCAAGCCGAAGCCGCGGTGGTGAGTGTTAAACCATCTGCGACGATAAGTTCGCGAGGGACCGCCGTAGCCCCGCAGCGCCGGAGCCGTGACAGAAACTAAGCTAGAATATAAGCTAGTTTATATTTATTCTTCATACAAACAATTTTAAATAGAATCTGATTTATATTATTTATGAATGCCCATTTTCTATTTTTTTTTTGCCATTAAGTTTCCGCTTAGATATTAATTCAGTTCCCAAAAGAAAAACTTGATGCTAGTTTAAATTAAAACGGAGCTTATTACTGATATATTAATATGCTACCTATTACTTATTACGATACTCCTTATTAGCTGCCAACCCATTATATATGGTACCCACTCTATTTTTTTTTAAAACCTATATTCATTTTACTTAGTTGCCGCATTAAATACATGCCTTTTAAATTCCCAGTAGGTACGCAAACTTTTGAATCTTTTAAGTAGGAATTTCAATAATCGCCTCGGCTGTTAGGCAGACTCATTGAGTCTGATAACAATAGAAAAGTAATTGTGTTAGTTACTTGATACTTGAAGGTTTATATAACATTTTCTAATAGAGAACTGATAAACATTACAACTTACGGAATTAAAGCGTGAAGACGCCTGAAATTCCCGAAAGTCGAGATATTTAGTACACCCACGTTAAAACTGAACATTAATAAATTAAAATTGCAATTAAAATTGCAATTGTCTAAGGAGCAACAGACCTGGTCATAGCTGAAATGACCCAACAATTTTAAAACCTTAAAAAGAAATAAGGATCATGACCATTTACGGGCACTGAGAAGTATAAAAAAAAGTGTGCAAGATACTGACCATCTTCGTCGACCTCATCGATGATCTCTTTAAGAGCCTCGTCGCTGACCTGGTGTCCCAGCATGCCCAGGATCGTGCCGACCATCACTGTGCCGATGCATCCTTTCTTCTCCTGATCGAAGACATCGAACGCCTTCTTTAGGACTAAAAGAAGATTTTTTATTGTTATCGTTTAATTGTTATTACACCAAAGAAATATCTAAACAATTAAAATACTTATTGAGATCATTGAAGTTGAATGATTTAAAAAATAAACTTTATGTGAACTTCCGTAAAATATTTTCAAGTAATTTGATTTCTTAATACTCACTGTTGATCTGTTCCTGGGGAAGTTCATCCTGAAATCACCACAAAATTTTAAATTAATTTTAAAAATTAATAAAAACTTTTCACAAAAACAAAAACAAAATATATCACTTATTCACTTCACTGAAATCACATTCACAATAAAAAATCCTCTCACCATCGTTACGGTTCGCGGGTTCTAGCTACAGATATTGCACGATGATGTACGCTATAGTGAACCACACTACGAGGAACACAAGCCCTTTTATCTGAATGGAATGAGCGACTGTGCGGAGGCGCGCTAGAATATCACCCAGGTTGAAAGAGTCAGTGCCTTCGTTCTCTAGTCCGTACCCCGAGCAGCGAGTCGCACAAAGTTGGCTCCGCAAAATGCTTTTAACCGTTGTCTGTAAGGTCATCATTAAACAGTTGCCGGATGTCCACTGCACCGATGTGCATCGTACACGATATGCCAAATGCGTATTTCACTATCAACGAATCGATTCCGTTTGGTTATTAATTACACATTAATTAAAATATCACACTAGTTGGACGGTTGCCACGCCATTAGTAGAATACTTTTCTCATTGTAAACAATAGTAATAAAAGTAGATAGGTAACTACTATAATAGCAGGAATAGAATTGTGTTTTAAATAAGCTATATTATTTTCTATGTAAAGGTATATTTTGGTCGTAAATTGTAGATTCATTGTGCATTTTAGCTAGTTTGTACGTTATTCGGGTGAAGAAGTTAGGAACACTTTTTGATAGCATCATAAATATTGCACTCCGATACGAAATTACTTATGCGTATCAATTTCATTCCACTTTTATTCCCAAGACTATCTCGATTAATAATAATGTATCATTCAGTGATTGAGCTACCATTGGTATAAAAACTAACTTAATTAAACCTATTCACAACTTAAAAAATGGCATCAGAAAATTCATCCGCATCGCTGTCGACTAGTAATGTTCCCAAGAGTATCGTATCAATTAAATAATTATGCCCGAAATCAAACATTGGCAGTATTATGGTAAGTGTAGGTACTAGGAACTACTTATAAATTTATTACTACCTTATGTCAGTGGCTTCACCCGCGTGGTTGCTGGGAAATTATCGCATGGGAACGTATTAACAGGATAAAAAGTATTCAGGTAATAAACTATCTTTATGTCAAATTTCATTCAAATCTGTTCGGCCGTTTTTACGTATTGAGTAACAAACATCCAAACATTTAAACATAAAAACTTTCACATCTATAATATTAGGTGGATAGTAGAATTTTAATGCAAAAATAATATATACATATCACGTTTTTAAGGATCAATTAATTGGATGAAAAGTTCTTTAATATCATAGTTTTTGCAACATTAGAATTAAAGTAGGATGCACATTCCTGGTCTGCCTCCTAGTAACTTCATTTTTGGAAAAATGTTCTCATAAATAAATTCATTCATATTAAATAGTGATATCGCCATCACGTTGCATATGTTTCTCTTTTTTTATGAGGGTGGAATATCATCAAATAACTTCTCCCGCTCTGGATGGAGCAGCAGGGCCTGTCAGACTTTTACTGACTAAAACCCACCCGTGTTCCTTCAGTTGCCTGTGTGCCAGGGACGATGGTATCTCTTTCAACAACCTGTCTCTTTTTCGTTCATTCATATTAAATATTGGTATCGCCATCACGTTGCACATATCATGCAACAGTATAAATAAAGGCAGTGATCTAAACGCGGATAGTGCGGGAGGCCCCTCCTCCCCGGGGCAGGTGCGCCTGTTTGCAGACAGTGACATATTTTGTTGCTCCCGATGCTGCCAAATGCAGTGAAAATCAAATGAAACATAATTTAAATATTTTTTGTTTAACTAGTTAAATTATAGATAAGATTTTTTTTTTCAGAATATTTTACCTGTAGGTATCTTACCTATTCAATAGAAATCAATTAAAGTGCCTTCCTACGGGTAACTTGTAAAAGATCAATCAAAACTTTTTGATACTTTGCTCAGTCATGTAATTTTTAACACGTTTTTCATGATATTTTTACGTGAATTTACTTGTTTATTTAACGTGATAAATGATAAATGAAAAATGATAAATGATTTTATTTCTGTAAGTAGGTTTGTACAAACACTTTTACACGTCAATCATATTTTTTTTGAACTAGATGAGGTCGGCGTTTCCTATCTGACTACTCTGAGAAGAAAGGCCGAAACAAACTCAGAGGTCTTTCTTTCTTCTCTTTTAAAGTCCAGACATAATCTTGGTCAGATCATGTGAAGACTATGTGGATTGGTGTCTGAAATGGTCTTTTGAGGAAAGAACCACACAGATTGAGTGGGTTTGTCCATTCTGTGCACGCATTTATCAGTAATCATGCAGATCAACTCAGAAATTGAGGATCTCAACGATTTGACGAACAATACCAAAGAAAGGACATCTGGGTGGGCCGCATAAAGTACTCCAACTGCCAGATTAACATTAAAACTAACTGAGAAAGAGATGAAACACAAAACAAAAAAGAACAAAAAATAAATAAAAAAATTACCCACATAGTCCTCACATTCACAATAATTAAAACAATAATAATATTATACTTCTCAAAGTAAATATTCATGTCAAAGTGTTTATAATAATTATCATATGTCAAAGAGTTTATGTTTGCAAAAACTAAAAACAAAAACAACATTTAATATGCAAAAATTGGAGTAGGTCAATCCCAAGCTTTTTTGTCCTCAATATAATCTTTAACGGTATAAAAGGCTTTCAGGCACAACTTACGTTTAATGAATGATTTAAATTTATTGAGACTTAGATTTTGAACATGACTTGGAAGTTTATTATAAAAGCGTATACATTGACATCTGAATGACCCCACCTATTTTCTTGAGTCTTGCTGATGGTACAACAAATTTGTGTTTATTCCTAGTATTTATACTATGGATATCACTGTATTTTTTAAACAATTTAATATTTTTTATGAGCATATAAAAGATTTTAAAATATACTGTGAAGGCACAGTCATTACATTAATCTCCTTAAATTTCTCTCGGACAGAGTGTCTCGGACTTAATTTATAAATTGATCGAACAGCTCTTTTCTGCAAGACAAAGATAGTCTGAATGTCGGCGACATTTCCCCACAACAGAATACCATACGACATTATACTATGAAAATAGCTAAATTACACTAAACGGGCTGTCTCTACATTAGTTAAATTACGAATTTTTCTAACAGCGTATGCTGCAGAGCTTAGCTTTTTCGACAATTTATCTATATGTGGGCCCCACCGAAGCTTGGCATCCAAAGTTAAGCCCAAGAATACAGTGCTATCTTCGGGATTCAATTCTTCGCCCTTTATCAACACATTACTTTTCACCGGCCTAACGTGAGGTAGTGTAAATTTTATGCAATTGGTTTTTTTTTTTCATTAAGAAGTAAATTATTAACTTTAATTAAACCAGTGAACTACTTTTGAGATTGCGCTAGTTACATCGTCATTAACCAGCTGCTGACGAAGTTTAAACAAAAGTGAAGTGTCATCTACAAACAACACTATATCATGATTATCTTTTATGAGGTAAAGTAAGTTATTAATATAAATAAGAAACAAGAAAGGACCAAGAATTGAGCCCTGTGGGACTCCCATTGATACTATGGATCCGGGAGATCTTTTCCCAGTTACATCAACACACTGAATCCTATTACACAAGTATGAAATAAGAAGATCCAGAGCGGTGTTCCGGATCCCGTAGTGGCGGACTTTCCTGATTAAAGTTTCATGAAGCACGCAATTGAATGATTTAGATAAGTCACAAAAGATGCCCAAGGCATCGTATTTATTTTCCCATACATTGTAAATATGCCCTAAGAGTTCAACACCGGCATCGGTAGTTGAACGTCCCCTTGTAAAACCGAACTGTTTGCTATGTAATAAATTATGTTTATTAAAAAAAATTGCAATTGGTCTAAAATTAATTTCTCAAAAATTTTACTAAAGGTAGGTAGTACTGAAATAGGTCTATAACTAGAGGGGTTTGATGTATTACCTGATTTAAACAAAGGTACTATTTTACTATTCTTCATTAGGTCAGGAAAATCCCCACAGTCGATACAATTATTAAATATAAGAGCTAAAGTAGGCGCTACAATGTCAATAATGGACTTAGCGACTTCTACAGAATTACCCCACAGATCTGCAGTCTTTTTTACATTCAAAGTGTGAAAGGTTTTAATTATATCTCGACAGCTAATATGTTCAAAATGAAATTCGGAATCACAAACATTAACATTCTCCTTATGCAAAGACTCAGCAACAGAAGATCATGAGTTTAGAAATTTTGTAGTTGAAACTGGAATATCTGTAAAGAAATTTTCAAAAGCCGCGGGACTTGCGAGTCTGATGTTATTATGTTGTCATTGATAGACAGGCTGTAGTTAGTATTTCGCTTACTAGACCTTCCCGTTTCACTATTAATCATATTCCAAGTTGTTTTAATTGCATTACTACTGTTCTTAATCTTTGTATAATTGTTATGTTTGTACGAATAAGCTGTTATTATCGTTGCGTGTTATTTACGTATACACCGAGTTTCTTTTAGCTAGTTACTCAGTTTGAACTTCTCCTTACTTGCATTTTGAAGGATTTTGCTGATCCGTTGCTGTTAAAAAAAATTGTCTGCTCAACAAAGTAAAAAATGCAATGAATTTTGTTGAACAGTCAATAAAAAGTTTTACGAAAAAAAAAACCACCGCCTTCCGGAAAAACACTACAAACTGAAAAATAACTTTAATTTCGGCAATCAGTGACTTTCGAAATGTATTAAAATTTTTTGTAACCGCATTTTCAAGTGTGAAAGTTTTTCCAAAAAAAAAAAACAATCGATTTCCGGAAAAACATTACAAGGTGATAGTTATTTTTCACTGTGTAGTGTTTTTTTTCCGGAAGTCGGTTGTTTTTTTTTATATTTTCACTTTTTAGATACAGTAGCTACCACCAATTCAATCAATTGTCAAAACAATGCATATTTATGCGGTAACAGTAATTGCAGCTGATTTGCTGTCATTTTTTGAAGAGTTCCGTTGTCTGAATCCGAAACAAAAACTCTGATCTAAGTATATGAACATTAAATGTCACCATTTCGGAATAAAGGCCTTTGGATCAAAAAATAATTTTGCAAATCCGTCTATATATGACGTAGTTATGCCCGAACATACATAAATATACGAGTATGTATATATATAAACATATCAGCCGAAAGACGTCCACTGCTGGATAAAAGCCTACTCTAAAAGGGGGGAATTTGCCATAATCGCTACGCTTGGCAGGCGGGTTGGCGATAGCAGTATGGTGGTCAAATGCATAAAGAACGCTGCTGCCCATTTTCTAGAAAGTCTTAGTCGCCTTCTACGACACCCACAGGAAGAAATGGGATGGTGCTATTCTTTTACGTCCGGCGCCACACGGAACGGCTGATGTGATAAATAAATATGTCGAATTGATAACCTCCTTCTTTTTGGAGTCGGTTAAAAACAAAGTCATTCCTAATGTTAGTGTGTTATGCAATTATGCCGCTGAGTATCTAAATAATACAAAGTAACAAACTGGAAAATTGTATCATACCGCGCATGATTTATTGTCCACTGAGTAAACACCGCAAATTGAAAGGCACTTCATAATAATAACGTGTGCCAATAATTTTACTAGCTCGTAAACAGTTTACACAAGCCGAGAACAGATTACAAAGCTGTTAAATATTTACTAAAAGCCATAAATTATACTACATTTTGCACCAGATACGTTATACAGAATGCATGCAGAAACGTCATTTTGTGATTCTTTTTTAACTCGTTATGTTATTGCCAAACGTAAAGAGAGTTGAAATTCTGCCGAATTTTTATTTTCACAGTATTTTAAAAAGTACTTAGATATTTTTTATCCATGCTCGCGGCTACGCGTGTTCCTACCTTAACCTTTTAAATTTCAGGTTTTTTTTAAATAAAACAATTTTTTTAAATATTTATTTATATTTCACAGATTTTTAGGTTTTTCAACTATAATCTGCGTTGCCAGAGAATCATAAGATATACCGCAATTCAGACTATAACAGTAACACAAACCAATTAATTATCAAACAAGTTATTAAAACTATGCGGTCTTCATTACGCACCTTTATTATTCGCTCAGTTAATTGCACTACCCTGATTTATTACCAGAAAGAATGACAAGACTTCTTTATAGCTATGTGGAGTAAAAAGTAACGAAAATAAATACAGTTCTCTGCAAACGATAGTAAAAAGTATTTAGCTGCCAGGAAAGTTTCAAGTTCCTTAAGTTTGTCGCTGAAATCTGATCATCTGTCTCCGTCTTTGTTGTGAGACAGGTCGAATCCTAATAGCAATATTTAGAACTGACAAGAATATCTGCAGCTCTTTCTTATGACATAGTTTTGACTTCCGGTGTTAATATCGAGGGGTGAAAGGCTATTTGTTTGAAGCGACATTTTAGACGATATTGAGTTATATACCCAATAACTAACTCAATACTGTATATAATTCAATATCGTCCAAAATGTCGCTTCAAACAAACAGCCTTTCAACCCCCGATATGATTACTTACGGTAAGGAGGCTTTTCATGAAAGCAAAGAAAATCCTACTATCTTATCCTACTATCCCACTAAGTATAATTAATATAAATGTGAAAGTTTATATGTTTAGATGTTTGGACTTTTGTTACTCAATCACGTAGAAACGGCTAGACGGATTTGGATAAAATTTGGCACACAGATAGTTTATATCCGGAATTAACACATTGGGATAATTTCCGACCTCGGGCAAAGTCGCTGGCAAAAGCTAGTATTGAAATAAAAATATTTACAGCCTATATTCTAAAAAAAGTGGCAAGTAGCTGCTGTGCTGTAGTGGCTTCTATTTTGTTATTCATTATTAGCTTCTGCCCGCGACTTCCGCGTTCGCGTGGAAGTCGTAAGTCACCACAATTAACTAAAATGACTTTGACGTTTTTAGTTTTGGTTACAGTACAGTTGTCCATGTGAGAAACAGCTTGTCTTGAAGTCGACACCGGCCCAATGATCTTACGGCTATTGGACCTTAAATTTGCTCGAGAATACTGTGGTTGTTCGCTGCAGCTTGATTATATTTGGGCGTTAAAATATCCCGTTCACACACCTAAGAAATAGAATTACACCATACGAATTTGATCTTCTAAAGTGGGTACTAATCTACTAAGAGCTACTGGTAGGTTCACCTATAACTGATCTACTCTGGTAAAGTGTTTTCAATAATATTAAAACGAACTCACATGTTGATGGTCAAGCGTTATCTAAAAAATTGCGACCATAGAGTAGACCTATTCAACTTAGCGTTCACCTCGTCACTCCTAGTTTCTCGCCTCACCACATGTAGCGTATGCCGGGAATCGCCACTAAACAGAACTGAGACACCACCCATCATGTCTTTCCCGTCGTGATTACAATTTTGCCTAGCTCCGAACGTTTTTCTACTTTTGTCAAAATGTGTGTTAATTTTATCCTTGTATAAATATAAACATTAGCCAATAATATATAAACATTAGCCTATAATGGTTCCACGGTTACGACATAGGCCTCCTCTTTGTAAGAGGGACTGGGCCGTAAACCATCACGCGTGCCTATTGCGGTATAGTAGATGCCACATGTCTTCGAAATTTTTGTTCTAGAACATGCTTGTTCCCTCACGATGTTTTCCTTCATCGTATTGAGAACAGTGGTGATGAATTAATGTATATTAAGTTAAGCACCAGTGTTGTGGACGCCACGGGCGCTTCCAGCCCCACTCCCACTATTGTTGACGTGCGTTCCCTACTATCTGATTCGAGTGATTCTACTGGCGGCACACGTCACCACGCAGCCCTGAATGCTGTAGTTAAATATAGTACCTGTATTGTAGTACAATCCATAAGGACAGCAGCAGCAGATTTCTTGTTTGAGTCTTGTCCGTAGATATTGGCTTCTTTTTAGTTGTTGCCTCTTCGGCTGTGTTTTGACTGATCAAGGGACGTTTTTTTTGGGGGGTTAACCTAGGAGGTTGTCGACTGTATAAATGGACTTGCCTGTGGCTGTCTCCATATATTAAAGCCTCTAGCCAGGGCTTAAAAACTAAAAACAAAGCGACTATATGAAATTTACTTTAGATAAACATGCATCCGATTATCCGATCCCTAGTCATGAGTGACTGCTAAGCTTTTGAAAGGTATAGCGGGATGTAAATTATACCAGTAACTATCTGCTTTATTCCCTATCAACCCAGGAAGGAATGGAATAATTCAACTATTGTCATTCACTGGTATTTGTGTTCGCTCTCATCTAGTCTCATTTCCTACGTAAATGTATAGCAAGATTCTTTGCGATTTCCGACTTTTACAATGCTCAAACGTCTGTAGTTCCATAGAGTTTTTTATCCCTATAAGAAACAGGATCGATTAGCACCACATTTTTTTTTGTTAATTTGGCACATTTTCTTGCTGGCTGTCCATTTTTTTTAAATTTGTCAATGCGAATAAGAACAGTCTCCTAGGAGCGTTTTCATGTAGCGACAACGGTTGAGCTACCTACCCTTGTTGCCCCATCCAACCTGAATATGTTGTGATGTCTATCACTGCTGCATAGTGGCAAAGCGTGATAATAATCATTTAAAAGGTTAAATCTGTAACTCTCCGCAATTTTCTAAACGTTTTGGCCCGTCATTTTACAATTTGCGGTGTACTATAGAAGAATACGAATAAATTGCAATACTGCTCATCCCCCATGGCAAAAAGCGTGATAATGTACACCTTACGGCCTGTACAGACATAGGAAATATCTATTCAAAATTTGAGTAAAATCTATTCTGTAGTTTTCCCATGATGCAAAACACATTCAGATAAACAGACAAAAATTATAAAAAATATGTTTTCGGCATTAGAATCATTCCCAGACCTCGCAAAAATTACAAAAAAAAATCAATGTACAGTTTGACTTTGCTACGATTTTATTATATGTATAGATTGCATATCCGTACATGTTCCGTGTGGTGCCGGACGTAAAAGAATAGCACCATCCCATTTCTTCCCGTGGGTGGCGTAGAAGGCGACTAAGGGACTTACTAGAGAATGGGCAGCAGCGTTCTCTATGCATTTTTCCACCATACTGCGATCGCCAACCCGCCTGCCAAGCGTGGCGATTATGGCAAATCCCCCCCTTATGGGGGAGGCTTATGCCCAGCGGTGGACGTCTTTTGGCTGATATGATGATGATGATGATAGATTGCATTAGTATTCAATTATGATGATTTGTTGGAGTGCTATAATTAGGTGAAAAGGCTATCAGCTACTTATTAGTATTTTTTTTAATTAACAGATAAAAAAAACCAGTACCTACTTGGGTATTTTTATGAATAACGATAGATAATGAGTTAGTAGTTTAGGTAGGTCTCTTTATCATTTTTAGAAGAGATATAAATACAATACTAAAGTGGTAGAATCTACGCGTCCAATATTAATAATAGGTTTATTAGCCATTAGAGGCACTCTAATATTAATTAATTCAGATAAACGTTACGCGCTTTTAAAAATCATACATAACAAAAAAGAGTGCTAAAAACCAATAAATTTGTAAAGGTATTTAACTAAGTATTTCCTTGTGATATATTGTAAGGCTGACGTCACACGCGTCGCCTGGGCGAGTTGGCATTGCGCGCACTCAGTCGGCCGGCCACATCCAATTAATGTTTCATCTAGTCGTACCCTAATCACTATTACAGGTGTTCCGTAATTAATAGACTGAATATATTCTTGGGATTATTTATAGCCTGTTCGCTGCTAGTTGTCGACTGTGGCAACACTGGTAACATAGTTTCTTCCATTAAATAAGTGGAATATAAATATTTACATGACATGTTTATCGTATAAGACTATTAGATTAATTTGGTATGCCATTCAAATATTTGTTTAGTATTATTGTAATATTTTTGACAGATTTGTAGATGCCGTTTTTGCTGGAGATTATAGTCATAAAGAGGTAATGTGACTCACTTATTATTGCAAGTTTCTGTGGTGTAATGTAGATGTTGAAATACACTTTGGTTAGTTAGGACTATTGACAAATCTGAAAGGATCCAACTTAGACGTAAAAAAAAACATTGATTTCGGAAGTCGGTGACTTTGGATATGTATTTTAATTTTTTGTCACCGCCTTCCGAAATTAAAGTTATTTTTCACTTTGTAGTGTTTTTTCGGAAGTCGGTTGTTTTTTTTTTGGTAAAAGTTTTTATTTATCTCTTTTTTAGTTAAAGTACCTACCCCACTAATTCGAAATTTCTTCATACTTGGGGTCAAAACATTGCATATTTACGCGATAGCAGCATTCGCGGTTGATTTACTGTTATATTTTGAAGAGTTCCGTTGTCTGTCTCTGAAATGCATCATCAGATCTAGATGAAATTGAAATGGAACCACACATGAAGCACTAGCTTTCAAATAAAAAAAGAATCATCAAAATTTGTTCACCCAGTCGAAAGTTCTGAGATAACAAACATAAAAAACATACAGACGACTTGAGAACCTCCTCCTTTTTTTGAAGTCGGTTAAAAATGACACCATACCTGCCTATGTCATGTATAACAACACAATATTTTTACCAAGATACATTTGCCAACATCATCACCACCATTTCAGCCAAAAACGTCCACTGCTGGACACAAGCCTCCCCCGAGCACAGCCACTTCGACCCGTCAGAGTTATGTTTACCAAAACAAAAATAAAACAAAAACTTTACCGGTTTTCTCTTACTCTGCAGTATTAGCATTTCCAAAGCAATTTCTAAGTAAAATACAGTAACGTTTTAGCATGAAATAATCGCCGCTAGAATTTTAAGAAGTTCCTCCACCTATAAAGCTCTCATAAATGTTACAAAATTTCCGATAATAGAGCCCCAGGGGTGGTTTAGATATCTGTATCTGCGTCGATACTTAAATAGGGCTTCTGTAACACTTTAAGTTTTATTGCTGAAATCCCTAAGGGAACAGTTAAACTCCACTTTAAAAGGTGAAGTCAGAATTTCTTAAACTAACTTTGCGTTAAAACTGAGAGTTACTTATACATATTTATTTTGGACTGAAATTTTATTTTATGTATGCTAATTGCTAGCTTATTGGAAGTATAACACTATCTACTTGCAACGTTTGTTTGTAATGTATCGTGTTTTTGTGTTACAGTAGTCAGTGCAGCGAGCCGAGCCACTCCATGCGACCGTTACCTACAAGCGCATATTTACAAACAAGTGAATGCAGGTTGACGCGTCTTCGGAAGCTCAACGTATCTCGTTTTACTCTCTTTTCCGAAAAACAAAAAATATTTTCCGGCCGCCATTATGAATAAAAATGGAGCATGCTTGAGTCAAGTGCTCGAAGCGAGCGTTCGCCACGTCTTGTGTATCGCCGTTTTCTTACCAAGCAGGTTTCCTCGAATGAAACATTACAAACAAACGTTGCAAGTCACTCTACGCCTTTATACAAGGTGTAATTCGCCGTTAACCTCATAAGGGGTCATTTTACTCATCATTATGAACAACTCGTACTATGGGAATAAACCTGAAATCGCGAAAAAAAAATCAGCTATTCCCTACATTTATGTTCGCATAACTCGTCAAAATGTAAGGAACAGCTGATTTTATTTTTGCGATTTCAGGTTTGGGCCCATAATAAAAGTTGTTCATAATGATGAGTACAATGACCCCTAATGAGGTTAACGGTGATTAAAATTTCACCCTGTATTTATGAAGTAGTTTTGGGCACAGTTTTTCCACAAGTAATAAGCTTCTACTTTTTTTAAACCTGTCTAATGCACCAGGTATTATTTATTAAGCTTCCGATCAAACAAACAAAAAAAATAAACAAGAAAAAAGTGTAGTTGTAAGTCTCTTATTTATCCATATTTCGTATGTCCGTTTGCCAGCCCGTAAAGGTCTCCAACCTTCTTCATTCTCTGGGTTGTGGGGGTTAGATAGGCAATCGCTCCATGTAAAATACTAATATTCAGATGCATGATCAGGTTTGACTGGAAACCGACCTCAAGAAAGTTGGAAAAAGCTAGGCGAATGATGAGATGTGGATAGGGCACAGCCCACACAAATTCAAGAAAGTAATAATAAAACTACAGACTACAGATCTGTTAGCAGGAATTACATTTACTCATACTGTGGTCTCGGAGCAGCGGTTGTGGCGGACATCTACAATGCGGGGCCACATACGAAAACTTCAAATGAACAAATGTGGGAAAACACAAAAAGTAAAGTGGCGCCATCTAAAATGCCATATGCGAACTACTCAAGACTTGACGTCACACCGCAACTACTTCAGCTACATCGCGCAAGCAGAGTTAACCGCGCGATCTGCGTATATACAACTTCACGACATCAATTGTCGGGCAGTAGCCCTCCACACGCAACACCCGTCTGGTCGGTGGACCCTCCCTTTACTACAGAGTATGAGACTTACACCCTGTTCCTCATAACTCTATAGTGTGAGTTTCTTTTAACCGTCTCGACTTAACGCATCGACCGCGTTCGGCGGGCCAATGATGAGGGAGGATCCAGGGAGATGGTTAAAAAAAACTCACACTAGGGCCGCTGAAGTCTCTAAATAATTGACCAACTGTGGCTTCCCGCAACAGTAGTTTTATTCCTTTATTACCATGATGCGAGATTGTGTCGCAGAAAGACTACAAAACTTACTTTGTTTACTTATGTCGTCACTGGCTGGAAAAGAACCATTTTAAAAGTAAAAGAAATATATTCTGCGTGGAAGTTTCATCTGCTGAGCGTGGAAAGTTAGCAAACATTTTATATGTAGAAACTGTGTTGTGAAAACTCCTGGGGCTTCCATAATTTGTATACTTAGGTCTGTATTCCAGAATGATTTTCAGGCATGCGTAAATGTACATTTTAAATTTAGTTTTTGGTTTAGATTACCCAGTTAATGCAATGTCCGCATGTAGTTGGTATTTTCAAAGTCTTTCTAATACCTACAGCAGAACAGGCATTAGAAAGGCTTTCAAATCTTCAGAGTCTTTACAAATAACAAACCCTCCTTATATTTTATTACAAGCTTTTATTTAACCGTAATGATAATGCACCAATAGCTATTTATTTTTTCGTGGGGAATCGTCAGTGCTATGACTTCATGTCTTCCGTCAGGAATGAATTCCAGGCGAAGGCCATTCATATTTGTCGGTTATGGTGGGTTATGTCAGACTTCTACCAACAAAAATGCCGCGGTGTTTTTCCTACTACCAAGTGACGGTACCGCGAGGAAAAGGTGCTCATACATAGGTAGGTACATAACCAAACCAACCCCTGATTTTGAAGCCCGAAAAGAAATAGAACAAGCCATTTCTTATAATTGATACGAAAAACAATAACTACTAAATTGGCCAATGTTAATCGTCACTCGCACCGACCATCTCTCACGATTATCACTGGGTGACGATGTCACCACCAGCTGCCAAGGGAGACAATGTCACTGCCAAGTGCATTGTTCTTGCACTAGGAAAACAATTGCTGCCAGCAGTCTAACCCGTTTCGCTTAGTGGGCTATTGTTAGCAGCTGTGATTTAATTTATAAAAGTGATATGTTTAATGGTCTGTAGATACTTGTGTAACCGGTAGTATTTTGTACTTCCTGATGCAATTTGAGGTCAGTGGACCTTGCTGCTAGTGATAGATGGGCGGTATTCAGTGGGACCATTTAATCATTATGTTATTCTTTAAGTCGGTATAGGATCATAGATCAAAGTATGTTCACAATGACGAGTGAGTGATCTTGCAGGATATTACGTTAGTATAAATTTGGATCATAGCGAAAACCAGTTCTTGCCAGCGGTCCATCTGGCCCCAAGTGTTTACAACCCTTTATGAACGAACATTGGCCTGAACAGGTCCACTCGTTCTGAGTGGTTCTTTCCTCAAAATACCATTTTAATCATAAAACAATCTCTCGATTGTGACCTCTAAATTTGATAGAGAGAGATTGAGAGATAGGAAACGCCGATGTCAATATTTTTTTAAATTTTATTGACGTCTAAGTGTTTGTACAAACCTACTTACATAAATAAAATGTATAATTATCTAACTAAACTATCTATCAAACATGTAGTTGCTTACAACAATTCATAAACTGTTAATTTTCAAACTATATTACGTGATACAAATTACATAAAAAATCGAATTAGGCTCCATGGAAAATGACCGAGAAGCTTCACTGTGGATATGTCAGTTAGTACATTAAAACATTACGATAATATGAGCTTCGTCACTAGAAATATTCCACTTCCAATGCAACACTCGAACTTCAAAGGAAATTCTAATCTAATTCTATTGTCTAGCCAAGTTCTATGAATTCTAAATACAAGTGCACGATGAACTTTCCATTGGAGTACACGTACCTGGCGGCATACAGTTATTAACTTTAAATGCATAACAATGTAAAACAAAATAACAATGCGAAATTACTTGGAACAACGAAGATATTAAAGTTCGCAGACAAAAATAAAAGTCTAACGAATTCATCGTTTTTAATTAAAACTTAAATTATTTTATGGAATTGATTATTCCCATGTAACTAGATTTACAACCTTGATTGAAGTAAACGAAATCTTGTTAAGAAGTGTTATCCATTGAAATAGTCGAGGTTAATGCATGATTGAAGACTACATATCCCAGCATATATCAATTGCCACTTCTGGACATCTTCATGTTTGTAAAAACTTGGTGGCCTTTTACCCTTGTTCTACTATATACTTGGCATCTATATTTAGGAAAATGATTATTAACAAACCAATAAAACCGCGTACGCAAGGACGTTAAAATATCGCGGGGGCTTTTATCGTGCACTGGATTTTCAATTCTCGATGTTGTGCCGAGCACTGAGTATCCAACAAAGAGCATCCTAGCACGTCAAAAATACACCGTCCGATTTTCAACTCTATGTGCTTAGCAGTGCGTTGAAGATTCAGTGCGCGAAAAAATCCCGTCTGTGCGAATGTGGAGTAAGTTTTCGGCGTTCTTTGATACTGTAGATACCAATACTGATGGTCCTTTGGAAGAAGAGTGTTGGTAAGCGGTAAGAACGGGGGTAGAACATGGCAGATTTCTCATTGTACAGGAAGTTCCACTAAGTCCATAAAATATTTGTGGCATAATCAGCCCCATCAGATCTTGGACAAATGGAGCAAGTCAATACATCATTGCCTCATCGCAGTTCCTGCAAATGGCACTGTGGCATCAGACCGGGCGATCGTTAAGATACAGTCATTATAATCGCAATATTAAATTTATTTAATTAATTGTCTACAATGAATTTCACAGGTGGGCATAGTGATATTAATTATCTAGCCACTTAAAATAGTATTGTAGTAGTCATGAAATTACACTCATGTTCTAAAATTATATCAATCACAAACTGTTTATTTGTAGAATATTTTTATTTATTGTCCAAGACTTCAAAAATAACTTACATCTATGTTCTAAAGCTAAAAATTATATCTAAGTAAAGTAAACTTAATCTAAAATCTTAAAAATCACATCTATAAAGTAACTCGATTATTTATTTAAAAAAATATAGGGTTACGAAATGACAACAAATAAGAAACATGCGTCCTTCTCTCTCATTAGTATTGACGTAGAAACATTCTGACACATCACTTTTATACGATACGTCAGAAGTAACAAAGTCGCATGATTTGTGATTGTTAGTTGATTTTCTCTATGCCTACAGTCGGTTTTAAATGTGGCCAGGAATAGAACAATCGTCCAATGGGCAAGACAATGCACGTCGCGCTTAGTGCGCCGGCGCGGGCACAACGTCAGAAACAGCTGTAACAGATTGATTCACGGCGAGGACACTCACTTTGACGGCTATCCGATACACTGTGACTACATTTTAGTTATTCGGCGAACACGAAAGCCGTACTAGATATACGGCGCTGATTCCGGGAAATACTGCATCATTTGCAAAGAAAATATTTTTTCATAAATTAATTTCATTAACATTTCAAGCTGTTCCGGATGTTTCCTCGAATTTTGTTTTCCCGGATACCTAATCTTAATAACCTACCGCTTACTTAAACAACCATCGTAATCTTAAATATTTTAAAATAACTGGGAAGTAAACTTTGAGAAAATTACTAATTTCCATTTAAGCTCTTGCTAATAGCTACCACACAGCACATGAATAGAAATTACCTCAAAGGAAATGAACAATAATGAACATAAAAATGGAATGTCTAAACGACTCCTGAAATGATAAATGATCCCTGGCATGTGTGTGATTAATGGAAAATATTTCCTGTTACAAATTCCGTAAATCAACTACTTTAAGCTTTCGTAAATTCTGTAGTTATCAATGGAATGGTACAGACTATCATCGCTAGAAACCCACGAATAAGTAGAAAGTTCCGACGTATTTGAAGTAAAAGACATATCATTACTAAAATGATGTCGTATACGCCATTCAGCTAGCTGGTCTTCTGTCGGTTGGTGAGCAGAAATGTAACTAGGCGCACTGCTTTTACTACTTCTTCTTGATATTGTCCTGCTGAATCTACTCGGATTAAGATTCGAAGGCATTATGAAAATTTTCTTTTGATTAAATTGTGGCGTTGACTCGGGATTTACCCAGTCATTTCTCAAAGGAACTTTTGGAGGCATAACTAATGCATCAACCGATTTGTGTTTAACGAACAAAATTCTCTTACTGCCTTTCAAAAGATGAGGGTGCTGTCTAATTATAGCATAAACGCAAAGAGCTCCAAATACTATACATGCCGTCCCAACACCGACGTACAGTAAAATATGAAGATTGTTATACGCTTTCTCATAATCAAATGTAGTTTTTTGGTAGAGAATGCAGTTATCACGATCAACTTGACCCGTGTTTAGCAAGATTGGACAAAACACATATTCCGCTGACACATTTCTGTTATAAATCCTGAAAACGGAAGGAACGTCACTAATGCAGTACACCTCATTTGGACATGTAGTCTGAAACCATAAAAGACCATACTCGTTTGGTTCTAAAGCACCTATCTCAACCATAGAATAGTTATGAGTTTTCAAGAAGTATGTTAATTTTATCCAATTATTTTTGGGCATTAGTTCCCTAACTGTATTTCTAAAGAAAGTAGGAAGTGCATAGATACCATCTATCTCATTTTGAGGGCATGTGTGTCCATACACCGGTGAAAACATCCTCAAAGACGAATTTGCAGTAGCCTCATTACCATTACGGCAGTCATTACTCAAATAAACAATTCCACAAATATCATCATCATCCAATTTATACATATCCCATCTCTCGTCACCCGTATCTGTTGTATTTGATTTAACATGTTTTAAATAATAATGATCTTTTTTAGCACATTTTGTTTCGAGATCACTAAAAGTTTTATCTTTAAAATTTTCAGGGCTGTCACAATACGGGTCGGTAAGCAACATATCCTTGATTGCTAACTGTCTGATTTCAGCTTCTGAACAACTGCAATACCACAAATTATCCTGTAGATTAATTCTAGGTTTAGGATACGCGATTGCCATAACCGTTTTAAACAGTTCCGCGGGTATTGTGTGTAACTGGTTGTTATGCAAGAATATCATTTGAATACTGTATAAGTTATCGAATGCTCCTGCACCAATACTTGTTATTCCACATGAATTTAGATACAGGTCTCTGCATTTCTGAAGTCCAGTAAAACTGTTTCGTCCTAGTACGTCTTTAAAAGAATTGGAGGAAAAATCTACGGTTCTTAGTTCCGCAAATGATGTTGCACCTGTTACGTTTGTTGGATCCCAATGGTTACTTCTCGTTATCGTAAGACTTCGCAGAGTGTCATGGACTGACCGCAGAGCATCTGCAGGTACATTACAAATGGTAGTATTCCTGATATAAAGTTGTCGTAAACTCGAGAGTCCTACGAGACTATTTGACGTCCAAGTTCTCAGCTCTAAATTTTTGAACTCTAGTACTCGTATGCTTGCAGAGTGTTGGCTCATGAAGGCGTCACACGGAACGTGCATCAGGTTTCCGTTCATTATTGTCAATTCGTGGATGTTTGTTCGGAATCTTGACAGCCATTTTGGTGGCATAGTGTTCTCGGGGAACATAGGTTTGTTCAAAGTAAGAAAAACAGATTTGCAAGCTTGATCTACCTCCTGTAACAATCGATATTGGATTTAAAATAGCTACTTTCTGTCAAATTTTTCCACAGCTCATGTTTATATCGAAATCTCTAGAACGCGCTTAAGTCAATGGCCAATGGCCAGTCAAAGGTCCATACATCAGTTTTTTAGTTAATGATCTTACCGAAATTGCGTGGGCGATGTCTTCTTCGTACTCTCGGAAGTATGGCGCCTCTTTACAGAGGACCCTGCAGGCGTTGGTGCTGCAGCGACTTTCTCGATCTATGGGCGTCAGTGGCGGCCATTTTGGAATAGCCATCAGTAGTATCAGGATGAAACTCGCTACTGTAATAGCTGCAAATATGCTTTGGACCACAAGTCGCAGCCAGCCTCGACTGCATGATGTGTTTCTGTTGGAAAATATCCTGAATGAAATATAGGTATAGCCACAAGGCAATAGTCATTATAAAATCGGTTACCTAATTAGGTAAATTAGATATCGTGCGTATAATAAGAATTCTAATCATATTCACAAAAAATCTATATATTCAACTATTTGTGTGGTCCGAGTTTGTTTATTTCGAGATATTTATTCGTCTCGCAATCACGCCGGATCAAGTAAACGAATGTGTCTATATTAAAATTAATTATCTACAAACGTGACGTAATATGCTGGAGTGTTAATGGTATCTAGACAAAATAAGAACTTTTTACGCAGAAGAAATATAAAACTGGGAACGACACAAAAGTTACAATTGATTTTTAGAAGCAATCTCTAATGATTTATAAATGTTTAAAATAACACACACTGTAACAACACTCACCTTGCAACTGAAGACAATACGTTAGATTTTTGTGCCAAGGATCCCGGCCGGATCAATTGCAGTCCTCTCATTTGGAGAGCCAAATTAATGGAATTTCGATTGCAATAAAAGAGTTTTCACCAGTGACGAACTAAGTGTTCGTATGGTGCTCCCTACTTTACCAAAACCTGCTGACTCGCAAATTTTTCACCACGTTAAAAGTTCGTGCAAACACGAGACAATCAGATTCTTATATACACATCCCGAGCAATCACTGATGAAACTGCGTTACTCATTTCAACCAACGGATATGATAGTTTGATAGCCCAACCGTATCTCGATAAGTGTAATCGAGACAGTGATGATACTTTATCGGCCCATTAGCGATTTCTCTGATAAACTTTGTAAACACAAAAGTGATCGAACGGGTAATTTCACGGGCAAGGGCGTTTATTGCCTATTATAATGGACGAGACTGATTGACGGATTTAGCAGGGAAGCGTGGATTATTACGAGTGATGTAAGAAGAGGGAATATTTCAATCATACCAAAAAGTTTAGGTGTAAAAAGGTTCTGAAAGTCACGTTTATGTTGTTCGCTGATAAGGCCGTATCTTAACCAAAGCCTGTCGTCTCGTGAATTTTTTTTCGGCAAACTCTAACGGTTCGTAGGGCCGATATGGGTGCCTTCTGGTTATACAAGTGACATGTTTTTATAAACTATGAACGTGACAATCTCGTATTCGCGGAGCCGATCGCTTTGGGTAATACATGGGATAAAGGCTCTCCCATATAGGCGCGTTATTACCGGTCGATAATACCGGATGCGTTATTGCGATAATGCGTCCCGATTCCTTGCACACAACTGCGTTTTTATCGTCCAATAATTCCATTTCGTATTCGTGTTTTTGGCAGGTTTTTCCCTAATGTCGAGCATATTCGCCGATTCACGATTTTTGTGATGGTCACGCTATACAGCATAGATCCCGTACCAGATCCCGCAGTGCGCCCGCACGTCGTCGATCATCTTCCATAGCTACTGTTAGTGATAAAAATTCTTCGTTTGATAATAAATCAATATCCATATTATAGATTTTTAGAACATTCGTAACTGTCAGTAAAATCAAATTTCGTCCTTGACGTACTAGTTACTACTACTAACGATCTCGCAGCTGTGTGTGGGATCGCATGTTTTCCAATACATCTAAGAACTCATATCGGAATATCGCAGGACGGAGGAACGCAAGCATCCTACTTCTATGGCGTCGTTATTATCGCAGCAGTGTGTAACTTCGTAGCCATCCAATACATAATGTACTTACTAAAAACAGATATCGCAATCACGCATCCGGTATTATCGACCAAAAATTACGCGCCTATGTGGGAGAGACTTAAGGCTACCAGTCTGACGACGTCACAATTATTTAATTTTCTCGTCAAACATGTCGTGCAAATCATTCCCGCCTCCAATACCATAATGAATTAATGGTGGCGAAGTACCTTCAGCTAAAGAATTATTTAAAAGATATTTTATTTTTGCAGAAATAACTTTTATTTTGAATTTAAAAAATAATTTTAATTATGACGCAAAACAAATTATGTTTTAAAATTAAGCGTTTCTTAATAAAACTTTGTAATGAGCTTTTATATGTATGCCTAGATTATGAGTAAAAGGGAATAAAAAATGTTTGCTCGACACGCCACGGCTTGTAATAAAAGACTGCTATTCAAGCCGATTAACTCCGCACGCGATCTTAGCACTCCTTAAGTCATCGTTAAAACCTGGAATACATTAGAAAAACGCGGTACTTTCAATAAATATCTACCTGCTGTTAAGTACTCCGCCCACGTAGAAACCTTATAAATTGTTGTGTTGAATGAAAAGCACTTAAAAGACGTAAGAAGAAAGATTTTTCATAAATTGTTTACTAGACGGCTCACAATCGACGACTACTTTTGGTCTGAACGCGGCCTAACACTTAAATTCTTATTAAAAAGTTGAAACAGATTTTGTTTTATAATAGCTTTTCCACAACCAAAATCTTAAAGCTAAATTATAAACAATTTTACTAATTTATTAAAAAAATAGATTAGAAGGTAGACTTGAGTCGTACTTATGCCAGAACGTTTTTTTTTGGCAGCTTAAAGGCCTCCCCAAAATCAGTCCAGCTATCAAAATCAAAAGTCATTCAAACTAGGCTAAAAGTCAGCACTTTCTGAACGTCAAAATTACATAAGACAGTCCCCCAAAACGCCCGCTCTTCACCACTTCCTAGTGCTTTAGCTGGGAAAAAGAAGTGGCGCAACAAACTCCCCAGCAGCACAGCTGCCTGTTAAGTTAGAAGAACTTGATTCTATACAATAGGAAGTAATTGACATTATGAAACACAAAACATTAAATTATTTGCCACATGTCAGCAAGCATACGCCAAAATACCAACAAAACATTAAAGACTATAAATATACTCAATCAGAAATAAAAAACTTGAGAGGTGTCAAGGGACACCCAGAAGAAACGAAGTTCCTTTCGATTAATTAGTGAAGGAATTGTAGGTAATAAAATTTCAGAGACTTTCAGAGATTTAAAAGACAGAGTATAGTACATATATATATATGCACTCTGTCTGTGTCTCTGTCTGCAGAGAAACACGCGCACACGCCGCACGGCTTACAACAATGTAGCAAAAGGTGTAGTTACAACTTTTGGTCTTAATTTTTTCCGTCTAGCCCCCTTTCGCAACGCGCGGTAAGGAACTTCGTTCCAATAAAAAACGTAAACAGAACTTAATATCTAAATAAAAGCCTATGAGTTTATAGAGCGCCCTTTTCCAGAGTCCTCAATAGTTTAGACAGAACAGGGAAAGCTTCAAATCGTTTTTTTTTTCACCTACAAAAATAAAATTAAATATGGTTTCTGTCCATGTCCTGACCATAACACCTAATATCAGAAAGAATCAATAAATATGGGACACTACGCATTTACAAGGAAATAAATTTTATAAGCTGTTTGCTATACCAAACCACTCAGGTTTATGAGATAGTAAAATACTCCGCTGTGATAGCTAACTAGAGAAATAACTCCTATGTAACGTTGGCGGAAAGACTTGAAACCATATTACTACACGATTAAATTACCATAAACTTGTCTTGGTTTTGATTATTAGGTCCGGCAAAGTGTAATTGGGTTTTGTCAACTGAAATTTTTCAGTAGCGGCCCGAGTCTTGATTTGTGCCCAGTTGGTAGGCTAAACAAAACTGCCGAAATGTGAGTGTAGGTACTATAAATGAACTTCTACCTTACCTTTCGGCAAATACAGTGCGTGATGTTATGTTTAATATTTGTACAGAGTTTGTGGTCAAAGTGCAACTTTCGGTACCTTTGCCGTTAATAAAATAAATTAAAGATTGGAATGTTACTTGTGAATTTTCATCACTGATAAGCTAGGATACAAAAACTATTAACAGAAAAAATATTAGATATACAGGAAATGCAAAATGACAAAAAAGAATTCCCTACTTAGTTTCTGTCCAAGCACGTACATCATCTTCACCCATCTGCCAGGGGTGCGAGTTGTTCAAAAAAGATACCGTCGCCCCTGGCACAGAGACAACTGAGGGAACACGGGTGGGTTTCAGTCAGTAAAAGTCTGACACGCCCTCCTGCTCCACCCAGAGCGGGAGAAGTTATTTGATGATATCCCACAAAAAAAAAGCACGTAATAATAAATAATATCAACAAGGAAAACAATACAATATCGAGAATTAAGTGAATCATTAGCCATTTAGCAAACAAAACCCAGCTTGCCTATGATATGCGTAAATCGACTATGGCTATGTAAACTGTCGAAATTGCAAAATGATAACTGTATCTACAGGTGAACGAATTGAGGCTTTCTTTAAGCACACTATTTTGCTACTTTTTATATCTACATACCGACCTTGAGGTTTGTGCAAACGAAAAAAAAGTTTTTATTTTGCGCTTTTTAGTTATAATACCTACCCCACATTCATTCGAAATTTCATCATCCCCGGGGTCAAAATAATGTATATTTATGCGATAGCAGCCATCGCAGTTGATTTGCTGTAATTTTTTGAAGAGTTCCGTTGTCTGTCTCCGAAACTCATCATCGGAAGGCCAATTCTTGTAATTAAAAACGTTCAAAATCTAGTCGCAATCTCATCTCGGCGACGAACAAATGTCAAAAACTTGCCAACAATGTATGGAAACTAGAGGTATTTTTGACAGATTTACACGGAGATCAGACTGTGAACGTTCTCAAAATTATGAGAATTGCCTCTCAGATCTATATAAAATGTAAATGGGACTATTTCGGAATAAACCCCTTTCGAACAAAAAAAGAATTTTGCAAATCCATCTTCTATATATGACGGAGTTATGCCCGAACATACATAAAAAAATAAAAAACATTTCAAATTGATAACTTCTTCCTTTTTGAAGTCGGTTAAAAACACTCCTGCTTTTATGTTTCGTATATAAACTCAAAGGGTTAGGCAGAGGTGGCCATTAGTACACCCACCTTTCGTCAGTTATGTTTAAGTCCCATATCATAAATAGAGGGGCGAGCCTATTGCCAATAATGGGCACAAATCCAGACTCCGGGCTGCTACTGAGAAATTCCTGATGGCAAAACCCAATAACACTTTGCCCGGACTAGGAATCAAACCCAGGACTTCAGGCTCAGCCAGAGGCGTAAGTAGAGTGGTGCAGGCATGACACGAGCCCTGGGCGCCTATTGAAGGGGGGCGCGAAACGTTGCCAAAAATTAAAAGAAACTTCAATAACCATTTCATACTGTAATATCTAGGAAATCTGAAGAGCTACTTGAATTTATTGTGCAGTATGGGGATGAAAGCGTATTTCCGAATCTACCCGGTTCTATTCAAATTCTGCTTAAAATTGCAGCATTGCAAGTTGTGAGTGACTTTTTAGCAATTTGAAATGAATACCTTCGTTATTGAAGGCTATAATTGGACAAGAAAGGTTATGCGACCTAGCTTTGCTGAGTGTAGACCGAGAAGATAATTTACGAAGAGGGGCGCAAATGTGGTGCGTGCCCTCGGCGCCATTTTCTATTGGTACGCCCCTGGGCTCAGCAGTAGCACTTGCGACCTCTAAACAAACGAGAACAGAATATTACGTAAGGACAGTCAAAATATGACAATGCACATTGTATCCCGATGGAACGCTCACAACAATGCTGCGAGCTTTATGCATACGTCATAATTACCGGCGATATTTCTGAACGGTCGCGTTCCATTCCCCTGTGGGTTTTAATACAGACCCACAGATGTAGATAATATTAGATAACGCTAGTTTGAATGAAATTGTGTGGAATTATAATATTTTATACAATATCTTCCCGCGGTTCCGCCCGCGTGGGTGTCGGTGATCGCGTAAAAAAGTAGCCTATATCCTTCTGCATATCCCAGGCTATGTCTCTGCCTAATTTCATGACGATCGGTTCAACGGTTTAGGCTTGAAAGCGCAAGAGATAGACAGAGTTACTTTTGCATTTATAATATTAGTAGGGATTTTACCTATAATTACAAAGAAAAATGATTACGGTCCATTCGGGAGAATCAAACCAATTTTCAGATTTTTTATCGATCCTAGAGAATTCACACCGCTCTAAAGAAGGAAAATTAACTTAATAACGCAATATTTCCCACTAGCTTTCGCCAGCGGCGATTAGTGGCGATAAAAAGTATCATATGTATTAATCCGGGCTATAAACTATATTTTTGCCAAATTTCATCCAAATCCGTTTTGTCGTTGAAGCGTGATTGAGTAACAAATATCTAAACATAAATACTTTCACATTTATAAAATTACTAGCTGACCCAACAGACGTTGTCCTTTTTTTTTTTTTTTTGATTACGGGGGGAAATCCTCATGGATGTCCTGGTCCTGGGTCTGTCAGACTCTTACTGACTAAAACCACCCCGGTGTTCCGTCTCTCACTTGCACCGGGGATCACGGGAACTGATGTGACTTCCGCGATCCCCGGCTAGTGCCGGCCCGCCTCTGCGGGCCACGTCACGATAGGGGGGGAGTAAGGTGTTAAACTACCCCCTTACGTCATAGAGAGGCGCGCGTGGAACACTACGCGCCGCCATCTCGGGTCCAAACAAGTAGAGGGCGACAGATTTCCCCGGATCTGTCGCCCCTGGACCCATTTAGGGGGGCTGGAAGAGGGCGTTATCCGCCCTCCGCCGACGCCCGGTGCGTCTGCTGCGGATCGGGTTAGCGGAAGCAATCTCCCGCTCCCTCTCCGCAGCCTCCTTCTGCGACATTACTGTTTCGCAGAAGGACACCACCGCGACAGACGTTGTCCTGTCTTAACTATGAGTACTAAAGTTAATATGGTTGTTTTCTTAAATTTTCTAATGTTTTTCTTTCATAAGAATCTTTCCCTATCAATAACAAACAACAAAAAAAGAATTAGCAAAATTGGTCCAGCCATTCACGTGTGATCCCGTGACCAAGGGAAACAGGGATTCATTTTTATAAATATAGAAGATAGTAGGAAGTAGGATTGCGATGGAACACCAAAGCCAGCAATAAGAACCTGTTGAAAAGGGCATACGATACAAGAGTACAGGCGCATTTTTAGAATTTCCCTAAGGCTTATAGTAGGTATATTGTGACGACCAGTTTTCTCTATCCATCTTTCTACATCTATGGCAGTAACACTGAATACTGATAGCAATGTACTCGAAACATAGTTTCCTGTGTAAACCACTCGCACTGGTGCAAAGCAATTGGTACTCGACGGAGCATACAAATGGCCTGTAACTACACTGCGAACCACATTTTTTTATTCTGAGTTTTATTTCACGCGTTAATTTACAATTTCCCTCTGAGCTCCCGGAGTTAAGTTTTAGATTTTCCATACAATTTACCATTGTGTATTTTACATTGCATTATTGTGTGTTGTTGATTTTTATTGATATGATGTGATAGCATTTTTTTTTGTTTCCTACAAATATTATAAATGTGCAATTTGTATATACACCGTGACATTTAAGTCGTCTTACAAAGTTGGTCCACTCAATGTACCCGACATAAAATACCTCTAGGCGCGATTCAAACATTGTTACCATTAATTAAGAAAATAGATACAAAGAAAAATAAATTTTGATTTAGAATTATGAAACACCCTCCCTGTTATTAATGTTTACGTATCAAGCGGTAGAAGATATGTACCTACCTACCATAACATTCTATCATTAATTTCATCTCCATAACAGTGTGTTTTAAACTACGTCATGCGTCTTAGTGAATGATATTTCCATTTTTTTAATTATGCAAATGTTCAAAAATATCATTTTTTTTTTATAAATGATTGGTAGTTATTGAATACATGAAGTGGGCTGCCGTTGTAAGACGCCTAAAATGTCGCGGTGTATATTCCAAATCATCATTCTCCTGCCCTTATCCCAGTTTATTTTGGGTCGGCGCAACATGTCTTTTTATTCCACACTTACATATTCCATAAATATTAATAAATAATGTGTAATTTGTATAAATAATTGGCCGAATGGATTTGGATGAAATTTGGCACACAGATAGTTTATAACCTGGATTAACACATATGTTTTTTTTATCCCGGTAGTACGTTCCCTTTGGGATAATTTCTACCTTCAAGCGGGTGAAACCTCAGACAAAAGCTAATAAGTAGGCCGATAATTATAACGATAGAAACTCATTTAACATAAGTACCTACTTGAAAATACATTAACTTGTTTTTCTTATCACCTTTAAACGAGCAATTCTTGTGCGGTCACAGCGCCAACGATTTTCATGAAATGTAGTATGCAGGTGGTTTCGGGGGCGATAAATCGGTCTAGCGAGGTTTCATTTTTAGAAAACGAAAAAAAAAAAACCGTTCAAAGCTCGGTCAGCCAGATATTAAATTAATAATTGGTACTAAGTATTGTAGCTACATAATACTCTTAGACAGATTACCTTACACAGCTATCCTGCTTAGAACGATTAAGTACGAAAGCCAAATTTTCATGAATTTTCTTTTAGATGCAAACGAAACAACACCGGTGGTGGCCATTTTGGTTTGTTTATATTTCAGTTCTGTGGATTTGATTTAAAAGAAAATTAAATGTAAGTTAACCATCTGTAGATCTGTCTGTTTTTATTCACACCACATCTCTTACAATAACGAAACCTAGTTTTTTCTGATAAAACATTTTACATTTCTTTATAATCGACGATCAGACAATTGTTTTAATGAATACCAACTAACTCATTGTTGAAGTTAGCACTATCTTGGAGCAGGTTTCTAAGATGCCAAAGTTTAATTACGAAGCTGTCAGTTCCACTGGCATTAATTGGCCAGCCAGGGAGCTTTCCAAGCCCGCAACTTGGTATCGCAGATCAAAACTTACGATGTCCGAACTTACCCTTTGTCTCGGTTTGGTAAACAACGATAGTGGAGCACAGTGCTTCGCTATTACGTAACGTTTACCTATAGGTACCAAGTGCCAATTTCATTAATGAAACTGAACGCGGTCAGCACATCTAAACTAAGTTCAAGAGCTATCATCAATATTTCACAACAATCATGACACTGACAGCTCTTGAACGTGGTTTAGATGTGTTAATCGCGTTCAGATTCATTAGTCAAATCTGCTCTAAGTTGAGTACCTAGGAAATCATCATCATCTGCCTAGCCTCTTCCCAACTCTGTTGGGGTCAGCTTCCGTTCTAACCAATTGCAAAACAATTTTTCCATTAAGGGATTCGTTTGTGAAAAATAGTAGTATAACAAAAATTTATGGAAAACTGTCACAGCTAAAAGGGCTTCACAAGTTAACAAGTAATAGTCGACCAACTTACATTTGTGGTTCAAATGTCTGGGAGAATATGTTCATTCCAATCCAGCCTGTCCCTTGCTACCCTCTTCCAGTGACGCCTTAAGTACAGGTCCGTCCGCACTTAAAAACTAAGCGATTACACGCTCTGTGCTCTGGGCACCCCGCCCAGAGCGTGTAGTTGCTTAGTTTTTAAACCCAGGATACTGTTATCGCGCTAAGACTTCGCTCCGGACACATCCCGTGTAATAAGTTCTTATATCTAATGGCGAAATCAACGACGATTAATTGTGAGTTTTGTATTAATTCCGTAGATGATGTTTATCACATAATAACCGAGTGTGTTCGCAATGAGGAATATAGAAATAAATTAGATTGTAGGATTAGAGAGATAGGTTACTGTAATAGTGCTCTAGCTGCGCCACTTTCTGATGCAGCTAGAGTACTTTACAAACTAGCTACGCTAAGGTTTTGTTAAATAGAAATAAGTAAGATTTTGTTAAGCCAACCAGGGCGGCATAATCGCATGTGCGACTAAGCCCTTTTCTCTTGATTTAAAAAAAAAAGCCCAGGATGGAGGCCTTAATTTGTTAAAATAGCCACAAGCAAGTCCGGTTAAGCGTCCAAGAACCTCCTAGGACCTGCGAGATTTTTCGACAGACATTCCCAAAAAAAATGGGAAATATGTTTTTCAACTACAATGTTAAGTTTTCTGTTAACGTAAATTAAGGTTATATAAAAGGTTTTTTTTTAACTGTACTGGTTGGATTATAGGACTCGACGATATTACAGTACCTACACTATTATAGAGCCTTTAAAAGCACTTCGTGCTGCATAGCACTGCAATTAACTGAATGGCGTTCTAATGAAAAATTTCAAAAGTACGTAATTAGTATCTAGTTGGATGGTCGTTATTTATGAAAGCCAGCTGTTTATTGTGGGAAACGAGCTGCAGCAGTTAAGTGGGCAAAATTTTTGTTGAAAAAAATCTCATTTGAAATTGTATGTTACCTATTCCCTCTCCCTACTCTGCCATCGCCAGAGCGAAGGCCTTAATTCATATAGTGAAGAATTGCTCACTAAGTTTGCTCATTATATGCTGCCGATGTTTAAGATTTCCTTACGACGTTTTCTTTTAACGCAGTCGTGTCCAAGATTTACTCAGGCACCATAATAATCTTACCTCGTGAAAATATTCAATTTAGGGGAAAATGTTTTACTTTAAAATATGTATAGGAATTTAATAAGGAATTTATGTATGTATAAGGAAACAAACGCAAAAGAAAAACTCAAGAAAATTGCGTAATTAAATGCGACAAAAAGTCGAGACAGTGTTTTGAATTATTAACAATCTTATCAGTCCCGTGTGACGTTAAATCAGTGTCTGACGGCGACAGAAACGCTGAATAAAATGCTCCTAAAGAGAAAAATATTCATATCACAGCGACTGAATAAATGTGAAAGCCATTAGTTATATCACAAGGAGACGCCATTTTAGTCGTTTTAGGAGAAAATTATTTTCATACTAGCTTTTGCCAGCGGGTGCGACCGCGTGGAGGTCGGAAATTATCCCACAATAACGTACTATCGGGATAAAAAAGTACCCTATGTGTTATTTTATGTTACAAACTATCTGTGTGCCAAATTTCATCCAAATCCGTTAAGCGGTTTTTGCGTGATTGAGTAACAAACATTCAAACATCTAAATCGCACACATCACATTTATAATATTACTAGCTGTGCCCGCGACTTCGTCCGCGCGGAATAGTTTTTTACTATTATTTATATATCAATAAAAACAAATAAAAAGTTATTTTGGTTTATGTACCGTATATACACCGTGACATTTTAGTTGTCTTACAAAGGTGGTCCACTCAATGTATCCGTCATAAAATACCGCTAGGCGCGATTAAAACATTGTTACCATTAATTAACATAATAGGTATAAAGAAAAATAAATAATGCTTTAGGATAATGAAACACCCTCCCTGTTAATAATGTTTACGTATCAAACGGTAGAAGATATTTACTTACCTGTTTTTACATTCCATCATTAATTCCATCTCCATAACAGGGTGTTTCAGACGTCATGCGTTTTAGTGAATGATATTTTTTTTTAACTATGCCAATGTTCATTAACATCTTTTTTTTTTAATAAATGATTAGTAGTTATTGCATACATGCAGTGGGCTGCAGTTGTAAGACGACTAAAATGTCACGGTGTATATTCATATGCATGTAGCAAAAAGCGGTTATTTTAATATTACAAACAGACACTCCAATTTTATTTATATGTATAGATAGATGTATAGATGTATAGATGTATAGATTAGTAGGATTCGTTCTTGAGATTGTTTACCACATTAAGGAGAAAGCAACTAGACTCATCATCATCATCATCTGCCTAGCCTTTTCCCAACTATATTGGGGTCGGCTTCCAGTCTAACCGGATGCAGCTTAATATCAGTATTTTATATGGAGCGACTGCCTATCTGACCTCCACAACCCAGTTACTGTGTAATACCCCTTGGTAAGACTGGTTGTTAGACTTTCGGGTTTCTGACGACCCGTAACGATTGTCAAATGGCAGCCGAGACCACCGACTTAACGTGCTTTCCGAGGCACGGAAGGGTCTTGGTATGTAAAGATGGTCACCCATCCATGGACCAACCGCGGCAAGCGCAACTTAACCTGATCGATCGATCCATGCGGCTAATATTACTTAACCACAAGCCCCTCGAAAGTAACTAGACTATGATTTAATCATTTATATGCTGTTTTAAGTTAATTTACCCCATACCTACTGACAAACTATAGGTACACGGGTCAACCGACCAGATTATGCTACGCTTGCCGCGGGTGGTCCATGGAAGAGTGACAATCTTTATATACCAAGACCCGTCAGTGCCTCAGAAAACACGTTAAGCCATTGGTCTCGGCTGTCATTCGTGGATCTTTGACAGTCGTTACGGGTCGTCAAAAGCCCGAAAGTTTGACAACCAGTCTTACCAAGGGGTATCGTATTACCCAGTTACTGTTATGTGGGGAACAAATAGGCAGTTACTCAATGTAAAATACTGCTATTCAGCTGCAACCGATTAGACTGAAAGCTGACCCCAACATAAATGATAATGATAATTGATAAATAATTTTAGCTCTGTAAGTAGGTTTGTACAAACACTTTTACACGTCAATTAAATTCTTAAAACTAGATGAGGTCGGCGTTTCATATCTGACTACTCTGAGAAGAAAGGCCGAAACAAACTCAGAGGTCACAGTCTCTTTTAAAGTCCAGACATAATCTTGGTCTGATCATGTGTAGACCAAGTGGATTGGCGTCTGAAATGGTCAGATATATCAGACAGTAGTTTTTGCTTTAATTTTCTGTTAATTAGTGGAAACGGAGAGACAAATGACAAATCACATACTAATACTTTTGACATGCAACCTTTTTATCTTTTCAAGGGCAAGAAGATGCCAGCAATACAACACGGTCGTGCTACTTCAACCAAACTGAAACACGAACATTTTAAAACCATTAGCAAGGAGCGGTCCAATAAATTGTTATTGATTTCCACAACCTTTGAATAACTTGAAATTCAGAAGAGTCATGACAATTTCCTTATATAACTGCCATCAAGACCGACCCTACCTGACCTGCTTCAAATATTTTCAGTTAAAAACACATAACCGTTACCCTAGTTAGATTCTAATTGCTTTTAAAAGCTGTTAGCAAGATTCGATGACGCTATAATGGAATCAAATTGTTCCAGGATTCCTTTCTTTGTTATGTGAACAGAATAATTGAGTAAGTATTATTTTTGTGTATGGAATCTCGCAGTTGACCTTGAGAGGCCGTGACTACTCAACCGGACTTTCCTGTGGTTGCCTTTAAGTAAACTTAAAGCCTCCAGCCAGGGGCGTAAAACTACTACTTAAACCAAGCGACTGGACGCTGAGGGCACCCCCTGTGGGGTACGGGCCTCGGCTTAGGGTGTCACTGATGGGGGACAGCAAGTGGGAACAGACTAGATCAACACGTTTTCATTATTATAAAATTTTGGGGAATTTAACTCTACAGGCTCAGCTGCGGCGCGGGCTGGCACTTCAACGAGCAAGGGACGGTCGGGGAGATGATGAAGGGAATAAATTTAAAATATATGTAGGTAGCTATTTCGCAGGTTTTGTAGGTACACATTGCGAGTATCCTATTTAATTATTATTATCTCTATCTGTACTTCTCTACTAGTAGAATTATAAATGCGAAAGTAACTCTGTTTGTCAGTCTGTTACGCTTTCACCCTTAAACCGCTGAACCAATCATAATGAAATTTAGCAGATATATAGCCTGGGATATGGAAAAGGATATAGGCTACTTTTTCACGCGGCAACCAAAATCCACGCGGGTAGAACCGCGGGCAAAAGCTAGTCAGTATTATAAATGTGAAAGTTTGGATGTTTGTTGCTCAATCACTCAAAAACTGCTTTACGAATTTTGTTAATTACAGCGTGAGTCAGGTGTTGTAGGCGGGGGTAACGGTGTTCCCGTGACGAAGGAGTGAAAATAAACCAGTCAGATGTTACGAATAATGAGTTATATTAAACACAAATCACACAAAACAACAAATAGAAATCAGTCAATAGTTGCACATGCATAGGTGTAAACACGGCACATAAATGTTACATTACAATAGAATCCTATGCTAAAATACTGGAAGACTGGCTAGCTAGGTATAGGGTACATCGCGACTAGTAGTGAACAGCGGAGCCACTACTTCACAAACAATACTTATAACATGTTGATAATTGGAAAACTGTAGAACTCTGAACATAATTCTTTTTTTTTTTTTTTTTGGGAAGGGCATCTCGTAGTTGACCTTGAGAGGCCGTAACTACTTAACCGGGCTTTCCTGTGGGGACTAATAGTTTTTAGGCTAAGAGCCTCCAGCCAGGGCTTACAAACTAAAATTAAAAACCTACAGCAACTGCGCACTGAGGGCACCCCCTGCGGGGTACGAGCCTCGGCTCAGGGAGTCACTTTCAGGGAGGGCAGCAAGTGGGGACAGGCTGGATCAATAATTTCTTTATTATTAATCATGGGGATTTTAACTCTACTTGCTCAGCTTCGGCGCGGGCTGGCACTTCTGCGGGCAAGGGACGGTTGGGGGGGAACATAATTTTTTTTTTTTTTTTTTTTTTTTTTTTTTTTGGTAAGGGCATCTCGTAGTTGACCTTGAGAGGCCGTAACTACTTAACCGGGCTTTCCTGCGGGGACTTTTAGTTTTTAGGCTAAGAGCCTCCAGCCAGGGCTTACAAACTAATTTACTAAAACCTACAGCAACTGCGCACTGAGGGCACCCCCTGCGGGGTACGAGCCTCGGCTCAGGGAGTCACTTTTAGGGAGGGCAGCAAGTGGGGACAGGCTGGATCAATAATTTCTTTATTATTAATCATGGGGATTTTAACTCTACTTGCTCAGCTTCGGCGCGGGCTGGCACTTCTGCGGGCAAGGGACGGTTGGGGGAGGAATCGTTTACTCGGGGTCTTCGCGAGGCGCGAGGACCTCGGCGGCGAGGTCGGAAACACGGTCTGTTTTTGTGTGCTGTGCTGGTGGCCCTACTGCTTTCTTGAAGAAGAGTGATGGGGTCATCAGGGTCGGAGAGGACATGTCGCGGCCGGCGAATACGACTGATTTTACTGGGGACATAACTAGCGGCCTTCGCAATCAATGGATTGCGGTGTTGCGCGGCGGATTCAAAGAAACGCTTTGAAATTCGTTTTAAGAATTGGGCTACAGTGGGGATTTTAAGGTCGAGATGGAGGATCTCGTTCCTAACATACCAGGGCGAGCCTGTGGCTTGACGGAGGAAACGGTTTTGTAGTGCCTGCATCCTATGGATGTATCGGGGCTTCGTGTGTGCAAAGACTGCACTAGCGTAAGTCATGATTGGCCTTATGCACGTCGTGTATATTCGCAACTTGCACTTGAGTGACAACTTGCTACGTGCGTTCAGAACAGAATGCAGCCTTCCAAGAGCGAAGGCGGCGCGTGAGCGCGCCTTCATAATGTGCTTATAGAAGGAGAGGTGCTGATCCATGATCACTCCTAGATATTTGGCTTGCTTCTCCCAAGGGATAGGCTTGCCAAACATGGAGATGGGCCGGGGGGGGTCGGGTCTGTGTCGCGGTTTCGAGAAGAGAACCGCTTGACTTTTATCGGGATTGACTTCGATCCTCCATTTTCTAAACCACGCGCCAAGAACATTGACTGCGGTCTGGAGTCTGGTGGATATCGCATCCTGACCGACCCCAGCGTAGTAAATGGCTGTGTCGTCTGCGAACAGTGCCAACTTTGCCAGTCTACGCTTGGGGATATCGCTAGTAAATAGCGTGAAAATGAGAGGGGAAAGCACGGCGCCTTGAGGGACGCCGGCGCGTATGGGGTGGGGGGAGGAAATCGCTCCCTCTATGCGATAGCGAAAGGTGCGGTTCGACAAAAAGTCTCGAAGGATGAGTACGAGACGGTCAGGCACGCCGAGTTTGTACAGCTTATATAATAAGCCGTTGTGCCAGACTTTGTCGAAAGCTTTCGCTATATCGAAGAATACTGCACCGGTCATCGTACCGCGCTGGAATCCAGCGCTTATGTCTTCTACGATGCGGTGGACCTGTTGCACGCACGAGTGTTGGGTTCTAAAACCAAACTGCTCGTCGGGAATGAGGCCTTTCGTCTCGGCAAAATTTCTGAGTCGCTTATAAATAAGTCTCTCGTAGATTTTACCGAGCGAATTCAGTAAACTGATGGGGCGGTAGCTCGTGGGCTCGGACTTGGGCTTGCCAAGTTTTGGAATGCCGATGACCGTGGCTTGCTTCCACGCCTGCGGGAAGATGTTGTTGCTCAGGGCACCATTGAAGATGGTGGTCAAGAGCATGATCATGTGAGCGGGCAGCATCTGGAGCACCCTATTGGTGATTCCGTCAGCGCCGGGGGCCTTGCGGGGTTTCAGACCTTTGATGATCTCGTGAACTTCGTCCGGGGTGACGAGAGGTAATGGATCATCAGGGTCTTCGACGGGCGGGAGGGAGGCTCTGCGTTCAACTTCGGCGTCCACCTCATCGAGGTGTGCCTGGTCTACTGGCAGAGAACTGGGCGTGCACTGGGCTTCGAGGCTCTCGGCAAGGCATTCGGCCTTGTCGATGTCGTCGAATGCGACTGTGCCGTCAGGCCTGGTCAGGGGGGGCATGGAGGAGACTTCTCGGGATTTGAGATTCCTCTGAAGTTGCCAGAAGGCTAGATGAGTCGGCTCTAACTCGCTCAGCATTTTGTCCCAGCCAGCGTCACGAAGCTCTTTCATGCGCGTCTTCACAGACCTCTGCAAATAGCGCATGTGAGCCTTGTTCGCATCGCAAGGAAAATTGCTGTAGGCACGAACAGCTGCGTTCTTCTCATTTAGCAGTTCGCGTACATCGTCCGGCAACTTCCATCGGTGGTCTTCCACCTCAGGAATTTCCCTTGAACAATCGTTCAGGACAGATTGTACGTGACCCGTGAATGAGTCGATCGCAGCCGTTGTGTCGGCGACAGAGTCGAAATGGTCGGGTATGGAATTCAAGTGGGGGGATGTGTTGGTTTTCAGCGAATCGCTTACTCGCCTCCAGTCCGTTACCACTTTGGTGCGGGGGAGTTGGTCTGTATCTGGGAGCCCCTTCGCGGGGCCAGATGCAAGACGACCGGACGATGGTCAGAGGTGAGCTCGTTTATTGCTTCTATGGAATCCAACCTTAAGTTGATTCGCTTCAGAATGGCAATGTCGAGTACATCGGGCCTGTGATTTACATCGTGGGGAAAGTGAGTTGGAGTCATCGGGGCGACGACATCAAAGACTAAGGAGGAACAGAGGTCATACAGGCGTTTTCCTCTAGTCGTTTGTCTGGAACTATTCCAAGCGGGGTGTTTTGCATTGAGATCGCCTGCTATGATAACAGAGTCACTTATGCCTAACAGGGCGGAAATGTCATCGGAGATTTGACTGAAATCTTCCGGTTGGGGAGTGGGAGGAAGGTAGGCTGAGACTATCGTGACGGGTTGATGACCCGTCAGGCCCAGTCGACAGACTGAAACTTCTAATCGGTTGAGGGTGGGGGGATCCATAGGGATGCAGTGTAATGACCTTTTATAGTAGATGAGTGTTCCACCCTTATGACAACGCGACCTGTCGTTGCGCACTATACGATAGTTTGCAATTTTCGGGTCGCGGTTGTAGGGTTTTAAGAATGACTCTTGTACTAATAATATGTCAATTTGATGGTCGCGGAGGAACTGGGCGATCTCATCACGTTGGGTTAGTAAACCGTTGGCGTTAAAAGTTCCTAGCTTTAGGGATCGGGGTTTTAGTCTCGCGGGGGCCGTATTATTCATTTTGCGTTGTTAAATTGGACGAGGGCTTGCGTAACATCGGGATACGCTTCGTAGATGAAAAAGACCTTCGCGATGTCTTTTTCGTTAACGGCTGCTTGTACCTCCTGTGCCATGCGGTAGGCACGGGGGGTACAGAAACGGAGAAAAATACTGTTCAGTGTGTTGAACACTGAGGCGCCGTTTATGCTGGTCGCGGGGCCAGCGGTTTGCCCAACTGCGGCTGCGGGGAGCGCGGCTGGGAGCGTCGCGGGGGTCGCGACGGCGGCGGGTACGGAAACGCGGGGGGGCGAGGTAGAGGGCGCGGGGGCGCCGGTACGCGGGTCCCTGAGCGGAGGGATGGGGGCGGGAGTGGGCCTAGCGGATGCCATCGCAGGGAATGCCTGCTGATGGTTAAGCTGGTTCCAGGGACTCGGCCTCTGAGGGCTGAGCCTGTCCGGGAGTTTGGACGAAGGGGCTTCCCTCTGCTGGCGGGCGTCGGCACGCTTCGCCAGTTTGGGAGAAGAGGATTTGGGTGCTTTCGAGCACCCTCTGTAGTTCGCGGGGTGACCGGTTTCACCACAAAGAACGCACGCCGGAGGTTCCGTGCAGAGGGCACGGTCCTTTGGCCGGGCACAGTCGGCTGTGCCGTGATCCCCTAGGCACTTGACGCACCTGGGTTTCGCGTTACAGTGTGACTGTGCGTGACCGTATAGCTGGCAACGGTGACATTGCCCGATAATCCCGGATTTACGCGGTTTTTCGATTTTTAATCCAGACAAGTGGCAAACCGTCTTGATCTGGAATATAGGGTTGTGTCCCTCAGAAGGAGGGCACACTACGAGCACCATGTCGAAGGGCACTCCGCGACGGGCTCGGTGCATGCGGTGCACCTCTAATATAGGGACTCCTTGGAGCTCAAGGTCGGCCTTGATCTCCTCGGTCGCAATTTCGGTTGGTATGCGTTTAATGACAACCCGCAATTGCCTGTCCTCTGGTAGTGCGTAGGTGTGAAAGGACACACCTCTATACCTTAACATTTTTGTGAGGTCCCTGTAGTCGCGCGACGTAGGGACCGTCACTTTGATACCCTGAAGGGTCGATCGGGCGCTGGTGTAGGCTATGCGAGCCTCCGAACACCATTTGGACACATCGGTCCACTTCCCCTTGTCCTGGATGAACACCGGGGGCGGCGGGGGCACCTTTTTCCCCGCAGCGGTGCGGGGCGCGACGGTGGGTGCAGACGCGGGTGGGGATGCGATCGGGGTGGGGGCCGCGGCGGGGGTCGGCGACGGCGGGGTGGGGGGGCGCGAGAGAAGGGACGCCGAGACGTCCGTCAGCGCGATCTTCGCAGCTTGGGAATTTCCGCAAGTCTTCTTCTTGCGTTTCTTCCCCTTGCCCTCGACAGTGGTGAAGCCACTCTCTTCAGTGGACGAGGGGGAAGAAACGGAAGCAGAGACTGCTGCTTGGTCAGAATTGGAGTCCGAATCACCCGTGAGGGTGTCGGTATCAGAGGGCGCGTCTTCGGCGTCCATTTCTTCGGCAGGCTCTTCCGAGAAGGCCGGAGAGGGAGGGCAGGCCGGGGCGGCCGGAGAAGGAGACCTAGAATAGGTCATGGGCGCAAACGTGGGCGCGGTCGGGATAGCGGTCGCGAGAGTGATCGCTGGAGGATTCACGGGCGAGTTCGCGGAGGTCGCGGGGATCGCGGGAGCGAGTAAAACGGGCGCGGGAGGCATAGCGCGGAATGCCTGGATTGTACGTTCTATATCATCCGGCAATTCGGGATGAGTAGAGAGGAGTAACCTCATTTCGGCCAAAAAGGCCGATTTTGAGGTTACCATGATCGCGTTTGGGAGCCTACTTTTTGCTCATAGGGAGCGGCCTAATTCCCTATAACTCCTATCAATCCTAACGTCTACTTCCCCGGGAGGATAGCCCGGGGATGTGTGGCCCTCCCTGCCGGGTGTAGGCAGGGGGGTGTGTACCTAATGGTGAGCCCTAAGCTTGTAAACCTGTTGCCAATCTTATTGTGCAACAGGGCCCTGACGTCCAATGCGAGGGGTGTAGACACACCCCAAAGACACTGGGTGAGTAGCTGGGGAGGCAAAACTGTCACCAGTACCGACTAGGAGATCCCCCAAGGCCGGTGGTCTGGGACCCGTCCGATTGATGCCTAGCCCTGAAGGGGTTCGGCGGGTGAGTCGGGTCAACACCCCCTCGGATTCGTTGACACCGTGAGGTTTCAACCGAGGACCACAAAAACAGTGGATTTTACCCGGAGAGGGCCAAGTGAATTTACACGAAGCTTTCTCCGACAAAGAAATAGTATGTCTTGAAAAAGACAGTTTTTGATTATATTAATCAGTGAAATAAATTTCACCAACTAATTAAATCGTCCGTAGCCGGGGCGGCTACAATGTTCGCAGCGGGGCGCAGCGAATCAGGAGAGCGGCGAGAGGTGAGTCACGCAGCAGGCAGGAGCACTTCACAACACGTCCGTTCGGGGCGAGCGTCGCGCGCAGAGTGGAACATAATTCTTTTTTTTTTTTTTTTTTTGGTAAGGGCATCTCGTAGTTGACCTTGAGAGGCCGTAACTACTTAACCGGGCTTTCCTGCGGGGACTTTTAGTTTTTAGGCTAAGAGCCTCCAGCCAGGGCTTACAAACTAAAATTAAGACCTACAGCAACTGCGCACTGAGGGCACCCCCTGCGGGGTACGAGCCTCGGCTCAGGGAGTCACTTTTAGGGAGGGCAGCAAGTGGGGACAGGCTGGATCAATAATTTCTTTATTATTAATCATGGGGATTTTAACTCTACTTGCTCAGCTTCGGCGCGGGCTGGCACTTCTGCGGGCAAGGGACGGTTGGGGGAGGAATCGTTTACTCGGGGTCTTCGCGAGGCGCGAGGACCTCGGCGGCGAGGTCGGAAACACGGTCTGTTTTTGTGTGCTGTGCTGGTGGCCCTACTGCTTTCTTGAAGAAGAGTGATGGGGTCATCAGGGTCGGAGAGGACATGTCGCGGCCGGCGAATACGACTGATTTTACTGGGGACATAACTGGCGGCCTTCGCAATCAATGGATTGCGGTGTTGCGCGGCGGATTCAAAGAAACGCTTTGAATTTCGTTTTAAGAATTGGGCTACAGTGGGGATTTTAAGGTCGAGATGGAGGATCTCGTTCCTAACATACCAGGGCGAGCCTGTGGCTTGACGGAGGAAACGGTTTTGTAGTGCCTGCATCCTATGGATGTATCGGGGCTTCGTGTGTGCAAAGACTGCACTAGCGTAAGTCATGATTGGCCTTATGCACGTCGTGTATATTCGCAACTTGCACTTGAGTGACAACTTGCTACGTGCGTTCAGAACAGAATGCAGCCTTCCAAGAGCGAAGGCGGCGCGTGAGCGCGCCTTCATAATGTGCTTATAGAAGGAGAGGTGCTGATCCATGATCACTCCTAGATATTTGGCTTGCTTCTCCCAAGGGATAGGCTTGCCAAACATGGAGATGGGCCGGGGGGGGTCGGGTCTGTGTCGCGGTTTCGAGAAGAGAACCGCTTGACTTTTATCGGGATTGACTTCGATCCTCCATTTTCTAAACCACGCGCCAAGAACATTGACTGCGGTCTGGAGTCTGGTGGATATCGCATCCTGACTGACCCCAGCGTAGTAAATGGCTGTGTCGTCTGCGAACAGTGCCAACTTTGCCAGTCTACGCTTGGGGATATCGCTAGTAAATAGCGTGAAAATGAGAGGGGAAAGCACGGCGCCTTGAGGGACGCCGGCGCGTATGGGGTGGGGGGAGGAAATCGCTCCCTCTATGCGATAGCGAAAGCTGCGGTTCGACAAAAAGTCTCGAAGGATGAGTACGAGACGGTCAGGCACGCCGAGTTTGTACAGCTTATATAATAAGCCGTTGTGCCAGACTTTGTCGAAAGCTTTCGCTATATCGAAGAATACTGCACCGGTCATCGTACCGCGCTGGAATCCAGCGCTTATGTCTTCTACGATGCGGTGGACCTGTTGCACGCACGAGTGTTGGGTTCTAAAACCAAACTGCTCGTCGGGAATGAGGCCTTTCGTCTCGGCAAAATTTCTGAGTCGCTTATAAATAAGTCTCTCGTAGATTTTACCGAGCGAATTCAGTAAACTGATGGGGCGGTAGCTCGTGGGCTCGGACTTGGGCTTGCCAAGTTTTGGAATGCCGATGACCGTGGCTTGCTTCCACGCCTGCGGGAAGATGTTGTTGCTCAGGGCACCATTGAAGATGGTGGTCAAGAGCATGATCATGTGAGCGGGCAGCATCTGGAGCACCCTATTGGTGATTCCGTCAGCGCCGGGGGCCTTGCGGGGTTTCAGACCTTTGATGATCTCGTGAACTTCGTCCGGGGTGACGAGAGGTAATGGATCATCAGGGTCTTCGACGGGCGGGAGGGAGGCTCTGCGTTCAACTTCGGCGTCCACCTCATCGAGGTGTGCCTGGTCTACTGGCAGAGAACTGGGCGTGCACTGGGCTTCGAGGCTCTCGGCAAGGCATTCGGCCTTGTCGATGTCGTCGAATGCGACTGTGCCGTCAGGCCTGGTCAGGGGGGGCATGGAGGAGACTTCTCGGGATTTGAGATTCCTCTGAAGTTGCCAGAAGGCTAGATGAGTCGGCTCTAACTCGCTCAGCATTTTGTCCCAGCCAGCGTCACGAAGCTCTTTCATGCGCGTCTTCACAGACCTCTGCAAATAGCGCATGTGAGCCTTGTTCGCATCGCAAGGAAAATTGCTGTAGGCACGAACAGCTGCGTTCTTCTCATTTAGCAGTTCGCGTACATCGTCCGGCAACTTCCATCGGTGGTCTTCCACCTCAGGAATTTCCCTTGAACAATCGTTCAGGACAGATTGTACGTGACCCGTGAATGAGTCGATCGCAGCCGTTGTGTCGGCGACAGAGTCGAAATGGTCGGGTATGGAATTCAAGTGGGGGGATGTGTTGGTTTTCAGCGAATCGCTTACTCGCCTCCAGTCCGTTACCACTTTGGTGCGGGGGAGTTGGTCTGTATCTGGGAGACCCGTTCGCGGGGCCAGATGCAAGACGACCGGACGATGGTCAGAGGTGAGCTCGTTTATTGCTTCTATGGAATCCAACCTTAAGTTGATTCGCTTCAGAATGGCAATGTCGAGTACATCGGGCCTGTGATTTACATCGTGGGGAAAGTGAGTTGGAGTCATCGGGGCGACGACATCAAAGACTAAGGAGGAACAGAGGTCATACAGGCGTTTTCCTCTAGTCGTTTGTCTGGAACTATTCCAAGCGGGGTGTTTTGCATTGAGATCGCCTGCTATGATAACAGAGTCACTCATGCCTAACAGGGCGGAAATGTCATCGGAGATTTGACTGAAATCTTCCGGTTGGGGAGTGGGAGGAAGGTAGGCTGAGACTATCGTGACGGGTTGATGACCCGTCAGGCCCAGTCGACAGACTGAAACTTCTAATCGGTTGAGGGTGGGGGGATCCATAGGGATGCAGTGTAATGACCTTTTATAGTAGATGAGTGTTCCACCCTTATGACAACGCGACCTGTCGTTGCGCACTATACGATAGTTTGCAATTTTCGGGTCGCGGTTGTAGGGTTTTAAGAATGACTCTTGTACTAATAATATGTCAATTTGATGGTCGCGGAGGAACTGGGCGATCTCATCACGTTGGGTTAGTAAACCGTTGGCGTTAAAAGTTCCTAGCTTTAGGGATCGGGGTTTTAGTCTCGCGGGGGCCGTAATATTCATTTTGTGTTGTTAAATTGGACGAGGGCTTGCGTAACATCGGGATACGCTTCGTAGATGAAAAAGACCTTCGCGATGTCTTTTTCGTTAACGGCTGCTTGTACCTCCTGTGCCATGCGGTAGGCACGGGGGGTACAGAAACGGAGAAAAATACTGTTCAGTGTGTTGAACACTGAGGCGCCGTTTATGCTGGTCGCGGGGCCAGCGGTTTGCCCTACTGCGGCTGCGGGGAGCGCGGCTGGGAGCGTCTCGGGGGTCGCGACGGCGGCGGGTACGGAAGCGCGGGGGGGCGAGGTAGAGGGCGCGGGGGCGCCGGTACGCGGGTCCCTGAGCGGAGGGATGGGGGCGGGAGTGGGCCTAGCGGATGCCATCGCAGGGAATGCCTGCTGATGGTTAAGCTGGTTCCAGGGACTCGGCCTCTGAGGGCTGAGCCTGTCCGGGAGTTTGGACGAAGGGGCTTCCCTCTGCTGGCGGGCGTCGGCACGCTTCGCCAGTTTGGGAGAAGAGGATTTGGGTGCTTTCGAGCACCCTCTGTAGTTCGCGGGGTGACCGGTTTCACCACAAAGAACGCACGCCGGAGGTTCCGTGCATAGGGCACGGTCCTTTGGCCGGGCACAGTCGGCTGTGCCGTGATCCCCTAGGCACTTGACGCACCTGGGTTTCGCGTTACAGTGTGACTGTGCGTGGCCGTATAGCTGGCAACGGTGGCATTGCCCGATAATCCCGGATTTACGCGGTTTTTCGATCTTTAGTCCAGACAAGTGGCAAACCGTCTTGATCTGGAATATAGGGTTGTGTCCCTCAGAAGGAGGGCACACTACGAGCACCATGTCGAAGGGCACTCCGCGACGGGCTCGGTGCATGCGGTGCACCTCTAATATGGGGACTCCTTGGAGCTCAAGGTCGGCCTTGATCTCCTCGGTCGCAATTTCGGTTGGTATGCGTTTAATGACAACCCGTAATTGCCTGTCCTCTGGTAGTGCGTAGGTGTGAAAGGACACACCTCTATACCTTAACATTTTTGTGAGGTCCCTGTAGTCGCGCGACGTAGGGACCGTCACTTTGATACCCTGAAGGGTCGATCGGGCGCTGGTGTAGGCTATGCGAGCCTCCGAACACCATTTGGACACATCGGTCCACTTACCCTTGTCCTGGATGAACACCGGGGGCGGCGGGGGCACCTTTTTTCCCGCAGCGGTGCGGGGCGCGACGGTGGGTGCAGACGCGGGTGGGGATGCGATCGGGGTGGGGGCCGCGGCGGGGGTCGGCGACGGCGGGGTGGGGGGGCGCGAGAGAAGGGACGCCGAGACGTCCGTCAGCGCGATCTTCGCAGCTTGGGAATTTCCGCAAGTCTTTTTCTTGCGTTTCTTCCCCTTGCCCTCGACAGTGGTGAAGCCACTCTCTTCAGTGGACGAGGGGGAAGAAACGGAAGCAGAGACTGCTGCTTGGTCAGAGTTGGAGTCCGAATCACCCGTGAGGGTGTCGGTATCGGAGGGAACATAATTCCGAATCTTCGGTCCTAATATCACCTTTTCTCCATAGTACAAGTAGCATGTGTAACTACCCGTTCCCGGCTAATCTTCCAATCCGAACCGAGAAACCATGGCCTCCTCGGGGAGCAGGTTTCGACTTGTCGATCTGGGGTCGACACGTGTAAGGAATATCCAAGGTTGAATTATAGTTACTGGATTAGTGATGTCGTTAGCCGGGCGCAATGTATGCTACTTGTACCATGGAGTTTGAACTACATGATATTTTTATGTTGATTTAGGACCTACTTGTATCATATTATCGTAATTGGGTACAACAAATAGGTAAGGTATTACAGGTAATGTACATCGATAATTACTACACTAAATAAATGATTACAACCATAAAAAATAGCTCTTTTTATTGTGCTTCGCCTACAAATTTCGATGATATTTAGCAAACATAGTTTGTAACCTGGATTAACATACAGGATACTTTTGTCCCGGTAGTACATTCCCGTTGGATAATTCCAGAACTAAACGCGAACGAAGCTGAAAGCAAAAAATTATGTTAAACTATTGTAGAGGGCAGGTTGGCACAGACCTATGCTACGATAGAAGATACGTCAGTGAATAGTTTTCCTCAAGTTACACCAAAAAAAGTCCTCCGCAATTTCAAAAAACAGACAAATATTATTTCAGCGTGGTTGGTTGAGACGCAACCAGTCGATGGGACCACATTTTCTTTGATCCCCTGAAATAACTTGAACGGAACAAATTGTATTCAGAAAAACTATTTATATGCAAATAAGGTTTTACACAAACTAGCTTCGTTGAAAGAGAAACGTTTAAAAAACCAAGGTGTTTTGTTTTTTTACGCGTTAACTCGGAAATCAAAGTGAATTTCTACGGAGTGTGGGAAATTCCGTCACAAAACTACAGTTAGTTATTCGTGAAAATGTTGGGAATGCCAACTGGGCGTCCGGGGGCTGTGATTGCAATATTCCCTCCGTCCGGCGTCACGCGCGCGCGCCCCGCTTTTAATGAAAAATATGTTCCCGGTTATGTACTTTTTGTACTGTTTTTCAATTGCCCCGACTGCTGCTCGAAGCGATGAGGTCATATTTTATGTTGCTAAGTTTAGTTGCCTTTTCCTTATGCACTATGTTGTCATAGACGACTACCTTCTGCCCGCGACTTCGTTCGCGTAGATTTCTTAAGACACTAAAAGTTACTAAAGTGACAGCTACAATTTATAAAACTTTGCTGTGTACTACGTTTGTAGTTTTGGTTAAAGTACATTTGTCCGTGTGATAAACAGCTTGTCCTAAAGTCGACACCCGCCCAATGACTTATGGCCATTGGCGTTCAATTTGCGAGAGACTATTGCGGTTGAATGCTGCAGCTTGATCAATTTTGGGCGTTACAATGGCCCATTCGCACACCCAAGAATTCTTTTGGTACGATATTTGACTGATGTCCCCGTACACCAAACGAATGTGATCTTCTGAAGTGAGAACTACTCTACCAAGACCCTCTGGTAAGTTCACTTGGCCGCCCTCTTCTGGTAGAGTGCCATCCCTAACTTTTAAAGGCAGTTTTCTTCTAGCAACAACGGTTGAGAGACCTGCCCTTATTTCCCCTTTTCAAAAAAAAAACAACCTCTAGGTATAATATGTTGTGATAGATGTTAAATCTTTGATGGAATCATCATCATCATCATCATTTCAGCTGAAAGATGACCACTGCTGGACATAAGCCTCCCCCAAGCTCCGCCACTTCGACCGGAGTAGCGTGATGAAAATCATTTAAAGGTTAATTATGTAACCACCTGCTATATTCTAACCTTTTGGCTTAGTTTTTATTTAACTATTGAAAAATACTAATATATTGCAATTTGCAATACTGCTTACCATAGCAAATGGCGTGATAATTTATACCTTACGGCCTGCGTAGAATTATAGGAAATATGTGTACAAAAGAAATAAATCTACCCAGTAGTATTGACATGATGCTGGAACATAGTACATTTAGATAAACAGACAAAAAGACATGAGATAAAAATTATATTTTCGGCATTAGAATCGATCCAGACCTCGCAAAAATTACTAAAAAATTGATATATTATTAGGTACGGAAGACGGCGCGATAGCGGCCTAAATTCAATTTGATGTCGGCTATATGATATACCATCTACTTTCTACACACAAATCTATTTACGTGTTATATTTTCTACGAACCTGCCTATAGTTTAAGGTTAACTTTTATTCTGTCTAGGATTTTAATCATCATCATCTGCCTAGCCATTTTTCCCAACTATGCTGGGGTTGGTTTCCAGTACAACCAGACGCAGCTGAATACCAGTATCACTTAAATATCAGTATCACTATCATCACTATCACCACTATCACTATCATCACTATCACTGTCATCACTATCACTATACCTATATATAATATATCTATATATACAAAAATGAATCGCCGAAATGTATGTACGCGCATAACTTCCGAACGACTTCACCAAATTGGATGATTCTTTTTTTTATGTGTTCGTTATTGTCAGGAAAAGGTTTGTATAGGAAATTTAAAACAAAAAATCATAGATTTAATCAGAATCATTTTTTACAATCTAATACAAAAAGTGATTGACGGTATGTGACAGAAGACTTTGACAGATCTTTGACGAAAGAATCGACCAACTGATTTGATTTTTTTTTGTTCTAATAGCGTCCCAGCTCTAGATTTGTACAGCCGTCTCACCAAATTTAACATCCCTCTTCCGATAAATTTCCCCTCTCTTTTAACTCATTCCTCTCCTGAACTGCTTGTGGCGCTGATGATTTTCATCCGTCACAATAAAATAAATTCACTTTCGACATTGGCAGAATAGTCGACATCGGCTTTGCTTGCCATATTTAAAAATAGAATAGAATAGATTTGATTTTACCTAAGATTTTACCAGTCGCGACTGGAGAAATAAAAAATGGCGGTATGAAGTTGCCGGGTCAGCTAGTTATATTATAAAACAAAGTCCCCCGCAGCGTCTGTCTGTTCGCGGTAAACTTATAAACTGCTGAACGGATTTTCATTCGGTTTTCCCCGATAGACAGCGTGATTCATCAGGAAGGTTTAGATGTATAATTTGTTAAGGTTTCGTGTAAATTGGTTAACGCGGCCGAAGCCGCTGGCAAACACTAATTTTACATAATTTAAAGTAGGTAATTGCGTTTTAATTGACCCTTACACGAATAAGGGACTGAGCAAACTAGAGAGTAGAGAGTCATTACAAAACAAACATTAGGTGGGTCCATTTAGTTGTAAACTATTAGGTACAAAATATTTTATTCCCATGTGTCATCATGTCAGAATAGAAACCTGAACGAAACAATGGATTACCCAAGTTTTGTAACAGAGTTATTCTGCAATATATTTAAACAAATGAAATCCACTGCTCAAGATTTCGGAAGATTTTTAATATAGAACTGCTTGTTCTTAAGTTCTTATTTTCCGTGAAAGAGGAATTATTTGAAACAAACTCACCTTTATAAGCTACAGTTTAACAGGTTGAGATTACTCTCCCACCACGCGGTTGCGTCCCCCTGAGCCAACGTCAAGCCGGCGTAGGAAATACGATAAATCAACTGTCACCGAGAGATATTGCTTGCTTGCTTTGCATTAGTTTATGGCCCCATTTGTACGGGCAGTAATGTATTGGAAACGACCGGATTGAGACAATATCGCATGCTATTGATTTCGATCGGCTTGAATATGCATACTGCTTTTAGACTGCTAATCTATAGCTGCAAGATAACAGTTAGCGATTTTCTTTGCCTACTTTACGTAGGAGACTGAGAGAAATGAGAGCTGGGTAAGTAGGAAATTTTATTACGACCTTAATTAATTACACTGTAGGATAAACAGCCAAAAAAATTCCCGAATCCCATTTTGAACTTCCCGTGTAACACAAAAAAGGTAGAATAATATTTACGAGCACTCGCGCCTAGCCAGCATACTAATTATGTTTTGTGTTAATTTCCGTGATTCTAGCTAAAACATAGGTAGTTAACTTTTATTTGCATTTACTTTCAATACAATACGACAGACATTTAAATTTCATATCTTTCAGCCGTTATGCTAGACTCGACCTATAAAAATGAAAGGTCTTTACAAAAAATAAAAGTATTAGACCATTTTGCTAGAAAAACTTAACTCAATAATGTCTAAACGGTTTTGCCTAAAATAATAATATGATAATGGTTTCTTAGAAAAGGGCATCCAAATGATGTAAAACAAGGCTGTTGTAGCTCGCTCACAATATGTAAAACTAATTATTTTGTCGTTAAACTTTTTGGGAAATATTCCTCCGAGTACTGGAGGGCATTCATTTTATTGAATTGTTACAGTATTTTATCTCACGAACGCGACGCGCACTTTACTTGTGGTTACCAAGTGTTCAAACACATCTAATGTGTGTAAGCGCAGTAGCTCTTGGTACCTACCGTTCGAGACAATGGCGAAGTCAGAAGCGTGTGTTTGTGTGGGTGTGTGTATTGAGCTGACGCAACTTGTCTTCACGCACGGTCTCAAATTTTCATGTAACTTGTGTTTATGCCATAAATATTTTTAAATGACGCCATAATTTGGCAGAATTATTGTAACACTTTCTAAGAGTTGTAATCGATCATTTTTGCTCAAAGTGGTATTTTTAAATTAGGGCGAGTAACACCTAATGGGATCGTGAGTGTCATGGTGACGCGGGCGGTAGCGGTCACTTTTTATGTGATCATCACGCGGTGTACATAGGGTTACCAGATCCGAAAATAAGTTTTTCTGGAAAAATCCCTGCCTTAGCAATAAATTTCATGACATTTCGTGTGTGTGTGTAAACATGCGTGTGAGGTGCGGTGTGGTGAAGTGTGGGACGCCGCAAGGCGCTGCGGGAATGTACTACCGGGATAAAAAGTATCCTATATGTTAATACAGGTTATAAACCATCAGTGTGCTAAATTTCATCCTAATCCGTTCAGCCGTTTTTACATGATTGAGTAGCAAACATCCAAACATCCTCATAAACTTTCACATTTATAATACTACAGTAGGATTTCTTATATAATTCCTGTCAATTTGCAATTTTCCCTGTTTCCTTGACAGACAGCTGAAATTAAGGACATGTCAGGAAAATTCCTGTCATCTGGTAACCCTAGGTGCACACGCATAAATCCATTGGCTTTAAATTATTATGATTTGACTTAATCAGTGATAAATCGTTGTGATCATTCACTTTTATGGTTAAGTTTTGTTGCGATATTTGGGAGTGAATTATGTGCATTAATTCGCGAGTACTATTTTCCAATTACCTGCACGTAGACACCCATGATTGACATTCCCATTCCCAACAGATGACCGATCACCACGCTAATTGCGTAACTCACGATCAATCATAATCTGTTTCATTTTGACAGTTCAACAATATTCATTGCGTTATTTACGTTGCTGAGCAGACACATTTTTCGAACATATGAAGCAATGGATTAGTAATATGTTTGAAAATGATTCAGATTATGATTGCTCGTGCGTTACGCAATAGGGTATTACACCCATTTTTGAAAAGTACCTTCATTAGATTCTAAAATGCTAGTAAACCACAAAAAAAACAACTTTTTTATTAAATCAATGAGTGCCATTAAAATGCATTTAAATTTTACATTGTCATATTTCGCGAATAAAGACGAAAACGTTGGACACAGTGGACGCCATATTTGACGCTATATTTGCTCTGTGGGTATGACGTCAGTTTTCTGTAATAAACAAATGCGTTGATATTTTGTACGATAATAGTTTATAAGTTTTAAAATGAGTTATTGTAATATTATATTATATTATAAATATTAGTCATTCTATTTACCGTTGGTGTGCTGTTTCTGAATGTAAGATATTATTTCCATAAAAATTACTTTGGTTACGAAAATAATAAAAGTAAAAAGATATTCAGTTGATTAGTTAAAACAGCGGTATGACGTAAAAATATGGCGGCTATAGTAGCCATGGTGTTAAAAACAGATAAAAAAACTTAAGTTTCAATTGAATTTTAAAATTTATTTTGTTGAGTATTTCATGAACTAAAACCCACATTTTACGACTGGTTTTCGCCTAAGTTATCTCAATAACATATTTTTTAATTATCCTCATATACAGGGTGTTAAAGAAATTGCGTGCCATAGCTTAGGGGTAGATTCAGTATCGATAAAGGAACGCGGGAAAAAAAAAAAAAAAACAAATAAAAACAAAAAAAATATTGCAAGATCAACCTAATTTAGTACCTACTAACACAAAATAGCAATCGTTTAGATTTTTTTTAATGCTTTAATTACTTACCTACTATCGAACGCGTTGTCATTTTGTTATTTTTCATTTTTTACGGGTTTCGTTATCGATACTGAACTCACCCTGAAGCTATGGCACCCTGTATAGTAAAATACCCTATTAGGGTGCAGCAGCGACACGTTGTGTCTCATCCGCTCGAACATCGGTCATACTCTCATACTTTATTGTACTCCAGAAAAATACATAACAAGTTATTATCAGAAACCGCAAAATATACAATGGGCTGCCTTGTCAGCCATCTCTTCCAGGCAACCTTGGAATGAACAGTGATTTGCCTGCTAGTTATTTATTATCTACTAGTGGTCGCCCAGTGAAATTCGACTACAGTTTATATAAATAGAAAATATCTGGATGACCGAGCTTTGCTCGTTTTTTTTTTTGGTTTGACGTTTTCTGAAAATGAAACCTAGCTATATCGATTTATCGCCCCCGAAACCCCCTGCATACTAAATTTAATGAAAACCGTTAGAGCCGTTTCCGAGATTCAGATTATACATATATATAACGGCGCGTGACATTATTAAATAATGAAAATCAGTTAATTTCGAGAGTTGTAACTTATTCTGTTATTTTAACGATTAATCGATTTGAATTCAACTAAATGGTAATTTTAATTAAGAGCGGGTAACACCGAATGGAGTTGCGTCTGTCATGGCGGGCGACGTCGTGTTTATTCAGTCCACAGAGTACATTTTACATAGTCAGTCAGTTGTTGACAGCCGTTGCACGTGGTGGTCACTCGCAAACCCATTAGCTCTAAATCGTTAATTATTACTGCAATCCTTAATTGTTTAAGTCATTTAAGACAGTGTCTGTAAAATTAAAATAGTGAACAGTCAACGCTACAGCGTATTTATTTCAACGTTTCCTGAAGTTTAACGCCCACTATGGATTCCCGTGCTGACGAAGTCACGAATCAGCAATCAGATGCAACAGCCCGGCCTTCCCGATATCCCGTTATATATATACATTTGTACAAGAATTGCTCGTTTAAAGGTATTAGACAGATACATTTTTATTTAAAAATGTTAGCTCCCTGCACTCTTTTTTGATGTAAACATTAACTGTGCCAAATTTCATACGTTTCCATCTGTGCAATGTTCGTAAAAAAAGGGTACTTACAAAGTTTTTGCTTTACGTATTATTACTTATAGATCCAAATTCCTGCTAATATTACAAATGCGAAAGTTTTTACGGTTGGATGTTTCGATGTTTGTAACTCAGTCACGCCAAAACGGCTCAATGGGTTTGGATTATAATTAGGTCATACAAATAGTGTATACCATGGGCATAGAGATGACGTCCGATCTCAACTTCGGCTCAACCATCCAGTCAAAAGCTCAGACTGCAGCCAAGAAGCTGGGCATCCTAAAGAAGGTGAGGCGATATTTCACACCTGGACAGCTTTTGAGCCTGTATAAAGCTTAAGTGCGTTCTTGTGTGGAGTATTGCAGCCACTTATGGTATGGCTCAGCAAATACCAGCTTGCTGCCCTTGACTCGGTGGAACGCAGAGCAAAAAGACTCCTAGGCGACGAAACGTTGGTGGCTGGGCTTCACAGTTTGGCTCATCGGCGTAATGTTGCTTGCCTGTCGGTCTTCTATAGACTGTACTTTGGAGAGTGTGCGCAGGAGCTCCACGACCTGATCCCACCATCGCCCTTTTACTACCGGACTACCAGACGCACTGTAGGGTACCATCCCCACTTGGTTGATATCCAGGCCAGTCGTACTCAGCACTACTCCTCCACATTTATTATGCGCACAGCCAAAGTGTGGAACTCTCTGCCTGCGTCTGTGTTCCCTTCCACATTTAACCCATCTACCTTCAAAACAAGAGTGAACAGGCATTTTCTGGGCATGCTCGATCCATCATAGACCTCATCAATCGCTTTCCATCAGGTGTGATCGAGGTCAAGAGCTGGCCGATTTTGTAATAAAAAAAAGAAAAAACAATACCATAGAGGAGAGTCTAAAAGGGGATATACCCGATATATTTATAACGGGTATAGAGAGCCCACTTTATACATTTTCAGGTAGATACATTTTCTAACCAAGGTAAAATAACTTCTTTTTAGTTATAGGAAAAACTAAAAATGAAATCAATTTTCCAGTCTACTTACCTACATGGTAGGTTTTTGATGTTGCTCCGTGCGGTGCTGGAAGTAAAGAATAGCACCATCCCATTTTTCCCGTGGTTGTCGTAGAAGGCGACTAAGAAACTTACTAGAGAATAGGAAGCAGCGTTCTCTATGCATTTTACCACCATACTGCGATCGCCAACCCTCCTGCCAAACGTGGCGATTATGGGAAAACCCCCCTTTTGGGGGAGGCTTATGTCCAGCAGTGGACGTCTTTCGGCTGAAATGATGAGACAACAGCGACATCTAGAGTTTGGTGGGAACAATTTAAACAGAATTAGCTGAATTAGACTCGGAAAGCGTATCAACGTCGGGAAAGCCAATTTTGACAATAGCCGAATGTCGACAGTGACATTTGTTTTACAATTTGACAAACAAGATAAGATGGCTGTGAAGTTTTGTTTACCCACCAAACTCCATATGTCGCTGTTGTCTATGGAAATTGATGACTGGTTCTAACCGTCTGCCCCCTGGTTTATACCCTAGATTAACGCATAGGATACTTTTAATCCTGTAGTAACTTCCCGTGGGATTATTTCCGAAGTCCACGTGAAGTCCCACGGTGAAGCCGCTGTCAAAAGCTAGTTAGGTATAAAGTTTTCTTATCAGTATTAATAATTGGCTCTCACTTACCATCGATTAAATATCGGAGGTATCTATCTACATTACTTATTAAAACTAACATGTTTTTCAATGACAAATTCACTGACCTCCAAAATATCTGTGATCAATAAATGTATTCATGAATCGACTTATCCACAGTTCAAAGAAAATATACTAGTCACGAAAACTCTCATAATATTTGTGCTATCTTCGAACATTTTATTTTTAGATAGCACAATATTGTTGGTTTTCCAATAAAGTCTCTGGATGAATGAAGTGTTCATAGAACCTATCAAACTCTAATTATAACACAGCTTACAGTGCATAAATGAATAATAAAACAACCACTGGTAGCTTACATCGGAACCCATTATGTTTTAACAATCAAAATTCAATACGACCCATTTTACTTTTTGTAACAGTACTCCAACAAACTAAAGCCATAGCGAATAAAAACTGTTTTTTTATTCATCAATTTTTCAGCCACTGCTTGTTCTACCTGAAAAGTAAAAATGAAAATAGCGAAAATAAAAATTCGGTAACATGATTCCATTATTTTATAAATTGTAGTACGTTCGGACCACCCGTGACGAATTTAATAAGAGCTTAAACAAGACCGACATTGCACGCTGGAGTTGCTTTAAATTATGAACAGTTTTGATACTTTAATCACCATTTTTAATGCGGCAACATCGGTGTTATGACGACGATGTATTATTTCCATCGTATTTTCTGCGGTTCTCAAGTTTTAGACACCGACCTGCGAATCTGAGAGCACTAAACAAGAATTAAATATAAGAAAAATAACGGCTATTTTCGCCTGGAGGGTCGTTTAAAGTACCATTTTAATACCGTCGTTAACTTGGATTTCATCTTGAGTAGATATCCCTTTGTTTAAAACATTAATTTAAGACTACGAAAGACCTAATCACCTAATTATACATAGATACTCTAAATCAGGGATGCACAGACTTATTGAGACCATGGGCCACTTGGACAAATTATGAACTAATGGGGGGCCACCAGCACAAATTAAAAAACATAGAAATAGCCCCAGATTAAAATTTACATTATTTGTAAACCTGAGCAATATTTTTCCTTCCATTGTACGAGGGAATATTTTTGCTGGTGGGCCACTGGCAAAATGCCGGGGTGCTGTATGCAGCCCGTGGGCTGCGGTGTGTGCATCCCTGCTCTAATCTAAGGACTATTAATTTCAGTACTAATTCAGATGTTAGCGATTGTATGGGAATAATGAAAACAGCGTACACACGGAAGCATACACCATCTGCTTTGTATGCAATTTACAAAAATTAAGAAAAGGTACGAGACCCGTCAGAGCCGTTCCTATTTTATGTTTTACCACTTCTACCAAATAAACAATGATGTCACAGTTCCAAAATTATGAATAAACTAGCATTTGCCAGCGTTTTCGCCCGCGTGGAGTTCGAAAATTATCCCACGGGAATTTACTATCGGGATAAAAGTATCCTATGTATTATTCCAGATGTGTTCAAACATCCAAACATCTAAATATCTAAACATACAAGCTTTGACTTTTATAATATTAGAAGGTATCTTGAAATATCTTACCAAAAGAAAACACAAAAAAGCGGAGCGACAAAAAAGCAAGTTTGAGAACTTCACTCGCAGACGCAACACTATTAATCAGTGTCGGAAATGGTGTGCGGCGATCCTCATAAACCACGCTGATCATGCAGTAAAACGTTCACTTTATTATCGTCATATTTTCGTGGAGCCACTCTAATAGCCTATCGATCCGGCTAATGCTCGCGGTTACGTTGATTAATATTTAAACTTAATAATATAACCGACATTATGAGGCACTTCCCTTGATAAGAGACAACAGGCTGTAAAACTAATTTGCTTTGACCCAGTTTGTCGCGGTGTTTTGAACAAATTTTCGGTTTCATCGAGTTTTGTTTTTTTGTTGGTGATTTTTAGTGTAGGGAGTTTGGGTTAGGCTAGGAATTCTTTGTTTTTCCGGAATGAAAAGTACAAAACTGCGTCGTTGGTCTTGTGTTTGCAAGCACTTCTTATGAACCTGAGATCCTGGATCGGGCAAAGTTGGTTTGGTTTTTGTATCTGGAAATTCTCAGTAGTAGCCCGTGGTCTGACTATTCCCGGTTGATGGCAATAGGCTGGCCCTCAATTACATGGAACTTAAGCATTACTGGCGCCGTATGGCTGGCTGTTTGTGTATGTGAGTTTAAATGTTTGTAAACGGACCCACAATACAGGAGAAATTCCTAGTGTGGGGCAAGGTTTATAAAAAAAAAGATGCCTAACCCTTTGCGGATTACAGGTGTGATGTTATATTAGCGTAAAATATACTATTATTAATGTATACAAATGAATAGCCCGGAGATAATTTCATCCGAAATTTATATTAATAGGTATACTAAGAAATAACATGTCAAATTTTTTTGACATGGTGTCAGTTTGACACGTAGAAGAAAATGTATTTATTCTATTTTAATATTAATAACTGCCCTTTTACGACATCAAAGTGCCATTATTCTTAAAATAATCCACCTACTCTTCACAATAAAATAAAAAAATCACCAACTCTTTCGGTCTGGGGTCACAATAAGTCTAAGACCTATTTTCCGGCGCTTACAGTTAAAAATTAAACAAACTAGCATATAATATTTAGTACTTCCGAATTCCATGCCGTAACCACCTATTTTGAAGTTTTGCAAAGAAAATTATATTTTGGAAAAAGTATACCCGACGCCTACGCCTGCATAACGACGCAACAATACGCGACGCGAGGCCCGCAGAAACCAGTCATCAGGGCGCAAAAGGTACGCCGGGCACGCGCGGCGCCGCGGCGCCCTAGGCCCGCGCGTCTGTGGCGCATCCGTCATCCGTCAGTGAAGTGACGTGTCCTACAATTTCCAGTTTTTTTTGACTTTTGTGTTTTATTATGGATTTTTTAGCAGTGTAAATAGTGTATAGATTAATTTTAGTGCTTTTTGTGCGGTACTTATTGATATTTTGTTTTGTTTTAGGTAAGTTTATTTATACTAATGTTAAATGCCGCCTGTCGCGACGCTGAAACTAGTGCCAGTCAACCTGCCACATCGCTCGATGTTCAGGTGAGATGTCCCCATTGCTCCCAGCCACGCTTCTTCAAAGGTGAACGGGGGCTACGGATACACTATGGCAAGGTTCACAAACCTCACAGTGTACCCTTGGGACCCCCAGCCACAACTTCAATTCATTCTGACCAAACCCTTTCGAAAACACTTTCAAATTTAAAAAATTCTACCCCTGTCTTAAAGAGAGTTCCTCGGGGCGCAAGGCGATCTGTTGCTCTAAGTTTGGCGCGATGTCTCCGCCTTGCGGCCCAGGAGAACTCTTATAGCGCCTGGGAGCAATTACTCACCTTCCCTTATAGAATTCTGCATGTCCAAAAAAGTTTGGCAACTAAAAAAACATTAACAAACCAAATTAAAGATAACTGCATCAATTCGACCCTTATTTTAGATCCTAAATTACCGGTTTTCAATAACCCTTCACGAAGAGGCATATGCTCATACGTAGAATCCAAAATAAGTGACGGTGACATCAGGGGAGCCGCCAGGCTACTGTTCAGTAGCGATGTGGTGGCGCCCTACTCTCCAGAAACTCTTTCAGCCCTGGAGAGTAAACATCCAGCGCCTGCGGATGACCTGACCTTTCCCGACCCTCCCCTCCCTCCCAATCCGGAATCAACCCCTTTTAATATTTCTGCCCCCCAGCTGCTTGCAGCCGTGAGCTCCTTCCGAAGTGGTTCCGCTGGCGGCCTTGATGGCTTGACTCCTCAGCATCTAAAGGATTTATTAAGTTCAGGCGTCGGGGAAGCTGGTGAGTCGCTTTTGAAGGAGCTTGCGGCTCTAATCAACTTGATGCTCAACGGCGGTGTGAATGATGCCGTCGCCGATGTGTTGTACGGGGCCAACTTATGTGCCCTGCGCAAAAGGGACGGCGGAATTCGACCCATTGCCGTTGGATGCACCTACAGGCGTACGGCAGCCAAAATTTGCTGCAAATTGTTCAGCGAAATATTGTCAAAAAAGTTCCAGCCCCTACAGCTTGGCTTTGGATCCAAAGGTGGCTGCGAGGCTGCCGTACATGCCCTTTCTAGTTTTTTAAATGCCGGTAAAGGTGAGGTCATTCTCAAGGTTGACGTTAAGAACGCCTTCAACTCCGTTAACAGGGACACTTTGTTGGCTGAAGTAAAAAAAGAGTTACCAGAAATTTATCGTTTCATGTGGCAGTGCTACAGGCATCCATCAAAATTATTATATAAAGACCACGTTTTGGAATCTGCAGTCGGATGCCAACAAGGTGATCCTCTCGGGCCAGTCATTTTCAGTTTGGCTATCCATCCCATAATAAAAAAACTAAATTCAAAATTTAATGTGTGGTACTTAGATGATGGAACGCTAGGAGGTGACGTAGATACCGTTCTAAAAGATTTTCAATTTTTAAAGCAGCAGTTCCAATCCATCGGCCTTGACCTCAACTACTCAAAATGCGAAATTTACCTTAGTGACAATACCGACAGAGAACCGACTATACACAAATTTAATTCAATCGCCCCAGATATCAAAGTTTTGGAAAAAACTTCACTGCACCTCCTAGGTTCCCCAATTCTAGAAGACAGTTTTTCACCTTTCATTGACGACAAAATTAAACATTTCAATGATATTTCGGATAGACTTTCTAAAATTAATTTACATTCGGCTTTCACCCTTATCAGATACTGCTGTTTTGGCCCAAATTTCATGTATTTTCTCCGGTCTTCCCCTTTATGGAAGCAACCACAACTTTTAGACAAAATCGATCAAATCATTCAAAGCACTTTAACATCCATTTTAAATGTGGCATTGGACGACCGCTCGTGGCTGCAAGCCACTCTACCCATCCGTTTTGGTGGACTCGGCATCCGCAAAATTTCTAGTGTAAGCTTACCGGCGTTCCTGTCCTCGGTCCACAGCACCGAAAAGTTAACCACAAAAATCTTAGCCCCATCTCAGGTTGACTCTGAAGTGCCGTGTTTGACCGATGCACTGAACGCCTGGAAGGTGGCTTGTCCGAATACGGTTCAGCCCGTGAACCCATCTTCCCAGAGACAGTGGGATGAGCCGCTCTGCAGGTTGGTACGGAATAATCTCATTAATACGTCCACCAATACTGCCGAGCGCGCCCGCCTACTGGCTGTGGGAGAATGGGAGTCGGGCCTATGGCTTCAGGCGCTACCGTCACCTAACATAGGTACTATGCTGGGTGACTCTACCTTCCGGCTCGCTACAGGTCTGCGTTTGGGTGCTCCTTGCGTGGCTCCACATCGCTGTCAGTGCGGTGAAGCAGTTGATTGCCTCGGACACCACGGCCTTGCTTGCAGCAAGAGCGCTGGTCGGCTGGCACGGCACGCCAGCATTAATGACATCATCCGTCGGGCTCTTGTCACCGCCGGGGTGCCAGCTGTCTTAGAACCCAATGGCTTGGCACGCGACGATGGGAAGAGGCCAGACGGAATGACCATAATGCCTTGGAAGTTGGGTAGGCCTTTGGTGTGGGATGCAACCTGTGTCGACACCCTCGCGCCATCCCATCTTCTGAGTACGGCGGGCTGTGCTGGTGCGGCTGCTGCAGGTGCTGAAAACCTCAAACGGCGCAAATATAACAACCTTATTGGGAGCTATATGTTTGAGCCGTTTGGGGTTGAAACACTAGGGCCGTGGGGTCCGAGTGCTCATCGAGTATTTCGGGACATCGCCAAGCGGTTGGTCGACTCTTCACGTGACCAAAGGGCTGGCCTATTCTTAGGTCAAAGAATCAGCATTGCCATCCAACGTGGTAATGCTGCCAGCCTTTTGGGCACTTTTCCCACTGACAGCTATGCGGACGAATTCTTTGATGCCCAGTAAGTCTTTCTTTTTTTTTTTTACTTTATATACTTTTTCATAATGTCTAATTATTTAATTTAACTGTAATTTACATATGATATAAGAAATAACATTAGCCTTTAAATATATGCTTATACCTCCCCAGAGATTCCCAAATGAATTACGTACTGGTTCTAAAAACAGAAAGCTTATAAAAATAGAAGCTCATTGGATCTACTTGATTACTTAATCCTCTTACTGAGGTTTCGTTTTTTTGGGAGGGTACGATTATGTAGTAAAATTCCTTCAGGAAATGGGGCAATCATGGATTCATGGGACAACGTGGGTAAATGAGTACCTAAGAAGCCTGGAAGAGATCGCAGAAAGCGATAAGGCCGCCCATTGTATGTTTTTAGTGTTAATTTTGTTTTTGTCATGTATTTTCTGGTGTACAATAAAGCATTTAAAAATAAATAAATAAATAAAAAATATTCAAAGCCAGAATTCCTAATGATTAAATACAATCTTTACTTGTGTTGCATATCAAAATCGTTTTCATAACGTATTGAAACGGCTAATTAGCGTTGACTGTTACCTTGGCTGATTTCCCAGGATATAATTTTAGCCAAAATATGTTCACTGTTGGACATAGGCCTCTCTCCAACTCCACCACTTCCACCATCCCAAAAATGCTGGAAGTTTTAATGACGTCATCTGATAATTGACCTTTTACAATAAGCCGCATGTCAGTGGTTACAAAACCAGTAAGTACAACCTGGTAAAGCTTTCTTTTAAAACACTGTACTACTCTAAATCAGCTCAAGCTCAAAATGTTATCAACGACGCGACGACCTGTCTACTGTACTTATCCGACAAAACATTGAAAGAATCTCGTCCATTAATTTGTTGGGACGGCCCCGCGTCCCTATTTTGTGTAAAAGTATACCAAAACTTGTGATGTTAAATAAAAATGTAAAGTCGGCACCGGTTCGGTATTTATATAAACTTTGCGCATAGTAATTTTAACCTTTTCTAAAAATATAAAATAGTACGTTCACGTTCTGTACATAAAGCATGGTTGTATACTTCTGCCCGCAACTTCGTCGGCGTCAAAAGTCTTGCTCCCCCGACCCACTCCATCATTTCAAAGCGCCTGCCCTGTACAATACAAAGTACTGTGACTTTTTTATTTATGCTCGGTTTCTACAAGTCCTAGCCTGACGTTAGCTTTCTCGATAAATGGGCTATCCAACACTAAAATATATTGAAACCAGTATTTGCTGAGCTAACCTAACCTAACCAAACAAACTCTTAAGCTTTATAATATGTATTAAATAGTATAGATTCAATACTCGAGGCATATTTAGATTCATTACCACGTTTAGAGAATAAACTGATGACTATAACTTAGGAGACAAGACAAGCCTTTTGTCCGTCATCTTCCCTCAATCCCCTTAACGACACAAAATAGTCAAAAACTGGCACTTGAATGCATTTAAATTGGAGTTTTAGAAACCCTGATAAACCACATTTCATTTTTGAAGCCAAACTTTTCAACTATTCACTGGGCAATCTTTCCAAATATTCAGGAGTATTTTTCGTGAGGTTCTAATGGCCTCCGACGATGCATCAAGCCTTTTATTAGAGCACGTCCGTTAACATTACCGTCACAAAGTTAAGATCCTGTTATAAAAACAGGGCTTCAGTTTCACTTTGCAATCTGCGTTAAAAATATGACTGAAATAATGCAGGTAAGTTCTGTTCTTTACGCGTTACAGTTTTAATTTTACTGTGTCTCGTTTATTATACATACTACTAGCTTTTGCCTGCGGCACCACCCGCATGGATGTCTGTTATCGAATAAAAAAGTAGCCTATGTCCTTCTCCATAGTCCAGGCTATATCTCTGCCAAATTTTATGATGATCGGTTTAGGCGTGAAAGCGTAACAGACAGACAAACAGAGAGAGTTACTTTCGCATTTATAATATTAAAGTAGGGATTAGCGGTTGTCCACGATTTTGTCTGCGATCCAGGATGAATAGTAGCCTTTATCCTTACCCAGGGCATGTGATATCTATGTGCCTCATCGAAATCCGTTCAGCCGTTATACAGTGAAAGCGTTGCAAATAAACTTACTTTTGCATTTACAATGTTAGTTAGGATGTATTTATACTCACCCACTAAATTAATAAACACTGACTAAATGTATGTCATGTCATGATTAATCTATTTTTGATGATTAATCTTTTCTGGCGAAATCTTCGGCAGATGGATCGTTTAGCAATACATCTCGCATATTTGTCTTCAGCTAAAGTTTCTTCACATACTATCGCCACAGAGTCAATGATTTGAGGCAAGTATTTATTTCAACAGCAGCGGTCGATCTTGAAATGACTCGTAACTAAGTAGTGTTTGGTTTAAATCGCCTGACAACAGAACAATTACGCCTCTAAAACAACTTAAGTAGTGACTCAAGTTGTTTCGCAAGATCTCCAACCGAGTTGTGACAACCTGGTACTTCAAAGGCATAAAGCGTTTTCTAGCTGACACAACTATGTTAGGTTTGCTCCTAAAAAAAAAATAACTCAGTTGTGATAACCTGGTACTGCTAAAACATAAAGCGTTTTGTAGCTGACAGAACTATGTTAGGTGTGCTCCTACAGTGTCATGACAATTAGGGTACTTCAAAGGTACAAAGCGTTTTTTAGCTGACACAACTGTGTTAGGTATGCTTTTGTTGAGTTATGACATCCAGGGTACATCGAAGGCATAGAGCTATTTTAGCTGACACACAAAGGTAAATTCACTGATATTGTTTCCAATTTTCAGGTATCATTTGATGGCATCCTGTGACAAACGACAAGCGCACGCGTCTTCTGTTTTCATCCGTCGGCATCGCACCGCACTCACTTCGCGTCATGGTATGCCCTAAAAACCGTTCTTTCATTCGTTTTCTCCGAAGTCAATTGCAAGACTCATGTTGCTTGAGTATGTAGCTCATGGCTATGGGCTAAGTTTTAGGGGCCTAATCACACGTACCACAACCACACTACATCGCAGCGAGTAAATAGTGTCGCTACAGCGTCTTGCGGTTGCGTTGTGGTAACTACAAAATCTAACTAAATGGTAGACGCAAGATTTGGTTATGATGTGGTCGGCCGCTAGTGCGCGGTCTCACTCACAGGTGATTGCATTGTGGCTACGACGTGGCCATGATATGGTCGGTATTGCCCACACGGTTGACTTTGGCGGCTAAAAGTGGTGCGTGTGAATAAACTATTTATTTTCATACAAATTAGCGCACGACCACTTATTTTCGTTGTGGTACATGTGATTCGGCCCTAAAAAGTGCCAAGAAAAAAACACGTCATCAAAGTTAAATTTTTATTTAAACCGAAATTAAATAAATACACCTTTACAGCAAAATTTCAATATTAGATTTAAATTACCTACATTTATATTTAATTTAATTTAAATAATAAATGTGACTGTAAACGGTTGGGTATCACAAACTGGGTTAACATGGATTCCAATAGTATATCTTACACTGATATGAGATATATAATCGAATATTATATTGATTATTATTGCTGAAAATAATACCAACCATTTAATATCAAATGTAAATCCAACTTACGTGCTAAGGTACACAGAGTATATTACAAGCGATATCCATCCATACAACAGTGAAAGATTAACAATGAATATACGTTTATATAAACAACACACATATATTATAATATAACAGTGGATATATATTAAAATACGTTGACTTAACCCTATTTTGATATGCAAGGTCAGTGGTGCCCAATTTGATTATATTGCCGCCACTTCCACGATATGTTTTTATACTGGTTCTTTTTTATTAATTATATCCAACGAATACTGACGTTGATGAAAATATTTTTTATAATAATATATCGTTATTTTTAATTAAGAATTATGAGCCAGTTTGACATAAGCTTTACGGTAAGTGAGTAAGAAATTCGAGACGTAATAAGTTAATATAATATTTATAATATGATAAATATATACAATACATGAAGAACACTGAAATTATAATAAGTTAGTGGCTATATAATTAAGTATAATACGAATAAAATCTCTATTCTTTGAGACACTTGCAAAAATAGTATTAAGATCTTTTATGCCTTGATCACCTATTATATTAGGTAGGCACTTGTGGATGTAGAGTAACGCAATGTTGAAGATTCAAATAGGTATATTTACAACAGTATCTCAAAGTTTAGAACGAGCGATTCTTAATATTAACTTGCGTCGGTTCTCATAGAAAGCGTTAAAGACAAACATCTGAATACAGTGAAACACGACATTTATAACATCAAAAATGTATACATTGAGATAAATATATCGAATAAACATGAGACGGTCCACGAAATTCCTTAAATTTAATCAGGTTGCCTCGACTCTGATCATCGGTAAGTTTTAAGTGTATACTAAAGTGCATTATTTGTAGGAATATAGAGTGCACAATCCGCTAAATATGTGAATAGTGTTAATGACAATAAACATTCAAGCTTTAACATCAACACTACATAATATATAAAAATTGATTATCACCAAAATGTGTCAATGTTATGTAAATTAGGTACAATAAGTACCCAATCTCGCGTCTTACATAATTAACACATTTTTTAAATAGTTTGGTGCACGTATCATTACGATAATTTTATGATATGGTTTAATAAAAATCACAACATGTGGGTTAAATTATAGAATTTGGTCATCCAAAGATATCGCAAACCCCCCTGGATATTATCACATCTGTGTACATGATTTTTGATATTTTTCAAGCTATTTCAATCATTAATTTCATGTTTAAATTTGAATCCAATAATCTTACGTCAATCATGACCAATGAGCTAATAGTACATTATACAAGAATACTCCAACTTGTTTTTGTACTTCGCTCTATTATTTCCTTCAACGACCCAAAATAGTTCCAAAACCCAAGTTGACTTCACCAACCTACCTACTACCAAAGTACAAAATCCGAAGGACACTTGAAATTCTAAAATCCCGGCAATAACTGCTACAACGCCAAATGTAGGAATTAAAAACTTCGGGTTTCATATTTTCGCAGTTAACTCCAACTTCTATATATATTTTACCAGCTTTTGCTGATCAAGAGTTCAGATCTCAATCATTTACTTATTTTGAATATTTTCAATTTAAACATTGTATATTATAAACATTCTTACATTTAGTAATTCAGACTACAGGATATGTTTTTGTTTACAATTTTATCACTTGATAATGATTTAGATACACGTACATTGATTACAAGGCTCAGAACATTCAATTTCCTCTTTTTCTTAGTTGTGATTGTAAGGTTTTTTTCACTCCCGTGAAAAAAAAGGTGGCTACAAAGCAAAGGAAACATGTTCAAAGTCACATTTATTACTCCACTATCCTAACGATAAATTTAACATCAAGTATTAACTCAATATAAAATAATTTAAAGCTACACGGTTAAAAATCTGCGTCAAACAGCCTAACAACTTATAATTTTAATTTAATAATAAATATAATTTAGTGAACTTAAGCTAATTAAATAAAATATTGAACTAATTATAGTTTTACGAACCAAATTGTGGATCGATTAAATGCTACAAACTCCCAAAATATAAACAGCGTTGATTTTAACGAATCTCATCTAACACTTATATATTTACTTAAGACTAATTCTACATCAAATAGAACATTTATTTTATGGGCTCTAACTATGTAATATAATAATCACGATAACATATTCGTACCGTTCGGAAAGCTAACATATCTGCCTGTAAACGATACTAAGCGTACATGTATTGAGAAGATTTAACCGACAATCATTTTCCTTTGCTATATAATTAGAGAGGTGTAAATGTACGTAACGTGAGGTAAAATACTCGTACCTCGAGCCCTCTTACCCGTACCATAGAATAATATCGTAATAGTCAACATTGTAAATACATAAAAGCTTACTAATAGGTTATATCGTAAGGCAGGGGTAAACGATAAAAAATATTAGAAATTTTCTTTGAAATTCATAGGGAATTGTAAAATTACAAATCAAATTGTTCATTGCTAAAGATTGTGTAAAAGTTCTAGCTCATTGTGAAATCACATTTTTTGAAAATGTTATTTAAGTTTTCTCCATGCTAAGAGCATGCTACGACCATAAAGATATGAAACACACCTTCTGTGATACCTACTAATACTAGAATGCCTGGTGTTAGAACGTGTAGTTACCTACATTCTGGTACATTACTATTAGTAAGGCATACCGCAAGAGGTTTTTACTACAATGTAAAAATACTGTACCACTAACTTACCGCTCTTGAAAAACGACCATCTTCACTTACCAAGCTACCGCTCCATATATATTACTAAATTTTGTTTATCAGCCCAAAATTGATATGTATCGTAGTTTATTGCACAAATTCATCACGTTACAAGTTTTGAACGGAAAATACAAACGTTGCGAAGAGGTACGCGTCGAGCCATCCGGCCACAGCTGGCTTGAGGGTAGCCCTTCGCGAGAAATTAAATTAGGATTAACTTATAAAAAATAATGTTATGATTATTTTAGAGCCACCTGGCCGCTACTACGAAGAGTACGTTGGTCGCGAAGCAGACGTCGGGGCGGGTCGAGGGCGCGCTGGAGGTGCGACCATATGCCGGTTTCCGTTTGCAGTTCATCTTCTCGAGCGGCATCTTGGCGACGCTGTACTCCCGGTGCTCATTCACCATGGTGCACACCGTGCGCTTCTTTTGCATCATCTCGTCATCTCTGTCGCGCAGCCCCGCGAGCCAGGCCTCGTACCACGCCAGCTCGCAGTCACATATCAGTGGGTTATCTGCGTCAAAAAAAACCCACTGAATTGTCTAGATTCATGTAAAGGTAACAACGTCTCAGAGCAATTTTAATATCGATCGCAATCGACTAGTCATCATGTAATTTAAAAAAAATCTGGTTTATTTTTCAGTAAACTATACTTGTAATACATTAGGTATAAATAATACAAACCCATAATATCAACCACTCGAAGTGTATCCAAAATTGGCTCCATGATTTCCTCTGGAATATGCTGCAGCTTATTGTTCTGCAGATTTAAAGTCTCCAAGGAGTTCAAGTTGTCGAAGCCCATAGTCGGCAGTTGGTGGATCCTGTTACAACAAAGTTGTTAGATTTAACCGAAGTGGCTAAAGTTGTGGAACAAAGTCGGTGCAACACGCGATACGGGAAGTGGTTTAGTGCTAACTACTATGTAATCTGTACGTCGTCGTCGTGGACGTGAAGCATGACCCGTGATATCCCTCGAGTATTTGGAGCAAGAGTTAACTAGACTGTGCATTTAAATATTAAAGGCATGTCAACACAGTATATTACGCTGTCAAAAAGTTATCAGATCTCATGTAGAGCTTTGAATTAGAAGTTTGGTTCTAATTCTACATGCCCTAATTCTACAAGGCCTAACTTCACTAACTATAAACCTTAGTCAACATATGTGGCTTGGCCATTTCGCTACATTAACATGGGCGTAAGATGAAAAATTGATCCACTGTTCATTACTTTTCTGTTATACAATAGTTATTGTAGTAACGAAACGGCCAGGCTACATATTTTGACTAAGGTGTAAAGTTTGTGCAGTTAGGCCATGTAGAGTTAGGGCGTGTAGAGCTAGAAGCTTGGCTCTACATGAGATCTGATAACTTTTTGACATTGCGGGTCTCGCCTTGGCAACATTTTACGTGAAAATGTTTTTGGTGGAATTTCACTTCTTTTTTTTAATTATTTATAACAACAATTTTCAGACCTCTAAATCAGGCGTCAAAATTGCGGAAGTCTCATACAAACTTCCACCCCTAGTTTAAGGAGTTGGGGATAAAAGTTCCAAGATTTAGATTTTGTTTGTTGTCAGTGTACTAATACTAGCTTACATACCAAATTTAAGCTTTCTAGAATATTAGGAAGTACCCTAAGAGTTTTGATGATCATCAGTGAGTCAGTGACGAAATCAGAGTTTTTTTTTATATCAATAAACTCTAAAGTATTAGAGCTATGCAATTAAAACTTTTTATATTTAATAAATTTGCTATTGACAATATATCTTGAGAATTTTGTTTATCTGGTATATTCCAAACCTAAGTTATAAGGGTTCAAAAAACGACAAAGCGCTTCGAGAAAAGGTAGGAAGTGCCCTTGTGCTTGGCTCGTCTTGGTGGGGGCACTGTCGTGCCCCCAAATTATTCTTTATTCTTGTTCCCACACAAAATGTTACGTAGGTACGGCAGATCTTATATAAAACGTTCTCTCATTACCATAGGGTACAATAATGATCTCATTTAAACAGTGTTTCTACTTCGACCAGTAGAGCGCCTACCGTCGAAAATATGTATGTTTGCAATATGCTACATGTGTCGCTTTGAAATTTAACAGAACTGTACTTGAAAATAAAGGATATTGTCAACTATCATAACCAAAACTATAAGAATACTGGCATGAAACTTAAGGGAAGCTATACATATTAGTATGGATAATAACGTGCATAAAGCTGAGAAGTTAGGCTATTTAACAACATGGTAGGACCCTAAGGTGCCGTAAAAAAGAATAAGTTAACAGTCAGAAAGAACGCTAAGGCAAAACGATACAGCACAGGTAAGTGATGCGATGCGACGGGGTGAGTCGGGGGAGCAAGAAATTTCACGCGGATAAAGTAAGCGGGCAATGGCTATAATAGTTTTAATAATAAAATTAAAGCACTCTTCGACATTAAAAATGAATTAGCGAAATTAGTTCCTTCATTTAGAGTGAGCAGGTTGAGTGAAGTAATTAATCTTTTTAAATTTAAATATACTACTGGTGGAAATATATCAAATGCCAACATAAGATGAGAAATATTTATTAATCATAAAGTTGAAATTTTCGGCTTTAATCAAATTTATGACTGGGACACAGACTGTAATGTTATTCAGTACAGAGAATTGAGTATTTAATACAGGTGATATAAGACGAACATTGCTTGAATTATTTACTTCTGTTGCTTCAGCTTTTTTAGTCCCTTTACGCTTTGGGGATTTCAAACGAATGGGCTATAAAATTTATTGCCTTTTACTCTCCAATATTTTATCTATGTTTTTCGTAAACACTTGTTTATTTGAATATTGATTGAGTGATTACTAACATGAACAATTTACTTTTTATCTAGGTTCCTTAACGGCGATAAAAATTTACATATTAGAAGTTTTGTTGGTTATTTGCTTTACAAAAAATTATAATTAATCTTTAGCGTTATAAGTATGATTTGTCAAGATTACTTTCCCTAATAACCTCAAATTCCTATTATTATTATTATCATCTATTACCTATCTGTGTCCATCAGAAACAATCTAGCTAATCTAGAACTGGTAGGTCTAATCCATCAACATAATGGAAAGAAAATGACATTATTGAAACCCGATAATATCAATAATCGTGACTAATGGAAGCGATAATCTGTTCGAACATAATATTAATAAAAATTGGAACAAACTTGGAGACAAAAGTTGTGATAGATAGTCAGGCAATAGAGGGTGTGGATACTAAAATGTTAACTGACATGGAAGAAGATGTTATACTCTCAAATGCTGATAAATGACGATAAGGGAAGGATGGTGATGATAAGTTAACCAACTTACATGTTCTTTTGCATGTTGAGGAAGGTAATGGAGTCTCCATAGCCAGTGAAGGCATCCTCGCTGATGTACGTGATGTTGTTGGAACGTAGGTCCAAGTGACGCAGGCGGTGCAACGGGCGAAGAGCTTCCGAAGGAATCTCGTGCAGACGGTTATCTCCGAGGCGCAGATATTGCAGGTTTTCTACAAAATGTCGGTCATAAATATAAAGTCAGTAAAAAAGCAATAAACGAGAATGAAAGAAATACATAAACAAGCCATAAAGCCAAATACTAATCCGTAAGCCTTGGAAATATTTAATGTTAAACTCATTTCGTTCTCTCAACTTTTGCCGTATCTTTCTCTTTATTTAAAAACCACGAGAATTAATATCTAATTACCTTCAAGTCCGGCGAAGGCTTTCTCATCAATCCTTTGGATTAGATTTCCTTCCAGCTCCAAAGAGTTTAAGAACGTCAGATGCGAGAATACCTGGGAGGGTACTTCGCGGAGCTGATTATGAGCCAAGCCTAGAGAATCTAGGCTCCGTAGACCTACAAAACACAGAACAATATCATCTATTTGTCTCAATGACAAACATGTCGTCTACTAGACGTAAAGCGTCCTTATTTAAGGAAAGCTCACCATAATCAGAAGTGAGTAATGTAACCCAACCCATGGTACCCTTAGATACCTTTTACGACACCCATGGGAAATGTGGGCCGGCCCCCTTCGTAAAATACCCAGACAACGTCCACCGAATATAAAGACAAGACTATATTTAGATTGGTATTAACAAGAAATAAACAACAAATAAGAGAAACATTACCTGCAAAATCTCCTTCAGTAATTGTAGCGATACGATTCTCTTGCATCTCAAGTTTTTTCAAATTCTCTAGCAAAGCGAGAGCTTTTTGTGGCACCGCTGTCAAGTCGTTACCGCCAAGATTTAGCCGTTTCAGCTTTCTAAAACAAAACGATTCTACATTCTTTTCCATTTGGGTTATTCTTGTGGGACTTCGGTTCATTGAAATATTTTTACACACATTCTGGTGGAGAAACTTAAAATTAGTTAAATCTAGAGGTCGTTTGACAAAATATAGAGAGGCATTGCCACATATTATTTGTTGTAGTACTACCAGTGGGGTAATGGCCCCCACTTATGAGTTTGTCATGTCTTAGTTCAAAAAATTTGAAGGCATGTGACATCCACCAACCCACACCGTATCCGCATAGTGGATTACTTGCCCACTCTCACAGAAAAGAGGCGTATGGCCCAGCGTGGGAACATTATAGACTAATTATGCAGACATTGTTATTGACATTTTCGGCTGTTTATTATGTATTAATTATTGTAATATTATACAGAACAAACTGATGTTTCTATTGTGTAGGTCTGTTATATAATAATGGGTGTTTTCATTATTCAGAATATTCCTTAATCAAAATAATTATTATGCATCATAATTTGTGGTTAGTGGTTTCAACATGAATTATAGCAGTAGCCACAGCATTTAATTGAATGTGTGAGATATAACACACATTATTGTGTATTTTGTATCCAGCAGCATTAATTATAGTTGTAACTAAGCTCAATTTTGAAATTATTATTGCACTTAATATTTATTTTCTGGTTAATATAATAAAATGAACTCTCATGAAAATCTAAATGGCTGAAAGCTTAGGCAATTCATATCTAGGTTTACGTAGGTACTAAAACAGTGTCTACCTTTTCCAATTTAGCTATTGCTGAAACAATTTGCAATAGCTGTTGATTGAATAGAAAGTGAAAGAAACTTTTTGGAATATTGCATTTCCCGTGCCTACAGAAAATAGCAGAATTGTATTTCAAACTTTTGCATGAAATTCTAACAACAACTTTAATAACTATAATTCTGAATACAATTTCGTTCAAACAGTTATTGAAATCTTGATAAATAAGATTTATATAGTTAGACCGCTAAATTAAATCACTTAAGGCCTCGAGTCGAGCCGAGACCGTTTAATCTACCCAACTAATTTGAATAGCAGATATTCACCCCTTATACAAATTGTAAACCGTTAGATAAATATATTCTTTAGAACCCAGGCAAAGTCTAACCAAATTCATGAGTTTACCTTATATTTCACCTCTCAAAGAAGCTGTTAACAATGCGTAAAATTTATTTCCTTTTATTTGTGTTTATTTTTTTGTTTTAGTCGGTGTATCTACGTTTTATATTTCAGGCCAATATTATTTTATTTGACTTGTTTTTTATCCTTTTTATTGTCTTGCGTTACTTTCAACTTGTTCCTTTTGTTTTCCTTAGTAAGTTATACATTTTATAGTACCTACGCAATAAAGCGCTTGTGGCACAATCTTACGTTTATGGGAATGCATGCTAACCTATAAGAAATGATTACACTAACCTTAGATTTAAGTGAAATATTATTTTTAAATTGTAAAAGTATAAATAATTGTTGGTTGGCCATTAAAGAAAAAGAAAATAACTTCTAAAAATGTAAGCTTACAGACAACTTACTTCTCGAGTCCTTTGAACGCCTCTCCGTCAACCACAGATATCCTGTTCTCATACAACGTGAGTATCTCCAGGGTGTCCAGGCCCATGAATGCTCTGTTGTGTACCGCTGTCACCTATAAACATGTGCTTTTGACATAATCTACATAAATAATTCAAGAACGTGCAGTTTATTTACTTCTGTAGGGCAATATTAAGGTGTATAAAATTGTGAATATAGTCTAACTGTACCAATGAAAATATCGTCATCTTATATGTTTATATAGTCATAGGCTATTTAATCTGATACATAATTCATACGTATGTAAGCTTTCTAAAAACGTACATTCTCTAGCATTTTGTCTAACGATTTGTAGGTATATTCATCAACATTGTCTACCGGAAACTTGGGGCCAATCGCTGGATTGAAAACGAATGCTAAAGCTCATATACGATCAAATTCACAGATGAAATTGCATTTATGAGTAGATGCACTAGCTACATCGTTCTTGCGCAAAGGCAAAGGCACTACCATATGTAGTAATCTTCCTAGACAGCAGATATTTACAAGCAACAAACGAATGTCCGTTGTGCCATGTGTACGATTTAAAAATCAATACAAACAAATTAAATGAACGTCGTTACTCAATAGTCCTTAGAACAATGGTGCCTACAGATAACATTCTTACCTTGTTATGGTTCATGTTGAGAATTAGCAGATGATTGAGATGTGTAAACGACGAGGTTGGTATTGTTGCTAGGCTGTTCTGCGACACGTCAAGTTGTGTTAACTTGTTACCTGAGGAAGAGTAAATTCTTGTCCTTATTTGAGTCACAGAGACAGACGCAGAGAAATTTTACGTTACACGTGGAAGTTTCGAATTTCAAGCCCTCGGGCGGGTTCGAAATGTTATTTTGTTGTTGGGACTTTGTAACAATTTGGTGGAGGAAGAAGTTTTTCTTATTTGTAGGTGTTACATTTACAAAGGTATATCTTTGCAAATTGGGCTGATGCCTACATAGGTAAATAACTTATTTACGATCTTCCAATTTAAATCTATTTTTGGACTTAACGATTTTGAATTAAAGTACCTACATAGCTACGTTATACATCACACATTTGGCATATTCGAAAAGAAATGTGTAAAAGAGTGGTATAATTATGGCCTTGTCCTCTTTTCACGAAGAATAAATTTCAACGTTCAAAAATCAAGAGCCATTGACAAAGACTGACATGTTTAAATTATTCAAACAAGGAAACCAAATATAACATCGATTTGTTTGAAAATAATTCGTCGTAGTTACCGATAGAACTGAGCGAGGAGTCTTCTATGACAGCCAAGCTGCTATTGTGAACAGTCAAGTGACGGATGTCCAGCCCCAGGAATATGTACGAGGGCAGTTTCGCCAAGTTGTTGTGTCGCAGCTTCAGGTAGAAGATTATCATCGGTTTGGAGCGTAGTGTGTTCATAGCCTGTGAAAGAAATATGAGTGTAGGATATGTTTTATATTTACAGACCATTTTTTTAAACCTTAAATAGTCAAGTTTTTGGCACTTGTTTTTTTTTTCGTTCGTTTCTGCATCGTTTTTACATGTATAATTTCAATACGAATGAGGTAACCAATATTTTGATTTAAAAGAGTATCCGTGGAATTTCTTGCCCGTTCTTCTTCATAGATACCTTTCGCTTGGAATAGCCAACTAGCTTCATATTTCTGACCGACCCTTGACAGTTCAAAAGTGCATGTAATTTGTTTATTTGAACCACGAAATAAATGCTTTGGGTTTGAGTTAAGTTAAAAAAAATATGTTGCTGAGTTCAATGATCGGAGATCAACGTAAATTTACTTATCTATGAATCTAAACATTGTTTAACATGCCATGATGCTTCGGTACATCATATCGTCTGCTTACTGGTAAAACAAGTTAAATACATTTTTTTACTGAATCGAGTTAAAAATGCAGTCACGTGTAATTTTTTACGGGGTATTTACTGGTAAAATCAAAAAATGCAATGTCCAATGGCTGCTCAGATAGTAAGTTTGTAAAAAATGATATCTTCTCACATTTTGTAAATATTATATAGATAAGAGTATATCTTAAAAGAAGGGTAATTAGTGCAACAGTTTGCTTTAACAGTTTTTTAAATTAATGTGTTTAAAATAGATCAAATTAAAACATAAACTTTGAAATGTCATTTACTCGAAATGACACAGACTGCACTTATTACTTTTTACCCGTAAGCAGACGATATTATCTAGGAATAAGCGTCCTATGAAAATTCTTTAGAAGGTTATACGTCACAGGAACTTAAAACCGGAGACATATTGGCCAAACATTTTCCACTATGATCAAATAAACATTATTCGAATATGTGACTAGAATTTGAAGCACACTAAAATATTCATCAGCATTACCTATTCTTATGTGTAGGTAGTGTTACGATGTCGTTGCATAGACAATGTGCATGTCTATGCAACGTATGTAACAGATAGCATCTCAGATATGAATAAGACACAGACAGTTACCAAAAGAAATAAGTAACCAGAATCGTCGGATATAGTTGAAGTTTAGTAAGGAAGCGATGGATATTTTAGAATAAAATTAACTTTTGTTATATGAACTGTTTGTTTTCTATTAATTTAATTTAATTTTATTCGAAAACACCCACCTGTTTCTTACTAAATATCAACTATATTTGATGAAGATTATCTCTTTTGGTGACCGTACGTAAGTAAACCAAAACTTCAGGTATAGACAACGGGCGCAACTTAACTATTCTGTCCAGAAACTGTACCTGAGTTAGGGATAGTGCTGATTAATTGATTGGATATAGAGAAGGATACTGCTGATATACAGGATAAGTTTTTATCCAGTGCGCAAACTGTAACCATGAACTCAACATATTTATTTAATTTATTTATTTATTAAAACTTAATGCACAAGTAAAAAATACTGTACAAAGGCGGAATTAATGCCTGAAGCATTTTCTACCAGTCAACCTTAGGGTGATGCAGAGAGAAAACATGGCAGGTGCAACATAAGGGATAGGTTACTCGAAAAATAATACATACTAATACATAGATACATACATATCATTCTAAAAGCATTCTAGCGCAGAAATTTTACGTCGGTTTTACAAAAAAAAATCAGCTGTTTCATAAAAAAGTGCAATACCTACGCGGTCGAAATGTATGGAACAGCTGATTTTTTTTTTGTATTACCGAATAAAATTTCTGCGCTGAGGGTCTAGAATGATATGCTGAATTCATAGTTACAGTTTGCGCATTGGATAAACACTTATCCTGTATTCCCCTTGTATAGGCTGAAGTTAAATTTATCCATATAACTGATTATTCATTTATTTATACTGTCACTGCCCGTGACATCACATCGCTCGGGCCATATTAGAATACCAGAGCTGTGAGACTTTTTTAAACGTCGTGCTGAGGTATGAGCCTTTTGGCCTCATGCAGGAATTTCTGTTTTTATTATTTTTTTCTTCCAACAAATTTTGTTTTTTATAGTTTTTGTACGATTGTGTGATAATTTTGGTACATAAGTGATCTTCCTGAGCGAGTCATAATAAATACTTTTTCTTTCCAAGTTACCTTCTGTATGTGTTGCTGTTCAGTGAACTCGCAGAGTATGTCAAGGCCATTCTTCTTGACGGTGCAGCTGCAGGGGGTGATGGTGTTGGGCGCGGGACACTGCTGCGCGCCCTGCGGGTGCGCCGGCCGTGCGCACAGCACCACGCAGCACACCAGCAACCAACGCGGCACCATTGTTTATGACCTGCACAAGAAGATTATATTTAACATAATAGGGTATTACACTCATTTTAAAAAAGTGTCTAAATTAGATTCTAGAGTGCTAATAAACCACAAAAAAACACAATTCGATTAGTGCCATAAAAATACATTAAAATTTTACAGTTTCTTCGCGCGTAATTTGAAGAAAACGCTGGACGCAATGGATGCCATATTGCTCTATGGGTATGACGTCAGTTTGCTATATAAACAAATGCGCTGATATTTTATAAGACAATTGTTATATAATTTTAAAAATTAGTTATTTTTCTACTTGTCGTTGGTTTAGTGTTTCTGAACGCAAAATATTTAAATAAAAAATACTTTGGTTACGAAAATAATAAAGCACGAAGTTGCTTAGTTGACATGCCGTATGACGTAATAACATGCTACTATTTCATGGTGTTCAAAAACAGATTAAAAAATCTGAAATTTTTAAATTGTAGTTTGTTGTTTTATGAACTGAAACCGACTGCATTTTGCCTAAGCTATCTCAATAATATATTTTTAGATTTTTCTCATATAGAGTAAAATACCCTATTGTTTTGTTATTTTTAAAACAATAGTGTTAGAATAAATCAGAAACGCTTATCGAATAAACAATTAGAACCTTTTCACAAAAATCTTGGAATCTTTCACTAGTTCGTTTTGGTACATACCCCACACAAAGTACACCTTCACTTGCTAAGTAAAAGTTGCAGGAAAGTATTATAACATCGTCAACAAAAACGAAGTGGAAAACATTCGTATTTTTGAATAACTCAAAAACCACTAATCACAACTTGACCCAATTCATATGGAGCCATTCTATAAGTATACCCTTTTGAACAAAAGAAGACTTTTAAAAATAAATTTATAAATGACGGAGTTCTGAAGTAATAATATTAAAAAAAAAACAACTGAATTGAGAACCTTCTCTTTTTAGAAGTCAGTTATAATGCATAAATAAGCCAATACAAAACATCATCCTGACATCTACACACTATTATAAATAATAGTAAAACTATTAATAACTATTAATAATATATAAAACTTATGAATAACTCTTTCGGTTAGCTTGCCACCCCAAATTATCTTACTAGGAGCTTAAGTACTTACGAGGAACACACATTCACGTCATAATATAACACAATAGTCAAAACCAACCTTCAGGAATTTGTAAGCTGAACTAATTCATTACCCACTATCTCCTCGGTAGAACATTACAAAGGCGACAAATTACGACGGCTGTAGGGGCTCATAACTTGGTACAAAGTATTATAGTATTTGACCCAAGGCACCTCGTTAAAAAGACAATTCTGCAGCTCTGAATATTTTGTACTAACAAGAAATACGATCCGAATATTGGAGAAAATACTTTGTACCTATTTGCTATATAGTATTTCGATGATTTGATACTTTTTTGTTGGAACAGCGTCACATCACTAAGCATAATTAAGTCATGGAAAGACCTCTTTTCGAAAATTAAGTCATGCAAAAACCTCTCTGAATATTCAGTCATGGATAATCCTCTCTGAAAATAATAAGGTTAGAGTAACTGTAATATGTATTAAAGGATAGCGTATTGTTAATTGGGTGTCACAGGTCCTTCTGAGCCAGCTCAGAGACAGCAGCTTCGCACAAAACATGGCTTCCACAAAAAAGGTCTACGATGAACTAGAACAATGAAGCATTAATACCTCGACTTTAGAACCTAAATCCAAATTTAACGAACGTCTTAACAAGTTAATCCATTAATATAATATTAGTAATTGTTTCATAAATATAATCTAGCCTAAGCTTGAGAGACGTAACGAAACTTTACCTAGCAAAGCAGAAGTTTCCTGTGAACGAGCTTAGAGATCAAGTTTTACGTTTCATTAAACAATCAGTGAGCTGGTACAATTTTGGATGCCTAGACATTGTGCGAAATTTCTCATAATGTGCCTAGGAACTGTTAGGCCTGCTACACACTTGTTTGGGTCAATACATTCAATTCAGCACCAAGTATTTATTGCACAACAAAGCCGACCCGAAACATTGTATCGGCTTTGTCCGGCTTTTCTTTGGCCGAAGTTTCTTCATTGACACGACGAAAAAGAAGATTCGCCTCGTGCCGATCGGCATGTCTTCACTGAAATGGTATGCTGCAGATGATTTTTACCGCAGCTAACATAAAAGCAAAAGCATAATCAGCCTATCAGGTTCCCACTGCTGGGACACAGGCCTCCTCTCTGTGAGAGGGAGTGGGCCGTAATCCACCACGCGTAGATTTCACATGTCTTCGAATTTTTGGTTCTACAACCTGCCAGTTTCCTCACAGTGTTTTCCTTCACCGTTTCGAGAGAGAAGTGGTGACTGTAATAATTTACACAAACATAATGTCTACATAATATTCTACACATCTGCGCCAGTTAATACCAACCCAAACATTGTGTGCACGCCCACTAGCCACATTGTCGTCCTTATTCGGTGTAACCAGAAGATGCTATCAGTATTTCACTCATAGTGAGTGACATTTAACCTCCGGAACCCAACAGGTGACAAATACCGTCGAGACTAGTTGTGACGTGTTTTACAGGCAGCGAGCTACACGCGTCGCTGTCATGTGTTTTTATGACAGCCAGGGTTGACAGCTTTACGCGTTCTCTAACGCACTGACGGGTACAGCTGAACTTACAAGCCGTCAGTCTACAGTAGAAAACTTCACTTTATTTTTCTTTAAGTCGCATTTGAAAAACTTACAATTCCTGGAAGAGATCAATGTAAAAAAAATTAACAGGAGAAAATCCTCAAGACTTCTTTTGTCTCAAGCGTACCCGGGTTTAAAACGAGGCTTCACTTTCCAGGTACAAGGATGTAGCAATTTTACATTTCCAGTTTCGTTTTAAAATATTTTCTCGAGGAAGAAAATATTCATGAAATGATTTCTTTAAGGAATTCTTGTGTAAGGATTTCGAATTACTTTCTTCGTCTCGTAGTTGGTTTTATGCTTTTTGCTTACAGGTTTTTACTACAAAATTTTATGGCTTTTTATAATCTGAAACTTGGGTCATGTAGAAAATTCGAAGAAGTGCCTTGATGAATTCTCTTTTTTATCATGAGCCTTCGCCACAAAGTAAATTCGTCACATTTTGTACACTCCATACAATGAAAGTGTATTCGCCACTTGCATAAAAAATATGTGTAAATTAGTCACAAGTCTTCATAGGTATATAATTTTTTGCATAAAATACTGGTAGCAAAGAAAGTTATTGGTTTTTAGCGCCCGAAATGAAAATGTTTTCTAAAATTATTAAAGTACGATAACCTAGCATTTTAAAGACTTGTAAGATACGCGGTCTTAGTCTATGATTACATTTAAGTCAATGGTACGTTGAATCGTTTCAGAGAATTACGGTGATTATTAGACATAATTACCAAAGTAGCTTATTTTTTTTTTTTAATTGGATAGCAAGTATTTAAATTATAATATTAAACTTATTTATCTTTCGTTATAATGCAGGCAAATCAGCCTATTGCAATAAATATTTATTTCGTTGTAAGTAAAACTGATTTTTTATGTAGACGTAAATTAACATTAAAAAAAACGAGATTATTACTGTGATTGAATTATTTTTCTTATAATTGTAATGTTGTAAGCAAATCAGCCACTTGCAATACATGTTTATAAGGATTAGGCGTGTCACGCAGGTAACGCTGTCTTTGACAACGCAAAAACGATCAAACCAAACAATATTAGCGTATATTTTAGTTGTAAGTAGAACTATGATTTTTGTGTGAATTTCTGCGATTATGAAAAATAAATAAAAAACATTTTATTCTACTTATTTTTTTATTTTTCTGCTGTCTGTGCAGAATTAAACAATATAGCGAATTTACTTCATGAAAAACAGAGCTGTGGCGAGTTTACACATACTTTTATTTGTGGTGAATTTACTCGTACTTTGTGGCGAATGTACAACAACCCATCTTACTTTAGTTTTGAAATATGGAATTCTATTATACATGATTCAGATAGTTTGAGTACAGCATATGAGCAAATATTGATTTTGGTTAGAACCAAAATCAATCTTTGCTCATTTGCAATACAGAATCAATGTTAGCTACAGGTAATTCAGAAGGCTGTATAGTCTAGTCTAGTCATTAGCAGCTATTCAGGATGCTGCATACTCACAAGCCCACTGTTTAAAATTCGCAGCAGCAATTGATAAGACTCTAAGAGTCCGAAATGTGGGTTAAGAGGTCGAAACAAAGTCCTATGTGAGCTGAATAAAAAAAAATTCATTACGGCAAATAATTCTATTTCAGTCCCTATAAATCTGCAAACCTTTATTACAGCTAGAGGCACGTATCAAAAAATAATGTTCGTATACATTTAGATTGAAGTACGTTCGGTACATATTGGTGAGCTGAATATTCTATCGGCGATGCACGGGGCAGGAATACTAATAATACAGGGAACCTGGCACGCCTCTTGATGTGAAGGTTTATTCACAAATTGTTTAACACCCCTCGCCGTTGGCCACTACCACCTCTAATACTCTTTTTTTACGTGCCTGTCCGGCAAACAGTCAACGGCCTACTTGATTGAAAGTGACTATAGACACGTGAATAAACTCCCCACCCTCTACCCTCTAAGGGATTTTGCAATTGATTTTCTTACTTATGATTCGAGAAGCGCATCGTTTTAAGAAAAAGATACCTAGTTATACCTTGAAAGAACTTTAACGATGTTTTTTTTATTTTTCTTTGTAACTACACTATAATATTGAAAATATGCCCAGTGGTGATATTTCCTGGGACGGACATATTCATTTAACTATAGTAAATCGTCAATAGAACACCTAAACGACGAGAATATAAGAAAACACAAGATATCAGGGTCATCGTTCAGTACATGATTCAGAACCCCGTGGAAATTTTTGTTCGTTTTCAAAAAATTAATCTATATTAGTTTGAAGTTATGAAACATCATAGAAAACTGTAATTCTATGGAGTCAAAATTTATGGAACAGCATTTTTTTTTAGAATCATGTTCTAAATTTATGGCAACGATGTATACCGCCACCCTGTGTAATCTCTTCTAGTTTTAAGTATATTTTTGCCATTCATAATTTCAATTCAGTTTGCAACGAACTGAAAAATAGTTTCTTTGGATAAAATGTATTCCATGGTTTTCTAAATAAAATTAGGAACAGATTATGAGAAAAATATTTGCACTACATAGTCCTAAACAGAGGCTTGTGGCTATGTAATATAAGCCGCACGGATAGATCGATCAGGTGAAGCTACGCTTGCCGCGGTTGGTCCGTGGATGGGTGACCATCTTAACACACCAAGACCTCTTCGTGCATCGGAAAGTACGTTAAGCCGTTGGTCCCGGCTGTCATTTGTAGATCTTTGGCAGTCGTTACGGGTCGTCAGAAGCCCAAAAGTCTGACAGCCAGTCTTTCCAAGGGGTATCGTATTACCCAGTAACTGGGTTGTGGAGGTCAGATAGGCAGTCGTTCCAAGTCAAATACTGGTATTCAGCTGGATCCGGTTAGACTGGAAGCCGACCCCAACATAGTTGGGAAAAGGCTAGGCAGATGATGATGAGTCCTAAATAATACCTAACAACTATTGTAATCCCAGTGAGAATTGTCGACCCATTAAACTGACTCAAAATTAATGATGTAGGTGACAACCTTAGTTAATATTTATGATGTTTTCCCTGCGAATTACTAATGACATTGCACGTAATGATACAGTCACATCACATTATTTTATGTAAGCTGATTTTACAGCAACCAATTTATTGACTTCCATTTGTAATAAACCTCGTCATCATCATCATCATCATTTCAACCGAATGACGTCCACTGCTGGACATAGGACTCCCCCAAAATAGGGGGGTTTGCCACAATCGCCACGCTTGGCAGGCGGGTTGGCGATCGCAGTATAGTGGTAAAATGCATAGAGAACGCTGCTGCCCATTCTCTAGTAAGCCCCTTAATCGCCTTCTACGACAACCACGGTAAGTAATGGGATGGTGCTATTCTTTAGTTCCGGCACTGCACGGAGCAACACCAAAAATCTACCATGTAGGTAAGTAGACTGGAAAATTGATTTTATTTCTAGTTTTTCCTGCAATTAAAAAGAAGTTATTTTGCCTTGGTTAGAAAATGTACGTACCAGCATAATCAGCCTATAATATGCAACTGCTGCGACACAGGCCTCCTCTTAATGAGAGTGAGTGGGCCGAAATCCACCACGCAGGCCCAGCGGGTTGGTAGATATCACATGTCTTTGATGTTTTGTTTCTAGGACAGTCTCCTCACGATGTTTTTCTTCACCGTTTACAGAGCTGTGGTGATGAATTAATTTACACAAAGTAAAGCGCTTGTCTGGGTTCGTTCCTACGACCTGCAACTCGTAAGTCGTAATCACTGGGCCACCACTGCTCACTACCTACCAGCGGTACTGCAAAATGTCTTGGCCACTTAACCTACGCAACGGAAAGAACGCTATTTTTGTAATAATCAACGATAGTACCCAACTAATTACTTACCATTGGTAATTTTGAGAAACTCTGTATCTATTAAGGCTTCTGCAAACAGGCGCGAAACGACACGACAGCGCGACGCAACTCACGTAGAACAATTTCTATGAACACTTCATGGACATTAAGTGAAATTAAGTGTCGCGTCACGCCTGTCTGAAGAAACCTTTACCATCGAATAAAACCGGGATTCTACAAAATGCTTACATTTTATTCCTTTGTTTTATTTTTTTACAGGTTAATCAATGCAGGGCAAGCCATAAAAAAATACATTATTATATACATTTGTCATGGTTTATTTCGGGACAAAACAGTTTGAAGTTATAAAACTCCTGAAAAGCGGAAACCTTATTACCAAACCTGTTTGTTCGTGATTCTTTGCGTTTAATTTGATTTCAAAAACACTAAACAGAATTACGACAACAAAACTGTTTATTTTATAAAGAAGTAAGGACTAAATTAACTTCGTTTAGCTTTTTTGTTCAAAGTTAAGGCACTTAAGTTTATCGGGCTTCTAATAAAGTGGCCTACGTTTTTATTTGGTGTACTCAGAGACGAAAAAATAAACAAGCATCTGTGTTTATTTGTTTATTTTATTTCTTTAATGAAGACGGTTTAAAACCTTATAATATTTAAAGATAACACATAAAACCCTAGCAAATAGTCAAATGAAAGTTTGCCAACGTCTTATTTTGCTGTAATAATTATACCAGGCGTTATCGATTAGAAATAGGTACAATGAGTGTGCATACTCGAAACTATGATAAATAAAGAAGAATATGTATAGGAACGATGGAAGGACGAATGTGTAAACTTCTAATTAAAAATTAACACCACTTCACTCCTACGACACTTAACCTAATTTGAACTTAAACATCACAATCATAAACCTTAATGTTCGTGGTGTTTAAGTTCAAATTAGGTTATCCAAATAGCCAAATCTGTAGGCAGGTGTGCTCCATTTTTGACGATCGAATCAATGTGGCTCGATACTTATGCTGTACGCTACTGTTGCACCTTAAGGGACTAACCACACTTATTCAGCTCTGTTCAGCTTTTGTCCATAGAAAACAGACAGTCGTGTACTCATTCCGTCACATGACGTGTCGCGTCACGATTACATACGAAATACTTACTTGTGTGTCTGTGTGCGTCAGGTCGGCGAGCGATTATGGTGTGGGGGCGAGGGGTGTGCCGATGTCATGGGGCACTAGGTCATGTTCACCGGAGTCGTCCGTGGCCCGTCCCTGCCGGAGATTAGATCAATTTAGTACCTACGTGGAAACAGACCGCAGAATTCGGTATTCGGTGTTCGGCCCAGACAGCCGAACCCGACAGTGTTTCCCGTTTATCCTCTTCACTATTACATACTGAGACTAATTTGTTAACATACGTCCTGTGATTGTTGCGAGTCTGTTGTTGATTTACTGTGGGAGACTACACAGGCTTTAGTACCTACTTAGTTTATTAGTTTATTTATACGTGCTAGTCTGTTTGTTGTTACAAACATTCCGGAATTCAATTCGCTTTGTTCAATTTCGTGTACCGTAATAACAAGAGTGTTGGTCCTTACCAAGAATTGTAGATTAAAGGACATAGGTACTTACTTGTACTTTATCTAGAACAATGTTAATATGAATAACGAAAGATATTAGCTAGCATCTTGTTTAGTTATGTTTGTTGTTTTGTTATGAGAAACAACTTGGTTAGTACTTTTATTTTATTAAGGTACGTGTAAATAATTATTAAAGTTTGATAATAATTGGGCCCTCGAGCGAGACTTCGAACAAAAGTATTGTATACTTTTGCATATTAACTTTAATATTTTGTCTTTACTTATAAGCATTAAAAAAGTACAATACGTTATTTAAATCGGACTTTCATTTTAAAGAAAAGATTTATCAAAATTAATTAAGTAATAATTAATTTCCATTCGCCTTTACGAACACAGGTAATGTGAACGATGGCCGCGCTTCGGTTATTGGGTCACATTATAAGAATATTAACCTACCATTAGAGCTAACACTTAAGGGCGATGCGTTAAGCTAGCCCGTTGTTTACAGCACTAAGGTGCAATTATGATTGCGTAACCATTTTGATGAATATTCCTTAACTAATGCTTCATATTATATTCGAAAAATTCATCTACTGAACAACGTTAATTGTACGGTGCAACCACACATTCTGCGATTCAGCAGTTTGCGCCATACATTCATTTCAATTCATAATAATTAGTTCAGTTCGTGTTTGGCTATCAAGTCAGGCCGGCGTTCTCGTTACAGCCAACAAGGGCCGCGTCACTCCCTTCATTGCCACGCCATCAGTTCATTAAGCTCATTTTACTATAAGTACTTTTGGGACAATACAGTAGTGTCTCAGTACTTTACTTTATTTCATTCTATTCATCCCGCATCTAAAAGTAATGTACGGTCTACCAAGGGATCATACAATAATAACGCAATGAATGTTGTTAACCTGTCAAAATGAAAACCATTCTTAATTTCAGTGTGTGACGCCATTATCCCACTGGTCAGTGTAAGACTGTATGTTGAACAAAATATGATTCGCGAACGTAACACACATGACATGTATAGAATTATATTTATTAAAATCATCTATACATAAATGGCGAAATAAAGTCAACCTCACGTCTGTGGTAACAATTTGACATTGACAGCGTCTTTGTCACGTAGCAATAAGGGCGATTTTTGTTGGTCAAATGTTACCATTGTCAATTGACTATGTGTGGGTGAGATTATTCATAGTAATAGGAAAATATCTGATTGATTATTCATCACTTGGTGATGGCAACAATATATCAGAGTAAGAACGTCGGCTCCGCCGTGTCCTCGTGGAGGTGATCGGCGGCGGCGATCTCTCGCATCCGACCCTGGTCCAGGCCATGGTACGGAGCGAGAGTGCATGGCTAGCAGTCGCCTCCTTCAGCGAATCAGTTATGCTCGCAAAGAGGGAGGCGGCGCACGTGAGGGAGATGCACTACATGCGCCCTCACAGCCGTGGCCTTCGCAGGAGACGCGCTGGGCGTCGTTAATCCCAGGCTGATTCCCGGCCACCGTAGGCACGGACTTGCGGACGGCGAGTAATGGGTAGCTCGCTGTCCGGTAAGGACCAAGCCCGGGTCGACGGCGCGTTGTGTTCCACGCGCGCCTCAAAGAGATGTCAGCAGCAACTGATGGGGCCCGCAAGGGCCGATGCCTGCCAGGGGTGCGGTTTGTTCGAAAGAGATACCGCGGCCCCTGGCACACAGGCAACTGGACACGGGTGGGTTTTAGTCAGTAAAAGTCTGACACGCCCTCCCGCTCCACCCAGAGCAGGAGAAGTTATTTGATGATTTCCCACACAAAAAAAAAAGAACGTTGGCTGTCAGATGACAGTGACATTGACGTTTGGTAACGTTCCGTTTCAACAATATTTTGTTAAATGTAAATTATTATTATTGAATTGGATAGAAAGGTTGCAATTTGAAATATAAGCTATTTGCAACTCAATCAATCAATTAGGTGAATATCAATATCTATTAATGTAGTTTTCATTCGCTTTCTAACACGTGCGTGATAGGTTAAATGAACATCTCAGACGTCACAATGCTTTGTTAATAAATAAAACCAAGTAAGCCTGTACGCTAATTGCTTAACACACGAATATAATTTGAATCTAAATCATTTGAAGGATATTGCTATTCATATATTCGAAAATTTGTCAGTATGTGTGTGAAAATGTAAATAGCGCAATAAATGCTGTCAAAATGTAATTTTCTACTGTTGGTGTGCTAAGCAATAACTCCACTGCATAGTATGTCTGTGAGTTTTGGGCAAATGGGAAACAGAAGTGCATATATTATTTTCAGTGTACCTACATTTACAGACTATTCGACAAAATTAGATTGCTTGTTTTTACAGAAAAAAAATTACCTACCTAAACTAAGGTTTCCTACTTTCCCATATTTATATATATAATTCTCTGTGCGTATGTATGTGACTGAACTCCTCCTAAACGGCTGAACTGATTTTGATGTTTTTTTTTGTGTGTGTTCGTAGATTCGAGAATGGTTTAGATTTACAATTGATCGGCTAGTTTTACGTAAAAAATTAAGAATCTCAACAAGTTTTCTTGAAAAAAATTGAATGGTGTTAATAGTTACTATTTCATGAAAAGAGGTCGCCGAACGTAAAGGGAACAGTTAACTCACAAAAGCAAAGGTTCCTTTTTGTTTCAAATAAAATTAAATCAAAGGGAGTGACTTCCCTTCCTTTGGGAAATTTAAAATTCTCTCATTCGATTATCCTGCTCTCGCATGAACCACTCCGAACCCTCTTGCTACCAAAAATAGGCCATTTGTAGTTGGTGGTAGGTCAAAATAATAACCAACTGAGAAAACTAAATGTTTAGATCCAGAATTAAATCAAAATAATATTTTGATTTATAATAATATTTTGATGATGAAAAACTTTGAAAGCACTTTTATAGGCTAGTAACATGTGAAAACTTAGTGGATTGTACATTTACTTATAGCACACTGTGTATCTAGATGTAATATCCAATGTACGATTTTCTGTTTTCCCAAATAAAATAAAAATAAATAGCTAAAAATAGTTTTTTGAGGTTAAAGTGTTTATTAACAAATTAGTTAACAATGAAAGTCAACTACCACTGCTCCTTTTATTTAACAACCTAAATTTACATTATTATACACTAGTTTTTATAATAGTTTTATTTTAATTTTAAATCTGGCATCTCACCTCTCATCCTAGAAATTTTACTGAAGGTTACTTAACCGGCCTTCTCTATGGTGCCTAAATAACTCAAGACCTCCAGGAAAAAATATTTTGTTCAACAATAATTATGAATTTTCAATCGACTTTTCACTTATAACAATAACACATAGAATTACAACGTTAAGCAAAGCCAATGGACAACGTTAACTCAACTTTTAACGAACGTTACAGTTGACTAACGTTTTGTGCACTGACACTCGTTAGCGCCATCTTTCACGTTGTCATACAAGAGTTTTGTGCAACCCACCTTTTTTAAATTCCATTTAAAAATACCGAACCCATTTCTAGAGCAACTTTTACTAAGCTTTTTATGGTATCCCTCTTGTTTATAGTCTCTTGTTTATAGTATCTTTAAATAGTTTTTAAAGTCGACCAGTTAAAGGAGAGTGCGTTAAGAATTGTGTGTGGCCTATTCAAATCTACGAAAAATAATCTTACTTCAATTTGTTACATTGATTCCATACGCGATAAATCTAAAAACAAATGCAATAAGTACACACCAGCTTATATTTTCATCCTATCCCAATGTTCTATGTTCTATGTTATGGGTTTGGTTTCCGCACTTAGTCCTTCAAGTGGACCATTGTGCGTGAGCCATGGCGGCCTTCGGTTTTTATTCCAGCCAGCCCAGCTCCCTCCAGAAGTTGGCTATAACTCCTGGTCTGTTGAGAATATCCTTGTAACATTTGGGTGCCCTGAGGGTCTCTGTTCTAATCTGGGCTACGCCTGTGCATTGGAAAAGCACCAGAGGGGGCAGCCCCAGCATTGCCTGTAGGGCAGCGGTGGGTGTAGTTCTCATGAAGATGGTGATTGCCGCACAGGCGTACCGCTGCAGTTTTTGGAGGTCTTTTTGTGCTGTGCTCAAGTCTGTTCTGGGCCACCAGACTATTGAGCCGTATGTAACAATTGGTTGGATAACTGTGGTGTATAGCCAGTGGGTGACTCTGGGGCTAATACCCCAGTTCCTGCCAAGCATTCGCTTGCACTGCCACAGGGATATGCTGGCTTTTGTAGTGATGTAGTTGGTATGTTTTGCCCAATTCAGCTGTTTGTCCAAAAAGATGCCCAGGTATTTGGTTTCAGTTGATAGGCTTAGGGTAGAGCCAAACAGATGCGGGAGTTGTAGTTCCACGAGTTTCCTCTTTTTGTTTCCTATCCCAATGTGCTCAGTATCTTGTTGAATTATTGTTAATCCCATAAAGAAAGAAAACGCGTTTTTTTTAACTACAACGGGGAAACCCATTGCCTTCATCTGTCCTCATCTCATATCTTTACCCGGATTCCTCAACAGAGGAACTGGCTATCTTCCAATACTGTTAAAATAGTTGTTATGGCGACAGACTTATATAAGATGGTGGTAGCTAGCCTGGCGGCCATAGAACAAGCCTTACCAGCAACCAAACTGAGCAGAGAAAATTGCACCCGCTAGGCTAACCAGGACGTTGGAGACAGACAGGTGGCCTTACCACTAAACCTCAGAGGCAGTAAAGAGGAGCTTGACATACAATGGTATAAATGAACAGCAATAACACCATATCATTTTACTGATGGATACTGTTTTATTATTCCGGTCCATACACATAAAAAATACTGTGATAGACAATAAGATTATAAGGCACAATATTGGTCGCAGCCTTGTCACATGCTACGAGAAAATTCGTAGACGTAGCGCCTACGCCGTAGCGTGGTGGCGTAGTCAATGTACAGAAAATACTTTGCTGCCGCTATCATCATATTTCTTACAAAAAAAAAATACATTATTGTTTGACAAACCCTAAATAAAAGAGTGCCTATACACAAACGAATTTCGTATGTCAATAGAGAAGAAAAACAAAAATCTAGAAAACGTCAACGTCCTACAGATTACTTAGGTCAAAGAAATGACACCTCTAGATAAAACCTACAAAAAAAAATGGATGGATGGAATGGATGGTAAATTCGTCCGTAAATGGACAAGGAATACTAATTCGTCTGAGACTGAAAAGTGAATAGCGAGATGTCTGGACCGAGAGGTCGGGCACCTGTCCTTTACGTTCTGACCTTAATAACGTTAATACTAGAAAAATGTAACACGACAATTTTCTTATTTCACTATTTTTCTGTCTTTTTTCATTTAGGTTATTTTACGACTGACACCCAAGTGAGAGAGAGTGGCTACCAGAATTACTCAAACGAAACGAAATGTGTGTAGAAAATGTGGAATATGGATAAATAAAGAAAGCTTACGTATTACTGACAGTAGCTTAAATAGAATTCTTATTGACTAGCTTCTGCCCGCGGCTTCGCCCGCGTGAAGTTAGATACCGTAAACTTACTGTACTTTCATAAGAGTTCAGTAAAAAGTTGTTATTTTGACATTGCAAACAGACACCTCATTTTTAATTATTTGCAATAGAAGATGACGATAATTAAGAATTTACCATCAATAGCCAAGAGGGAGGCAGCGCACGTGAGGGAGATGCAGTACATGCGCCCTCACAGCCGTGGCCTTCGCAGGAGACGCCCTGGGCGTCGGGAATCCCAGGCTGATTCCCGGCCAGCGTAGGCACGGGCTTGCGGACGGCGAGTAATGGGTAGCTCGCTGTCCGGTAAGGACCAAGCCCGGGGCGACGGCGCGTTGTGTTCCACGCGCGCCTCAAAGAGATGTCAGCACCAACTGATGGGGCCCGCAAGGACCGATGCCTGCCAGGGGTGTGGGTTGTTCGAAAGAGATAGCGCAGCCCCTGGCACACAGGCAACTGAGGGAACACGGGTGGGTTTTAGTCAGTAAAAGTCTGACACGCCCTCCTGCTCCACCAAGAGCGGGAGAAGTTATTTGATGATTTCCCACCAAAAAAAAAAAACCATCAATACCCACATAGTTTTATGTAGGTATTTACTGTAAATTCGGATTCGCCTCATCCTTTCTCTAAGAATTTACACAAAGGTAACATCATCCCTGTTTTTTCCTGTGAAAATTCCCATGTGCGAGCCATTGCCATTAACCGGGTATAAATCCAAACTACCGCTAGTGTGAATTTCGTAATGGAAAAAACCAATAGCACTTTGCCTCGAATCTAGCACCCCACTCCCGGTAATAGCATTCGCACTAAATAGCAGTACCTAGTGTGCTTAGGGCGAATTTCACCAAACTTCTATACTTAGAATAAGTGTTATCTTGAGAATACATTTTGAATTTTTGACAGATCTTTCATAGTAGAATTGTCAGACGTAAATGTTATTCTACGGATAAAAGATATCTGACTTTGGTAAAATCAGCCCTTGATCATATAACTGTACATGGATCTTTTGGACCGTGATCAAAATTGGAACCATAGCAGCCATCTTGTTTTTAACACGCTTTTATTAGCTTCACCTATATGTTTGTTTGAAAGCATGATTGTAACTGACTCCTTTGGACTTGGGCACGCCACGATTGCGGCGGTAAGTCCCCTCTTTGAGGAGTGGTTTGAGAGGCGGCATGGCGTCCTCACCTTCCGCCTGACACAGGTCCTCACCGGACATGGCTGTTTCGGGAGGTTCCTCTTTCGGATAGGGCGGGAGGAAACGCCCGGGTGTTTCCATTGCGAAGATCGCCCAGAGGACACGGTGGAGCATACGGTGGAGGTCTGCCCGGCTTGGGATGGAGGTGTGTGGAGGTGGAGGTGATCGGCGGCGGCAATCTCTCGCGTCCGACCCTGGTCCAGGCCATGGTACGGAGCGAGAGGGCATGGCTGGCAGTCGCCTCCTTCAGCGAAGCAGTTATGCTCGCAAAGAGGGAGGCGGCGCACGTGAGGGAGATGCAGTACATGCGCCCTCACAGCCGTGGCCTTCGCAGGAGACGCCCTGGGCGTCGGGAATCCCAGGCTGATTCCCGGCCACCGTAGGCACGGGCTTGCGGACGGCGAGTAATGGGTACCTCGCTGTCCGGTAAGGACCAAGCCCGGGTCGACGGCGCGTTGTGTTCCACGCGCGCCTCAAAGAGATGTCAGCAGCAACAGAGGGGCCCGCAAGGGCCGATGCCTGCCGGGGGTGCGGGTTGTTCGAAAGAGATACCGCCGCCCCTGGCACACAGGCAACTGAGGGAACACGGGTGGGTTTTAGTCAGTAAAAGTCTGACACGCCCTCCCGCTCCACCCAGAGCGGGAGAAGTTATTTGATGATTTCCCACCCGGAAAAAAAAAAAAAAAAAAAACTCCTTTGGACTTGATTATAACCCACTTCAAACGGTCAGATTTCATTTAAACTTTGCAGACTTATCGAGGACCGATGACAATTCAAAAATTTCATAAATTTGTTCCATAATGTAAAAAAAAATCACGCTTTTGTAGTAAGCAGAATTAGAAAATAGAAAATAAATAACAGACTAAAAAATCTAAAAAACTCGCTTTAAAAATCTAACTAAAAAAGCGTGGGGTGCTTGATATGAAATGATTATAAAAATACCTCAAAAAGCACCCTACGCTTTTTTGAAATTATTTTCTGCTTTTTTAGTTTGGTTTTGAAAGAGTGTTTTTTAGATTTTTTTAATCTATTATTTTGACGTAATAATAGCGTGGTGGGATTTTTTCGTGCACTGGATCTTCAACGCATAGCTTAGCGACCGCCGAGAGTTGAAAATCGAACAGTGTGTTTTTTCGACCCGCTGGGATACACTCTGTAGGATTCTGAATGGTCTGTTCAACACCGGGAGTTGAAATCTAGTGCGTGATAAAATCTGTCAGCGATATTATTACGTCCGTGTCAACGACGTCTTACCTACAGAGCCCCCCTGTCAACCCAATGGCTAACAAGCAAGCACAGCTTCTTGAAATCGACAGAGTCCCTACCAGGTAACCTGGTCGACGTCCCATTGCAAACTATGGCAGGATTCCTTTCCCCTACCTAGTCACTATATACCACCAAACGAGCATCTTCCTGCAGGGTGTAACTTTCCGTGGTAAACTTGGAAGTCCCTAAGCCGTCTCCGAACCGAAGAGTGGATGTGGAGCTGTGTCACAAACTATGCTCCACCTCCTTGCCTTTCTCTACCCTAAAACAAGTAGCCAAGGTGACCTCTAGGCTACCACCGATAACGCCATGGAAGTGGCACAATTCTAGGCCAACAAAAGAAGAAGAAGAAGATTGTCATTCGACCGCCAAGATCTTTGTAGCGCTGTACCTACCAGTATTACAAAATCCACCTACACCTTATATCTAATTACATAGTACTGAGTCGGTTGCATTGGTTCTCCTGCGGATCTCTTCATTCCTGATTCGATCACATAGGCAAACTCCGAGCATAGCCCGAAGAATTGCCAAACATAAGTGGTAGTGGGAAAGGTACATTGCTCGCAGAACAGATGGCCGATAGGGCTGAAGGGTTCTGGAGTGGCGACCGCATACCGGAAGACATAGAGTGGGAAGGCCTCCCGCAAGGTGGACCGATGACCTTGTGAAAGCCGCGGGAATCCGCTGGATGTGGTAAGCACAAGCCCGGTTGAAGTGGAGGAGCTTGGGGGAGGCCTATGTTTAGCAGTGGACGTCTTTCGGCTGATGATATGTACTGTGACAAACTAGAATTAGTTAATCTAACTTCAGTTACAGTGTTCGATACTTGACCTTGACGTATCGCAGCAATCGTTCACACCCGCGGAGAGGTATCGCTACGTTAAAATGTATTGTCGATATGTTGTTAAGCTGGTATTTTTATTTATTTACTACAGTGCACAAAGTTGGTCAGCCCAATTTGCAACCTTTTTGACGTAGCCGTGAGGTGCACACTGTTGTACGTAGTTATTTATATTCACTTTTTTCATTATTACATTTTGTGTTTCACGAACTGTGTCCAAATAAACGATATTCTTTCTTTCTTTCAAAATAGGTGTCAAGCGTATGGACCGAGTTAGAAACACCATCCTGCGCTCCATAAGTTGTGGACGTTAGACTCAAAACAGCCAGGCTGAAGGGAGAGATTCGCAAAGGTCATCACTCACTGGACGTCTGAGGAAGGAAATCGCCGTCGATGATCTGATAGGGTCAATATGGCCAAAAAGGGGAGGCTTTTGCCCAACAGTGGGACACAATATAGGCTAACAAAAAAGATATTTACGCAAACTTTTAAGTAATCGATTAGAAATTGGGTGATATCTTCGGACAATCAGTAAAAGAAAAGAAATTAACGGCCTAGGCAAAGACTTAACTATAATAGACAGAAAAAAGATTTTCGCCCACAATGCTGCTATTACTGTAGTTCTAATCATTTTAGATCTAAAGAAAAAAAATCTTTTATTTCTAAAGGGATACCTTGAACAAGGCTATACTGATTACTGCTGCCAGACGTTAGTGCCCTGTCGTAACACAAGATTATTATGTAAGCCTATGAAACATGAAAGATGACACTATATCATACTCTGATTTTTAATTCATCATCATCATATCAGCCGAAAGACGCCCACTGCTGGACATAAGCCTCCCCCACAAGGGGAGCATTTGCCATAATCGCCACGCTTGGCAGGCCGGTTGGCGATCGCAGTATGGTGGTCAAATGCATAGAGAACGCTGCTGCCCATTCTCTAGTAAGACCCTTAGTCGCCTTCTACGACACCCACGGGAAGAAATGGGATGGTGCTATTCTTTTACGTCCGGCACCACACGGAACACGGAAAATATTGACGGATTTTTAATTAGTTGGAGCAAAATAACAGCCGTTACTATAGCATAACTGTCATGTTGATTTAAAAAAAATTGTCGACCGCAGCAGTCATTTTATTCCAGCTAATTAAAAATCAGAGTTTAGGTAATCTGTCGTCAAATAGTCTGTCACCATCTTCTCTTTCGGGATGTAAATCCCGAAAGAGAAGATGTAGCTATCTATTTTCAAATAGAGATACCGTGGCACACAGGCAACTGAGGGAACACGGGTGGGTTTTAGTCAGTAAAAGTCTGACACGCCCTCCTGCTCCACCAAGAGCGGAAGAAGTTATTTGACGATTACCCACACTAAAAAAAAAATTTTTACCCTTCCAATTTTAGCCCGCTCTCTAGCTTTATATACTGACCACGCCTAGATCCAACTAACACTCAGCTCCCAATACTGTTCGGGATGATTACAACTGTAGAGTTGCACTGTCCTATTTTCTTTATCAGTCCAGTTTCTATGTCATCACAAGCTGAAGTCGAAAACAGCCGAATATCTCCGATGTATAGAGCATATTCGATTTGATTTCGAACGCGGTCCCGCTAAGCAATCAGTTGGTAACCGTGTAACGTGCAGGCAGCGTGAAAGTTATTATTCAAAACAGTGCCGAGCGCTCGCACAAGCATACTCAGCCGAAAACTATTTTGTTCATTTAGCCTTAGTTGGCAGAGTTAGTTAGTATGTAAAAGTTAACTGGCGTTATTGGTTAAAATAGTCTCCATGGGTAATAATAGGTATGTGTATACGCATATATTATGTTCAGTGTACTTTGGACAATTAGCTGCACGACAGGAGCTATTTTTCCCTGTGCCACAGAGCACGGACACGCCTTGCCGCTGCTTGAGACAACACCGTAAAGTAAGAAAACTATACAGCTTCGGGTAATATGACCACATATGACAAAAAATATGCGACACTGCACGTATGGATATAGTAAACAAAATATTTTAGAAAATCTTAATTTTTTTTGAGCTGCATATATCGCTGACACGCACTGAGAGACAGAAATAGTATAGCTTTGTCTTTTTCTGTTACGTATAATAACTCTATACTATATCCCTTTCTTGTGGGGCATAAATGAAGCTACCCGCCGTCTATACTTTTCTTTGTCTAAGGGCAGCACTGTCAACACAGTCCATGCAAACCAAGTGTGTCAAGGTTACTCGCACTAACGTCACAAATAACGTAGATATAGTCACTGACGGCTTTCAATGGCCTAGATGACAAAAGTTATGCACTCAAAATTTTGGCGCCACGATTTTTGTTTGTTCTGCCGTCTCTAGACGCTGCTGATTCTGTGCTCTGTGGTACGTGCCAATACGAGACAAGAAAATTCAATTCTTCTAATCCTTACTATCCTTACCAATGTTATACAAGACAAAGTGACTTTTTTGTTTGTTACGTTTTCACGTCTTAATTATCCAACCGATCATAATGAAATGTTGCAAACACGTTGTTATTGGTACACAAAAGGACATAGGGTATCTATAACCCAGAAAAAAAGTACTTACTGTTTCCTAGAAATAGAAACACGCGAGCGCAACCGGAAGCAAAAGCTAGTTTACCAATAAATAAACCAAAACCCCATTGTTTAAGAAAGCAAAACTCCCATAACATTTTCAGAAAAACATAGGTCATGGCCCTATTTTAGCAAAACAATACTTCTAGCATCGGTAAATCATGAGCGTCTGAACTTTGCCTTACACGCCTACACACGCAAAAGCTTTCAGTTGGCTTTTACTGTTGATTTTTTTAATCTTAACATAAATGTGTGGGGATGTCAGAACCACGCTTTTAACGTAGCTGGTTGACATGTAAACCGACGGGAGTATGTTTTGTTTTATTTTCTAATAAATTGAATATACAAGAGGGCATCACAATAACACGCAAACTGCCACCATGATAAGAAAAGAAGCGTAAGAAGTAGAAACGTTTCAACATATGAAAAATAATGAGCTTTTCTATGAAACTAATATTTTAAAACCGACATTAGCCAAATCGGTCCAGCCGTTCTCGAGTTTTTGTGAGACTAACGAACGTCAATTCATTTTTACAAATATTTGCCAGCGGCTTCGCCCGAGTCGAGGTCGGAAATTATCCCATTGGAACGTACTATCGGGATAAAAAGTACCCTATGTGTCAATCCAGGTTATAAACTATCTGTGTGCCAAATTCCATTTAAATCCATTCAGTAGTTTTTGTGTGAAAGAGTAACAAACATCCATACATCCATCCTCACAAACTTTCACATTTATATTTATTTTATTTATTTATATTTATTTCAGGCACATTACCTATAACTTTGTTAGTATAATTACATTAATTTCTTAATACACAAACACAAACACATCAGGAACAAAAATAAATAAATAGGCACAGTATTCCCCAAGTTGTATTGTATTCAATACAACTATGAACAAAAAATCGGACCTCCCATACAAAATCAATAGTCAGCTGATAGATTTTGTATGGGAGGTCGGATTTTTTTTTTTATATTTTGACCCATGTTCTTTGGAGAAAGTTGTTCAATTTCACGGGTACTATCACCCAGAAAAATTTGGACAGTGACTAAAAAATCACCTTGTATATGTTATGTCATCTTCTGCACACACCTGGCAACAATACATGCACTGTGCACAGGTGCTCCATCAGATGGCCCTCAGTTTTGTTAGCAACAATGCTCAGGAGACTGCCGTCGCTGTCTCGCATCTGACGCACTAAAGAAGCGGATCTTTTACGCAAGACCGCAAAAAAGTCATCTGTGCGCGCTGCTGCGAACATCCCTGACGCGCTACAGAAACGTGGCAGTGACAGCAGTATCCGAAAGGCATTGTTGTATGCACACGCATTATATTAAGGTGAATCTAGTCCACATTTTTTCCATACAAACTTCGGGAGTGTATTACTCCACTGTTCGACAATGTACATCCAAAATTAAACATGGTATGGTTTTGTCTCATTATTAATATTGTCTGTACGGAAACAGAATACTAAAATAAAAAGCCATTAAAAAGTTAGGAGCCAAGAAAGATTCGTTTTTCTTGCTAATTTAACCTAACTTTGGGCGTGTTTAAGTAATAAAAGAAGTATAAAATCTGAAAAACTAAGTCGGTACCGACAAAGCGCAAATATCGAAAAGTTCAATAAACTTTATTGGTCATTGATTTATGCAGTTGCGTTTTCATAAAACCCGATCTTCCGAAGGACTGTTCTTAATTTTTTACGTGCCTGTTGTGCTATAAATGATCCTGCATCTCACACAATAATGTTGTACGTGTAGACTAGCGTCTAATTGCTCATCACTGATACTACCTCTGTCGGACACGATGCCTGGTGAGACAGCGTGCTTTTTAGCCAGGCCCATCAGTGAGTTCGAGCCCACGACTAGGTTCCCCTTAAGTAGGATATAATATTAGTAGGAAGTAGGATTTATTTGTCAAATGATAAGATAATGTTTATTTGCCAAAAATATTTCTTTACATTTCCTTATGGTCTACATTAATAACTGATTAAGCAAATAAAGTGATATTATCATATAACATTATTCAAGTCAATGAACTTCCGTTATTTCTAAGTTTCCCTTTACAAGAACTTTGTTATTTGATATTTTCCATCATGGAAGTCAGTCAGTTCGGCGTGGGCGCTAATCGATAAATGTTTTTCTACGTGGGTTTTTATCTTCAAACATAATACGCATGGCGCCAAGTTTTTTCATTTTGTTTAGTAAACTCTTTAAAAGAGTCTATTATGCTACAATGAAGATTTATTATGATAATACAAGGATTTTCCTGGTTAGTAACCAGGAAAATCGTTGTATTATCATAATAAATAACCGTGAATTAAGTAACTAGTGGTTACTACGTGTTTTTACTTGTTTAGACCATCAAAAAGCAGTGGTGGTCAAGTGGAGTCGATCCCAACTTACGAGTGAGCGAGTGAGTGTGTTGTGAGTTTAAAACCAGGTAGGCATTTTTTTTACTTAATTTTAACGCCACTGCTCTTAAACCGGTGCAAGAAATCATAGGGGGGAAATCGGCATGGCCTGGGAACCATAAATATGACGACACACTCCCATCACAGAGAGGAGGCGTGTTTGCCAGCAGTGGGAATATCATTGGCTGATTGTGATGTGACCTCTCTTATAGATAGTTGAATTGAAAATACCATTTTACGTCGGACAACATCATCAATGATTTGGGGTCTGCGTTGCACTGTCTTCTTCCCCACATCACAAGTAGTCGTCATGCTAGATTTCACTCTCTTTCAAGCCATATATATATCTTCGGCTCACAAAAATAGAATGTGCGCAGGAGCTCCACGACCCGATCCCACCATCGCCCTTTTACTACTGGACTACCAGACGCACTGCAGGGTACCAGTGGCGAAGCTACAATTTTTATTAGAGGGAAGCCGAAGAAAAAATTGTTCAGTTCTCATAAACTCTAGTTAACGTCAAAGTTCATTAATTCCTTTACTTTTTCTAAATTTACCGACAGCTATGGTCGGAATTCTTGGTTTAGACATAAAAAAATATTTTGTAATCTTTTATGATGTTTTAAGCTAGTATGAAATATCTGTGTTGGCGACTACAAGAAGAACTGATTAATAATTAAGAGTTTGATTAAACAATAAAAACCATTTTCTTATAGGTAAAATAGATAGGTAATTCGTTGTTACATTCTTAAGCATAGGGATAGTTTTCATCTCCCATAGTTAATAATAAGTTTTATCAATACCTAATGTAGCTATAAACCAATCAATAAGAAACGTAGTTAGCACCCCACACATCCTCAAAAGGTAAATAAATATCTAAACTAATGGTATCACCCATAAAACAGGTTCTAACTCGACAAAAACACACAGGTAAAACATTAACAGGCACCTACACACACATACGCAACAAATGGTATCGCCCTCGAGCAAGCAAAAACTTGTCCGAACAGGTCTAAACCTGTCGAGAATTAGACTCATGCTTGACCAAAATATCCCGGCCTTTCTTATTGTTGATTGGTTTAGAAGCAATAAATATAAATAATTATCAGTGGGCCTACCCGCTACTTGTACCCTAGTAGAAAACTACTTAAGAAAAATTGAAATGTAAAACGAGTTAGTATTCCATAAGTGCGCGGCTTAATAAATGAAAAGTGTATGTAATAAGGTGTTTCAATAAGAATCCCCTACAATCTGTAACGTGATTTGATACACGCACATGTGTTACATATTGTTTGGTAATAGTAGACACTAAGAAGAGAGTTTTTCCAAAGGGAAGTCGATAGGAATCGGGTTGTATGGACCCTGCGCCCCTGCAGGGTACCATCCGCACTTGGTTGATATCCCGACCAGTCGTACTAAGCGCTACTCCTCCACATTTATTATGCGCACAGCCAAAGTGTGGAACTCTCTGCCTGCGTCTGTGTTCCCTTCCACATTTAACCCGTCTACCTTCCAAACAAGAGTGAACAGGCATTTTCTGGGCATGCTCGATCCATCATAGACCTTATCAATCGCTTTCCATCAGGTGTGAACGAAAGGTCAAGAGCAGGCACATTTGGTAATAAAAAAATAAAAATATATTATCCTTCCATATATTATTATCTCCTTTATTCCAACATAAACACATATAAATTACATTTTTAAATATTAGAATATAAAATATATAAAAACATTTAAAAATATAAAAAATAGTAGCCCACCGGTATCGGGAACAGGGTCCAAGCTACCGGCGGTCAGGGCTCCAGAGAGAGGAACCTCCTAACAATACGGGCCGTGTCCAGGAGTACCGCTTTCTGGATCAAGCCCTTGACCCAGCTGCCCAACGAGAGCCTCCTTAGGTGTTGGTCGAGGCTCTTAGCTATCAAGCCATTGGCTGTGACGACTATCGGTACAATGATCGCAGAGTCCACATCCCACATGTCGACAACCTCGCGAGCCAAGTCAAGATACTTGATTTGTTTATCTTTCTCGGCTTTCACGAGGTTCTCGTCATGCGGGACCGTAATATCAACGATCATTGCACGCCGCTCCAGTCGATCCACCACCACTATATCAGGCTTATTGGCAACAATAGTCCTGTCAGTGATGATGGATCGATCCCAGTACAGTGTGACATGTCCATTTTCGAGAACTGGGTCGGGCACATACCTGTAGTACGGCACTTCTGATTCCACAAGGCTGTATTTCAGAGCCAGTTGCTGGTGGATAATCCTGGCTACAAGGTTGTGTCTATGCAAGTACTCCTCGTTAGCTAGACGATATATTATTATTATTATTGACTAGCTACGTCCCGCGGTTCCATTCGCATACGTCTCGACCTCGTAGTAACATCGGTTTAAAAAGTATCTGTCTTAATCCAGGTCATGGTCTACTTAAGTGCCAAACTTCATCTAAATCCATTCAACCGTTCCAGCGTGACAGCGTAACAAACAAACAAACATACAAAAATAAATCAAATCTTTTCTCTTAATAATATTAGTGTATTTAGTTATTTATATATTTACTTGCGTAAAACATGGTATAAAAGGTCTTACAGTACAAAAATAGAGCCGACACGTTTTGCCAAGATTAAACACAGCATGCAAATATTTGTAATAACAATTTCCTTAACAAAATTATATTACAACACTATTTTCGTTCCAGGAATTGTTTTGTACTATATATATAAGTTGTTATCAATTAACCATTCACACAATTTATTTTTAAAACCATATCTCGAGTTTAACATTTTCAGATTACTAGGTACCTAGTTTGTTATAATTTTTATTTAGATAAGTATAGGTACCTAATATATTTTTCCTATGTCGTCATAGTGTAGGTACCTACTATATAAATAGGCCATACAAATAATTGTTTCTAACGGGAACTGAATCAAAGCTCTCTTGGTTACCCAAACATGGACTAATGATGTAATTTATATGCTGAATACAAACGTAATACTTTCATTTCCAGAGTACGAGTTTTGTAATAATAATTAAATTAATGAAATGTTGTGGAAGTAATATTCCGTCATGATTTTACTTGTTACTGTAAACAACATAATATTCGTTACAATAAAATTTATTGTAACTAATATTATGTGGAAAGTTGAAGAGTGAAAAGAAATAAGAATAATTAATTTTTGGGGAGTTTGTTGCGCCACTTCTTCTTCCCAGCTTAAGCACTAGGAAGTGGTGAATGGCGGGCGTTTTGGGGGACTGTCTTATGTAATTTTGACATTCGAAAAGTGCTGATTCTCAGCTTAATTTGAATAAATGACTTTTGATTTTGATTTTAATATTAATTATTCTTATCTCTTTCCACCGTCGATAGGTCAAACACAATTAGGTTAATAAGGGCTCTTATATTCAGCATTGTACATTAACTGGTAGTTATCAAGGAACGACCTTGGTAAAGTCCTATTATAAAACTTTGATTTAACCTCCCTACCTATCATAAACCCTTGGCTGTAATAAAACAGAACTGAACGTCTGTCATTAAGTCATTACACACCAAACTGTAGTAAAGGAGGAAATAAAACGTGTTCCATTGTGAAGGCCATGAGGCGAGGACATGGAAACTAGAAAACAATTACACAGAATAGGAAATGTTTTAATTGCTGTACTTGAAGCAGGAAAGACAACCATATTGTGACACAATTTAAAACATTTGAATTGCCTGGCTTTTGTGTATAGTTGTAGCACTACCATTATATTCCTTCGAAAAACAACAAAAAGCTTGGCTTCTCCAAATTAACTTTTATACATTAAGAGCGTTCATTCCACGCGGGCTTTCGCTGGGTGTGGGAAGCACAAGACCGGTCGAAGTGGAGGAGCCTAGGAGAGGTCTATGTCCAGCAGTGGACGTCTTTCGGCTGAAATGATGACTAACAGTAGAAATCGCTTTCATTTTGACTATTAAACAATATTCATTGCGTTATTTACAAGCACCAGACGAATTTCTCGAACGTATGAAGCAGTAGCCTTCAAAGTGATTAAGATTCTGATTGACATTGATTATATATCCTAACTAGCTTTTGCCATCGGCTTCGCCCACGTTGAGGTCGGAACTTATCCCACACGAACTTACTACCAGGATAAAAAGTATATTTTATGTTAATCCAGGTTATAAACTATCTGTGTGCTAAATTTCATCCAAATCCGTTCAGCCATTTTAGCGTGATTGAGTCACAAACGTCCAAACTTGCACATTTATTAATATTATAAATAAATGTGAAAGTTTGGAAGTTTGTTAGGATAGTCGGATATCTTAGATTCAAACTAAGGGACAAAGCAAACACAAATACGCTGTGTTTACCCACTAGATCCTGTTTAATTTTGTTCAGATTCGATAAAAGAGTCTTTATAACAAATATATGGATTATAAAACATCGATAAAACACAGCAGGAAAATCGATAGCCACCCTTAAATCTACCGAGAAATAGAAACGGGAAAACAGCTTGTTCAATCGCCAAACATTCGCAATACACTAACACAACTAACTACTACTACTACTATAACTTGCATGCTCTGTATGTGTACTCATGTTTCCACAAATAAAGAATCTTGTATCTTGTATCTTGTACACACAAATAACACGACTGAAATGAAAAGCACACACACTCACACATGCGTATTTTTCTTTCATTCGGAAAATCTGAATGTATATAAATCAATACGCCTACGAGTAAAATGTATCTAGGTACACTGTACAGTCAAACAAGGAGATAAGTATACAGGCAGCTGACTTGCAACTAATTTTAAACAATAAATAGCGAATTTACAAATTAGGTATAACATAACTTATCATCATACGTATTATAAAGTACATCCACATTTTGCCAGTTTTGTTTAAGTCCCATGTAATAGGGGGCGAGCCTATTGCCAGCAAACTGGTACTAATCTAGAATCCGGGCTAATAATGAGACAATCCGGATGGAAACCAATAACGCTTTGCCCGATCCGGGAATCTAACTCGAAGACCTTATGCTCAGAAGTAGCGCTTGCGACCACAAGATTAATGAGTCAGTATCAGTTTACTGAGTAGTGAAGTATCCTGCCCTTACACGGTACTTTGAATTATCTGTCTGCCAATTTCATCTAAATCTGTTGGACCGTTTTTGCGTGATTGCGTGCCAAATATCGTAACTTACAAACTTTCGCTTTTTATAATATTAGCAGGATCGCTCTGCAGTGCACTTAAACATTGATTAAGAATTGGAATATTAACACTGTATTATGTGTTATTAATGGTCCAATATTACGCTATTTTGATTAATAGTTATTTGCGAAGTGTAAATGTAATTAAAGGATCCTTTTAACAGGTTTACTGTCCGTGAAACCGTCGCACTTCACAATATAGTGATAGGCATTAAAAATATTACACACACAAAAACAATTAATATTGTCAGTGTCGCGGAAATATAAGTCCCTATTTTCGCCTGTATAACTAACTATTTAGTCGACTGTACGTTGGTACTATAAGCCGGAGGGAATAAAACACGTTGAGTGTTTGCTTAGGACAGCACGGAGTAAGTTATTTTCTATTTACTGATAGGCTCCAGCTTGGTACTTGTCACACCCATGCTCCATTAAGAAATGCTAACACACACAGAAGTTCTCTGTGAACTGAAATTTCTGTGTTTGTTGCTCTGAAAATTGTTTGATGTTGTTAAACTATCGTACCCCTCGCTTATTTATGTTAATGGGCCATTAACTAACAAACAATTTAGGGGGCAGTATATTATCTTGGTGGATAGTAAAAAGGTACTCGTTACACTTCATTAGGCTTTTAAAATAATCATTAGACTCGTATCTGTTGTAGTTTTCCGGTAGCCCAACATAACTTACCTATTTTTAGATATACGATCCTAATTCGGCCACTTCAACATGTTCATCATCATCAGCCTACAGCAGGCATTTGGAGAGGCCTATATCCAGCAGTGGACCTGCTGGACATAGGCCTCTCCAATTGCACGCCATTCAGCTCGATTATCGGCAACTCCCATCCAGATGCTACCAGCCACTCTGCGCTGTAATCGTCGCAGCACCAAGCTTGAGGGCACCTTAAGTTTACCAATTCGCGGTCTCCACTCAAGAACACGTCAACCCCAACGGTCATAGGTTCTACGATTAATATGGCCGGCCCATTGTCACTTCAGCTTGCTTATTCTGATATCGACAGCTTTGCTCAACTTGTTATCAAAACCTCAACGTTGAATGTATTTCATGCATTCGACAACAATAAGAATTTACCTAAATGAATAAATCAGTGCGGCAAGATCTGATCAGATAGTTATCAAGACAAGTAAACTTCAAAAGACCGTATATATGCATCAATACGAGTCTTCGTTCTTATTTTGCATGTCTCATACATAATCAATAATTTAAACTTGTAACCATACGCAGAAGCTGTTGGTGTACCTTGATAAATAAATAAATAAATAAATAAATAAATAAATAAATAAATAAATAAATAAATAAATAAATAAATAAATAAATAAATAAATAAATAAATAACCACCACGGCTTTTCGAGGATATACAGTACTACTCTAAATAACTTTACAAACCGTCTAGACTTATCGCTTAAGTGATTGATGTCGGAATTCCGAGAGGCTCTCACATGTTGCTAAGTTGGCGCTCGAGTGAACCACACAGCCGTAAGGCAAACAAGACTTTAGGCTTAGTTCACCCTGAGGGAATTATAAATATAGTAGGTATTCTAAATAAATCAGTTTCGTCGAGGTAACTACGTCATCGAAGTATCGGAAAGACCCACGAGATAACGAGCAATCTAGTCAAAATAAACGAAAAGTCTAAGTATCTAAGTATTGATAAGCGAGCTGTTGTGAACCAATGGAAGCATGAAAGCTTAAAAAAAAAACGTTTCATAATACGATAACACGACGATGTATCTGCACCTTAGCTGCGTAATACACAGAATTAGAATTTTAAAACCTAATTTATTGCTCCATATGTTCGAAAAACTGGTATTCAGCTGCATCCGGTTAGACTGGAAGCCGACCCCAACATGGTTGGGAAAAGGCTAGGCAGATGATGATGTTCGAAAAATAAAATTCTCACCAACGTAAATAACGTAATTAATGTTGTTGAACTGTCAAAATGAAAGCCAAGTCTACTGTTAGTGTGTTACGTAATTAAAACGCTAGTCTGTATGCAAGATTATGCAAAAATGCAAGTACCTACCTAACTACCCTTAAATTATGTGGTAAAGTTTCTTCTAGAAACTAAAAAAACATTTAATTCACTAATGATGGAATAGCCTATTATAAGTTTATTTACCTATAGTGTTGTAAGAAAAAGCAATTGATTTCTCAATAATACTATAACCGTCGAACAGCGTACAATTTACATCGTATACACTAGGACATAATTCAGCTTCGGTCAATTACGTCACTACTAAATTCCAACGTCTACATTCTACGAGGTTTTATTCCTTGGAAACTGTACCAATTTGGGCCCAAATTGGACAAACGGCTGAGGAAATAATAATGTTAATTAACGGGAAAAACAAAGGAAACGTTCCTTTCCGTCGCTCGCTGAAGTTTATGACTGTGACTGTACATGTGTTTGGGGACTTTATGGGAATGTACACGTGTTTTTGTTATGCCTACGGATGTTATGTTTAGAATTTACACGTTGTATATGCAGAATATCATTGTTGCCAGAATGTTTTATTTTTTAACAAAAGCTTTACTGCGGAAATATGTAAAGATCATTCGTTTCCCTACAAAGTTGAGTTGGAAGGTGCTGATCCACGCGTCATGTTCGTGAACGGACGCCGTCAGTTGAGACTGGACATCTGGACATCTCCTCACTTATTTTTAATGTTATATTTGGAATCGTATCTTCATTGTTTTACATTGTCCTCACATATAGAAGCAAAAAGAAATTACGAAATTCCAGGATTTTGTCATTTCTTTCTTGACCGCTCTTCTCCATAGAGAACTGAAAATAGCTTCAATTGTCTGACTAACTGACTGACTTTTTGATAGTTCAAAAATGCCTTAAATAAATACTTTGAGTTTGATTTGGTACCTACGTCACGAAAAAATAGTAAAAACAAGCTAAGCTAAAGTTTAAAAATATGTAAGTATTATAAAATGCATGGCAAGAAAACTTGCTTTTTCGCGACAGCAAATCCATCGCAGACGAAGGAGAATCGATAGAAACCGTATTTGACAAAATCAGGTGTGGTACGACACGGAACAGAACATCCATACATTGGTAAGTATACAGGATACAATTTTGATCAGTGCGCAAACTGTAACCATGAATTTCAGGATTTGATTCTAGAGCCCTAACGTAGAGGTTTGTCACCGATTATTTAAAAAAATAAGCTGTTCTTCACTTTGACCGCGTATCGTTATTTTTATGTAGTCGCATTTACTAATCCCATTGCATCCATAACTGAAGGCCGATTCTCGTATTTACAAACGTTCAAAATCTAGTCGTAGTCTAATCTTAGCGACAATCAAATGTCAAAAATCTGTAGAAACTGAAGGTATTTTGGACAGATTGAGACAGATCAGAGTGAACGTTAAAAAAAGAACGGCAAAATTACGAGAATTGCCCCTGTGATCGTTAATGTCGCCAACTAAACGCAAGAATTTGACGGGAAATACTAACTCATTCTGGTACTTTTACCAACAAACACTTTTTACTAATTAAAAAGGTCAATCACTCGTGCGCAAAGGTGTGAAGGTTACTCTGCTAATGGCAAAGATAAGGTATTGTACCTACCGACCAATAACGATCGGTTAGTTATGAGGAATCGAGTTGGGTTACGGAAGTGACCTTAGAATACTTCCCTGTAAAGTTATGAACACGCATGGGGCTCGTTCATGTTCATTGCCAATCAGGCTTTACCGTAACCCTTAGTTTTGTATATATAGAGCCGTAACATGAAACCATAGTCCATAAATTGTGGTCACTAGAGTGCGTAATTAATTGCATAGAGTGTACTAGACTATAAATGTAATAGGCAGATGTTACAGTGTATTGAATTAACAGTGGTTTGAGTACGGAGGCGTAGGGATTACTTAATATTGATGCTTATAATATGAGAACATGTTGGAATACGGTCTTCTATTTCTAAAAGTCTTGTTATTATAGTGTTCTTGTATGAAGGAGTCTGTACAAGTGTTTAGTATAGCTAGGTTCAAGAGGCATCTAAGTGCTTGCGCTATTGATCCAGCAGGTTGGAAGAGGTTCGCTTCAAACAAGTCGTCTTGGCGCTCCACTGTTTACAAAAATTTAGAAATTTTCGAAAAAATACACTTCGATACACTAACTGAAAAACATTAAATACGTAAAGAGATACCTAGGCCCTCCTGTACCTATTCCTATAACTCTGCCGGCCAACTCTATTGCATCAGTTGTGACAGGGTGTTTAAAACAAAACTCAGTCTGGCGAGTCATATTATATACGCCAGGAAATAGTAACTGCAAAGGGTCGCCGTTATCGAAATCTATAAGGAGGACTATACAGCAGGGTAATTTTTTTACCAGTGCGCAAACTGTAACTATGAATTCAGCATATCATTCTAGACTCCTAGCGTGGAAATTTTTCGTTGGTTTTACAAAAAACAAATCAGCTGTTTCATACAAAAGTGCAATACCTACGCGGTCAAAATGTATGGAACAGCTGATTTTTTTTTATATAACCGACGAAAAATTTCTACTCTAGGGGGTCTAAAATGATATGATGAATTCATGGTTACAGTTTGCGCACTGGTTAAATTTTTTATCCTGTGTATATACCTAGGTAGATACTATTTACCGCATGTAATAGCTTTTGCCCGTGACTTTGACTGCGTGAAATTTCTTGTTCCCTCGACCGGGGTGGGTCGCATGAGCATCACATGGCCTGCCTGCGCTGTTTTCTCGTTTTCCCTCTTTTTTTGGTTGGCTCCTAAAACTCCTAGCGTGTTAAATAATCTTTACACTTCCTCATCAATTCGGCTATGTTGGGTATTTTTTATTTTACAAAACAATTCAATTTATGGTTTTTACAATTTTGCTCGCCAAACTTTGCAGTTTCATGGCGAGAAGCGCTTGTTGTTTAATAAATTTTCAATGTTATTTTAAACTTATAAGAAGCCAACCTTAAATGAAACTATTAACTTGTTACGAAACATATAAATAATTATAAGGTTCGAAGTGATTTCATTTCTCGATAGCGGCTGAATCCTCGTTATCGAGAAATAAACTCCTTAGTTTCGACTTTAGAATACCTTCACTGAGCTTAGGGGTTTCTCTCAACAAATTTATTTTATTAAATACTTTTGGTACTAAATATCTGGGTATTTTAGTAATCACGATTGCAACACCAACATCAAAATGTAAATTTTTAAGTGATCTGTGGCTACACTTCCCTTCCAACTGTGACACGGGTCCAATACAGATGTAAAGTTAAATACTCCGCCTTTTCATTTATTTTTCCTCGAAACCAACGCTACCAGCACCTATCAGCAACCACCACCTATTACACCGCTGCACAGGCTATCAAATTCAAAACGAATTTTCCAAATCTGACTGGTAGTTACAGAGATTAGCGCGTTCAAACTTATTAGTACAGAGGCCTTAGTGTGAGTTTAATTTTACCATCTCGATCAAACGCATCGAGCGCGTTTGGCGCTCCGATTGGCCCTGGATTGATAACGGACCAATCGGAGCGCCGAACGCGCTCGATGCGTTTGATCGAGACAATACGGATTTTTATAAGTAGCCACAATGCTGAAAAATCATGATTATAGTTGAGATAAGGCTGATTATAAAGATGGCTTACTCATTTAATTCAACAATTAAAATGATAAACGGTTAAAGTTGTATTAGTGTACCACTTGTTTTGTGATTGAGCCTGGATTCTTGGTCTTGGTCACATAAATCATGGGTAAGACCATACAATCTTTCTACATGGGCTGATATAATAATTTAATTAAAAACCAACTTGCTTTTCGAACATATATAAAAAAGTCTCTTACAATTTTATCCGATAGTGAGATTACAATACATTTTGTCATTTTATTTCAGTCTGTACTGAAAAGTAACTGGAGCGTAATAATTCAAAATTTAAAACTCGTACTCATTTAAATAAACATGATTGAGCTCTGAATTCCAGGTACGACCTGAAAGTATGAATGAATAAAATCTGTGTATAACCAGTTTCACAATATTGTGCATTATTTAACGTGAGTCTTTTGTTTTATTAATGTTTTATCGTGTGTGATTTATGCGTAGTTCTCCTGTGTGCATTTATTTGATAACAATGGCGCTTTATTAATTGTATGTTTATATGTACAAGCTTTTGGCAGGGATAAATGTATCCTATGTATTAATCCAGGTTATAATCTATCTGGGTACCAAATTTCATTCAAATCCGTTCAGTCATTTTAGCGTGATTGAATAACAAACATCTAAAGGTACAAACTTTCAAATTATAAAATTAGTAGGGTACCTGTCGCGATAAAAGTAGGTATGAAATAATAATATGTATTTTGACAATTCACCTGAAACGCTCATGAATATTCAACTTGTTGGAATAGAAGTTAAATTCTGTCAAAATTTAATTACTCATAGAATTGTCATTAAGGTGAACCTAGTCCACATTTTTCCCATACAAACTTCGGGAGAGTATTACTCCACTGTTGGACAATGTACATCAAAAATTAACATGGTATGGGTTTGTCTCATTATTATTATTGTCTGTACGGAAACAGAATACTAAAATAAAAAGCCATTAAAAAGTTAGGAGCCAACAAAGATTCGTTTTTCTTGTTAATTTAACCTAACTTTGGGCGTGTTTAAGTAATAAAAGAAGTGTAAAATCTGAAAAACTAGGTCGGTATAGACAAAGCTCAAATATTTAAAAATTCAATAAATTTTATTGGTCATTGATTTATGCAGTGGTTTTTTCATAAAACCCGATCTTCCGAAGGACTGTTCTTAATTTTTTGCGCACCTGTTGTACTATAAATGATCCTGCATCTCACACAATAATGTTGTACATATAGACTAGCGTCTAACTGCTTATCACTGGTACTACCTCTGTCGGACACGATGCCTGGTGAGACAGCGTGCTTTTTAGCCAGGCCCATCAGTGAGTTTGAGCCCGCGACTAGGTTCCCCTTAAGTACTAAATGCCACCTTATACTAACAAATCTTAAGTTGTACCTATACCTCATGCTCCGCCCAAATAATTTTGAGGTCGGCTTCCCGTCTGACCGGAGCTGAATACCAGTGTTTCACGTGAAGCGACTGCCTATCTGACCTCCACAACTCAGCTACTTGGTAAGATTCGTTGTCAATTTTCGGGCTTCTGACGACCCGTAACTACTATCAAACATGCTTTCCGAGGTACGGAGAGGGCTCGGTATGTAAAGATGGTCACCCATCTACGGACTGACCTCGGCAAGCGTAGCTTAACCTATGCACCCAAAATGGTTTAACTTTATAACCTACTCTTATTTCTACTCCACTTGCATTTACCGACACAAATGCGACAGACACAAAGATCCAGGACCTTTGTTCCTTCGTCAAAGAAAAAAGGACTTTAGCTCTGCCCTGGTACAGTCACTTTTAAAATTATTTCAAGTTTAAGAGCTGTCATTAAATCATTTTGGCACACTGGACCCTACTCGATTGTTTCAATTGCTGCGGATGACCGTACAGACGTCATATATTCAGACACGGACATACATAGTAGTTTATAAAGAGGGATATGTATAACTCTTTGTATACTGCCAGCTATGTTTGTATTGTTGTGTACTAAAAGAATCCTGATAGTGAATAAAGAGGCTTCTTACAACTACATAAGTGGGTACTGGAATATTTTCCTATTCAAGTGTCCACTAGAAATAATGATTATGTAAACCGAATTACCTTATGCCAGATCTCCAAGAGTCTATTTAAAAAGACACAATCCCACTGAAACGCACTGTCCACACACACAAATAACAGTTAAGTTATAGTACACCGCATACGCCCAATATCACTGTTAACCAGTTCCTATCACTTCCACCTATCATATCACTCCGTACATTATTACGTAACACTCGCCCTAAAAGCACTTTTACGTGGCACAGCGGAAAAATCAACCATTATATTTTATAGCGAAATGCACTCTCGGATCGCGAAAACGTTACACAGAGTTTCAAGTTTTTTTCGAATGTCAAATTTATCTGCGCAGAACGTCGCACGACTGTCCAGGCCCCTTCGCTTGATCATATTCTATTATCATTTGATAGGCCACCTCCGTTTAGGACCGAGTCGTCGTGCGAGGAAGTGTCGGATCGTTTTGTCGTTGATAACTCGATTCACGTGTCGACAGGGAATTGCCATTCAATGTGTGAGTCGGTGAACTCGTCATTAAACAGCATTATGTTGACGTAAAACATTTGAACAAAACAAAGAAACTGACACGCAAAACAATTTAGTTAATTTATTTTACTCACGTCTCGACCTTTCTTTCACTTAAGGCTCTCTCATCACAGAGCCTTCTTCCGGCTACACACATAATTGTGACTTAATTGGCAGGCTATAATTCCATTGTGCGTCCACTACGAAGCAATCTGTGTTCAAATCACATTGATACAAGATTGGATCACGTATACGATCATGATTACAAATGTTTGCCGCGCAAATAGCACGCGTGTGTGCATTTTGCAATCGTTGTAATTAGATAACGTTATGTAGTTTTGACGCGCAATTTTTTCAGCAGGATGGTGTGACAAACAAAACGCATGGATTTATTGAAATGTAGACGACATGATTTTGATGTGAGTTAAAGTAATAAAAAGTTATTAGCGATATGAGTTTATTTATTTACATACCTTTCCTTTATTTTACACCTTAAAAATACTTGACAAAAAAATTATCGAATACTACAAAATGTACAATGCAAGGCGACCTTGGACAGACAGCGATTTGCTTGGACACAAAATGGGGCTGTCTTTGGTGCAAATAATAAATACACAATAAACTCAAATAGATTCATAAATATATAAGTACATATGCTAAATAATAGATACATAAATACATACATAGCAACGAAAATAAAATAATGAAGACCGTAAATAATTACAGTTAGGGACGTGAACTTAATAGTTATGTTACAGGCAGTGTAATTCAGATTTTTAAAAGCCGAAAATATTTCTTATTTCATGATTTAATATAATTTTATTCCCAGAAAATGGAATTAAAAAAAAAATGTTTGAAGTTAAAGCTCTACGCAGTTAAGATTTTTATATACACAGGTACTAACACATACCTCTTAAAAAAGCTGAGAACTTACAAAGCACCTATTTTAAAAGAATTATGTAATCTAAATGCTAAACTGTACCTTGTTCCTAGAACAAAGTATATATTTGAGAGGTTAAATTACAAAAGTAAACCTTACACATAGGTGTCTTTTTGAGCCCCTACAACTGTACATTAAATTAGACGGGCACTCTGAGAGCCATTGTCTTTCGTACCAAAATAACCACATCAGATTTCAGACGGACATTCTACGGAAAAACTTGCCTTACTGTATAATTCTTCTGGTATAATTTCGAAACAAATAAGATGGAATTGTTTTATTATTATCATCAAACTTACTTGTTTTTTTTTTTGAGAGTGGGAAATCGTCAAAATAACTTTTCCCGCTCTGGGTGGAGCAGGAGGGCGTGTCAGACTTTTACTGACTAAAACCCACCCGTGTTCCCTCAGTTGCCTGTGTGCCAGGGGCCACGGTAACTTGTTCGAACAACCCGCACCCCAGGCAGGCATCGGGCCTTGCGGACCCCATCAGTTGGTGCTGACATCTCTTTGAGGTGCGCGTAGAACACAACGCGCCGTCGACCCGGGCTTGATCCTTACCGGACAGCGAGCTTCACATTACTCGCCGTCCGCAAGCTCGCGCCTACGGTGGCCGGGAATCAGCCTGGGAACTTACTTGCTTGTGATAATACCTAATGTTATCAAAATCATCATTAGCCCTTTCCCAACTATGTTGGGGTCGGCTTCCAGTCTAACCGGATGCAGCTGAATATTAGTATTTTACATGGAGCGACTGCCTCTGACCTCCACAACTCAGTAACTGGGTAAAAAGATACCCCTTGGTAAGACTAGCTTTCAGACTTACTGACAACTCGTAGCGACTATCAAAGATCCACGTATGACAGCCGAGACCAGCGGGAACGGTTAGACGTGTTTTCCGAGGCACTGAGGAGTTTGGGTATGTTAAGATGGTCACGCATCCACGGCCCAAATGCGGCAAGCCAATCGACACGTGTGGCTGTTATTACTGAGATTACAGAGATAAAGTAAACAAATGATAATGGGGCTTAAAAGTGTAAGAAGTTTTGTCTAAGGTATTAAATCATCATATCAGCCGAAAGACGTCCACTGATGGACATAAGCCTCCTCCAAAAGGGGGGGGGGGGATTTGCCATAATCGTCACACTTGGCAGGCGGGTTGGCAATCGCAGTATAGTGGTCAAATGCATAGAAAACGCCGGTGCCCATTCGCTAGTAGGTCCTTTAGTCGCCTTCTACGACACCCACGGGAAGAAATGGGATGGTGCTATTCGTTTACATCCGGCACCACACGGAACAGGTATTAAATAACTTGATAAAATTGTTACATTTACTATTTTATAGAAAGCATTGCCATTTAGTGTAGCAGCTGCCAGTCTTCCGGGCACGTTTCCGGATGACAGCGATGCGGACGAGTCGTCGTTGCGTGAGGCGAGAAAAGCCTGACTGTCTTTTTGAATTTGAATTTAGTTAGTAATAATTTTCCGTCTTATATAAAAAAGTTGCTCGAGTTAAGCGACGTTTTAAAGTCAAAAACGTATGCTTAATCAGACGCTAATCATTGCAACGTTTATAAATATGGGGGTAAATATAGTACCAAGTGTAAATAGTTCATTGTTTCACCCTTTTATTGTTTATTTATATAAACTGATTTTGGAACAATGTGCGGTATTTTGTTTGGTTTCATTTGCCGTAACGTAAAATATTTATAGATAATCCTGATAGGCAACAGTCTCTCTAGAAATTCCCAAGATTAATGTCATTTCCATCACGCTTAGCAAACGACTTGACAACCACAGAGTAATGTCATTACACAGAGACGGATTCCGGCATTTTCCGGATATACAGAACAAATAATATAGCTTTGCAAGAATTGAAGCTATGGACTTCTGTTGACTGTGCTATATACATATATGTATGTACAGTTGCAAAGTATGCTCTTTGTGCATCGTAGTATAAAATTTAACTTTTATTTTGTAGACGTAAAAGAAGATTGCTTTTGTCCAGTATTCAATAATACTTTTGCAGATACTGAAAATTGTATCCGACAAAATGAAACGTTATAAACATTTTTCATCCACTAGGAGTTCAGTTCGTCCAACTACTTTTAAACTAAACTACAGACACTAAACTAAACTAAAACTAACACTAAAAACTTTCCTCTGTATTTTATTTGCTGTTTCAATCTTTTGTAGCTCAAAATGGACGGTCCCTGGACACTATGTTATTTTTCAATGACTACAGAAAATATAGAATAAATTTTAATTTACTGGCACGTGTAGCTTAGAGAGTCTTTGTTCTAGCATAGTAATTAAAGACCGGTAATTGAGTTTAGAAACCGTTCAAGGTCCTACATACCGAATCAAAAATGGTCGGATTTTACTAATGTGTCGTAAAAGCTACATTTTATTTTTAACTAACAACGCCAAAGTAGCCTTTTCAGCAACCTAATTGCATGACATCCATATAAAACATTTTGAAGGATATCCATTGCTTCATATGTTCTAAAAATATTTCTGCTCAACAACGTAAAAAACGCAATGAATATCGTTGAACCGTCAAAATAAAAGCCATTCCTACTTGTGTGTTACGCAATTATCACGCAGTTAACTTTAAGCAGAGTTCAATAACTTATGCCGAGAGAGCTTTCCATTTAGATCATTCACAAAAACAATTATTTTCTAAAATTAGACCTGCCACATAGTCTGGATAGACGATCCAGCATCCTCAAGAAAAACACAAACCCTCTCGCTTCTCGCTATAATTTGAATATAAATAAACCGTAAAGTTAGTCGTTTGAGCCGAACCTTAGCAACGTCGACGGTAAGTAGTATCGGATAATTTTAGAGATGTAGAGTGGAGGTCGGGCGGTATCGATCGCGAGGGAACATGCGGGCTCGAGTCCCGCCATCGCCACGACTCGGCGAGGTACCGCTATATTCTTACCTTGAACCTCGCTACGTAATAAAGACGTAGATGGATAATGGGAACTCGGTACGTCACTATTCTAGATTTTTGTTACGTTTTTTGGGAAGAACAATGTTGTGTAGTACAAGTTTGTCTAAGTAACGATGGCAATATTGGGTAGTTTGTTCGTAAGTTTGTATGTAGAGGGGGTAGACACTGGCACCACCAGTCGGGTTCTAAAAACTGTTTTTACATTTTAAAGCCCAATTTTTAAGGAAGGTTGTAATCTACTTATCATCGCGCTACGACCCTAAAGAGGTGAGTAAAAAGAAAAAGTCAGAAATAACTCTAAGTAAAAACGCTATAAGCTAGGCTATATAATAGGCTATATTTTATGCTAAAACAAGAAATTTCACGCATTTCCCGGGACTTGCGGGAAATAGGTAGTAGATAATATTTTTAGTAGGTAAAGGTAATTTTTTACCCTGTAATTTGTTAGTTAGTGATGACATTCGGTAAGATCACTTTGAGAACAACTACGAGTTTCTTCTGTGACTTTTGTAAATTAAAAAATATAATTTTATATTAACAGCTTCATCCAAATACTTATACTTAGTATACTTACTGAAAGACGCGATTTATCAATTAATAAAAAGGTGGTAGGTTCCTGACAGGCTAGAAAGCAGCAATTCCACAGGGTAAGCTTGCTTGACTTGCAGATTCCCAGCATTATTGATGCTGAAAGGGAACGCTGTGCCGATACACCGAAACATACACACAAGTCTGTGGGGACAGCATAATGGTATTGTCCGATGAACCAGTGAAAACCATTCGAAGCAAGTAAACAAGGATTTCGATCTGCATACAGTTATGTATCGTCTTACACCACAGCGTTACTATAGGCGTGGAAACTTCGCGAAGTTGCCAAATATTGGCAGTATGCGTTGCAAGGTAGGCTGTTCAGAGTGCACCAGGTGGCACTTTTTAAATTATTTACTGTCATTAGTTGGCTCTGTAACTTTATGGCTAAACCCGATGGTAGGACTTTACAAACAATTTGAAAAGACATACAGAATTTCAGCTCAACGTTTAAAGAGAAAATATAGTCAACACTAAAGCACTATACGTGATAAAGATTCGAACCTTTATATTTTCCATACTTATCAATCTGCCTAGCTTTTTCCTAACTATATTGGGGTCAGTGTTCGGTCCAACCGGATTGCGCTGAATTCCAGCATTTAACACGGAGCGAAAGCCTATCTCACCTTCACAATACAGTTACTTGGTTACATGATACCTCTTGGTAAGACTGGTTGTTAGACTTCTGAGCTTCTAACTACCCGTAAAGACTGTCAAAGATCTACGATTGACAGCCGGGTCCAACGGCTTAAGGTGGATCATGTTGACATTTTTTTCCATACAATCTTCGCGAGTGTATTACTCCACTGTTCGACAATGTACATTAAAAATTAAACATGGTATGATTTTGTCTCATTATTAATATTATCTGTACGGAAACAGAATACTAAAATAAAAAGCCATTAAAAAGTTATTTATGAGCCAACAAAGATTCGTTTTTCTTGCTAATTTGACCTAAATTTGGGCACGTTAAAGTAATAAAAGCAGGGTGAAAATTCCAAAACCAAGTAGGTACCGACAAAGCACAAATATTGAAAAGTTTAATAAACTTTATTGGTCATTGATTTTGTTTTTTTTTATAAAACCCGATGTTCCGAAGGACTTTTCTTAATTTTTTACGCTCCTGTTTTACTATAAATGATCCTGAATCTCACTCAATAATGTTGTGCGTGTAGACTAGCGTCTAACTGCTCATCGCGGGTACTATCTCTGCCGGACACGAAGCTTGCTGAGATAGCTTGATTTTTAGCCAGGCCCACCAGTGAGTTCGAGCTCGCGACTAGATTCGCCTTAAGGTGCTTTCTGAGGCACGGACGGGTCTTTATATTTTCAAAACCATTTCTTTTAAAATAGCATAATTTTCAAAACAACAAAATGAAAGCCTCTATTTATAATGTTGATGTACATTTGGAAGTTCCATAATGAACGAAACACGAAACTAACTGATATATTCATTACATTAAGTGGCATTAAAATGTACATAATTGTGAGGTATTACGTAATGGAAATACTTCGCGCATACATTAACTGGTGGCTTGGTTTCAGGTTCAACTTATTTAAACCAACTTTGAGCTAAGCTACCTGTAACATTTATTAAAGTGTCATTTTTCTAGTGGCAATACTACAAGACAAATTCATTTACAGTTTATGCATAAACTTCATGTTATCAAAGGCAAATATGTCGTAACAATACGGACAATAAGTATTTAAATAGGTTTCATTGCCGAATTGGAGACGCATATGTCCAGCTGTGGACAGTGGAGACTGATTATGAATTGACAAGAGAACGTTGCTGTCCACTATCGGAACGTGAAAACCACAAAATATAAATTGAATTTGATGAAACATATTAAGTTAATCCGAATTCTCGCGAATTCCGAAAATACTTTAAAACTCTAACGAGATGTGGGGCGAGATATTTTATTTAAAAACGTTTTGCTTGCAGTGCTTGAGGCTAAAAATAGCGGAATACGGGCGCGGCATACACTACTTTATCCGGGTTTATACGATGCATGTGGAACTTCCAACCTAGGTCAAGTCAGGTATTTAGCTAGTCTGAAGCACTTAGTTACGTAGGTACTCCTATTTCTAATCTATCTACATTATACTATGCTAAAAATAAAGGTGAAGAGTTTGTTTGTTTTTTGAACGCGCTTATCTCTGGAACTACCGATCAGATTTATAAAAAATGTTATAGCATTCAATAGCCTAATTCTTGAGGAAGATTATTAGTTATTAACATCACGCTATGACACCTAGGCACCGGGCAAAAACGAAAAACACGGAACGAACGCTTAGCGAGATAGAGCGGGTGGTCGATGGGATGCGCCACGGTGGTTCGGGGGCTCCGAAATGTGATGAAATGAAATAAAACGAGGACGAAGTCAGGCGCAGGTGCTTGTTGCTGAATAATCTTTTTCTCTGAATAAAGTATGAGAACAGCTCATGCTGTGTATACATTAATCTCTCAGTAGTAGTTAGCAAGGAGTAGGGACTGCCCAAGATACTGGGCCGGCGTGGTTAATTATAGCCCACTCCCTTTCTAATAGAGAAGGCTGGTGTCCCAGCAGTAGAAACATTATAGGTTCATTATAAAGATTAGCAAAAGCAAAAACTGTGTACAGTTACCTAAAGATATAGGTAAGTAACCGCAGGGTCACCGGATAGAGTTGAAGTGTAGGTTTTGTTGGTTTTGGTTTTGTTCTGGTTTTGGTTTGGACTATTATCTTATCTTATCTTGGCAAAAACCAATCGATATTTCGAATAAAAAATAATTTAGAAAACAAAAAAATCGTTTATCAAACTACATATAAAAATTGCAAAACATCCATGGATTTCTTAATAATCGTCAACAGTATCCAGCTGACCTGGTTTTTACTTTTGGTGACTGTATCAAAAAATGTTTGCATAGTGAAAATGTTATCACAATACAACATTAAGATGAGATAATACCTATTTATTTGCATAAACATGTGTCAACAAGAATTTACATGCATGCAAGATGATAACGACAATTACAGGTACAGACATGTTTGCCACATGATGTGACGTGCATACGTCATGCATTGTCGTGCGTTGTTATGGAATGAGGGTTTTCTGTAATCACGTTCACTAGGTGGCAGCACTGAGATGTCAGGCCTGGGCACCTGTCAAAACTGTCAAAACGCCTACGGACTGAATTTTGAACGAAAGGATGAAACGAATGACATCAAATATTTTAAGTTCATAGTCGAACTGGAAGACCTCTTGTCACAGTGGCGCCAACTGGTGGCTTGAATATTCATGAAAACCCTCATCAGGGGAAAACTGCTCCATAATGACTTAAATTAAAATATTAACTAAATTCTCGGAAGCACTGTTAATAACTGCAATAACAATGTTGTAGTTATAAACTCAAAGTCAAATTCAGCCACACCTCGCGGTGTATTCGCAGCCACACGTGCGACCCAACTAAACTAATTCCACGCTAAATAAACTAAAATATACATGAACTAGCAAAAGTCGATTAAAGTAAAATACTATATTAAGTTCCACCATGACACAGTAATTATGCAGTTGGGTGCAAACTGTGGAACTTGCGACAATTTCCTTTGCACCCAGCGGCGGAGCATGAATTATGAATTTCATACATATAGGGAGCTGCTTTAATAATGATTCATATGTTAGTAATGGAAGGGCAAGCTGATTTATACAGTAAGGTTAAACGAGGGACAAACTTTAAGAGGGTGTGGTATTCATGAAAATATACAACGTTTAATATGGAGTGGACACCAAAATATAAAGAAAAAAACAAGCTGTTACCTACATTTTCTCCAGTTATGCGAACATAAATGTATAGAGCGGCTAGTTTTATTTTCGCGGTTTCTATGTTGGTCCCTTAGCAAAAGTTTTTAATTTTCATGAGTACTACTCTCCCTTAAAGCAAGTCCTTCGTTTAACATAACACACTGTATAGGCGTCTAAAGCTGGGCTGGCTGGCTAAGGCGCGAAAACCTGAAATAAAGGCTATGCTTAGTTTGCCTTGCGATGCTTTAACTTTTGTAAACGCAACCACTTATGTTGTTCATTTGTAACTTACTGCACTTTTATGGTTGGAAAATAAATATTATTATTATTATTACCAATTTTGGCAAATAAATACTATTGTTATTACCAAGTTTGCCAAATCAATATTATTATTATAGCCTATTGTTATTGTACTCCGCGCATTTGCTTTCTGTTTGCATAAAACCATGACCTGCGCAGTGCTTTGCGTTCTCTCCAGCGAGGTGTCAATTTTTCTAAGAGAGAAGCCGAAGCGAAGTCGGCTTTAACTTACTGACTTATCAATAAAGAATACTTACTGTCAATCTAAAATTAATATAGGAATGTAAAGAATTGAATACACGAAAATTTAACAGCTTAAAACCAAATACAATGTGCAATATTCCTCCATCTCGTTCTCGCTGACGCATTTTTCTGTATCTGTCTCTGCCATAACCCGTTGTACAGCGACTTGCTGTCGTAGATATCAACCGGTGCCATGTGACCTAAAGTGACATCTGCCAGGGGTGCGGGTTGTTCGAAAGAGATACCGCGGCCCCTGGCACACTGGCAACTGAGGGAACACGGGTGGGTTTTAGTCAGTAAAAGTCTGACCCGCCCTCCCGCTCCACCCAGAGCGGGAGAAGTTATTTGATGATTTCCCACCCAAAAAATAAAACCTAAAGTGACATCATTATATGATATGATAGGATCGCTGTTGTATGAATTTTTAGTTCCCGATTATGGCGTTTTGGAGCCGGGTTATTTTAGATTTCTTTTTATTTTTGTCGTAATACAAAGCTAAAAATAGCCGTTTTTGTCGTTTGAATGTTACGATGAATTATATACCCGTAGTGTAATTATATTTTTTTACAATAGTAGCCACCTATTGACGTGCTATTTTTAATAGCGATTGAGTTGCCAATGCGATTCCCCAAAGGGAAGCCGGTTGGAAACGTGTTATATGGTGCTTTCGCCACTGGTTGCGCCACTGGTTGCGCCACTAGTTGGAGTGCAAATATAGTGAGTACCCAACTCGGTAATAAAATGTAAATGGACAGTAACGAACATGCATTTACAGTAACCATTAAAATCATTAATACAAATCTAACTTAGAATTTGACGCAAACGTCATGATTTCAAGAAATAGTCATTTAATCGCCCAATTTGAACTTATAGTTAGTTACCAGCGCGTGTGCCCTGAAGCTTCAGCTTAATTCTGATAGACCACTTTATAGATCTCATCCGACCACAATGCTACCGTCCGGTTCATTTTCAGGTTTCACTGTCCAACCACTGAATTGTGGAAATTAATGGTTTGGTATGAACGTTTTGATTCTGAGCTAGACTGCAATAACTGAATAGCTTCCTGGAAATAAGCAACCCCGTATATGTGTCTATGTCACCGTAAGATTGTGATCATCGTTAGTTTATAATCTATCTCGCAAGATTTTAAACTGTCGATACATTGTAAACTGCACCATGATGCTTACAATTTCGCCATGGGATCTGGAGGCAAAGGCCAAACGCCAGGGCGTAACTCCGCTGCCGCGGAAAATCGCAGCACAGCGGACAGAGCTCCGGCGAGATCTCATGGCGACATGGAGAGTGCGATTGCCGCAACCCAGTGGTGGGCACGCCACGATTGCGACAGTAAGTCCCCTCTTTGAGGAGTGGCTTGAGAAGCGGCATGGCGTCCTCACCTTCCGCCTGACACAGGTCCTCACCAGACACGGCTGTTTCGGGAGGTTCCTATTTCGCATAAGGCGGAAGGAAACGCCCGGGTGTTTCCATTGCGAAGATCGCCCTGAGGACACGGTGGAGCATACGGTGGAGGTCTGCCCGGCTTGGGCGGAGCACCACCGTGTCCTCGTGGAGGCGATCGGCAGCGGCGATCTCTCGCGTCTGGCCCTGGTCCAGGCCATGGTACGGAGCGAGGGTGCATGGCTAGCACTCGCTTTCTTCAGCGAAGCAATGATGCTCGCAAAGAGGAAAGCGGCGCACGTGAGGGAAATGCAGTACATGCGCCTTCACGGCCATGGCTTTCGTAGGAGACGCCCTGGGCGTCGGGAATCCCAAGCTGATTCCCGGTCACCGTAGGCACGGGTTTGCGGACGGCGAGTAATGGGTAGCTCGCTGTCCGGTAAGGAACAAGCCCGGGTCGACGGCGCGTTGTGTTCCACGCGCGCCTCAAAGAGATGTCAGCACCAACCGATGGGGCCCGCAAGGGTCGATGCCTGCCAGGGGTCCGAGTTGTTCGAAAGAGATACCGCAGCCCCTGACACACAGGCAATTGACGGAACACGGGTGGGTTTTAGACAGTAAAAGTCTGACACGCCCTTCCGCTCCACCCAGAGCGGGAGAAGTCATTTGATGATTTCTCACCCAAAACAAAAAATGCTTACAATTTAATGCATTATTTTTCGGTAGATTATAATATATCGAAGTGAAATTGTTAAATTACAGTCTGACGCCTAACAGTAGGCCGTTCTGTGTCCATAGAGTTAGGAATGAAACACAGGTTTTTATACAACAATTTTATGTAACTAATTCTAAAGCTGTGAGTTATTTTCAACACGAAATCAATTTACAACCACCAAAACACTGTTTGTTTATATTCGACAACAAACGAAATTAACAAACAAATATGGCATCGCGGGGCATATGCCGTTCAACCAATCAGCGCGCGAAGTACGTTGCGTCGCATGCCATTTCACAATTTGTCGGTTTCACTTCGATAGATCATAATCTACCAAAAAATAATGCGTTAAATTGTAAGCAGTATGTTACGGTTCACAATCTTCTAACAGTTCACAATCTCGCGAGATAGATTATAATCTAACGGTATTTACAATTTTACGGTGACATCTATACTAATACTATAATTAGGTAAAAACTGTGAGTTGGTATACAGGATGAGGGTGACATGCATTCAATAAATGATTCTCGATACAGGCTATTAAAAAAAGTATATGTATTCCTTACATTTTCAGCAACAAAGAAACAGCAGTACTTTTTTTTTATAACGACGAAAAGTTCCACTCAGAGGGGTCACGTATCATGTACTGAATCCATACTGACAAGTTGAGCGTCGCTGTCGCTGCCACAATGTATAGAGATAATCTTCGAAACTACTGGTCCAATTAAAAAAAAACTAATAAAAATGTTCACTATTGCCAAATGCCATAGGATATATTTCACATTAAAACTACAGAAAGGCAAAACCTCGTCCTATTTCCTACTTTTCTACGTCCTACTTTTATACAGGATAAAAGTAGGAGGTAGAAAAGTAGGAAATAAATTGATACAAAATAACCAATTTAAGGCGAAAGGTTATTAGTACCCTTTTGCATTTAGGCTGTATATAACCTACGTGCTGGCTTCGGAAGTGTTCCCCTTACACCCTGTATTTTGAATGTGAAAGTTTGCATGTTTAGATTTTTGGATATTTGTTACGCAATCACGCAAAATTGACGGAATGGATTTGGATGAAATTTAGCTCACAGATAGTTTATATCCTAGATTAACACATAGGATACTTTTTATCCTACTAGTATATTCCCGTAGGATAATTTTCGCAGGCGAAGCCGCTGGCAAAAGCTAGTAAGATAAAAAAAATAAAACCGAACTTTTTAAACCAATGTCAATGGAACAGCGAGTTGGTTTGATATTCATTATTTTGCTCTAAAAAGGCGTGTTTCGTGCTATTGAGCAGTTTCCAAAATAATCAAATTAATGTAAACATGAGCATCTCGAAAAATATGCATACCAAATGTGAAATGCGCTGTCAAAATGAGAACTTTTTGACTGTGCAGTATCTACTAAAATATACTATTTCATGTACAAATGATTTTCGTGTTACTCTTTTGTGATTAAAAAATATACAACGTGTAACGGAAAGGGTATAATAATATTCATACCAAGGGCACGGCTTCTTTGGATAATATCAAACGATATTGAAAGGGTTTTTAATCCTATCTCTACATGTTCGGAAGTTATAATAATTTTTAATACATTGATACCAGAAACCAAACTTTTCAAATTGAAATAAACACATCACTTGGAAGAGATTTATCGTGATATTGGCAAGTAACGTGGAAAGTTATTATATTATTACCTACGTAGTTCGGTGACACGTTTATTATGATTTGATTTTAAGAAACATATGACACCGAAAATTTGGTATCAATTCTTAGAGTATTTTATTTTGAGCTGAAACTATGTATGTGCTTCTATACCAGCTGTTATTTTTAGTGCTTAAGGATAGCAATAGTTTTCTGTTACACCCTGTATAAGCAACGGTAGATACCTATCTTTTAAATTGTAGCTAAGTACAAACTTTTAAGCGTAATCGAATCAAACTCAAACCAACCGATGTTTTATGAAGAAAAAACTTTATTTCATCTTGTTTAAAAATATCTGGTCCAGACATGTTTCAAAATATTTACATTTCAATTACCATCAAGTTATATTGAACTTCCTCATAAAGAAATACGTATTTTTTTCTTTGCTTAATTCTTTTCCGCCTAATAGCTTAATCGTAACTTTAGGTACAACTTCTACTTATTTCTTCACTTAACTGAATTCGAAATTTACACAGTAGGTATAGATTCAGTAGGTAGGTCATCATCATCATTTCAAGCAATAGACGTCCACTACTGGATATAGGCCTCCCCTAAAAAAATGGGGGGTTTGCCATAATTGCCACGCTTGGCAGGTGGGTTGGTGATCGCAGTATGGTAGTGGTAGTGGTGTGTAGGTAGGTACTGTAGCGTAAATCTACTAGATTACTGTTTGTTTGTTTTTTTAGTTATTCGACAAACCATTTTAAATTTTATACAACGAAAAGAAACGCGACGGTTTTACTTAGTGTTCTATCGTAAAACAAACATACTTTTTGCATATATAGGCCTTAATCCACCGATTGCAATCGCTCGATAGGTCCTGTAACAATTTTTTTTTTCCTTTTTTTTAAACCATACCACTAAATTTCGCCGCGCAAACAACCCTCTCAAAACTGTAGGTGGTCATTTTTTTTAACCCGATTTTCCTTTTTTTTATATTTTTTGTGTCTTTAGTGTTTTATTTTGTAAATTTTTATACAAGCAAATTAAACGTGTTAGTAGCAGTGGATGTGTTTTACTCCTATTTTTTCATGCTACAGTACCTTCATAATTTTACTGAAATGGGAAAAGTCTATTAATTTTCTGAGTATTATTCTATAGACAAATACGCACAATTTTTTTGTTTGTTATGTATGCATTCATAACATTGTAAAAAAATCGTGCGATCTTGTGAAATAAATACCTATTGCCTACGTAACATGTTTCGACATGCGACAAATTTACGCTTCAACCCGTCAAATAAACACACAAACGCATTTGTTGTTCTTTATTTTGCAAATATACTTTGTTACTTTACCCTTAAAGTTTCATGACAAAGATAAAAACCTCTAAGTTCTAGACTGCTAACATATTTTTCTGGAATTTATTTTTATGACTCATCTTAGCGCGGCGTTTATAACAAGATTTCAGCCAAAATTGAGGCGTTCTATTGCTATGTCTGGAAACCCCGCGGATGTACTTTATTATGGTATAACAACGTTGATTTCAAGGAAAATGTTTTTACGAGCACTTTGACACGCCGTTATTTTATTTATTAGGAAGCAGCTAGTACAGATTTTGTTATGTAAGAAAATTTTGAAGGGAACAAAATATAATAAGTCACCATTTTCGAATGTTTCCTACTGAATTCTAAGACTAAATTCAGAAGTAATAAGTAAGTAGCTCATTCATTGATAATAATTAATAATATACCTCTATTTACTAAACAAAAACTCAATAAACAACAATATCTGGAACTTGCATCACTCGCCACAACACGTCATCAAGAGAAGCCACGTCATCGTACACAACAATTTATGTAACTTAATACGACACAGTTGTCTTCCTACCCCTAAATAACAAATCAATAAAGGGACATGAACATTTTCAAATAAAAAGATGTTCGTTCGTAACAAGACAAGTTGAATAGAACGAAGCTTGATACTTACTTGTCTACATTAATCTAGTTCCAGTTAATACAAGTAAAATTGAACAGAAAATTTTCACTCGTCACAACAACAGTCAACACACAACAGAACGGTACATCATCTAGGGAAGCCACGCTATCCTAAATTAATAAAACATACAACAATTCAGTTGTCATCTTACCCCTCGAAAACAAATCAATAAATAGCTTGATACTTACTTGTCTACAATAATCTAGTTCCAGTTAATACAAGTTAAATGAAAGTGAATTTCAATAAACAACAATATCGGGAAGCACTTATCACTCGTCACTACAACAGTCGACATACAACAGAACGGTACGTCATCAGGAGACGCCACGCTGCCATCGTAAACACAACAATGAATAAAACATGCAACAACATCAACAACACAGTTATTTTCGTACCTCTCGACGAATCGATAAAGGGGGAAACATGGCTAAGGTATGGAGGAATTCGTCTTCAATACATTTCTGTGAATTTTAGCGAAACGAGTTTATGTATCGCTGCGTCTTTATTTTTGAAGCGAGCTTTTCTCCTGAGGTTGAGACATTCCACCATTTTGCTTGCTTGTGTTATAAATTAGAATATACATTTGTATATGTAGGTTTTTAGGTACGACACGGTTATTCTGTTGTGACTTGGTTTTGATGTTTGTAAAAAATCTGACGCAAATATTTTCGTGTTGAATTCTCATTCTTTTACAATGTTATTTTTCTCTTTATAGCTATATTATATACTAGTGTGATAAGTAAGTAGACGAATTGATCATGGGTTACGTTTATCTGAAATTCGATAGTGTTTTGTATTTTCTGCCCAAGGGGCTTGTGGCTAAGTATTTTTAGCCGCACTGGTCGATCGATCAGGTTAAGCTACGCTTGCCGCGGTGGGTCCGTGAATGGGTGACCATCTTTACATACCAAGACTCCTCAGTGCTTCGGAAAGCACGTTAAGCCGTTGGTCCTGGCTGTCATTTGGATCTTTGACAGTCGTTACGGGTCATCAGAAGCCCAAAAGTCTGACAAACAGTCTTACCAAGGGGTACGGTATTACCCAGTAACTGGGTTGTGGAAGTAAGATAGGCAGTCGTTTTTAATTCAGGAGTTATTTTTTTTTCACTTACTTTATTCGTATCCCAGTTCTTATAAATATAACTGTATACGCCTATATGCTCGTGGCTAAGTAATAACAGCCACACAGATCGATCGATCAGGTTAAGGTACGTTTACGGCGTTTGTTCGGTGAATGGGTAAAAATTTTTACACGCTTTTTATTAGCTTCACCTGTATGTTTGTTTGTAAGCGTGTTTGTAACCGACTCCTTTGGACTTGATTATAACCCACTTCAAACGGTCAGATTTCATTTAAACTTTGTAGACTTATCGAAGACCGGTGACAATTCAATAATTTAAAAAAACCAAGAAAAAACTCTGAAAAATCACGCTTTTGTATAGTATTAGCAGAACTAAAAATAGAAAATAAATAACAGTTTAAAAAAAAAACTAAAAAACAAGTTTTAAAAAACAAAATAAAATAGCAGCAAATAATTTCAAAAAAGCGTGGGGTGCTTGATGTTAATTGATTATAAAAATACCCCAAACCTACCTTTTTTGAAATTATTTTCTTATTTTTTAGTTTGTTTTTTAAAGCGTGTTTTTTCGTTTTTTTTACTATTATTTTTATTAGGACCACTCCGTGCCTCGGACGGCACATTAATCCGTTGGTCCCGGCAGTCATTCGTGGATCTTTGACAGTCGTCAGAAGGCTGAAAATCGGTCAACAACCAGACTGACCAAGAGATATCGTATTACCCAGTAACTGAATTGTGGAGGTCAGGAGGCAGTCGCACCATGTAAAATACTGGATTTCAACTGCATCTGGGTAGACTGTAAGCTGGCCCCACTAAGCAAATGATGAATCTAGATTTTATTGAGTCCAAATAAACGTTACTTCGTGAAAGCTGCTCTTTCTTAGTAGGAATTATGTTAATTATATTGCTTGTTAAATAGACTTCGGAAGTAAATCAATTATTCGCAACTAGAACGTACTCCCAATGCTCGGAATCCAGTTGAGCTTTTAACTAGTTTACCATAATAACCTGTGATGTCATCATTGGAAATTCTTGCACTTCGAATATCACCTTTACTGCTACGACATAAAGGCGATGTCAAATGCTTACCGCTGATGTGCGGTTGACTTCTACTTAGAAGCAATAACGTCATATCTATGGTGACAGTAATGACACACTTACTGAATGAACGATATAAATGTTCATAGAAATCGGTAACCAGCTATTTGAAATACTGCTTACCTTTAACACCACCTTTGAACTCACACACTAATGCCATACTTACTTTTTGTAGGACTCTAATTCGAAAGAAAAAAAACCTACTATCCTACTATAATATTACTAGCTTACGCCCGCAGATCTGCCCGCGTGGATGTCGGGTACCACGTAAAAAAGTAGTATATGTCCTTCTCCATATCTCAGGCTACATCTCAGCCAAATTTCATGACGATCGGTTCAACGGTTGAGGTGTGAAAACGTAACACAGACAGACAAAATTACTTCCGCATGTAAATGTTGGATGTTTGTTACTCAATCCGACAAAAACGGCTGAACGGATTTGTACGAAATTTGGCAAACAAATAATTTATAACCTGGATTCACATATTGGATACTTTTTATCACGGTATTGCGTTCCCGCGGGATATTATTCGACCTCCACGCGGGCAAAGCAGCTGGCATAAGCTATTATAAGAAAAAAATATTGACTCTGGCTTTATAAATAGCAAAGCAATTCTCAGAAATTAATATACCTATTATAATACTTCCATTATCGATACTGCGAATCCTTATATCAACCTTTTCGCCTTTCAAGATTTTCTTTCAAAAAAACAAAAGACAGTAAAAGTTAAAAAAACTTAAAAGAAAATAGAGTAAATAAAGAACTGTTACTGAACTAAAGAGCTCGGAAATGAACTGTTGACACTAAAATCGGGTTAAGTTTTTATCCCGTTCAATTCATCCAAGACAACCTGGCAAAGGAACTGCCTTGATATTTCCTTTTTATTGTCTTAGTTTATTTTTTATTCAAAGTTATTACTCTCTTGGGGAATTTTGTTATGACTTTGCCTTAATAATGCAGTTTAGGGTTCAACTGTTTTTGATTAAAACCCTTCAAGTTTGAAGGTATTAATTAACTTGCTCATTAAAAAAGCTTGATAATGTAGGAAAGTTGAGGAAGAATGAAAATATTTCTACAGAACATAACATCACGCCTGTAATCCCTAAAAGGTTAGGCAGAGGTCTACAGGACATCCACATTTCGCCAGGGACTTAAAGTCCCTTGTAATAGGAGGCGACCCTATTACATCAAACGGACACAAATCCAAACTCTAAGTTATTGGGAAATTCCTGACAGAAAAAGTTCAACAGCATATTGCCCGACATGGGAATTTAACCCACAACCTCATGCTCTGCTGTAGCGCTTTGATCACTAGACCAATGGCAGTGTTTTTAGAGTTCCGTACCCAAAAGGGTGCCATGTATGAGTGTTTGATTAAGTTTCCGCTGTCCGTCCGTCCGATGATCTGTATGTCAGCGGTTTTTATCTCATGAACCGTTACAGGTAGACAGTTGACATTTTCACAGAGTATGAATTTTTATTGCCGCTATATTAATAAAATAGTGTTTATACAAGAAACTTCCAAACATTTACTTCCAAATATTTATTTCTACTTTAGTTTAATTAATTTACCTGTTTTTTATTACACATCAACATAAAACAGTGTGTAAGGGGAACGCTTCCGAAGCCAGAACGTAGGTTATACACAACCTAAATGCAAACTACACAACAACTTTGTAAACTTGATATATTTATGGTTTGTTTTAAACCATTTTTATGAAAATGTTTAGTATAAATAAATTAGTGCATGTGGTGTTAGCCAGTAAGTAATTGTTGCACTTCTAAATGAATAAGGTGTACTTTTAATTGAAATGTAACGTGCAAACAATTGTAGGCTAACCTAAATAAATAAAAACTTGTTTTTTTCGGCGGTTTTTTGCCTTGTCGTACGGAACCTTACGTATGCGAGTCCGACTCGCACTTGGCTTGTTTTTTTTATTACAACGCTTCAAGTTGGAAGATTGGTATTAATTAACTAGCTTATTAAAAAGCTTGAGGCTGTAAGAAAAGTTGAGGAAATGAAGAAGTTATTTATTTTCATAAAATAATTGGATGCTGAAGTATCGCCCTATAGAATTGAATGGCAACAAATGAAAAGATAACGCATTGTTGTATCTTTTGTATGACAAAGGGAATATTAGAAGTATCACGGTACTGCATAGAATTGTTATGTTTTCTATAGTGTATGTACGTATATGTTGTCCTTTCTTTTGGTACATCATTGTGCTGGGATAGAAAAAAATACGATACTGTGCTCAACAGTTATGTACGTTGTTTTTCGATTGCTTTTGTGATACTATCCAACTTATATAATAATAATGATTTTTTATTTCTCACCACAATATAGGTACATTAGAGAGGTATCAATACAAATACGTAACAGGAATAATTATATTGTGGTAGACTGGTGCCTAAACTAGACGTGAGGTCTGTATTTCAGGACACCAGGACTCCTCCCCTTGGGTAGTGCTTACATTTTAATGTTATGTACAATAATATAAAATATATAAAATATTTGAAAGTTTTTGTGTTTATATGTTTGTTACTCAATCACGCAAAAACGGCTGAACAGATTTGGATGAAATTTGGCGCACAGATAGTTTATAACCTGGATTAAGACGTAGGATACTTTTTAACACCCGGTAGTACATCCCCATGGGATGATTTCCGACCTCTATGCGGGCCATGCCGCTGGCAAAATCTAGTATGCTATACATCATCATCATCATCTGCCTAGCCTTTTCCCAACTATGTTGTGGTCGGCTTCCAGTCTAACCGGATGCAGCTGAATACCAGTATTTTACATGGAGCGACTGCCTATCTGACCTCCACAACCCAGTAACTGGGTAATACGATACCCTTTGGTAAGACTGGTTGTCAGACTTTCGGGCTTCTGACGACCCGTAACGACTGTCAAAGATCCACAAATGACAGCTGGGACCAACGGCTTAACGTGCTTTCCGAGGCACGGAGGGGTCTTGGTATGTAAAGATGGTCACCCATCTACGAACCAACCGCGGCAAGCGTAGCTTAACCTAATCGATCGACCCGTGCAGCTATTGTTACTTAGCCCCTCAGCTAGTATGCTATACATTTTCAGTAATCCCAGCAAGAGTCCGACTAAAAATTTTACTTCTACAATCCCTCATAAAAATTATAGACTCCAGACACATTAAAAAACACACAAAATTCGCTAAACCACTCAGGGTTGCCAGTGTTGCCACACAACAGACTTGCAAAAACGAACATATTCTTTTAGGTTTCATGCCGGGCGGTGGGCGTACGGCGCATAACGTAAAACAACAGTGTTACAGTTACCTAACACCACAAACGCCCCCAACACGGCTTAATTAAGCAGTAAAATACATACAGTATTAAACATGAGTACTTTTTGTACGTTTTCTGCCTTTTGTGAACACGCAACGTATCGTAAAACAGACTTCCGTAACATAAGACCTTTCTTTGTAACAAAATGAAACGCAAGAGTTCATAATTTTAGAAAAATAAATGGTCCTTGCATAATTTTTTTTTTCTGAAATAAAATTTTGTGATGGTAGCTACTGTATTTTAAGGTGGGTTAATTACATAATTATTCCTGTTTACATTTTTAGGAAAAGCTACCGCTAATGAAAATACGTAATTGGTAGCAATACTCAAATGTCTGACTGTTAGGCTGTATATTGAACGAATTATGATCTGTGACCTTTTCATGATATTTTCATTCAATGGGATTACATGAACTCGCAGAGTTGTATCGTCAATTTTAATTGTTATAATTATGTATAGTCATATTTGTTATGGTCAGCCCCAGATCTCAATTTTAAACAAGGCGGATATTTAGCACACATAACAAAGACTGATGAAATCTACACTAGCGACGTGGGAGAGTAGCATAACAACTTTTTTTGGTGCTTTTCATATCGGAAAGACTAAACTCACAGATAGATGTAATAATCATTTCAATATCAGTCTAAAACAGACTGTTGTACCTATCTAAAAAATATCGAATATCTACTCCAGTTTAGAATGCAGGAATGCACTTCAAAATTCTCTCTGAAAATCAAAACACAAGGCTGATCTCTGATTCACATACACAGAGCTGACCTGTATCCAACCCTCAGTTTTCTTTCAACAATGCTCGCGTGTGCACAGAAAATAAAGTGCTCTTCATTATTCATGCACAACTTGTGTCACCGGGCTCAAATTTAGTACGAGACCTGCGTAGCATCGGTACCTATAAAATATACAAACTAGATGGGAACGTAAATCAACCCTCCCTGCCCTAGAGGTAATAGATATTGTGGACCAGACCTTAAATGCTACCCACGAGTTACGACCTCTCAATTGTTAAAACCCTTTACTACTCCCTCAGTGGAACGACCAGGTAAAAATGGTGGGAACTAACTGACTAATATAAAATAGGAATACATAAATAATTCTGCGTCTGACATTATTCCTTTATAAACGTAACAGGCGTTAAATAGTGTAATAAAAAACGCGCCAGTTTACTTTACTTGACAGGTTACTTTTACTAGAGAAAAGTATTATACGAATATTATCCTATTAATATTATAAATGTGAAATGTGAATGTGTGTAATGTGAATGTGTGTGTGTGTGTGTGTGTGTGTGTGTGTGTGTATGTGTGTGTGTGTGTGTTGTGTGTGTGTTAAGACGTTTGGATGTTTGTTAGTCAATCACGCAAAATCGGTCGTACAGATTTGAACGACATTTGGCACACAGATAGTTTATAACCTGGTTTAACACTTATGAGACTTTTTATCCTGGTAGTTTGTCCCCGTGCGATAATTTTCAAAGAATGGAAATGTAATGGCAAAATCTAGTGTACAATGAAAATTGTTTTCAGTGTAGCATTAAGAACATATTTTTTTAAATATTATTATAAGTTCCATATAAAATAATGCAGTGGACTCTTTTCTAGTAGGGTAAGGATTTCTATAAATAAAAGGTAGTTTGATGAATTCTTAAAGCAAGCCCTTTCAGTCACTGTCTGAACCTTGTCAATAAAAACTGGGAACAGTTTTTCCCAGATGTGGATTCGTTTTACATATTGTATTGTGACATCACTTCTGTTGCGACCTTTAACCCTACACATTACGACCTCCGTTGACAATGACCCTATCATGGGACTGTACCTGCATGAATAAAACAATACAGCGGTCTGACTTTGACGGCACGGTTGGCGCAGCGGTTAAGCGATTGTCTGCTGCGCTGCGTGTCGCGGGTTCGATTCCCGCACGGAACAAATATTGGTATGACCTACAAGTAGTTGTTCCGGGTCTGGCTGTTTGTGTATGTGAGTTTAAATTTTTGTGAACGCACCCACAATACAGGAGAAATTCCTAGTGTGGGGCAACGTTTTTAATAAAAAAAAAAAAAAAAAAAAACTGTGGCTGAAAACTTGTGAAAAAGCGAAAAAGCATTCTGATCGTTTCTCAAGTAGAAAAACATGGAAAATTAAATTAAACCACACTGCGATAAGTTAATCTTTTGTGAGCCTTCCATTTTTACACGCTTTTTATTATCTTCACCTGTATGTTTGTTTGTATCTGACTCCTTTGGACTTGATTTTGACCCACTTTAAACGGTCAGATTTCATTTAAACCTTGTAGACTTATCGAGGACCGATGACAATTCAATCATTTAAAAAAAAACTGAAAAGTCATGCTTTTGTAGTTAGCAGAACTAAGAAATAGAAAATAAATAATAGATTAAAGTTTTTGGAGTATTTTTACAATAAATTAATATCACGCACCCCACGCTTTTTTTTTAATTATTTTCTGCTTTTTTAGTTGCGATTTTAAAGCGTGTTTTTTATTTGGATTTTTTAATTTATTATTTTCACTAAAAAACTAGGCCATCTTTAAACACGATGAGTGCTGTCAAGCCAATTATAAACCACCAGTTCCAGTGTTTTCAGTGTTCCAGCATTAGACTAAAAGTTGTGTTTCTACACTTTCAGTGGTAAGCGTGGTCGACTAATTAAATTTTACGTTACAGTCAAACTTTTAATGTGATCATCGTTATTTTCAGTAAATTTTCCGAGTTAAATATGCAGTACACGATGCTTAGAGCTGTAGTTTAGAATTTCAAATGTCTTTTCTGTTTTTGTGCGAAGCTGAGGTTGTTTTAAATACCGTAGATGATTTTAGCCGAGAAAATTTTAGACAAAATGTCTAAGATTTATAAGTTCACGAACAGGTATAAGCACTGTAGTATAGGGGCCTTTTGGTTTTGCTACCCATCAGGGAGCTCACGAAAGGAGAAAACAGTAGCCTGGGCCGCTGTCGCCGGAAACGGTGAAGAGGAATATATATACAGGTATCCTATATATAGTATTACATAGGGGCTTTAAGGTCTCCCTATACCGGGATAAACACCGTGAAATTTTAATGGTTGTTTTCCCGCAGCGAAATGATTTTGTCTTGGTAATACAATCGTAAACAAATAAAATATTAGAAACAAAAATGGTTGATTAACTATTGTGAAAAATCACCACGTGCGAGAGTTTATTTTGCTTTAAACATTAATGCACCGCTGTTCCCTTTGTCGGAGGTGCGTGCGATTCGAGTAGTACCTACAAGTTACCTCTAGTGTTACTATTGAGTAAGTACTGTTTTATCAAGATGATGAATATTTTTTAAATTATTTTAAAACAAAAAAATCTTTATTTTGTACTTTTACTCTATGCTTCGAGAGTACTCTTTATGGCAAGTTGTTCTGCCGCGGGAAAACAACCATTAAAATTTCACGGTGTATCTTTGTGCAGTTAATAAGGGCTTTCTGAAATGACGTTCACTAGGTGGCAGCACTGAGACGTCAGGTCCGGGCACCTGTCAAAACTGTCAAAGCGCCTAAGGACTGAATGGTGAACGAAAGAATGAAACGGTCATTCGTTTCATTCTTTTGTTCATATTCATCAAATATTTTAAGTTCATTGTCGAACTGGAAGACCTCTTGTCAAAGTGACGTCAACTGGTAGCTTGAATTTCGACGAAAACTCGCATTTAGTAAGTATTCCTAGAGAAAAAAATCTACAAAATCTTATGTATAACTTCTTTCTTCACCCTTGTCAAAGCAATTTCTTGCAAACTGTTTTTTCTCTATTCTATTCTAAATTAGTTTGACAGTCCGAATGTTATTTATCGCCTGCCGGTATAACATAAAATCGTCTTTTGCAAAGAACCTCTACTGTACCTAATTTCTATGAATCCTGACTTAACTTCTTTTGTAAAGCCAAGTTCAAACAGAAGTTTTAGTCTTCCCATCGATAGACCTGGTAACGAGCTAGCTTATCCCTAAGGAGTGCTTAGTGCTGTAGCAGCAAAGCGTTTCCACTTGCTACGATTTATAGATCGTTTATCTAACATTTTCTGCATCCATCATTGGTTTAACAATTTCCCAACGTTTTTTTTATCCATAAATGCGCCTGCCTTTGATCTCGATCACGCCTGATACAAAGCAATGGATGAGGTCTGTGGTGGAACGAGCGAGCCCAGAAGGTAACATGATCACTCTTGTTTTGAAGGCAGAAGAGGTAAATATGGAAGAGAACACAGACGCTGGCAGAAACTTCCACACTATAGGTGTGAGCATAATTAATTTGTTTGTTTTGTTTTAAACGTTGTCCCACACAAGGAATTTCTCCTGTATTGCGGGTGTGTTAACAAACATTTAAACTCACATACACAAACAGCCGGGACCCGAAACAACTACTTGTAGGTCATACAAATATTGGTTCCGTGCGGTAATCCAACCCGCGACACGTAGCGCAGCAGTCAATCGCTTAACCACTGCGCCAACCGTGCCATCAATGAATGTGGTCGAGATATGAATTAAGTGCGGATGCAACCCCTGCAGTATGTCTGGTAATCCGGTAGTAAAAGGAATGGTCTCACCTCTGTTACCCAAATCTTCAATTAAGCAAACCTTTATCGATACATTATTTTACTTTTGAAAATGTTAGACCTTTTCTTCGAATTGAGAAACGAATTTTCACAGCAATATTTTCTTAAAATACCCAGTAGAGGTACACACTTGCTTTAACAGTGATTAAAGTTAGTACATGAAGGTGACACGTTCTTTACTAGGTATTTCTTAGCGACCTGGTTTATAAACACGGCACTAAACCGCATGCGATACTAAAGAAAAACTATTACCTACTTGCACAAGTTCTGCATATTTTTTTGTATTTAATTAGACATAAATGTCATAGTTTGTAATATTTATAGTTTTTTTGTTTTATGTAAAGTTATTTTAAAATGAGTTTCTAATGCAACTATGAGAACGTCACAACCGTGAGTGAGGCTTCATAGATCAATACTGTTTAAATGCCAATCTTTATCATGACAAAAAAAAGCTAAAATTCATAACTACAAAAACATTTAAATAGGTCAAAGGTCTCAAGAATCATAGCAAAATTACATCAGGTTTTTGTATAATTCGAACCTTCACGTAAACTATTCGATATAGACTATTTAGAGTAATAACGTGTGACTCCGGTTATGAGGGAACAGGTGAACATTGCCCCTTACAATCATAACGTAACCTCCTTTTTCCGTAGTCGGGTAAAATTTGCTCAAAACAAATACTTCAATACACTAGCCACCCAATTTTCTTTTCTAGGAATAAGCCAGAAAAGATTCCAGAACACTAAAAGTCAATATAAACCTCACATTTCTAGTTTAGTTCTCTGGTGTCGCACAAAATCCTCATGCAGTTAGCGGGATTAAACTAATCGAACATTTATAGAAAAAAGCTTAGGTTAGCCGAGCTCGTACAATTACCCGCAACGGATTCACCGCGGTAATCCCAGAAATATAAATGGATCCGCGTTTGCTATCACGTAACGTGCTTTTCCGCGTTTGCGTTTTGTCGCACAATGGAGAGAAATGTGCTCGCACGCTGTTAATTGAAAATAATGCTTGAATTTCTAAAGTTGCGGTTATAATTGAGATCAGTCGATACTTTTATATCTTTAGGTAGGCGAGATTATTATGCCGATATAATCGAGATTTTATGTACGATCGTGATTCATTGGTGATGAAATTATTAATGCAAATTAAAACACTTGTCTGGGTTCAAACCTACGATCTACAACTCGTAACTCGGTGTCATTATCACAACGTATTCTCTTATAAAATACGAATATTATAGGAAACTAAGCTGATTGTAGATAGGTAAATGAAATCGTATTGTGCCATGTAGTTATGTTTTTTATCGCGAATACGTAGAAAATGTAAACAATGCTTGAAGCTTATACATTTTTCATGTTGAATTCAGATAAGTTGCTGATACATTAATATCTTAAGTGGTCCTAGGAGAGTCTAGACTTCAGTGGGCTGTCAATAAAATAGGGATTTTATGGCAGTCGTAATATAAATAAATACTTTATTAAAAGTTTATTTGTATTTTATTGCCAAGTGTTTCTAGTCTTGGAATAGAGCGTTCTTCAGTCTCTCCCCTCGTGTATTGTGAGTCGTCAATAAAAAAGCTTTATGAGTTTTATTTTGCTTAACACTTCGGGGAAAGCAAGCGTGATGTGATGTTACATAATAATTACTTGGTTAGTATTTTTTTCTATGAAATATTTCAATTAAACCATTTACAGGCACTTTTGAATTGTCAAAAAGTCGATCAGTTGTAAAGTTGAAGCTAGTTGCCCATTACAAAACGTAGATCTCTATGGAGAAGAACGAGCAAGAAACTCCACGGACAATCTTTTAAATCAAGTTGGATGTATTACAAAATCCAACATTACTGTTGTTGCTTCTGTATGTGAGAACAATATAAAAAAAAGTAAACAATTCTAAATACAAGATTAAAAATAAACCCTGGAAGTTAGGATATGACCAGTCTCAACCGACAGCGCCCGTTCACGAAATTGACGCGTGAATCAACACTATCCAGCTCAACCATTTTGTAGGGAACCGAATGATCCAACACACACGTCACCATCAATTATTGGGTGGGTCACATAAACGCATGCACGATGATGATGGACAGCACAGCGGGGCCTGCCCAGAAAGACAGGACGAGATGACCTAGACGCGTACCACGAGGGCTGGTTCGAAGTGGCGCGGGAAAAAGTTCCTGGAAGGATCTGGGAGAGGCTTTTGCCCAACAGTGGGACCGAATAGGCTAACATGATCTGACTAGCCTTTTCCCAAATATTGGGTCAGCTTCCAGTCTAACTGGATGCAGCTGAATACCACTATTTTACATAATAATCATAATAATAAATACTTCTCGTCTAGCTAACGAGGAGTACTTGCATAGACACAACCTTGTAGCCAGGATTATCCACCAGCAACTTGCTCTGAAATACAGCCTTGTGGAATCAGAAGTGCCGTACTACAGGTATGTGCTCGACCCAGTTCTCGAAAATGGACATATCACACTGTACTGGGATCGATCTATCATCACTGACAGGACTATTGTTGCCAATAAGCCTGATATAGTGATGGTGGATTGATCAGAGCGGCGTGCAATGATCGTTGACATAACGGCCCTGCATGACGAGAACCTCGTGAAAGCCGAGAAAGATAAACAAATCAAGGATCTTGACTTGGCTCGCGAGGTTGTCGACATGTGGGATGTGGACTCAGCGATCATTGTACCGATAGTCATAACAGCCAATGGTTTGATAGCAAAGAGCCTCGACCAACACCTAAGGAGGCTCGCGTTGGGCAGCTGGATCAAGGGCTTGATCCAGAAAGCGGTACTCCTGGACACGGCTCGCATTGTTAGGTTTCTCTCTCTGGAGCCCTGACCACCGGTAGCTTGGACCCTGTTCCCGATACCGGTGGGCTACTATTTTTTATATTTTTAAATGTTTTATATATTTTACATTCTAATATTTAAAAATGTAATTTATGTGTATTTAATGTGATAAAGGAAATAATAATAAAAACAATAAAACAACAAATATTACATTACTACAGTGAATTACACTATACAAAGGAATACCGAGAATGTTATTATTGTAGTATAAAACAGTAGTCAAGCTACAGTAAGCCTTTAGAATGTCAGAGCTAGAAAACATTAAAATTCACTGCACATTCCGCTGCGCTATTTTCACAATAAATATTATGACAACGAATGGCAGATAACGGTACGGAATATCAACGAAAATTTACACTAAAATATACTGATATTGGTTACATTGGATAAGCATTTACCCGACAAAGCCAAAATGTAGGGTTATGAATCTTTTAGGTGAGGTAAGTATATGAATTGGCTTGCCATCACAATTTTTATTTTATTTTAAACAAGTATTATGTCGATCTATTAGAAAGAAAGAAAGAAAGAAAAGAAAGAAAGAAAAAACGTTTATTTGCGGTAAACATGACGCAAAAACCAGGAACACACAAAAAATAATAAAAAAAAAAGATTGAGGGAAACATGCGTCACATCCACACAAAACGGCTATCGCTCAGCATTTTGCTGCAACTCTATGCAAGACAGAGCCCCAGCGCTGGTTTTCAGCGACAACCGGCTTTGACGTAATGACGTCGCCCGGTACCTACCACCACCCCCCACCCCGTCACGCCCCCCCCCCCCCTAGTCACTCCGTATGGAAGACTTAAGGTGGATCTTGTCGACATTATTTCCATACAAACTTCGAGAGTGTATTACTCTACTGTTCGACAATTTACATCAAAAATTAAACATGACATAGTTTTATCTTATGATTCATATTGTCTGTACGGAAACAGAATATAAAAATAAAAAGCCATTAAAAACTTATGAGCCAATAAAGATTCGTTTTTCTTGCTAATTCGACCTAAATTTGGGCGTGTTCAAGTAATAAAATAAGTGTGAAATCTCCAAAACCAAGTCGGTACTGACGAAGTTCAAATATCTAAAAATTCAATAAATTTTACTGGTCATTGATTTTGCAGTGGTTTTTTCATAAAATCCGATCTTCCGAAGGACTGTTCTTAATTTTTTACGCGCCTGTTGTACTATAAATGATCCTGTATCTCACTCAATAATGTTGTGAGTGTTGACTAGCGTCTAACTGCTCATCACGGGTACTATCTCTATCGGACACGATGCTTGGTGAGACAGCGTGTTTTTAACCAAGCCCACCAGTGAGTTCGAGCCCGCAACTAGATTCCCCTTAAGGCAGGCAAAACGATGATGAGGGTTTTTCCAACAAAATTGTTTGATTTGTTTAAGCGGTTTTCAAACTCGAAGCATTGATTTCAATTAAACCATGCACTTTTGGATTGATCGATGGATCGATTGTGGAAATGATGAATGATATGTTTAGAAGGGTTGTGTTACCGATTTGACGACTAAGATAGAAGTGTGGTAGAATAAATAATAAATTTAAAAATCAAAAACACGATTTAAAAACGCAACTAAAAAGCAGAAAATATTTTCAAAGGAGCGTGGGGTGCTTGATATTAATTGATTATAAAAAATACCTCAAAAAGCACCCCACGCTTTTTTGAAAATATTTTCTGCTTTTTAGTTGCGTTTTTAAAGCGTGTCGTTTAAATTTTCTTTACTTATTATTTATTTTCTAATTTTTAGTTCTGCTAACTACAAAAGAATTGAATGAATTGAATTGTCATCGGTCCTCGATAAGTCTACAAAGTTTAAATGAAATCTGACCGTTTGAATTGGGTCAAAATCAAGTCCAAAGGAGTCGGTTACAAACAAACATAAAAACACACAGGTGAAGCTAATAAAAAGCATGTAATAACATGTTGCTTCGACCCCAAATAAATTTGGGGGCAGGAGAATTATGACTTGCACTTTTGAATATTGTCAAGACGTCGGTCACACAGAAAGCTAAAGCTAGTTAACCTTTCTAAAGAGAATTAATTAGTTAGCCCGTTCTTTTCCTTAGTTCCTAAGGAGAAGAACGGGGAACATACTCCACTGACATTAGTTTAAATCAAAATATTGGTAACGTATTGAAATTAAACATGAAATAACGATGTGTACAAAGACGTACGTAATAAAAATATTTAAAAACTAGCTTTTGCCAGCGGTTTCGCCCGCGTGGAGGTCGGAAATTATACCACGGGACCATCCTACCGGGATAAAAAGTACTTTATATGTTAATCCAGGTTATAAAATATCTGTGCGCCAAATTTCGTCCAAATCCGTCCAGCCGTTTTAGCGTGATTGAGTAACAAACATCCAAACTTTCATATTTATAATATTATACACCGTGACATTTTAGTCGTCTTACAAAGGTGGGCCCACTCAACAAAAATATCTTTTTTTTTTTTTCAAATAAATGATTAGTAGTCATTGGATACATGAAGTGGGCTGCTGATGTAAGACGACTATAATGTCACGGTGTATAGTTATAGTAGAAATTAGAATTAAGCCGTGGGAGCTGACGGTGCCCATTCACGAACATGACATGGATAGACACCACCCAGCTCCACCATTTTTGATGAGTATAAGCATAACTCTAACAACACCGCTTGGGAAAACAGTAATAAACTATTCGCCGATAACTAATACCCGAAACAGCACCCAAGGGACAGTCATAACATGACTATTCACAGTTCATCAAATAGCTATAAACTACCCTTTGTATTAAGCTCTAACCCAATTCTACTATTTCAGTAATGGCTGGAAAGTGTTAATGTACCTCGCGAAGGTTTTCGACCAGCTCACCCCATTACAGTACCCGAAACTACATTATTAATGACAATACGCGTGTGAGCCACGAAAGCGTATTATACTTGAGAGCACGAACTCATCTCGCCGACGCAAATATAGTCTGAAATTACTTTATAAACCTTCGTGGCTCATTTAGAAGTTTCGCACCTACTTGAACAACATGAACTACCTCAGCGGCCAGCAATAAACAATTCCGAGGTAACTTTTAACCATAAAATATAAAAGCAAGCTCTGTTGTGGAAAAATTCTAAGCACGTAGACGGAATAACTCGATTTCCTGTGTCAGGCGAAAGCAATTATTTGTTTTCTGTCTAAATATGCCCGGCGCGAGGGGACGTGGGGGCACCTATTGGATTTATTCTGGTCCACTGTGTTACTCTGTTCGTTTATTAGTTTTGTCCGGATATTATAAAAGATAAAAGCATGTGGCTGGTTCTTTTGTTTTCGTTTTGTAAAGGGTAAATTGATTTAGATGTTAGGTTTAGGGTACACGTCCCTGATTGTCTACTTACTTGGATTATTATCAATAGGCACTTACAGAATTATGTCATTATACTATGTGACTCAAGAATTTCAAACGTTGTCTATCGTCATCATCATTTGCCAAGCCTTTCCCGTTTATGTTGGGGTCGGCTTCCAATCTAACCAGATGCAGCCGAATAGCAGTATAGCATGGAGCGACTGCCTATCTGACCTCTACAACCCAGATATTGGGTAATACGATACCCCTTGGTAAGACTAATTGTCAGACTTTCGGGGTTCTGACGACCAGTAACTACTGTCAAAGATCCATGAATAACAGCCGGGACCAACGGCTTAACGTGCTTTCCGAAGCAGGGAGGGGGTACATTGTAAGTAGTAGTGTAAGTATTTTTGAAATTCTTCATTCGTCTTTATTATTTTTATTGCACTTTGTTCGTTAAACAAATTCAACTGTTTCTACACAATTATTTCCACGAAAAGATGTTGTCATTAAAAATTTGCGAGTAAAAATAGTCGACACACAGACAAGCGAATCTAGAATCTGGCAAAAGGCACGCGAAATAAACGTCGGGAGTGTTTCGGTACCAAGAAACCCCCACTCACAAATACACAAGAGTTTTAATCTTACTTCCTACTAATATTTTAAATGTGTGTTTGTAACTCAATCACGTAAAAACGGCTGAACGAATTGGATGAAATTTGGCAAACAGATAGTTTATAACCTGGATTAACAGGCATGCAAAATTATTATTAAAATTATACCATTTCATAAATTCACATTAATTCGTTAAACAATTTCATTAACTTATAATAATACCATATCATCATTTCAGCCGAAAGACGTCTACTGCTCGACATAGGCCTCCCCCAAAAAAAATGGAGGGTTTCCCGTATACAATGTCATAAATTCAAATCAATAAGTATGTAATGTCAAAATATATAATGATGTCATAATAAATAAGTCATGTATAATAGGGTCAGCACATAATTGGCAATACACATAGGATACTTTTTATCCCGGTATTACGTTCCCGTGGGTTAATTTTCGACATCCACGCGGGCGAAGCCTCTGGCAAAAGCTAGTCATTAGATATTTAAGTACTTCAGATGTTTATCTGATCAAGTTACGAGGAATTCAACACCTGTGATATCAAAGGAGGTGTTTTATCAACCACCTGCTGTGGAGTTATTATAATTAACGCTTCAGACACGACGCGAAAATGTATGTTTAAAAAAAAAATGGTTTTTGCGATACATTAATTGCATAACGTAATTATTAAGTGTTGAGCTCCCCTTTTCTGGACTTTTCATAAATCGTATTGAAAAGTAAATTGTCTGAAATAAACCAATAGTTTTATTAATGAACTATAAAATTCGTCAAATTTAGCCTCGTCGAACACAATATTTGATAACTTACTAAGAAACAAAAGTACATGACAGAAGCTAAGTATTTACCTACTTCAAATGAAACTTTAATTTTATAAAATTAAAAACGAATAGTCCGATGTCCGACGTTCAGATGTCGGCAAATGATGGCAACAGTTTGCACCGATACGTCAAAATGGCCGCGACAGTTCAGAGGATTTTTAAAAGAATAAAATCATAATGCATAAAGAAATTCGTTCGCATCGTTGTTAACATGAAAAGTGCCTAAAACGCTGGCAACATTGCCGTGTTGTATGGGAATGCTGATTCTTTGGCTAAAAAATAGGCCAGGCCTCTGGTCACGTGAAGAATCGACCAACCGCTTGGCAATGTCTCAGAAAACTAAGTGGGCAACCTTACCCCAAGGCATTAGCTAGAGCATACTTTTACATTAATTCAATATTTTATTCTTTTCATAGAGCTTTTGTGAAAATATAAAAACCTCAGCGAAACCTACGTCTCTTTTCTAACTCTAAACTCAATTCACGAAGTTCTAAAAGTAACTTTATTGAGTCAATCTTTATCTTATATCTTGATGTTGGCAATATTTTATTCTTGTCTCTACATTTTTCACTTTCCCGATTTCTTTTTCTCTGTCGGGATTTTCTAAAATGGGGTCGTGGTTATTTTGGTTGACCGAACCGAAGTTTTATTTGTTGTATTAGGCTGTGCGTAGACCTGGGTCAAGGCTGTTTTAGACAAACTATTGCTCTAAAAAGGCTCAAAGTCAAAGTAGTCTAAAATACATTGAAAAATACCTAAACAGTACTTTTTAGAACACTTTTTTTAAACCGGTCAGTCGAAACCTTCTCTTTTTTTTTGCATTTGTTTGTCTTACTCCTCTGCTGCCAAGTGAATGTTGTTAGTCTTACTTTTGAATCGATTTTTTTTTTTTTTTGGAAAGCACTACTAGCATCCATAGGATATAAATAAGTCTTAGAACTAAATAAATATTATGTGCGAAACGAGTACATGTGATTTTAAAATTTAACAATGTTCGAATTTACGTTACGTTTTATCCGTATAGGGTACCTAAGTTGTATAAAAGCATTGAATTTTATGGTAATTAATAAAAGATGTCTAAACATTATCTATCTCTAAATAAGTTACAACCTACATTTCACAAGTATATCAAATAATTGGTACCAATTAAAGTTCAGATATTAATTTCAAACGTTGTCTTCAATTCCAGTGGTCCACACAAAATTACTGAAATTACCTTAACGATAGAATTGTATCGAATAGATATTAACTCTCATTATGTTTAATGAACGGTATTTTTCTAAAGCTGCTATTTACACTGTAGGTAAATCGCAGCTATACATATACATATATCTACATACTACTTTATATTATGTCGAAACGTTTTCACTTCAACCAATAAGTCGAAACATTTAAATAGCATCGAAAAGGGCAATATAATAATAAAATATAAGAATCTCTTCCATAAAAATCTAATAATTGTTCTACAAGGTACTAAAGATATTTTATTAATTACAGTAAACGACCCTTGGCTTTCGAAAGTCTGTTTTTTTGTCTTCTTGTCAGCAAGAACAAACAAGAAAAGAGATGCAAAAGTTATTGTAAGTACCCACTAGAGGGACGACGATACCGCAAAATTTTATATTATTTTTGTTAAATTTATTAGTTCTTTAATCATATCCGGATATATCCTATTTTTTTATTATGACCTATGTATTTATTATTAATTTCTATTAACTTCATGATTTTAAATCATGCTACTATTCATATTGTATTAATTTTTGTGCCCGACAGGGAACCATGTGAACTTTGTAATTATTATTAAGATCTTGTACACACATGAGAAATTTATAAAACTTTAAACTGAATTGAATTGAAGGACCAATCCGGAACTATTTTTATGTAACCTTGACGATTGAAAGTTCAAGATAGAAACAAATATTCAGATAGTTTAATGTTACACAATTACGTATAATAAAAGCCAAATTAATTCCTATTAACGAACTGCAAAACCTGAGGAATCTAAAACAAACTTCACCACTAATATATAATTCATCGGGTAGTTTTGTAATTTTCCCCTGACCAGGTAGGCGTATAAAGGGATTTGTAAATGTACAGGTACACCCTTCCTACTTCCTATTATGTAGGGGAATTTGGTGAATAAAGTGAGTCAGAGGGTTGGATTACATACCTATGTCGTTAAAGTAGGTACGTATTAGATGTAATTATGTGTGCCATCAGTAATTAGATCCATACGTCTTGGTGAGGAAGTGTGTTGGCGCGGTGTTTTTACGAGTACACATAAATATAAGCAGGAAGTTCAGGTCCATTGTAACGCTGTTACAGAACTATATAGTAACGAACTTTTAAGATTAGCCACATTTTTTTCACAGTGAGAGGAACGTGGCTAATACCAGTATTTGCTGTACTGTGTGTGCTAATCTAAATAGCTAATGTCATGGGATTCTCAAAAGATTTTCATGGGAACATCATCAAGTTTAAAAAGTTTTCCATCTTCATGATTTTCTAGTGAAATTCGTCTTTGATGCTGTTACTGCGAACGACTATTGATAAATATGAAGATCCCTGAATAACGAATAAGACAACTCAAAATACAAGATACCCAGACCAAACTTAAGATTCGTCTGGGAATCTTGCCCTGGGTGAACTGAATCGAAAACTATTACAAGTAACAACTAACAGCACATAATAGTAATTACCCACATTTTCTTCACTATGTAGGTAGCGAAGAAATGTGACTAAAGTACATTCGCGTTAAGAATGTAGTGAGTCATCATTATCCGTCGGCCTAGCCCCGCCCCCTAACCAATCAAATCTTTTCAAATTACAATCAAATCTATTCATTAAACTTATAATTTGATTGAATTTAACACCACTGTGAATACATCTTTATCATGCAGTTGCACTGATGACTCACTGCATTCTTAACGCGGACGAACTATAATACCTGATTGTGCTGTACTGTGTGTGCTAAATTATGTATAGCTTACATCGATACCGGTATTCGCAAAAAAAAAATCATGAAAATATTATCAGGCTGTTAGGACATGCTGTGTTATGATTTCATTAACCAATTTTTGTAGGAAAAATCAACTTTAAAATTAGGTACAGTTGATATATTTCCACTTAAACGAAATAACAGCTATAGTTTTATCGGCGTGTTGTAAGAAAGAATTCGAAGCATTCCTTCTATTCGATGCAATTGGTGACAACCAATTTGAAATTGAAAAATAACTGCCACCAACAGTCGGGTTTTTAGATTGTTTATTAATAGTAACATTTAATTAGAATTCTACTAAAGTTCTTTTTCGATAAAACAATCATGTCCAAAAAAAATCTCTTTTATTTGATCCTCGAAAAAAGTTTTATTCCTAGTAACACAGTTTCTGTTTTAATCTAGGCTCTTAACGGCAGCGGTGAGGGGTGTCTAACTCTCCCTCCTCTGTGATTTGTTTGGTAGGCTTTAGCCAGACGCCAGACACAGCCTTTTTCATCAAAAACTTCGTTTATCTGTAAACTTTCAGCCTGTTCTGAATAAGTTAATTATAAACTTGGATAAGTCTCATTAATTTAAATAATAAAACAGAATATTTTTACAAAACTCTCCTAGCACAAAAAGGCTTTTGCCGCAAAAATAGACGCTAAAAGGGATATTAATGATTATAATTCTATAAATAGTTACGTGTTGCGGTTGCGAATCATATTTTAATCGACATACAACTGACACTGACCCGAAAACTGCAAAAAACTGAAAAAAAAGTGATTTCGCTGGTTCATATGGTTGTTGAAAGCGGAAAAGGAAGTGAGAAATAATAGTTTGCTTTATCATTATGTTAGACACCATAAGCCAAGCGTTCGCCCATTTCACATGCAACATTTTGATTTCTTAGTCAGAACCGTTTAGTCCACTCTCGGCCCCTCGACCCCCAATAAATAATGTGCCCACTGGACCCCGGACTGTGGTTTATTCTCGAGCCTTAGAGGTCGTGAGTGGATTTTATATTCCAGCTAAGTTTTTAGTTTTCTCTCGACCCTGAAAATTCACTCTCACCCCCTGGGGGTCGAGTGGTGAACTATGTTTAGTGGTTGAGAGGAAACAAATATATTTTTTTTTTGTAGAGGTCTAGTGCCGAGAGTGGACTAAATGATCAGAACATTCTAGCTTCAACTATCAATTCTATATCAACGAACAGAATCTTCATTTTTTTTTGCTTTTCTTGATTTAAATATATATACACCGTGACATTTTAGTCATCTTACAACGGCAGCCCACTTCATGTACCCAATGACTGCTATCTACTACAATTTATTTTTAAAAAAAATTTTTGAACATTGCATAATCAAAAACATGAAAATATCACTAAGACGCATGACGTAGTTTGAAACACCCTGTTATGGAGATGGAATTAATGATGAAATGTAAAAATAAGGTTATGTTTTACCGTTTGATACGTAAACGTTATTAACTGTCCGTCTATAAAATGTGAATAATGTGTAGTGTCCGAATAGAAAATTAAATTGTGCCTCACACATTCTATTTTACTATACCTAACGAATACGGATAACACCTTACCTAACCAAATGCGGTGGGGCCTGAAAAGGCCGATGCCTACCAGGCAACTGAGGGAACACGGGTGGGTTTTAGTCAGTAAAAGTCTGACACGCCCTCCCGCTCCACCCAGAGCGGGAGAATTTATTTGATGATTTCCCACCCAAAAAAAAAAAACGTTATTAACAGGGAGGGTGTTTCATAATTCTAAAGCATTCATTATTTTTCTTTGTATCTATTATCTTAATTAATGGTAACAATGTTTTAATCGCGCCTAGAGGTATGTTATGACGGATACATTGAGTGGACCATCTTTGTAAGACGACTAAAATGTCACGGTGTATACATAACATATAATGACGCCCGTTGTTTTCCTGTTTGTTTTCCCCGAAAGGTTAGCCAGAAACCTTCGTGAAATTGACCTAAAGAGTACACCTACAATTTCATCGTTTAAGTCTCATGGCATAGTTATCATGTCGTTTTTTGGTACCTCTGACACAATATCGAAAGTGGTTTGTGTAGTCAATACTCTTTAGACAAAACAGCGTCAATAACCCAGAACTTTCGTCTTATTTTATCGCCCGATTAAATTAAAGAATAATGTTAGTCTCAACTAGATCCACACGAGAATTCAAAGGTTAAGTAGTAAATTTAGTTGTGCAAACTGTGTTGTACAAGTAAATACATTACCTGTCGAAGTTTAAGAGATAAGCTTTAAATCCACTTAAAGTTTATTCACTTCTTGTGTGCTATCGGTATTTAGTAGGACTAGTAGATTCTAGAGTCTAGTAGTAGTAGATTGTTTGTTTGAAATTAGCTTACTAGTGGAGTTTAAAAAGTCTTCTATCTACATGAAATTCTACTGGATTTCGTCTTTGATACTGTTACCACGAACGACTATTGATAAATTTGAATACACGTAATTAGAAGATCCCAGAAAAACAATGAAGAAATCTCAAGTCAAACTCAAAGAATTTATTTCAATTACACCATTTACAGGCACTTTTGAACTGTGAAAAAGAGTTGGAAAGTTGAAGCTAGTTGCCCATTCCAAAACGTAGATCTCTATGGAGAAGAACACACAACATGCAAGATTCCCAGACAGTATGATCATTTGTTTGTTATGCTATCGCCAATTGGTCTGAGAATCTCGACCTGGGCGAACTTAATCTGGCAGACTTGAAACGATAACTTCTAAAGCCATCATCATAATTATTCAAATAATTCTATGACGTAGTACTCAGTTACCCACCTAGAAAATTCTACTATAGAGGATAAGACCTCTAATGTAGAAAACTAATACATCCACATAGTGCAAAGCACTTCATATTTATATAGTTCAATTTCTGTTAATACTAATTTGACACCGCTATACACCGTGACATTTTAGTCGTCTTACAAAGGTGGTCCATTCAATGTATCCCACATAAAATACCTGCAGCCGCGATTTAAAAAATAGTACCGTTAATTAAGATAATAGGTACTAAGAAAAATAAATAATGCTTTACTATTATGAAACACCCTCCCTGTTAATAATGTTTACGTATCAAACGGTAGAAGATTTCTACATACCTACCATAATACCATTAAATTTGATCACTCATTCAATCTCCATAACAGGGTGTTCAAAACTACATCATGCGTCTTAATTAATTATATATATTTTTTATTATTATTCATATGTCCAAATGTTTTATTATTTTTTACAAATGTTAAGTAGTCATTGGATACATGAAGTGGGCTGCCGTTGTAAGACTACTAATATGACGGTGTACACTACAGGTTGAATGTCTTCTATAAAATAACAACACATTCATAAATCTTACTCCAATGAAGAATCCCCGAGATTACATCGTTTTAAAATTTAAATTCCTGTCATGTCTGCTGAGGTAAATGAATTTTATATTACATGGCTGTGGTTTTATGGTAAATGCCGGTGGTATTTTATGTTTTATGGGAAATGAAAATACATATACAATTTCATGTATGATGAAAACATGATTTAGGTGTGCATTTTTAATTTAAAGTCTCTAGATCCAGTGAGCTTCTTTTGCTAGATGCAAAAGAAGCTCACTGGTTCTGAGTGTGTAAGCTACCTTCCTACCTACCAAAAATCAGAGTATAAGCTTTTTTCAGTATTTATCTGTATGATTTCGTAAAGAAAGAAAGAAAAATATTTTAATTAGAACACGTATAGAAATTCAAACAAGTACCTACCTTCTTGTAATTAACGAAATAAAATAAACTTAGTTTATTCAGATTATTCTTTTGCATACTTAATTAGTATTATCTTAAGACTATAATACTCATGATGAGTCGTTTTAACAAGTGATACGGGTACCACTTTGTCTTGACCGAGCTATTGATAAAACCATATCCCAACATGGGCTTACGCAAAGAGGGAGGCGGCGCACGTGAAGGAGAGGCAGTACATGCGCCCTCACGGTCGCAGCCTTCGCAGGAGCCGCCCTGGGCATCGGGAATCCCACGCTGATTCCCGGCCACCGTAGGCGCGGGCTTGCGGACGGCGAGTAATGGGTAGCTCGCTGTCCGGTAAGGACCAAGCCCGGGTCGACGGCGCATTGTGTTCGCCACGCGCGCCTCAAAGAGATGTCAGCACCAAGTGATGGGGCCCGCAAGGGCCGATGCCTGCCAGGGGTGCGGGTTGTTCGAAAGAGATACCGCGGCCCCTAGAACACAGGCAACTGAGGGAACACGGGTGGGTTTTAGTCAGTAAAAGTCTGACACGCCCTCCAGCTCCACCCTGAGCGGGAGAAGTGGTTTGATGATTTCCCACCCAAAAAAAAACATGGCCTCACGCAATCAATTTCTACACACGTGTTTAAATTTTTGATTCCCATAATCTGGCTGGTATCAGACTGACCATAAATGTTGGTGTGTTGGTTTTCACAATGAGTGCAAAAATCTTGATTACGTTGCTTTTATTTGAACGTCCAATATTAATTTCAATTGCGAAACAATTGAGATATATTTTTTTAAATACAGCGTGTATCAAAAAGGTGTGGTGGACCATTAAAATTAAACAATATCCTCCGTGGGGCCAACATAGTGGAAAAAGATCAACCGTCCCATTCAAACCTTCAAAATCTACTTGACCCAAATGTAGGTACATATGATCCGGCTGATTATTTGTCGATTACGTTTGGTTTCCGATATATGCTGGCAGTAAAAGCTGTGCGGGACTGTAAAAATATCAACTGTCCCATTCAAAACTTTAATACCTACTCGACCAAAATGTACATAAGGGACGGCGGATTATTTTTCGATTACGTTATTGGTCCCATAGATAAAGTTGGTTAGGTTGGTGTTCTGTAGACCACAACTTTCTGATATATGCTGCATAATAACCAGGCAATAAAATCTATGCGGGACTGTAACTACGATATTCGTAATAATCTATTTCTAGACTCATAGAGCCACTTTTATTACTTTCACACATTCTTTTACTACCATAGACAAAAGCAAACGTGCGGGTAGTAACTTCATTGACACGAATTTGTGGTGGCGAGCAAACGTGCCTGAGCCACTGAGACTGAGAAATAATAAAATATGGCCGACTCAACTTAATGAAATTATCACGTCCAAGAAAATACACGGTGGATAGGTTTCTATTTTTAGACTAGGTAAGTATTCCTTTTTGGTTTCTTTATGACAATATTTCGGCTTTTATGATACAATTGTATATAGAACAGTTAAATCTTGCTGCCCCAGTGATTGAAGAAATATATGTAATGGTGTGCCAAATTACAAAAAAAACATACATTTTTGTTAAATAGCAAAAAAAATATCTTATCTGATGCTCTTACATATTTCAAATAATCATAATAATAAGTCTTATCATTTTGTGTATTGTACACGAATGATAAGACAGATTTATACAATTCTATCAGTATTCTAAGATAGAATTTTCTTCAAGTTAATATAAAAAAAGGAACCCACGACAAAAAGCAGGTATCTTTGAATTTACAAGAAGATTTTGAACAGTTGGTCAAACTGAGGACTTTACTGACGATTACCTGATAATCTCACCCCTAATAAAAACGAGTAGGTGTACAGTCACGAGCACTAATATGCTTACCAACTTTTAAAATTGATTTTCTCCTCTTTTACTGATTGAAATTTTATGTTATTATGAAAATAGTATTTTGGAACCCACACTATAATGAAATACCTAGGTTATCGCAAGGTTGGAATCGTTATTTATGAGAAAATCGCTATTGAATTTAGCTTTGTGGATATATCTTAATGCTCGTGACTGTACTGTAACAAAATATCGAATACCCACGTCCAATGAAATTATAACAAGGACACCTCAAAATGTTCCATTAATATAGATAACTCGAATGAATTTCATGCCAGTAGTTCAGTTAATCTGATCGATGTCGATGTGAATAAACGAACTGTCCGCTTGATCCATGATTCTTCGATTAAGTGGAGCGATGAACTTTTGTACGTTTTTGTACTGATTTATAATAGACAGTAGGCGTACATGGAACGAGATTGCGTCAGACTACTGACGTTATAGGTGTTTGGGTACAGCTGTGTAGGTAACTTCAACCAGCTTCAACTAACCAACTGATCGACTTTTTGACATTCAAAAGTGCCCTAAACGGTTTAATTGAAATGTGCTTTGAGTTTGAGTTTGAGGTGTCGTGAGCGATATGCAGTTTATAGCATTGATTGAGTCTTCTGATCGAAAAGGTGTTCCTGCTCTATCAATATATTAAAAAATGGCGCGATGCTAAGGAGGGTAATGTGTTTATCCGCTTATGTATTCCACCTATACCAACCGCGTGGGTCGATTTTGATAATTCTTAACGGCAATCGAGTCGTCTTAATCTTGTTAGTGTCAATAAGGACATGACAGTAATCAAAGTTCATTATGGCGACAACGAGACGCCGTGTTGTAAAAAAAAATAAAGTCGACAATTATGTCAAATGGTATCAAAGAATAGGTCTTTGGAAATCATCTTTTGGTTTTATCTAATCATTTTTCATTTTGAATTACCTTCTAACATTTTACAATAAAAATTTCATAGTCTACCTTTTAAAATAAAATTGTCTTGTTTACATCTTTTTAAAGTTCAGTTATTACTAGAGATCGGATATTCGGATGCATTTTTACCTAAAGTAAATTTTTGGGTATGAAAGTATGGAAGCGGCTTTAACATATTTTGATGCCAGGAACACCGGGAATGCATAACTAGTCAGGTGTATAGTATGGAAGCGATTTCTAAATTATTAGCATTGCAAAACTATTCAGATACATATTTCTTTAGAATTAATGTTTTAGCCCCGATGCATATATATGTATGTAGGGTGTAAGGGAAGGGGTGGTGTGTGTTAGTAAAAAAAAAAAAAACATAAATTAAATTAAGATTATTTCGATACAAAAGCGCATTCCATATTAGCCAACATCGCAACTTTATTTAAATATGCATGCGAATGTCCGATCTCTAGTTATTAAGCAATCAGGTTTTGTGATTTTTAATTTATTTTATTTTTATTCAGCCACTAGACAGGGAAAACATTAAGTCTTCCCTTAATTCGGTATTGATTTCATAATAAAAATAAATTAAAAGCTACAAACGATTCTACACTGCAGAGTGGGGCACAACTCCTGAAAAATTAAACTAATTATCTAGTACCTAACATATTCATAGCGAATGATTTTGGAGAAAATTTTGTGAAAATCCTCTCTCTATTTCAGGGATATTGAAGACAATATCTTCTAAAGTATAAAGGATATAAAGTAAAGAATTCCATTCCATCGAAACAAGCAGTGTTATCAAATGTTATTAGCTCCCGTTGAGCACTTAGCTGCAGGTTTAATAACTAAATTGCTACGAATTAGATAATTGAAACTGCTACCTCGGGCTTCTTCTGCACTCAGCTCTTCGCCAAACTTTGTTTCTTTGGTACTGGTTTTTTAATTTCTCTTACATTTATACCTATTTGTTTAAAGCTGACGTTATTATTGTGTTACAATTCAAGGTGTAATTGAATTACCCGAAAAGGGTTAATTATACATGGGTACAATTAGCTTTTCAGGTTGCCAGTTATTTGGTTAGTAAATGTTTTTTTTTATAATGTCATTGAACTTTGTTCAAAATGTTATGAACACATTTCAAAGTAGGACTGAAACAGCAAAAAAGTTACCTGCTCCATCCATTTTTTTTTTAAATACTGTGTATTAATAAATATGCAGGTAGTTTTAACAAAATTACAAAAACAATAGCGGCCTATTATTATCAGAGAGAAATGACACTGTAGCCGATACAGTGCCATTCCTCTCTAAACCTTCTCTCAAAACCTGTATCCGATACAGGTTTTTACCTACTTCAGCTGCATATGCTCCCATGTTGTATTATTTTCATTAAAGCCTACAAATTTTCACGCATTGTGGTTGTTGTCATGATATTATTGGTGTCATTAAATAAAAAAATATGTTCATATAGCTCACCAAAATGTTAGGTAACAGTTGATTTTTGAACAGATATTTCAGGGTTGGTCCCATAGTAAAAGTTGTTCATCATGATAAGTACAATGAACCCTTTTCAGGTTTTCAGTTATTTAAATTACTCATTGCATAGGTTTACTTATTGCGTTAGTTTACCTAACTACGAGGTACTAGCTACAAAGGTAGTTATTGCACATGTTTTCAATGTCTTAATCCCAGATACTGTTTACATGAATGTCAAACATTCGTTCAGCCGTTGCCATTGATAAATTAAGCATTATTAATCATTAGTTATAAATGTTAGTATAGATTAAGTTAGGATAGGTGAATTTATCGCATTGGGTTATAAATGGTAAATTTATGTTGATAAATCAACGGTGAAACCCTGAAACGTTAACAAAATATTAAGCTTCGTTGATGCAGTACCAACCCAATGATCATGCAACAGTGATATAATGTCCCTCATTTAAATACTCTTGAATAGCATTCAAGTATTCCAAGAGGTAGCCAGAATATTAAAGCACATTTTAGACACTTCCAGATTGTATAAATTCATCCTGGATGTCCGCGTAGAATATTAATATCTTCGCTTTGAGAGCAGATTTAAGATGCAGTTTCCTCGGAACGGTAGTATGAGACGTTGCTTTCTCTCGAAACGGGGTTTTCAACACTTTAGGTAAACGGTTCGTGAGTTTCGACGATTAGTCCTAAATACACAAACTCGTAATATTATGCTTTATGGCCAATCTCGTCTCGGCCATATTATGATTAAAATTCTCTAAAGTTAATATGACCGACTTTGAATTTTGAATTGGAAGACAAATATTATGAACATTTCGTGTGTTAAATGCAAACGAATGTTAGTAACTTGATTTATCTTACTTCCTTACTATCCTGCTAATGTTATAAATGTTAAAGTTTGTGTGTGTGTGTGTTTGTTTGTGTGTGTGTGTAAGTTTGTTTGTTTGTGTGTGTGTTTGTGTGTTGTGTGTGTGTTTGTGTGTGTGTTTGTGTGTGTTTGTGTTTGTAAGTTTTTTTGTTTGTTTGGATATATGTTACTCAATCATGCAAAAACGGCCGCACCAATTTAAATTAAATTTGGCACACATATAGTTTTTAAGGGGAATCCAGTCGCGGGCTCGAACTCACTTGTCGGCCTGGCTAAAAAGCTCGCTGTCTCACCAGGCATCGTGTCCGACAGAGGTAGTATCAGTGATGAGCAGTTAGATGCTAGTCTACACGCACAACGTTATTGAGTGAGATGCAGGATTATTTATAGTAACACAGGCGGGTAAAAAATTAAGAAAAGTCCTTCGGAAGATCGGGTTTTATAAAAAACCACAGCATAAATCAATGACCAATAAAATTTATTGAACTTTTCGATAATTCAGCTTTACCGGTGTAAACTTTGTTTTGGAGATTTATGATACTTAATCACGCCCAAAGTTAGGTCAATTAGCAAGAAAAACGAATATTTGCTGGCTCCTAACATTTTAATGGCTTTTTATTTTAGCATTCTGTTGAAGTACAGACAATATTAATAATGAGACAAAACCATACCATGTTTAATTTTTGATGTAAATTGTCGAACAGTGGAGAAATAGACTCCCGAAGTTTGTATGGAAAAAATGTCGACAGGATTCACCTTAACCTGGATTAACACATAAATTCTTTATATCCCGGTTGGATGATTTCCGACCTCCACGTGGGCCAACCTGCTGGCAAAAACTAGTGATACAAGATGCAAGGTTTTCCATTTTCGGGATGGCCCTAGCCATTATTCCGTTTGCAGATATTTTTTAGGCCTGGTTGCACGAGGACGCTCGACAAGTAATCTTAACGCCACGATAGCGGCGGCAAGTCCCCTCTTTGAGGAGTGGCTTAAGAAGCGGCACGGCGTCCTCACCTTCCGCCTTACGCAGGTCCTCACCAGACACGGCTGTTTCGGGAGGTTCCTGTTTCGCATAAGGCGGGAGGAAACGTGTGTTTCCACTGCGAATATCGCCCTGAGGACACGATGGAGCATACGGTGGAGGTCTGCCCGGCTTGGGTGGACCACCGCCGTGTCCTCGTGGAGACGATCGGCGGAGGCAATCTCTTGCATCCGGCCCTGGTCCAGGCCATGGTACGTAGCAAGATTACATGGGTAGCCGTCACCTCGTTCTGTGAAGCAGTAATGCTCGCGAAGAGGAAGGCAGCGCACGTCAGTGAGAGGCAGTACATGCGCCCTCACGGCCTTAGTCGTCGCAGGAAATACCCTGGGCATCGGTAATCACCGGCCACCATAGGCGCAGGCTTGCGGACGGTGAGTAATGGGTAGCTCGCTGTCCGGTAAGGACCAAGCCCAGGTCAACAGCGCGTTGTGTTCCACGCGCGCCTCAAAGAGATGTCAGCACCAACTGATGGGGCCCGGAAGGGCCGATGCCTGCCAGGGGCGCGATTGTTCGAAAGAGATACCGTGGTCCCTGGCACACAGGCAAGTGAGGGAACACGGTTGGGTTTTAGCCAGTAGAAGTCGGACACGCCCTCCTGCTCCACACAGAGCGGGAGAAGTTATTTGATGATTTCCCACCCAAAAAAAAACCCTAATGCAAACGATGTTTTCGTTTTTTTAAGTCGAAAATTCTTTAGCCTCGTTGAGCTATTTTTGGCAGGGGTAAAACTTATGGGTTATGCTAACGTAACGTGTTTTTTTTTCCAAAGTCTTAAGTTTTCACTTCTGACGACAGTCGCCACGACTGCCTAAATATTTTAAAATATATCTAATTATTTGTATGTTATGGTAGCCTGGTACCTTTTTCGATTTGCTTAGTTTTGGCATTGGCAATTGCGCATGTTTAACAATAACTAAGTAGTTTATAGTTACAGTACTCGTATGAAGAAGAAAAATCCATGTTTTAATCCCTTTTATGACTGCGGCGCTATTTCCTTTCACTCGATAAAAATGCTCTATTTGCCTGCCAACAAACGAATGTTCAACTACCTAAACGATTGGTAAAGATACGGAAATTGAATTTTATCAGGTCTGGCACTACTTGAATTAAGTTAGGTGTTGTGAAAGCTGGCTTTACACAAGATTCTATGAAAAATATAATATTTAAAACGACTGTTGAGCAAAGGTCGCTACAAGAGTAGTACTTTATCTGGCCAGGCACTTTGGCACGCCCAGTGAAACTCCTTTTTGACCCTATTCGTTTCCAAGCGTTCTCCTTCAAAATATGAGCTGAACGTGATTATAAAATATTTCCCTACATTTATTGCGATTTAGAAATACATTTCATATTTTATGCCATAAAACTAGTATCTAAAGATAAGTTGTAACTTTTATTTCAACTTTAATTTAGATAAAGATGTGGCTAAGTTTAAAATGATGTCGGTACTCTGTTCTCTATCAAGAAAACTACTACAATAACTTGAAAACTAAGGTTAAGTTCATAAGTTTACGGAGCAGTAAGTTTCCATAAGAAAATAGATAGCTAAAATGGCTCAAGTGTCATAATAGCGTTGGAGCCATAAAAGGGAATCTTGCAGCCACACCTGAAACCAATTTTCCCATTAACCCACCCTCAAAATTCCATGTAACACGTAATTGCTGTGCTTAAATTTTAACGACTGTAAAACGTCTTCACTGGATAATTTGGTGGAAATTGTATACCTACCTAATTAAATATTAAATTAACGTAAAAGACGTAATAATGAGATAATTGGTTCTATATTTATTTTACTTATAGATATAAAATTAATGAAAATAAAATTGTGCAAACAGAACATGTCCTTTTAGAGATTTTCTGTTTCAGTTGCACCGTTTGAACAATTTAATAAATAAATTGTGTCTTTAAATAGATACAATACAATAACATAAATCAATTTCTGCCAGGGGTGTGGGTTGTTCGAAAGAGATACCATGGCTCCTGGCACACAGGCAACTAAGGGAACACGGGTGGATTTTAGTCAGTAAAAGTCTGACACGCCCACCTACTCCACCCAGAGCGGGAGAAGTTATTTGATGATTTCCAACCCAAAAAAAAACAATTTGCCTAGCCTTTTCCCAACTATGTTGGGGTCGGCTTCCAGTCTGACCAAATGCAGCTGAGTACCAGTAATTTACATGGATTCGGCAGAAGTGTAACTATAGTACCTACGGTCACATTTCACCAGTTATGTTTAACCGGTGCATACATTCAGAATCCAGGCTGATTCTGGGAAATTTGAGACGGTAAAACGCAATAACACTTTGCTTGACCTGGGATTTAATTTTGAGTTGCTCTTGCGACCCCTGGATCAACGAGGCAGTCGACGATACAGCATGGAACATAAATATCTAACAACTCTTTAAAGAAATACGTATTTCAAATTCAGCAGATTTGCAATTTCTCAAACCTTTGACAGTTTTTAAGTTAGTTTCGCAATACAAATTCAATAAAATAAAGGTGTGAAAAAGTCTAGGATAAACTTATACACTACGTATTACCTAGCTCAGCTATCTTACGTTGCATTTTTCACGGAACCTCGTAAAACCCGGGGCGGGAACTTTATCTCGCGTGGCAGCCCGTATGGCTTCGGTTGCCTCTATTCCCGTGTTCGATGCCTCAGCAATATTTCCGATGAATAAATATTTATACGAAGGTACAGACGCCAGCATATCAAGCTATCCCAAACTGTCAAATTTTTCCAATTGAACATGAACCTTATTCTTTTGTAATAAAGTTAAAAAACTATCAAAGAAATTTGAGAGATTGCTGGCGTCTGTACCAGACTGGTCTTTTAGAGCAAGATATGAATCTTTTCCGCAATTCAAGTTGATGGACGATATTGTCGAACTTAATTTGATTAAATACGAGGTTTTTGATTACTTTGTTTGTGTGTACTTTTTTTTGTAATGTGTGTTTTGTTTGTTGCAAAAACAATTTTTTCTTTCTTTTCCTTTATTACAACATTTTCGTATTCAAAACGTAGGTATCTAATATCATTTTGACAGAATGGGAAAATCCGAATCTCTAGGGAATATGACGAAACTGTGTTAGGTAGGCACTATTAGCTCTTTTTTATGGAAACAATTCTACTTTTACAATTTTTTTTTGGTCATGTTCTAGGACTATAAATAATAGTAAAATTACGTAACCGAAGCAATTGTATGTAAGAAACGTAGCAGGTGGCGGTTTAGTCATTTCTACCTTACCCTATGGTAAGACCCCCCCAGTGGGGTTCCCGCATTGTCGTTGCGGGGGGGCTCAGTAACCGTGGTCACCCTCCCACGGTGAAGCGAAGAGGAACCCCAAGGTGGGGCCGCTCGTCAGGGCTTGTGCCTCCAAGCCGACGACGTAGCGGCCAAAAAGTAGGTTGCGGTGAGGTGCATCGCAACTGAGGCGGGCCGCGATGTCGAATGGAAGGCATCGCGGCTGAGGGTTACAGGCTGCGGCGGAGGAGGAGTGCCGGTACTTCTGAGTAGCGCTCTTCCCTTCCGTAGCCTGGACGGGGCCGCCACCGTTTGATGGCGGACGCGGTGGGGCCGCAGGGGAAGAGGAGTGTCGGTATAGCGTTGGCCGCTCTCCCAATCCCCTGCGGCCGAAAAGTGGTTGGCGGCGGGGCCACTGTACTGACCCGTCGCAGGAGGACGTCAGCAGCAGCTGGTGGGGCCCGCAAGGGCCGATGCCTGCTAGGGGTGCGGGTTGTTCGAAAGAGATACCGCGGCCCCTGGCATACGGGCAGCTGAAGGAACATAGGTGGGTTTTAGTCAGTAAAAGTCTGACACGCCCTCCTGCTCCAACCAGAGCGGGAGAAGTCATTTGATGATTTCCCACCCACAAAAAAAAAAAAAAAACCCTATGGTAAGAAGGTGTGAGATAATAAATGCTCTTCCTTTCCAATTCGGATCTACAGAAGGTAAGAAAGACGGTCATTCAGAATTACAGCAGTTATAGAAACCTTATGATCAAGGATGTAAAATAGAAGTTTAAGTTTTTATATTCACAATATTTAAATCAGCATTGTTTGCTTAACCCGTTCTTGTGCTTAAAATAAACTTACAATTCCCTGCACGCACACGTACATTACTTCGGGATCAATATTGTTATGAAATTTCGGTACAATAACAACATACGGTTGATAACAGGTTATCCGATGTTATGAATACAAACCTACTGAGGTGGAAATTATTTAACCTGAAACGGAAATTGTTACAGCTAATACAGTGTTAGTTTTCGAAGACCTGCCAAAATTAAGCGTGTGGTACAGAACATCAGATTTATATATATTTTTTTTAAATTACATCTCGCAGTTCAACCTTGGTTGTCGTTTGCTAAACCGGACTAGTTACAGCAGCTGCCTCCGCTTGTGTGCATGATACAGTGTTTACATAACTATTAAATAGATACACTTCCAGACTGCACAATTTTCTACATCAGACCAACATCGAAATGGCAAAAAGAAACAGCCATCCAACATTTAGGTCGAATAGGTATTAAAGTTTTGCATGTGACAGTAGATACGTTATTTTTCGCGATTACGGTATTGGTCCAATGGAGAAAGCTGTTCAGTTTGGTGGTTTGTACCTCACCCTGAAATTTGGCAGGTCTTTGAAAACTAACCCTGTATCTATACCTACATATAAATAAAATTGGAGTGTCTGTTTGTAATATTAAAATAACCGCTTTTTGCTACATGCATATAAATATATATACGGTACATAAACCAAAATATATTTTTTTTAATTTTTGTCTGTCTGTCTGTTTCTTCCCGCTAATCTCTGAAATGGCAGGACCGTTTTTGACGGGACTTTCACTGGCAAGTAGCTGATGTAATAATGAGTAACTTAGGCTACTTTTATTTTAGAAAAATCTACGCGGACGAAGTAACGGGCACAGCTTGTCTACACTCATATTATAAAGAGGAAAGATTTGTAAGTTTGTAACGAATAAACTCGAAAACTACTGGACCGATATAAAACTATTTCACCAATAGAATGCTACATTATCCCTGACTAGCATAGGCTATATTTATTACTAGAAAATGTCCACCCGTGCGTAGCCGCGACGGATCGTTAGTAATGCATAAACTACGAGTATTCGACAATTAAAGCAAACATTAGGTGTGAAGTTTGGACTAGCACTAGGTAATATTTTGACTGAAGTAATATTTGCTTGTTTAAAGTCATGTTTGTCAGGTGCCTCGAAGCTTTACTTTAAGTAGGGTATGTGAACGTTGTGGACACTGGACAGTCATTATAGGTCGCTTTTGTCAAAGCTCTAAAATGGTCGGCCGTATTCTAAAATGTGGAAGCTTGACTAGGTACAATGTTTTTTGACTAACTTATACATAGGCGGTTTTATAGTTACCTACCTACCTAGATCTGGACATTGTGTCCTAGTCGTTATAATAGTAGGTATTATCGAAACTGATTTTCGAGCCATAAAATATAAATCTACGTCTAAATATATCCCTATATGAAAGCTAAGAGTTAGTTCGTTTGAAGCGCTAATCTCTGAAACTACCAGGACTCGGACTTAAAATAAAATTGTTTGCATTGGATAGCCCATTTCTAGAGAAAGGGTTTAGGATACCTAAAATCATGGTAGGACCCTTAAGGCTCCTACACACTATGCCGGCAGCACAGCCGGCGGGTTTTTGCCTTGCGGGTATGCTGCAGGTGTTATTTGGCCGTCGGCACTTGCCGCAGAAACTGAGTATACCGCCGGCTTTGTTGGCATGCCCGCCGGCTGTCCCGCCGGCATAGTGTGCCTTTATAAGCCGAGCAAAAACAAAAAAGTTGTAATGAGGCTAGTTAAAAGGGCCACAAGAAACTTGCGGACGAAATCACTAAATAAGTCATTAAATATACGTAATACTCTCTTCCGACATAGCCCGAAGAATTGCCAAACTTAAGTGGCAGTGGGCAGGGCACATTGCTCGCCGAACAGATAGCCGTTGGGGCCGTAAGGTTCTGGAGTGGCGATCGCGTACCGGAAGACGTAGCGTTGGAAGGCTTCCCACAAGATGGACCGATGACCTAGTGAAGGCCGCAGGAATTCGCTGGATGCGGAAAGCACAGAACCGGCCGAAGTGGAGGAGCTTGGGGGAGGCCTATGTCCAACAGTGGACATCTTTCGGCAGAAATTATGAATTATGATGATACTCAATTGTGTAACAATAGGTACTTTCAGGGTTTTTTTTAAATCAGGCATGTTTTTTATGGTTCAACAATTAACTACAAAAACACTCAGTGTGCTCTAGGTTGAAAATTAATTACTGCGAGCATATTTAAGCCACCGGAGTGTATATAATTAACATTTTTATCACACTTAACCTTAATTAAGGTCAGCGTCCCATCGCTAACGGTAAAAAAGCTTACTGAAAAGATAATTCCCGTTTAGAGAAACAAATGCATTTACGTGAGATTTTTTTTTAAATAATTCATGTTTATTGACATTAGTTTTCTAATTATTTTCTAAAATAAAGTAAGTCAAGTAATAAAATAAGTTTACTAAAAATCGTGGGGCGCGTGAAACATACTCAGGTTACGCTACGCCCCACGATGTTATTTTACCGAATATTTTTTTTAGGTTTTAGTTAAAACCGTTTAACTTAATTTTTTTTTACTAATTTTATTTTCAAGTTTTTAGCTTTTATTTCGTTACTTAATATCTGTCATTCTATATATATATATATATTTTTATTATTATTAAATTGTATTGATATCAAAACTAAAGATGTGTACCAAATATCAGATCAATGTGCCAACAGGAAGGGTAATATTTTAAGTACTAAATTTGACCAAAATAAAAACAACAAAAAGGGTAAGCTAAACAAAACCGCTCAAAAATAATTGCGAATCTGGGTAGAAAAATATATAATTGAAAAAGTAATTATCATTCCTTCTGTCGCTACTAAACACAATCTTTATAGGAATCCACAATCAGCCTATAAAGTTCCCATTAGTGCGAAACAGGCCTCCTCTCTTCGAGAGGGAGTGGGCTGTGACCCTAACCTACCACGCGGGCCAAGTGTGAGTTGGTAGATGTCACATGTTTCATGTTTTCTTTCACCGTTTTGAGAGCAGGGTTGATGAAATTATTCACAAAAAGTAATGCGCCACCCTGAGTTCGAACCTACAACTCGTAAGTTGGGGGACAATGAATCACTAAAACTTCAATTTTGATTTAGTCTTTTACCGTATTCAAATGATGAATATCTAAATACCGCAGTGCATAATAATACCCTTTTAGTATCACAAGCTGTGGTTGTAAAACCGTATAAGTTTTATGGCTCATTCTCACGTTACAGAGAACTCGATTTCGTGAAGAATCAAATTGTAACGACTTTTTTATGTCTGTCTAGTCTGCGTCAGTGGTGACTCAAAACATGTAAATATTGAATTTATTTGATGAAATAAATCGTAACACACCTTACGAAATGTTATGTTATAACTACATGTAGACTGTTCCAAAAATATCAGATGGAAGTGTAAACAAATCACTCAGTTGTCTTAAGGGTAAAGAAATGTTCATTAACATGATTTAAGTGTTCAATTAATTTAAGATTACTTTAAAAGAGACTGTGACCTCTTGAGTTTGTTACGGCGTCGGCGTTTCTCCGCAGAATAGTCAGATAGGAAGCGCCGACCTCATCTAGTTTTTTTAAGTATGATTAACGTGTGACAGAAATAAAATCATTTATCATTTGTAATCAAATCAAAGCAGTCGTTGCCCTCACAGCCATTTGTAAATGGCACTACATTGGCATTTACAGGTACGTTTTCTGATTCAATCGTTTAGGTACATTTTCGTCAGAAACTTTTGCAACAGACTATAGGTGCGATTATAATTAAATTAGAAAATTAACACAGTTTTCTATGTAACGCGCAAAACAAATTTCTTATTATTAAAACTGTATTATCATTAACGCTTTTTTTTGGTATACAAAGCACAATGCCAGAGCAAGCTATCTACCTCCGGTTGGCTTTGTGCGGACAGTAGCAGACATTAACGGACCGGACTAGGTACCGAAACTATAGCGCCATCTTCGTTACAATGGGCAATCACACCCACGCAGTATTTCCCAGAGAATAACTGTATGGAACACCGAAGCGTAAATTCGGCCCCGAATAATTGTAATGGAACTTTTGTCCTTGTTTAGTCACTTAGAAGACACTATTAGGCTTTTAAATAATGCCCTCCGAACAACAACAAGCTGCAGCTGCAGGGTGCCAACTGAAAACCAGCGCTGAGTGTCTGACGCCCAGTAAATGCTGAGATGGCAACCCTTTCGGTATGGGCACGCTCAGCATATTTTTTACTGCAATTTTATTGTCATGTTTATTGTTCTTTTTTTTATGTGTTTGCTGTTGTGTTGTGTCTGTGTCGAATAAATGCTTTCTATTCTATTCTATTCTAACAAATTCTCCAGAATTCAATAATTAAAAATTAATTACTGTTGGTGAGAAATTACACATAGTAGATAATTAGTATTAGGAATATTAGTTTAAGAAAATTTGGTTAATTTGAAACTCGAATGTGCTGCTGTCGTGGATTCCTAGCTACATTATGTAAAAAGGCAGAAAATGATAGGCAATGTTAAATGTAAAAAAAAGAAAGGGTCGGTCCACTACTTAAAAAAAAAATAGAATTCAGATTCAGATTCAGACCTGTCTAAAAACCCTAACCAATCTTGTATAGGTCACCTACTTCAAAGCCACCCGCCTCGCACCTTCAAAATGATATTAAATAGATATTTTACGAGACGCTTTCGAAACACTGCGAAAAGGCAATTTTCTAAAAAGCCTTCAAATATCTTCAAAGTTTCAAGGAAAATGGCGATTACGACAGTGAGGCGTGTACGGTACGGTACCTTTGTATCTGAAATTATAGGCTATCATCAACTGAAGACGCAGGCTGAAAACGTAACTGCTACGTTGTTTTTAAGTGTATATTTTAACAAAACTACCCAAAGCAATTGAGTTCAGAGAAAGAAAAATCAATAAACTCAGCCTATCGCATTCGTCTGCTAGATGTAGGCCTCCTCCAGGCTGCGCCATAACGCCCTGTCTTCCGTCTTCCTTATCCAGTCTGTCCCAGCCACATTTTTGAGGGGAGCGTCACATACTACGCTTGCCGATACACGGTCTCCACGAAAGAAAAGTAAAGTTTTAAAAAAAAGCTCTTTGGAAAATCTATACCCAACATTTAGCTCAAACCAGTCAGTAAACATCCCGGCCACAACTACATACGTATTGAACGAACCTGTTCCCTGTAGCCGTCTCTCCCGTGTGTTGCGCCACCGCACCGCAAGCCTAACACACGCTTCGCACTGTGTGCTCACAGTAAAGGTAAAGTGACCTCGCTAAGCCCCACACTACTTGCACCTACGTAGGTGTACAGCACTGTATCTATATGACTGCGCTTTCCATATAAAACTTTGACAATCACATACATTTTGTAACAAAATTCGTTGTTTCCCTGTTATATCCATTCCCACTGTTTTGAGACAATTCGCGTCGTATTTGTATTTAAGATAGGTATTAAATGTTGGCTGTTAACTTTAATGACAATCCGAATCTCTTTGAGGGGATCGTGGAATGAGATTCAACCGTATTTAGGCAATGAATGTCATTTTGTGGCGGTTAATTTTAGAAATCGTATTAATTTTCTGACCCGATAATTTGATTACCTAGGAATTTAACTAAGTATTAATTGAAAGCGTGTGAAATTATCTTCTAAAATAATTTAATTTCAACAAGGAAGGAGCAAAAACCTCGAGCGTAGAAAAGGGAACACATGGCCAGTCCCAAAAAGGTAGGTATAAAATACAACGTATTTAGTCTAGAACCTATATTATTTTATCATCACTATAACATCACTATATCATTAAAATTAAGCACCATACCACCATAACCATAATCAGCCCATAGGGTTCCCACTGCTGGGAAAAAGGCCTCCTCTCTATGAGAGGCAGTGGGCCAGTGGTAATCATGCGGGCCCAGCGCGTGTTGGTAAATGTAACATGTCTTCGAGTTTTTTTTCCGAGACATGTTTCCTTCACCATTTTGAGAGCACTGGTAATTAAAGTATTTACACAACAATTCGTAAGTTGCCGATTCCACTGACTCGAACACGTATTCTGTATAATTTTAAATTTCTGTTTTTAGAGAAAAACAGAAATTTACTACTCTGTTTTATTTACTCAGTGACGAGAGCGTCACTGAGTTGTTTATTTATTTATTAGTTATTTGTTGTGAATGATGTAAAAAATTTCAATATGCACTGTATGTTTAATAATGCCTTTTGGTGGCACTCATTGCCTAAATTTTGTTTTTTAATATGCGGATAATGTAGTGGGCTGCAATATTGTTATTCACTTCTATTATTCTTTTTTATGTTAAAATTATATATTGTAGCTGTTTATTGTCCGTAAATAAATAAAATAGAATAAAATAGGGCTGCTCTGTGCAACTGACAGCTGTAACGAACTCCTTTGCCATTGCCCGAACACGTTATAATATATCACAATGTCAGCAACCACGTTAGAGACAACCCTAACACATTAACAAGACCATAGATTATTATCATTGTAATTTGGGAACCAACATGTCACCACAGGTGGTGGATAAATCGAATCTCTACATGTACGTAATCTGAAATTCCATTAGCCACGCTTCCGCCTGAGAGCATTTGAATATTTAGTGCCTAATGCTGACGTAATTATGTGGCCTTGTGTTCAGTGTTGCAAGCGACGAAAAGAAGTGATTTGCTTCGAAAATGTGGGCACTAGGGAAAGCCAGGAAGCTAGCAATCTCGTCGGTTCTATCAGTGGTGTAACACTGGTGCATGCCCTGTCTTAATTCACTTGAAAAACATTCATTTGAAAACCAACTGAAAAACCAGTTTAATAAGACTGCTTATTGAACTAGTTTTGCGGTGGTTTTGGTCCTTGCGGTGGCATCAACCAACCGCTACCAATCATTATTGAAATCTCAATTTTCATCATTTTGTTGGCGTCGAACGTTAACAATACAGAAAACAAAAAATGACATAACTACCTTTATGTGCGAAAATACATAAAAGAAATAGATCTCACAGATAAGCTAACGCTCCAATAAAATTCTTATCTATCTGTAGCTCGAAAATAGAGAAAAAAAAGCTAAAAAGCTTGTCTCAGTGTCTGCCTTTTGTTGTGAATGTCACTGGATATTGCAGACAGCCAAGCGCGAGCGCAACAGGTAAGGTTTGCTGTAAAGATCTCGGAGCAACTGCAAATGCTCTGCTGTTGACAATGGGCGGGTGCATTAAATGGATGACAGGTGTTTTCTCTGTGTCCATTTTTCTTGGTAACGAACGGGTGAAAAATGTATGCAACTGGTGATACTTGAATGTGGTTGATTAATATATTATTGTAATTCATAATCTTATCCTGCTATTTGATTTGATAGGTGTATTTAGGAGGGGCTTGTGGCTAAGTAATATTAGCCACACGGATCGATCGATCAGGTTAAGCTACGCTTGCCGCGGTTGGTCCGTGGATGGATGACCATCTTAACATACCAAGACCTCTCCGTGCCTCGGAAAGCACGTTAAGCCGTGGGTCCCGGTTGTCATTTGTAGATCTTTGGCGATTGTTACGGTTCGTCAGACGCCCGAAAGTCTGACAGGCTTACCAAGGGGTACCGTATTACCCAGTAACTGGGTTGTGGAGGTCAGATAGGCAGTCCACTCCATGTAAAATACTGGTGTTCAGCTGCATCTGGTTAGACTGAAAGCTTACCCCAACATAGTTGGGAAAAGGCTAGGCAGATGATGAGGTGTATTTAGGACTACGCCCTTAATTCACCTAATTTCTATGGAGCCTGCGTAGGCGACTCAGAACTAGGTTTTAAATCTCAATCCTCAATCAGCTTTTAATTTTCGTACTGCTGGGATACTGGCCTCCTCTCAGTGAGGGGGAGGAGGGTCTTCAAATTTTCGGTTCTAGGATATGTCGGTTTCCTCACGGTATTGAGAACAGTGGTGACGAAATTAACTACCTACACAAATTAAGCACCTGCCTGGGTTCAAACTCACGACTTATAACACCTGAGCCCTGAGACAAAACACATTTCTGTTAGCGTTCACGCCAAAATGTATGGGACCTGCGGAAAGGACACGACGTAATCTTTCCGCAGGTAATGTCATTCCCGTACATTTTGGCGTAGCGTTTGGCGTTAACGCTAACAGAAATGTGTTTTGTCTAGGCCTGCTGTGCTCTCAGTTTCATTATGAATGATTTATTTTCTAAATGCACACACAGTTTCTTGAGAATGTTTCTTCAATGCAGATGTGTACGACTATTAAATGTCCAGTTTACCAATCATGATCAAGTATAATGTTGGGACACACGGTGGTGGGACACGTCCTCTCAGTGGTTAGCCACGGTCCACCACGTGGCCCCAGTGCGGGTTGGTAAATGTCACATGTCTTCGAATTTTCGGTTCTAGGACATCTCGGTTTCCTCGGGTGATGAAATTAAATACACAAAAAACAACCGACTTCCAAAAAAACACTACAAAGTGAAAAATAACTTTAATTTCAGAAGTCGGTGACTTTGGATATGTATTTGAATTTTTTGTCACCGCCTCGCGAAATTAAAGTTATTTTTCACTTTGTAGTGTTTTTTTGGAAGTCGGTTTTTTTTTTTTTTTAAGTTTCTTTCAATTTTTAGTGGTTCACATGTGCTTATCCCTTCACAGCGTACCGGCGTGATGTTATGTTATGAACTGGTGTAAACAATAGACAGACATGAGATTTCAGCAATTCCAGTCCATTTGATATCATTTATTGAGGAGTTCCGTTGCCTATCTCCGAAGTTCTTCATCAGATCTGCACCATATTGAAATGGAACCACTCCGAGAAAATACTCTTCCAAAAACTACCCAAATCGCTTCAAGTGTGCCTATAAAATTTTAAGATTTCTCCAGGATCCCATCATCAGATCCTAACTTGATGATCATGAGACCACCTGGGAGTATACCCATTCAAACAAAAAAAAAATCCAAATCGGTCCAGCCATCTTCGAGTAAGCGGGAAACATACATAAAAAAATAATTAAAAAAAGGTTATTTTTGAAGTCGATTGAAAAGTAAAACGCCTGCTTGGGACGAAGACCTACAACACCACTGAGCTACTACTGCTCTTAATTTTAATATGAATTAAATGCACACACTGTTCCGTGTGTATTTTAATGGCTATGAATCCTAAATTTCCACTTGCCCAGTATTTAACCCGTATACACCGTGAAATTTAAATGTTTGTTTTCCCGCGGCAGAACTACTTGCCATAAGGAGTACTTTCGAAGCATAGAGTAAAAATAATCAAATTAAGATTTTTTTGTTTCAAAATAATTAAAAAAATATTCATCAACTCGATAAAACACTACTCAATAGTAGCACTAGAGGTAACTTGTAGGTACTACTCGAAACGCACGCACCTCCGACCAAAGGGAACAGCGATGCATAAATGTTTAAAGCAAAATAAACGCTCGTACGTGGTGATTTTTCACAATAGTTAACCTGCCATTTTTTGTTTCTAATGTTTTATTTATTTATAAAACGATTGTATTACCAAGACAAAACCATTTCGCTGCGGGAAAACAACCATTAAAATTTCAGGGTGTATACTAAGTGCTTGTATTTTTAGCTCGTCCTTTCGAAACACATTAACCAGCATCATTATAGGTTCCAAAGAGGCATAAAGCCAAACACACCGGCTCTCCATACGGTCACTAGCAACACTGAAACTCAACTAAAGTACCTACGGCATTAACATAAACCACATTGTTCATTATCATTTTGTGTCCGGTAAGCGAGGCGTCAATTTGACAATCCGGCGCGCGAAATGTACCAACATTTCATATTTCAGGGATAAAATGTAAAATAGCTCGTAATGTCTGTAATAAGATGGGACGCCATCATTTACCGGTGGTTTTATGTAAAGCAGATGTTTTATTTCAAGCCGTCTTTAATGGAAATTGAAAAGAAGATAAGGGAGATGTTTTTTTTTAAGTCTTCACTAACAAGTTGGGAGTTTATTTTGAAACCAATTATTATTTTCATATTTATGACTTCACATTTCTATCGTAAATTATATGTCAAATAATATAACCACTGAATGTACCTACATCATCACAAGAAGACAGGTAGATATCGTCATATATTTAAAACTTAAACTATTTGTGTCAAGCTGAAATATATATATTTAATTCAAACAGTAGATTCAAATTCCTTAAATATTGACGTAAAAATATTATTGATATTTAATATGTCCACCCCTATGACATGTGTAAATTTAGACCTCATAATCACCAGGCATCATTATCTCTGACTACAAATTCTCTGATACAAATTATAAGACGACACAACTCAACACCTTGTTCATCAAAATGTATAAAATATACTCAACCTACGTCCTGCATAATGACTTCTAAGTGGTCACTTAACATGGCGTTACAAAGTTACTTAGCTAGGAATAGTAATTACATTATTGATTAATATTACGGAGTGCTAAAAATAATAGTTTTATACCATACAACACCCCTCATTTTCAAGCAGGTAGCTAGAAAAAACATTCACAGCATAGCGCCTGTTTAGTGCATATTACAATCAGGGTTTTATTTTTAATTATATGGACTCCCTACGTTTCCAGTGATAAAGCTCTTCATACAACTAACTATCAAGGAATGACGGCTATGAATTGAAAATAAGTACAATTTGAGTTAGTAGTCAATTCGGTTGAAAGAAAGAAGAAAAGAAACCAGAAAAGAAAGAAGAAACGGAAGAAGAAAAAAAGAAGAATAGCAACAAGAAAAGAAAGAAGAAACGGAAGAAGAAAAGAAAGAAAGAAAATTTTTCACACAAACTGGCACAGACTAAAAGGCACCCAATATACAGCACATTTTTTTTTTTTTGAAAATCAAATAAAATATGTAAACTGCGATGTAAAAAAAATCCATTAAAATGTCCCTCTCGGCTGCGCCAAAAACGCCCGGTTCAACATAAATGCCAGACAACTAGAGGTTGACGCTAATATCCTTGATAGTTAATTTCCCAGTCTTTACCAATCCATTGTGTAATAACTACATAACAACAAAAATTATGACATGTACCGAATCGTATATCAAGCAATTATTGGAACTATCCGCTGCAAATGTCCATTCCATCCGCCCGGTGTTTACAGATATGCTACGGATCTATAAATCTAGGCTCCACACTGTGACCAGGGTAATTCAGATCTTGTTAACAACGTGTACGCATGTTCGAACATGCAAATGAGAAACACGGCGATTGATTGCAGCATTAACATAAATATTGCAGCCTTTGGAGGGAAATTTCACATCCATATGAACGGTATATTGGCTACTTTAATTTGCTGATCGTTATAAAGCCAGACCATGGTGGCTGATGTATGCAGCTTGCACTATATTTGCCGCTGTATTGCTTTGTTCTATTGAAAAATATTATTCATTATTGGCCTTATAGCAATATAGCTGGAGATCATCATTCTCCTGACCTTGCCCTAATTTATTTGGGGTCAGCGACACATGTCTTTTTCTTTTATACTTCTCTATTCATTCACAGAGTCCATCCATTATTTCTTTGGTCTCCACCTACCCTTACAGCCATCGACATTTGTACTTAAAGGCTTCTTCAAACAGCCGCGACGCGACAGCGCGACGCGACGCTTGTAGAACAATTTCCATTAAGTTTTCATAGAAATTATTCTAGGAGTGTCGCGATGCGACCGTCGTGTCGCGTTAGTCTGCACGAGCTTTAAAACTTTCCTCCTGACCTGATTTTTTTTTTTTGGATATGACATCTCGCAGTTGACCTTGAGAGGCCGTAACTGCTCAACCGGGCTTTCCTGTGGGGACTATTAGCTTTTAGATTAAGAGCCTCCAGCCAGGGCTTACAAAACTACGCTTAACCTATAACGACTGCGCACTGAGGGCACCCCCTGCGGGGTACGAGCCTTGGCTCAGGGAGACACTGTTGGGGGGGGCAGCAAGTGGGGACAGGCTGGATCAAACAGTTTTCTTATTATTATATCATGGGGATTTTAACTCTACTTGCTCAGCTTCGGCGCGGGCTGACACTTCTGCGGACAAGGGACGGTTGGGAGCAAGGGACGGCTGGGCCTGACCTGAATCAAACGAAGTATATTTATGGGGAACAAAAATACACACTTACCTACACACACACCTTCACACGCCACACAAACACGCCAGACACCACACAAACTTTACTCATACACTCATACCACACCATACTTGTAAGCACCTCTCTAGTGTCCTCTAGAATTCGTATCCTGAACCCCAAGATACAGACTAACTGTCCAGTTTGGGGTTCACTAGCAAATAATATCTGTAACTAGCTGTAGATAATATTTAGGCTACTCAATATGTCGTCTCAAGTTGATGTTAACCTATGCATGCTTCCTGTATTACCTGAACAATAAATATTTTCTATTTCTATTTCTTCGTATGGCACATATACATGGCCACACCACGATAACCGATTTCCACATAACTGTCCAGTTACCGGTGCCACTTTCGATATAGCTGGAGACCCCATGCATAATGTATGTAGTTACAAAAGTTTCCAGATTCAACCTAAATTGCGAGACAGCCTACCGAAACACAAGAACATCTTGAATATTAAAAGTCCCTCCAACAGAGAAAATTTCTGGCCACGCTTCCGCTACCAATTAAATATAATGACTAAATTAGACTCACGGAACTCCCCGAAGTATTGCGAAGAGTCACGGAGCGGGTGGATATTGTAAGATCACGTCGGAACGAGTCTTGACAACGAGCCAACTCATCAATATTCATTTGAGTTGCAAATAGCAATAGTGATCGGATAACGAGGGTTCTTTCGCGGTGTCACGGCTCGCAACAGGTGACAAACCCTCGTTTTTCAAGTATCTCATCGTTATTGTGCTGAGATCATCTAGCTCCAAGATTTGAGTTCTATAGAGGAACAGTTTCAATTTTTCGTGTTGGTATGTCATGATGAAGCTGGGGTTTATGTATCTATTTAAACGACTGCAAAAAAAATTCGAAAGTATTTATTTGTATGTTTCTTATCACAGAACTCCGTCATTCTGTCTTTTGTGGATCTTTGACAGGCGTTACGGGTCGTCAGAAGCCTGGAAGTCTGACAACCAGTCTTACCAAGGGGTATCGCATTACCCAGTTACTGGGTTAGTGGAGGTCAGATAGGCAGTCGCTCCATGTGAAATACTGGTTTTCAGCTGCCAAGCTGAAATCCGACCGAGGCTAGGCAGATGATGATGATGATGACAGAACTCCGCCATTTATATGCTGATTAATAATTCTTCTTTTGTTTGCAAGGGCGTATTACTAGTCGAATAGTCCCATATAAATTTGGTCAAGTTCTGATGAGCGATTAAAAGTTTTCCTTCAGCGTAGGTACGTAAAGTCAGTGGTCCTATCTCAAAATAAACAATAATGCTAAAAATAAACAACCGACTAGCATAAAAAAGGTGAAAAATAACTGGAACACGTCAGTGGCAAAAAAAAAACAATACCAAAGCCACCGATAAAACATAAGTACTTATTAATTTTCAGTTTTTAGTTGTGGTACCTTCTCCACACAAACTTGTATACCTTTACTTGCTGTATAAATAACTGTGACAGTTAATAATTATTAGAACTTCATCAACATTCACTAAGTGGAAATAATTCGTGTTATTGAAGCTAACTGATAAACCACTAATCGGAACTTGACCAAATTTTGGTCAAAAATCAGAGCAATAAATGACGGAGTTCTGAGGTAACAAACATTTACAAAAAATACAGCTGAATTATGAACCTCCTCCTTTTTTGAAGTCGGTTTAAAATGTACCTAAGCGGCCATTCACAATTGCATGAATGATTCTGTGTAGTTTTATCAAAGCTTTGACTTTTCAAAAACAATAGTTCTGACGTATTATTAATCCTGAAAGCCACGGAATTAAGTAAAGAGAACAAACGTTAAATGCACGAGTCAAAGAGACTATTCTGTTATGTAGGAGATTCTGGGGTGGAAATACCATTATAAAAATGGAATATTTAAAACCGCTATTCAAATGAATGTATAATGACACGTATTCGTTGGATTTCCACTTGCATTTCTCGAAACGTTGATTATTTCAATAAATAGATGTTTGGATCTTTGTTACTCAATCAATCAATCAATCAATCGCAAACACGGCCGAAATGATTTGGATGAAATTTGCCACACAAATAGATTATGTAACCTAGATTAACATATAGGGTACTTTTCAGCCCTGTGGTACCTAGTTGCCGTTAGATAATTTCCGCCTTCCACGCGGGCAAAGCCGCTGGCAAATACTAGTTAAAAATAAAACTATGATCAAGATTTTCTACCAAATATTGTATAACTTAGTGGCAGTGGGCAGGACACATTGCTCGCAGAACTGATGGCCGATGGGGCCGAAAGGTTCTGGAGTGGTGACCGCGTACCGGAAGACGTAGAGTTGGAAGGCCTCCCACAGGGTGGACCGATGACCTTGTGAAGGCCGCGGGAAGCACAAGACCGGTCGAAGTGGAGGAGCCTGGGGGAGGGCTATGTTCGGCAGTGGACGTCTGTCGACTCAAATGATGATTTAATAAACCTACCTTTCAAAGAGAACACAATTAAACGCTTCATTTTACCACTACAATAATTGCCAAAACAGAAACCCCCATTTACTCAACATTACATTTTGAATAACCATTTACAATCAGCACAACAACCGTTATTGAACCTCGCATTTCAGCAATTTTCCCCCCGTTTCAAAAGAACGATGGGCAGGTTACAAAAACCATTTGTTCGCCTTCCCTAACGCACCATTCAATTTCACCAGCGAACTACGAAGGGGATCAATTGTACATCTTCTACAGAAAAGGTAACAAAAGAACATAGCTATTGATCCTTTGTGTGGCCATTAAACACGCTGGAATAGACTACAAAAAGGCCTGCGTTAATGCACAATGAAAAATCATGCACAATTCCACTTGACACGGTAATGAGGGGTGGAAATTCTGTAATTACTAGGAACTATGCTCGGTTTTTTATCGGCAATAAAAACTGTAGATTTTTAAATATTATTGTTTGTACCTACAGCTGTATTATAAGCTCTTTAATTTTCGTGGAAAATCGTCACTGAAAAGTATTTGTAGGAATAAAATATTAATATTGTTCTTGCTGTATTTGTCACACCGGTGCGTTCTCAAGAGGTTTGTCTCTGGCACAGATACTGACAAGTCACAGTTGATTCACAGATGTTTTGAAAGAAAGTAATTTATTACCGAGATGTCTAAGCCTATATACCTACACATTCAACAATAAGAATGAAGTTAAAAACCTAAAACACAATTTGACAGTTGCCGAATTTTAGTTTTTGAACTAATTTTTTATACAGTGTATTTTGGGGTTAGCTAACAATATTTATATACCACATGAGTAACCAAACGGAATATATATTTCTAATTTTGTAATTTAGCTCTTTCATTTTAGCTAACAATACATACTATATATTTGTAATTTCCTAATGAAGCTCTTTCATTTGATAAGTTCCGTGTGGTGCCGGACGTAAAAGAATAGCAACATCCCATTTCTTCCCGTGGGTGTCGTAGAAGGCGAAAGGGACTTACTAGAGAATGGGCAGCAGCGTTCTCTATGCATTTTACCACCGTACTGCGATCGCCAACCCGCCTGCCAAGCTTGGCGGTTATGGCAAAACCCTCTTTTCGTGGAGGCTTATGTCCAGCAGTGGACGTCTTTCGGCTGATATGATATGATGATTTGATACCCAACACAGCATCATTTTTTTAAGTCATCACTTTATGTCCTCTATAGGTGACGTTGCCACCTAATGTGACGTCACATACCCAGCGAATATTCAAGACAGTTGTAAGCGTCTTGAATATTCGCTGGGTATGTGACGTCACACCGTCACACCTCATTTGTCAAATAATGATAAGTAGTTTAGAAGTTATGAAGGAATAGATGAACATACATACATACATACCGGTCCAAATCATAACCCTCCTTCTTAGTCGGGCAAAAATAAAGGAGACTTGCGATTGAATATCGCTACAAATTGGCAACACGTTAAAATGTGTTCGATTCTTTTTATCATTGGCCGTATACATTTTTTTAATGACGAGTTTTACGCTTACAATTTTTATTTTCAGACGTGATACTGGGACGTTGGTATAATTTCGGGAGGTCGGAAAATTACGATTTCAATATTGAATATAAATAACAATTCGAATACCAAAACGAGCAGTAGGTATTATTTGAAAAATACATTTTCGGACGTGTAAAGTATACAGCGGAGTTTAAGACCCATGTACCTTAATTAAAAATAAACTTTTAAATTGTAAAGTTAGTGGTTTGGTCATTACTTATACGGGCTTATCGTCCTGATATTGCTGAATAAAATTGCATTGGTATACTTTTTGAATAGAATAATTACGTAATTACATGCCGGTGATCACGTATTTTAAAAGGCTTTTATTCGCCTGGGTCAGTCTTCCATAAAAGTGAATCTTTCTCATTTTTTTGGGCTTTCAAGTGATATTTCGTCAAATATAATTAGTTTTCATTGTTCAATTATCATCATCATCATCATCTGCCTAGCATTAACCAACTATGTTGGGGTTTTTTTGGGTGGGAAATCATCAAATAACTTCTCCCGCAGGAGCAGGAGGGCGTGTCAGACTTTTACTGACTAAAACCCACCCGTGTTCCCTCAGTTGCCTGTGTGCCAGGGGTCGCGGTATCTCTTTCGAACAACCCGCACCCCTGGCAGGCATCGGTCCTTGCGGGCCCCATCAGTTGGTGCTGACATCGCTTTGAGGTGCGCGTGGAATACAACGCGCCATCGACCCGGGCTTGATTCTTACTGGACAGCGAGCTACCCATTACTCACTATGTTGGGGTCGGCTTTCAATCTAACCGGGTACAGTTGAATACCAGTATTTTAAATATAGCGACTGCCTACCTGACCTACACAACCCAGTTACTGGGTAATATGAAAACCCTTGGTAAGTCTGGTTGTCAGACTTTTAGGCTTCCACGACTGTCAAAGATCTACGAAAAGCAGCCGGAATCAACGTGCTTTCCGAGGCAAGGAGAGGTCTTGGTATTTGAAGATGGTCATCCACGTACCAACTGCGACAAGCGTAGTTTAACCTGATCGATCGACCCGTGCGGCTGTAGTACTTAGCCACAAGCCTCTTTTTTTAAATACACATATAATAGAAAAAATTACGAAATATTTAAGGACCAGAAATTCATGTCAGTAGGTAACAGCGGCCGGGTGGAAGGAAAACGCGCTCAAGGTGGAGCACCTGCAGGCTTAGCACGAGCACCGAGTCGTTGTCGGAAGCATAGACATGACTGTTAACTAAATGATGTACAATAGGAGAAGATAGCTGTGTTTTTCTATTAACTATCACAGTTATGCGTTTTAAACGAATCATGATTTTGTAGATAATCGTATACACTTTGTGGCCGTCGAGTAGAAAGTTTGTTGTCAGTTTGGGAAGAAATATTCTTCTGAAATAGTCTACATTTATATGGACCTAGACAAAGATCGTACGGAACAAAAGACAATGACAGATTGTAGAAGGATATCTATCTATCTTTTTTTTTGGGTGGGAATTCATCAAATAACTTTTCCCGCTCTGGGTGGAGCGGGAGGGCGTGTCAGAGTTTTACTGACTAAAACCCACCCGTGTTCCCTCAGTTGCCTGTGTGCCAGGGGCCGCGGTATCTCTTTCGAACAAAGGATATCTACGGTGCGATGTGAAAAATGGAGAAACGAAATGTGACTTTGTATAGAAAAATCACTGTCTATTCTTCGTAGAAATAGAAAGAGTCATGCTAATCCTGCAGCAAGTTGACCCGATGAAGAAGGCAGCACCTACCGAGCAGTCCACACTGGAGAAGACCGCATAACTTGGAGACGCGGCATATGTGGTCGGGATGCATTGAGAGAACGACGAAGAAGGACGGAGGAGGTTACATGAACTGAATTAAAATTGTGTTGAAAGTTCAGTAGGTAGGTACGCGCCCCTCGCCTAATATGAAAACTGATGTTTGTTCAATTTACTTTGCAAACTCTACCACAACAAACAAAAGGTTACAATGTTCAAATGATCAACACGTAGAAGGATGCCTCTTACATTTTACTCGAAATTGACCACTAGCTGATACAATACAGGGCCTTCGGGACGGAAAATGAGATATTATCATATTATGATACCTCTCTGTTATATACTTAATCATATTCTCTCTATAGACAATATCTTCGTGCAAAGTGTCTAATATATTTATTTCGGTAGTTTATTTATGACAGGAATTTGGAACATGAAGACTTTTCAGGGCAGTGTTAGAATGTTTATAAAATTACTAGCTTTTGCCAGCGGCTTCGCCCGCGTGGAGGTCGGAAATTATCCCATAAGAATGTATTACCGGGATAAAAAGTATCATATGTGTGAAAACAGGTTCTAATCTATCTATAGACCAAATTTCTTCCAATTCCGTTAAGCCGTTGTTACATGATTGCGTAAAGCCTCGTATCCACTAGGAAACATTTGACTCGCGACATGTTGCTCATCATGCTGAAAGGCAACGTGGATCGTTTGTTTAGTAAAGTTGTCTGTTGCACGTCGTGTTGCGCGCCAGCTGGCAACGTCGCGCGTTGTTGTGCAACATTGCCGAACATGTTGGGCGTCACGTGTTACGCGTCAAATGTTGCCTGGTGGATACGAGGCTTTCAATCAATCAATAAGCCCTCTATCCTGGACTTCAGTCTGTTTTGAAGTTTTTGTTTTCCTCATTTAGTGGATATCTCTAAGTTATGTGTGCCTTTTGGCAAAGGCCTTCTCTAACATTTTCCATTGTGTTTTATCTCTGGCAACCCTTCTCCAGTAAGGACCCGCTGTAAGCTTCAACTCATCTTTCCATCTCTTAAGTTGTCTTCCCCGCTTCCTTTTTCCATCCTTTTACCAGTCTGTCACAGTTTTACTCCACTTTTCCTGAGTACTCCTTAGTATGTGGCCTGGCCATCTCCATTTTAGTTGGTCTATCTTAGATTCGAGGCTTTACAAACACCCAAACATATAAATATCCAAACATACAAAATTTCACCTTCATAATCTTAGTATTCTTAGGTTTGGTAAGCAAACATGGGTAGTCATTACGTAGATGTTTAATTTTATAAGGCCTCCATGTTCTACCGTCACATGGGCATACAAATCACATTTTATTATTATTGCTTAAGAAGTTCAATCACAGAACTAAACGTGAGCTTATTTAAGAAAAGGCTGAAATCGTTACAGGTGAACGAAGCATGTTCCATGTAGTACCGGACGTAAAAGAATAGCACAATGCCATTTCTTCCCGTGGGTGTCGTAGAAGGCCACTAAGGGACTTACTAGAGAATGGGCAGCAGCGTTCTCTATGCATTTGACCACCATACTGCGATCACCAACCCGCCTGCCAAGCGTGGCGATTATGGCAAATCTCCCATTTTGGGGAGGCTTATGTCCAGCAGTGGACGTCTTTAAGCTGATATGATGATGATGATGATGATGAACAAAGGATATTATAGTATTTCGGAATTTTTAACTGACAAAAATCTAATGATAGAATGTTGACATTCCAATAAAATACATGTATTGTTGTGCTTGTGCTTGACATAAGTTTTTGTACATTGACATTAGTATTTTAAATTGACATTAGTATTTTAAATTGACATCAGTATTATATATTGGCATTAGTATTGCATTTAGTCTTATATTCGTTTTCATTTATATTGTATTTCATTCATATGTATTGACATTTAAAAAAAAATACTGACATTAATTTTATTGCCATTTATGTTTAATTATTTTTTATTATGAAATATGTGAGTCTTTATAATCCAGTCTTTATAATCCAGTCTTTATAATTCAGTCTTTATAATTCAGACTTATTGTATTTTATTTAATCATTCAGACTTGGCTGGCTTGACACTTACCAACATTTGCACGCCCTCTGGTATAACACAGCGCACTCTTTATTATCTTTATATTTCATCATTATTGTACCCACTTAGGTTAAAAAAATGACTTATGACCTTATCTATTGAATACTAGCTGTCCCCGCGACTTACTATTATTTATATATCAATAAAAACAAATAAAAATTCTAAAAATAAAAGTAGCCTAAGTTACTCCATATTACATCAGCTACCTGCCAGTGAAAGTCTCGTCAAAAACGGTACAGCCATTTCAGAGATTAGCGGGAACAAACAGACAGACAGACAGACAAAAATTGTAAAAAATATTATTGTGGTATATCTACCGTAATGTATACGGTAGATATACCACAATAATATTTTTTACAATTTTTTCATATGCATGTAGCACAAACCGGTTATTTTAATGTTACAAACAGACACTCCAATTTTATTTATATGTATAGATGTATAGATGTATAGATAAACAAATTTAGGGACATTGTATTTAAATAACACTAAGGAAATTGTTAGGTTAGGTTAGGTAATATTGAATTATGTGTATGACTGCTTGTATGCAATGATTGCAACAACAACGAGTAGGTACCTATATTAGGTACAAGTGTGAGCTCATGAGGTCCAAAAGCTTTCATTTTGACAAAATGTTAGGTACTCTCAGCCACACCATATGAGTAGGTACAAGTATGAAATTAAATGGTAGAAAAGCTCCCACTTTGACAAATGTATTTATTGTATGTATGTAACTTCCATTCCTTTCTTGGTCAGCCTAATTATTGTTTTTTTTTAATGTCGTTGTATCTCCGATCGTAGTTGTGAACATAGCTCATTTTTTACTCTATTTTATTGTATAACTTACTACCTTACTAGGCATGCGTTACAACGCTACGTAAAGTATAAAGAAATAAAGACTAAGATTTTCTGGGCCAGAACGCCCTACTAAAGTATCATCACAATCTGATCAATGGTTTCGGAACGCAGAGAGGACAAACATACAAACATTGATTTTTCTTTATATAAATAGAAATGTAATTCAAGTAACGATATCTTGTACGTTCTATTAATTACTCTGCTAGTGCTATACACTTCTGGAAGTGATTAATTCACAATTCCTAAAACTGTTTTTGATTTTTGTTAGTGAATGTCTTAGTTCATAAGTTGTTGAAGTGCCTTATCAATAAACAAATAAATACAAGTCCCACCAGAATACTAACTCTTGAATAACTTGATCGAAATATGGAATCGCTGTCGACTAAGATTAAAAGAATGTAATTTATGTATAAAGCCTGCCAGGCCTATTTGGATAATGTAAATCTGCTGAATATTCACCATTGGTATTATCAAAATTCTCTCGCATTATCACGCGACATACAAATTTTCATTTTAGGAACGAATGACAATCTATATTATTTTATACATACCGTATTTACGGCTGGTCGCCATAACGACTAGCTATAAATATACTCAATATATAATAGAAAATATAACATGTGTTTACATATCTATAAAGCTGAAGAGTTTGTTTGGTTGAACGCACTAATCTCTGGAACTACCAGGCGGATTCGAAAAAATCTGTTTGCATGATAGTTCATTTCTTAATGTAGGCCTTAAGAGTTATTTAACATCACGGTAGGACCCTAGGAAGAAAAAAGTCGGATAGAACACCAAAACAAAATAACGTGGTCAGAAGACGTAATGCTACGAGGAAGAACAAGAAATTTCACGAAACAAGTCACCGGCAGAACCCAGTTACGTAAAATTGTACTTGTCAAGCATACCTGAATATGACCACTTATTCATTCACAAATGAAACACAACCACCTAAAAAAATGCGTCCCCATTTCCCGTTCTTTGTCAAAAATGATTACATCAAACTTACACTGAGCAGCACAACAAAGCATTAGCTTCAAAGATTATCAAAGAGCGTATTTATTTCCGAAACAGGTACAGAACGTTGCTCTAATGAGGTTTCAGCACGCACTTTACAAATTTTTTTACACGAAATTCGGGAGACTTACCTATTATATCTTCTGTTTTATAATCCCCTTGCCTCCTCCCTCCGTTCCTTGTCCTGCAACAAAACAAAATTTCGTTAAAACGGTTCGTATTTTGAAATATGAAGCTTGATACGTTTTTCCTTATTTTCCCCTTTGAGAGCGGCCGCTTGACCAATGAACCGGACAGCCTTGTACGGTTATAGTTAGTACAAGGGTTTGTCCATTGTAACGTAAAAGGTTTAATAGGTGCTACGTTAATTAGGTAATTAATAGCAGGTATAAAATATGTTGGCTTGACTGTTTCCCATTTTTAACGGACGATTAACTAAGTCGTGTTTAAAAAAAAATAATGACCAGTAAAATAAGCTTGGGTATTGCCTAATTTTCACGTTAACAGCGAGTGATTTATTGGGATTTTCGGGAATGGGGAATAACGGTATTATTATGAAACGGGATCTAACTTTAAGCTGACAAGAATCATTACCTCAATGTTTCTTGTTTTTGTATTTCAAGCTTAATTCAGACTAAGGTAAAGTCTGTATTACAATACCTGACTATCGTACAGAAGTATCGAAGTTAGCTGTCATTTTTGAATAAAGAACTACTTACACATATTTCGATCTCTTTTAGGTTCTACAAAAACTGGTATAGTTAAAAACCCATCAAAGTTAAAACCTCGTAATCTAAACTAATATTTCATAGAGAAAAGATTTGATTTTTTGTGTTTCATTTTTACAGTCAGGTACACGCTAAAACGGCTGAACGGATGTGAGTGAAATTTGGCATGTGAGTAGACCATGACCTGGATTAGAGCATAGGATACTTTTAATTCCGCTATTTGTACGGGATCAAGATTTATGCCGGTGAAACCGCGAGGAACAGCTAGTTCGTATTATTATGATCGTAACAATAGGTTTAAAATACAGCCTTGTTTTCATGAATATAAATATCAGTCAAAACCTAAACATTTTATGCCATTGCTACACAATCCGGACTCCAATAATTTACGTACCGGGCACAGATAAAAATTTAGAACCTTTAGGTACCTTGCTTCAAATACAATGGTTTCAAACCTTGATAATAACAAAGGGACTATAGAAATATCTATTGCGGTACTTGTACAATAATGATGCAGAATATAAGGAATGGTGAACCATTCACGTCTATAACGAATGCAGATTTAAATTAACGATGTAAAAGAAAAGGATAATTTGTTTTTGCACTGCAAAATGTCTATGTAGAAAAAAATCTTAAGCTCATAATAATTATATTTAAAAACCGCGTCCATTCCTTTCTAATCAAGCCTTAAGGAGAAGACAAAAAACACACATGTCGTATATTTTCAATCTCTCTTCAGCCGTCATTCAACTTCCGAATTATGATTTTGAGGTAACAAATAATAATCAATAACAAATCAATTGAAGCGAATTTTCCTTACCTGTCCCACAACATTAAAAGACCCTTATTAAAGCTATCAGACGGCCGCGCTTAGTAAACACGACTTTATGGACCTTAAAATAATGTTATGTTCAAGTTGAAATTGATTCACTCATTTCAGCGTTTGAGGAATCTTCGTGAGGAAATGTATGAAAGGAAATATATACAGAGTCAAGTCATTATATTTCTCCAAGTAAGAGGAGAATTAAAGCTTCACCAGCACGAATTAAAGCTGCATTTTGATCGACACACACACACATGCTAGTGAGTAAATTAATGTAGGTACACAACACAAGAATTTCATGACTTCCAAATATTAATTAGATTTGTAGTGATTTAAAATACTAATGATAAAATTCTAAGTGTGTGATTAACGTCAAATGATTTTGTATGTAATGAGAATGACGTTTAAAATGTATCTGATTTGACAGTTACCGTAAATGTATACAGGTTTTTAACGAAACGGAATGGAAATATGATGTTTGGGCCATCGCCTGGTTTTCTAGTTCAGTTCTCTCCGAGCTTTGAAATTAAAAGGTTGTTTTCAAGAAGTATATATTGATTCATTTAGTTTGATATTTATTGCTTTAAACCGGGTTTGTATACATGACAGTATTTAAATACAGATATATTTATACTGGAAAAGATGTTTTTATTTCAAGAAAAACAAATGAGAATTGACTTACGTTTTATTATACCCCTTTTTTCGTACTTAAAACTTTGAGTTGAGGAGAAGTGTTCGTAGTTTGAACTTCTTCACACCACCCACTACTGATGGATCTCACTGATGGGGCCCGGCTCATCTAGCTTAATACTATATGTACTATATTTGACTACCCCACTACCTCATAAAATAATAATGGTGTTGTCCTGAATAGACTCTCTATTGTCAATAAAAAATTCGAGAATATATAAAAAACAACAATAAGAGTACAATAAACAAATACATTCTTCTGCTCAAATATTCTCAAATACAACACGTGGCATATAAGAATAGTAATCACATGTTTTTCTTTGTAAGAATGCATCAAAGGTTGCCAGCCTCAACAAATGTTCCAAACCCTACGGCACTATTGTTCCAGATACGAAACATTGCAGTCTTCCCACACTAAAATGGCCTTATGTGAATCCGCTTACGGAATCTATTAAGGCTACATATGTACATGCGTTTATCTTTAGTATCAATAGAGACACACAGGTTATGATAATGTTTCACAATATTGTAATACTGTCGTATACACATGTTTTGAAACGGTGCTCAAAACTAATGTTATATCGCCCAGAACTCGTTACCGTCCTTGAAGAAAAACTGCAAGTCTTGCAAGAATTTTAAAATAAAGGCCAAGTAGTTCATAGCGACATGAATGTGAAACATTCAAAGGCAAGTAAAGCTACTTAAGGGTTGTATTACGTGCTAGTAGCGCACGGAGTGTGGTAAGGCTATTGAATACAAGTACCCACATAACGTGAGAAAATGCAGAAGTGCCAACATATTTTCCCACTAATAAAAATGTGAAAGTTTGTATTTTTAGATGTTTGGATGTATGTTACTCAATCACGCCAAAACGGCCGAACGGATTTGAATAAAATTTGGCACTAAGATATTTTAACACAACCTGATTTAACAAATAGGATACTTTTTATACCGGTAGTACGTTTCTGTGATGATTTCTGAAGGCCAGAGCAAAGCTTCTGGCAACAGCTAGGTAGCTCATAATTTTCATTGACACCAAATATATCGGAACATGCTCCCTTTAATTTTGGCTTTCAGAAAGTAATTCCGACATTCTTTGTGCGGTACCGTTCAATATCTTTTCTCGCCACCCAAATAATGTTTTTGTAAATGAGGTACTTAATATTTACGTAAATAGGCACGCGAAAACATTACTCGCTGCTGAAATATTCGAATACGAATAAACGTGGAATGAAAAAATCCGAAAAAGCGTGGGCTTTACAGATTGCGAATGCTACATGCCAGTAATTGGAGCCAGCAAAGCATGCAAGTCATTACCGACACGTACCTCAAACAATAAACTTTTTAAATAGCCCATTACAGCCCTCATCCGAGCTCACGTAATATGTTCGGAGTTTTTTAACATAGCAATTACCAGCTCAATGCGAGTTTATTATAATAAAGTCGATAATGAGCTAAAGCTTGGGTGATTACTTACGCTGAACAATTCAGGGAAATTTGTAACTGTCAATTTACGTTACTAAACCTTGAGCAGAATGAATGGATGGATGTAACAATGTTATGATCGTTTTGTGAATATATTTTTTTTCGAGTATAATAGATTTATTTAAGTTAAATTATTAGACAATATAAACCAGTATCCAAAGTAAAAAAGGGAAGAACTCATAGAATTTGTCCGCATCGCTGTCATTGGGAAAAGTGCCCAAAAGGCTGGCAGAGTTGCCACGTTGGATGGCAATGCTGATTCTTTGACCGAAGAATAGGCCAGCCGTCTGGTCACGTGAAGAGTCGACTAACCGCTTGGCGATGTCTTGAAATACTCGATGAGCACTCGGACCCTACGGCCCTAGTGTTTCAACCTCAAACGGCTCAATTGTGTGTGATGTTGTCTAATTAAATAATTAGACAATATCACACACCTAGATCTAAACAGAGTTAACTCAAAAAAGCACTTTTTTCAGAAAAGGTCATAAACTGTTTACCGTGTTCCTGTGCACTGAAGAAGTTATCTGTTTACATATTTGCTTTGCAAGTTCTACTAGACAAATATTTTTAAATTTGTTTTATTGGACGACAGGTGGGGAGTTAAGGAATTCAATGGTGACGGCACGGTTGGCGCAGTAGTTAAGCGATTGACTGCTGCGCTGCGTGTCGCGGGTTCGATTCCCGCAAGGAACAATTATTTGTATGACCTACAAGTAGTTGTTCTGGGTTTGGCTGTTTGTGTATGTAAGTTAAATGTTTGTAAACGCACCCACAATACAGGAGAAATTCCTAGTGTGGGGCAAAGTTAAAAAAAAATGGTAACCATAAGTCAAAACTCGCAATTTTTGACTTATCTCCCTTTAGATCTAAGTGTGCGATATGAACAAGTATATAAAGTAAAAAAGGGAAGAGCTAACTGGGCATCAAAGAATTATTCCGCATCACTGTCAGTGGGAAATGTGCCCAAAAAGCTGGCAGCGTTGCCACGTTGGAGGGCAATGCTGATTCTTTGACCTAAGAATAGGCCAGCCCTCTGGTCACGTGAAGAGTCGACCAACCACTTGGCGATGTCTCGAAATACTCGATGAGCACTCGGACCCCACCACGGTCTTAGTGTTTCAACCTCAAACATATAGCTCCGAATATGGGGGAGTCGACACATCCCACACCAAAGGCCTGCCCAATTTCCAAGGCATTACGGTCATTCCGTGAATATTGGAATAACATCATTTTATTTTGTCAGTTTTTACCAGCGGCTCCACCCACGTGGAGGTCGAAATTTACCCCATAGGAACGTATTGCCAGGATAAAATATATCCCATGTGTTAATCCAGGCTACAATCTAAATGTGTGCCAAATTTTATTCAGCCGTTTTTCAGTGATTGAGTAAGAAATGTCCAAATATGCAAACTTTAACATGTTTATTATGAGTAGGACAGGTATTCAATTCCCTTTTCCCCGAAAACCATGCACAACGAAATCATTAAACCTGGAAACTTTATGCTATTTTGCACTGAATTAGCCGAGAATATTAACGTAAGTACTGATGTATTGCCCCCTAAAATCCTACCTTACGTCCAAGCTGAACACCTGGCTACGTGGGGGGCGGACACGCGTACTGTACAACTGTACAAAAACTTATGCGGCTAACAAGGAAAGGTAACCCCTCTATGCGAAAAACCTTAACAAAAAGACAGTGTCCGTATCCAATCGCAGACACTGTTTAAAAATAAAACACAAACATACTTAACCTACAACACAACAAAACCCAAAAAGTGAAACAAAAAACAAGACAAAAAAAAAAAAAAAAGTACTGATGTATTGCCTTCACCCGTATTATGAACACAATAAATTGCGTGAAAAAACGTCTGGCTATTAAACGCAAAACGAGCTATGAAATAATGCCCATTTACATTTTTGGCATCGTCGTTGAGTAACGGCATTTAGGCATTGCTGCTGGTATTTATTTACCAGCTGTTACATTCTTGTTATATATTTTCATAACCTTTCTATATTTAGCTGCATTGGAATTCAAAATATTTGAAAATTGTTTTGTGCTCATCGCCAGATGGGTAATTGAGAAATACGTTATCAGTAGAAATCGCATTTTTTTTAACAGTTCCACAAAATTCATGGTGTTTTTTACGTTGCCAAGCAGACAATTCTTTCAAGCATATGAAATAACTAGCCACCCCGGCCGCCCGCATGGATGTCGGTTATTTCCTAAAAAAGTAGTCTTTACCCTTCTCCATATCCCAGGCTATATCTTTGCCAAATTTCATGACGATCGGTTCAGCGGTTTAGGCGTGAAAGCGTAACAGACAGCAGACAAAGTTACTTTCGCATTTATTGTATTGGTAGGCATGGATTAACAATAACTTTCAAAATTATTCAGTCTGATAAATAGTGTGTTATGCAATTAGAGTGTAGGTTTTAGTTCATTTAATTATAGTTTATTTAAAAATCAAGACAAATTGATCAAAGTTAATACTTCTACTTAAGGCTTTGTTAACTTTAGTCTTAGTACCTAACAGGTCCCAGAAGTACGACACGGTCCACTTGGCCCAGTTACGGTGCGAAGAGTCAAATTGACACCACCACTAACGTTTTACGATGTCATGGATAAAGCTACACGACCGACAATTACAGTTAACTTTAATATTCCCAGTTATAGTCCAGTGGTTAGAGGGTAATATGAACCACTCTAGTTCTACACTAAGTTTAAATGCAATGGTTGAATATTTATTAGACGGCCAAAGTTGTCATATTTTCTCATTTCGATCACAAGAAAAATGTTGTCTTTAAGAAGGCTTTTGATAAGATAAATCTTGTTGAGTCAAGCTGTGCAGTTCTATAAAATATAAATATTATCAAAACGGTAGCTTTCAACTTATCTAAAAACACTTTCTTACAAGAAAACAGTCAATATTAGACAGATTTTGGAGTAAACATAACGATATCATGAAGATAAGACGTGGCATACCACAAAGCAACAGCAAGGCAAGGCTTCAAGTCCAGGTATGAATGAAGTTTTCAAAGTTAGATGAGAAAAACATTTATTTTAATTGATTATGACTACTTCGACAACTTATAACAAGGTAGACAAAACAAGTACAAGACTACATTGTTCACTTGTTCTATCGAATATTCTAGAGTTACATGAGTTTTCGACGTTCGATAACGTACAGCCAAACCGTTACGTAAACTAAGTCTAATAAACTTCGAATGCTCAGTTGGGAATTGGAAACCTTTCCCAACTTGGATTTTACTTTTAATGACGTAGGGGTTAGATGAACCCAAATCGTGTTTGATTCGAATTTTAGCTGATTTGATGTTTGGATAAAGAATATGGTACGATAAAATAAACACAGGGAATTTGAATGACCGTCTTTGTACCTGACCTATGCAGTATTCGGTGTTTAAAAGGTTACTTTAAAGCGTGTTTCCCTAGTAACGGTACGAGCTAGACAATAATAAATGGTGCCATGATGAAAGGATAGCAATTCAGAGGGTTGGTAACAGCCCAACTAGCAAAAAGATCCTATAGCAATTACTCTCACGACTATGGATCGAAACACTCGTATGAAAGATCCTATTATTTCAAAAGGCCGAAAAAAAGCAGCTTTCTAGATTATTAAGCACTCATCGCTTTTTGTCTCTATAAACATGTCGAGTAAACGCGCACTCGACGAATTCATGTTGCATTTACACGACAATTAAATAAAGATATCTCTCGATCGCCTTTATGCAACTGTGAGTCTTATAAAAGCTCTTTGAAAGAATCTGAATTGCTAATTTGTCGTAAGACTAGCTTTAGCACGATATTTCGACATTTAATTATTACAGCCTTATTATGGAGTAAACACTGTTCATTCGACAAAATAGCATGTCTGTTACTATAGCAGCACTTATTGTCATATAATAGCTTACTGAAAAGCTTTCATTCGACTTAACTATTGATGTAAAGGGGCTCTAAACATTATTTGATAGCCATCATACAGCGTTATAGTGGTATGAAAATTCAATGAAATCTTTTACAGCACTGTAAACGCCATTTAGTCATGGCAATAACCATATTTGCTTAATTTTGAGAAAATGGACTATAATCGGTTGAAAAAAATTATAAGAAATGGAGGTTTCCGACGGAAAGTAAATAATATGTATACACGATTGAAACAATCAACATCTACATTGACTATAACCACGGATGAAGAACGATCAAGTGATATAAGTGCGGGTCCTGTAGGAAATATTCACGTTTCTACTAATTACGAAATTTGTGCACCGTCTACTAAGTAGTAAACTGTGAAAAAATATCTCCGCTGATCACGATTCTGATTTTGATACTAAATCTGATTATAATGATAGTAGCGATAATGACAGAGTCCGAAGTTCTAATTAATTGGATGGTAGGCAGTTTTCGAATTGTCACTATGACTGCAAAATTGTAAGGCATAATATTCCAAAATACTTCAATTTCTTTTAATTTATGGTCACAAACGCAACAGCAGCACGCTATCGTTTTAAGATAAATGAAATGGTCTAAGAGTGCTGCTTGGTTGCATTCATACGACCAAAGAGTCGAGTGACTGCAACTGCACTGCTATATTACTATAAATAAGTCGAATAAAAGAGGTTCTACCAATTTGGGAAAACTGATTTGTGGAATAATGGCATACTGATGTCTATTATAGTGCTGGTAACATTCGAGTTGCGATTAATCTATATTCTTTCGACTATTTGGCTATTCAGACGATAATCTTACGATATTTACATCGCTTAAAGCAGAGAGAAGTGCGCCCAAATCGCGTCCGGATCCGTCTCACCACCAATAGCTGAAATAGAAATGTGCTGCAAACTTCTTTACGCCTTTTTTTGCTAGTTGGGAGGTGAGGAAAGCTGCAGAAGTGGTTTTAAAGCATTAGATAGGTACAGTAGAGGTTTTGTCTGGATGGCTTTGCCAACCGACCTCAACTATAGTTTATTTGTTTCGTTAATCATATTTTTGTAATGGAGTTCTTTAAAGCAGCTTGCTATATGAGTTAAATTTTAGAAACCGTCACGTAACGAAAAAAGGTTTTCGTAACGTAAAAGTGGTATGCCCCCTCCATGCGACTTTTTATTATATAATAGGAAGAGACTTAGCGAGAGTGAGATAATTTTCATGGTTTTCGAGGTTACTGAAGCCAATATTGAAGTTAAAATGAAAATCCAAGATGGCGGCTACGAAAATTTTCAAATTTTCTTCATGGGTGTCGTCTTCATGGTTTTCGAGGGTGTTGAAACCGATAGTGAGATCAAAAGTTTGAGTATTTTAAAGACAGAGTAAACAAGTAGTTACGTTAGTTAGAAGCTTTAGGAACTTCGTTCCTAATGGGGGTCCCCCTGACCCTACACGGTTTTTTTATATGAAAAATATTAGACATTCAGCCCCGCTGGCTGACGTGGCTGTTTTTATGCAAAAGTGCATCTTGATTGACTATATATCGGAGTTCAATTCTGGTAGATTACAGCACAGGACCTAACTATAGTATTGAATACGCACGAAGAAAACGAAGCAAACAATAATAAGTTCCGAATACAGAAATACGTTTAATTTGAGACAAGACCTTAAATGTGAACAGGGAGCATTAAGTGGGGTACAAAGGTACTGGGACAGTTCCAAAGTGCCCGAAGCCAGGATTTACTGGAAAATGTACGTTTAATACAACTTTGAAGGCCCGAATGTAATTCCACACAAAATTTCGGCGGCATCCCTTCGGTAAGGATAGATATTTAAAATTTAATTGGATATTTGGTTTCGTACGGCAACAAATTATGGATTTATAGTGAATATAAATAGTCACGTTAATAACGTACTTAAATGAGAAATGAAATTAATTATGAAGCGTAAATGGTTTAGGATTCAATATAATTTGTTTTGTGAAAAAGTTTCTTTCAGAAAACAATCAGCAGCTACAAATCGAAGAATTATTGATAAACCTTTTCAATCAAGTTGGCATTTTTTTACTTGGCGCCAATACCTTTGTTTGACCCTGACTCAAAATATTTAATTTAAATTAATTTAGGAGCATATTTTATATTTAGACCGAGTAGGTTTAATTTTTGCTTTTCAGTTTCTTTTTTTGCCGGTAAAATTTTTGAGAAAAAGTTTTTCTTAACTTAGTGTAGCATTTTTTTTTTTCAATTCTAAATGGGACCAACACCGAAATATGCCATTTCCAATAAAAAATATTTACCAAAATCGGACTAATTAATAAAAAAATATGCTTCATGCATAAAAATATATATAACGTCCTTTATTTTCGTCAGCTAAAAAATCCACTATCCAAACTAATAACAACGTAACTTGAAGTAGGTTACTTACACGTTACTATTTAAAAATGACATCGAACATGAGAAAACAAACAATGCAAACACACCCAAATGCTGCAAACGCACATAAACTAATTATGCCCTTTCACAGCACTGCAAATGTTTGTCCGCGCGCCTTTATTGAAAAAGGGCGATTTCGTGAATGAATTTCAACGTGATTGTTGAGTTGCTACCCTCCGCCCAATAGATTCCAAATTAGAATACCCTCAGTATTTTAGTCCTACAAGATTGAAAGAAGTTTCCGTTATGCATACAAAAAGGTTCTCTCATCGGGCAATTACGTGGCTGTTCGTTCATTTAACTACTTTGTTAAACTAATTGAATTGCTTGATTAACGATGCTGGGAATTTGGGAAAAATATGAGAACGCACTTTGCATTTCATACAGCCCATTTATATTCTTAACATTGGTTATAGCCAACCTAAGTAATCTATGCCAAAGGCGGTTTTACATTAATATGAAATGTGTCATTTTATATTAATTTAAAACCGCCTTTATAATGACGGTACACAAAAAAAAACTAGTTTTTTACAATCTCGCAAATCCAATTGGCAAAATCATGATTCAACCGAAAATGATCATTAACAAAATGTAACCGTACGTGAACCGAGTAAATATGAATGTCCTCAACTCAACAGATTTTATATATTATAACATAAAAAAATCAAGTAAAATTTGCCCTAACTGCAGACGTTTAAGGCCAAACCAATCTTCTTTAAATAGATGCAAAGTGTACGTACGGTTACGGAGCGATCATGTTAAGTAGTTTTCATACTAATTCATTTGCCACGTAATCGGGCGCATGTCGCCTTTTACAACTGTCGGTACAGTTCAAAACGTTGGCAATGACATAGTCTGAAATGGTAAGGTGCTAGTTAAAACTAACCTTAATATGCTTAATATGTTGAATCCTTAAACATTCAAAGAATAATAAACGTGTACACATTTTATTAATGACGAATATTGGCGTCCAAAACTACATACTCCGACATACATTGACGTACATAAGTTACGGCAGCGGAGTATTAAAATGAAATCAAAAGAAGTATCTACAAAAACCAGAACAGGTGCAGCTAGTCAGCTACAAAAGTCACCTCTAACTCCCAACTGCGCTAAGCTTTTAAAGCAAATTCAAAGCTTAGCACCCATATTTTTCAGTAAGTGTCGTCTTAACGACCTTAAAGTGGAGTGCAAGCTAGGAGAACACGAGCATTGATCACACAAAACTGGCACAAATCCAAAGATCTGCTGGAACTGTGAGCACCTGACTTATGTTTAATTGTCCGAATTTATTTTTTAAAGACACTGTTAAACTACTTGGAGCACAATAACAAATATCTTGTTATGCAATGGAAATAATTACTTGGCATTATACAGTTGCCACTGCTGGGACATAGGCCTCCTCTCGGCAAGAGGGAGTGGGCCGTAATCCACCATGCAGGCCCAATACAGGTTGTTAGATGTCACAAAAAATGTCCTGCAAATCTGGTAGCGTCTTGTGACGGGTCGTTGAGCTCCCTAAAATAGGGTTGAGCTACACGGTGACTGACACATACATGCCGTCTGTTGGGACAGGTCAGCTCAAAGCTGCAATGGCTCTTTCTTCAAAAGGCCCTTCCAGACATTGTTAGACTCACATAAATTCAAATAATATTATGTTTGGACTTTAAAAGAGACAATGACTTCTGAGTTTGTTTCGGCTTTTCTTCTCAGAGAACAGTCAGCTAGGAAATGCCGGCGCCATCTAGTTTTTAAAAATATTGACCAACAAAATATTGACGTGTAAAAGTGTTTAAGATCTACTTACATAAATAAACATTTCATTTCATTTCACATGTCTTCGTAGTTTTGGTTCTAAGACATGCCGTTTCCTCACGATGTTTTCCTTCACCGTTTCGAGAGCAGTGGTGATAAAATAATTCACACAAAGTATAACGCCGGTCTGGGTTCCAACAACGACCTATACAACTTATAAGTCACGGCCGTTACCACTGGGCTGCTCTAAATGAAATAATTAAAAGACCTAATTAAAACCTATCTCTGCACTTCAAGGAGGGTAACACTGTCTAGTCCATTTACGCCTTTGTCCATCGATGAAATGTGATTAGCTGATAAGGTGATGCTGTTGATTCAATTAATGTCAACTGTTCAAGGACATCTTAGAGAACTGAATTAACTTTGGTTCTTGACTTACAGATGTATTGATCCACATGAAAGTAACCATTCAGCTAGCACTTCGTAAAGTAGTTTCAAGGGTCCAAACGTAGTTGAAAGACCATATATAGCAAGAGGAAAACACTCAATCATGATTACTTAGAGTTTAAGAAAAAAAGATGGCGGGACGAGCTTACAGACAAGATTGGTCCAACACTAGCCCAAGACAGGGAGGAGTGGAAAGAAGAGCGAGAGACCTTTGCCATGTGGGACAACATAGGCTAAAAATAAACAAAGAAACACAACACAATATTTTGTTACAAAAACATGTCTGATTTGTATTAAAGATTTCTTTTGATGTTATAATAATTAAAAGAATAAGTCAAGTGTTTATCCTCTGAGACGTGTTTTATGATTTATTCCTTGATTTGTTCAATGTTCGGACGTTGACTTCTTTTATGTTGTTTTCCTTTCCTTGATTAATTCTCTCAGTCAGTTTTATGGAATAAATAAAAATCAAAAGCATCCTTTGTGATTGGACAGACAACTTTTTAAGTAAGTCTATGATGACTTATCTATATCCAAATATTCATACTTATATTAGAAATTAACTTTTGCCCATGGCTCGATTTTATGTTGGTTATTTCCTAAAAAAAAGTAGCCTGTGCCCTTCTCCATATCCCAGGCTATATATCTGCCAAATTTTATGACGATTGGTTCTGCAATTTAGGCGTGAAAGTGTAACAGACAGACATACAGAGTTACGTTTGCATTTATAATATTAGTAGAGATTCGAAAGTAACGCTGTATGTATACCTTGAAAAACATAGTCTAGTTTTTGTCGCGGTAGCACGTTCCCGTGGGATAATTTCCGACATACCTGAGAGCGAAGCCGCGGGAAGAAGCTAATTTATGATGAAACAATAAAAAAATATTTGTTGATTTGATCTAACCTGATACTTCTAATAACTAACTACATTGCTGTTGTTGATACCAAAAAAAGTTCATCATGAAATTGTTTGTTTTTTCCTTCATCATATTCTCAGATATCGATAACCAGCCAGACCCTGTATTCATTATAGAACGATCCGAATATCATCATCATCATTTCCTGCCTTATCCCAATTTATTTGGGGTAATGAATGCAACATTTATTTTCCAAAATGAAACAATGAAAATCTTGGAAAAATTTTGTTCTTACAAAAAACAAACAGAAACGTCCTTGAAAATCTGGCTTCCTCCGAATATGGCAGCGCGCCAAAATGTACGGATTTTTTTTCAAGTCTTTATGATGAGTTAATTAGGTTAGAGCTTTTTGAGATAGATATTTTGCTGTGAGCTAGTCTCATTTACTGACTATAAAATTCATACCGTTTTACTCAATTCAAGGCATTGCCTTAAATTTTACAATATAAATATCATCATTTCAGCCGAAAGACGTCCACTGCTGGACATAAGCCTCCCTCAAAAAGGGGGTTTTACCATAATTGCCACGCTTAGCAGGCGAGTCGGCGATCGCAGTATGGTGGTAAAATGCGTAGAGAACGCTGCTGCCCATTCTCTAGTAAGTCCCTTAGTCGCCTTCTACGACACCCACGGGAAGAAATGGGATGGTGCTATTCTTTTACGTCCGACACCACATGGAACGGTTCAACAATTTATTGGTAATCTAGAGGGGTAATTACGTAACACACTAATAGTAGCAATGGCTTTCATTTTGACAGTTCAACAACATTTCTTGCGTTATTTCCGTTTACGTTAATTACGTTTTTGAAGCAATGGATTAGCAATATCCGACAAAATGGTTCAGATTCTGATTGATAGTGTTTCGCAATAGGGTATTTTACTTGTATATGAGAAAAATCTATAAAATATTTTATTGAGTTAGCTTGGGCAAAAACCAGTCGGAAAATGTTGGTTTGGTGTTCATGAAATAACAAAATAACTTTTAAAATTCAATTCAAAGATTTCAGTTTTTTAATCTGTTTTTAAACACCATGAAATAGTAGCCGCCGTGTTATTACGTCGCCATGTTATTACGAAGATTGCACCGAATCCCAGTGAGTCCGAGCAGAGTGAACCAGAATCGGCTGCATAAGTATCGACTGTGCCAGTCTCTTTCCCGGTCGTTGCTGCTACGAAGACCGCAAGGTGGAAGCGTTCTGCTGCCTTAAAAAAGTGATGTGTTTGTAAATGTTTCTTCAAAGTCCGGGTAATATCGTGTTTTTGTTTATACTTTCCGTTTATTATTTATTCTATTTCGACAATTAATTTTTTACAACCAGTCCTGACTTGACTTTTACTCAAAACACCCTCATTTCACAATTTTGACACTGTCAGTGTCAGTCATGTGTCAATCAACACCCATGTCAATTCATCGAAGCGTTCCATTACGCGGTACGGTGTAATAGCGGACTGAAACTGGCAGGTTTTTGAATTTTTTGTCCAATGTTTTGTTTTTATTTACCATTTTTTTGTGTTGTTATCTCCTTAAATGTTTCACTTTTGTTTTGTTTTTTTTTCTCTTACTCTCATGTAGCCCGGACTGCGTCACTTTTAATTCTTCGATTAATAACGCAACCGGCAGGTGGACTAAATATTTAGTTTTTAATTAGGTATTTATTTAATTTATGGTATTTTATATATTACTTATATTTAATACTACATCTTTATCATATTAGTTAATATTTATTTGTATCGATGAAAGTAGTAGGATGTAATCCTTACCGTCATTTGTCATATCCTCAACTTTTCAGCATCTAGCGGTATCTTTCCATGTTCATGGTAAGATGCTCAAATAATTCTATTACCTAAAAACTCTAATCCTTCATCCTTTTCTGAATTTCGTCCAATATCCGTCTTACCATTTCTATCCAATGTCTTTTTTTTTTTTGAAATCATCAAATAACTTCTCTCTAAGGGTGGAGCGGGAGGGCGTGTCAGACTTTTACTGACTAAAACCCACCCGTGTTCCCTCAGTTGCCTGTATGCCAGGGTCCGCGGTATCTCTTTCGAACAACCCGCACCCCTGGCAGGCATCGACCCTTGCGGGCCCCATCTGTTGCTGCTGACATCTCTTTGAGGCGAGCGTGGAACACAACGTGCCGTCGCACACTGGTCCCAAATTAAAAAAAAGTGGACATTGATAGTAGACCGCTGATATTTTTTTTTATTGTTGATATAATGATAACAGATAAGGCAAAAAAATATTATTGTCCTACTTCAAATACTTTTCTCTATAAAAAATATTTCTTTTTTTTTTGTATGGGAGTGATTACATTTTACTCAATTTCTCAAAAACCTTAAGCGATGTCGAGATGGCATTCACATATGTTAGAAAACTAATAATTCTGAGTATTTGGCTCGAAGAAACTTATTGCTTATCTCTGCGTACTTTCGAGATAATAGTGACAGAAAATAACAATTTTTTTTAATGTTAATTGTTCGCTTTTTTTTAATCATAGCCTTACTCATATCGCAATAGGTCCGCTGGCCAGCAAAATGGAGCTTCGACGCGAGTTTGCCGGGATAACAAGATGGCCGCCTCTCATGACGTAACGTAATACGGTCACGAATCGCGCGCGTACACCTCACTCAGTGTACAACTAAATGTGGTTGCGATAAGACGTGTCCTTATTTTTTCTGTGCGCTTGAAGAAATGCTTGTTGTTTGTTTGTTTTGTTATTGTTGTATTTTGAATCTTTGGATTTTAAAATCAAATAATTTTTGTTTGTCTTTCTTTCGTCGAATTTGTTTTCGTAATTTTTTTTGTTAAAATCAAAGTCACTTTGTCTTTGATATCTTTGATTCTAATTTGTTTTCAATTTTCCTTAAAATTATAATATGTCCGCATTTGTCACCAACTTAGACTTATACGTTGTTCTTAAATCAGGAGGTGGTTTTAAAAATGTCGAATTTTTATTTAATGCCCTTATTGAACGTATTGGTGTTGAATTGTCTTCCGAAGATTTGAGTAATATTAAATTATTTTGTCGTAATTTTTCAAGTAATATCTCAAAAAGATGGTCTGCTTCCAGTAGAGCTCAAAAGACCTTTCTTAACAAAAATTCAGACTGGTTACAATCCCAAATAGTTTGGCCAAAATGTCAAAATATCGATTTAAGCAGCATTTTTAAAGTTGCCGAGGAAGTAATTCCAAATTTCGAAACGCAAGTGGATACTCATCAATTAAGTTATGATACAAGTAAAAAACCATTTGTTGATATATCTGATAAACAGAAGAAAAGGCGTTCTCTAACACTTCTAGATCACACAGAGGAGGAATTAGTTTAAGCTTTATGTGCCAAATTAAAAGAGTCTAAAAAAACAAAATTAGCAGCTATATTAAACGAACTCAGCCAAAACAAGGAAAAATGTGAGATGGTACATGATGTACTATTCGCTAAAAAGACTGACAAACCGTGTTTACCAGATGATAAAACGTTAGCGCTTTACACCTCAACAAATTTGTCAAAATGGCAATATCGAAATTTAAGAACTATTCTTGCTTCAGAGAAAATGTATGGTCTTCCATCCTATCAAAAGCTCCTGGAAGCTAAAAAAACTTGTTATCCTCCAGAGTCAGACATAACTGTAACTGAATCTGATGCTAAGATAAGACTTCAATCGCTTCTAGATTTGACAACTAATAGGATATTAAAAACAATTCAGCACAACTCTGCCGACAAAAAATCGCTAAAACTAATAAGCAAATGGGGTTTTGACGGGTCATCTTCTCAAAGTAATTATAAACAAAAGTCACACTCCGACACTAAAATTGACGATTCTTCAGTTTTCATGATTAGTTTGGTTCCGCTTCGTTTGGAAGAAGAGAGTGGTACTATCTTGTGGCAAAATCCTGCTCCCTCTTCAACAAACTATTGTCGTCCAATTGGCTTTATATTTGCAAAAGAAACAAATGAATTGATAAAGAAGGAAAGTGCATCCTTAGAGGAAGAAATTCGTAATCTTGTTCCCACAATTGTAGATAATTTTGATATTAAACATGATTTGTACATGACTATGATTGATGGGAAAATTTCTACTGTGATTTCCAATACTTCTTCTGCAGCTGTTTGTAATATTTGCAATACCCCCACCTAGCAAAATGAATGACTTGGACTTTGTATCCAAAAGACTCATCAGAGAAGATATGTATAAATATGGTCTGTCTTCGCTTCATATGTGGATAAGATGTATGGAATGTATTTTACACATTTCGTACAACTTAGACTTCAAAAAGTGGGCTGCACGAAAAGAAGATAAATTGTTAAAAGAAATTAAAAAGAATTTGACACAAGAAGAATTCCGGGAAAGAACTGGTTTGTTAATTGACATAGTAAAACAGGGATTTGGTACAACCAATGACGGTAACACGGCAAGAAGGTTTTTTGAAAATTATGAAGTATCTGCTGAAATAACGGGTATCCACCCTGATTTAATCAAGAGATTTGCAGTCATTTTACAAACAATTTCATCTGGTCAACTTATTAATACCAACTTGTTTAGGGAATATTGTAAAGAAACAGCAATGCTATATGTAAACTTATATCCATGGTATTACATGCCTTCAAGTGTCCATAAATTGTTGATACACGGTGCTGATATTTGTGAAAATTTCTCCTTTATTCCGATAGGCATGCTTTCCGAAGAAGCTTCCGAAGCGAGGAATAAAGATTTCCGGAATGTTAGAATGGCACATACAAGAAAAATCGGTAGAGTTCAGACTAATTTAGACATTATCCACAGCTTTCTAATTAGCTCAGATCCTTACATCAGCCATATCAAACCAAAGTTTGCTCGTTTACATAAACAGTTGTTTCCAGAGGCTAGTGCTTTGATCTTGAACAATGAATTGCTTTCGTTGGAAAACGAGGAAATAGAGATTTCTCAAGAGAATATAGACCCAAATATTAATCTTTCACCATAATATTTTTTCAGAATCGTTTGTGAACATATTCAACTTTATGTTTGCAGCTTAATATGTCTTCATTTTGATTGTTTTTTAGAACTGATGAAAGTACTCCTTCAGAAAGGTCATAGCTTTTCAGTCATTAGTGAGCCCCCATAACCTCTTTTACAGAGAAGTCTCTTTTTACTTATTTGACATTACGCATACATTATAATTATGTGCTAAAGTAAGGCTATGATTAAAAAAGAGCAAAAAATTAACATTAAAAAAAAATGTTATTTTCTGTCACTATTATCTCGAAAGTACGCAGAGATAAGCAATAAGTTTCTTCGAGCCAAATACTCAGAATTATTAGTTTTCTAACATATGTGATTGCCATCTCGAAATTGAGTAAAATGTAATCGCTCCCATACAAAAAAAAAAGAAATATTTTTTTTACAGAAAAGTATTTGAAATAGGACAATAATATTTTTTTGCCTTATCTGTTATCATTTTATCAACAATAAAAAAAAATATCAGCGGTCTACTATCAATGTCCACTTTTTTTTAATTTGGGACCAGTGTGCGTCGACCCGGGCTTGGTCCTTGCCGGACAGCGAGCTACCCATTACTCGCCGTCCGCAAGCCCGTGCCTACGGTGGCCGGGAATCAGCCTGGGATTCCCGACGCCCAGGGCGTCTCCTGCGAAGGCCACGGCTGTGAGGGCGCATGTACTGCATCTTTAAGCGGTTAATCCACGATCAATTAAGCACTTTCCTCTCCAAGAATAATCTCCTCAACCTGTTTGGTTTTTTCCAGTCTGGTTTCCGTCCTAGCACCACCACAGCGCTTCTGAATATTATGGATGATATAAGCTCAGCCATGGAGAATGGTAATCTAACGGTCTTAGCTATGCTTGATTTCAGCAATGCTTTTAATACTGTTTATGTAATATCGATGTATTGCTTGGTATTCTATGCTCTCTTAATGTATCTGCATCGATAATTGACTCGTTTCGTAGTTACCTATTCGGTAGTCGGCAACGTATTTGCATCGGAGAGACTTTGTCTTCCTGGTGTAATACTTCTGCCAGTGTGCCACAGGGTGGGGTTCTATCTCTTTTACTTTTTGCAGTTTTTATTAACTCTATCTCCGACGAACTAATTTCTTCCTACCATCTTTATGCAGATGATTTACAAATTTACTCTCGAGCTCCTCTTGGAAATCTGTCCGAGGCTATATTGGTGATTAATCGCGATCTAGCCCGGATATACGACTGGAGCAAGATGGACTTATGGTCCACCCCATTAAGACGCAGGTTGTTGTGATTGGCAGTTCTAGGACAGTCTCAAGAATTAACTGGATGACTTTTTCCCAAGTTTCCTTTGACAACTCTATTATCCCCTTTAGCGAAAAAGTCAAAAACTTGGGGATATTCATTGACAAAAACTTCTAATGAACTGCCCAGCAACAGGAAGTTAGCCGCAAGCTATTTGCATCCGCTGCATCTTTGCAAAGACTGCATAATTTTCTGCCGATTGCTACCAAGATTACGCTTTCACAATCACTTCTTTCGCCCATCCCTGATTATGCTGATGCCAGCTATCTTGACGTTACCCAAGACCAACTCGATAAACTTCAGCAGCTTCAAAATGTCTGTATTAGGTTCATTTTCGGTTTGCGCAAGTATGACCATGTTTCCGAACATCGTGTGAAGCTTAAACGGTTACCTATTCGTCTTCGCCGGAATGCCCATATTCTTTCCTTTTTGTATAATGTGCTCTTTTCCCCTTACACCCCTCTCTTTCTTAAGAAACGTTTCCAGTATCTTTGCGACTCCCACGCGAAATTGTTGAAGTCATCAGACAACTTAAAGCTTAGAATACCAATACATTCCACAACTTTCTTTGACATACCTTTTCTGTGCAGGCCGCTCGTTTGTGGAATGCATTGCCAGTTGAAATAAAACGCGCGCAATCGTTACCTATGTTCAAGAGACTCGTGAAGGAGCATTATTTGTTGTAGATGTTATAATCTGTAGTCGTCATTTATTTTCTTTGCTTATATATACAGCATATATAGAATATATCTATGTATCTATTATAGTAAATTGTATCTAAATGTTGCACCGATGACAACCCCACTTTTATATCCACGCAATCACTGTCCATTCCAAGGTTACCTGGAAGAGATCGCAGAAAGCGATAAAGCCGCCCATTGTATGTTTCTAGTGTTAAGTGTTTTATCTTTGTAATGTATTTTCTGGTGTACAATAATGCTTACATAAATATAAATAAATAAATACGTCATACCGCTGTCTTAACTAATCAACTGAACAACTTTGTAATTTTATTATTTTCGTAACGAAAGTAATTTTTATTGAAATAATATCTTACATTCAGGAACTGCAAACCAACGATATGTAGAATAATAACATTTTTTTTTAATTATAAACAATTATTATAAAAAATATCAACTCATTTGTTTACGCAGAAAACTGACATCATAGGTACCCACAGAACAATATAGCGTCCACTGCGTCCAGCGGTTTCGTCAAATTACACGCGAAACATGAAAATTTAAAATGGCACTAATCGATTGAACAAAAATGTTGTTTTTTTAGTGGTTTGTTAGATTCTAAAATGAATCTAATTAAGATACTTTTCAAAAATGGGTATAAAAATACCCTATTACGGTGCAGTTCCTAATACCACGAGTACAAGTTTGAACGAAGATCTCTCAGAACTCAACAGATTTCCGTTCGGGGAAATAAAGATTCCGTCTCGTTTGATCGTCGTATCTACATACCTACTCAATCGAGATATCTGCCAAGCGTGTTATTGCAACGAAGCCCTGATGATTCTCAGTAGCAATTTGTAAACGAACAGCATCCATCATAAGCAGTAAAGTTGTAAAATAAGATCCTAAACAAACACTCAAAACATTCAAAACTCAGTCAAACTAACAATGAACAATCGTAGAAAACCAAATAAACTCCTACTAAACCGCTAACCGAGTTATTGGAAAATGTATCTGTATTAAGTGAATCGTGTCAACGGGAGCGTGGAACAATGTTTACCCTAGTGATTGGTTTTCGAGATAAATCCACAACGTAGCAACTTGTTCACTCCGGACGATCAAGTTGGCTCTTGTTTGTAGGCGAGATAAAACACTGAGGTGGGCAAACAATACTGTTGCGTATCTCGAACCATACTCCCGGCCTATTTGACTGATGGATATAGCTTATTATATGCCCCTAGAGGCGGCATTAGGTTGGAACTGGGGCTAAGGGAACGCGTCCTTTGTTTGAATAATTTAATGTAGGATGTCCTTTGTTGGTAGGACCATTTCTAGGGATACAAATATAGATATATCCCTATGTGATTATGAAACGCCATAATCCTACTTTCCACTATCCTATCCTACTCTATATACTATATCCTACTTAATATTATAAATGTGAAAGTTTGTATGTTTAGATGTTTGTTACTCAATCACGCAAAAACGGCTGAACGGATTTGGATGAAATTAAGCACACAGATAATTTATAACCTGTATTAACACATAGGATACTTTTTATCCCGGTAGTACGTTGCCGTAGGGTAATTATCGACTTCCACGCGGGCCAAGCCGCTGGCAAAAGCTAATATCATTATAAAGTAAAAATATACTTCCCTAAGATTAAGCTACGCAGGCATAATACACAACACCTACATACACACACACACTATGTTCCCTAAGCACTAAAAGAAACGGAAAAAACTTTTATTAGTTGAACACCTGTTCCGACTTGTAACGATCGAGACAAAGTTTTTACAAAGAAACTACTGATCTTCATTGCCTAATGGATTACTAGTAAAATAGACTGAAAAAGAATGTATACCTAAGCAAGATACTTTCTCATTTCTAATGCCTTTTTTTTGGTTGAGAAATCATCTTATGACTTCTCCTGCTTTGCGCAGAGCCCACCCGTTTCCTTCAGTTGCCTGTGCCAAGGCCACAGTAACTCTTTCGAACAAATCCGCGACCCTGGGAGGAAAATCAAATGCCTACCACAACAAACATATTCCATAAATATTTTTATTCTACCTACTAGGTTTTCGTGGCTCCGCCCGCGTGGACGTCAGTTATCGCGTAAAAAAGTAGCCTATGTCCTTCTCCATATCCCAAGATATATCTCTGCTTAATTTTATGACAATCGGTTCAGCGGTTTAGGCGTGAAAGCATAACGGACAGAAACACGGAGTTACTGCCGCAATTATAATATTAGTAGGGATTATATTTAAATAGGTACACAGAAGAAGCTATTTACAAGCTTTTAGTCTATCATAAAGATACTTTAAAGTCTATATAAACTTCCTGCTTCACATGCTAAAAGCAAAATTAATTTCGTTACAACATTTAAATAAAAACTCGATACGAGAAAATCAAATTGGATTGTAGAAAAATATTTTGTCAGTGGCATGACAAACGACGTTCCCTTTGATATTTCGACGCCAGACATACCCACGATCGTTAAAACCGTCATTGTCGAATACGAATAAAATATTCATATTCGAGTTGAAACCGACGTATTATCGTCTCGCTTGCCGAATTGGAGGGTAGAAAGATTATCTATCTATGGTCATTCATTAATGCTACAAAATAATCAATCACGAACAGTGGTACATAAAACTGTACCCTAATTGCGTAACACACGATTGATCATAATCGGATTCATTTTGACAATTCAACAATATTCATTGCGTTATTTACGTTGCTGAGCAGATACATTTTTCGAACATATGAAGCAATGATTTAACATTATACTTCACGCCTCGTCCTCAAGATTAGTAGTTACATGTAGTATCGCATAGATGTCGCCACTTCAGCACTAGTTGAGAATATTCCTTTGCCTAGTTATTTTTTTTTTTTTTTGATGTGGGTAGGCACACATATTACTCGGTGACCGCTGTTACGCTGGTTCCTCATTCGCAGTTTAGTGCTCGGCCACTCAAGACACTATCGTCCTAAATAATTCGTACCATTATTTCGTGCCCATTATGCCGAAACGTAAAGTATCTAGGACGTGTGAAGAAGAGCTTGAACATTTAATGCGCAAATTGCGTAAACTAGAAAAGAAAATTCACACCAACAATACCGTGGAACCAACCGAGGAATTACCGGATATCACCTATGGCGTTGAAACAGGTATGTACTAATATTTGTAAAAGTGAAAGTGATAACTTTATAGCGTGTGGTTAGGGGTACCTACATAATGCAAACCAGAATCAGCCATTGGGGCTTTTTCGTTGCAATTTAAATGTGACGGTTGGCGTTCAATTCATTGGGGATTGTTACCTAACCCGAACAAGATAACGTTTGTTATCAAATATGTGCAATTCTATAGTTTTTTCAACATAATTAATCAATAAGTTGTACCCTCATAAATTCGACGTATTTACGTTGCGATGATAATAAGTGTGTAACCTGAATAGCCATTGGGGCTATTTCACCGCACGCTTAGTGATATAACAAAACCGATTATCATAACCGATATTCGTGTTTTTTTGTAGACCCACCTGATGCGCTAGAGCCATCTGATTGGCTGAGCGATGAACACGAACCGGAAACATTCGAAATCTTGGACAACAATGTCATTGAGCAATCATTACCAACTAATGATATCCAAAACGACATACTGGCTCCTCCAGAACAGCCTGGTACGTCCGCGCCACCCATACAAGAGGAGGTCACAGTCACAGCGCAGTCTAACACAGGTTTAGACACTGAAGTTCTGGAAATCCTCGGTGAAGACCCTTCACTAGCAGAAAAACGTGGAAAAGATATCCATGAAGAAATAGCTTCTCGATTTGGACATATAGCCTCAGAGGGGTTAAACAAAGACACCAGAAAAGAGCTAATGTTAAAGTACCCACCTCCTGGAAATTGTCTTCGCATTGACTCCCCTAAAATAAATCCGGAAGTCAAAGCCGCTATGCAAGAAAGCTTCATAAAACGCGATAAAGGCATTGAAGCCAAACAAAAGCAGGTGGCAAGTGCAATATCATGCCTGGGTGATATAATCACAACACAATTAAACCCCGAAAATAAAGACAAGGAGCTACTTCAAAAATTGATGGATCTTGGCAGATTAATTTGCGACGTTCAGCACGCTGACTCAGTGACAAGAAGAAACTTTATATTGTTTTCACTGAAAAAGGACATGTCGGAACATCTTTCAAATACAAAGATTGACGCTTTTCTATTCGGGGAAACGTTAGCTGACACGTTAAAGGCAGCCAAGTCAATAAATAAATCTGGGGTCGAGCTTAAAGCTGACCAACCTAACTCATCGAAGCGATCAAAATTCCCTAACCAGAGGAATTTAAACAGGAAGGCTCCCGGTCCGGCTTACAGGCAGTCGGGCCCTCTGCAGAGGAGCCGCGAGCCTGCACCGAGAGTACGCGCAGCCCCGCCGCCGCCCGCGCACTCATCGAGGCCGTGGCCGCGTCAGCAGCCGCAGCCGCCCCCTGCTCAAACTCGACGCCGCCTGTAAATACAGTTGAGTATGCCGGTCGCTTACATCTTTATAAAACTCAATGGTCACTTATAACAGAGGACCGCACAGTCCTCTCTTGGATTGACGGTTATAAAATCCACTTCTCAAGTCCACCAACTCAAAACTATATTCCGTCTACCCCAACACAATCCAATGAAGAAAAAAGACAGTTCAATGAGGCAATAGGTGATTTATTACGTATCGGTGCGGTATCCCTATGTGAACCGTGCGAGGGCCAGTTTATATCAAGCATTTTTCTTACCCCCAAGCCTAGTGGAAAATATAGATTTATTTTAAATCTCAAAAATCTTAACCGCTTCATAAAGACTGATCATTTTAAGCTGGAGGACCTCCGCACAGCTATAAAACTTGTAACACAAGATTGTTGGATGATTACCCTCGACCTAAAGGACGCTTACCTCTTGGTAAAAATTCATGACGACTCTAAAAAATACCTTCGATTTATTTATGACCAAAAACTATACCAGTTTAACGTGCTACCATTCGGGCTTAATACAGCCCCGTTCGTATTCACGAAAATAACCAAACCAATACTTAAATTACTTCGAACCGCTGGCTTGCTCTCGACTCTTTATTTAGATGATTTCCTTCTATTGGGACGTACCTCTTCAGATTGTATACTAAACCTAGACATTACCAAAAAATTACTGGTTTCACTTGGATTCATTATCAATGAAGAAAAAAGTATTTTCGTACCCTCTATGAAATGTAAATTTCTAGGCATGATCATTAACTCCCACAAGCTTACCCTAAGCTTGCCCCAAGAAAAAAGGGCACGCATCAGTTCCGAATTACAAGCCTTTCAGAAGTTGCGTCGCTGTTCAGTCAGGAAATTAGCTCAATTAACGGGTTTACTTGTGTCTGCTTGCCCTGGAATAGAATACGGGCTTCTCCACACCAAGGAGCTGGAGCGCTGCAAATTTCTTAACCTGAAAAACGATGAGGATTATGAAAAAGTCATAAACATCCCCAACTCGTTGCAGATAGATATTCAATGGTGGCTTAATCACATTTTGAATTCAGTCCGTCACATAAGAAGTGACAACTATCACATTGAAATATTCTCTGACGCCTCAACGACGGGGTGGGGCGCAGCCTGTATGGGCAATACAGCTAGTGGTAGTTGGTCAAACACCGAGCGCAAAAAGCACATCAACTATCTTGAATTGTTGGCTGCTTTTATTGCTCTAAAAGTCTTTGCAAAAGACCTGTCCGACTGCCAGATTCTTTTGCGCGTTGATAACTCAACTGCAGTTGCATATATCAACCGGATGGGTGGTGTTCAGTACCCACACCTTACACAAATTACAAGAGAAATTTGGGAATGGTGCGAGCAACGAGAATTGTACCTTTATGCATCTTATATAAAATCTATTAATAATGTCGTGGCAGATGCAGAGTCACGGAGAAACCACCCAGATATTGAGTGGGAGTTAAACGATTGGGCCTTCGACCACATAACTCATTGTTTTGGCTCACCCGAGATTGACCTATTCGCAAGCCGCATCAACAAAAAATGTGAAGCCTATATCTCATGGCATAGGGACCCTGATGCAGTAGCTATCGACGCCTTCACAGTATCCTGGGCAAAAACGCATTTCTATGCTTTTCCCCCTTTCTCGATAATTCTGAAAGTTCTCAGGAAAATAATCGCCGAAAAATCTAAAGGTATTGTAGTTGTCCCGTCATGGCCCACACAGCCGTGGTATCCAGTCTTTCAAGCCCTTACAGTCTCTAAAGTTTTATCCTTTCCACCTCAGAAACGAGCTTTAATCTCGCATTCCAGCTCCAGTCGGATACACCAGACGATTACCCTGGAGGCTGCTGTCTTATCCGGGAGGCACTATCAAGAAGAAGCGTACCACCATCTTCACTGGAAATAATGATGGCGTCTTTATCGACCAACTCCCTCAAGCAATACGACACTTGCCTGAGGAAATGGTGGAACTACTGTATAAATACTCACACCAATATGTTTATTGCGTCTATTCCTACTGTCATACATTTTTTGACCCAACAATATCATCAGGGTGCGCAATATGGTACCCTCAATTCTTGTAGGTCGGCTCTCGCAATTTTATTAGGATCAAAAATGCCTAAAGATGACAGAATACACAGATTCTTCAAAGGCGTGTATCGTCTTCGACCATCTTTACCAAAGTATAGCTACACATGGGACACGAATTGCGTACTTGAACACCTTAGTCAATGGTACCCAAATGAACAGCTGTCATTTGATAAATTAACTAGGAAAACAATCACATTACTAGCACTTACAACCGCCCATAGATTACAAACGTTATCGAAAATAAATATCAAGAACATTACTGTTGCACCAAATCACATCACTATCAGAATCCCAGATATCATCAAAACTTCTAAAGCAGGTTCCAAACAACCAATGCTTTACATTCCATTCTTTAATCAAAAACCTGCAATTTGTCCCGCTACCACATTGCTCTGCTATACAAATAAAACGACGCCCTTAAGAAAATCTGACCTGTTGTTCGTAGGTATTAAAAAGCCGTACAAAGCAGTCGGCACCCAAACCCTCAGCCGCTGGGTAAAAACGACACTAACTGAGTGCGGGATCGACACGTCCGTGTTCTCTGCGCACAGCACAAGGCACGCCAGCACGTCGCGCGCGCACTCACTCGGTGTAAGCATCGATGCTATCCGCAACACAGCCGGCTGGAGTGGCAGCTCAACTGTGTTTGCGAGGTTCTACAACAGAACGATTTTGAACAATGATTGTACATCCTTGGCTCATTCGATTATCAATAACTAAAAACATATTGATTTATTTGTAGGAAATTATTTACATTACTATTTCTTAATTGTTACGATTATTATAAGAATAATTTGTATTCATGTTATGTAAGGCTGAAGAAACTTCTTTCATTTTTTTAAGTTGAAGTGATTACTTTGTAAAATTAAAAGAAAACGGTTTATATACATACTCACCTTTTTGGAAAATAAACATTCGTTTACTTTTTTTCATCTAAAAGGTTGTATCATTGAAGATATTTCCCTCACCTACTCTCAAATTCTACATGTAACTACTAATCTTGAGGACGAGGCGTGAAGTATAATTGATGATTAAACGAACTTACCTGTAAGTGAAGTTCTATCATAATTATACGAAACGCCTCGTCCGAAGAGATTAGTAACCGCCCGCCCGCCCTATCCATCCCGTTACTAATCTCTTAGGAAATACATCAATGATTTAGTGATCTCACTCTAAACTAAATGAGGAACCAGCGTAACAGCGGTCACCGAGTAATATGTGTGCCTACCCACATCAAAAAAAAAAAAAAATAACTAGGCAAAGGAATATTCTCAACTAGTGCTGAAGTGGCGACATCTATGCGATACTACATGTAACTACTAATCTCTTCGGACGAGGCGTTTCGTATAATTATGATAGAACTTCACTTACAGGTAAGTTCGTTTAATCATCAAATCTGTTTCAAAACGAAACAGATTAATCGTGAGTTACGCAATTAGGGTGCTGTTTCTTTGTAAGATTATTCTATAGTTTTGAAACTGTTTATTTATTCTATAGTCATGCAGACAATATTAACGCTTTCCACCGTCCCCTTCCGGAAAAAATATTTGTCTTGATCACATCAGCATCTGTCTAGCCTATTCCCAACTATGTTGGGGTCGGCTTCCAGTCTGACCGGATGCAGCTGAATACCAGTATTTGACATGGAGTGACTGCCTATCTGACCTTCGCAACCCAGTTACTGGGTAACACGATACCCTTTGGAAAGACTGGTTGTCAGCTTCTGACGACCCGTATAAACGACTGTCAAAGATCCACGAATGACAGCCGGGACTAACTGTTTAACGTACTTTCCGAGGCACGGAGGGGTCTTGGTATGTAAAGACGATCACCCATCCACGCAACAACTGCGGCATGCGTAGATTAACCAAATTGAACGACCCGTGCGGCTGTAGTTACGTACCCACAAGCCCTATTTATATTGATCACATACAATAGGTACACTTATTGACTGATTTTTCTTGTGCATTTAAAAGATGCAAAATTCCCAATTCCTGCAATAAATTTCTTGTATTTCATTATTTATATTTTATTCTTCATTCTTTCTTAAGTAGGTAGTCACGTAATGGCGATATTCCATGAGCGGTTTCCATAGTTTTCCGTCGGAAACACTTAGCCGGTCGTTTTAAGGCTCGCGTCACCTGTACCCGGTTATTTTCACCCGTTACCCTCCTCTAGCGTGTTTTTCTTGAGTTTACGTAATCCTTCCGGGTACCTGCCAACTCTACGAGGCAATTTTGAGGCAATCGTTAATCGATACCATCCTTAAAATCGTCAGATATAGCTTGCTGAAGCGGTGTGGTTAAGATTTAGTGGAATACGATTTATTTACGATAAGACTCGCGTTCATTTTCCTGTTTATTTACACAAATTATAAGTATTTAAGGAGAATCTAGTGGCGGGCTCGAACTCTCTAGTGGGCCTGGCTAAAAAGCAAGTTGTCTCACCAAGCATTGTGTACAACAGTGGTATTAGTGATGAGCAGTTAAACGCTAGTCTACACGCACAACATTATTGAGATGCTGGATCATTTATAGTGAATCAGGCGCGTAAAAAATTAGGAAAAATCCTTCGGAAGATCGGGTTTTATGAAAAAACCACTGCATAAATCAATGACCAATAAAGTTTATTGAACTTTTCGATATTTGACCTTTGTCGGTACCGACTTGGTTTTGGAGATTTTATTCTTTTATTACTTAAACTCACCCAAGTTAGGTTAAATCAGCATGAACGACGAATCTTTGTTGGCGCCTAACTTTTTAATGGCTTTTTATTTTAGTATTCTGTTTCCGAACAGACAATATTAATAATAAGAAAAATCCATACCATGTTAAATTTTGATGTGCATTGTCGAACAGTGGAGTAATAGACTCGCAAATTTTGAATAGAAAAACTGTCGACTAGATTCTCCTTAAGTAACTTCCCTAAAGTTAATAAATGCCATAATACGAGAAATTAAACATACCGTAAGTATTCTAAGTAAATTAAATTAATAAGTAGATTCACACGTCACTGAAATATGGAATAGCTGAAAAAGTGATTTGCATAAAGCGATAAAAAGCGCTGTGGCCGAACCTTTTTATTTTCACTGTTGTAACGAGAAGTCGCCTTTTACGTCCACTTTATATCCTTTTTATTTCAAGAGATAAAAGTTCTATTGTATCGCTGATTTTTTTAAGTCAGCTACACATTTTGAAGCGTACCGACTTTATTACTCAGTGACGGCTCTGTTTTTAATCTTGCAATTTATTGTAAATTATTTTTACCTACATGTACATACCTGTGTCAAAAGGCCTACTTATTTTATGATATCGTCAGTCATCTATATAGGCAAAAATGTTGTACCACATTTTACGGAACACGCGGACAGAGGAGTATCAAATTTGGCACAGTTTAAGTTTATATGGAAGAGTGAAGAAAGCTAATATTTTTATATAATAATGCATTACAAATACATTAAATTAACAAAGAAACGGTCGAATTTCGACCACTGAGCGACCAATAGTTTGTCAATAATATAAGTTCTATGATAAAAGTCTAATTGTGATAGTATACCTCAAACAAACAAAACGTATCGTGAGCATCATGGAAATATTATGCTTAGGTTGGTATTTAGGTAACCACTTATTAGTCAGCTTGTAAATGTCCCGTAACCATAACTGTAACAGTATTTAAGGCCGAAAACTGTACTTAAAATTACATTACGCAATCCCTTATAACAACTAATAAGCGAATGGATCTATGTTTGCATAAAGTGAGGGACGTTGGCACCCCAATTACCCTACCTTGTAACCTACTTTCACGCAACGGGTAAAGACTGCTTATTACCGCCTATGTCGTTGGTCTCCTTTTAAAAGCGAAAAAAAATACATTTTACTCTTTCCCGCTGAAGAAAACGTCTTAAGTAGTCGCAAGTACTATAAACGCGAAGCTGAATATTCCAACATTGGAAAGAAAGAAAGACAAATGCGTTTATTGGCATTATATCTTTAAAAAAACACTTAAAAAAAACTATTTAAAAAGAGAAAAACAGAAAACAATGATGAAAATGCCAAAAAGGCCACAGCTCAGCATAATATCAGATTGCAACACAGTATGCACCACCACGCATTTGCAGAAACCGACTAGATAATTAATTATTGAAAGATATCTTTTTTTCTCGACATAAAACCGACGAATGCTCGAATGGTCGCAAAGTGTACGAGAATGAGAAAATACTCTATTCTCTGGGGTCGTCCAATTATGCAAAGAGCTATGCTGTAAGAAAAGATGCTCAGCGATTTAATGAATTACTTCATAATGAGATTTGTTGAAAGACCGTTCAGATTTACTCAAGGAAGTATGTATTCTAGTTCTACGAAAAGGAGCTACCTGATGATGTTAGGCAAGAAACTTTGCCGGAGCTTCGCTAATTCCGATAACGAGTGACACTTCGCGCAAAAAGCGACACAAACCGTGAACTGAAGTTGTGCCGGGACTTATCTCTGCTACCTACAGGAAGGTGACATCGACGCGCAAACAGTTACCATGAATTCAATATTTTCTAGAAGAAATTTTATTTGCATCAGGAGATTTTTTGTTTAAATAATCGATGAAAATCTTCTGCCCTAGGGGGTCTAGAATGTACTGGATTCATGACACATTGTCAACCCCCAGTAGAAGTTAATGAAATTAAAAATGTATTTAACAGCGTACTTCTTTTTTTGAACCGATAAAGTTTCTTCTCTGGTGAGTCTAGAATCATGTACTGAATTATTAGTAACGCGTAGTTTGCGCGTTGCTGTCACTTCCGCCCTGTATATATAAGAAGACAAAGGAAAGTGCAATAAACATTTCCCCGATTAGTTTGAACGCTCCTGAAGCTTATACATGTTTGCATGAGCATGTGTATAAGCCTCAGGAGCGTTCTCAATCTTCAGGAGCGTTTTAAATCTTCGTACCAATCATACCAGCTATAATTAACTTTACAATGTCGACTGTCTGAAGTTCCGAACAGAACCCATTTTAATTTCCCCTCAAGACGGTGGCCGCTAGATAACTTCTATGAATATAACACACACCGCAAGCTTCAACAAACTCGTCTGGTACATCAAAGTGGGACCGCAGTTTACATAACTTGCAAGCCAAGATGAAATATATTATATTCCCAACGGATAATGAACAGCGAGTAATAAACAAACCGTATTTTACTTCTGTAGCGGCGACGTGACGAGAAAACTTGGAGCAGAGTTAAAATCGTATCTTTGAATTAAACCTTGACAGTCTCTGTACACACCGGGGCACGTCCGCTCGATGCGAAGATTGAAGCTCAACTGAATCTCTACCAGTGTCGCTACGGGTGAATCTCCGACTACCCACAATTGACGCTTGCAGCAATATTTTCAGTGAATACCGTCACGGAACGGAATGTTCATGCGAGCATGTGAAAGCCTTTCACAGGCTCTCGGAACCATTTTATTAGCAGCCAATAAGCCGTAACGTGTCTCGGCTACTTACACCAATCCCATTGATGGAAATTGGACTGCTCTTTATCTAGGAAATGTCTTTTTAGTTCGGTAACAATTATGGAAATGCTTTCTTTTGATAATGATACTATAACGTCAACGACTCCTGATGCATTTTCGTGTTTGCTTATTGCCATCAAATGACAAAGAATCACGATTTGCAGGATGAAAATTATGTTTCATTTCCGTTTGAAATGCAATCACACAAATCAAATATAATGAATCTTCAAAGTCTAAGGTTTTTCTGTTATTCAACCGTCAGGAAACGAAACTTCTTTTATTTTATTTGTTGTCAAGCAAATTGGAGACTATGTGTTGTATTGTATTTGCCATGTTAGTGGGTGGCTGTACCTGAAGGCCGGTTTAATCTTCGGAACACCACCTGATCTCCCCTGAGCGGCCCATGATGGATGGCTAACACCTGTCATGGGATTTAACTTTGTTATTCCTATTCACGGGAACATTACTGGATGAACGTACAGTGCTCGCGGAATTAAACAAGGTTTTCGATCAATGTTTTAGTTGGTTTATGTTTTTGTTTTCAGTTTGCGATATTTTTGTTTGATAACATGTGAATTGCTAGAGACTTACTAGAGAATGCTTTTCTATGCATTTAACCAACATACTGCGATCGCCAACCCGCCTGCCAAGCGTGGCGATTATGGCAAAACCCCCCTTTTGGGAGAGGCCTATGTCCGGCAGTGGACGTCTTTCGGCTGAAATGATGATGATTATGATGATGATGAATTGCTGGATAGAAAAAGTGCTTATAAAGGTATGAGTTTTGACGTGATAATGTCTTATAAATCGATGAACACGCTGCACGCACGAAAAAGCATGACTCATTGTCACGTTTCGCCTGAGCCAAGCGTGCAAGCGAGAGCGCGAAACGAGCGATAGAGAGGCACGCCCGGCCTGTTTTCTTATGACGTTATCACGTAAAATTATCGTCCGTAAATCGACTTTACAGACAACCATTTTTTTTATTTTCATCAATCAGATACCAGCATCATCTGCCTAGCCTTTTCCCAGTCTAACCGGATGCAGCTGAAAACCAGTATTTTACATGGAGCGACTGCCTATCTGACCTCCACAACCCAGTTACTGGGTAACACGACGCTCCTTGGTAAGACTGGTTGTCAGACTTTCGGGCTTCTGACGACCCGTAACGACTGTCAAAGATCCACAAATGTCTGCCTAATTATCCGAAGCACGGAGGGGCTTGTTATCTAAAGATGGTCACCCATCCACGGATCAAACGTGGCAAGCGTAGCTTAACCTGATCGATCGACCCGTGCAGCTGTTATTACTTAGCCACAATCAGATACCGTGATCATTAAGATTAAGGAGGGACAATATGATGTTATCATTTAATTAATAATAAAGGTAGATTTTGTAGTCAGATAAGTAAAGAATGAGAATGCGACATGGTCTGACTTTTCTTATCTCAAGGCTTATGGTGCGGGTTTTTCGAAAGAGATACCGCGGCCCCTGGCACACAAGCAACTGAGGGAACACGGGTGGGTTTTAGTCAGTAAAAGTCTGACACGCCCTCCACCCAGAGCGGGAGAAGTAATTTGATGATTTCTCACCCAAAAAAAAGGCTTATTGGGTATAACTGAACATAATGAAAAGCAGACTTACACACGAAGCGTTCCATACCACCGTACAATATTGGACACCACATATTTTTTTTTTACTTTATTTCCTTTAACAATATTATATGTTCATAATTATTGTTATAGCGTCCATAGACACACACCCTGTCAAAATTTCAAGTGACTACCTATTACGGTTCAGAAGATACAGCCTTGTGACAGATGGACGGACGGATAGACAGCGGAGCCTTAACCCTAAACTTAAGACTTGGAGAAAATGTTAAACACATAATGCATTTCGTGGACAGTGTTTTTAGTTGCATGTATAATACAAAAAACTTTTGTATTATAGTCGGTGTCTTTGGATATGTATTTTAAGTTTTTGTCATCGCCTTCCGAAATTAAAATTATTTTTTTCACTTTATAGTGTTTTTTGGAAGTTGGTTGTTTTTTTTTACAGAAATATGTTTTTATTTTTCACTTTTTAGCTATAGTACCTATCCCACACCAATTCGAAATTTCATCATCCTTGGAGTATTCTCAAAGTCAATCAAATCAAAACATTTATGCTATAGCAGCAATCGCGGTTGATTAGCTGCCATTTTTTTTAAGAGTTACTTTGTCTGTCTTCGAAGCTCATCATCAGTTCTATATGAAATTTAAATGGGACCATTTCGAAATAAATCCCTTGCGAAGAAAAAAAATATTTTGCAAATCCGTCTATATATGACGGAGTTATGCCTGAACATACATTAAAAAAACACAATATATACATGTCAAATTGACAACCTCCTTCTTTTTGAAGTCGGTTAAAAACGATATCCATAACTTGACAAGATGACAATAATGCTCGTTTAATTTATTACGTAAAAAGCTTTTCTTGTCCGTGTCCTTTCAATTCCGAAAATATCCCACTGAATACGTCACAAGCGATGAAATTAATGTGATGAATGAGTAATCAAATATCGAAGGTACTCTCATTTTCGATGTGTCATCACAGGTAACCCAATTCTGATGCCGCTGAAAAAAATATTAACACGTAAAAATCCACATCGTTAACCCCTTTTCCAGTTATTAATTTAGTAGCCATCGGTGGTAGTTATTTTTTATTTTTGACAAGCTATTATTAGCTTCACCTGTATGTCTCCTTTGGACCTAATTTTGACCCACTTCAGATGGTCAGATTTCTTTTAAACTTTGTAGACTTATCGAAGACCGATGACAATTTATTAATTTAAAAAAAAATGTTAAAAAAACTGTAAAATCACGCTTTTGTAGTTAGCAGAAATAGTTTAAATAATAAATAAAAAAAACTAAAAAACCACACTAAAAATCAGAAAATAATTTCCAAAAAGCTTGGGGTGCCTTTTGCTGCATTTTATAATCAATTAATATCAAGCACCCCACTTTTTTTTTTAAATTATTTTCTGCTGTGTATTGTGGTTTTTAAAGCGTGTTTTTTTACATAACAACAGCTGCGCGGGTTTATCGGAAGTTAAGCTACGCTTGATACGTTCGTTTCGTTGATGGGTGATCATCCATTACTTATCGAGACCCGTCCGTGCCTCGGAAACCACGATATGCCATTGGTATAAACTGTCATTTGTAGATGTAAAAAATAACGGACTTCCCATACAAAATCGATCAGCTGACTATTGATTTTGCATGGTAGCTCCGATTTTTTTTTCCATATTTTGACCCATGTTCCTTGGAGAAAGTTGTTTAACTTCACGGGTACGACATAGGGTTATCACAACCCTGAAAAATTTAAACGGCGACTAAAAATTCACCTTGTATATAAAACAATGGAATTCCGCTGCGTCCGGTTAGACTGGAAGCCGAACCCAACGTATTTGGGAAAAAAAGAGGCAGATTGATTGGTGGTCGTTTTTTTAGTAAAAACATAGTGAAGTAAAACTATGTATGATTGTTGAGTTTGAGAACCAATTATTTGTTAGGCATATTGAACAGCATTTAAACAAAAATAAACTATTAGGTAGGTGTCATTGTGAAAACTGTAAATTTTATGAAATAAAAGCCACCAATTATTCAATAACAGCAGTGCCCTGCGGTTTCATTCGCATTGGTGTCGATTCCATGGGAATATCAGGATAAAGCCGTTTTAGTGAGAAAACGTGACAAACAAGTCACGTTTTCTCATTTCTCTCTCTTATTTCATAAAATTTACAATTTACGCGCACAGTTACAACAAATCAAAAATTTTCTCTTTACAATATTAGCTTAGATTTAAAGTAATTTCACTTGAATGCAGAGTATTTCCAAAATGTTAAATCCTCAGTCTACTTAAGAAATCCTTTCTGCAATATCTAAATCAAAAGCTCCAGGATATAAAATGAAACTCTTTAATTTATAGGAAGCCGTCGCAGCTGGAACGATTCGTAAAGATTACCGTTCGTTAGCTGAGGCAGGCTGCCGTAGGTCGTGACTCACTGTCCAGATTATTGTACAGAACCAGTGACGTAGCTACCTCGTACCATCGATCTTACTTTACCGATTCTATTTTAAAATTTTTAATCTTCTTTGAACCACCTGCCTCGTTTGTAGTGGTTTAAATAGCTCTGAAATATTTGGAATAGTGGTTTTAAAAGAAGGATTATATCGCTTTTAATTAATATTCAACCGTTCACGGCCCTAGTCAACGCAGGAGATGCCCTGGGCGTCGGCAATTCCAGGCTGATCCCTGGCCACCGTAGGCGCGGGTTTGTGGATAGTGAGTAATGGGTAGCTCGCTGTCCGGTAAGGACCAAGCCCGGGTCGATGCCGCGTTGTGTTCCAAGAGCGCGCCTCAAAGAGATGGCAGTACCAACTGGTGAGGCCCGCAAGGGCCGATGCCTGTCAGGGGTGCGGGTTGTTCAAAAGAGATACCGCAGCCCCTGGCACACAGGCAACTGAAGGAACACGGGTGGCTTTTAGTCAGTAGAAGTATGACACGCCCTCCTGCTACACCCAGAGCGGGAGAAATTATTTGATGATTTCCCACACCCAAAAAAAAAACCATTGTGTGGCTAAGTAATAACAGCCGCATAGGTCTATCGATTAGGTTATGCTACGCTTGCGGCAGTTTGTCCGTGGATGGGTGACCATCTTTACATATCGAGACCCATCGTTATGAAAGCACGTTAAGCCGTTGATCCCGGCTGTCATTCGTGGATCTTTCTGTGGCAGTCGTTACGGGTCGACAGAAGCCTGAAAGACAAATGGTGGATTGACCTAGTAACTGGGTTGTTTCGGCAGTCGTTTCATGTATAATACTAGTATTCAACTGCATCCGGTGACACTGGAAGCCAACCCAAGCAAATAAAATGGCTAGGCAGACGAGAAAATGTTGTTTTTTTTTTTTTTTTCTGGGTGGGAAATCATCAAATAACTTCTCCCGCTCTGGGTGGAGCGGGAGGGCGTGTCAGACTTTTACTGACTAAAACCCACCCGTGTTCCCTCAGTTGCCTGTGTGCCAGGGGCGGCGGTATCTCTTTCGAACAACCCGCACCCCCGGCAGGCATCGGCCCTTGCGGGCCCCTCTGTTGCTGCTGACATCTCTTTGAGGCGCGCGTGGAACACAACGCGCCGTCGACCCGGGCTTGGTCCTTACCGGACAGCGAGGTACCCATTACTCGCCGTCCGCAAGCCCGTGCCTACGGTGGCCGGGAATCAGCCTGGGATTCCCGACGCCCAGGGCGTCTCCTGCGAAGGCCACGGCTGCGAGGGCGCATGTACTGCATCTCCCTCACGTGCGCCGCCTCCCTCTTTGCGAGCATAACTGCTTCGCTGAAGGAGGCGACTGCCAGCCATGCCCTCTCGCTCCGTACCATGGCCTGGACCAGGGTCGGACGCGAGAGATCGCCGCCGCCGATCACCTCCACGAGGACACGGCGTTGCTCCGCCCAAGCTGGGCAGACCTCCACCGTATGCTCCACCGTGTCCTCTGGGCGATCTTCGCAATGGAAACACCCGGGCGTTTCCTCCCGCCCTATCCGAAACAGGAACCTCCCGAAACAGCCATGTCCGGTGAGGACCTGTGTCAGGCGGAAGGTGAGGACGCCATGCCGCCTCTCAAGCCACTCCTCAAAGAGGGGACTTACCGCCGCAATCGCGGCGTGCCCAGAGAAAATGTTGTTAAATACATTTTATGACTAGTTTTAGTTAAAAGAGGCAGATAAGTAGCGGTATTTAATTATTTATTAGACACTTCAACAATGATTAACTTGTACATGAAAAACTTATATGTAAGTGTCCCATTTCTTAAAGAAAAACACAGCATGCACAGTTTGGCTGCAATAAAGTAGTAAATACCAGTATGTCGAAACCCTAAAAATTAAAATCTTCCTTTCCATAACATCTCAGCAGGTAATTTCCTGAATGGAACAAAAATGAGATCAACGCTAAATACAAAAAATCACAACACTGAAAATAAGCCTGTCTCACAATAAAAAATAAATCGACACAGATATTTTCTCTCGTTTCCTACAAAACTTTGTAATAAGCCATTAGTTTTGCGGGAAGAGACGTGTTCAGCATTAAAGAGCATTTCTCAAACGAACTGACACTTGAGGACTAACTTTGCATCCATCTAAAAATTCTCTGCTATGAATATGAGAAAGTCACGTAAGTACTCCGGGAAGAACATTTTTCTTTGCAAACTCAATTTGTTTTTTTGCAGCCGTTTGAGAAAAAACAGGGAAATTCATGGCTTTTTGACGGCGTTTACTAGTCTGAATTCTGTGTATTTGTTCTTCGAGGGATGTCGTTCCGGGCGGAAGCTTTCAATTCCCTCATAAAACAGCATCGTTTCTTGATCCCTTGCGTCTGTGTAGACAGACGGGACGGGATGATAAATGGCTCGTTGTTTCAAAGAATTTCTATCTAGATACGACAATGACATTGCATGTCTGAGTAATTTTGGGTCAATATTTACTTCAAAAACAGGGGTTGTGGCTAAGAAATAACAGCCGCACGGGTCCATCAATCAGGTAAAGCTACGCTTACCGCGGTTGGTCCGTGGATGTGTGACAGTCTTTATATGCCAAGACTCCATTCGTGGATCTTTGACAGTCGTTACGGGTCGTCAGAAGCCCGAAAGTTTGACAACCAGTCTTAACAAGGGGTATCGTATTGCCCAGTTACTAGGTTGTAGAGGTCAGATAGACAGTCGCTCAGTATAAAATACTGTTATTCAGCTGCATCTGGTCAGACTGGCAGCTGACCCCAACGTAGTTGGGGAAAAAGGCTAGGCAGATGATGACGATGATTGACTTCAAAAAGAAACCATGACAATGGATAGGTAATTATAAAGTACTAAGGAGTTTATTTTCAATGTATCTACTAGAATAAAAAAATATAAAAATACAGTCGTAAAGTCACAGCATAAAACTGATATTTATCTACTTTCTTCCAACAAAATAAAATTTAACATAGCCACGTTTGGTATTTCGGCAGATGAAGACCCTATTTGGAAGGGCGGTAGGGAGCACATCAATCAGTGTAGTGTCGGAGATTACAGGCGGTAGACATACTGCCGGGATTCAGTGATCAATCACTCTTTGCTCTGCCGCTATAACAATCTGGCTAACAGATACCAAAAACACGTGTTGCGTGAGCGAAAATTACAGAGCGTTTTATATGGCGGATTCGGTGAATAGATATTTATTTATTTATTTATTTAGGTTAGCCAACAATTGTTTACACAATACATTAAAAAAAATTAAATAATGGTACCTGCGTTCATAAGTGCAACAATTAATTAAAGGCTAACACAATATGCACAATTTATGGTTTTACATAATAAAATATAGCGAAAAAGGATATTTACAAATAAAATTGTTCAATATTTTTGGTAATCATGCGTAACAATAATAATTTGCATTAAATAATTGAGAAAAAACAGAATTGGTAACAATAACAAATAAAAATAACAATAAAATTCTCCCTAAGCAATTCAAATTTAAAGGATAAAAGTTATTAAGAAATATAACCATAAAATTTCAATAAACATTCAACAGTGAGATCATTGGTTGAGAGTAAAGTGTTCAATCACAATTTTATAAAATTTCCCTATGCTGTCATGGTGTATATCAGTGCGATCACTGCAGCTGTTTAAGTTTTTACACAGCCGTGAGATCGGTGAGTTAGCACCGTGAGTGAGTTATCAAAGGACAATAGCTAAAAATACATCCAAATAAATATAATAGTGTGGGAAGACCCGATCACTTCGACCGACTATTATTGGGCTACAAAAGCTCCTAAATGAATTTGTATGATATTTTATTGAGAGTAAGGACTTTAATATTCTTTGTAAAAGAGCTCTCATTTGACCCATTTACCACCAAAGCCTATTCTGCACGCACTCGGCTAAACGCTGACATTTTTAAAGTGCATAGTGCTTATTGTACCCTATACATATTCTTTTCTATTGTGCTTGTTAGTGATCATAAAATTTGAGGGGCTTGTGGCTAAGCAACAATAGCTGCACGGGTCAAACGATCAGGTTAAGCTACGCTTGCCGCGGTTGGTCCGTGGATGGGGTGACCATCTTTACATACCAAGACCCCTCCGTGCATCGGAAAGCACGTTAAGCCGTTGGTCCCGGCTGTCATAGGTGGATCTTTGACAGTCGTTACGGGTCGTCAGAAGCCCGAAAGTCTGACAATCAGTCTTACCAAGGGGTATCGTGTTACCCAGTAACTGGGTTGTGGAGGTCAGATAGGCAGTCGCTCCATGTAAAATACTGGTATTCAGCTGCATCCAGTTAGACTGAAAGCCGACCCCAACATAGTTGGGAAAAGGCTAGGCAGATGATGAGTGATCATAAAATTTCTACTACTCTTTTTCGTGAGAACCTGTAATTGGCTTTATCTTTCATATACAATTGTTATCCATCTATTATAGCTGTTGGTTCTCTTATGAATAAATAAATAATTTAGTTAAGTTCAAAAACAATTTCACAAAGAAACCTTTCGTTGGTGCCTAGAAAAGTTTCATATACTCAGGGTATATAGTACCCTGTTAACCCGCAAGGGATAGCCAAGATATTCGTTACCTTACTCAACATAAAACAGTAAGTGGATCTCTCAGCGCTTATAAAGATCGGTAGCCACGAAACCCTAAAACGCGAACCTGCTGAGCCGGTGCCTTACAAAAATGATGGGCGATAGCTTTCAACGCTCGCGTGCCGCCCTGATCCTAATCACCTTTCGAGGGTACTGGACCCATTATTACTTAATCTTCTGATTATATAAGCTGATTATGGTGTTTTCGGACCGTCTGACCTTGATTATGATAGCTGTTAAGGCGTGCGCAACGTCGGAGTTCGTGTTAATATTATTTTTCGTAGAATCTCGCTGATAGATGAACGGAAATTAACAAGTAAGCTAAGTTTTTGCTTGGCAATGGTGTATAAACATTGTGTTATCTATGTAAATGTGAAAACTGGACAAAAAAGATTTGATTTTCATTCGTTGTTTCAAAGTTAAATCAAAGTATTTTTGGTTTTTAATTCTGCATTCTAATGTACCTACTTCATGTAGTGGCAACTGTTATGTAGCTCATCATTCCACGAAGCATCACAGTATTCTATTATAATTGTCTTTTATCGAAGCTACTGAGTGACAGCAAAATGTACTGAAAATGGAAAAGCTTTTTAGGAACGAAACCCTAAAAACGCGGAGCAGTATCTCGTAATTTTTCCTTATGGGGTGACCCATTTATTTAGGCAAGAGTTAAATAAATGGAACACATTTTAAATAAATGGGTTACGATTTATCTAATTGTTCCCTTCGGCGTCCAAAATGTTGGGCTATTCGACGAATCCAGAATTACCCTCGTCTTTAAATTGCTAATGTAACAGTACATTTATTATTATAGATAGATAATCTTTGTAGATATACTATGTTGATGCATATATATACAATTATGTCACATATACTCTTGCATATTTAATACGCTTTAAGAAGAAACGATTCTTATCGTTTTTCTTGTTCCTTTCTTCATAATATATCCATTGAATTGCCATCCTTCTGACATCGTATGTGTATTTTCTCTAGTTTGGTCCACATTAAGTATTATACTTAGCATTAAGGTTCATTAATTTTCCACCTCCACAATTTCATAATTACGTTGCATAAATTTATACGAGAACACCTGCATCGGACGTAAACTTCAAAGTACTATTCGCTGAGTTCGCAGCTCATTACCCGTTAGCACCACAAACGTTGAGCTGAGCTCAACAAACTACCAATTTACGGAGCTCACCGAACTCCCCACAAGATTACTATAGAAACGTTGTCTTGCCAGCTAGATCCTAAAGTTCTTCCTCTTAAAATAAATTCGCCTCAAACTTGGAATTTTCTGAAAATTCCCACTCGTAGAAAGAACAAATTGTATGTGAAGTTCACGACTGGACCGTGGAATGGAAGTCGCACTGCTTGCGATTCATTCGCTTTATGCGTATAACTTGTCTTAGTTTACAGGAAGCTGTGCCAGGATATTGTGAAGTGAGAAAAGTGTAAAAACTTTTGCCGGTAAGGAAATATTTTTATTTTACATATATTATACCAGTTTTGTACCTAGTGATATTTCTTGTGTTCAAGCAAAAATGTAACGCTCCGTCATTGTTTCAATTAACCCACATAAAAGTTAGTCAATTTAGATCTGCCAATCTGCCAATAGAAATTATTAGCAAAATAAAGTAGTTATCTGTATATCAATACATGAAGCAAAAATTTTGTTCAGTAGGAGTACTGAACAAAATTTTTAAGAAAATTACGATAACGGAAGAGTTTAAAATTTGACACAGTTAAATTTTATATGGAGCAGAGAACAATCAAAACTATTATCATTCTGCACTCCTTTGCAGAACGATAATTGTTTTGATTGTTGATTAAAATTTAAATGGGTTATGGTTCATTTTCGACCACTGACCGACCATTATTATTATTTTTTTGTTGGGTGGGAAATCATCAAATAACTTCTCCCGGGTGGAGCAGGAGGGCGTGTCAGACTTTTAATGACTAAAACCCACCCGTGTTCCCGGAATCAGTTGCCTGTGTGCCGCGGTATCTCTTTCGAACAACCCGCACCTCTGGCAGGCGGGTCGGGGCCTTTTGGGACCGGGACCGCGTTCCCGGATGCCACCTTTAAATACAATGATTAATTTTAGTTATATTTAGATAACGCTCCCATACAAGGTTGGTCCAGCAAGGACACAAATAAAACAACATATATCATGAAGGAATGGAATGTTTGTATTGAATAGTCCTGTCTAAGTAAATTTGACTACTCCAAAACTCGGTGGTGACGAGGTGACATTGTAGGTAAACATTTTGGTATGACATTTTGATGTTTTACAGTAAACTTGTACATTTTCGTGATGCTCCTTCTCATGAACGAGGTTGTGGGTTCAATTCTTGGTAAGTACCAATGTGACTTATTTCAATTCATATATACCACAGTTAGTGCAGCGCCGGTTCTCCATTAGAAATAGGGCAAAATCAGTTGCCCAAATTGCACGTAGCCAAGGCAAATAGAAATGAGGAGTCGAATGAAAAAGGATATCGTAAATGCCTCAAAAGCATGTCAACATAATATATTTTAAATTACCTTACTATAGTAATACAATAATGTGTCCTGCACTAATTATCTGTTTGTAAAGATAACTAGACTACTAATAGTCTTACTAAGTAATGATGTTATATTGAAATTCTCAGTAGCAACCCGGAGTCTGGATACGTATCCGGTTGATGCCAATAGGCTCGCCCCTATTACATGAGGCTTAAACATAACTGGTGAAATGTGGGTGTACTTTAGGTATACCTCTGCCTAACCCTTCAGGGATTACAGGCGTGATGTTACATATGTATAGGTTGAAGCAATCAATATATCAAAATGTGCATTATTTTGAAAATATATATTTATTGCTGCGCGTGTTCCTGCCTTAACTGAAGACGATAGTGTTACCATTAGGTACTTTGAAGAACCAATTATTCTATTGAATTTTAATTGAAGAGATAAATAAAATGTGAATTTTAAATTCCGGTATCACTAAACACGCATAAAATATTTATTTTTCTAACTCTATTATCTAAATTACAAATAAATACACGTCCTTTCGAACAATGAGTATGTACTGCTTACCGTTTTATTTCCAAGAATTGCAACATTCTGTGACAAAAGTAACTCACGGACGGAAATCGAAATAATACAAACAAAAAAATACTCTTTTAAAATGATATTTGCCTGCAAAGATGTGCGGAGCAATTAAGGCCACAATGAAACTTCAAATATTATACTTGTTTTGTCAATATAATTAAGTCTTTGTCCGTGTTGGGCCACACTTTATCCATTTCCTTTTTATATTTATTTTAATACTTATGAGACTGATATGTAATTACTAATTATTAACAGTGTTGATTTTTTTTAATGTTTTGTTATAGACTGTTAAATATATTCTAAGGGTTTCTTAATGTTAAGACTGTTGATTATATTCTAATAATTATTACGTTCCATGTGAGACTGATTAAAATACTTTAAAGCATTTTAATGTCTTTTTTATGTTAGTTGATTATTTTGAATTTACGAAAATAATAATGATATTCAATAATTGTAATTATTTTGGCCGCTGCCATGTGCTAATTATGATAGTTAAGTGTTTTTGAGTTTATAGTTGACATTTCGTATATAGAAATGATTTTTTTTTGCAATTGTGTAGATTTAAGGTACAATAAGCAAAAATGTTTTCAATTAAACAGGTGTAATTTAATTCTTAAATACTCACGAGGCAGACATTTTTGAAATAAAAGAAACGTTTATCGTTTTATAAAAATAGTATTATTTGTATAATTTCAAAATTTTTTGGTTGACAGTACTTTACCAAGACATAACTTTGTTTATTTTCTTGTGGTCCCAAAAGACTACTAAAATTAATTATTGTATTTAAAGGTGGCATCAAAAGCCCCCCGACCCGGCAGGCATCGGCTCTTGCGGGCCCCACCAATTGGTGCTGACATCTCTTTGAGGCGCGCGTGGAACACAACGCGCCGTCGACCCGGGCTTGGTCCTTACCGGACAGCGAGCTACCCATTACTCGCCTAGGGTAGCCGGGAATCAGCCTGGGATTCCCGACGCCTAGGGTGTCTTCTGCGAAGGCTACGGCCGTGAAGGCGCATGTACTGCCTCGCCCTCACGTGCGCCACCTCCCGGGATCTTTGCGAGCATCACTGCTTCGCTGAAGGAGGTGATGCACTCTCGCTCCGTACCATGGACCGACCATTAGTTCAAATCAAATACTGTTGAGCGTCCTTTTTTTCCACTGTTGTTAGTTTTACGTCTCATCATCATCATCATATCAGCCGAAAGACGTCCACTGCTGGACATAAGCCTCGCCCAAAAGGGGGCATTTACCACAACCGCCACTCTTGGCAGGCGAGTTGGCGATCGCAGTATGGTGGTCAATGCATAGAGAAAGCTGCTGCCCATTCTCTAGTAAGTCCCTTAGTCGCCTTCTACGACACCCATGGGAGGAAATGGGATGGTGCTATTCTTTTACGTCCGGCCTCACACGGAACACGGTTTACATCTAACAAGTAATATTTCATACGTTCTATTTCTGATTTTCCCCACATGTTCAAACCCTAAGGGACCCTCTTCACTATCTTTAGAGGCTAAATGGATTTGATGCCAATAATAGTGTTGGAAGTCGTTACAGATTCGGCCTGACGTAGGTGATAAATCTAGATTCAGGCAAAGTTAGAGCTATATACGGAACCGTGGCACACTCAGTTTGTTGAGGAAGGCTAGCTACAAGACTGGCACTGGGCTAGAATTTCAAATGTTTAAGAATTATTCCCGGGTTATACAAGGCTACTTTTTGAATCGCGGATCCGTTGCAAGTAATATTCTGACTTGACACATGCTAGAGCTGTTCAAACGTTGCGTTGCAGTTGCGACCTTGTGAAGGCCGCAGGATTCCGCTGGATGCGGGAAGCACAGAACCGGTCGAAGTGGAGGAGCTTGGGGAAGGCCTATGTCCAGCAGTGGACGTCTTTCGGCTGAGATGATGATTCTCGCAAAAACAGCTAAACAGCTTCGTCGGCCACATAAGGCTTGTAAACAAGCCAAGATTGTAAAATCTCCTAATGACTCTCAAATAGAACCTCTTCCTATTAAACAATCACAGTAGCTTACTATCTTTCCGACTAGCTCACTATCATTAAAAGGAGAATAGTTCTGTATACTACAATCTATGCAAATAAACTCTGCGAGGTCAAAGTGACTAGCTTAATTAGCGACAAAGTCTTGACAGTTTTAACTTTCATTTATAATTTCAGTTATAACAGCCGCACGCAGGGTTGATCGATCAGGTAAAGCTACGCTTGCTTCGGTTGGTCCGTGGATGGTTGACCATCTTTACATATCAAGACCCCTTCGTGGTTCGGAAAGCACATTAAGCCGTCGGTCTGGCTGTCATTTGTGGATCTTTGACAGTCGTTACGGGTCGTCAGAAGCCGAAAGTCTGAGAACCAGTCTTACCAAAGGGTATCGTATTACTCAGTAACTGGGTTGTGGAGGTCAGATAGGCAGTCGCTCCATGTAAAATACTGGTATTCAGCTGCATCCAGTTAGACTGGAAGCCAACCCTAATATAGTTGGGAAAAAGCTCTATATTGGGGTCGGCTTCCAGTCTCTACTACTGCACAGTTACATAATTTGATTTCGATTTGCTAGTGGCATGCCAGAAATGTTTTATTTCGTTTCTTACTTGTAAATCATATTATATTATGTTTTACCATTGTCAATCGTACTTGTAGGTAAGTTAAGCTGGATTTTTTAAAGTGTTTTTTTTTATATGGATTCCAAATAAATCTTATAAGAATATTTTATATGATTCCTGTAAGTTGTGAATAGATAGCGTACGAATCTCTTTTCCTTATTGATTTATGATAAAACGAGATTACGGAAGCTTTCGACTTTGTTAGAAATAATATTTTGCTGATAAGGTTATCCGTCTGTAGATTGCTTTTTTGTTATTGAAATAAAAGTTGTTTTACGTATGTCTTGTATGTATGTAACATGTGATTTTTGTCAAGGAAATATCAACATTGATTACTTTCTATTTTGGATTATAATGTCGACTTTGTGTCATAGATCCTCACATTTTTGGACCTATTCAGAAACGAGCCTTGCTCATCGTTTGGTGAAAAATTACAGAATAGTCGAATTTAATAAGCTTTAATTTAGTTTCACCTGCCCTGGCGTCTGTATTAATGAAACCTTGCATGTTTAAGACCCATTTCCCGGTTTCCGATTGAGCTGAAACTTTGCATGCATATGTAAATAGGATGACAATAAAATATTATTATGACATAAAGTTGATCTGATAATGGAGCCCTATGGTGGTCATGGGAACTCTGTAATAAATGGATGCAACCTCATCGCTTTTTAAAGCCGTAATGAACTAAAAGTACTTATCAAACTTACATTAATACGGAACTTTTATTTTCTTAAAAGCTAGAGGCGTGAACGTCATTCTTACACTTATTTTCACGTAATGAAATATTTTTTACACAGTACATGATGTCTTAACAATATCTGTCCTAAATATTATATTCATTTTTTTTTGGGTGGTAAATCATTAAATGACTTCTCCCGCTCTGGGTGGACCAGGAGGGCATGTCATACTTTTACTGACTAAAACCCACCCGCGTTCCCTCAGTTGCCTGTGTGCCAGGGGCCACGGTATCTCTTTCGAACAACTCGCACCCCTGGCACGCACCCCTGGCAGGCATCGGCCCTTACGGGCCACAACAGTTGTTGCTGACACCTCTTTGAGGCGCGCGTGGAACACAATGCGCCGTCGACCCGGGCTTGGTCATTACCGGACAGCGAGCTACCCGTTACTTGCCGTCCGCAAGCCCGCGCCTGCGGTGGCCGGGAATCAGCCTGGGATTCCCGATGCCTAAGGCGTCTCCTGCGAAGGCTAGCGCATGTACTGCCTCTCCCACACGCGCGCCGCCTCCCTCTTTGCGATTATAATATAATATTCATCACAATAATAAAAAGCACTTGACCCGAGCTGTTATAATAGGTACTTTTATTTCTTAGTTTCCAGGCTTGGTAAATTTTTTCAGGTAAAAAAGGTTTATTCCGACTTATATGTATATCTACCCAAGGACTTTACGTTTAACTTAAGTTATTCATGACCCTAATCCAAGTTCTATTGTAAGCAGGCTCTATCCAATCTAACTTTTTCTTTTACTTTTCCACAAAAATCTTGTTACAAGATATGTGAATAGTTTCGACATCAATTTTGTGAATTGAGTATTTTTGGAATAAAAGAGGAAATATCAAAGCTACAGTTCCATTTATGACTCACACACAGCCTATCTTAGGCGATTCACAGACTAAGACGCACCACGCAACGGGGCGCAGGGCTTTTTTTTTACAAAAATAAAAACGCTGGAAAAGCACTGAGAATTTGGCACGTTTCACGTACCCCGGAGCGTGGTGCGTAGCAGTGTGTGATCCGCCTTAATGATTTATACTAAAAGGTATATTTTTAGATTACCTGCCACATAAATTGATTGTATAATTGTGATCCGTATGATTGTGAGCACCGTTACTTTATAATCTATCTCGCGAGATTATAAACTGTCAATAAATTGTGAATTGCACCATACTGCTTACCGACCGAATAGGTTAGGTTAGATTAGAATTGCGACCAACCGCGCGCGAGCCGAGTGAGCGAAGCGAGCGGTGCCGCAGCAGCAGCCGGCGAGCACTACTTCCAAGATAGTGGCAGTTACTTGACTATTTCTATTTAGAGCAAGGTACTATCCGTCTTGATACCAGTTAACAATTTGACGGTTTCATTTCGATAGATTATAATCTAGCGAAAAAGAATGCGTTAAATTATAAGTAGAATTTACGGTTCACAATCTTTCGACAGTTCACAATTTCGCGTGATCAATTATAATGTAACGATATTTACAATTTTACGATGACATAGGTATATATTTTTTCTGGTCTCTATAATAGCCAAAAGCAACATAACATCACGCCTTGTTTTTCCGAAGGGTTGAGCAGAGGAGTGCCCACATTTCGGCTGTAATTTTTACGTCCCATTTAATAGGGGGCAAGCCTATTGTCGTCAACCGGGCACAAATCCAGACTCCGGACCGCTACTGAGAAATTCCAAATAGAAAACACAATAACACTTAGCCCGACCTGGGAATTGAACTCAGGACCACGTGTTCAGCAGTAGCGCTTATGACCACTAGACCAACGAAGCAGCAAAAAGAAACTATCTATATTTTTAAGTAAACAGCGACAGACCACGATACAATTTGAATAAGTGATTATGTGGGGGAACGTAATAATTAACGTATTCGGAACTTGAGACCCGCCTTAAGTACGAGTATTTAATTACGTAACTGCCTAACTGGGAACAGTCATTAGGTACAATTTTCTTAAATTATACACTGGTCGCTATGGTATTTAAAACTTATTTTCGAGATAACGTTTATTCATAAGCTTAAAGAAAAACCGACAAGGATCGAATCTATCTTCGAACATCAACACATAAGAGATAGACTATACACAATATGTTACCAAAGAATTCTCGGTAACTTTAGTTACATCGCTCGGGAACCAGATAATTTTGAAGAGTTGGTGGTGATGGGCAAGATCGATGGTAAATGACCCCGAGGCCGGTCACCTAACCGCTAGTCCAACGAAGTGACCACTGGACTCTCTGTTACGGCCGCCATGAGAGAAGATGAGAACCACCAAAGTGGAAGAACATCATACATAAAGCCACGAAGGCCTTTAAGAAGAAGAGAAAGAAAAACCAAATCGCAAAGTGCTTTAAAGCAATCATTAACTTATCCTAGTTAGATTCAACGTGTTTTCGATATTCTAAGGCGAGCGATTCCACTAGGCAATGTTATTCTTGCAGGCCAAGGACTTTTGATTGAATTGGACCCCGGGAATGGCCACAGGCTCGCCCTCTACACATGGCACTGAAACACAACTGGGTCAACGTATGGGTTCACTATGAGCTACACACCTCTGCCTATTCCATCCGAGAATGCAGACGCTATGTGACGTCAATGAAGGGCGGTTTTTTTACGCGATTTGTATGGCTTCATTACCTCCAACGTACCATAAAAGCATTATAACCTTCTTAGCTGCTTATGCCCCAGCTTCACCAAACTCTCATTTAGTTAATAACGTGGTACAAAGACATAATCCAGGCGAGGCGCGTCAAGGAAGTAATAATGTGGAAAAGCTAATACATTAGTCGACGAATGTTGTATGACGTAGGTATGTATGTACCCCACACTATACAACTTGGTGCTGTATGTTTTAGGAGGAAAAGTGAATAAGAAATTCATGTTTTTGTGCTGTATTGGGAGTAGAGCTATCAAAGTTTGTTTGAAGTGAAGTAGTAAGTAAATCAATCTATTTAGGTTTTTCCCTATTATCTTGGGGTCGACTTCTAGTCTCACCGTTTGCAGCTGAATTACAGTATTACTCTACAACGCAGTTACTGGGCAATACGAAAACCCGTTCATCATATCAGCCGAAAGACGTCCACCGCTGGACATAAGCCTCCCCCTAAAGGGGGGGATTTGCCATAATCGCCACGCTTGGCAGGCGGGTTGGTGATCGCAGTATGGTGGTAAAATGCATAGCGAACGCTGCTGCCATTCTCTAGTAAGTCCCTTAGTCGCCTTCTACGACACCCACGGGATGAAATGGGATGATGCTATTCTTTTATGTCCGGCACCACATGGAACCACCTTGCTAAGACTAATTGTCAGATTTTCGATCTTCTGACTGGGAAAGATCTAGAAATTACAGCTCGGACCAACGGCTTAACGTGCTTTTCGAGGCATGGTGGGATCGACTGTTCTTTGACAATAGTAACGACTGACAAAGGTGTAAACATGACAGCCGGGACTGATCAATGATTTGAGAAATAATGGTCAAACCTTGAAGATCGACTCGTGTGGTTTTTAACCAACTTCAAAAAGAAGGAGATTATCAATTCAACATGTTTTTTTTTCTTTTTAATGTATGTTTGGGCATAACTCCGTCATAATAGACAAATTTGAAAAAATATTTTTTTGTTCGAAAGCGGTTTATATCGAATTGGTCCCATTTAAATTTCATATAGATTTGGTATACAATGGTGCGTTTCGGAGACAGACAACGGAACTGTTCCAACATTTACAGCAAATCAACCGCGATTGGTACTATCCCATAAATATGCATTGTTTTGACCCCAAGGATGATGAAATTTCGAATTGTTGTGGGGTAGGTACTATAACTAAAAACCGAAAAAGAATACTTTGTCCAAAAAAAAAAAACCGACTACTTTTTCACTTTGTAGTGTTTTTCCGGAAGTAGGTTTTTTTTGGATTTTTTTTTATATTTAGCCAGAAGCCCCTTTTTAAGTAAGAAGTGAAGTAAGTAACAAGTATCGATAAAATTTAGTGCACCAAAATACTGGTTGTGTTTTTAGTTTGATGGATGTCAGTGACAGTAAAGACTCATGGAACATTAAAATGCCTCAACTTTTGGGAATACATTGTCAAATGCCAGCGCATTGCTGTTTACTGTTGTCACAATTCAGTACAGATTATCAATCATAGGCTGTTGATCTGAGGCAATAACTCTTCGAGTGAACAAAAACCCTTCATAAAATTTCAGCCTCTTCAATCTGCCTAGCCTTTTCCCTACTATGTTAGGGTCGGCTTGCAGTCTAACCGGGCTGCTAAATGCCAGTATTTTTCATTAAGCACCTTTTACGTAAAATTACAACCAATCCCTCTAAAAAGACTAAACAAACAAAATCACAAGAAAAACACGCTCACAAAATTAAAGTGAATGCCCATGTAATTATGTTGATTTAATAAGGAAAAAGCGCTTTCCTCTGTGTTCGAGATGTTAAGAGCCACATGTACAGCATCTTGGCGACGTTACGAGTGACTCATAAAATTGTAGCAATCGTTACTAGGGAGCTAAGGTTTCAGACAGATGACAGACTTTAAGACGATTCAGTTTTACAGTTCCAAGTGGTTGACGAGTTTTAAGATTGCTCCTAACGTGTGCCTTTGGATTCACTTTCCAAATGGAAGAGAAGTGATAATTAGTTTTATCTCGTATTTTATGAAAATAAACCCTTTTTCGTAGCATATTTTACTCAGGTATTTTTTTCTATGCTTGCATCTTTTAAAAAAACTATGAAACATGTATTTAAATCAAAGATACCACAATCTCTGGCAAAAAAAGTGATGCACGCGCAGGATGTGGGAAAAAATCGCACCCGCTGCGTCGATTGTATCTAAGTACTTTAGTGTTGGGTAAGACATGACATGAAAAAGAGTTTGTAAGAGTAGCCTCTTTTTTGTACTGAGCTGGTACAATGTCCTACTTCAAATGAGGCGAGGCCAATGAGGTTTGGAACTTGGGCGACGCGCACTGAACGTACGTTTGAAGTTACCAGTACAAATGTGACATTTGTACTGGTAGCTTCAAACAGTACAATGATAGTCTGAACTCTGATTGAAGACTTATTATTATCAAGTATCGTATATATTACAAAGTAATATGAAACGATTATCATAGTAAATATTGTTTATGATTAAGTAAATAATTATGAAACATAATTTAAAGAATATAATAAAAAGGTCATTAATAAAATTACAATGTAAAAGTAATATTTGCGCGACTAATTGCCACTGAGCCGGTTTCTTCTTTTTGTAAGGACCTGGCTCGCTTTGCTAGAAGTAAGCTCCGAAGGCACAGAAGTGACAAGAATATAAAATTAAAATTAAAATTAAAATTAAATCGTTTAAAATTAAATCGTTTTAAAAATAAAGCATCAAATAAAAAGCTTTTACACTGGTCACGACGTTATATTGTCGCTTCAATACGCGCCGCACGGTGTGTAGTTATGTCAATCTCAACATACATACATATATGTCCCTTTCGTCCGAGACTCGATACGCAGTCATGTAATGTTCAGTGTAGAATGACGTAATTTGTAGCATGCGTCTCGCTCCGTCTTTGTCCTCATCCTACAGTTTTACGGAGATGGAGAGTATGCGACCTCGCGACTGTCGCGACATAAAATTTGAAGTAGTACATTATAAAATGCCGAGCCGCTCTTACATTTTGACGTCATGTACGGGACAAATGTACCGCCTCTTGTATGTCCTGCTCAACACTAAAGTACTTACTAACTTGTATCGTTTTTTTTTACTGGTGCCAATAGTCACGTGGCTTTCTGATCCTTTAAACTATAGAGTCGCGTCGGGCGTGCCACACGAGTCGTGCCACAGTGTCCACTGGCCAGAGCTTTGATACCACAATCGCTTCGTTAGTTAGACCGGCTAAACTGAGTACGATCCATCAATCAAACACTACGCCAAACCAACACTCGAACAATCCGAGCCGTAATCGTGACCAAGACACAGATACGACAAACACTTCAGATCGTGTCGTGTCGCCTAGCGACTTTCACCCTTACCCCTTGGCCACAACCAACACGCTCAAGCGATAAGCACCTCGCGACTGCGTATTCGGAGAAAACAAATGAAAGAGGGTGTTTAGAGCATGCCACGAGTCACCACGATTCAACTTTCACACGGACAGAAACAGGCGGCCCAAGTCGCGTCGCAAGTCGCATTGCTCGACGCCGTCAACGGCGCCTTAATAGTGTAACAACGCCAGCAGACTGAAACAGTTCCCAGCGACTCATTATACGACGAAGTGCGCTGAATTACCTATTACTTTTAACATGCGAGGAAATGCGCTCTCTTCAGCAAGAGCGTTGAAACGACGGCGTAAAGTTAGGATAGTGTCGAGTTGATCCGTCTGTTTTATTTTACTGTTCGTGTACAAGTTTTTATGGAAATCTCGTCGAGAATAGTTGGAAAATACTTACTTGTTTATTTTATAAACAAGCAACCAGCAACCAGACATAGCTATTGTTTAGTATTATACCGTCAAAGTGCCTATAGGTTTTGAAAAAGAGAGATCTTCAAGACAAAAAACATATTTTTTTCATAATTACACACACACAAGACAATTGACAACAAGTGACTTGTGTTTTTATTATTCAACTGTTATTTTCAATAGGCTCACCCCTATTACATGGGACTTAAACAAAACTGGCGAAATGTGGGTGTGTGTTACTATAGATGCACCTCTGCACAACCCTTCAGACAACAGGCGTGATGGTATGTATATTATTTTTACTGTTTAAATTCCCATACGTTTTATGGTAGTTTTTTTGGAACCCAAAAAGTTAACATTTTCATAGTTGTGGTAACATTGCATGTCTACCATACCTATTAGTTTTCCTTTTGACAGCCTTTACATGTCGATAGTCAAAGGGTTAAACGGCAATTCGAAGTCTACGTTTCCTAGTGCCAATTAACCTTTGAATGCCACGCTTCAAATAGAACAAAAATATTGTTCCTTTCGACCTTTAGACACGGTTTAAAGGAATATGATGCAGATAGATAGATTCAAAAGATGTTCGTAAGGTGTTCGTATTCTGAGGACACGGTGGAGCATACGGTGGAGATCTGCCCGGCGTGGGCGGAGCACCGCCGTGTCCTCGTGGTGGCGATCGGCGGCGGCGATCTCTCGCGTCCGGCCCTGGTTCAGGCCATGGTACGGAGCGAGAGTGCATGGGTAGCCGTCACCGCGTCTGGCGGCGCACGTGAGGGAGAGGCAGTACATGCGCCCCCACAGCCTGAGTCGCCGCAGGAGACGCCCTGGGCGTCGGGAATCCCAGGCTGATTCCCGGCTACCCTAGGCGCAGGTTTGCGGACGGCGAGTAATGGTAGCTCGCTGTCCGGTAAGGACCAAGCCCGGGTTGACGGCGCGCTGTGTTCCACGCGCGCCTCAAAGAGATGTCAGCCCCAACTGGTGGGGTCTGCAAGGGTCGATGCCTGCCAGAGGTACGGGTTGTTCGAAAGCGAAAGAGATACCGCGGCCCCTGGCACACAGGCAACTGAGGCAACACGGGTGGGTTTTAGTCAGTAAAAGTCTGACACGCCCTCCTGCTCCACCCAGAGCAGGAGAAGTTATTTGATGATTTCCCACCCAAAAAAAAAGGTGTTCGTATTCGGAATTAAGTTTCTTTGCTAAAAACTGAATAACACTTTTCCTTTCCTAAGAATGAATGTATAGGTAACAACGTCGGGTAAGCACCATTTGCGTCCAGTTACGAAATAGTTGTATTTAGAATACACATAATCAGCTTATAATTCTTCCATTTATACTTTCATCCTGTATTGTACTAACGTAGGTAATTCTACCGTAATCAGCTTATTTTGTTCCCACTGTCCGGACACAGGCCTCCTCACAGGCCACCACGTGGGCCCAATGTGTGTTGATAGATGTCTGTAGGCCTTCGAATTTTTGGTTCTAGGACATGCCGATGATGTTTTCCTTCACCGTTTTCAGAGCAGGGGTGATGAAATAATTTACAGAAAGTGAAACACCTGTCTAGGCTTGAACCTAAGACCTACAACTTGTAAGTCACGGCCTTTACCACTGGGCCAACATAGCTCATTTAGAATATATATTGTGGTAAAACGATAAAAAACTATCAACTTTGTGATTAAACTGTCTTTGTATCTTATTTCTTCTAAACTAATACAAAGAACGCTTTATTTCAGACAACAAGCTATGTACAAACTGCAACGGAAAAGAGATGAAAGAAAAATTCCACTCAAAGCCAGAATAAAGTGTCCAACGCTAAAATATTTATGTTGCACACAATTCGAAATAACAAAGACAAAGTTGCCGCCGGCTGGCCATTCATCGAAGCCGACGGAGAAAAATTGTCAAGCACATGAGTTTCGACGGGTGTGTGGCAACAACTAAATTGAACGTCGACGGACGTGGGAGCAGCCCTACATGCCTGGCTGCCTGCACCTCGCACCCGCCGCTAACAGGGTTGGCGAGTTGCCACACAGATTTTTTTTTCTTATTTCAAGCAACAGTCAAATTGATTTTTGGGCGGAGGTCAATCATGGAGTGTCCGAATGCTTGTGACGAATATCTCACTTTGACGGACAATTGGGTGGTGGAAAAGGCTGTGTTCTGCCATCCTTAGTTGTTCCCATTTCTCCGTCACCACTCACTAAAATCTACACCAACTTACAGACACATTTAACGACCCACTGCAAAATTCACACTGCACTCGTTCCTGGCGAGTTTCGCTAAACGTCTTTCTCAGGAATGAATTTCGTCGTTAATGCAAATCGCCGCGGATTTTCTAAAGCGCTGTGTGAAAACAACGACCATTGGAATACTTTGCAAAAGGTGAACTCGGAACTTAATAGTTTTAGAATAGAAGTGAATTGCGAAAGTAGAATTATTTGCTCTTCAAGGATTTTTTAAAATATTTTATAGCTCTACAAAAAATAAACCTTAATCAGATCAACGAGAATTTTCAGGGGGCTTACTCTCTAATTCCGTACATTAAGATACGGGCCCGTCCGAAAATAGGACATTGAAATTAATCCTACATTTTCGGACGGACAAAAACACACCGGGAGTAAGCACCTGTCAATCGTGTTCTCATTCAATCTTAGTTCCGGCCCGTAACTAATCTTGCGGCCGAAGATAATGCGGAGTAGGAAACGCTCGATTCTTTGCCTGGAACTAGGGCCTTCATGCTTAGGAAGAAGAACCCCAGAGCAGTCTATCTCGCTTAAAACACTATACCAGTAACGAGATTACACTTGTCTAGAAGTTCCCCAGCTCTATTCCTCTATCGTAGATTACAATCTAATTCTCATAACTCGCCGCTAAAGGAATAAAAACCTTCACAAAATACAGGAAGCGATGAGAGATTGTTTTCAGTTCCGTACCCGTCGTTTGTTGCACAGGAGAATAAAATAATGAGGCCATTTCCTGGTGCCTTTTGATGCGCCCTGCAAAAGGTTGTTACGGCATTTTTAAATTCAGCCTCAATTAGGGTTGCCCGGTCCCGGTTGCTGGGTTCTCATCGTTTTGTCAACGTGGAGGCGTCCGGATGGATTTAAAAGCATCTGTATTCTGTAAGTTTGGAGCTCTGTTAGCAAACTTTGCAAAGGCTTCGGCGTACAATTTGTATCGTTGTCTATTTTGGCTGTCAACTAACTAAGCAAAGCGTTTTTGTTTGATATGCTTTCGTATAGGTCCAAATAAGCTCGCAAATTAAAAGTGGTTTTGCTTATTTACTTTTTCAGTGTAATAGACTGAAAAATTACGAAGATAACTAATTTACTAACTAATCTATTCAAGTGCTGGTCAATCAAGGAATCGAATACAAATCATTAAATTTCATTTCATCAACTTTTATAAAACCTTTTCAACGTCTCAAAAACAAACTCTATCCACCAAACTTCAATCAGAATATGAATCAAACTCATCAATCAACCAATCAAAAATAAACACCTACGCACACTAAATAAGGTTGGCATTTCAGCGTACAGCAGAGGTTCAAATCACTACAGCTTGCAGGCCCCTAAAATAAATACACCTCTTGCGTTTACAGACTGGTGGAGGCTCCGAGCGAAGCGGCAGGTAGCCATTTCGACGGCGCGTCCGCTCGCCGGGGAAACTTATTAGCATCGACCCTAGTAATTAACTCTATACCATTTCCGTGAGGGCCCACAGTCCCTCAGTCTCGACCGGGGTGGAATAACTACAGAAACACGATCCCAGTCGCCTTTAGCAACACTATTCGAAGAGTAATTGAAATGTAAATTTGAAGTATACGCCCGAATGGGCTTGTTGAACGTAAGACGGACCATTCAGTTGTATCGCTGGCATACTAACTAATATTAGTACTCAAGTTACTATTCATAGATTTCGGTTCTGTGGGATTGGTCATGGTAGGTCAGTAATAGTGACGTTTGGCCGCAAAAGTTCTAAATCTTACCGATATGTTGGCTTGATTTAGAAGCACTGTGGCAAAATTCGCATCCTATTTTAACTGATAAGTCTGAGGAGTTCGAAGAAGCAAAACCAATACAATTAACAGGTCTCGCAGCCGCTTTCACGCTAGCTTTTGTGTGATGTGTACTTTAGCAGTTCACCTCCACATAAAACAAGGAGCTAGAAACCACATTACAGCGCTAATGGGTTTCTGTACTAAGAAATTATACTACGAAGTAAAAAGGCTTTTATAAAATTAATTGTTCTACCAGAATTTACTAAGAATTTTCCACGTTAGAAGTTACAATAAACTTGTGTTTCTCTAGCTTAAGATCTATAATAAAGCAGTAGATTTTTTACTATTAAATTTGACTAACATAAGACTTGAAATTACAAAAACATAATAATACTCAAACCTTAATCCAATAAAATTATCACACTTTTCAGAATTAAATTAGATAACTTATTACACTGCTTCAAACATTTTCACATAAGAAGAAAAAGTCGGTAACTTTACGTTTTGAAGTAAATCCTCGCGTGGAACGACTTTCTCGATTGTTAATTATTATCAAGTCGTCTGCGTAGATAATTATGACAAATGTAGAATCTGTACGCAAAAACTTTTATCATAAATTGTTACTTTAGCCGTTTTCCCTCTGCGTCTGAGGCTCAAGCTTCATGTTAAAACTTCGCTGGAAATTATACAACAATTTAAACTTTAAAACTCTGCACACTGTGAGCCTATTTCGTGATACCTACGTCTTGTGCCTCGTTTTAAGTAATGAGGTGATCTTTATTCGACTTATTTCACTTAAGAGCAGGTATAAACCAAAATTGGCTATCTTCAATTTGAATTTTCATTAAATTGATAAGACTTAGGTATAAGATAGAAATAATAATTATAAGTAAACACAAAACTTTTATGGAACAGAAACACAAAATATCTCGATAAAAAAAGCATCACGAAGTTACCTCTATTTTGTACTTAATATACTAATCACTACATAGTATAAAACAAAGTCGCTTTTTCTGTCCCTATATCCCTATGTATGCTTAAATCTTTAAAACTACGCAACGGATTTTGATGCGGGTGCGCAACGGATTTTTTTTAATAGATAGAGGATTCAAGAGGAAAGTTTATATGTATAATACACCGACCTCCACGCGGGCGAAGCCACTGGCAAAAGCTAGTAACGAATAAGACAAAAAGATGATGATTGTATTAAACGGGCGAAAAAAAATATGGAGGATATTTTTAAAATTCCTTTTATTTTTGGTTTTATTACGACTACAATACGACAAAGCTATATCTCTAACCAGCTGGGGAGAAATTCTGTTTAATACCGTATTTTCAGGTTTGAATGACGTAATTTGAGTTGGTAAAACGACCATGGCGATGGCGTGACGAAGTCCCCTATTCAAGAAATACAAAGTATTATATAAAGTTCAACCTCCTTGAACACTGCAGCGGTAACTTATTATGAGCATTTCTTTTGAAAATAAGTGGTATGCTGAATTCCTACAATGCAAATAACTTAAAAAAAAAAGCTTTTTTCGACTTTCGACTTCGAAATTAAAGTTACTGTAACTAGTGTTTTTTTCGGAAGTCAGTTGTTTTTATTTTTGTAAAAAGTTTTTATTTTACACTTTTTAGTTACGGTACCTACCTTACCCACACACTTCAATTCATACTACTGCTTGCCATGTTAACAACAGTGGCAGGATGTGGTACAATATCTTCAAGATACACAAACTGTATTAAAAAAAACGTATTATATAGGCTAACGCAAAAACGACCCAAGCAAAGTTAATAAAAATTATGTGGGACCACTCCTGAGACATACCCCTATCTACTAAAAAATCAATTTTTGATATTGATCCATAATTGTCAGAGATATCGGGAAACAAACATACAAAAAAACGTACAGACGAATGAGGGTTTTCATGAATATTCAAGCCACCAGTTGGCGCCACTTTGACGAAAGGTCTTCCAGTTCAAAAATGAATTTAAACTATTTGATGTCATTCGTTTCATTCTTTCGTTCACCATTCAGTCCGTAGGCGCTTTGATACTTTTGACAGGTGCCCGAACCTGACGTCTCAGTGCTGCCACCTAGTGAACACCATTTCAGAAAACCCTCATTGAGAATCTCTTCCTTTTTGAAGTCGGTTAAAAATATATTTTCTACCCTTCTATAAACCGTATCATTGGGTCCGATAACACTTTTCCGTTATAAGGGTAACCCTTTCGACCTAATTCTTGATCACTTAGCGATCCGCGCCCTCTGGTGGGGGCCAATAAAACGAACCCACAATTAACCTGGTCCCCTGTGTGTGCCCCGATTAAAGGTTGCTTTATCAATTGGCACACTTTTTTGTTGAAATCGGGAAGATTTTTTTTTTCAGCTATGTTTTCTAGTATTTGATAAATACCTATTCTGAGGGCTGGTTCTGTGTATGTAACCAGCTTTTGCCATGATTGTAAGAAGGGTATCCGTAGGTATTTTTATCCCAATCATAGTGTATAAATCTGCACAGCCTCTTCCCAACTATGTTGGGGTTGGCATCCAGTCTAACCAGACACAGTTGAAAACCAGTATTTTACATGAAGCGACTGCCTATGTGACTCCCACAACGCAAAATGCATTGTGGGGGTCTGATAGGCAGTCGCTTCTAAGTACGATAGGTACCCTTTAGTAAGATACGACTAGTTTGACGACCCGTAACGACTGTCAAAGATCCACGAATGACAGCCGGGACCAACGGCTTTACCTGCTTTCCGAGGTAGGGGTTTTTGTATGTAAAAAGATGATCACCCATGTGTGGCAAGCGTAGCTTACTTTATTACTTAGCCGCGAGCCCTACAATAACCTTTTAGTCATTCTCTCTAATATCCAACTCGCGTATGTAGGCAAAAACAGGATACCTACTAGGTTCAAGGCACTTAAGAGCAAATTCGATGTGAGACGCAATATGTTACCTAAGTACATATGTCATATTGAAATTGATTTTCACCATACCTAAAGGCAGCTTTTATTGGCTTCTCGAGGCGAAATTGATGCTTTGATTCGATTCCACTCTGCGCCTGTGATATTAACAGCGCATAGTATGTTATCATATACCTTTGTCTCAATAATATCATGATGATATTATGACAAATTGGTTACACAATATTATGTCCCTAAAAACGGGGTGAATAGAGATGCAGGAGTGAATCGGGACGAAAATCTAATTTAAATTAATATTATTTGTTGCCAATAAGGGCACTTAATCGTTAATTATAATACAGTTAACGCATTAGAGTCCTTTTTGGCAACAAACCATATAAGTAAAAATCACTTTTAAAGTTTAGTCCCCATTCACCCTTGCATTCCTTTTCACCCCGTTTGTAGGTTACCAATAACCTACCCCCACTCATTAAGTACCTGCACTATGGTGTCTCCTTCCCCCCTTTAATCCTTCCAAAGATTGTCTTTAAAAGATTGCTTTTATATAGCGAGAAACCGTCCATTGTGGCGCCCTATGTAAAATTTCTACATTTATATAGTATACAATAAAGAGTATTCTATTATATTGTAAGTTGCTCAATCCATTCAACAATTCAAAGGGGAATGCCAATCTATTCGCTTGCCCAAAAGGTAGCCTACGTCACAGCGTCGACATAAAACATAATTTTATTTGTCGTACAATAAGTAAATTAGAAAATTTTCGTAATTTTTCTTTGTCAGCTCATGACAAATTGGTCAAGAGCGATAAGCGCTGCGTGATATGCGTGCTACACACCATAATTTTAATATAATTACGTCTTGTCGACTAATGTAACCAACTTATTTATAACCATTAACAATATTACACGAACAGCTGAATGATTTTGAACATGGTTTTATTAAGGAGAGTTTCTTTGATTTTTATAATAATAATAATGTAACGTTTTGACTTAAAACGTTAAGGAAATATAAGCAAAAAGTTTATGCCATAAAATACAAAACGTGCCAGTCGCCTAATACTACTTAGGTATTACTTACTACTACTGACTACTTAAACGATAAGAATTGTTGGTCGCTGTGATTAACTCAAGACAACGTTTGTGTTCTTTCACCAGAATTAGCTTAACTACTGACAGGTCATATGAGTTACTTCATATCATTGTTTATTTTATTTGACTGTATAAACCATTTTTTATTTATTAATGATATTTTCAGTTATTGTTGATTGTTAATTACTTACCTATTATTGTACAGAATCAAGTTCTTCCAACTTAACAGACAGCTGTGCTGCTGGGGAGTTTATTGCGCCACTTTTTCTTCTCAGCTAAAGCACTAGGAAGTGGTGCAGGGCGGGCGTTTTGGGGGATTGTCTTATGTAATTTTGACGCTTAAAAAAGTTCTGACTCTCAGCCTAGTTTGAATAAATGACGTTTTATTTTGATTTTGAATAAGTAGTTCTGTTATTGTCGGTTCACCCAAAAATTATTTAACATCGTGCGAGTCGCCTATGGAAAATATGAGATTACTTAAAGTGACAATTCGCCCGATTTGGGCGAGTTAATTCGTGCTAATTCTAAGTTTATAATCTGGTGGCGCGAAGGGCTTATTTAGTGGCCTGTATTTTGCGGTGCGATACAAAACGATTGACAAACGCTTGTGTAGGACAATAGAACACAACTCGAAACAATTAGGGAGGGAAAGCACAAACCTTTTACGGGAGCCACGTGCTCGCGTCGTCGTCGATGCACCTGTTCACTTTTCCAGGTTCAGGGGCAGTTGCACTTCAAGATACTGTCCTCACACGTTAAATACAAACACAATCACTTTATTATAAGTCTTATTACAGGTGAAAATGCGGTGAATCCAAAGTTATCAATATTTTCAAGCGGAGCGGACGACACCGATGCGTTCGTCTTGAGATTCAATCCAGAAGCGTTCTTTTAGCGGCAAAGAACGGCGGAGCAATCCTCTCATTCACTCGCGGGGTATGTGCGGGGAAGGGGTGGGTCTAGGAAAGCGAATATCAATCAAATTTTGAATGTTGGCGCAACCATAATCTAAGATAGGAAACTATTTTACGTAATGTCGATTATGTAGCTTTCGTTTCCAGTATAATAGATTTAAACAGTAAATCTATTACATTGAAACTAGCCTGAAAGTTGCAAAGCCTGAATCAGCATCACAAACCTTTCCCGCAAAACCGATCTGACAGATGTATGTCCAACACAAATGTTGGCCAAATGTCATTTCAGAAATGTAAGCTTTTTATAGCAAAAAACATTTTTAATAAAATGTAGCATACATTTTAATAGTTACTGTAAGTGACTTGAAGACTTTTAACTACTGCCAGGGGTGCGGGTTGTTCGAAAGAGATACCGCGGCCGCTGGCACACAGGCAACTGAGGGAACACGGGTGGGTTTTAGTCAGTAAAAGTCTGACACGCTCTCCCGCTCCACCCAGAGCGGGAGAAGTTATTTGATGATTTCCCACCCAAAAAAAAAAAAGACTTTTAGCTAGTCATATACGGCCATATTTATAAACGCTACTTAAAGTTAAGTAATGACTAGCGTCTGTTCAACCATACATGTTTGACGTTTAAACATCTCTTAACATGACGTAACGTTTATAAATAAGGCGGTAAAGGATAATTTAAATTAAGCTAAGTTCAAAAGTTTGCCAACCACTAACTTTATACTAGTCTTTCATACATGAACGTCAAACTGATGATTTATTTCCTCTAGTTCGATTCTCTTACCGTTAGCTTTTATATTTACAATAAATTCTGTAGCAATCATTGATAAATAAAAGTAGACAGCAGTGATGGTCCAGTGGTAACGGGCATGACTTAAACGAAGAATAAGAAAATAAAATAAATTGCAAATCAAAAAACCCGACTGCCTTAAAAGGATAACTATTAGACTGAATACTGTAAGCAATCTCATGCAGTCAGAGGCAATTAAGTTATTTACTGTTAAAAAAAGATGGCTCCGATTGCATGAGATTGCTACAAGTATTACTACAAGTATTCAGTCTTATAGTCATCCTTTTAAAACAAGTTTCTTGCTTCCGTCTTTTTAATTAAAGTTCACTTTTTAGGCAGTCGATTTTTTTTTTATTTTGTTACTTTTGTTTATTTCACAGTTTTTAGTTAATACAATTATATTTGACGTTAATAATACCTATTTATGAAACCCTTCATTTTGATACCCCACTCAACAGGTATCAAAATCGGCTTAATTCTGATCTTTTTAATTTCGATATACCCATTGCCACTCTTACAATTAAGACAAATCTAACGACACCTCAAGCTGAAATCGATCAAGCCGTTTAGGCTACAGAGCGTGCCAAAGAAATATACATACATACATACCTACACTCGAAAACATAACCCTCCTACTAGCGCAGTCGGGTAAAAATTAAGCGGTTAAAACTTATTTAACGGTCGTGGGTTCGAACTCAAGCAACCACTTTACTTTGTGTAAATTATTTCTTCACGACTGCATCCCATCGTGAGGAAATCGGCAGGTCCTAGATTCGAAAATGGTTGAAGTCCACACAGACTCAATATCGACGTTTGTCACACGTAATTAGTATTAGTTTTTTTAATATAACTATCTAGAATTTAAGTACATTAAGTCTTTAAAATTAAAGTTACAATCACAAAGAGTATTTTGCATGCGGTGTTTGCCTGTAACTGGTTGTGCAGTTAGATTTAAGACACTATTACTTAAATGTTCCTATGTATATAATATCTGTAACAACTGTTCTGTGTCTGTAAAAAAAATCAAAGACATGTGACATCCGCCAACCTGCCCTGGGCCTGCGCGGTGGAGGTCTATCTCTCGGAACATTTATAGACTGATTGTGCATTAAAATTACAAGCAATGCATTTGTAGGAACATGTAACATACATGCTCTTCACGTAGTCATCCATGTACTCAAGTACAAAGCACTTGCAAGAGTCACCAGTTCTACTATTTCCAGTCCGTTGAAGTGCGCACACACTCAAAGCGCCGCTTGTCAGAACACAGGACACGCCGAATCCCGGCCTCTCGTTTTTAAAGTTCGCATATTTCCGATGACATTCAGTTTTTGTCGTTGCTACGAAAACATTCCGAAAAAATTCAAATGAAAAATTCATATTGACGATTCACATTTCTACCTTTCTGGTTTATTTTTGTGCCCGTTATCCAAATGCGAAAGCATGTGCAGTTATTATTTTATTTTTTAACAACCAGTTGGCTGTTTTTTTTTCGTTATTTGTTACTTTCGTAGAATGAAAAGCTTCCGAAAAATTTTACTATTAGAAGACTGTAGACATTTGCATTCTGAAATAAGTCTTTATTTATAATTATCAGCAATTTATGTCCCATCGGGAGCTTGTGGCTAAATAATAACAGGCGTTCGAGTCGATCGATCAAAGTATGCTACGCTTTCCGCGGTTAATGCATGGATGAGTGACAGTGTGATAGGGATCGTTACTCACCAAGACCCCTACATGCCTCGGAAAGCACTTAAAAATCAAAAATCTAAATATTTTATTTCACATAAACCTGCAAGGGCACTTATGAAACGTCAGAAGCTAGGTGCACGGTTCCAATTTGTCGCTTCTTATGGAGAAGAGCCGGCAAGAAACTCCACGGTTACTCTTTTAAAAATAATTGGCTTTTATAATGTTTTCAAATTACAGTGATATTAGGTATGGGAGGACAGTGCAGGCCTGTCAAAAAGTACCAGGTACTTACAGGAATGAAAATAAAGAATAGAAACTGTAGGCCTACAACGTTCTCTCATTCACAATATGTAAAAGAATCTACATAAGTAAAATCAACCTATTTAAACCAAGTGATATGATTTCCATGAGAAGCTTAAGTTTTAAGCTATTGGTCCCAGCTGTCATTCGTGGATTTGTGTCAGTGTTTATGGGTCAGAAGCCCGAAAGTCTGACAACCAGTCTTACCAAGGGGTATCGTAATATTCAGTACCTAACTGGGTTGTGGAGATCAGATACACAGCCGCTCCATGTAAAATACAGGTATTCAGCTGCATCCGGCTTGACTGGAAGCCGACGCAATATAGTTAGGAAAAGGCTAGTCAGATGATGATCAGCCATTTGTCCCAATGCAGGGCAAAGACCTTTGGAATATCGAGTTCCTTATACGATCAGTGAGTTCCTTATACGATAAAGACTAAGGGTGGATTTCATCAATGAAGTTAACCGCGATCAGCACATCTAAACTACATTCAAGACCTGTCAGTGTCAATATTCCTCATCAGTGATGACACTGACAGCTCTTGAACGCAGTTTACATGTGCTAATCGTGTTCAGTTTCATCGGTGACACTATGCGCTTAAATATCTATTCATATTATTCACAACCCACTATTAAAACAAAACTACCCTGAATTTATAACACAATATTTGCTACGTTTCCCGAGGAACGTTAATCAATTTACATAACATTATCTAATCAATGATTGGTTCAATTAATTGATTCCGCGTGACATCCGGCCCCTTTCTCACCAAACACGAGTGTCCCGGCCTGTCAACACGGTGGCGTAGGTAGGTACAACTTAAAGTTTCCGAAAGGAGAGTAAGTACACTCATCAGCTTAAATACCATAATAGGTTTTACGGGCCGGTGTCCGCAACTTTGTCAAAGTGCGTATTTTGCGTACGGAAAGACTTATGTTAGATAAAAAAACGTTTTTCATCTAAAGTATTGACATATATTTTATCGTTTTACGAAAATAGTATTATCAACTACTATCAAATATTTTCTCATGTTTGATAAAATGAGAAAATGAAAATGAAAACTTACCATATTTAGTCCACGAGAAAAATGCTTCGAATTTTGCGTAACGGCAAGATATGTATGCTCGTGACTGTACCTACCTAATTTGGGGATTACGTCATGAACTCTCGGCTGACAGATACATATCCAAACAGAGAACAGAGGTGAATTAGTAAATTCTTGTGAGTTACGGAGTTAGGTACATAAGTTTATCAGGCTTGAAAATTCATCCGGAATTAGCACCATACGCACCGGTTGATTCGGAAGAGTTTGCATGTTTTTCGAAACTGCATAATTCCATCGAACGCAAATATGCACGTTCGGTCGTCCACCAAATTGTGGGCCAGTTCGCGTTTAGATCTCATTAGAGACACCTCGTACTCATACCATAACCATAACCATTTTACCATATATTTTTTACCAATAAGTTAATTAGGGATATACCTAGTTTTACTATTTTTGCCATTTCTTGTAACTAAGTGTTATAGTGATTTAATTTAGCTATTTCCCTTATAATTCGAGACTTTGTCTTTTACCATATAAACCATCCTAGCAATACGAGAAAGTTGCGTTAGGTCACCATAGCACCGAATACTACTATCTATATGGTCCTTCGAGCCGGATTTCAACCAGTAACCTATGAATCTACAGTCCAATGAGATAGAGTGAAAAGAAATTAATAGCTGCCTACATTACAAGGTTATTATATTTTATTTGACTGAAATCTTGTATCAAACAACGGAGTTAATTCAATTATTTTAAAACTGAAACATTGTCCTAGTTCCCTAATGACATTTTGGCTCTGCTGGCTTCTTCCATCATTCGCATTATGGATATCAATTTTAATAAGCGACGACCCCACGTCACGCTTTCATGGCCCTCCCTTTATCATTACTTGATTATATCACAATAGAAAAGAGCTTTCAATTAGTTTTCTGTCGTAACGAAACATAAACTTGATTAAATTGCCAACAATGGAGTGCGAATCTGTGACAAAATTGAATTAATATTCAAGTTATTTTGGCGTCTGACTCGTTCCGATGGGGCAGCCAGCATAGTCTGTGTACACAACAGTTTAAATATTCAACGAACTTGTTAACAGCAAACGTCTTAATCAATAATATTACGAAGTTCTCTTTCAAGGTCTTTGTTCTTATCTGTAACCATAGAACGGAAAGGGTGTGGAATTCCACACCCTTAAGTACCAATCCGAATTCACTTCCGCCTGACATTAGGGACTGCCAAACTGTTGCAGTATTTAAAAGAAGAGTGAAATAATAAGACAAAGAAATAAAGATGGATTTCATACATATTTTAGTGATAATTATTTTAGAAGTATGAAACTCAAACTCAAAGCATTTATTTCAATTAAACCATTTACAGGCACTTTTGAACTGTCAAAAAGTCGATCAGTTGGAAAGTTGAAGCTAGTTGCCCATTCCAAAACGTAGATCTCTATGGAGCAGAACGGGCAAGAAACTCCACGGACACTCTTTTAAAATCAAGTTGAAATATTACAAAATCTTGGGAACATTATTCTTGTTGCTTCTGTATGTGAGAACAATGTAAAAAAATGTAATTATAAACAATTCTAAATACAAGATAAAAATAAGCCCTGGAAGTTAGGAGATGACCAGTCTCAACCGACAGCGCCCGTTCACGAACTTGACGCGTGGATCAGCACCATCCAGCTCAAACATTTTGTAGGGAACCGAATGATCCAACACACGCGCCACCATCAGTGAGACATTTATGTGAGCATGACATACTCTCAACTGCCATGCTTTTTCAAGTCAACGTACATCATAACAACACAATAAACGGATGCATGGTACTCACATTTACAAAATTTAAACAAAATGCTTCTAAATTATACAAAACTATAGTTTGCAATCTATTTGAAATATTAATAAAATTTGATTTCCTAAAATAAAGAAAAAACATTTAATATATATTGACGTATATAAAGTAAGTAACACTTGGTTCAGCAAAAACAAAACATTCGTAATGTCATAAAAATTAAAATAATAGGAACAAAAATGTTCGTAATGTCAGAAAAAATAAAAAGGGAAGCTTCTCTTTCAATTATTAAAAAATTTAACTAGTATGCCCAGGTGGCTGTGGAGCAGGACCAGCATTAAGCCAAGCATTTTTATCGACGATATAATCATCTAACTTATAATATGCTTGTCTACATAGTGTGCGTTTAATGCATGATTTAAATTTCTTTTCATTTAGTTCAAGAATATCGACTGGTATTTTATTATAACATTTTACACAGTACCCCATAAAAGAAGTGTGTAGGTACTTTAGACAATCTGAAACGTGGTTGATCTAATTTGTTCCTATTTCTAGTGTTAAAATTGTGCCTATCACTTATCTTACTAAAAAGATGTCGATTTTTCCGAACATACATAATGTTTTCATAGATATAAATGGTATTCATAGGTATGTTTTGAATTATGTAAAAAATTAAGAACAGTCCTATGGAAGATATGGTTTTCTGAAAAAAACCACTGCATAAATCAATGACCAATAAAGTTTATTGAACTTTTCGATATTTAAGCTTTGTCGGTACCGAATTGGTTTTTCAGATTTTACACTTCTTTTATTACTTAAACACGCCCAAAGTTAGGTTAAATTAGCAAGAAAAACAAATCTTTGTTTGCTCCTAACTTTTTAATGGCTTTCTATTTTAGTATTCTGTTTCCGTACAGACAATATTAATAATGAGACAAAACCATACCATGTTTAATTTTTAATGTACATTGTCGATCAGTGGAGTAATACACTCCCAAAGTTTGTATGGGAAAAATGTGGACTAGATTCACCTTAAGTTGTGAAATATTCAAGCACAGCTGAAGAAGACATTTCAACCAAGCTTTTTCTCTTTTATATTTATTAGTCAAAGGTAATTGAAACAATACATCTACGTTAATAGTACCTTACGTGTTTTCCGATAGTCGGTCTTCGTAAATCTTCATCGTTTGTGCCAAAAAAGGTAAATGCTATTAATTACGTTGATGTCGATGTTTATTAAGTTCCACATACCTACGATCTCATGGGGTTGTACAAAACCTTTGCAAAATTTATCGATTAACGCGATAACAGTGACTGTTGCTAGATGCTCGAGTTAGAAGTAGGGACCTCTTGTGCGATAAAAAAAACATCCATTTTTTTCCGATTTAATTCCGACTATTGAAACGTCCATATTTTGTTAGTTATTATTATCATGAAATTATTTTTGTCATGAGAGATCATTTTAAGTACCTAATAAAGGAACATAAATATCAAAACAAATAATTGAAAACAAAATGAACTCGAAATAAAAAAATAAAATGGAAATAAAAAATCCTACTAATATTTTTTATAAACTAGCTTCTGCCAGCAGCTTCGCCCGCTTGGAGGTCGGTGTATTATACATATAAACCTTCCTCTTGAACCACTCAATCTATTAAAAAAAACCCGCATCAAAATCCGTTGCGTAGTTTTAAAGATTTAAGCATACATAGGGATATAGGGACAGAGAAAGCGACTTTGTTTTATACTATGCAGTGATGCGAAAGTAACTCTGTCTGTCTGTTTGTTACGCTTTCACGCCTAAACCGCTGAACCGATCGTCATGGAATTTGACAGAGTTATAGCCTGGGATATGGAAAAGGACATAGGATACTTTTTAAGCGATGACCGACATCCATGCGGGCGGTGCTGCGGGCAAAAGGTAGTTGTAAATATAACAATAACTGGGTTGTGTAGTCAGATAGGCAGTCGCTCCATGTAAAATAAAGAAATACTATTGTGAAACATTCAAGAAATACTCAGGAAACCCAAAGAAGATGTGGAAACTAATTAACACACTGTCTAACAACAAGGTTAAAACATGTTGTACTCCTCCGAATCTCTTAACCAAAGATGGGCCTGTAACCGATGGTAGTAAAATTTGTGAGACTTTTAACGTCTTCTTCTCAACGATCGGTTCCACACTCGCTAATGCTATCCCAACGACGCAGCAAAAACGCAACGTAGACACCACAACACAGACAATAGACTATACTAATGAACTAACTACTTTCACACCATGTCAAACGGATGAAATTTCAAAGATAATCGTTAATCTTGATCCAAACTGTAGTGTAGGGATTGACGGGATAACCACAAAACTGATCAAATGTGTAAGAACCCTAATATCAGACAAACTGACAACTTGCATTAATGAACACCTTGCTGAAGGAACGTTTCCAGATGCTCTTAAAATCGCAAAAGTTACCCCTATCCATAAATCTGGCACAAAAACTGACCCGAACAATTACCGGCCTATCTCCGTCCTTCCTGTCGTGTCGAAAATCTTTGAAAAAGTTATTTATTCGAGATTAGACAAATACCTCACCTCTATTAACTTCCTTTACAAAAGACAGTATGGGTTTCGTTCTCTGTCCAACACTTTATCAGCCACAGCAGACCTAATCACAGCAACACAAACTAATATAGACCGAAAAAAGATAGCACTGGGTCTTTTTATTGACCTTAAGAAAGCTTTCGACACCGTTAGCCACTCAATACTACTACAAAAGCTCCGTAAAATAGGTGTTTCAGGGACGGCACTCAAAATGATTGAGTCATATCTAGATAATAGGTATCAAATAGTAAAAGTCGGGGAATACCAAAGTAAACCACACAGCACAGGCTCATTTGGCGTGCCCCAGGGATCGGTTCTTGGACCGCTATTCTTTCTCATTTACATCAATTCCGTGCACGATCTTTCATTACATGGTCACGTTTCCCTCTACGCTGACGACACCTGTCTTTTTTACTATGGCACTTCGATTGACGACATGATCAACCAAGCGCAGCAAGATTTAAACACGTTATCTAATTGGTTCCAAGAAAACCTACTTACAATAAATGCGGCAAAAACTAGTTATGTTATCTTTAAACCCAAAAATAAAAAAATACCAGCTCATCCCCCCTTGACCATTGATAAGCAAATAATTCAGCAAAAACATTGCGAAAAATACCTTGGGCTAAGAGTAGATTGTCAGTTCAACTGGAAAATACAAATTGGTCACATCAGATCCAAGCTTTCCTCACTGTTGGGCTCATTGCGCAGTATTGTCTATTGCCTTCCTCATCAAGTGCGACAAAGCATATACAACTCGTTAGTGAAGCCACATCTAATGTATCTAATTGAAATATGGGGCAACGCGCCAAAAACGAACCTAAAGGACCTACAGATTGCTCAAAATAAAATTATTAAACTATTATTCCACTATGATTACCTTACACCTACAATTAAAATTTACAGGGAAACTAAACTCATGACTATTAAACAACTCCACGCATACTGTACAAGCATACTCATAAGAAAAATTTTGAGCAAGTCCATTCACACACAAATACACTTCACTAAAGTACATCAAGTACATAATCGGAGCAGTCGTAGGAAGGATCACATTTTGCTACCACGAGTGCGAACAGCTAATGGCAAGAGAACAATTATTTTCGCAGGAGTGGAACAGTATAATAAGCTTCCTAAGGAGATAAAAAATGCGAACTCGTTTGCTATTTTCAAAAATAAATTAAAAAATCTAATTCTAAATGATCAAGCGCTACTACCATAAACAGACTTGCCCTATTGTTGCTTTGCTTTATTGTGGCACTAGGTTCGCATTCCTTATCTCTAAAGAATATTTGCGACCGCGGTGATTATTTCTTTTGTGGGTGTATCGAGAAACTTTAAGTTTTGTGGTTTTGCTAATGTTATAATAGTACGAAGTGAAATGTTATACGGATACATGATTTACTTTATAGAAAAAAAGATAGCTGTTTAGTTTGTGTGTCAAAGTTATTCTTATTACTTACTACACTTTAAGTTTTAAAAATGTTCTCAAGTAAGTGAAATATTTGTAATTTCTTATTGAGAAATAAATCTCTTTAACCATAAAATACTGGTATTCAACTGCATCCGGTTAGACTGAAAGCCAACCCCGACATACTTGGGAAAAGGGCTGGGTACTTGCTCAAGTTGCAATTTGCATGTTACCTGATTATTTTTAAAGTACATGCAACCTGGTGAGTCTTCCCACGTTATAATTAGGGATCGGATGAGAATCGAATGCATATTTACCTAAAGTTAATTTTTAGTTATGAAAATATGGAAGCGGCTTCTTAAAATATTTTTTTTGTACAAAAATCCTGGGATGCCAGCAACACCGGGAATGCATAACTAGTCAGTTGTATAGTATGGAAGCGACTTCTAAATGATTAGGATTGCATAACTATTCAGACGCATATTTATTAAAAAATTAACCCCGATGGAAATTTGGTACCTATACCTATGTATCTAGGGTGTAAGTCTGTAAGAGTAGGGGTGGTGTGTTAGTAAAAACATTTTTTTTTTAAATTAAATTAAAAAGAAATCGGTACAAAAGTGCATTCCATTTTAGCCAACCTTTCAACTTTAGGTGAATATGCATCCGAATATCCGATCTCTAATTATAATATAATAATGATAATATAATAAACTTTTATTTAAGATAACTATGATCCAATTTGTTAGTAGTATAATAACTTATAACTAGTGTTAGTAGTACAATCTTAATATAATCGCCCCCTACCTGACCCATGCATCAGAGTATCAATACTCATGTGTGCATTAATACATCGATTCACGTCCAGGAAATTAAGTCCACTGGTTATCATACTTAAAACGCTGTTGCGACTAGCCCGAACTCTGCTCAGCATCGAGGCGCACCGCTTGCGCAGAGTAGCGTAGAAGCAATGCGCGCCTCTGCAAACATACATGATGGGAAACATACAGTGGCGGGGCAGCCGCAACATCGTTCTAAGCGCATTATTTTATTGTACCCGTAGGGCACTGTACGCAGTGTACGCTCTCTGAGTACAGACTGCTCCAAGGCTGCAGGTGTAAAAGGATGTACAGAAGACGTGCACTTATTTCCATACATTTTATGGACGTGAACGTCAACGACCACGATAATTGTCGCCTACGTGTTATTCGTAAAGTTGATGCCAATCAGTACACAGGAAGTAACTAACTTACTATTATCGAGCCGAGTGTTTCGTTACAACCAACAATGTCAAAACTACATAAAAAACTTTGTTCCACATACAGTTGAAAATTAAAGCGTTATCGTTGAGAGTGCTGTTTACTACGGAAGCGGAAATTTAAACAGTTTAACGATGCTACAGTACTGCCCTTTGCCTGCCGATTAAATTAATACAGGTCAATCTCAATTTGCAAAGTTAGTTATCGATTCTGATGAAACATTAAACGGTTAGCCTGAACTTTGTGGTGATGTGTTTCAGTACACGAGATAAATTATTATAGAGCGAGCGTCATTGATGTTTACGAGACATAAACGTTCGCAGTTACCAGAATTTATGATGCTGTTACATTTCAGCGCGCTGTCATAACAAGGGAGGATTTACTCAATGAGTTAATGTTAATTCTGGTTTCCGATGGACACCTTATTTATTTACTAGCATTTGCCAGAGCCTACGCGTAGAGGTCAAAAATTTGGCCGTCTAGCCGTTTCGGCGAGATTGAGTAATAAATATCCAAACTTTCACATGTCACTACATAGTATAAAACAAAGTCGCTTTCACTGTTCCTATATCCCTATGTATGCTTAAATCTTTAAAATTACGCAACGGATTTTGATGTGGGTTTTTTTAATAGATAGAGTGATTCAAGAGGAAGGTTTACATGTATAATACACCGACCTCCACGCGGGCGAAGCTGCTGGCAGAAGCTAGTTTATAAAAAATATTAGTAGGATTTTTTATTTCCATTTTTTTTTCGAGTTCAATTTGTTTTCAATTATTTGTTTTGATTTTTATGTTCCTTTAATACTTAAAATGATCTCTTATGACTAAAATAATTTCAAGATAATGTAAAACTAACAAATTATGGACATTTCAATGGTCAGAATTAATCCATTTTTTTTATCACACAAGAGGTCCCCACTTCTAACTCGAGCATCTAGCAACAGTCATCGTTATCGCGTTAATTGATAAATTTTGCAAAGGTTTTGTACAACCCCGTGAGATCGTAGGTATGTGGAACTTAATAAACATCGACATCAATGTAATTAATAGCATTTACCTTTTTTGGCACAAACGATGAAGATTTACGAAGACCGACTATCGGAAAACACGTAAGGTACTATTAACGTAGATGTATTGTTCCAATTACCTTTGACTAATAAATATAAAATAGAAAAAGCTTGGTTGAAATGTCTTCAGCTGTGCTTGAATATTTCACAACTTAAAGTGAATCTAGTCCACATTTTTCCCATACAAACTTCGGGAGTGTTTTACTCCACTGTTCGACACTGTACACCAAAAATTAAATATGGTATAGTTTTGTCTCATTATTAATATTGTCTGTGCGGAAACAGACTACTAAAATAAAAAGCCATTAAAAAGGTGTTTAGGTAACAAAAGAAGTGTAAACTCTGAAAAACAAATTCGGTACCGACAAAGCTTAAATATTGAAAAGTTAAATAAACTTTATTGGTCATTGATTTATGCAGTGGTTTTTTTCATAAAACCCGATCTTCCGAAGGACTGTTCTTAATTTTTTACGCGCCTGTTGTACTATAAATGATACTGCACCTCACTCAATAATGTTGTGCGTGTAGACAAGCTTCTAACTGCTCATCACTGATACTACCTCTGTCGGACAAGATGCCCGGTGAGACAACGTGCTTGTGAGAGGGGGTGGGCCATATATCTACCTTGCGGTCCCTATGGGTTGGTAGATATCACAAATGTCTTCAAATGTTTATTTCTAGGACAGGTCAGTTTCCTTACGATGTTTTAAAATTGAAATAATTTGCACAAATTATAGTGCCTGTCAGAGTTCAAACCCATGACCTACAACTGCTAAGTCACAGCCGTTACCACTGGGCCACCACTGCTCAAACTAAGCAAGGGCTGTCACAAAGTTGACTGAGCCACTCGGTGCAATCCACTTCCATCCAATATAAAGCATTCAACTCGTAAATGTTAAATGAAGCAACCTCTGTGGAGCTTAGCCACGTACTCTCGGACAAAGGAATGAAAATTTTATTTATTTAAAATGTTACTAAAGTTTCGTATTTTTTCTTAATGAAATTGTGATAACATCCCTATACGGAGAGTGTCGTGCAAATTATGTGTGTACACGTATACATGCGACAGTAAGTGAATTTAAAAAGAATAGCAGAATAATGAAATCTTGATAAATTGCACAATTGTTAGCAAACAAACAATTAATTCACCATCATAATCATTCTATTACTTTCCCACTGCTGGGCTCCCTGAGAGGGAATGGGCCGTAATCCAACCCGCGGGCTATAAGAGTTAATGGTATGTACGGGGGGCCTCCCCTTACAAGTTGCTAGATATCACATGTCTTCGATTTTCTGGTTCTAGGCCATGCCGGTTTCCTCACGACGTTTTCCTTCACCGCTTTGGACCAGTGGTCCAATAATTTACACAAATTAAATCACGTACCTAAGTTACGGCCGTTACCACTATGCCACCAATGCTCCCACAATTATTATGCAATGTTATTATTTACATTTATTCATTTTACTACTTATTATAATTACATTATAAAATATTTTAATAAAAGTAACTTAAAAAAAACATTTAAAGATATAAAAAATAGTGGTCCGCCGGTATCGGCAGTAGGGTCCAAGCTACCGGTGGTTAAGGCTCCAGGGACAGGAACCTCCTCACGATGCGAACCGTATGGAAGAGTACTGGCTTCTGAACCAGGCCTTTGATCCTACCGCCTAACGAAAGCCTCATGAGATGATGTTCGAGGCTTTCCGCCATCAGTCCATTGGCTGATACGACAATCGGTACAATGACGGCCGAGTCCACATTCGACATGTCAATAACCTCGTGTGCTAAGTCGAGATATTTAATTTGCTTCTCTTTCTCAGCTTTCACGAGGTTTTCGTCATGCGGAATGGTAACATCGACTAGCATTGTGCGGCGCGCTAACCGATCTATCACTACTATATCAGGCTTATTGGGTACAATAGTCCTGTCAGTAATGATTGACTGGTCCCAGTACAACGTGACATGGTCATTTTCGAGAACTGGGTCGGGCACATACTTGTTATACGGTACCTCAAAATCCACAAGTTTATTTTGCAAAGCAAGTTGCTAGTGAATAATCCTGGCTACTTGGTTATGCCTGTGAAAGTACTCGCCGTTAGCCAAACGAGAATAACCACAGATAATAGTATATAATAATGTACTCTGTGATATGTCTGATAGACTCAACCGGACGGTGACATACGTCAACCGTCCCGTCCTTCATAATATGTCTCCGGTAGTTATTCGTCAAGATAACTTCATCCATAATTGCACGACGAAACTTTCAGTTTCCCCGAAAAGGTCACCAAAACGTAGCCAGAATACGGACGCTAAGAAATCAACACCGGGCTCATGAAGAAGGAGGGAAGGCTCATGCACCCCGCACTTCCGCGGGATGTATAGTCTCATCACCGATGATCGTGGGTGATGCATCCGGTTTGCGGTCAGCAGTGTATCCAGGACGTCGAGTTCAGTCTGAGTCCATTTGAGTATACCAAAAGAGTACAACCGGCATGACCCAACCGTTGAAGGCGCGCACCTTATTTTCGCCTGAAAGAAGACTAAGTGCCTTCTCAAACTCAAACTCAAAACTCAAAGCATTTATTTCAATTAAACCATTTACAGGCACTTTTGAATTGTCAATAAGTCGATCAGTTGTAAAGTTGAAGCTAGTTCTTCCGGCAACCAAAGAAGTGCTCCCTCAAATATTGTTTCATGTCAGCAGCGCTGATGCCTAACGCTTCCGACATACCCAAATACTACATAGCACATACACACACACACACACACACGACACACGCACCCGCAAACGCGACATAGCTTTCGGATGAAGACAGGGATCTGAGGTGAATGGATTCTGAGAGTTGAATTCCCTTGGATTTCATCATCTCACCTCGCGTTACAAGCATGACTGCACATTTGTCCACACCAAATTCCATCCTGATGGCGCTACTAAAAGTTTATGCAATATTATTGTTATGCTTTAATTTTAAGCAAAACATGTGATCGCATTTTCTATGATACCTAACATCAAAAAAAAAGTAAAAATAAATAATCTGATCTTATCTTACAGGAATTACAGGCTTATTCTCAAAGTACTCCATTCTTTCATTCTAAAAAATCACGGTCGTTTTTGCACGACTTTGTCGATGCATATCCACAAAATACCTTTATAAAGCAAAACATACAACAATTCTCAAGTCACATTCACAGTACGTTCACAAAGTAATCTTGGTCTTGCTACGTACAATCTTTAAAACATCTGCTAGTTTTAAATTCTGCACTGTGTCCCCTCCACTCGCGAAGGAAATAAAAATGTGGCCTTAGTATAATGTTCCGAGTCGCTGAGCTAATAAAGTTCATTCCGTTGTCACTATAGAGCAGAAGGTTACAATAAGAAGTGTAGCTGGAAGTAGTGATTATTTTATATTGAACTTTGACTTAGAAAGGTTTCTATCTTGCCGCCTTTTCTGCTTGGGACTTTGAGAAAATGGAGACTGAATAAATGATACATATTTTTTTAGATCTCGAGTAAAGTTGTCCAAGCACGTTAAACCGTTGATCCCGGGTGCCATTCGTGAATCTTTGGCAGTTGTTACGGGTAGTCAGAAACCCGAAAGGCTGGTGACCGTCTTACCAAGGGGTATCGTATTACTCAGTAACTGGGTTGTGGAGGCCAGATAGGCAATCGCTCCATATTAAATACTATATTGTATTCAGCTCCATCCGGTTAGACTGTAAGCTAACCTCAATATAATTGGGATTTTAAAGGGCAGGCAGATTAATTGGGTGAAGTTGTCCAAGTGTTTATTTGTCAAATAATTTACCTATTGTAAAATAGTATTTTCTTGCAAGGTGCTATTGAACTATGACTATCATTTGTTTTTAATCTCCCGTATGTTATCAAAAACTAAGACATGATGCACATGAGTAATTGTTCCACATTTCACAAAGCATTATTATTTCTACAAAACTAGACAGCCCTCACTTCCTGCACTATAACTCGCTATCTGTGTCTCGTCTAGCCAGTTAATTAATTATTGCGCCACATCTCAATCATCAAAGCCTCGTTGATCTTAGACAACGCCACACACTCGAGGTGCGGTTGATAATTGAGAACGTTGCCTGATTTACTTGTGTGATCTCCAGCGGTTTTTAATTCTAACTAGATTTTGCCAGCGGCTTCGCCCGCATTGAGGGCGAAAATGATCCCATGGGAACGAACTATCAGGATGAAAAGTATCCTATGTGTTAATCTGTTTATAACTTATCTATCTGCCTCTATTTCACCCAAATCTGTTCAGCCGTTTTTGCATGATTTTATTTTCTTTTATTCTTTCATATTTTTATTATTAGGAGGATAAGGCTCACTTACACATGGAGAGTGGCTCGCCTCCAATACCAAATGACTGTAAAGGGGTAAAAAGTTGAAATTGTGTTAAAAAATAAAGTTTTTGAGAATTGGGAGCATCCTGACACCAATTTCTCAAGCTTAGGTTCGCGTCCGTTTCAACCAAATGATAGATTTTCGAGTTTTCAAATTACAGTTTAGGGAAATTGTGTGAAGAATCGTATGGGAAAAAATGCTCGAGTATTTTGGTCCATCACTTGGTAAAGAACACGGGAGACGGGGTTGGTGGGTAAGTAATAACAGCCGCTCGGATCGATCGAACAGGTTAAGCTGCACTTGCCGCGGTTTTTCCGTGAATGGGTGATCATCTTTACATACCAAGACCCCTCCGTGCCTCGGAAAGCAGCTAAGCCGTTGCTCCTGGTCTGTCATTCGTGGATCTTTGACAGTCGTTACGGGTCGTCAGAAGCCCGAAAGTTTGACAACTAGACTTTCCAAGTGGTATCGTGTTACCAAGTAAGGGATTTGGAGGTCAGATGGCAGTCGTTCCATGTAAAATACTTGTTTTCAGCTGCATACGGTTAGACTGGAAGCCGACCCCAAGATAAACAATGGTGTCATAAACTTTTTGAGCTGAAAGCGGCGGTTGAGCTGAGGACAAAACATCGCGTCGTCACGAGAGCTTACGAAGCCTTACGAAGCCTCAACAGATACGTTTGTTGTTACGTAAAGGTTGATTGTGTTCTGCCAGGGGTGCGGGTTGTTCGAAAGAGATACCGTGGCCTCTGGCACACAGACAACTGAGGGAACACGGGTGGGTTTAAGTCAGTAAAAGTCTGACACACCCTCCTGCTCCACCCAGAGCGGGAGAAGTTATTTGATGATTTCCCACCCTCAAAAAAAAAACGCCAAGATAATTGGGAAAAGCCTAGGCAGATGATGCTAACGAACACATGAGTGCAAAACTCGCCTGGTGAGTCATACTCGACTCACAAGAAAATCCTTTTGTATGCAATTAGGTGTTCACATGCACTATAAAAGCAGCATGGTTGCTCCACATCTACCGTTCACACAAATATGGTTCAATTATCATGCTGTGATTGGGACTTAAGGGATTTCACAGTTGGCCGGTTGTCTATGACGATCGAAGATTAGAACAGCCTTAACAACCAATATCTATGATTGACGTCATCTATAGGGATGGGCTTAACGTGCCTAGGTAGTCCCCGAAGTACGTAAGCTAGGAACACATCACAATGGACTAACCTAAGTATTTTGTGGTCATAAATCAACCAAGCCTAACGTTTTTAGATGTTTTTATGGGTAATAAACATAATTGGCATGTATACTTATTAACAGTATAAATTTTGACCTAAGCGGTATACCTACGTGCACAAAAATATACAAAAAACAGTGAGTTTCACGTTTCGCGTGAGAGGGGCTTGTGGCTAACTAACAATAGCTGCACGGGTCGATCGATCAGGTTAAGCTACGCTTGCCGCGGTTGGTCCGTGGATGGGTGACCATCTTTACATACCAAGACCCCTCCGTGCCTCGGAAAGCACGTTAAGCCGTTGGTCCCGGCTGTCATTTGTGGATCTTTGACAGTCGTTACGGGTCGTCAGAAGCCCGAAAGTCTGACAACCAGTCTTACCAAGGGGTATCGTATTACCCCAGTAACTGGGTTGTGGAGGTCAGATAGGCAGTCGCTCCATGTAAAATACTGGTATTCAGCTGCATCCGGTTAGACTGGAAGCCGACCCCAACATAGTTGGGAAAAGGCTAGGCAGATGATGATGAGTGAGTTTCACGTTGTGTAAATAATTTCATCCCCACTACTCCCAAAACGGTGAAGGAGAGCATCGTGAGAAAGCCGGAATGTCCTAGAACTAAAAAGCCGAAGACATGTGACATCTCCCAACACGCAGTGGGCCCGCGTGGTACATTACTGCCCACTCGCTCTCACAGAGAGGAGTCCTATGTCCCAGCAATGGGACCATTAAGGCTGATTATGGAATTCGAATAACCCAAAAATGCCAGAGGGTGGAACAGAGACACACAGTATAGTTTCATGTGACGATCATCTATTGCAAATTCTATTTTACGAGTATATGTATTACAATAGTATATTCTACCGCTATAAATCCACGATATAAAAGCAAAAGAAATAAATTCACCAACAAACAATAGGAACGGATATTCCGTCAATCTTTTATGTAGGTACCGGATGCTTTGCATAATATTTCGGTATCAGCCTTCTGTGAAAAATAGGTCGACCGTATTTCGGTTCATTCTCTCAGGTACATCAAGTTCGTTTAAAATTTTAGACCACTTTTCGAAGCCTTACTTTTATCTCGAAATAAACCGTAAGTGAGTAAGCTAAGTATTAAACTTTATATTGAACTAAAATATGTGAAAAAGTCATGACATCATCATCATCATATCAGCCGAAAGACATCCAGTGCTGGACATAAGCCTCCCCCACAAGGGGGGTTTTGTCATAATAGCCACGCTTGGCAGGCGGGTTGGCGATTGCAGTATGGTGGTAAAATGCATAGACAACGCTGCTGCCCATTCTCTAGTAAGTCCCTTAGTCGCCTTGTCAAGTCATGTATTTGGATGTAAATAAAAGCTTGACATAATTTAATGGTCCAGATTTTTTTTTTGTCATATCTACTACTTAACTAGTGTCTGAAGCTGGTAAAGATAGCAACTAAAAACGAGTTGGCGAGTAACGAGTTAGACAACTGGTTTGCATATGTACCAAGCGTGAATCTCTCAGCGAGTATCCTGCCCGCCAAGCTCTTTGATGGCTCATGTCGCTGCGATAAACGAATAAAATTAATATATTTATACACCGTGACATTTTAGTCGTCTTACAAAGCTGGTCCACTCAATGTATCCGTCATAAAATACCTCTAGGCGCGATTTAACATTGTTACCAATAATTATGATAATAGGTACAAAGAAAAACAAATAATGTCTTAGAGTTATGAAACACCTTCCCTGTTAATAATGATTACGTATCAAACGGTAGAAGATATCTACCTACCTACCATTACATTCTATTATTAAGTTCACCTCCATAGGGTGTTTCAAACTACGTCATGCGGTTTAGTGAATGACATTTTCGTTTTTTTAATAATGCAAATGTTCAAAATTATTATTTTTTTAAATAAATTATTAGTAGCCATTGGATACATGAAGTGGGCTGCCGTTGTAAGACGACTAAAATGTCACGGTGTATATCTCTTTTAATTACACTGCACCGACATTCTTTTATACATTTTGTATCTAGAGCGAGAAAATCGTTAATAAGTTGTCGCTTCCTCGTCGGCTACGACGGCTACGGTACAGGTGTCTTAGTCCGACATTTTTTTGCTCGGTTGTAGTTTGAAATCAATGAAACTTATATCGTGAAAACAAGTTATGAACACTGCTTGCAAATCCCTCAAGATGAACGTCTCAACTTTATCCCGGATTTTCACATTCAGAAACATTATAGTGAAGTTTTATTTTCTTAATGTTGCTTAGAACGTAGAAATGTTCTATGTTATATAAGGTTTGTTTTCCGCACTTGGTTTCCTTTAGGTGGACGATAGTGTGAGGGCCATGGCGACCGTCTCGGTAGTTATTCCAACCAACCCACTTCAGAAGTTGATTATATCTCCTGACCTGTAAAAAAGTATGTGTGATATCTGGCTGCCACAAGGGTGTATGTTCTAGAACTTGAGTATCTATCAAATGTAGGTACTAGCCGAAATATTGTTCATGATCTAACAATTTGTATCGTTTATCGAAATCACTAAATATTTATCGACTTCCCCGAAATAAAACAATATTTACGACTACATCATACACTAAGCATTAAAGTAGACATACTTTTACGGCGTTTCCAAATCGGAACAGTTTGCCTAGTCCGAAGTAACATCGAAGAGACATTTTAATCCTATAAAGTCCGTAAAAGACCCGTAAAAATGAAATGGTCTCCCTGAGATTCTATTACAGCATCGAATATAAACGAAGCTACGTACAAACGTACATAATGCTGAGAGACGGCACCGTATAGGGACACGATGTTACGATTTTCCGAACAAAGATCAGAATTTTATAGTCCAGAATGTCTCCATGGAATATAGTTTTATCTTTTCAAGATATCTTTGAGTGGATAAGTCTGGGCTCTTTTTGTTAGGAAGTGAATCTTTATTGACTAAACTGTCTACTCGACTTTGTATGAACATAAGGCTTGCTGGTCGATTCACATGAATTTACTCGACCGAAATGGACAAATTACCACATTTTAAATAATGTGTTATTTTCTGTAGGCAATTGGTATGAATTAAATTTATTTGTGGGCGAATCGACAAATTATCCAGAAATATGTATCAGGCGATTAGCACGTTTCAATTGTATCTAATGAAGTTAAAAAAAGCGGCCAAGTGTGAGTCGGACTCGCCTATGAACGGTTCCGTAGCAGCAAGTAACGCGCGAATTATAATTATTATTTACTTAGGCACCTATAACAGATTTATTATTCGAAAATAATGATTCACGGTTTATGCATAAGGTTTATGTTTATGATTTTTTTTAAATTTATATTTGAGTTGATTGAATTAAAGGTAAATTGCGGTTTACGATTTATGACGTATTAAAAAAAAAACTACTTACTAGATCTTGTTCAAACCAATTTTCGGTGGAAGTTCACATAGTAATATACATCATATATTTTTTTAGTTTTATCATTCTCTTATTTTAGAAGTTACAGGGGGACAAACATTTTACCACTTTGGAAGTGTCTCTCGCGCAAACTATTCAGTTTAGAAAAAAAATATGTTAGAAACCTCAATATAATTTTTGAAGACCTATCCATAGATACCCCACACGTATGGGTTTGATGAAAAAAAATGAGTTTCAGTTCTATGTATGGGAAACTCCCAAAATTTATTGTTTTTTTTTCTATTTTTGTGTGAAAATCTTAATGCGGTTCACAGAATACCAACAATATCTACTTACCAAGGTTCAACAGCAAAGTTCTTATAGTTTCGGAAAAAACGGAAAACAGACAGACATGACGAATGCATAAGGGTTCTGTTTTTTGCCGTTTAGCTACGGAACCCTAAAAAGAAGTAATAATTGAAAAAAATGGAACTAATGTATTACTTTACATAAAATACAAAACGTGTTTATTGCCTAATACGTAATTCTGGATGTGTCGATTCATGCGACTCGCCGTAAAAAAATAATCAAACATTTCAGGCGAGTAAATAGCGACTAATAAGCCAAACTTATTATCATAGTCATCTCTCGATCAATGGTATTGTTTCAGAGTCTCCCACGTTTGGTTTTCCTAGGTAAACATACTTGTTCTGATAATGTTATTCAAAATAAACGTTCACAAAACTTTTAAAAGGAACAATAACAAAATTGGTAACGAAACCAAACATAAACGTATTTCAGAAAGTTGAACATCGTGAAGTTTTTCGCCGGCCGAATTCTCATAAGGGAATTAATATGAATGCTTTAATCTAATTCGAAGTCTTTAATATACGCAAGACTACTTACTAGTCGTAATATTCAGACTTTTTGGAGCAGTATTTAAAGTTTCAAAGACAAATTATGCTTTTTAGTATTGTTCAAACGGAAAAGTTCTCAAAGGAATCGATGTAGCTATTACGTAGCAGTATTTGAATTGTGGTCGGAGTGTATTTAAGTTAGTGCTTAGAATTTTCGAAGTTTGCTGCAATATTTGAACACGAATAATGAAAGTTGCAGCCAGTAAGTAGGTACTTTTTGGGAGATAAGCGGCTTTTCGGGATTAACCCAAATGTAATAAAGTCCGACCCCATAGGTTTATGGGATCGGAAACTTCTTTTTATGCGCCAATATCCCAAACTTTTCCGGTAAATATTTTCAAATCTCTTCGAACATTGCCCATTCATTATTTCTTTTTTTAACCCAGTAACGGCAACAAACAAATTTTTAGCAAAAAGAATGCATAAAACACTTTGCCATTGTCAAAAAAATGTGGCAACGCTCGGGTGTGAATACCGCGAATTGTCTCGTAAATACCTCGAATTGTATCGAGAATACAACGCGGTAGGATCCGCGGATTTAGTGTTATTTTTATGTCCAACCTTCTTCTATTTATTGCCTTCCATCAAATTCTTATGGCGTTATATCTACGACGTGGGCTGACGATGTTAAGGTTTGTTCGTGAAAATAATAAATTGTTGACGAAGCTGGGTCTTTAATGTAAAATACATTATAGTATAATATTATAACATACAGATATCATCTGCCTTCAAAGCAAAAGTGCAACAGGCTTCTTCTGGGGACGCTAGTTCCATCGTAGATCTCATCTATCACTCTCCATCTGGCGTGATCGCTGACGATCACGATGCTTACGCTGATCACGCTGCTGAATGGGTCACCATTCAACCACAAAAAAAACTATTCTAAGTTCATTCATCATTATTACCTTTACACTAACAAAACCATAAATTGCAGTAAAAAAAAACACAATTTATACGGTTTTAAAGGTTTACTAAGCACTGGTATTATTTATTGAGCAATTTTTGATGTCTAATTATCTCTTCTTTTTTTGGTTTTTATAAACTTGTAGGCGTACCTACAAGTTTACGTTGTGTGACGTATCACATATATATTTTAGTCATAATAAAGTAGATAATAATTATTTCAACAAAAATTACTTTCAACACACAAAGCTAACTCCCGCACATTATCTAAAAAGGCAGGCAACTGCCCTATTCCCCTTTCTTTACAGCCAAAACTCTCAAGTTACAGAAGACTGTTAAAACAATTTATTATAATCGAATTCGCGATTCAATTACATGGAGTACCTACCTACCTACTTTCCGATCACGAAAGGTTGAACTTTGCCAAATTACTGAAGTTAATCGATCATGGAACCTTCAGGACCATCTAAAATGGGAAAAGTGAAAAATTTTACAAAAGACTTTTCGCCTGAAAGACTTTTTTAATTCCTCTAAATACGGTTATTATGACGCTACGTCGCTACTGGCGATATTTCTACCGAAAACGGATAGTGAATTGCTAAAATTGCGAAGGCAAACTTTGATAAGGGTTTTGAAATGTAGTAGAGTATTAGGAGATCAATCCTTCTTTGGAAAGCGATGTAAGTCTTTAAGTTGATGTTGTCACTGAATGGGTCAAGTAAAGTTATTGCAGATTGGTGTTAGAAAGGAGTTCTCACTACAAACTTATAGTGTACGAAATTAAAGCTTGGGATTGAGCTGCTCGCTCTGTTAGACCTCGTGATAAAACCATAAAACTTTTCATTTTAATTACAATGGAAAATCATATTATATACCTTGGTTTTAGATTACGTTGTGAAATGACTACACATGTACTCTTTTACTTTCATTTTTTGTAAACATTTGGACAATGTGAGTTTTTTTTTTACTTTTATAGTTAGGTTAAATAATGGTCTGGTAATTTAAGTAGTTCGGCCTACCGAAATGTCCTTTCTTTAATATTGTTCGTCGAGTCGTTAAGCTCCTCAAGTTCTGAGTTGAGCTACACGATTACAGACAAATGCACTCACTGGACTGGTCCACTCAAATCTGATTGAGTGAAAGCATGCTTCTTACTTTAAAATACCATTTCAGGTACAAACCCACATAGTCGCCACAGGAACTGACCAAGTTTATGTCTGGACTTTAAAAGAAACTTTGACCCCTTTATCTCGTTATTTCTTCTCAGCTATAGCTAGATATAACATGTCCACTTTCTCTAGCTTACTTTTTGTTATATATATCCGCTAAAAGTGATACCGATATCCTATTTACAGTATAAACAATTTCATTTAATTCCAATACAGACACGAGTAATTGTAATATTTGGAAGGGACGCAGTGTAAAATCGATTGATCCGAACCCTTCCTCTCTACCAGACTGGCAAACGGTTTGGCATAGGGGAAGGGTTTGTCAGTGTAATTGCATTGATTGGATGTCTCTTAATTATTAAAATCCGTCAAACAAAGAGTTCTGAAAGGTGAATGTAGATTTGTAGACGATTTTATTTTCTCTATTTTCATTCTTCTAAGTACCTGGTACCTATTGAAAAGCCAATTATTTTTAAAAGAGTAACCGTGGAGTTTCTTGCCAGCTCTTCTCCATAGGAAGTGACAAATTGGAACCGTGCACCTAGCTTCTGACGTTTCATAAGTGTCCATGCAGGTTTATGTGAAATAAAATATTTTGATTTTGTCCCATATTCATACAAAAAACATACCTACTAAAAGTTTTATTGGCAAAAAGGAAAAGGAGACGATTCACAGACAGTAATCCTACTTTCCTATTCCTACTTCCTACTCTCTCTCTCTCTCTTCTTCAAGCGTTGGCCACCCAATGTTGAGTGTAATTCTCTTCCAAATCTCTCCACTTTTGGCGGTTTTTTGTCTTGGCTACCCAGTTTCTTCCGGCCACCTTAATGAGATCGTCCGTCCACCTAGTCGGCTGTCTTCCTACTTCCTACTATAATATTATAAATATGAAAGTTTGTATGTTTGTATGTTTGTATGTTTGGATGTTTGGATGTTTGGATGTTTGGATGTTTGGATGTTTATTACTCAATCACGCAACAACTGTTGAACGGATTTGTATGAAATTTGACTAACAAATAGATTCAAATTCAAATGTTAATTGCTCAACACAGTACATAATCATACATTTCTAGATGTTAAGTGAATGCGCAGTCAACTGTGTTGCACCAATTCAGGCATGCAATTTTTTTTAAACGTTGCCCCAAACTAGAAATGACTCCTGTATTTTAGGTGCGTTTATAAAAAAATTAACTCACATACACAAACATCCAGACCCGGAACAACTACTTGCAGGTCATACAAATATTTGTTCCGTGCAGGAATCGAATTAAAGAAAAATATTAAAATTATACCATTTCATAAATTCACATTAATACGTTAAACAATTTCATTAACTCAAAATATTACCATATACAATGTCATAAATTCAAATCAATAAGTATGTAATGTCAGAATATATAGTGTCACAATAAATAAGTAATGTTTATAAGAGTCAACACATAATTGGCAATACACATAGGATTATTTTAATCCCGATAGTACTTTCCAGTGGGATAATTTTCGACCTAAACGCGGGCGAAGCCGCTAGCAAAAGCTAATCTTACATTAATCACAATTAAGTTGTACATCACAATTTTTTTTTTAAACTTTGCCCCACACTAGGAATTTCTCCTGTATTGCGGTTGCTTTTACAAACATTTGAAATTCAAATACACAAACAGCCAGACCTGGAACAACTACTTGTAGGTCATACAAATATTTGTTCCGCGCTTAACCACTGCGCCAACCATGCCGACAACCGTGTTTGACCGCTGACCCCCAAACTAAGCAGGGCTTGTATCTCGTAAAATATCGGAATCCTATACGTATAAGTGTCTTGAATCGTCTCTCTCGACCTTAGGAGTTAGTTTTGACGAAAACTCGTTTTTAAACCAAGTAATGCAACATCAAAGTAGCGATATAAAACTATACAGATAATTAAAACCTTGTTGGTGAGTTTCTTCCATACAGGGATTTGGGCGAGCCCTGCCGAAGATAAGGCAAGCTTAGTTTATAAGCCCACAGGGAACCCAAACTACTGGACCATGGAGCTAACTGACGCTATTTTACTTTATCCTCTTTTCTAGTAACGAAGCGCCTCGCGCACTTACCCGAGAAAAATATTTCGAAAATTGGATAGGGTTGCTGGGAAAATATAAACAGATGAAATGTATATTAGCTTCCGCACTATAAGGCTCTTTCGGGTTGAGGAATAACAATGTGAAATCTTGCCTTTGGGTCTGAGTCAGGCAAAATAAAAATGTTCTTAAAAAAAAAATTACGTAACACGCTACAGTTCAATTAAAAATGTTTAGCCTACACGTACGTGTGGAAACAGGAGAAAGCATTTTCAATGTTTTACGTGAGTAGGTTTCTCTCATTTACCTACAAAGACAACACTGGGAAAGACTTACATTTGACGCAATTTACGTTCACACAACACATAGATGCCATATGGATATTTTATTAAGATTAAGGAATGGTAAGATTAAGGTTTTTATTCATCTATTTATTTATTATTCTTTTAAGGGGGGAGGGGCTTGTGGCTAAGCAACAATAGCTGCACGGGTCGATCGATCAGGTTAAGCTACGCTTGCCGCGGTTGTTTCGTGGATGGGTGACCATCTTTACATACCAATACCCCTCCGTGCCTCGGAAAGCACGTTAAACCGTTGGTCCCGGCTGTCATTTGTGGATCTTTGACAGTCGTTACGGGTCGTCAGAAGTCCGAAAGTCTGACAAACAGTCTTACCAAGGGGTATCGTGTTACCTAGTAACTGGGTTGTGGAGGTCAGATAGGCAGTCGCTCCATGTAAAATACTGGTATTCAGCTGCGTCCGGTTAGACTGGAAGCCGACCCCAACATAGTTGGGAAAAAGCTAGGCAGATGATGATTTATTATTCTTTTATACATTGTGAAATTGAGAACGCTGTTGGCCTTGTGTACTGTAGCTTTGTAGACAATTTTCTGTTTTATTAAGTACCTGGTACTTGTTGACAAGCCCACACTGTCCTTCCATACATATTAACACTGTAATTTGAAAACATTGTAAAAGCCAATAGATTTCTAAAAGAGTAAATTTGGACTTTCTTACCGACTCTTCTCCATAGGAAACGACCAATTGAAACCGTGCACCTAGCTTCTGTCGTTTTATAAGTGCCCATGCAGGTTTATGTGAAATAAATATTATGATGCTTTGCGTAATATTCTGTTGTGATAAGAATGAAAAAACATTTTTATTTTCTTCTTTTATAAATTGGTCCCTAATCCCAACTCATCTACAGATTAGAAATTGTTCCAAACTTAAATGTTGTTCCAACTGCAGCGTTACGAGAAGTGAATAACCCGAGTTTTTATAAAGTTGAGCCAAAGTTATGTCTCTGGGGTCTTAACTAGGAAGTTCTGGCGGGGGAAGTTGTAATCTTAAGTCGATAACAAGTGACAGTGCAGGAACTTGGCGAACGTACTGATACGCAAGGAGCATTGACGGGGGGATTGTAACTTGAGTAAGTGAGCAAGTTACAAGACTTGGAAACCCCCTGGTTGTAAGTTCATGATTAATGAACAGTTACTAAAGATTGTTATAAGATACAATACGCTGTAGCAAAGTAATAACAGTCACACGGGTCTAACGATCTTGCCCGGTTGGTCCGTGGATGGGTGATTCCCACATACGAAAGACTGCCCCGTGCCCCGGTAAGCACGATAAGCCGTTGGTCTCGGCTTTCATTCGTGGATCTTTGATACACGTTACGGATTGTCAGAAGCCCTGAAAGTCTGACAACCAGTCTTACCATAGGGTATCATCGATACGCTATACGATACCGTATAATATCCATACGATATCGATACACGATACCGTATCGTGTTACCCAGTAACTGGGTTGTGGAGGTCAGATAGGCAGTCACTCGGTTAAAGAGATTGTTTTTAGATGCATCCGTTTAAAAGCCGACCCCAACATAGTGAGATATGGGTTTCGTTCCCTCCCCGTGCTCGTCCTCGGGGACTTCAATGCCAAGAACTTGGCTTGGGGTTCCCGGTTGACGGATGTGCGGGGTAGGATGGTGGAGGACTGGGCTCTAGAGGTGGGCCTGGTCGTCCTAAACCGGGGTTCTGTCGCCACGTGTGTGCGGATGCGGGGTGAGTCGGTGGTGGACATTTCGTTCGCCAGCCCCGCTCTGTCACCGCGTGTCGTCGACTGGCGCGTCATGGAGGGGGTGGAGACGTATTCCGACCACCGGTATATCCGGTTTGACGTCTCCGCCCAGGCCTCGAGCGCGCCGGTCCAACAGGCCCCGTGTGGTCCGCGGTGGGCGCTGAAGCGGCTGGACCGGGAGCTCCTCCTGGAAGCCTCGATCGTGCAGGCCTGGGTGTCACCACCGGACAAGCCTGCCGACATCAACGACGAGGTGGAGTGGTTCCGGGAGGCCATGTCCGAGGTATGCGACGTGGCAATGCCCCGGGTCCAGCCAGGACGTGCTTCACGCCAGGTGTACTGGTGGTCGCCGGAGCTCACAGCTCTGCGCGAGGCGTGCGTTGCTGCGCGGCATCGGTACACCAGGCACCGCAGGCTCCGTATCCGCCCTCCGGATACGGAAGCCATTCAGGCGGAGCTATACGAGGGGTACAGAGTGGCGAAGACCGCCCTCCGAGCGGAGATCCTGCGGGCCAGGTCACTGGCCCGCGAGGAGTCGCTGGAGACTCTGAACAGAGACCCGTGGGGACGCCCCTACAAAACGGTGCGGGAGAAAATCCGCCCGTGGGCTCCCCCGCTGACCCAGAGTCTCCGGCCTCAGCTCGTGCAGGACGTGGTGAGCGCTCTGTTTCCCTCGTGAGGGGAGCATGCTCCCCCGCCCATGGCTCCGCCACCTGCGGTGCCCGACGCGGACCACACCGACGACGACGACGATGCTTCAGAGGTGACCGAGGTAGAATTGAGAGTGGCGGTACGTAGGCTGAATGCCAAGAATACCGCCCCAGGACCCGACGGCTTGCCTGGAAAAGCCTGGGTCCTGGCCTTGGAGGCTCCCGGGCCTCGACTAAGAGGGCTCCTAAGCGCATGCTTGGAGGAGGGCCAGTTCCCACGTCACTGGAAGACGGGGAAACTGGTCTTCATCAAGAAGCAGGGGCGCCCCGCGGACTCTCCGTCCGCTTACCGGCCCATCGTGCTGCTCGACGAGGTGGGCAAGCTCTTTGAAAGAGTCATTGCAGACCGCCTCGTCGGGCGGCTGGTGCGGGTGGGGCCGGACTTGGCGGAGAGCCAGTTCGGTTTCCGCAGGGGGCGCTCCACGGTGGACGCCATCATGCGCGTGCGAGCCCTCACGACGGGGGATGCTGTAGCCCGGGGTGGGGTCGTCTTGGCGGTGTCTCTGGACATCGCCAATGCCTTCAACACCCTGCCCTGGAGTTGCATAAGGGAGGCACTCCAGTATCACCGGATGCCGACCTACCTCTGTCGTGTGGTCGAGGCCTACTTGACGGACAGGGCCGTCATCTACCCCGGTCACCTAGGAGAGTGGAACCAGCGAGAGATGTCGTGCGGTGTCCCACAGGGATCGGTCCTGGGGCCGCATCTGTGGGACATCGGATACGACTGGGTGCTGCGCGCCGACCTCCCTAGCGGCGTCAGCGTAGTTTGCTACGCTGACGACACGCTGGTCCTGGCGCAAGGGAGGTCGTACCAGGCGGCGGCCGACTTAGGGACACATGGGGTTGCGACAATCGTAGATAGGATCCGGCAACTGGGACTCGAGGTGGCCTTGCACAAGTCCGAGGCCATGTGGTTTCACGGTCCTCGGAATGCGCCACTGACGGGTTCCCAGATAACGGTGGGAGGGGTTCACATCGGCGTCGAGTCGACGATGAAGTACCTAGGACTCGTCCTCGACAGCCGGTGGAACTTCGCGGAGCACTTCCGACGTTTGTCTCCCAGACTGGAGCGGGCCGGGGCTGCCTTGAAGCGGCTCCTGCCCAATCTAGGGGGGCCAAACGCCTCCTGCCGGAGGCTCTACGCGGGGGTCGTGCGGGCCATGGCCCTATACGGGGCGCCGGTGTGGGCGCCTACATTGAGGCGCCAACCAGCACGCCGGTTGAAGGCGGCCCATAGGGTCATGGCCATCCGGATGATCCGGGGATACCGCACGATCTCCGGTGAGGCGGCGGGCCTCCTTGCCGGATTACCGCCATGGGATCTGGAGGCAAACGTCCTCGCGCTCACTTGGGAGTGGCGCGAGGAGGCCAAACGCCGGGGCGTAACTCCGCTGCCGCGGGAAATCGCGGCACGGCGGACAGAGCTCCGGCAGGATCTCATGGCGACGTGGAAAGTGCGATTGTCGCAACCCAGTGCTGGGCACGCCGCGATTGCGGCGGTAAGTCCCCTCTTTGAGGAGTGGCTTGAGAGGCGGCATGGCGTCCTCACCTTCCGCCTGACACAGGTCCTCACCGGACATGGCTGTTTCGGGAGGTTCCTGTTTCGGATAGGGCGGGAGGAAACGCCCGGGTGTTTCCATTGCGAAGATCGCCCAGAGGACACGGTGGAGCATACGGTGCAGGTCTGCCCAGCTTGGGCGGAGCAACGCCGTGTCCTCGTGGAGGTGATCGGCGGCGGCGATCTCTCGCGTCCGACCCTGGTCCAGGCCATAGTACGGAGCGAGAGGGCATGGCTGGCAGTCGCCTCCTTCAGCGAAGCAGTTATGCTCGCAAAGAGGGAGGCGGCGCACGTGAGGGAGATGCAGTACATGCATCACAGCCGTGGCCTTCGCAGGAGACGCCCTGGGCGTCGGGAATCCCAGGCTGATTCCCGGCCACCGTAGGCACGGGCTTGCGGACGGCGAGTAATGGGTAGCTCGCTGTCCGGTAAGGACCAAGCCCGGGTCGACGGCGCGTTGTGTTCCACGCGCGCCTCAAAGAGATGTCAGCAGCAACAGATGGGGCCCGCAAGGGCCGATGCCTGCCGGGGGTGCGGGTTGTTCGAAAGAGATACCGCCGCCCCTGGCACACAGGCAACTGAGGGAACACGGGTGGGTTTTAGTCAGTAAAAGTCTGACACGCCCTCCCGCTCCACCCAGAGCGGGAGAAGTTATTTGATGATTTCCCACCCAGAAAAAAAAACATAGTGAGATATGGATAGGCAGATAATGATGACGCTGTAGTGTAGTTACTTAAGTAGATACCTAGGAAAGATAAGAAAAAAGTGACGAGTAGGTACGATTTTTACGAAAAAAGACGCTTCAGTAAAATGACAGATGAATTATATAACAAATGGTATCATAGCATTAACAGACACAGTTGGCCTCGAAATCCATTGTATTCCCAATTGTATTTATCGAGTTCTATCTGTATTTTCGATAATCCTCGGCACTAAATATTATAGAGGTGTTTGAGAACGATAAATAACGTAACACAAACAAATAACAGATATAAATTACAATAACATGGCAAGTTGGGACAGAATAATTTATGACAACAATAAATTAATTAAACCCAACTATGTTAACTTTGTAATAAAAACTTTGCCAGATTAATAATCCTGCAAAATTCGAGAACAATGGATTTTTATTGCATTTTTTTAACAAAAATGACGTTTTTTTTTTGCAAACAAATTATTTTTCGCATTGATCAAAACCAATTATATGTCACATCGGAATAGAAACGTTACAAATTGAATATTTTTGTCGGAATTGTAATTTTTCCCATACCATTCAATCCATCATCTGTCCTACCCAGATTGTGTAACAAAACGCGGTCGAAAATATTACTTTGCTCCACTTTCTGTAACAAGAACTAAGTAAAAGATAAGATTTAGGGTTTAAATAAAGTGATAAAATGGTAAAATGTATTACTGTTAAGGAAACTTTATTTGTAAGGTACTTTACAAGTAAAGTTTCAAAAAAGAAAACCTTTAATTTTTTTGTTCATTTCGACTCCATTCCTTACCTTTTAGGTGATGTTCAAATATGTATATTGTGTAAAACAAGCGTTAAACAAAAGCTGATAATAGTGATTATGACAATAATCCGAATTTACTACAGCAGGAATATTAATGAAATCAAGACAATGAAAAAAGTATTGATAGATCAGATTGCTCTAATGTTATTGTCCAAAATATCTGTAAAAGTATTTCAAATTATGGAAACAAGAAAACAACAGATAAAACAATTTAGATATCCAGCTCTACGTTCCCTCACGATTTAATTTATTTCCCTTTTTTCCTCCCCTGTTTAAGGTAGGTATCGGTGGGTGTATGCCGCCTATAGAGGTTTTTTCGATGAAGATAAGAGCAAACGATTATACCCGCTTTGCATAAATAAATAATTTTCTGCTAGCTAAATAAAACAGTCTTATTGCATGATACGATCGCAGTTTAAATTTGTACGTGATGCTCAGTTCTACGGGTTAAATATGCAAGATACAAAACAAATTGTGTGAGTATTTAATATCAAATGTATGGTGAAAAATATTTTTTTTTAATGAATTCATGATATTGTAACGCCAGTGATTACTACAACCGTAACTTGCTATATGATTTCGCGCTCAAATCTACACTGCCAAAGCTATAAAGCTTTCTCTTGATAGATTAGATATAACAGTCGCACGGTTTGATTGATCAGGTTAAGCTACGCTTGCTATGTTTGTCCGTGGATGGGTAACCATCTTTACATACCAAGACCCGTCCATACCTCGGGAAGCACGCTAAGCCCGATTTTCATTTTTGGCAGTCGTTACGGGTCGTCAGAAACCCGAAAGTCGAACAACCAGTCTTACCAAAGTGATCGTATTACTCGATAACTGGGTTGTGGAGGTCAGATGGTAGTGTAGGTAGTGTTCAGCTTCATTCGGTTAGACTGGAAGCTGACCTAAACATAGTTGAGAACGAGCTAGGCAGATGTTGGTGACTGCCCAAGTAAGGATTCTAATAAAATATGTATATTTATCCTTCTGGAATTTCTCGGTAACAATCCGGAGTCAGAATTTGTGCCCGGTAATAGAGGCTCAGTGCCAGTGGCATATAGGTACCAGTGTTGGCTCAGTGGGTACTGACGCGACTTACGAGATGTAAGTTGCAGGTTCGAACCCAGACAAGCGCTTTACTTTGTGTAAATTATTTCATCACCACTGCTCTCAAAACGGTGAAGGAAAACATCGTGAGGAAACCGGCATTTCCTAGAACCAAAAATTCGAAGACATGTGACATCTACCAACCTGCACTGGGCTCGCGTGGTGGATTACGGCCCACTCCCTCTCACAGAGAGGAGGCCTGTGCCCCAGCATTGGGAACGTTAAAAGCTGATTATGATGAATATAGGCTCGCCCCGTATTGCATGGGACTGGAGAAATTAGGGTGCAGTATACCTATACTTTATTGTCAGTCACCCCTTGTTTTTCCGAAGGTTTGATGTGGAGGTGTAGGTACACCTCCACATCAAACCTTGTAATGTTGTCAATGTTACCTATCCTTTTACAGCAATAAAATATACGCATTTTCTTCTGACTTAACGTAATTCACAAACTGAACTTACTAATAACACAAAATTCTACTCTCCATAAATCGTGGCTGCGTCATTAAACACGCGTTTAGGTACTCCCACTCCGAAGCTACTTAGAAACATTAGCATACTGACACGATAACATCCCAAACCTGTTTTACCAAGAAACTTCTGGAACCTTTTCTGTGTTACTGACTAAATAAACAAACAAACAGAGTTACTTTCAAAATAATGCTGAGTTTTCCTAGGTTTCTATTAGCATAATGTATTTATAAAGTGTGACAGACCATCATTTTCGTTACCTCTATCTAGATTCTATAGTATCGTAAAACTTTTTGAGACGAACTTTTAAAGTGCCATAAAATTTCGGTCCGTCCCAGTAGTCCCATTGACCCAGTCCCATGATGGGACAAGTGAGATAATATGTCCCACTAGTCCCATGGGACAACTGATACTAACATATTTTTTTAAATTATGTCCCATTAGTCCCATGGGACAAGTGATACTGTTATATTTTTTAAATTATGTCCCATTAGTTCCATAGGACAAGTGATACTGTTATATTTTTAAAATTATGTCCCATTAGTTCCATAGGACAGCGACCGGTGAATCAGCCAGCAGGGTAGGTACACCAGGTGCATGTGAAAATGACAATTTGACTTCACACTGCAAGAACCGATGAATGAAGGAGAAAGGTAGGGTTTAATAAACACTAAATGTGTATTTAAGTTTTAATTTTCTTATGTACTATTTAAAATTAAAATAAAAACAATTTTCAGGCAAAAATAAACAAAAGCTGTTTTCAATTTTTAGTTTAAAAATAAATCTTTTTAGATAAAATTAACGCAATTTTTCCTAAAAAATACTGAGATGTCGCCAGTTATGAGTTCCATCTGAATATTTTGTATCAAAATATCGTTATCAATATTTTTAGTTTTACGTTTAGGCGATGAAGTTACTTCGTCATTTCGTACTGTAGCATCGTCTATTAATAAAGGAAAAATTAAAAATTTATATATAATGCTTAGGATCATTCTAGTGTCTGTCCGTAAGTCAGTCACAGCCAGTTATCTCCAAATCGTTTAAATTTTATATGAATTTCTTTGACCATAAGACGATTGACCAATAAATGAATTTTGAATATGGGAGTCACTTTTTATGTAGTGGTTGAACAACAGTTTGTAAGTTTCTAGTTGTATTGTTAAGCGGGAAGGTACCTACAGTAGGCCACACTAACTGTGCCTTCCCGCTTATAAAATAAAAATAAATAAATAAACATTTAATTACATATATAAGCTGGCCTCGCATTTTATTGAAACAGCGAGAACGGTGTCAAACCTTGATAAATGATAAATGATAAATCATTTTATTTCTGTAAGTAGGTTTGTACAAACACTTTTACATGTTATTTTTTTTTAAACTAGATGAGGTCGGCGTTTCCTATGTGACTACTCTGAGAAAAAATGCCGAAACAAACTCAGAGGTCACAGTCTCTTTTGAAGTCCAGAACCTTGGTCAGATCATGTGAAGACCATGTGGATCGGTGTCTGAAATGGTCTTTTGGTTGAACGCTCCCAGCGTCGGCCTTTTGTCGGATAGTGTAAAAACGCTATCCTACTAAAGGTCAAAGTGGTACCACCGACGTTCAGTTTACTGTCCATTTTTATTCACTTATTTATTGAAACGCAAAAGCCACTTTTGATTCACAGTCACACTGCCCCGGGGTCCGTCCGCGGGGGCGTAAAAATAATTTATTCAATGGTTGATTAGCCGGGATTTCAGAGTCAGAAAATAGCTAATTTACTGAAGGTAGCAGACAAAACTGACTGGAATACTTAATAGAGACAAAGGTCAGTAATGTACTCAGCTTAATCCTGAACTAAATTGTAATTAGTCTTTCTTTTTCACCTCGTGTCTGGATTCATTGAGAATGAATCCGCACTGATTGGTAGTTTACTTTCAGTTAGTTATTTCGTGATCCTGGTGGTATGGGTATTTTATTCGCGTCGCCATAAATACATGAAAAAATACATGTTTCATGGGACTTTTGACGAATGTGTTAGGCTCATTGATCAAAGTGGGTGAGTAGATGCGTTAGCTTGAACCAATTTATATCATCTAATGTAGTTACAAATTCCGTCATTTAACATTAATCGATGAGGATCCCATTTTCCTACTTTTGTGTAAACTAGGTTTTTGCCCACGGCTTCACCCGCGTCGAAGCTAGATAACATCGCACGGGAACTCCAAAAGAAATCCAGGTTATAAACCAGGTATCTGTTTGCCAAATTTCTTCTAAATCCTTTGCATCCGTTAAACGTTAAATATGGCGTTGCTGCAGTTCAACAGATCTTTTTGAGAGCAATAATTCTGTAATATTTTATATTCATATAACTCTATTGTTTTACGCAGCGCAAAGCTTCCAATCGGCATGATTTTTTCCGACATCTTCGACAATCGTTGTCGTATTTCAGCCAATTTACACGACACCCTAATGAATTATACATCTAAAACGTCTTTAGGAAGCACTCCGTCCATTAGTAAAAATCGAACGATTAGATGTTTATAAAAAAACATTGAAACACTCACTCGATGCATCTTTTCCCGCATCCTTATAAACTCATTCACAATTAAATGACACACGGTTTGCTGCAGATAAACGTGATCCAATAAAAATTCAGCGGAGTCATAACGAGTTTTACTGCACCGAGACAACGCAATCGCTTTCGTTAAAAAATTGACTTTTTATGTTGGGACGTGTTGCTGAAAGGTACGTAGGTACTCTTACCCTTAATGGCCGCGGGAAATTACCTATTTCACGCTCGGATGGACGGCGTATTACTCACGTATACAATAAACATTATTCAGTAAAACAACAATGTTCTCTACAACCAATTAGCTGGTAGACACCCACTCAAGATTGCTAGGTGCTGTGTTACGACTAAAGTAGCTGGACTGTGATAACCTTTTTGTTAGGTATCAATAAGGTTTGTTTTCGTAGTTCAAACGCCCTGAACTTTGAGGTTAGTAATTAAACTTACTAAATAGAGTGATTTATTTAAACATGATGGTCAACGCCATAGAAGGGGCTTATAAGTAATAACAGCCGCAAGGGTTGATTAATCAGGTTAAGCTACGCTTGCCGCGGATGGTCCAGGATGGGTGACCATCTTTACATACTAAGACTTTTTCGCACAACTGTCCGTTCGCGCAAGTGGATTCGTGCAAGTGTTCTTCCCGCAACTGTCGTTCACGCAAGTGTCTTTCGCGAATATATCCGTTCGCGCAAAAGTCCAGTCGCGCAAAAGTCCATACGCGGAAATGTCTTTTCGCGGATATGGGTTGGCGCGAATGTCTTTCGCGAAAGTGTCCCAGATCCCGCTAATTGAATTAAGTTTAAACAAACAGAAGGATATAAAGGAATTCGTTTTGAAGAAACGAATTGATCCTTATTACGCGATATTGTAAGTCTTTTGAATAGTTATAATTTGTATTATTTTGTTTAAATTTGAAATACGTCTACTAGAGTACATCGGAGGTAATTTAAAGCTATTTGTTATTTCAATGGTAGGCTATTGAAATAACAAATAGCAATATAAATATATATACATATATATATATATATAATAGCCCTCTGTACCTCGGAAAGCACGTTAAGCCATTACTCCCGGCTGTCATTCGTAGACCTTTGACAGTCGGTACGGGTAGTCACAAACCCGAAGGTCTGGCAACCAATCTTACCAAAGAGTATTACCCAATAAGTGGGGAAAACATTGTTGGGAAAAAGGCTAGGCTAGATGTTGATGAGGCCAGAGCCATAGGTATTAAATTTATTAATCATGACATTGTTAAGCAACTCAACACTGACGATGACAACAGTAACTGACCTCGCAGCAGACGTGTCCCAATCGCAAGTAATCATTAGTTAATAATTCATAAACTTTAATGAAGCAATGTAAGTGCGGCATTTCTAAGCTAAAGCTCTCTCTCTCTTTCTCTCTTTGGTAAATAGTCGTCACCTACCTCAAACTGTAAATTCAAGTACGTAATTTGGCATTACATAAGCCTTTAATCAACATTAGGTTAAGTAACACATCGTATTAAATAGCATTCTCTGAGGCTTTACGCGGAGAAACCAATTCAAATATTCATGAAGATGTACTGAGCTATCATTTAAACATGAATTATAATAGCAGGAAGGTCCTTTATGAATTATAAATGTAGCCCTACATCATTGTTTCACACGGAAATACAATAATAGTAAAATATTTTAACTACTCTCATATCGTAAAATTCGAATAATAAACTTCAAAACGTATTACATACTTTTTAAACCCAATATCAAAATTTTAAAATACAAGCTTATTATAATTTTCAGAGCAGTGTTGGCTCAGTAGTAATCTCATCTCGTAATTCACGTCAGTTAACTGACGTGACTTACGAGATGTAGGTCGTAGGTTCGAACCCAAAGCGCTTGCTATACTTTGTGTATATTATTTCATCACCACTGCTCTCAGAACGGTGAAGGAAAACATCGTGACGAAACCGGCATGTCCCAGACCCAAAAATTCGAAGACATGTGACATCTACCAACACGCACAGAGCCCGCGTGGCCAGCCCACTCCCTCTCACAGAGAGGAGGTCTGTGTCCCAACAGTGGCAACGTTATATTTTTAATAAAACATTTCGTTACTCAATACGATACAGGGCAAGTCCAAGACGTTAATATCACGAAGGAGTTTCCATCATTAATTATTTTTTCCAATGGAACGCATATGCAGGGGCGTTATTTTTATAGGAAAACAAAACTATTTCTTACTCTTTTTAAGTTTGATCTTTAATTTTGTAGGTTCAATCCCAATGTATGAGAGTAGATAAAGTATTGTATGAAACTGCACATAACTGGGTATTAAAACACTCGTACACTCACACTAAACCCACTAAGCCCCTCATTATGCAACAGTTTCATAAACTACCATTAAGGAATCAAATATAAAATAATGTAAAAAGAAATTTAAAAATCTAAAAACCAAACTAAAAAAGCAGAAAATAATTTTTAAAAGGCGTGGTGTGCTTTTTGAGGAATTTTTTATAATCAATTAATATAAGGCACCCCACGCTTTTTAAAATTTATTTTCTGCTTTTATGTTTGGTTTTTAAAGCGTGTTTTTTACATTTTTTAATCTATTTTTAAATTATTTTTTAGTTCTGCTAACTACAAAAGCGTGATTTTTCAGTTTTTATTCATTAACATTTTTTTTTACATTGTGGAACAAATTTATAAAATTATTTAATTGTCATCGGTCCTCGATAAGCCTACAAAGTTTAAATGAAATCTGACTGTCTGAAGTGGGTCAAAATCAAGTCCAAAGGAGTCGGTTACAAATAAATATCCTTACAAACATACAGCAGGCTTAGCATGACGCTTTCTATTTCTACGAAAATTAGACAGTGCTTTTTCAATACAAAGTGACATTTCGTTTCTCCATTTTTGACATCGCACCGTAGATATCCTTCTACACTTTTGTCTTTCGTTTCTGACGATCTTTATATGTGTAGACTATTTCAGAAGACTATTTCTTCCCAAACTGTCAAAATCACACTGACAACAAACTTTCTACTCGACGGCCACAAAGTATATACGACTATCTACAGAATCACGATTCGTTTAGAACACATAACTGTGATAATTAATAGAAAAACATCTTCTCCTATTGTACATCATTTAGTTAATAGCCATGTCTATTCTTCTGTCTACTTATCGGTGCTCATGCTAAGCCTGCTGGTGAAGCTAATAAAAGCTAAAAACTGCTATTTTATACAAATGTAGGCACAAAACACTACCCATCCTATAAAAGTACACGAAGTAGTTGTTTTCTTTCTGGTTATTTCAGTGGGTTACAAATAGACCTATACATATACCTCAACGTGATGAGTCCTATAATCCATTAAAATATTTCACATCACTATTGTTGAGCTCCTTAAGTTTTTAGTTCTCACGCTTACCGAAACATGGTTGCACTGACCGGTCAAATCCACTCAATCTGTGTGGTGTTTTCCTCTAAAGACCATTTCAGACATAAATCTACATCGTTATCACATGACCTGACCAAGATTGTGTTTGAACTTTAAAAGAAACTGTGACCTCTGAATTTGTATTGGCATTTCTCCTCAAAGTAATCAGATAGGAAACGCCGACCTCATCTAGTTTTTAAATATGATTGACGTGACCCCTCCCTCACCTCCTACCTCACGATTGACATGTAAAAGTGTTTGTACTAACCTACTCACAAAAATAAAATATATTTATCATTATTATACGTACGTATGGCACCATACCTCCTAATAATTCTACTTGTAGTCTTTACAAAAACACTCAAAGCCAAAACTACTCATTAAAACCACTGTAACGACAGTTCATTATGTACTCAATAAAAGCTGTCATCATACTGTCAAGTGCGACATATCATACATACACAGGGTGGCAGGGACATCGATGCGTAAACTGTTACAATGGATTTAGTACATGATTTTGAACACCGCTGCGTTGACATAATCACCTTCTGGGAGGACGTCGGCTGGTTGGAATAACCACCGACGGTCGCCATGCCCCACGCACAATGGACCACCTGAAGGACCAAGTGCGGAAACCAAACCCTCATAACCCCCTGAGTTGACATTTTTCCTCGATTATTAAAAAAATAACTGTTTCATACATTTTGCCTGCGTAGATATTGCACTTGTCCATTAAACAGCAGATATATTTTTTTCATCGAAAAATTTCTATACCTAAGTTTCTAGAAGCTTAGCTAATTCATGGTTACAGTTTGCACGTCGATGTCCCTGCCACCCTGTATATGTCAACGTTACCTTTCATTACCTCAAAAAAACAAAATGTATTTACCTTCACGGAAAATTATAGCCCATATCGAGCGGTGTCCTGTCTCCGTGTGATTACTGAGTCGGAATGTTAGAGGATAATTTGTATGTCAGGTAGACTATATTACGTTGACACGTTGTTGTATACAAGCACATAATCGTTATTCGGTACTTCAAAAGAAAATCATGACCGCTCTTTCTATTTTTAATTATTCTTATTCTACGAGTAGCTCTAAGTTTTCTTTAATAACGACTTAAAACTATTGTTTCTTAGAATTTATAGTTTTTTTTTTCTTAACGAATTGTTATATTTTAGAGTGTTTTGTCCATCATAATGTTTTTCCAAATTCGTGAAATTATTCACAAACAATAAACTAAACTAAGTCAGTAAACATGCATCACTACACACTCTCTCTATCTCTCAAGCATTATTTTCAATTTTAATGACGAGCCCGTAACACAAAGTTACTACCTACACTATTCGCGAACCAAGAACCGTCCTAAATAGCTACGGAAAAAAAACACTGAAACGAAAATAATATATTTGCCTTCGTCAGGCACAAAAATATAATTATCTGCTTTGCCATTGACAACCACAACTGCAGAAATTCTCAACGCGCATTTAATTAACTTGTGAAGTAAATTCAAACGAGATAGTTCAAAGTTAAATATCATTTTATTATTTAAAAAGTCAACAGCGTTAACTACGAAAAGGTTAAAAAGGCAACCGTAAGAGCTCATAATAAATTATCATCATACTATTTAAATTCATACTGCATTCGGATTTCAGTTTTTCATGCTGGCAACCGCTACATTTAATCTTACCACTCTTAACTGAATAAACATTGTTTGCGTCTATTAATCATTCACTTTGCTCGGTTCTTGTAAATCCAATTTGAATGTATTAATCAGTGTTAATGAATACTCCGTCCGGTGCTCTATAACAAACCGCAGAATGATATTTGATAAACCATTCCCACCATTCCACCATTCCACCAATCGGGCTTATAATTCAAAAACGAATGAGATTCAGTTTGGAAATTACTTAGTTTATAAGCTGGCAACATTTTTAATTATGTTCAATTGCTATGACTTTTTATAGCGCACTTGAGTTTCCACACCGATCAATCATCATAATCCTACCACTTTACTTTGACACATCTCTAGGAATGTAACGCAAACTACCTATCCAAATACTTGGAATTTTTCATACAGAAAAACGAACAAAATGAAGATACCTTTTCTGAGTCCTTATTTAACTTTCATTATTTACTTTATACATTCAGGCAAAATTGAACCGAACCTAATATTATATTTTACATACGTTGCCTTACTAAACAGTTCTTACGAACCGTTGCTACGCAACCTCTCCAATGGCTCTCACATCGAATATCAAAAAGATCTAATGGAGAAAATGGACACCCATCATACGAGATCATTAGTCCGCCCGTATGTTCAATAGACCGTGAATTTTTGGTCGACGAAACAGGGAGCATCAGCTTCTCTCCTGCCAGATTACGTAGTGACGTGCCCATCGAATAAATTATCCCTTTGCAGCCGCGCTTTCTTTGTTCTCCAGGTTATTAAGCTGGCTATGTGTGCGGCATTATAAAGTTTTAACGACATGGAGGAAGAGACAACGGTTGTAGCTGTTAAGACTACTGTGACGAGGATCGTAAGTCAATTGCATTAGGATTAAGCTGCAATTTAAAGGCAATAAAGTAAGGTTTGTGTCGTATTTTGCGGAAAAAGTCAGGTGATGTTATGGCTAATGTAAGAATCTTACAGAATTTTGTATCAGGAAATGCGCTACGCATATTCGTTTGCACTTTTGTAACATTCAATATTGGGTGAATCTGTTATAAAAGGTCAAAACGTTACGAAGAAAATCTTGAATATTTAGGCCCATTTCTTTACAAAATCTCTGCCCTAAAGCCATTTCAAAGTTACACCTTTAAACAAGACAAATAGCGCTTCTTGTCAAATGCGCAGGAAGCGAATGTGTCACACACAGAGGCAGCCGAGCGGCCGCCGGATACTGTTGGAAACTTTCATAGCAGACCAGTTCCTAATTCCGACATTATAACTGTTCATTCAATAAACTCTACAATTTCCGAGCCATTCAAGTGTAAATTTTAATAGACTGTAGCGAATAATTTTAGTGAATGGGCGTCCTGAGAGTTACGGGGACAAAGAAATATATTAAGGCGCTCTGCGAGTTTTTTTAAATGGATTTTATGTTTTGTACAGAATTCAGGGGAAGATAAGTAATTTTTTGGCAATTAAACGAAGAATATTCTTCTCAGTTATGATAGAATTACACTGTTAATAGCTTAAAAAACCCAGATAATACCATAATAGGGTACAATCTCCGTGTAATAAAATAAAGTTTCGGTATTTCTTTTTTCTACCAATTAGTTCGTTCTTCATCTTTTCAGGTTGCGAATCAGTTCGCGACGGGTGCCAACCGCCGCCGACGTTAATTTGAAAATCATTCAACTGTGGAACACACAATTTCTGTGCTCCGCTTCAAACACAAAACAAACCTGCCAGTACCAGAAGACATTACGCTTTAAACTGCTACTTAACGGAACTTTGAACAACAAAAGAAAAATGTAGGTACTCACGAAAAACTCCGCGGTCTCCAAAATGGCGCGGCCTTAGTTTATCCCTTTTGTGTGTGGAACGAGTCGCGGCGTGCAACAGGCAGGGTCGGCTCCTCACTACTAATGAACAAGCATTTTTTCACTGAAGATATCACTGTTCAGTTGTTTTGTGTTGGCGCGTCTCGCGGAGGCTGGCGCGGCGTTCGCCCGCCGCTATCGCGCGCTCGAGTCTGCCTTCCGCCGCGGTGTTGCCATAGGTAATCCTACGGATTTTGGAAGTTATACCCATTTTGTGTGTGGTTTTTTACGTCAACTTTTAAATTCAAATGGTATCAATAAATGTTTATATTTTGAAAGTACTTTAACCACCGGTTCACCTGCCAATCTAAGGCCTACATTACAGAACCTTACTCAAACTAAACGGTATTTAAAACTAGTTTAAACCGATCAATTAGACAAAGGATCAATTTCCATATCTAATGCTATTGCGACGATTACGTGACAACCGTGTACATGACATACTAAATGGGTTCAAATGAACTAATAGCTCTTTGAAAAATCTTATGAAATTGGTGTAAGATGTCTATATTGATGCTAACCCAGAATCAAATATAAAATTAGTTAGGTATCTAAATCTATCTAACTCCAGAATTATTTAATTCAGACTCACATGAAAGAGGTGAGTTTTCCCCGAAAAAGATTTACCACAATATGAAACAAATTCGCTAAGCTGGTATCCCCGTTAGGCGGCGCGCGCCCCCCTCGCCGCGCGCCCCCGCCCGCCCTACGCTTGCCGAAGCCGTGAAGCCTCCATTCGTTTAGTATTCGCGCCCTTTGTGACACTTAAAACCATTGTTCACAAACGAACCTTTTCAAAGTTGAACTTACAGCACTTATACGAAAACGATGTCGGAAGACATCTATCGGTATCGAGTTACTCGAATATTCGACTTAGCAACGAAACTATGTGACTAAAATCAGATCACGGGTGGATTAAGTGGTTCTAGTTTTACTGTTACTTTAGTTTTCGTACTTCAGCCTTAGTTTATCTTTTGGCTAAGTTTCAGGGAAAATTGTAGAAGCTAAAAAGCTGTTCTATTCTTAGACAATAAACTTAAGGCCCTTTATGGAGGTTAAGTGGCACTAACAAGAGACTCAAACCAAGTATGTCGTTAAACCACGATTTGTAGGAATGGTATAGTGTTTTTCTAGTCAAAATAATTTTGACTGTGAAGTCCGAAAATCACTTAATAGTAATCATCCTATTCAGAATAATGGAGGCAACAGTTTGGAGCAGTCCTTGTGTTACACAGATCTTCATGGTAGTAGATAATGATTTGAAAAGACTGTATTTAAATTCAGTATCTATTATATTATGTTCCGTGTGGTGCCGGACGTAAAGAATAGGCACCATCCCATCTCTTACCGTGGATGTCGTAGGAGGCGACTAAGGGACTTACTAGAGAATGGGCAGCAGCGTTCTCTATGCATTTCACCACCATACTGCGATCGCCAACCCGCCTGCCACGCGTGGCGATTATGGCAAGCCCCCCCAAATTGCGGGAGGCCTATCTCCAGCAGTGGACGTTTTCCGGCTGAAATGATGAATGATGATCTATTATATGGTCCGGTAGGCATCTAATTTAAGGTATTTGAATAACTCAATATTATACCTGAGTAATGATTAGTTGTTCATTATCATTGAACATGAACATACGGCCTTCAAAGTTCAAATCGGCCTGATAATTACCGATAAGGGTCATAAATATTTCAAAATTAATGTCTCCGACAATTTAACGGTCGTGGCGTGTCAAACAAGGCTGTTTGGAGTTTGAGGGAACGGTTGACGTTATCTTGAGTGGTGCCAGACTGACTTAGTTGCGACTTGTTCGTGAGAAACAGGGAATCTTTCCATCTCGTCGTCTCTCGGAATAAAAAGCAGGTTTTTTTTTAACGGGAACTGGCTTAGAGTCCGTCCGTCCAATTGTCTTTGTTTTCATAACGTTATCGTCGTTACGTTTTATTTTTGGTGCAAGACTGAACTAAATTTTTATTTAGAACTAGCTGCTACACGGGGCTTCGCCCTCGTGGATATCGGAAATTATCCCTATTGGTGCCAGAGGGATAATTTCTGGGACAACAGCCTATGTTACTCCTTAAAACACCAGCTATCTGTGAAGGTTCTATCAAATCAGTCCAGCCCTTTCGGAGATTAGCTGGAACAAACAGAAAGACAGACAAAAAATATATAATTACTTTTTTTATTATATGTACTGTAACTATATGCATTTATAAATAATGTCATTTTGGCATAGCAATCAGGCACTTCAATTTTATTTATATGTTTGCGTAGATAGATTTCATGGGGAAATGTGCTTCAGCAGAAATTTTATACAAAATTGTAAAGTCACTATTATCCTGTAGCCGTCAAGTGCCGTCTACTTTATATAGACAGAAAAAAAAACCAGTAGAAGTCGCAAGTAGGCGGGGCCCGCGTACCCCGAGCTTTGCGGAGTTTTGCATAGGTCTGCTTCCGCGCACACACCACGCACATCAGTCTTGTTACAACCACCACGGAGAAATGAACTTGACAAAAAAATACAAACCTGCCTTATTGTGCTGTTTTACAATGTAAACATGATAGCAGAACTAAAAATGTATCAAATGGAGGTATATCTTACCATCGGTAAATCTTAATTGATTTTATTTCGATAAAAATTTGAAAAACAATATTTTATCGAATAAGACAAGTTAAAGTTGTCTTTATAGTCTCTAATTTAAAGTCTACTTTCTTTTAAACTCAAACATATTGTTCGCGAAGATTCCAACTATGTACATGTCAGAGTCAGCTACTCAATTAGAGATTACCGTTATCGATATTTTAAACTTACAATGTTCTCTACGTCCTATGGTATATAGGGAAAGATTGGACCTTGCGTGCGGTTTGTTTGTGCAGTATTAGTAATCGACCACATTTCCATTAATTGCTCATACCTTTTGCTTTCTAATTCTAATTAAGTTTCGACCATGCGAAAAATAATTATAAATAAATAATTAATAAATGTTTATTTGTACTTAGAAAAATATAAATAAGCACACAAAAATTAAGGAAACATTGTACAATAGTCACATTAAAGGTCGAACTGGTGAACTGATGAAATGAACATAGAACCTCCTTCTTTTTTAAGTTTAAAGTGTCATATGTGTTAGTGTGACATCTAAGATCTATCTAATATACCAAATTTAATCAAAGTCCGTTACGGAGTTAGTCAAGCTAAACATAATACGAGTGTATCCGCAGGCGAAAGCGTAGGCTTCCAATGTCAGTAGGAAGTTAGTGTACCCGTATTATCTAATCGCATAGTATAATATCTATCGCATAAAATAGAAAAAAACACCACAGGATGTATCTTTCTATCAATAAAATAATTTTCAAAATCGGATTAGTGGTATAACATAACAATTCTTAATTATACTTTCTGTAAATCGTAAGTATGTATTAGAATAAATATATATAAACACTTGATTTCAAACATAATAATATTTATCGACTCTAGCTGTTGACCATGTTTTGTTTGTAAATAAAACGGAATGTCGATAAATAAGTCAACGACAGTGGTACTTCTCTAGAGGAGTACGAATAGTAATGACCTCGTTACGCAAATATAAATCTTATTTGTAGCGAAATACAACTTTAAATTGAATGCGTTTATTATAGTGACATCTAGCGGCGAGTAGCGTAACTTGCTCATTAAAATATTCCGTGTGCGCTTTAAACAGAAAAGTAATAAATATGTAAATAGAGTAGACAAAAATCAACTAGTCAGTTTTTGTGGTTTATTATCAATTTTGCGACGAATGACTTATTTTCTACTTTAATTCAATATTAAACTACCAATCGGACCAAAGTTTTCTTAGTGTTACGAAATACAATTAACTTGTATTCGTGTGAGTTTGGGTACGCTGGTTCCGATACTAATGAAGCGTTATACGACTTCTACTGGTTTTTTTTTCTGTGTTATATAGCAATGTAGCAACCCTAAGGGAGATAAACAAACGCCTTCAAATGGCTTATTTGCGCGAGACACGTTAAAAGATTCAAAATTCATCCGTTATTTCCAACAAGAACATCTGAATTTTGAAGTTGGGGTAGATGCCGATAGCCGATGCCGGTCACCATCTAACACATTAAAAAAAGGAAAAGTTTATGATTTGTTTTGGTCACCATAGAAAAACAAATCATAAACTTTTCCTTTTTTTAATAAAGTTAGAAAATAATATAAAGTATTACCCTTCCATTGTTTAAAATGTATTTAGAACAAGGTTAGTAACACTTAACATGCAACAGCGCTTATCTTTTGAAAGCTAGACTAGTCTAGACTAAGTCCAACTTTTATTATAAAATATAAAGTGTACTTTAAGTAATTCTTAAACTAATTAAAGTTTCGAGATTAACCTTAATCTTCATAATTCAAAGTACAATTAAAACTTGACACCTTTGAACAAAGGGTTGCTTTTATGGGCTGTTTTTATTAACGCCGTTTTGATTTAAGATTAATTTTATATCTGTATAAACGTGTTAAACATATTCATAGTAACACCTTCCTACTTTTTAATTAATCTAAACTAATATTAGAAAGAGAAAAGATTTGAATTTTTGTTTGTTACGCTTTCACGCGAAAACGGCTGGACGGATTTGGACGAAATTATGCAGAGATGGGAAGATCATGACATGGATTAGGATATTTAATACTTTTCACCCCTATATTTTTACGGGAATGTATACGAGTGAAACCGAGGGGCGCATTTAGTTTACAGTAAAATTGTTGTTAGTTTTAAAACTTCTGATTGTTTCAGTTAATTGATAATTTAGTTTACTAACTTCTGTTTGATATTTTCACCACAGCATGATTCATCCTTAACTAAGCTCGCTGCACACGAAAGAGGAAGAATCAAATAATATCTACAAAGTTCTTACTAAACCTAACAGCTAAATAATAACAGCCGCTCGGTCCGATTTAAGGTTAAGTTACGCTTGCCGCAGTCGGTCCATGGATGGGTAACCATCCATCACATATCGAGAAACCCCTGTACCTCCGAAAGCCTTTGGTCCCGGCTATCATTTGTAGATTTTTGACAGACGTTAGAAGTCCATAAGTCTGACAACCAGTCTTACCACGATATCGTGTTACTCAGCAAAGTTGGTGAAGGTAAGATAGGCAGTCACTACATGTAAAATACTAGTATTTAGCTGCAACCGGGACTGGAAACCGACCCCAATATAGTTGGGGTAAGGCAAAACAGACTGAGATTGAAACAATTACTATTTAATACCCAAGTAACCCTTTACCACAGCTGACCACGGTTGAACCCGGCGTTGATGTAATTGCCGAACGGGTCGATAGAATAATCAGCTTCGAGTAACAGCGCTGTTGTCTAAGTAAATAGTATCGGACAGTGTACCAACATCACGAATCAATAGTCAACTTGATTAGTTTGTTAAATGCACAATCTAAGTACCAACCTACCAATCGTCCTCGTTTATACACCGTGAAATTTTAATGGTTGTTTTCCCGCGGCAGAATAACTTGCTATAAGGAGTACGTTCGAAGCATAGAGTAAAAGTTAAAAAATAAAGATTTTTTTTATTTTAAAATAATTTAAAAAATATTCATCAATTCGGTAAAACACTACTCAATAGTAACACTAGAGGTAATTTATAGGTACTACTCGAATCGCACGCACCTCCGACAAAGGGAACAGCGATGCATAAATGTTCAAAGCGAAATAAACTCTCGCACGTGGTGATTTTTCACAATGGTTAGTCTGCCATTTTTTGTTTCTAATATTTTATTTGTTTATAAAACGATTGTATTACCAAGACAAAACCATTTCGCTGCGGGAAAACAACCATTTCAATTTCACGGTGTATATTATAGATGAAGAAACATTTATTATGAGGCGGTCACACGATTTTCGAAAGGTCCAGGGTAGGAAGTAACTTACTGGTTTTCCATATCAATTCGTATAGTATGCAGCATCCAACCTCAAAACGTGGTAAACGCCTCTGCCTTCCCTTCGGAGAATACAGGCGTAAGGTAAACCTTCAACAGTTTTTTACCCTTTCCGCCTACTCTTTCCAAGAAAGTCTGGCTTCTCGCATAACAAACAATCAGTGAATTGAATATAATACTTCTGAGCAAAACAATGCCACGTGTTACCATGGTTACGATGAAGAAATTTTAATAATATCCACAGCCACAATAGCCACGACGGCCATTGTTTTAAATATGCTTTATCTGAAAGAAAATAATAACAAATAACATTTTTTAATACCACTTGCTTGCTAACGTCAAATTAAATGTCACGCAAAAACCTAACTTAAAACAAGTCATTAAAGCTCTAGGCTCTAGCCGGGCATTGATATTGTACTGGATTTCAAAACGTGATTTGAATTTGGAACCTTAAGGGGAACCCAGTCGCGGGCTCGAACTCACTGATGGGCCTGGCTAAAAAGCACGCTGTCTCACCGTGCATCGTGTCCGACAGAGGTAAAATCAGTAATGAGCAGTTAGACGCTAGTCTACACGCATAACATTATTGTGTGAGATGCAGGATCATTTATAGTACAACAGGCGCGTAAAAAATTAAGAACAGACCTTCCGAAGATCGGGTTTTATGAAAAAACCACTGCATAAATCAATGACCAATAAAGTTTATTGAACTTTTCGATATTTGAGCTTTGTCGGTACCGACTTGGTTTTTCAGATTTTACACTTCTTTTATTACTAAAACACGCCCAAAGTTAGGTTAAATTCGCAAGAAAAACGAATCTTTGTTGGCTCCTAACTTTTTAATGGTTTTTTATTTTAGTATTCTGTTTCCGTACAGACAATATTAATAATGAGACAAAACCATACCATGTTTAATTTTTGATGTACATTGTCCAACAATGGAGTAAAACACTCCCGAAGTTTGTATGGGAAAAATGTGGACTAGGTTCACCTTAAGGCGAAAGCGACAGGGAAACCGACGAAATTAAAATTTTCTTACGTTTTGTTTTTGCACTTATCTAGTATGCAAAAGGATCCGAGTATGTAAGGATCCGAGTATGGAAGACTCCCATAACAAAAGCAATCAGAAAATAATCCTAGTACGGAACGAACGTGATTTTCCCTGTGTCCATCTAATCTTAAAACTAACACTTGTATACAACATTCGAGTATCAAAAACACGACATAGATATACATTCGGACACAAGCCTGTATGGTTGGACGATCTTCGTTAACACATCATGCTTCCGAGGACTTATTAAGTCGTCGCTTCGGACTAACTTGCGAATATCTATGGCTCTATCTAAATATTAATACGTGAAGCAAAAAAAAATTACCCCTTTTTTACGAAAATTACGCAAACGGAGGAGTATGAATTTGGCACAGTGAGAAACAGTGCCAGAAAGCTAAAATTTTTATAAAAGATGTGTACTTGCTCGGTATCAAAAAACTAACATATAGCAAAAAATAATTATTTGAGTGATTTTAATTTTAGGTAAGTTCGATAAATTGCCAGTCCAAAGTCTGAGAAATGTGATAAGAAAATTAGAATCAGCTGTTTACGCAGGTATTTGACAACCCGCTTGTCTCGCTCGCGCGGCTGTCTGTGCCTACACGGTGTAGGTACGTTTTTTTTTTTGGAAATGACATCTCGCAGTTGACCTTGAGAGGCCGTGACTGCTCAACCGGGCTTTCAGGTGTAGGTACGGTGCGCATGTGCATATATAATAATAATTAGTGCGTGGGGATAATATTGCATGTCTTTGAAACGGATTGTTGTGTATAATTAATATTTTCGTGATTATATTTTGAATGTCATTTTAAACAACTCTTTAAATTTCCAAACATTACTTTTTAACACCTTATGCAATAATGTATTTCTATTTAAATGAGTTATGGTTGAATTTCGACCAATGGGTGACCATTAATAAGTATAGTTTTACAAATCTAGGAAAACTGTAGATGCCAGAATTTTAAGCAACTGTTTCTCTTTGCATCTTCTTGAAGTTGTAGATACTTATTTATTAAAGCCCAAGAGAGCTTTTTCTGCTTTGATTTATTTTAGATTAATTATGTAATCTGTTTAGCTACCATGTGCTTCACTGCACTGAACCTTCCTTACCTTACACTGCCTCCTAAGAATTTCAGAGATCAGAACAACACCAACGTATTCTACGTTAGTCATATCTGGAATCAGTTTTATACAGTTCGTTTGCCAAAAGATGAGGAAATACAAAGAGCATTCACGAAACATCAAGCCTTTGTATCTAATAAATGTTTCCACCCCTTTCTTTTTGAGCAGTGGCTACTCTTTTTCAAAATAAATACGCTGCGAGACCATTAATCGTTTTGTACGTACTGCTGCTGGATCAAATCCTACTAATATCATAAATGTCAAAGTTTGTGAGGATGTTTGGATGTTTGTCAGTCAATCACGCAAAAACCGCTGGACGGATTTGTTACCTGCGGTTTATAACCTGGAATATATGACCTCCAGGATAATTTTCGACCTCCAGGCGGGCGAAGCCGCTGGCAAAAGCTAGTGAATAAATAAAATACATCAAATAGGAAAGCATCGGTAGCAAGGACATCGGCACGCAACCTTTTACTAATTTTATTTTATTTTATTTATTTATTATGGCACTCCAACGACTAGTTCACATAAACATTACAGAAAGTTTAGTCATAATTAATCTAGTACTACAGTGAACTTATCACTTAAAGGTGTGCACAGCACTTACATGGTTTGCATAATTAAACCCGGTTAATGAAAGTGGCGAAAATAAAAATTAAATTAAATTAGTTAATAATTATAAAATCAAATAAGTTACTAATAAATATAAATGACAATGATAAAATCAACTAAATTAGTAAGAAATTAACAATTATAAAATCAAGAAAATCAATAATAATACATGCAATGAAATGGGTGAATTTAACATTTTTAAAATTATAAAAAATAATTAGTTAGAAAGTTGAAATTGTAACAAAAAATACAGAAATAGACATGAATGACAGAATACAAACAAGAATCAACTACTCGTATCAGCAATCTGCAAGTTGTCGTATAATATGATTGCGAAATTGAGTCAGGGTGTTGGAGAAGAAAGAAAGACTAATGATTCAGAACCTCATCTGCGTTGTTACTTTTCGTCGGTTTTTTTAAAAACAAAATTAGCTGTTTCATACATTTTGACCGCGTAGGTAGTGCACTGTTTTATGAAACTGCCAAATTTTTATTTCAAAAAATTAGAGATACGCTATAGGGTCTATAATCATGTGCAGAATTTATGAATTTAATTTACTCTTCCATGGCACCCTGTATAATGCATCTTTCACTATGATCACGACGTTAAACTACAATCGATAATCCATCTACAAAGCGTGGTGAAATCTGTTAGTATCGCCACACTAGTCGCGGGCTCGAATGCTCACTGGTGAGCGTGGCTGAAAAGCACGCTGTTTCACCAGGCATCGTGTCCGACAGAGATAGTACAAATACAAAAATACAAAATATTTATTGGAACAAAAAACACATTACAATTTTACAAGATAATACTGCGTTAGTTTAGTAACTGTGTCGCAGTTATTAGCGCCCACCAAAAGAGCGAGTTCCTTAACAACAAATTTTGTTTTGTTTATTTTGTTTTGTTTATTTGGTTTTTTGTTTTGGTTTTTGCTTGTTCGGTTTGTTTTTTGTTTTTGATTTTTGTTTTTGTTTTTTTTATTTTGTTTTTGTTTAATAGGTAAAAACTAGGCATAAACATTTAATAATAATAAAACTAGAGCTAGACATTTATTAATAATAGGTGTAGCTGTATAAGTCAGTGAATGTGTGTGTGAGTGGATATGTCTGTGAATGATTGTATGTGTGATAGTATCAGTGATGAGCAGTTAGTCTAATCTACACGCACAACGTTATTGAGTGAGATGCACGGTGACTTATAGTAAAACAGGCGCATAAGAAAATGAAGAAAAGTCCTTCGGAAGATAGAGTTATATGAAAAAACCGCTATGAAAATCAATTACCAATAAAGTTTATTGTACTTTTCGATATTTGAGCTTTGTCGGGACCGACTTTTGTTTGGTGATTTTACACTTCTTTTATAACTGAAACACGCCCAAAGTTGCGGTTAAATTAGCGAGAAAAACGAAACTTTGTTAACTCATAACTTTTTAATGGCTTTTTATTTTACTATTCTGTTTCCGCAAGTGGAGTAATATACTCTCCAAGTTGGTATGGAAATTATAGGGACTCGTTTCACTTTAACTACCCGCTGATTTTCCTGACTGGTAATTAAAAAAGCCATACGAAGCAAAAAAAAAATGTAAATTGAGAATTGCTTCTAACTTTACAACGAACGATGTTTAGAAATACCAAAGATTTAATTACAGATACAGGCAAATTGCTGGTTTTATCGCTCAGTACTATGTTTTAACGACTTCACAAGCTGGTGGGGTCTCATCGAAAATGAATTCAGGAAGATTGCGAGCTTGTCAGAGTAGGTTTCTAATGCTTTTTGTTTGATATTATATTGCCGTCGGAGCTTACAATATTAAATGTAATGTTGGAAAATTATGTACGAAGCGACTTGGTGTTTACCTACACGTGCCTTATATGACACCCAAGGTACTTGTGGCTAAGTAATAAGAGCCACACGGGTCAAACGATCAGGTTAAGCTACGCTTGCTGCGATTGGTCCATGGATGGGTCCACCATCTTTACAAATCAAGACCGAAGGGGTCTCGAAAAGCACCGGTAACCGACGACTTCTACGCTAGGGGTTTAGAATGATATGCTGAATTCATGGTTACAGTTTGCGCACTGGATAAAAATGTATCCTGTATAGTTACCTATTTGGCTAGACAGCCTCATTTTCTAATAGTGGATACGGAAAGTCCACAATTCACTGTTTTTACCCTTCAGGAAAAATAATTACAGTTTAGGTTTCAGGAACTCAGTTTTTATTATTTCAGTGCAGAACTATTTGCAAAATATGCAATAAGGTTTGAGCATGCACTTAATTACATAGTAAAATTTTATCGTAGCATTTCAGTAGGCATCTTGTAATTATTCTACATTTACGTAACTCTTTGGGAAATAATACATGACGTTACTTGTATCGCCTTACAATAACTAGCAAAAGTCCCACAAGATCAAGATATTACCGTAGCAACATAAAACAGACGTCATTACTCGTAGCACGGTTACGGGGCTACGGCGTAGGCCGCGCTATATTTGCCGTAGCAAACAGACAGGAATAGAACGCAAATAGATTATTTGCACTTTGTTTACTTACTTACACCTTGACGGAGATTTATTTTCATGTTAGATAAGCAAAGGGAAACTGCGATTAAGCTGGGAAATGTACAATATTTGCAGAAGAAGATTATTGTATGTGAGGGGGACAGATAAAAGAATCTAAGCATTTTTATATTTGGGGTTGCAAGAAATGATGTTATTTTACTCCGATATTGTCGTAGTAAAAGGAAACGTTGCAGATATTCACAACGCGCTTTTATGCCTCAACGGGCCACAGGTGTAATCACAGAATACTTTTTTATAAATGGGGTGTAGTGTTGTACACACACAAAGACAACGAAACGTGACAATATATGTAACAGTTTGTAGTCTATTAATTGTCATAATTATAGCTGACGCGGTTTGAAACAATGGTATTTTTTCTGTCTCTATGTCAAAAAGAAAAAAACCTGCAAAATATGCATGAACATAAAATTAGAACGCAGAAAAAAACACAAATGATCAATTTTGTTTTTTTTTTTTTTAAAGAAAAGACCCGTATGTAAAAGCACATGGCAATCTCCAATCGGGCAGTATAAGAATAATTAAACTTTATCTTATCAAGGCAACCAAAGTCCATTCAAAACCAAAAGATACTAAATATAAACTATCCATCCGACCACAGAACGATCAGATCAATCCAGTCACGAACCAAAACTAAAATAAGTAGAAAAAACCACACTAACAACATTTGTAAGACTATAGAAAAAGAGAAACAAATAAAACAATATGAAGATAAACTTTACCAACACATTTTAGATCTAAAAGAAACAAACACTATTCGGAAACTTTACTACTTGACTACGACAAAATACTCAATGTTATTGACAACAGCCTACATAAAATAAGTACCATAAACAGTGACCACATAAGCACAAAAATATTTTATAGAGCTCTAAAGATTCTCACAGAGGAGACAACAAATCCAAAAAAGAGAATTTAAAACAAGAGTTATGAAATACGAACTTAAAAAAGAGAATTTAAAACAAGAGCTATGAAATACGAACTTAAAAAATGTACGTTTGTGAATGACATTAATAATGTGTATTATTTATAATAATGGTCGCCCAGTTGTGGAATTTTGACCATAATTCATTCAATACTTAATATCTTATATATAAAAAAATTCCATGTCACAATGTTAGTTACCGTACTCCTCCGAAACGGCTTTACCGATTTTTACCAAATTTTATATGCGTATTTAGTAAGTCTGAGAATCGGCTACTATTTATTTTCCATACCCCTAAGTGATAGGGGTTGTTCACCCTAAATAATTTATAAGGCAAAACAACGTTTGCTGTGCCAAGTTTCATACTCCTTCGTCCGCGTAAATTTCGTACATAGGGGATCAAAGATTTTGTTTTGTTTAAAGAAATTTATTTCTCAAAAGAACATACATGGTTCACTTAAATATGAGCAACTTAACAAAATATTTTAAGTATACATAGTGAGTCGTTCGATCTATCGAGTTCATACAGTGGTTAGTGATTCATTGTTGGTTTGCTAAATACAACTTTAACCTCTTTTTAACCGACTTCCAAAAGGAGGAGGTTCTCAATTCGTCGGAACCTTTTTTTTTTTTTTTTTTTTATGTATGTTCCCCGATTACTAGAAGATGGCTGGACCGATTTGGATAATTTTTTTTTTGTTCGAAAGGGTATACTTCCCAGGTGGTCCCATGATCATCAAGTCAGGATCTGATGATGGGATCCTGGAGAAATAGAGAGAACTCTTCAAATTTTATAGGCACACTTGAAGCAATTTGTATAGTTTTTGCAAGAGTACTTTCTCGGAGTGGTTCCATTTCAATTTGGTGAAGATCTGATGAAGAACTTCGGAGATAGGCAACGGAACTCCTCAATAAATGATAGCAAATGGACAGGGATTGCTGAAATCTCATGTCTGTCAATTGTTTACACCAGTTAATAACATAACATCACGCCGGTACGCTGTGAAGGGGTAAGCACATGTGAACCACTAAAAAGTGAAAAATAAAAAACTTTTTTCAAAAAAATAAACAACCGACTTCCAAAAAAACACTAAAACGTGAAAAATAACTTTAATTTCGGAAGGCGGTGACAAAAAATTAGAATACATATCCAAAGTCACCGACTTCCGAAATTAAAGTTATTTTTCACTTTTTAGTGTTTTTTTGGAAGTCGGTTGTTTATTTTTTTGAAAAAAGTTTTTTCACTTTGTAGTGTTTTTTTGAAAGTCGGTTGTTTTTAAAAATGTTGTTCACGTAATACATAATCCTTACTATTATCATAAACGCGAAAGTTTTGTTTGTATGGATGTTTGTTACTCTTTCACGCAAAAACTACTGAACGAATTTGGATGAAATTTACCATACAGATAGTTTGTAACCAGAAATAATACATAGGATACTTTTCATCTCAATAGTACGTTCCCGTGGGATAATTTTTGACCTCCACGAGGGCGAAGCCGCTAGCAAAAGGTAGTTTAAAATATTAGTAGGATAGTAGGATAGGATTTTTGTATATCAATTAAATTAGAATGTGTCATAACTAACGTCACATTTAAATAAAAACACAAACCCACACACAAACTGTAGGTAAGAAGAGAGAGTGGTGTTTGCAACCCATATAATGATTTACGTCTGAACCAGCCGAGCTAACGAACGGAAAAACGAGACTCGCAAATTGTCGGGTAGTCAGCGTACCTCATCTGCATCGCCCTTTATTTTCATAACTAGTAGCCAGTTATGCAGATAACTAGTGACTACATCAAACGTAACTGTACAACTTTTTAGCTTGTTTAAAGTTACTTCGAAAAGGTTTTCAATTCCGTTGTATTTTTGTATTATGTTTGTTACCTCAGACAGAACTACGTCATAGATAAACTGATTTGGATAATCGTATTATTGGTTGAAAGGCTATATCTATAGGGTGGTCCCATAAACATTTTGTTAAATTCTGATGTATGGTTTTTCAGTTAGCTTCAATAACAACCGATGATAATGATGATGTAAACTCCTTTTGATTGTTATTTACATAGCATGTCAAAGTAGGTATACGACTTTTGCGCGGTGCCCACCACTGCTAAAGAGTGAAAAATAAAAGCTTTATTACAACAAAAGAACAACCGACTTCCACCCTTCCTTTCGTTTTTCTCACCGTGTAGTGTTTTTTTTTAATTTGTAATAAAGTTCCTTTAGCAATAAATTAGCACCCTATTGTATTTCGTAACGAAGAGCAACTTCAAAAAAATGGTTATACAAAAGATATAAAGAAAACAAGAAGAATGAATCGTGAAGTTTATAAACTTCTCTCGCAATTCAAATAGCAAAAAAAAAAAAAAAACCGAGAATGTAATCTTACGTGATGAAATTATGTCTCCCCATGGGCACGAGCTACACGCTCAAGCGACATGCGTCTTGCCATAGCAACTGCGTAGAAATAAATTGCTTAGACCATGCGTCGAGTCGGACGGACAGAAACAGGTGACGCGAGTATCTGTTACTTGATCCATGTCGCATCGCTCCAGGCCGTGAAAGGGGGCTAACATGTATCCATCACGTAAAGCTACGCTTGCCGCGGTTGGTTCGTGGATAGTTCGTGGGTGAATCTTTACAAACCAAGACCCCCCTCTATGCCTCGGAGAGCACGTTAAGCCGTTAGTCCTGGCTGTCATGCGTGGATCTTAGACAGTCGGTCGTCAGAAGTCCGAAAGTCAGACAACTAGTCTTACCAAGGGGTATCGTATTACCTAATAACTGGGTTGTAGAGGTCAGTAAAATACTGGCATTCAGCTGCATCCGGTTAGACTGGAGGCCGACCTCAACATAGTTACGCAAAGGCTGAGCAAATGATGACAGACTTTCTCTTACCGTATCAACGAATATAGCTTACCAACACGTAATCAATGTGATATCACGTCCCTTTATCCAAAAATAACTCAAATCTGTTCCGAAAATATGCCCAGTGCCTACATAAAAACATTAATTCCATTCGGTAATTAAACCTTGATCCCCGATAAACCTTTTTTCAGCTCGATTCTGCGAATACATTTCATTTGAATGATGAAAGTTATTTACATAATACCAAGAATTGATAGGAGATTTTATCTGAAACAACTTATTATACGGAGTAATGGGCTCGCACTTTTGAGCCTGAAAATGTAATATATTCAGGGGTTCGGCGGTTGATATTGTACTCATGGCAAACTAAAGTTGCGCAATAGACATGGGTAGTTCGCGAACGATTGAAGGAAATGAACTACTTCATATCACAAAATAAACTTATCATTCAATCAGTAGTCATTCAAATGTGTCTCTACTTCACTTAGTTCAGTCTTTCTTTTCGCTATTTCAAATTTAAATACACCAGCCTAGACAAAAATGTATAACTATCAGTAGTAAAAAAACAAAACTTACTACTTACTTAAAAATAGTTTTGCTTAAATTCATATTTCTAAGTTGACAGTCCTAAGCCTGTACAAAGTATGAAGAAAAATTGACTTCGGTATAAAACTGAACTAGTGAAGCGCATCATTTGTCGTAACTTGTCAATCACTATCGTTATCCTACGATAGGGACTCGTTCTGATTTGCTGAACTAAATGAAGTACTGAAGGAAATGAGTGGACTAGTTCGCTAAGCGAAAAGATATACTTCATTCATTTCTTTTTACTGACACATTTTGCGCATCTCTATTGGGCAACGTTGTGTTAAATTAAACTAGAATACTAAAGGGCAGCTATTAATAAACAAAAAACCCAAGATGCACAGTCTCGAACAAACTCAAGAAAAAAAAAAACATGTCCCCAATAATACGTCAGTGGTTATAGTTTTAATAAAAAAATTTTTTTTTGCAAATTCAACCTTATGCGCATGACTTAAAGTGGTTTTTACAAAGCAATGTCCAAAAAGACTGATACCATTTGACATCTGCGCACATTGCGCCCTATTTATGCGGACGTTTTTGAGACGCTGATTGTGTATCTTGGGTTTTTTTGTATATCAATGAGGGCTGCACCGAACAAAGTACAAGTAGGCAAATAAATTCATACAACACATTGCGAGAACAAAAAACTTTCGTCTTGAGACAGAGGTAACTGTGAACAGACTGTTGATCAGCTGGCCTTTTTTCCAGCCAGCAGATAGGTCGGCTTTGATAATTGCTAATGTAATGATAGGTGCTTCGGTAGGTTGACCTCGGTTTAGTTCTAAAAACTACCCAAGTCGAGGCGACAAATCCAATGTTTAACTTATTCACGACGCAAACAATTCGGTGACACTTACCCTTCGGAAATCAGAGTTTTATTTCCATCTCGGAATTGGGACAAATATTAATAGGATATTTTAGATTGTACAATCAGGCAAATAAGTTGTTTATGAAATTGACAAACTACGTCAATTTGCCGTGATGTGATTTAAATTCAAGCATTTTAAGTTGGTAGTCAATTCGATAGTAATCAATTAATTTCCTTGACTTCATTGTCTTTCCAGATAGTTGAACATAGTGCAAGAAGTACAACCACATGTGCTGAGCCGTAAAGCCATCTGTTGTAAAGGTATTTTGGAGGGGAAATATCTTAAGCTCTTTTAGCTTTTCCTGTCAAGAAAGTATATGCGGATTCTGAGGTAAAATCTCTAAATCTATATATTCGGCATTTCTTAGTAACAGCCCGGAGTTTGGAGGTCTAAATATCCCTGTGCCACTTGAAGCACGTTAAGCCGTTGATCCCGTCCGGTCGTGTCGAATTGCGTGCCGTCCCATCAGACCATAAGAGAACAGGAAGAGAGAGTGCATCTTTATCTGCATACACACTTGTGCACGTTTCCGAACACTCGGCCTTTAATAGAATACTTTGACAATTGCGCGATTTCTGTCATCATCATTTCAGCCGAAAGATGTCCACTGCTGCACATAGGCCTCCCCCAAGCTCCGCCACTTCGACCGGTTCTGTGCTTCCCGCATCTAACAGATTCCTGCGGCATTCACATGGATTTCTGTGAATCTCAGAAATCGAGAATTTCAAACCAAAATTGTCTCCAATACAAGTAACCTAACTGACATAAACACTAGGTACTACATTCGCAGAGCCTTAGATTCAATCACGCCTATCAGTAATTTAGCTATCTGCTCAGCAATATAATATAATATGCCTAACTACGGTTCAGCCTGTATTACAGGCTTAGACTGAGCTCGTTGATAAAGCGTTTGCCTAAAACTATTATACATACATCAGACACAGAGTAAGGCTAAATCTTACATATTTATTGAAACTGAAATATACAAGATAATTTGATAGCGGGTAAAGTTTTCAGAGCTAAATTAATCAATTTGGATAGAAATTAGGTTACATAGTAGATTGAGAGAGAAACAAAAACGTAAATCCAACTACGGTACGGTAAAACATAACTCGATTTTTTTCGGTTTTTATTATAGCCGGAGTCCCCTACTTTTTGTTTTCGCCGTGGATGTGTACAAAGGTGTTATTTATTATTTTTAAAATTACACATAGAAGCCGTAAGTTATCTAGATTTACATAATCAGCCTATAATAACAAACTGCTACAACACAGGCCTCCTCTCTTCGAGAGAGAGTGGGCCATAATCCACCACGCGACCCCAGTGCGGGTTAGTAGATGTCACATGTCTTCGAATTTTTGGCACTAGTACAGCCGGCTTCCTCACGATGTTTTCCTTCACCGTTTTCAGAGCAGTGATGATGAAATAATTAATACAACGTTAAGAGCCCGACTGGGTTCAAACAAGGTCGTAACTGCTCACAGTATTTACACACGAAAAAAGACGGTATTCAAAGAAGTCCCGTAACACTATTTTGACTTTTTTATATATATTATTATCCTACCTATATAATACCTAACCCTGTCCTGTACGTCGATTCTGTAAAATTCGAACAACAACTCGCATCTCACATCGCAATTCACTCTCACTTCGCATAAGGTTCAAAATGACCTTGATTTTGCATTCTGTAAGCATCACCTAGTCACTTGCGAAGTGAAGTGATCTCCGAAGCGACCAATATTGTACTAGTGATTGCCACACTCAACAAAATGTAAGTCGAGATATATCGATTCCAGTTTTTTGACACAATTGTTGAGTATTTGGCACAGAATTTTAGCTAATATGATGTATAAATGAACGTTTCGTATTTTAAGGAATTTAAGGCAGCTAATAAGTAAAAAAAAACAGAAAACTCTAAATTCGTGACATGATATAATCTGTGGTTACCTTACGAAAAACGATATGTCAGACAGACAATATCAGTAGTGATCTGTGGACAATATTTTGATAGTGCGTTGTGTTGTTTTGTTTGTTTGATTTGATCGTGCAGTGCCGAAAATAATTGTGAATTAATCATGAAGTAAGTGGTTGTAAAGTTTAAAAATGATATTGATTAAAATAGTATTTATTTTGTTTTCTAATCCAACATTAACATTCCAGTCCAAATGAGATGCGCTCCTCTCACCCATCGTCGGTTCAGGTTGAAACTCTGGTAGAGTTTATGGAAAGAAACCCTGGCATGGCGAAGGGTTTCTTAAGAACTCAAAATGCCGGAGAGGGAAGTCGACGCCAGTGGGAGGAACTAGCCGTGCGCCTATATAATATAGGTGGCACAATCAAAAATTACAAACAGTGGACCAAGGTTAGCATCGCTTTTTTACTACATGTTAGTTAGAACCACTTAACATTGCTCAAAGCAAACCACTTAAAATGTGCGACGAATCTTGGTTTAAAGTGTGTTCCTTGGTTTCATAAATTCGTTTTTATCTTATTGCTAATTTTACTCAAGGAGCTTTTTAATATAGTTAACAGTATTTTTTACAATTTGTATAACTAAATGTCTGATTGTAGTATTGGTCTGACAAAAAAAGCGCCATAAAAAAGAAAGTTGCAGCGCGCTCTGCTGCTAGGCATAGGACTGGTGGTGGGGTGGAGGATGAAGTGGAGCTATCAGAGCTTGAAGAAAGAGTTGTTGCTTTGTGTGGTGGTGAAAGCTTTGCAGCAGGAGATGCACATTTAGGCATACAGTCATTTCCGGTATGAAATTTAGAAATGCAATAGGTACTAGCTTTTTTGCATCCATCCTGTGTGGCTGGTAGTGGCATAGAATTGTGCAATCTGTCTGTTAAAAATACATATAACATAAAGTGTATTTATTTGAATAATTTGGCAAATTTATTAATATTATTATTAACTGTTTCAGGGAAATGATACGCCATCTCCATCACATGAAGTGCAACAAATACAAGATGCTGATACTGACATTGTATGACGCCGCCCTAGGACAAATATGGTTTGTGCTAGTCGAGGTGCTGGTTCTGTGTGTAAGTACTAAATAAACAACTATCAACACTTCATGTTTCAAACGAATGACAACGAGAAGCAGCTATTTAAGATTTTTTATTTAGGCATCATAGTAATTGGTGTTCTTTTTTCAGCATCACGTCACACGTCTTCAGTTGCTGCTCCTCCACCATCTCAACGGCGAACGGAATTCTCCACCACTACTGAGGGTGGAAGAACAGCAGATGGAGATACAACGTCTAAATGCACAAATCCTGCAGCCCTTTCTGGAGAGGAGTGCGGAAAGAGAAAGGGCCATGGATGAAAGGAGTGCAGAGAGAGACAGAATTTTAGCTGAAGCTGTGGCTTCAGTGGGGAAAGGGCTGCAAGCATTGGCAGAAGCTAAGAATAGAGATAGGGTGTAGTAATATAAGTTAATATAATATATAATAAATAAAACACTTTTAAATGGATACTAGAGTGGTTTTATTGAAAGTCCTTTGGTGATTAGTTTGAATTTGGTTTGATTTTATAGATTTCCCGATGTGCTAAAAATAGAAATCTATTGAATTTACCACCATTTCACAAATTGGGAGGCCTCTAAGAAAGAAATGGCGAAAGAAAACTTAGGAAGGGTTGTTGACCTCCATCTTTTATATTTATCTATTTACAAAAACAACTACCTATCATTAGAGTTAGATCCTGCAGTGTGTGCGTCTTTAACTTGTGAATTTATCACTTTTAACGAGTACTAGCGCAGTTTTATTGAAAGTCCATTGGTGATATGTTTGGATTTGGTTTAATTTGACACTGCAGACTTAATATCGCACCTACAGTGGGTTGCCAAATTATTAGGGGCAGTCACAGAAATGGTACTTGTAAAGTAACGATAAATAAAAAACTTTTTTCAAAAAAATAAACAACCGACTTCCAAAAAAACACTAAAAAGTGAAAAATAACTTTAATTTCGGAAGGCGGTGACAAAAAATTTAAATACATATCCAAAGTCACCGACTTCCGAAATTAAAGTTATTTTTCTTTAAACTACATAATTATTTGATACTTATTAATTTTTTCAGGTGATTCAGGATATGCTCAGCGCGCCTACCTTATGACGCCAATTAGTGATGCTGAAGATAATTCCCAGAAGCTTTCTACAACAACCATCACTTAACTGCTCGCAATTCGGTAGAGAGCACAATTGGTCTCCTAAAAGGACGATTTAGGTGTTTGTTAGTACACAGAGTGCTCAATTATCATCCAGACATAGTTGCAAAAATAGTTATTGTGCAATCGCGCAGGAATGCCCGCATTCACAATTTCAGACGAAGAGAGACTAGAAGAGCTCCAAACAATTGCTGAAGTTCAAAGGAGGCAAACTAGGGATTTGCCATCTAACGCCGATTTAGCTCTAGGGCAATTACGTAGGCAAAACATAATAAATAGGCTATGGCGTTCACGTCATAATTAATTAACCGACTTCCAAAAGGAGGAGGTTCTCAATTTGTATGTTCCCCGATTACTCGAAGATGGCTGGACCGATTTGGATAAAAATTTTTTTGTTTGAAAGGGTATACTTCCCAGGTGGTCCCATGATCATCAAGTCAGGATCTGATGATGGGATCTTGGAGAAATAGAGAGAACTCTTCAAATTTTATAGGCACACTTGAAGCAATTTGTGTAGTTTTTGGAAGAGTACTTTCTAGGAGTGGTTGCATTTCAATTTGGTGAAGATCTTATGAAGTACTTCGGAGATAGGCAACGGAACTCTTCAATAAATGATAGCAAATGGACAGGGATTGCTGAAATCTCATGTCTGTCAATTGTTTACATCAGTTAATAACATAACATCACGCCGGTACGCTGTGAAGGGGTAAGCACATGTGAATTTTAATTGTGTAATTTTATTTTTCACATTTTAGTGGTTCACATGTGCTTACCACTTCACAGCGTACCGGCGTGATGTTATGTTATTAACTGATGTAAACAATTGACAGACATGAGATTTCAGCAATCCCTGTCCATTTGCTATCATTTATTGAAGAGTTCCGTTGCCTATCTCCGAAGTACTTCATAAGATCTTCACCAAATTGAAATGCAACCACTCCTAGAAAGTACTCTTCCAAAAACTACACAAATTGCTTCAAGTGTGCCTATAAAATTTGAAGAGTTCTCTCTATTTCTCCAAGATCCCATCATCAGATCCTGACTTGATGATCATGGGACCACCTGGGAAGTATACCCTTTCAAACAAAAAAAATTTTATCCAAATCGGTCCAGCCATCTTCGAGTAATCGGGGAACATACAAATTGAGAACCTCCTCCTTTTGGAAGTCGGTTAATTAATTATGACAGTCAATGGACAATATTGTATAACCTTCCGACTTGGATACGGGGCTTTTGTCTAAATTGTATGTGTGCATTTTAAGTTTCTCAGCATAATTTTATTTTTTTTGTAATGTGCGTTTTGTTTGTGCAGAATAAACATTTTTTCTTTCTTTTCTTTTCTTTCTTTCAATGACGTGAACGCCATAGCCTATTTATTATGTTTTGCCTACGTAATTGCCCTAGAGCTAAATCGGCGTTAGATGGCAAATCCCTAGTTTGCCTCCTTTGAACTTCAGCAATTGTTTGGAGCTCTTCTAGTCTCTCTTCGTCTGAAATTGTGAATGCGGGCATTCCTGCGCGATTGCACAATAACTATTTTTGCAACTATGTCTGGATGATAATTGAGCACTCTGTGTACTAACAAACACCTAAATCGTCCTTTTAGGAGACCAATTGTGCTCTCTACCGAATTGCGAGCAGTTAAGTGATGGTTGTTGTAGAAAGCTTCTGGGAATTATCTTCAGCACCACTAATTGGCGTCATAAGGTAGGCGCGCTGAGCATATCCTGAATCACCTGAAAAAATTAATAAGTATCAAATAATTATGTAGTTTTATACCTAATTAGGCTTATATTCTGAAGTAGGGGTAGGGAGGGATTAACTAACTGAGCAAAACAACTTCTTCACCAGCATTTGTTAATGCCTCTAAGTGGGTTTTTATAACACCATAGTTAAAAATGAAGCTATCATGAGTAGCTCCACCATATGTTGGATCCACATTTAAAATATTTAGATCTGCATCTGTAATCTGAAAAAAAAAAGAATATTAAGAAGACTAATTGAATACCTAATAGTAATAGATCACAACAATGAAATCCATTTTACCAATTGCACATTTCTTGCATGGTAACCTTTGCGGCAGTAGAAATGTTCTTCATTCTCTACTGGTTTTTTCAATGCCACCAGAGTGCCATCAACACACCCAAGAGCTGCTGGAAAGCCAAACTTTTTGTAGAACCTGTAATTTAAAGTAACCACTAACATGAATAACTATCACAAAAATGTAAAAATCAAAGAAGGGTCACTTTATTATAATATAACCTACTAACCTTTCTTTTAACATTTGTCTTTCTTGCATATTTTGAGGGAACCTTATATATTTTTTTGCTATTGCTGGATTATTAAGAGCTTCCACTCTTTCATTTATTTATGCAACGAGATGTTGAGGGTTGCGATAAATATGTTCTTATATTTTCTTTTATTATTTTCTGATAACTGCCATTAGCCAAGAATGACAAGGTGCATAATAACTGTGAAACAATAGGTAAATCAATAAAAAAAAATGTAATCTAGATCTAGTCAAAACAAAATAGGGACCAATTTGGTTATTTACATGCATAGTAATAATACCAAGTACCTATATTATAACTATGCATATAGGGTCCTTAGACTAATATGAAAACAGCTAGCAGTGAAACAACCTAAAGGCAATACTCCTTAATATGAAGTGTTTTCATGAGTTTTAAGCGACAAATTATGTTGGTGTGCTTGGTTACAAATCTATCAGCTAGAAACTGTGTTAATACTTACAAAAGTAACTTTATACTTAGTAAAATGAAGCACTTACTTTTACACGAGTTGAAAGTCCTTTGCCTCGATGTTTTGTGGGCTTTATCAGAGGCAGTAACTCATACTCTAGTTGGTCAATTAGTTCCTTTGACAATCTAAATACGCTCACATAGTCGTCATCTCGGGTTAATAAAGATAAACTTCGTATTTGGTTAGATTGTCGACGCTTTTCTAGTTTATCCAAAACATGAGCCTCTTTTAATAAAGATTTAAACAAAAACATTCTTGCCATCGTTATCGCAAGTATTCACTTTACATAAACGCCCAAAAAGTAGTCTATAATACAAGTTATATAGTTATTGTACTAATTTTTAACACTGTGACATAAATATATTATTTTAAGACTATACAAATAGGATTTCTTCTATTTTCACTCGTAAAATAGATGCTTTTTATTTGACACTTTGAATCGGGTTCGAGATCGAAGTGAGCGTCGAAGTGATGGGGGAATTACCTTACAGAATGCCACTTCTTACGTCATCTCATACTTTATCTGTCAAAATCTCACGGTCAAGGTAGTTCAACTCGCTGACACGCTCGCAAGGGTGGCGCTAGTGTAAATTCGAGTTATCAACCGAGTTTTTAGAATACCAATCATGAAACTCACAGCGGATTCAGATTCGAAGTTTAGAGTGAGATCTTACAGAATCACACTGCTGATGACGGCTATGTTTGGTTCATCTAAAAGCAACAATTTTTCATAAACGAAAAAAACAACAGATAACATAACAACGCCTTCCCGCTCTTTGTGTGTGGGCTCGTTAATAACAAAGGTACACTCGCACGGGACCGTAATGGGCCGCACGAGAATATAAGATAACATGCCATTTTGAAGCATGAAACTGGCAAAGGGTTGCCGTATACAGTCATTATGTAAAAAAGAATGATAAAATCTAAATGTCGGATGTAACTGTGAGGCTGCTGTATCTTTTCAGTGATTAAAATTTCCATAACACTGTATCTATTGTATTTGTTTTAATTTATCCAAATAATTTAAGTAATATCTTTAAAAACTGCTCACTAAAATGTTGTGTTTATAATTATTCGACACATTTAATTAGTTCTTTATTTTCTGTTGTTTCCTATAATTGCCGTATTGGTAACGTTAGTACAATAATAAAAAAAATTCCATGTAGACTAGAAAATAAATCAAATTAATTGGACCACATGGTTTACCGAGTATAATAAAAGTACTGTTAGTACTCCTGTTATTACTTTTAGCGTTCATATTAAAAGATTATTTTACTTTTTATAAAAATGATTCGTCGAAACGTATTTACGTGCATAAATTCGTAACAACTGCCACAAATTATATCATTTGTTTTTATATTATTGTTTTATAGTTGTGTATATTATTGTTAGAACAAGATTTCCAGAAATTTTAAAAAATGTGTGGATATATTTTTTTTATGTCTTATTATTTTAAGTGAGTGAGACAGAACACAGTCGGTGAGATCTTCAATATTTGACAAAACATTGACAGACTGCCGTTCAGTTTTTTCAGCCAGCAGCGGATAACTTCAAAAATGCCATTAGAATATAAACGTATATTTATTTATTTATTTGGAAACTCAACAGCTTATAATCAATTTACAAGAGTTATGATTGTTCACCTCACTATCAATGAACAGCTCAATGCAGTTGCGTCAAAGTTACAGCATCTTAGAGTCTGCATATACTGCACAGTGATAGCGAGATGATGAAAATGATCTCTTAAGCCAATATAGCGTATATCTTATGAATATAGTGCATGTACTAACCCCGACAATAAATTTCACGTAAACGGAAGATTTTTTCATATTTTTCTCATTAGGTACACCACCCGTATGAAGCCGGGACGGGTAAGTTAGATATAAAAAGAAATATATTAAATTTTTCAACTAACACCAAGTGAGTTTAGGCACCCATTTGGTGCTAGTTGAATTTTATATGCCAAAACACTAGAGTAAAACACCACTCCAAATCTCACGATTCAATTCCCAATATTCAGTGCAGCACCAAAATAAATCCAATCGTCGTCAACAAATATATATTCTGTTCCATCCCCGCTTGTCATCCCGCCTGATATAATTTAATATCTGTCTGACAGAAGAGGGGAGGTGCGGTTACAAAGGGTAACTCACTGGCTTATCGTCTCATGATTGTTCCGACGTTCCCTTTCTCACTCTGCTTACGCTTTTATGGTGTCGTAAATATGCACTTTATGTTTTGAAGAGGCGTGTTTTAACTTGACATGGAGGATTCAAGGAATTCAAATTTGATTAGTGTGGTTACTTTTTAACCTGAATCTTTGGTAAAAACATACAAAAGCCTCTAACAACCTTAAACTAAACATCATTATCGACTGCATAGCCTTATCCCAACAATGTTGGGATCGGCTTGAAGTAAAACAAGATGCAGTTGAGTACCAGTATTTTAGACTAGCTGTGCCCGCGACTTTGTCCGCGCAGAATAGTTTTTTTACTATTATTTATATATAAATAAAAACAAATAAAAATTCTAAAATGAAAGTAGCCTAAGTTACTCCTTATTACTGTAATGTATGTGTTAGATATTAATTAGTTATAGTGGGTAGGAGTTAAAAATATAATATTGTACCATCGTCCTCAGCGCACGCCAGTCTGCGATTATACGCTGTGTTGTCAAATCGTTGTCGTTTCATTCCACTCCAGCTACCCAAGTACCTCCATATTCTTCAATTACATCAGCTACCTGCCAGTGAAAGTCCCGTCAAAAACGGTCCAGCCATTTCAGAGATTAGCGGGAACAAACAGACAGACAGACAGACAAAAATTGTTATTAAAAAATGTTATTTTGGTATGTGTACCGTATATATATTCATATGCATGTAGCAAAAAGCGGTTATTTTAATATTACAAACAGACACTCCAATTTTATAAATATATACACAGGCTGATTTTTTAGTCACCGTCCAAATTTTTCAGGGTGATAGTACCCGTGAAATTGAACAACTTTCTCCAAGGAACATGGGTCGAAATATGAAAAAAAAAATCGGACCTCCTATACAAAATCAATAGTCAGCTGATCGATTTTGTATGGAAGGTCGGATTTTTTTTTTGCCACAGAATGTCAACAGGCGTGTTCAACAAACAACATTTTATAAAATAATTCCTCTCAAGCCAAACTACAGTAAATAGCTGTTCTGACGACGACAAGTCGAGATGGTCTAGAATAAATTCAGCTTAGGCAACAAGTTTCTTTGTGAAGAAGGTAATTTGTAACCCTTGCCTCATTGTGTTAACAAAATTGAACTGAAAATATTGTCCACATCCTAAACAATTTTCAACTTCATACATATTCATAAATAAGAAGATTGCGTGTGTCTTAGCGATCGATAGTCGTAATAGTAACTAGAAAAGTATCAGAATTTTTCTTTTTTTACTTAAACAAACAAAGTCTCTGCTTATATATTTTTTAACCACACAATTTTTTAATTAAAAAAACTAAGGAAAAAGATGGCTGACATATATTTTGCTACTGATGCGAGACAGAGTAACAGCTGTGTATACCGGTATTTAAAGTGCAAATTCTTTTTTCATAATTTGTAATGTATAAAGTTTATTCCGTGTGGTGCCTGACGTAAAGAATAGCACCATCCCATCTCTTCCCGTAGGTGTCGTAAGAAGCGACAAAGGGACTTACTAGAGAATGGGCAGCAGCGTTCTCTATGCATTTTACTACCATACTGCGATCGCCAACCCGCCCGCCAAGCGTGGCGATTATGGCAAATCCCCCCAAATTGGGAAGCCTATGTCCAACAGTGGACATATTTCGGCTGAAATGATGATAATGATGATGAACTTGTAATGATTGATATTGCTTAATTATATGAAGTCGTTTGTCGAAAAGACGCCCTATGGAAAGACACATAGCACATAACATCACGCCTTTTTTCCCCGGAGGGTTGTCTTGAGGTGTACCTATAGAGCCTACTTCCATATTTGGCCAGTTATATTCATGTCCCATAAAATAGGGGACAATACTAATGCCATCAGCCGGGCATAAACCCAGACTCCACTCCTCTGCCTCGCCTTTTCCCAACTGTGTTGGGGTAGGCTTCCAGTCAAACCGAATGCAGCTGAATACCTGTATTTTACATGTGGCGCATACCTATCTGAGCTCCACCAGCCAGTAACTGGGTAATACGATACCCCTTGACAAGACTGGTTGTCAGACATTCGGACTTCTGACGACCCGTAACGACTGTCAAAGATTCACAAATGACAGCCGGGACCAACGACAACGGCATAACGTGGTTTCCTTAGGCACGGAGGGGTCTTGGTCTTGGTCACCCATCCACGGATCACCCGCGGCAGGCGTAGCTTAACCTGATCGATCGACCCGTACGGCTAATATTACTTAGCCACTAGCCCCACTGTTATTACCCATACTCCAGCAATCCAGATGCCACTACTAAGAAATTTTAGATAGAAAAACCCAAGTAAATCTTTGCCCGACCTGAGAATCGAACCCGGGCCCTCGTGCTCAGCAGTAGCGCTTGCGACTACTAGACCAACGAGGCAGTCTGTAGAAGGAAAATCATTGAAAAACAAAACATAATCAACCTTTACGTAACAATAAACGTATCTGTTGAGGCTTCATAAGCTCTCGTGACGACGCGATGTTTTGTCCTCAGCTCAACCGCCGCTTTCAGCTCAAAAACTTTATGACACCATTGTTTATCTTATAAATGAGTGTTGCCAGCGTTGCCCGTTGTTTGCTTTTTTATTATTCAGCGCCAAACACAATAATTAAAATATATTAAGTTAGCTCTCCCTTTTCCCGTAGTTAAATTAGTATTCACCCTTTTGTAAATGTCGGCCTTCTGTTTCAATTAACGATTTAGTGTGACAGCTTATTCTTCCGGCCGTGTTGGCCTGTTTGCCTAACAAAAACATACATTTCCGTTTATTTATTTAAACATGTGAGGACTATAAAATCAATAGGCAACGTTGGGGTATAGCCTGATGACCTCTAAAACATTAATAAAAGCCGCCAAGGGCTCGTGAAACCAAAGTTCCAGACAGCATTAATGACTCTGTAGTGTGCTTTCTTTCACGCGAACTTCGAATTAGCTGAATTCATTTACTGCAAGTGAACATTTTCAACATTATTAAAACGAAAGCTAGTAGGAATTACCTGCTGATATTTGTGCCTTAAAGGTCACCCAAGGTGATGCAATATAGAACTAACTGTAAGAATGGTGCAATAAAAATGTTATTTCTTCATTTCAGCCAGTACTTAATTTCCAACATTCCAACTCAAACTCAAACTCAAAGCATTTATTTCAATGAAAACATTTCCAGGCACTTTTGAATTGTCAAAAAGTCGATCAGTTGGATAGTTGAAGCCCCATTCCAAAACGTAGATCTCAAAAGGAGAAGAACGGGCAAGAAACTCCACGGACACTCTTTTAAAATCAAGTTGGATATTACAAGATCTTGGGAACATTAATCTTGTTGCTTCTATATGTGAGAACAATGTAAAAAAAATATAAGCAATTCTAAATACAAGATTAAAAATAAGCCCTGGAAGTTAGGATGACCAGTCTCAAGCGACAGCGCCCGTTCACAAACTTGACGCGTGGTTCAGCACCATCTAGCTCAACCATTTTGTAGGGAACCGAATGATCTAACACACGCGCCACCGTCAGTGAGACATTTAAGTGAGCACGACATACTCTCAACTGCCATGCTTTTGCAAGTCAACGTCAAAACAACACAATAAACGGATGCATGGTACTCACATTTACAAAATTTAAACAAAATGCTTCTAAATTATAAAAAACTATAGTTTGCCATATATTTGAGAAATTAATAAAATTTGATTTCCTAAAAGAAAGAACATTTAATATATATTGAATTATTCAATAACTAACACTTGGTTCAGTAAAAAAATAAAACATATTCATAACACACGTGGCGACAGAACCCCGGTTTAGGACGACCAGGCCCACCTCTAGAGCCCAGTCCTCCACCATCCTACCCCGCACATCCGTCAACCGGGAACCCCAAGCCAAGTTCTTGGCATTGAAGTCCCCGAGGACGAGTACGGGGAGGGAACGGAACCCGGCGACGACGTCTCTCAACTCCGCAAGGGAGTTGTGGAACTCGGCGAGAGTTCGGCTCGGGGAGAAGTACACCCCTACCACTACAATATCCCCGCGCATTTGCGCTTAGTTGTAATGTAGATTGAACGTAGTCTTGAAATACACCCGAAAAATTCATATCACTGCCACTGCCAGAAATATTGCACTGATTTACCATATTCTCAATTTGTATATTAGGGTCCAAGTGTAATTTATTATCAGGTTTGACATCAGACAGCATTTTAACCGTGGCTTCGTCTCTTTTGCGTTTTGGCTTTAGTAAAACATTATTTAAGATTTTAATAGCCCTGTTATTCTGTTTAGTTTTAGGTATTACGTTTGTGGTCGCATCTATCATATTATTATTTTCATTCTCTTTATTTGTTATATGTGTGGATTCGTTTTTGTCTTCATAGCATAATTTTCCGACAAATTTAGTATGTTTACAGTCTATGTCCAAACATATAACGCAACTAGTTTCTCTAAATATTAGGCGGGCCTTTTTTTGCCACAGTATTTGATGGACTTTCATTGTACTTTTTAATGGTTTCAGCTGTTCTGAAGGTACCAATATATCTTTTTCTGTTATTTGGTATTCTTCAACAGTTGCCAGGTTAATTTTTTGTGTGTTACTATTACTTACTATTTTCAAAATCCATCTAATGTTACAACATCTCTACCTTGCGCTATAGCAGCGACAGCAGTGCGTCTAACAACTACTCCTACTCCATCTGCAGCACTTTTTCCGTGAGCTGATTCGAAATAATTCCAGGACCATCTTTAGCCCATGAAAATACCAAAACAGTTTAGACAAAACATAAAACAATGTTTTATTTCTGTACTGGCTACTTGGCGAATCTGTTAAAAAATGTAATGTGTCTATTTTTTTACATGCAGAGTTCACAAATTCAAGTAAAGGGATAATATGCGCCCATACAGCCGCAGAATCATGTCGCAAGTTTTCGCTTACTATACAAAATGATGTGTTTGTCAAATTGCTTGTATCATCTGTCATATATATGAAGTGTTAACTCTTGCCTACTTCCTCTAAAGTGGAAGGCATAGTTCTCACTAAAATCTATATGTATTATAGCTTCATTGTCCTTGAGATGTTCCTTCAGATCTTTTACTGCAGTAAATTACTACCTACGTGTTCCTTCATGTTTCAGGAATATCGGAATTATATTTTCTAATACTTCAATAGCTTGTTTCGGTGACATGGTCACTTTGGTCTTTGATATAATCTTTTTAGTCTTCTCTATGCCTTTAACTACATAAGTGTTTATCGAGTTTTCCCATTTTTTTTTATGATAATGAATCATCGTTATTGAATTCTTGATAATCAACTACTTTATTTTTACACAAATTACATCGTTCAAGTAAACATTCTATTTTTGAGCAACATAGACTGTTAATGAAGTCGTTAGAATTATTGTATTTAATTATCTTTTTTTTGTGCAGTGCTTGAATCAAGAGTTCCATGTTTGCATGCAGTTTGCAGAGACATGTATCTCTTTGATTTACATTAGGTATAAGTACCCAAAATGGCCTTTGTTTACAAAAGCAAGAATAACTTGCAGAATTCAGTTTCAAAAACTTTGTAAGGGTTTTTCATAGTATCTAACAAGTACCTCTTTTGCTTTCTTTCTTTTTTCTGCTTAATTATTTTTTTTTTTTGCCTGACGTCGCTCCAGAAACATCGTCGCGTTAAAAAAAAAATCGAATATTTTGTTTTAGTTTCTCATATTCGACATTTCTTTGGTTAGTGTTCTTGATCTTTCTCACTCGAAAATTATTCGTTTTAGATAAAACCTTGAGATCTTTCAAAATTAGCTTATCACCAATGACAGCTTCACTAAATTCTCTTTTTTCTTTGTTTGAATTTTTTATTTTTGTAATTTGATTGTAAGGTATTACTCATTGCTTATCCAAATAAAATTTTCTTCTACTTTGGCTTTGTCTACAAGTAGTGCTGTTACTTTAGAATTAGGACTCTGCAGTCGTATTTTTTTTTTCAGTCTAATAATTATTTTCCGATACGCATTATTTTTTCGTTGCAGGGATTCGAATCGTAATTTGTAAAGTTGGTATTTTTCCTAATAATTATGTAGCAAATCTTTCTCAATTTGCTTCTTAAGTTCTTAACTAATGGTTCCTGTAGATCGTTTGATGTAGAGGGTTTTTTTTTTGAGGGTGGGAAATCTTCAACTAACTTCTCCCGCTCTGGGTGGAGCAGGAGGGCGTGTCAGACTTTTACTGACTAAAATTCCCCCGTGTACCCTCAGTTGCCTGTCTGCCAAGGGCGACGGTATCTCTTTCGAACAACCCGCACCCCTAGCAGGCATCGGCCCTTGCGGACCTCACCAGTTGTTGCTGACATCTCTGACGGGGTGCGTGGAACACAACGCGCCGTCCATCCGGGCATTTTTTTTTTTGTTTTACGTGGAGAAATGCCTACTGTGCTACCACGGGGAGATAGCGCAGTTATGTGGGACTACCACCACTAAAACTCCACGGTGTCCTCCAGTGCCGCTTGAAGCGGGAACACGGAAATGCGTAAGCCATCCGCGAACCCGCCACGGCTGTCCGTTACCCGACCCTCCTCGGAGGGGAATAACCCCTATCACCGGCGCACCAGGACATAAGTATCATAAAGGCCCCAGACGACCCCGTGTCTGGCATCCTTGGTCCCCCTGCGACGGGTCAGCAACTTTTCGGCCGCAGAGGATAGAGAGAGCAGCCAACGCTATACCGACACTCCTCATCCCCTGCGGCCCCACTGCGTCCGCCATCAAACGGTGGCGGCCCCGTCCAGGCCGCGGAAGGGAAGAGCGCTACTCAGAAGTACCGGCACTCCTCCTCCGCCACAGTCTATAACCCTCAGCCGCGATGCCTTCCATTCGACATCGCAGCCCACCTCAGTTGCGATGCACCTCACCGCAATCTACTTTTTGGCCGCTACGTCGTCGGCTTGGAGACAAAAGCCCTGACGAGCGGCCTGGGGTTCCTCTTCGCTTCACCGTGGGAGGGTGAACACGGCTACTGTCCCCCCCCCCCCGCAAAGACAATGCGGGAACCCACTGGGCGGGTGATGTAGAGGGTTGTGGCTCATTTTCGCAAATTGGGAGTAGTCTTCTGGTTCTATTTGCATTATTATTACTATTATCTTCGCTGTCACTGGAACTTGGTGTATTTTCATTCATATGTTTAATTCCTTCCTTTATTATTATTTTTTTTTGCAAATGTTTTCTAAAGTTTTATCTCCATTTCTTTGTGTGACATCGGCAACTGTAGGATGAACCAAGTCAAAAAGATTGTTCGCAAATGGCTGCTAGCCCAATCATACACTGAATCCGAATCTCTTCATCATCATCTGCCTAGCCTTTTCCCAACTACGTTGGGGTCGGCTTCCAGTCTAACCGGATGCAGCTGAATACCAGTATTTTACATGGAGCGACTGCCTATCTGACCTCCACAACCCAGTAACTGGGGTAATACGATACCCCTTGGTAAGACTGGTTGTCAGACTTTCGGGCTTCTGACGACCCGTAACGACTGTCAAAGATCCACAAATGACAGCCGGGACCAACGGCTTAACGTGCTTTCCGAGGCACGGAGGGGTCTTGGTATGTAAAGATGGTCACCCATCCACGGACCAACCGCGGCAAGCGTAGCTTAACCTGATCGATCGACCCGTGCAGCTATTGTTAGATAAAGGTAATTTCGTAACACAACAACAACACACACACACACGCACTCTCTCTCTCAGACACATAAACACTTACACATAGTGCACAATGACGCTCAAAATATTCCTTCATCCTACTTTATTGTTTTAAATCCAGACGTTGTTTAATTAATTACCTAATTTTATTACTTACTTTAAAATAATAGTGCATTTTTATGTGCCTCTCGACAATAGCAATCCATGAGTATTAATGTAATACGCTTTTCACCATCTGGTAATACCACCCATGGACTCCACGAGACAGGCTTGACCTAGTGTGGAGTTCATAAGCAAAATGTTTCCTTTGCGTCTTATTCCTGTTTTTTTTTTCTTGCTAACGTAGGTACTAATGTAGACTTTAAGGAATTGTAAAGCACTGTTTTTTTTGTAAATAAACGTTATTTATTTATTATTATTATTTTTATATTACAAAATGTTGGGACAATTTTCAAAGTCGTTGAAAACTACTTAAAAGTGTTCTTTAATTTGTATAGTTTTACTCATTGGTAACAACGTATGTCGTGTACTATCAAAATTACTACAAAAAAACAAAAAACGATCTTTAGGATATATTTATAACTTTTCGAGCATGAACTGCTAAAATTTGGAAATTGGGATACGAATGGTGATGAGATTTGAGGAACGTTTGTTTATGAATATAGCTTATTTTTTTATAACAATAGGAATATGTTATGTGCATCTGTATATAGCGCTGGAACTAAGTTTTACGTGAAATAAACAAAAAGATAACTTTATATCTCACTAAGTAGTTATTTGGGGAGGGCCGCGTAATATGCATAACGGCGCGTGGCATTATTAAATAATGAAAATCAGTTAATTTCGAGAGTTGTAATTTATTCTGTTATTTTAACGATTAATCGATTTGAATTCAACAAAATGGTAATTTTAATTAAGAGCGGGTAACACCGAATGGAGTTGCGTCTGTCATGGCGGGCGACGTCGTGTCAATGCATTCGGTTGTTGACAGCCGTTGCACGTGGTGGTCACCAGTATACTATTGTAGTCTTTGGTGGTCACTCGCAAACCCATTGGCTCTAAATCGTTAATTATTACTGTAATCCTTAATTGTTTAAGTAATTTAAGTGTCTGTAAAATTAAAATAGTGAACAGTCAACGCTACAGTGTATTTATTTCAACATTTCCTGAAGTTTAACGCCCACTATGGATTCCCGTGCTGACGAAGTCACTAATCAGCAATCAGATGCAACAGCCCGGCCTTCCTGATATCCCGTTATGCATATGTTCAAAGAATCACCCAACTAACACACACCACCCCGTCTCTAAAGACTTACCCTGTACATACACATATTTGTATCGGGGTTAATTTTAAGTAAATATGCTTCTAAATAGTTATGCAGTCCTAAAAATTTTGAAGTCGCTTCCATATTACACACCTGACTAGTTATGCATTTCCGGTGTTCCTGGCATCTCGTGATTATTTTAAAAAAAAAAAAATTTAAGAAGCCGCTTCCACACTTTCATAACTAAAAAATTACTTTAGGTACATATGCATCCGATTATCCGATCTCTAACCATCAGTTCCTAGTTTTATAAAATAAAGTGCTACTAGTTTATTTTATATGGGCAGGACATAACATAGAAGGACCTCGTTACTGAGGTGTACCAACCGTCACTTGCACCCGGTGGTGGTCCCAAATTGGCCGTCATACCCATTTTGGCACATTCTCGTACGATTTGAAGCACGCTATAAAATCTACAGACTAACGTTAAATAAATATCAAAATCAATTTGGCAGCTCTAGCAAATTTACCCTTACTTGAAACCAATATACATATTTAGGGACAGCAAAACTTCCCTCTGAGAAGAACGTTGATATCAATATACAAGGTGTAATTTTAATCACCGTTAACCTCATAAGGGGTCATTATACTCATCATTATGAACATTTATTACTATGGGCCCAAACATGAAATCGCGTAAATAAAATCAGCTGTTCGCGTAACTCGTCAAAATGTAAGGAACAGTTTATTTTATTTTCGTGATTTCAGGTTTGGGCCCATAGTAAAAGTTGTTCATAATTATGAGTACAATGACCCCTTATGAGGTTAACGGTGACTAACATTACACCTTGTATACAGCTAGTCACATTTCACTGCAGGCATAGCATTACCTATCAGCCTATAACGTCCCCACTGCTAGAACACAGATCTCCTCTCTTCGTGTGGGAGTGGTCTGTAATATACTACGAAGCCCCAGTGCCCGTTGGTAAAAGTCACTTGTCTTCAAATCTTTGGTTCTAGGTCATGCCGATTTCCTCACGACGTTTTCCATGTCCACTTTGAGAGCAGTGGTTCTGAAATTATTTACGCTACCAACGGCTCACCGCTACTCTGCATACATAGACGTCTTCTTAATTGCACCAGAATACTCTGCCTTCGATTCCATTTTCAAAGTTCGAATCAGTTTCGGTTAGTTTTAAACAAGAACATTCCAATTCCAATCGCACTGTTCGTCGCCACACAAGTCCCTTCAACATTGCACTATTTAACAATTCCTTTGGCTAAGCAACATTGTTTTCATTCCAACCCAGTTGCAAATACCACAAACTATACGTATACCTACGTGACTGCAGCTAAAATACGCAATGTTTTTCTTCAATTTCATACAATTTCTGTGGCTGGCAGACCTCAGACGGGTTCATGCAAATTTTATATAAACTGGTAACCACTATGATCGTGGCCCGCAGCAAACAAAATTCGTTTAATACATTAATAATGAAGTGCACTTGCGAACGTATTCTGGAAACTCACTTTAAATTGAATTCATATAACAAGACGAGTCCTTATTTTGCGAACGCAAAGAAGAAAATAAATTTTAAAAATATAGGGTAGGTAATCATGTTTCGGAATTCAATTGAAAATTGACAATATATTTTCATGTACAGAACAAAGAAAGCCGTGAAATTGGAGACGCAGCAGCCATATCAACATTTTAGGCTACTTACTTCAATTATTTGTCTTCCATGCACTCCAACTAAAAGGGCCAGCTATCATCTGGGACCTCTAGGAATAAACTTTTCTCTTTACACCATAACAGGACACTTCCACCACGTCCCTTACTACTTGAACATAACCGAACTTCTACAGAGTTTCATGTGTCCGAAACGGCAGCCATAAAAATGTTGCGACAACATCACTTAAACTGAACATGCATAGGTCCACGTGAAAAGAATTTTACACTTTTTACGAAGCTATCTTTTGCTAAAGAAAAACCCCAAATTCCTATTTAACCTTAAACCAACGTTCATCGCGCTTCTTACCGGAGATTTCGCATTCGACATTCGTTTCATTTACATTTGACAGGCTATCGTATCGAAAATTTCGATAACCGATTTGCCTTGCCGCCAACTGCAAAAAGCTGTCGAAAGAATAGCGGCCGTCTATTTGATTTAAACTGCCAAAATTTTCTGGTTTTTTTATTTGTGAGCAGCGTCTATACAATATGTAACAAAAACCCTGTTGTTCCTTCTACCCACATTTGCAGAATCGGTATACATACGTAATAAAGCAAGTCATTCATAAAAACTGTTCAACAAAAATAATTAAAATAAATATTTAATTATGAATATTTGTAATGTTTTACTGATTTTGATTGGATCAAAGAAAGCCGCCGAGCTCGTAGTTTATTATGCGAAATAAGGATACTTGTGAAATCAGATACTGTAAATATTTTATTGAATATGTCGTTTTTAATAGTTATTTGATATTGAACTCTCCACTAGCCAATGCTTATTTTTTTAATTATAACTTCGTCAATGTTGTGCTTGTAGGTAAGTGTATAAGTCCCTAAAAGGAACGACAGGGTTTTTGTTACATATTGTAGGTCTCCTACGATAGCATTGATCGATGTTCGATTCGGTACGGAAGCATATCGAATGGTTGTGAATAGCTATGCAGGTTGCCAACCGCAACGTCATATTCTTGATGTTCAGCAACTGCCAATACTTACGAAGATACCCAAGGCCGCCCATTATATGTTTTTAGTGTTATTTTTTTTTTTTTTGCCATTTTTTTTTTTTTTTTTGCCATTTATTTTCTGGTGTATAATAAAGCATATATAAATAAATAAATAAGAGATGAACTGGCTGAATTGGTAATGATGATTTGTTGCATGATTTTTTTTGTCAATCTTAAATGATATTACCAGAAGAATTTTCACACTAAACGATTATAATAAGCTACGACTGACGCTAATATCCCGACATAATTTCACGCAAGGACCACGAATACTTAGTAAGTCCAGAATCAGCCGTCAGATCATAATACAAACCAGCAAGCTAGCAATCCGCTTTCAGCGCTGCGCTGTCACTGTGCATTGTTGGCCAGATAACTAACGAGTTAATATTAAATGCCTTTTTGAAACAACACGCTGGAATATTCATCACAGTTTTGAATTACAGCGCTTTGGCGCAAAAACTACGGGTAGGTAATAAAATCAACCCTATGTACTCTTATAATCGCAAACGGGTGTGAAAGTGCTAAAGTGGGTAAAGTGCTACTTGAAAACTGTTTTGATATTCTGCTGTTATTTATAACGGATACTGCTAAACATTTTGATAAAAATCTAGGGAGGTTTCCATTTCATAATTGAAATAGGGTTATAATGGATAGGTCCTAGGTCTCATTATCAGCCCATTCCCACAGCTGAAACAGACGTCTCTTCTCTGAGAGAGGTTGCGGGCCGTAATCCAACTCGCAGGCCCAATGCAGGTTTGTAGACGTTACATGTCATAGAATTTTTGGTTTCTAGGACATTTCTCGCGATGTTTTACTTCACCGTTTTGAGAGCAGGGGGGCGACTCTCTAACTTCGTCAACGAAAATACGGACCCGTCCGAAAATAGTTGGAAATTGGGGTGGTGCCCTCTAACTCAGTCAACGAAAATACGGGCGCGTCCGAGAATAGTTCGATTCTTCGAAGTGACTCCTACAGCTGATTAGCTCTAACTTTTTTGGACGGGTAAAACCATAATAGGGAGTAGAGACAACTGTCAAATCGTGTAGTAATTTATTCTTAGTTTGGGCCCCAAACTAATCATAGGTCCGTAAGTGATACGGAGTAGGAAACGCCCGTAACTTCGACCGAGATTACGGGTTTCGTGTAGAGTAGGCCCCTAGTAATAAAAAATACTACTCAAAATAATGCGCCTGCTTGAGTTCGAACCCACGATATACAACTCGGGCCACTGCCCTCCCGAACCCGAGCGGGCTCAGCATCCACGGACGTATTTTTAATCCCTCACGCTTAATTTAAGCTTAACCACATTTTTGCTAGTAGGAAGGTGCTATTATGAACTTGAAAGCATCCCTTTCAAAACAAAAATTGTATCGGCCATTGCAATCTATTATATTACAAGGGTAAACTCAACGCAAAGTAAACGTTTTGCTACACATAGCTCAAACAATTCTGAAAGGCGCTGTGTCGGACAGATGGACTTTAAATAATGATCATTTTAGAAGTGAAGCTGTCTGTTGTTATGCCTGAGAACGTCGGAGTTCTTAACTAGTTTGGACACTAGACTTATAACAATGCTAGCCAACGCTTTACTTCAATAAATGGTGAAACTTTGAAGTGCTGAACGTAGGTACTTGTCAGATACATCATTAGGACACAATCTTTGAAAATATGCTTTGACAGAATCTTCATTGCTTTACAATTCTAAAATAACTACTAAGATACAGACGCCAGGACATCAAGCTACACCAATGTGTCAAATTTGTTTGACTGATTTACAACTTTATTCCGTAAGCATAAGGTTCATGTTCAATTGGGAAAATTTGACAGTATGTGGTAGCTTGATGTAAATTATGATCTTTAACCACGTTCGCACGGACGAAAAAATATCGCGGCAGCATTTTAGCACGCACTGTATTTTCAACTCTAGGTGTTGAACCGAGCTTTGAGAATCGAACAAAGTGCATCCCAGTGCGTCGAATAACATACTGTTCGATTTTCAACTCTTGGAGTTAAGCAGAGCGTTGAAAATCCAGTGCGCGAAAAAATCTCACCGAGATATTTCTTCGTCCGTACGAATTGTACTCATTTAAAATCAAACAACATTCGCACAGAGTTTCTTCCTCCATCTCCTCATAATCCAGGCGTAACCCGGCAGGCTTAGCATGACGCTTTCTATTTCTAGTCTACCGTAGAATAGAAATCGCTTGTCTACATTTCTCGGTACAAAACTGTCAATTGTCTACACGGAATCGTCATTTTTGTCAACGCTTCCGTCGACAAAACACTTCTCCATGGTTCTTTTGCTAAGCTGGTAAATAGGAGTTCGCAGTTTCCAGCCCACGTACTGATGGGCTGGATTGATAAAACTAGTTCAAGCAAGACGCCAAGGTGACGACAACGCCGCGACTGCCGCGAGCTGGCTAACCGCCAAACCTCATTGTGTTATATTTTTATCTTGAACGCGACTTAGCGACCCGTTCTGGCTTTGCACTCAGAAATGAATGACAGCAACGCGTTGCCGCATTTATAGTTCTAAATCTTTGTTGTATATTTTTAGTTGTGGAATGCTGTCAATTGATGTTGAGATTCACAGAGTCGTGCTGACATTTGATTACGTAGCTATTTGGGGTTATAAATGCTTTGTCAGTGTACCTCTGCATTTTCTAAGGAACATCATCATCTGTCTAGCCTTTTTCCCAACGGTATGAGGGCAGCATGTACATGGGGCAGCTGCCTACCTGACCTTCACGACCCAGTTGATGGGTAACACGATCAAGACTGGTTGTCAGACTTTCGGGCGTCTGACTACCCGTAACGACTGTCAAAGATCTACTAATGACAACCGACAACATCATCTGCTTATAAACATACATACCTACAAGATATTTTTTATCCAGTGCGCAAACTGTAACCATGAGACCCACAACAAAAAAAATCAGCTGGTCCATACATTTTGACCGCGTAGGTATTGCTTTTCTATGAAACAGCTGGTTTTTATTTTGTATAACCGATGAAAAATTTTTTGCGCTTGAGGGTCTAGAATGATATGCTAAATTCATGGTTACAGTTTGCGTACTGGATAGAAAAATATCCTGTGTACTTATTATATCTTTTCTTTTACAATACCTACTTTAGATGCATAAGAGAGTTTGCAGTCTCAGTCGGGAAAAATATCATGGAACTGATTTCCAAAAACAAAATAAATTACACTTCGTTAATGCGTGGGAAATTGCCAGAGACAGCACAAACCAGTTATTATTTCCTAACTATACACTTTGTTCACGTAAAACTGACCTAATAGTCAACAAATGTACAAACGCTCCGGAACTGGGGTCGCCACACGCAACGCGCAACCTTGCCGAAGTAGGTTAATTGTCAGGTGTAGTGGACACTTTGTCTGCTAAGAGGTTTCTTGGGCCGTTTTAGCTTATTATATCTTTTAGGAAATATGGCGGCGTTCAACTTTTATCAAGTGTGTTGCTCGTCACATTTTAGTCCCTAAATTGGGACGTTCTTTCTTTTTATTATCAACTAGCTGCTACCCGCGGCCTCACCCACTTGGATGTTGGAGATTATCCCACGGGAACGTGCTAACGAAATAAAAATGCTTATGTTACTTTTTAAAATATCAGCTATCTGCCTACTAGTGAATGCCCCTGCCCCGTCAAAATTGGTCCAGCCGTTTCATTTAGTAAAAAACTGTTATTTTGACATTACAAACAGACCCTTCAACTATATTTATTTGTAAAGATGTTACGACATCTTTACAAATAAATATAGTATGGCTCCACAGGGAGCACACACCAGTGTCAACACAGTTTTTTCTGCCTTATAAATATATTTTTTCTTGTGTCAAGCGGATTTATCAGAAGATTTTAAAGGTGCTCTTATACGGGCAACTTTTTAGCAATGATTGCTCGGCAACCGTAATGGATCAATCTGGATCAATGTAGTTGAACAATCTGGAGCAACAACAATAAATTGCGGATATGTTTGGGGAATATTGCTTCTGATTACTCCATATATTTCATGAGTTGCCAAAAATCCAATCGGTTTGAAAATTTTTAGTTATAGGGGTGTGAGGAACAGGGTGTAAAGTTCACTCATACTCTATAGAAAAGGGAGGATCCTCCGACCAGACGGTTGTTGTCGGGATGTTGTATCTATGCGAGTCGCGCGGTAAACTCTGATTGTGCGATGCAGGATTTGTGTGACGTGAAGTCTTGCGTAGTTCGCCGGTGGCATTGTAGATTGCGCCACATCACTTTTTGTGTTTTCAAGTCTTTGATTTTGTAGTTCGTATGTGGCATTGTAGATGGCCGCCACATAGTCAATTTTCTTTTTATCTGGTTTGTACGTATAACAACGTCTCGTTTTTGCGAGAGGAAACGGCCGGTGGCGGAGGCGACGGGGTGGCGTATTGAAGTTGCTCCATATTGCACGATATTGTGTGGCCGTATCTCTGGCAAAAGGTTGCTCCATGTTGCCAGAGCCCTAAATTGCTGAATGGAATTATCTTGACGATTTAGGTTAGTTAGGAGTTAGGTAAAAAACTAGGCAATACGCCTCCGTCCCTACCGCCTCCGCTGTCGGCCGGTTCCTCTCACAAAAACGAGACATAAATAAACCCAAAACATATCCGCAATTTATTGTTGTTGCTCCAAATTGCTCCACTTAATTAATCCAGATTAATCCATTAGTGTTGCCGAGCAATGATTGCTCAAAAAAATTCCCGCGTAAGAGCACCTTAAAGCAACTTTGACGTTGAGACTTTGTTGTTCGTTAAGTGCGGGCCATCCCTGTTTTCATAATGAGATCGTCAGTCTAAGGGCTGTTGTACTATAAAAACGTAATTACATACTTAGGTACCTAATGACTAAGGTCTAGCCTTAGGTACCTACTTATATTACCTACGTGGGACACTCAGAAAGTTTTGCAAAAATAAAATAAATTGTTCTATATGTAAATATGTTTATTAAATCTTATCAAAGTACTCTCCACTAGCCTCTATGCAGTTTCATGCGTCTGAACCAGTTTCCGAAACACTTTTTCCAGTTCGCCGCAGACACCTCGTTTATAGCCTGCTTGAACGCTGACAGCGCATCTTCCGGCGACGAAAATTGTATCCCTTTGAGCTGATGTTGTATTTTCGGGAATTATAAGAAGTCACACGGTGCTAGGTCAGGGCTGTAAGGAGCGACCCAGATGTTTGACCGGCGTGCTGTCTAGGAAGTCCCTCGTTTTGAGCGCGGTGTGCGAAGGCGCGTTGTCGTGGTGGAGTAGTAGCCCGCGGAGTCCTGTGTTTGGTCGCTTGTTGCTCACAACAGAGAAAACTTCTGCCGAGCATTTGGTAGTATACCATTCAGCGTTGATGCTTCTTTGGATCCGTAAAGGAATTGACACCAAGTAGCCAGTCAAATTGAAAAAGCTCGCGAACAAAATCTTCCCCCCGCTTCTAGATCGCTTCACTTTGGTAGGCGTTGATTCGTTTTGAAACACCCAAACCGTCGACTGGCGCTTCGTTTCTGGATCGTATTGATAAATCCAAGACTCACCTGTAATGATGTAAACACGCCGAGACGAGCCTGCTTCAAATTTCTTTATCATATCACGGCACCATTCCAACCGGGCCTGCTTCTGAGCATCGGTGAGGTTGTGCGGCACCCAGCATGAAACTATCCTCCTCACGCCAAGATGAACGTGTAGAATTTCGAGAAGGTTTCCCGATCTAACCTGCAGTATGTGCTGAATCTCTTGATACGGAACTCGCCTATTGTCATAGATTAAATTTTTCACTGCTAGCACGTTTTCTTCCGTAACAGCCGTCAAAGGGCGATCACTTCTTTGTTCATCCCCCAAAGTTAGTCGACCGCGCTTGAATTAGTTATACCAACGATACATGGTTGCCTTAGAAGGGCCTTCATCCATGAATGCCATTTGAAGTCTATCGTACGCTTTTTCCGGTTTCAGGTGACACTTGAAATCGTAAAAAAGTCATAGCGCGAAAATGTTCCCGGCGCAGGTCCATTTTTTTATGAGACACGATAATTTAAATTAGCTCGCAAACTTAGAATAATAACGCATAGAAGGCGCGTCTAGAGCGATATCGTGTGTCCACTTCCTTTTCTTTGTGTGCGTGAGCCGAATGTGTCTACGTTCTTCAAAGGCACACAAATAAAGCTTTCAGTGATACCATTACCAGACCGTTACCCACAAAAATATGGGAAAACGCACTACTATGTTGCTGGATCAAATCAAGGCAAGTATTTTATGTTATCAGGAACTTAATAAGATGAAGATGAATTTTCATGTAAAATGACATATCTTTCAGAAGGTAAAATGCAATTAATTTAAAAATAAAAGGAAATAAAATAAATCTTGTTGAAAGATATCCCATTCTTCATGCAACACATCACACATCAAACATTCTAAACGCTGTGTTATAATAATATTGGAGACAGGTATTAATTGTAAAATGTCGGGTTTTATATTAATTAATAGTAAATGTTGTTTATTATATAGGTAAGTATGACTGAGAAAATTACAAAACTGAAAAACATGTTAATCAATAATATTGTAATCTTTATTACAAACACTAATATATAATACCTAATGCCACACTAGTTTCTCGAAACTGGAAAAATGTTTTATCTTACCTATTCAATAGCGTAGGTAGTAGGTACATCAAAATTGAAAGCAATGTGGGCATTTTTTTCCTCACCAATAGCAACACTGTATTGTTATAAGTTCCTATTATTAGAATTTTTGTTTGATGATCGATTTACGTAAAAATAACGTATAAAATGTAAGTAATTACTTGTTAATTGTAATTTGATTACATTTTTTTTTTGTTTTCCTGAAGTGCTATGATATCCCTTCACGCTACAAACTGTCATTTTCAATAATTTTAAATTATTTACTGGCGAGTTGTGTTCTCCGGAACGTGACCTTTAGTACTGTACTGACGGCTGACGGCTCGCCCTCGCCGAGACTCGAGAGAAGTTAGCCACTATGGCTAAGTTTTTGTTGCCTCACTTTTTGTTGCCTCACTTTTTGCACTCGTACTAGGTTTCTGTGCGTTATTATTCTAAACTCGCAAACAATGTGGAGGGAAATTTTGAAATTGAAACGTACCTATTTCTACTTACAAATAATCATATTTTCAAAATAGATTATAACTGGCCAGTCTTTCATACATAAAAACTTTTTTCGCAATACTTTCTGAGTGGCCTGGTATTAACGGTGTGATAAATATGAAATAAAATCCGACGTTGTATTTGTAAATAAGTCAGTTTTATATAAATTATCGCTGCTACGATGACTGTCCAGACCCAGGATAAGGAAACAAGACCCATCCAACTGCTTAGAGGGGTGCGACAGGGGGATGTTATATGCCCGAAACTGTTCACTCACGCGTTGGAGGACATCTTTAAGACGTTGGACTGGACTGGAAAGGGTATCAATATTAACGGCGAATACAGAGACACTGGAACAGTTAGACCAGATGCTGCACAGCCTAAACGGAGCCTCTCGGCGGATTCGCCTCGGCATGAATTTGGACAAGAAGAAAGTCATGTGCAATTCTCACGTCTTGCCGAGTCCAATCCACATCGAAGGGTCGCTTCTCGAAGTTGTGAAGGAGTATGTCTACCTAGGGCAAGTCATCCAGCTCGGTAGACACAACTTTGAGAAAGAAGCCGACAGAAGGATCCGGCTGGGTTGGCAGCGTTTGGGAAACTACGTCAAGTCTTTTCGTCGCCTATTCCGTAGTGCTTGAAAACTAAGGTCTTCAACCAGTGCGTCCTACCCGTGATGACATACGGTGCCGAAACGTGGACACTGACAGTTGGGCTGGTCCACAAATTTAAGGTCGCTCACTGCGCTATGGAGCGGGCTATGCTCGGAGTTTCTTTCAAGGATAAAATTAGGAATTAAATTATCCGGAAAAGAACCGGAATTACCGACATAGCTTGTAGAGTGAACAAGCTGAAATGGCAGTGGGCTAGCCATGTTTGTCGAAGGACCGATAGACGGTGGAGCAGACAAGTCCTGGAGTCGAGACCGCGTATCGGCAAACGTAGTGTGGGACGCCCCCCAGCTAGATGGACCGACGACCATAAAAAGGTGGCTGGGACAGACTGGATGCGGAAGGCGGACGATAGAGTGTTGTGGCGCTGCCTGGGTGAGGCCTATGTCCAGCAGTGGACTACGATAGGCTGAGTTGATTGATGTAAATTATCAGAAATATTAGACTAAAAGCCGTTGTATGAATCTAGAGTTAAAATTATTTTCATATTGAATTTTAAACAGCGTATGTAGGTACTTATCAGCTTTTGGCTCTGTAACAATCTTTTAGCGCAAGGTGCTTTCACATAAATTCTAGATGTTTTCGATACGAATCGTATTTCTATAATATTACACTTTGGTATTCATTTACAAGCCATATTATGATGATTAAATAAATTCGACTAAAACATTATCAGTAATATAGTAAAACATTTTCAGTAATGACGTTATTATCAAAACAATATTCAAAATTAAATACAACATTGTAGCAATCAGTATTCAGTTCTAGTACATAAAATGAATAAAAACAACAAAATTGTTTGGTCGTGACAATTAAATATTATGAGTACTATACCTACCTACTTATGTCTAGAATCCTAAATGAGACAGTTTATGGATGGCCGTAGCACTCGTAGCTTTTACGACATTTCGCCCTTGGAATGGAACCTTAATTATATTTAAGAGCACAATTTCATTTTCTAAATAATAAAGAAAAAGTATGGTATCTTCATCTTAACGTTTTACGAGCCATTATGTGCTGCTATCCGACAAGTATTTTCCACTTTAGAATTTTCTCTGTGGTTCAAATTTGTCTTGTCTTTTGTACAGGAAATTTTGCCAGTAAAGCAGGATTTTGATGCTTTGAAATGTCTCTGTGACGCAGGTAAGGTTGCTACGTATAAAGTTCTTAAGTCACATTTTCCATTAAGACCGCATAAAGCTCTAGGGAACTCTGTTTCGTATTTCGCGGCGCAAAATGGGTAATATGTTTATCAGCTTATTAGGCAAAACCATAATCGTCATCTGCCTAGCCTCTTCCCAATTATGCTGGGGTTGGCTTTCAGTCTAACCGGCTACAGGTAAAAACTAGTATTTTACATGGAGCTACTGCCTATCTGACCTCCACAACCCAGTTACTGGGTAACACGACACCCCTTGGTAAAAGTAGTTATCACACTTTCGGGCTTAACGTGCTTTTCAAGCCGACTATGTAGGCAATATAGGTCTTTACTGTTAAATTGAAGAAGATGCCTCCGGCTGCCTGAAATTGTTTATAGTATTAAGTTTATTAATCAACCTCTTAATAGATATAAAATCTCTTGATTCCATGTTTTTAACGCCTTTTTTTCCATATCGGGTTTTTTTTCTGTAGTTTGGCAGACAACACAGTATCGCGGGCATACGCTAGTACGTATCTTAAAATGTGCAAATATTACCGAGAAAATATACATACACTTGAATACACAAACCGGAGGCCAGTGCAAGCTTGTAAACACATTGTAAAGCATCATAAAACTAGCTTATCCCATATTTTCGCAGTTTAGTAGTCTCAAGACGAAATATAATGTCAGAATGCGACACGTAAGCCATTACACCACATTACGTCTTAATAAACTGTGTAAAATATTATGCCTTTGACATATTACATAAGGCCATTCTTGCATTGTAGATTTACAAGAGTAAAGTTACAATGTATAGTTTGATGTAGGTGTAAGCAGTGGCGTAATTACGGTGGGGCAGACAAGGCAAGAGCCCAGCAGGCCTTGACAAAACACATTACTGTTAGCGTTAACGCCAAACGCTACGCCAAAATGTATGGGAATGACATTACCTGCGGAAAGGAAACGACGTAATCTTTCATCTTTCTAATCACGAAGAAATGTGTTTTGTCTCAGGGCCCTGTGCGGGCGCCTGTCGAACGGGGGGGCACAAAAAGTCGCCAACATCAAGAAACCATTTCATACTCTTACCTATATCTATGAAATCTGAAGAGCTACTTGAATATATTGTGCAGTACGAGGATGAAAGCGTATTTCCAAATCTACATATTTCTATTCAAATTTTCTTAAAAATGCAGCATAGCAATCGATTTTTTTGCAAGTTGAAATGAATACCCTCGTTATTGAAAGCTATAATGGCCAAGAAAGGTTTGCTCAGTGTAGACCGAGAAGATAGTTTACGAAGGGGCGCAAATGTGATGCCCTAGGCGCGATTTTCTATTGGTGGTGTACCTGGGTGTAAAACTCGTAGGTAATCGCTTTGCTAATTAATATTATTGCCAAAATATGAAATCTTATACACGTGCCAGCTGCTGCCCGTGGCTTCGTCCGCATGGATGTCGGGGATTATCTCACGGGAATGCGTTACCGGGATAAGGATCAGCTATCTGCTCGTGAAAGTTCCGCCAAGAGCGGTAAAGTAGTTTCGGAGATTAGCCGGAACAAACAGACAAAATATTGAAAATTTTTTTTTTCTTATAAATACCGTATACACGTTTATATGCATTTCGTACAAAACTGTTATTTTGGCATTAAATACAGACACTTACATTTTCTTCAGTGGACGTATTTCGGCTGCACACACACAGTGTGGATATCTCTGCCTGCGTCTGTGTTTCCTTCCATATTTAACCCGTCTGTCTACCTTCAAAACAAGAGTGAACAGGCATTTTCTGGGTATGCTCGATCCATCATAGACCTCATAAATCGCTTTCCATCAGGCGTGATCGAGGTCAAGAGCTGGCCCATTAAGTAATAAAAAATAAAAAAAATATTATGATGATAATAAATATGTCGCAGGAGAATTTACGTAAGATTTTTTTAGATTTTTATTCACGAAAAGTTACATAGAAACGTACATAAATATTCTGCCAAACTGCTGTACAGTTTGTCGGCAGTGTTCTCGTGGATACACTCTTGTGATTGACTACTTTATAATATAGGTACACATGGACGCAAAACGAAGCAAAAAGAAAAGAAAAAAAAGAAAAGGGTGTGGGGTTCAAAAACGATGATTAAGCTTAAATGATGTTTAAACGTCAAAAATGTATGGGTAAACAGACGCTTACCATTACTTAACTTAAAGCATCGTTTATAAATAAGGGGGTAAATATCTAGTGATGGGCTCACTCAGATCGTCTTGCCCACCTGGCTGGCATGAGCAACGCATGCACACAACAAAATCCCCCCGACCGCCGCCGCATACCCCTCGCCGGAGGGACACAAGCAACCCAGCGCGAGCGATACGCCGCGACGACCGCTCGAGCGGTGACAACAAAACGCCGCGCGCGCATGCCAGACTGGCCGGTCCGCGCCTGCCTCACAAAGTCATTACAAAACTAGGTTCTTACGTTAAGGACATAAACCTAAATAGTGCTTACCTAGATAATCCGGTCCCTTGTAAAAATCTTAGAGATCCCTAAAAGTCGATTGTTCTAGTTTTCTTGCGACATAATTTTCGTAAGAAGCCCAAAACAAAATCAAACATTAAGGAAAGCATTGTTTTATTTTCTTCCATAAATCCTTCCTAGAAATTTTGTTTAATCAGAATGCAGCCTTGGCTTGTTCCTGAAAATGGATAGCTTTAATCCGTGTGCGCTTCCATCGGCTTTCGAGCAGTGAGCCGGTATTATACGAACGTTGGGTGAAAACAATAGGCTTACAAACGGGTTATCATACGCTTACAGGTAAGGAATAGTGTAGACGAAACATTGTATGTTTTCCGGAAATAATTCGCCGCGAGTTTGTGGCACGTATTTTCCGGTTGTGAGTTACAACGACTAAAGATGTCACAGGATGGCAGAGCTTGAAGCAGCAGTCTATAGAAATGGTTTGTATCCCTACTTAATATAATAATATTATAAATGCGAAAGTAACTCGTCTGTCTATCTGTTACGGTTTCACGCCTAAACCGGTGAACCGATGGTCATGAAATTTGGCAGAGATATAGCCTGAGATATGGAAAAGGACATAGGCTAATTTTTTACACGACAACCGATATATACGCGGGCGGAGCCGCGGGCAAAAGCTAGTAATCTACTAAAGTAGCTTCAACAAGGTTATACAAGGTGAATTTTTAGTCACCGTTTAAATTTTTCAGGGTGATAGTACCCGTGAAATTGAACAACTTTCTCCAAGAAACATGGGTCGAAATATGAAAAAAAAAATTGAACCTCCCACACAAAATCGATCAGCTGACTATTGATTTTGCATCAGATCCGATTTTTTTTATCCTGAAAAGTTTTAACGGTAACTAAAAATTCACTTTGTATATAATATCACACGTCATGTAAGCAATTGCTCCAAGTAAAAATACTGATATACAGCTGTATCAGGTTTTTTTTTGGGTGGGAAATCGTCAAATGACTTCTCCCGCTGTGGGTTGAGCAGGAGGGCGTGTCAGACTTTTACTGACTAAAACCCACCCGTGTTCCCTCAGTTGCCTGTGCCAGGGGCCGCGGTATCTCTTTCGAACAACCCGCACCCATGAGCTGTATCAGGTAAGAGTGGAACCACCCCAGCACAAAAACCATCAACAGAAAAATAACTCTAATTGGAAGTCTGTTTTTGGTTTCGAATTTTCGTTTTCTGCCTGTGACTTAGAATGAAAACTCGTTGAATCCGAAATCTCCTATTATTTTCGAAGTCCATTAAAAAGGCCGCTTGCGTCGTTGCCTACATGATCCCCTACGAACTCCACAAGACTTTTACAGAGTGGAATACTTATTTAAAGGTAAGGTCTATAGAGGTAAGTTTAGCTAAAAACTTTACACACGTAATGACGTGTCGTAATGATGTCTTATTATAACTTCTCCACCTCTGTTTCCACCAACGTAGGTTGGTAGTTGGAGCAACTAGCCAAAGTTTAGCAGAGTGCTACGTTGCGTGATACTTAACTACTTAGTTCGCCCTCGTTTGCCCGCAGCCCGCAGGCTGCACACCACAAACTGACTTATCGCTTATCTACCTTTGTTTCAAACTCACAAACTAATTCAATTTCCATACCGTCTCATTTGAATAAAAGAAAAACAAACTTGAAGCAGTCCGATTTATTTTACATTCAAGTACAGGCATTGAATATTAAAACGGATGAAACTTATGACGCCATACATAACCCGGATTCACTCACCTGAAGCGATATTATTGGAATATACCCACAAACAGGGTAACTAGGAATGTTGTCGACCTTATGTCTTTATAAATAATTCACCTCGTAAAATCCCTGTAACGCGAAAGTGGTCTCTACATCACTAAATAATTCAAGTATTGCGATAAGCCCTCTGACGTTATGTAGATGTCCAAGCGTCATCGACTTTATAGTCTTTTTGTGGCAAATGGCGTTTCTCTTGTTTTTATTATTTCCATTTTACTACAGGCTTAAGTTCTGTCTAGGCATTAAAGGGATAGTAAAGTCTAAATGCGATGCATAGGTATCTTTTTCGTATTTTTTTATTACGTAGTCTGGCAAACGGTTTACACTAAGGAAAAATATTTGAAAATGCTGATTTTGTATTTTTTATCACGTTGATGCCCGCTAAGCAGACACAATACGTTCGCTGTGAATATGTAGGGCATCGGACAGTGAAAGTGTTTTCTAAACGATTGTTCAAAACCAAGTTTTACTGTCTGTAGACAACCACTTAGAAAACCTTTTCCATCAAATCTGCGAGCAGTTACTGAAACATATTAACAAATACATCTAAATAATATGACTACGACGTCCGAGATGTCAGTGGGAAGACGCTACCCTCGTCGAAGATTCCATGATATTGTTTTATCAAAGAAAAATATCAAAATGTCGTATGTTTTATTAAACGACACACTCCTGATGTTTTTTGGAAAAAGATGGTAAGCAGTTCATACAACAAAAGTACGAAAACCATTGATTTTAATTTAAAGTCCAGTATGGTGAATCTTAAACTAAAAACTCCTCAAGACAATCACCCTTTAACGTTCCCTCTGCTGCGACACAGGCTTAATCTCTACGAGAAGTAATGGGCCGCAATCCACCACGCGGCCCAAGCGCGGGTTGGTAGATTAATTCCGTTCCCTCACGATGTTTACCTGGATGGCGGACGCGGTGGGGCCGCAGGGGAAGAGGAGTGTCGGTATAGCGTTGGCCGCTCTCCCTATCCCCTGCGGCCGAAAAGTGGTTGGCGGCGGGGCCACTGTACTGACCCGTCGCAGGAGGACGTCAGCAGCAGCTGGTAGGGCCCGCAAGGGCCGATTCCTGCTAGGGGTGCTGGTTGTTCGAAAGAGATACCGCGGCCCCTGGCATACGGGCAGCTGAAGGAACATGGGTGGGTTTTAGTCAGTAAAAGTCTGACACGCCCTCCTGCTCCAACCAGAGCGGGAGAAGTCGTTTGATGATTTCCCACCGACAAAAAAAAAAACGATGCTTACCTTCACAATTTTTAGAAGGCTGTAGGTACAGCTTGTAACCTAAATAGAACTACTATTTCAAAATATACTCTGTAGTCCATGGATTTTACGTTTGCTCTGTTAAATAAGTAACTAGCATTCGCAACAGAACTTAGATAATTCATTAAATAGCTTGCCATTATTACTTACGTATAGTTACTGTCATTACTTGCTTATCACCAGTCATTCGTCTTTTATATCGTAGTTATATCAATAACAAGGAAATCCTAAGATCTAGATCGATTTTGTAACATTATTTCCCTCATGTTACGAATAATATTTTCTTATATTTTTCTTGTCTGTTGTGTATTGTCTTGGTTTTTATAAAAATGGGGTCTAATTCGTCAGTTCGTCAATAAAGATACGGACCCGTCCGGATGTAGGTAGTTTGTCCATCAAAACAAGTGTCAAGTTCAATTTTAAGGATGGGCAAAAACACATCGGGTTTAGGGAAAACTGTCAAATCGTGTTGTCATTCATTATTAGTTTCGGCCCCGCATTAATCTTATGTGGGTACTTCATGATAATCTATTGTTAGCGAAAAAGCACCTAATTGTAGAGCCGTTGCAAGGAAGGGATGACAGATAGCAGCCACCTCGCGCCTATATAAGCCGCTGCACGCTCATTTTCGGTCCTCCGCTAGTTGTGTCCCTAGTAGAATCAGTAGAATCCGTTGGCCGAGACATGTCCTTTCCGACCCAGATGACCCCATTACTCTCCTCCAAGAAAGCAGTAGGGCCACCAGTACAGCATACAAACACAAGAAACGGCATTCCGACCTCGCCGCCGAGGTCCTCGCTCCCCGCGAAGACCCCGAGTTAACGATGAGACCCCGACCGTCCCTTGCTCGTTGAAGTGCCAGCCCGCGCCGCAGCTGAGCCTGTAAATTCCCCGATTAATTATAATAATGAAAATATTTTGATCCAGCCTGTCCCCACTTGCTGTCCCCCGTCAGAGACGCCCTGAGCCGAGGCCCATATCCCACAGGTGGAGCCCTCAGCTTGCAGTTGCTTAGTTTAAGTAGTAGTTTTACGCCCCTGGCTGGAGGCCTTAAGTTTACTTAAAGGCAACCACAGGATAGTCTAGTTGAGCAGTCACAGCCTCTCAAGGTCACCTGCGAGAAGCCAAAAAAAAAATCGGTCCTTTTTTGCCGTGTAGTCAACATGCTAAGAGAATTCTCTGCCCGTTTGGATAGCCAATTATGGCTACTTAAAATTTTGTTCTGTTTATTAACATTTTTTGTTACTGTGAAATTTAATTGTTAAAAAATAAACCGCCTGTTGATCGTTGTTATTTTTTTTGTCTGTTTAAATGCTATTTTGCTAAGACTATAATTATATATCTTCTATCTTCTATACATATAAAAATGAATCCCTAGTTCTCTTGGTCACGGCAACACACGTGAACGGCTGGACCAATTTTGCTCATTATTTTTTTGTTGTCTTTGTTATTGTCAGGAGAAGTTTCTTATAAAAGAAAAAATTAAGAAAGTTGCGCGTAACATATATATATATACAACGTGTAACGGAAAGGGTATATACATACAAAGGGCACGGCTTCTTTGGATGATATCAAACAATATTGGAAGGGTTTTTGAAACCTATCTCCACATGTTCTGAAGTTATGAGAATTTTTAATACACTGATACCAGAACAAGTTGAAACAAACACATCACTTAGATTTATAGTGTTATTGGCAAGTAACGTGGAAAGTTATTGACCTACGTAGTGCGGTGACACGTTTGTTATGATATGAATTTAACAAACATATGAAACCGAAATTTTGGTATCAATTCTTAGAGTATTTTATTTTGAGCTGAAACTATGTATAGTGATTCTATACCAGCTGTTATCTTTATTGCTTAAGGATAGCAATAGGGTTTCCGTTACACGTTGTATAAATATATAATGCGAATTCTCAGCTAGTTATTAATAGATATTACTTACATGTACATAGTTCAATACAATATTCAATCGTCGTATCTCCAATGTCACAACATTCTATATGTTCGTAAGTGATATAGAGTAAGGATTAGGTATTTATTAAACTCAGACAGACTAGGTATATTACATTATTTTTAGTAAATACAGAGACGCATTAATATTTATTTTCAACTAACCCGGTCAACTTTGTACCACGTGAGACAAAATTTAGATTTTTTTGAATTTTAGCTGTTCCTTATGGGTTTTTCAAATTTTCTTTTTTCCTACACCAACCCAGTATACTTACTACACCTACTGTCTATTCCGTTTTCCGATGATTAGAAAAATATTAATGTAATACTTACCCGGAACCGTTCGATTTCTTTGTATAAGGAAAATTGGGACTTCCGAATTCATAGCAGTGTTCTGTCGAGATTATTAGATTTGTGGATGACTGACGTCCCATTCTTTAAGGAAAACATAATAACGACTAAATTATGTAGGTACTTAGTTACCTTGGCATTTCAATTGGATTTTTCTAGAAAAAAGAAAGTTTAAATCAAAGCATTTATTTGAAATAGGCACATTAAAGACACTTTTGAACTTCAACATTTACATTAAAATAATATTGATTCAAATCGCCTCTTCCAAAAGTTAGTTTCGTATGGAGAAGAATGGGCAAGAAACTCCACCGTTACTCTTTTAAAATGTTTTACAATATTTTACATACATTAATTATATAATTTTATGTGGAAACAATGCACCTAGAATTCTAATATTTAAACAACAACATGGTGGGGGATGTGTCGATTCTTGATTTAAAAAAATATATATCTTTAACAAAACACACGAAAAAGGAAGAAAAACGCTTCAGTGTTTGCAGTTCAGTTTTTCTTCAGAAATAGTGTCAGTCGTTATAGGGAAATTCCGAGTTTTAAAAATATATGATGTTTTTTCAATCACTGACGTCAATCAGTGACAATGCAAGACAAATAATAAACGTTGTTAAAGTTTGACGTACAAAGACTTTCTTTTGATCAGGCTATTTTTAATGCCACTCATGATAAAATCTATACAACCAATAGCGGTGTCTGTGCGATTATAATAACACAAGTCATCATACTCATCGTGATCGTCAAAAGTGTCGGTGCTTATACAAATAATTATACCTTTACTTTTTCTGCAGGTACACACGGCTACACATCAAGCTATACATTTTCAGTTTACGCTGATCTCGCACTGTACGGAAATCCTATACAATGCGAGATTTTATAAATAATCACGGGTCTTTTGGGGTGCCTGAGTTGACTGGTTCTTATGAAAATGTGAAACGTACTCCTTCAAAACGGGGAAGTACTATTTTAAGTGGACTTATTATCCTATGTAAAAACATATTGAGACTTCCGTTTTAAATTCCACCCAGTGTACCTATGTCCCTCGTTTAACATAACATACTGTATAGTGACAATAATAAATGTAGGCGGACTGACGATTCGTAACTGTACGTATAGATAGATTGATCGAACTTAAAAAGTGAAAGTCACCCAAAGCAAAACAAGTTCCGTTTTGAAGTACAACGCACTCCCAAGTTATAACTGTGTTGCACAATGGACTCGCGGAATTCTTAAATAAATGACAATGACTGCCAAACCCTCGCTTTTGTCAAAGTCCAACTAATGGCTCGTAAAGGTCAGGAGAATTTCACTTTTCAAAGAATTAGATACAAAGACACAAAAGCGAAGTAATAATTAAAAGCTTTGTCAAAACGTAAAAATGCTAACGTGAGCTTTTAATGACGTTTTCGAGCCTAATAGGAAAATTATACGGCACGTTATCTTAACGTATTAAATTGTCAAAATCCATCACGATTTTAATAAACTAACATTATTAGCATTAATTTACATAACATAGGAGACGATTGATTTGTTTCAATTTGATACAAGCATGGTATTTTAATTCATTTACGAAAGTCTACTATCCTACTGTTTTTCAAACTTGTTTTTAACTAGCTTTTCCCTCTGTTTTGCTGACATATTTTTCTCACAGGATCCTGTGCCTAGTGCCTATACAGGTGTCCGGTAATTAATGGATAACCTTGAAATGGTTCATGTTGCGCAGGACACCAGTCTAACGCCATATTATTTAAATCATGATTGACTGAATCTGATCACAATGTGACGATGAATTTTGGTCGATTTGATTGATAACCGGCATAAAAATGTAGGGAGGTACACACAGCGTTAGTATGTGCTAACCCCTCAAGTTATAAAATGTTACACTGCTACAACATTGAATTCATTACGAATAATCTACAGATTACTTAAAAAAAAAGAACACCCAACCGTCGCGGCGGTAAGTCCCCTCTTTGAGGAGTGGCTTGAGAGGCGGCATGGCGTCCTCACCTTCCGCCTGACACAGGTCCTCACCGGACATGGCTGTTTCGGGAGGTTCCTGTTTCGGATAGGGCGGGAGGAAACGCCCGGGTGTTTCCATTGCGAAGATCGCCCAGAGGACACGGTGGAGCATACGGTGGAGGTCTGCCCAGCTTGGGCGGAGCAACGCCGTGTCCTCGTGGAGGTGATCGGCGGCGGCGATCTCTCGCGTCCGACCCTGGTCCAGGCCATGGTACGGAGCGAGAGGGCATGGCTGGCAGTCGCCTCCTTCAGCGAAGCAGTTATGCTCGCAAAGAGGGAGGCGGCGCACGTGAGGGAGATGCAGTACATGCGCCCTCACAGCCGTGGCCTTCGCAGGAGACGCCCTGGGCGTCGGGAATCCCAGGCTGATTCCCGGCCACCGTAGGTACGGGCTTGCGGACGGCGAGTAATGGGTACCTCGCTGTCCGGTAAGGACCAAGCCCGGGTCGACGGCGCGTTGTGTTCCACGCGCGCCTCAAAGAGTTGTCAGCAGCAACAGAGGGGCCCGCAAGGGCCGGTGTGAAAGGTGTGACATTTTTAATCATATTGTGTTTACTTTAACCCTGTCACTATCGGTAACCAGCACCGTCAAAGAGAGGATTCGGATTTCTTTGTTTTTTGCCGCTTTCCCACATTCAATCAGACTTTTACTTAGAATCGCCGAAGATGGAACATATATCAAAATAATCTCCAGTATGTCTAGTTTAAACACTGTAACGTCTAGGTGCGCCAAGGTGCGCCGAGGATTGCTATAGGTAATTGAAAGTACTAGGTCGTATGTAGGTAAAATTGGTACCTTAGGTATTTTTGTAATTTTGTTTTTCTTTTATTCTGCAGGGGCCACCATCAAGTGTTCTTTTCCTCGAATAGTTCCAAATACCTGGTTATCTGCGACGTATAAAGAAAATGAGGCAGATAGATCTCGTGAAGGGTTTGGAATGCTAGCAGGTTCTTTACCGGACACTGATAATATCCAGACCGATTATTTATATGCCAATTAAGCTATGCTCAGAGATAATAAATTTATAAAACCAATTTTATTGTTACCTACTTACCTACCTATTTTTTAGTATGGATGAATGTTTTTTTTTTTGAGAATATATCTACCTTGCTTTTAAAAATAAATGTTTTACTTGTTATTTAAGGCTTTTTCAAACAGCCGCGACGCGACAGCGCGACGCGACACTTGTAGAACAATTTCCATTAAGTTTTCATAGAAATTGTTCTAGGAGTGTCGCGACGCGACCGTCGCGCCGCGCTAGTCTGCACGCCCTTAGAACCTCAAAACAATCATTTCTTAGGTAAAAAAGTTATTCTTTCATTTTTAATCCGACCTGCAACCCCTATGACCGCCCTTCTTAGGAACCGGGACCACTGTGCATCGCATCACCGAACGTCGTAATACTCATACCGGCAATTTGATGAACTAGCCAGCGAGCCCATATGAATTGCGATGAAATTGTTGTCTACTATCGTCCGAGTCACTTTATCTTTAGGTCTCTGTCTAATCGATAGACTATGTTATTTGAGGGTATCTATTAATTTAACTCACCTACATTTTCTTTATAAAATTAATTCCTACCCTCAAATAACTACAACCTTTGATGTATACGTTCACTTAAAACGTATGCACATTGCAGAGACGACATGTCAGATCACGTGACATTTTGTTAGTATTATGTCAATGTAAAATATTTCTAATGCTTCCTATTTTATCGTTTGCGTTAAAAGGATGTCACTTGTCTATGGACCCGTCAGTTGGCAAAAAAATATAAGTTATCTGTAAATTATCAAATCAAACAGTAAAATCTTTGTAGATCTTATTTTAAGATCAAAGTTTTGTTAAATAAAAGCAATAATAAATATTATGAAAGTATTAAGAAAAAAGTATTTAGAAAGTATTCGTTTTAAATTCGTTGTCAATATTACTAAAACAAAATGGAAAAATACTTTAACTTCACAAAAAATATTGCATGACAAAAACCACATTTCGCGCTCAGGATTCAAACCTCCAATCTTATGCACGGCAAGTGGTCTTGTAACCTCCGGTCTAATTAGAAGTTGAATAACACCTCGTAAATGTCAACCATGTACACAAAAACAATACAGTAATTTTAATAAAAACAATTTGCAAACTACAAAAAGTAACTTGGGCCTAGCACGGATTTGAACGCACGTCTTTTGGAGGGGTAACCACTTAGTGGAGCACACAGCTCCACTAAGTGGTACATAGATTTTATAGTTTTAGGCGTTAGAAATTCTATACTTCGTTCCTGAACACCAGCAGGCTTAGCACGAGCACCGATTTGTCGACGGAAGAATAGACATGACTATTAACTAAATGATGTACCATAGGAGAAGATAGCTATGTTCTTCTATTAATTATCACAGTTATGCGTTCTAAACGAATAGATAGAAAATCGTATATACTTTGTGGCCGGTCGAGTATAAAGTTTGTAGTAATGATCGTGTGATTTTGAAAGTTCGGGAAGAAATATTGTTCTTAAATAGTCTACATACATATAAAAGGACCTAGACAAAGATCGTTACAAACGAAAGACAAAATTACAGATTGTAGAAGAATATCTACGGTGCGGTGTCAAAATTGGAGAAACGAAATGTGACTTTCATTATTTGAAGCAATGGTTAAATAAATACATAACAATATCCCTCAAACTAAGTCATATTCGGACTGATAAGTAGTAAGTAGAGTGGCAGTAGCGAACCCTGGCCAAATAGCTGGCCTAGTGGAACTGGTCTGGCCACATCCGTTGCATGTCGGACCAGCAAATACTCAATATTCAATTGAATTCCAAACAGCAGGAAACGACTACGCAGCAGACTCAGAAAGAGATGGCAACATGAGCAAGTACTCCATCGTAGTAAACCAGAAAAACTGTAAAGAGGGAAGAGAGGCCTCTGCCTTACAGTGAGATAACATAGGATTATAATAATAAATAATAATAGTAATATGTATGGTTTTTACTTACGTTTGTTGAACCAGGATTGCACGAATAATTTCTAACTCGTATAAAGTTTTTAAATGAGCTGCTCACGCGACGAAATCGCGAGTCGAACTGTTATTAACTTAAGTAGTAGGTAATGATTTTGAAATTGGGATCGCCTTTAGGTCGTAGCACTAAGGATGATTTTCGTAATGTATTACTAGGGTTGCCTACCTATACATTACTCCTTACTCAAAATATTCAATGCAAAAATACCAAGAAAACAACATACAATTCTCGCAAGAGGTACAAACTCCAAAGTAATTTTGTTCTTGAACACCATTCACCTATTCTCAGCAATTTTGTGTCGAGAATTTCAAACCAGCATGGACTTCGCACAGCGCTGTGGTATTGGCACACAAAACAAAATAGAACATTTTCATCTGTATTTTCTCGTTCAATCTATTGTGGTTACTACTGTCTTCCAGGGTAAGTTCTCTATTATATAGCTACCTACCACTTTATAAGATTAAAACAAAGAAGCCAGAAGGAGCTCTCTCTCATACATAACAGATATAATCAGTAGCATATTCTGTCTAGATACGGCCGTTACGGGTCGTCAGAAGCCCAAAAATCTGACAACCAGTCTTACCAGTTTTACATGGGACTTACAAATAACCGGCGACAGCCTAACCCTTCGGGAATTACAGGCGTAATGTTATGTAATGTACTATCACCAGAGGCGTCGTGCTACCCAGCAACTGGGTTGTGGAGGTCAGATAAGCAATCGCTCCATGTCAAATTACTGGCATTCAGCTGAATCCGGTTAGACTGGAGGTCGACCCCTACTTAGTTCTGCCAGGGGTGCGGGTTGTTCGAAAGAGATACCGTGGCCCAGGGGCCACGGTATCTCTTGGTGCCAGGGTACACAGGCAACTGAGGGAACACGGGTGGGTTTAAGTCAGTAAAAGTCCAACACGCCTTCTTGCTCCGCCCAGGATGCTTACTCTCGAATATAATTCCGATAGATCGACATTGGAATTGTCACTCAAACGTCAAGGATTGGCTAGATTCAGTGGGTCCAGCCAATCCCTGACGTTTTAGTGACAATTCCAATGTCGATCTATCGGAATTATATTCGAGAGTAAGCACCCAGAGCGGGAGAAGTTATTTGATGACTATCCACCCTGACAAAAAAACCCTACATAGTTGGGAAAAGCCTAGGCAGATGATAATGATTCTGTATCTCATCTCTAATTAAAAAAGTTACATGCTAATGTTTTAATGCCACCTACTCACTATCTACCACCAAACGAGGAGCTTTCTGCACGGCGCAACCTTCCGTGGTCAACTTTGAAGTCTCTGAATCGTCTCCGGATCCAAGTGGGAAGGTGTAAGTTGAACCTCCTAAAGTGGGGCTACCTCGACGGAATGGCAGCAAGGTGTGGATGTAGAGCTGTGTCACAAGCTATGCTTCACCTCCCTCTGTGCCCCAAAACATACAGCCAAGGTGACCTCTGCCACCAATAACGTCGTGGAAGTGGCGAAGTTTTAGGCCAAAAAAAAATAACTGTCGTACCAGCAACGCTACAAAGAAGAAGAAGACGAATGCCATATATTGCTGTCATAATTAAAACTTTAAAGCCAGTCAATAAAGTGGAGCAATTAGAACCTGCCACTTTTAACACATTTTCTGTATGATTGACAGGTTTAGTGTTTTGTTGCCAATAGACAACAAAAAGTAAACCGTGTCAAGAGGTTGAAACTAATACTGGGGAAAAGACCAAACCAAACACGAAGTTGTATTTAGTTACAAATTATATAATTTACAGTTCAAATATTGCATTACATTTGAATACTATCGCACTTACGCGGTGTCCTGCGTGACCGACGCATACGACGCGACGTGACACGACACGATGCAATGCGACGCGATGCTACACGCGACAAATGTACTACGTGTTTTGGTCATTACTTCTCGATCATGGAGAAGTACCTACAATACAATTTTGCTTGAAAGTTCATATTTAAAGCACAGAAATTTTAAAAAATATGGTAAAATACTCAGAAAGAAAACAAATATAACATTTTTACAAAGAAACACATTTGGTGAGTTCCATCATTTATATTCAAAATTAATAAACGATTGCTATAAAGTTTATGTTTTTTGTCCCACAACAATCATCAAACATCATTGTTCACGCGCTGCGGCGATCAACGGTTCTGTATCAACCATTTCGTAGTTCGTGGTGTCGCGTCTCATCGCCCACAAAACGCAGCGCAGCGTCGCGTCGCGTCGTATTCGTCGCTCACGCAGGACACCGCGTTATTAAAGGTCTGTTTGATCTAGTGGTAGCAAGCGTCACTGCTAAGCTTGAGGCCTAATTTCGATTCCCGGGTTGAGCAAAAAATTCCGGATAAAAAAATCAAATAACACATTATTTGGTTTTTCCATCTGGAATTTTTTGCCCGGTGTCTGGATTTGTGCTCGGTTGACGGCAATAGGCTAGCCCCGTACTAAATGTGGCGAAATGTGAGTGTACTATTCGTACTCTTCTGCCTAACTCTTCAGGTATTACAGGCATGAGGCATGAGTTATTTTATATTATGCAAAATCATGATGACGAAGTTTACTATCTTCGAACCTATATCCAATTAGTAAGTTAAACCATATTTTTAAACAATCAGCAAAACCAAAAATCGCTGGCCACTCATTGAAGGGTTCTAGGGTAGTGGGGATGAAAATTAAAGAATACACAGTATTGATGTTACCGGAATCAAAAATAAGTTTATATTTTATAGTACTTCTGCGGTTGTAACCGTATAAATCCCATATTTCCAAAACGATTGATTTAAATAACAGTCACTAAGTAACAGCTAGGATGCAACACCAATAATACCCGACACGCTTATGTGCATAGAATTTGTTTTCATCCCTCTGTCACATGTCTAAGGAGTGCCACCATTAATATTATTTTTATTTTAGCGGCGCACGGAATGCAACTTTATAATTTTCATCGATGTAAAGCAGAGTCTCTGAGTAAAACGGCTGTGTCACATTTGGGTAGACAGGCGGATGGATATAAAGAAAATATAAGATTCCCTTTTTGCCATCATCATCATCATCATTTCAGCCGAAAGACGTCCACTGCTGGACATAGGCCTCCCCCATGCTCCGCCACTTCGACCGGTCTTGTGCTTCCCACATCCAGCGGATTTCAGCGGCCTTCACAAGGTTGTCGGTCCACCTTATGGGAGGCCTTCCCGCTCTACGTCTTCCTGTACGCGGTCGCCACTCCAGAACCTTTCAGCCCCATCGACCATCTGTTCTGCGAGCAATGTGCCCTGCCCACTGCCACTTAAGTTTAGCAATTCTTTGGGCTATATCGGTTACCTTGGTTCTCCTGCGGATCTCTTCATTTCTGATTCGATCGCGTAGGGAAACTCCGAGCCTAGCCCTCTCCATTGCCCTTTGTGTGACTTTAAGCCTTCTGATAAGACCCATTGTGAGCGACCACATTTCTGTACCATCTAGATATGTCATCACTAGCAACAGACACTGGTCAAAGACTTTCGTCTGGAGCCACTGCGGTATTTGGGACGAGAAGATATTGCGAAGCTTCCCGAACGCTGCGCAGCCGAGTCGGATTCGACGAAAGACCTCTTTCTCATCTCTCTAGATTCAGTGGGTCCAGCCAATCCCTGACGTTTTAGTGACAATTCCAATGTCGATCTATCGGAATTATATTCGAGAGTAAGCACCCAGAGCGGGAGAAGTTATTTGATGACTATCCACCCTGACAAAAAAACCCTACATAGTTGGGAAAAGCCTAGGCAGATGATAATGATTCTGTATCTCATCTCTAATTAAAAAAGTTACATGCTAATGTTTTAATGCCACCTACTCACTATCTACCACCAAACGAGGAGCTTTCTGCACGGCGCAACCTTCCGTGGTCAACTTTGAAGTCTCTGAATCGTCTCCGGATCCAAGTGGGAAGGTGTAAGTTGAACCTCCTAAAGTGGGGCTACCTCGACGGAATGGCAGCAAGGTGTGGATGTAGAGCTGTGTCACAAGCTATGCTTCACCTCCCTCTGTGCCCCAAAACATACAGCCAAGGTGACCTCTGCCACCAATAACGTCGTGGAAGTGGCGAAGTTTTAGGCCAAAAAAAAATAACTGTCGTACCAGCAACGCTACAAAGAAGAAGAAGACGAATGCCATATATTGCTGTCATAATTAAAACTTTAAAGCCAGTCAATAAAGTGGAGCAATTAGAACCTGCCACTTTTAACACATTTTCTGTATGATTGACAGGTTTAGTGTTTTGTTGCCAATAGACAACAAAAAGTAAACCGTGTCAAGAGGTTGAAACTAATACTGGGGAAAAGACCAAACCAAACACGAAGTTGTATTTAGTTACAAATTATATAATTTACAGTTCAAATATTGCATTACATTTGAATACTATCGCACTTACGCGGTGTCCTGCGTGACCGACGCATACGACGCGACGTGACACGACACGATGCAATGCGACGCGATGCTACACGCGACAAATGTACTACGTGTTTTGGTCATTACTTCTCGATCATGGAGAAGTACCTACAATACAATTTTGCTTGAAAGTTCATATTTAAAGCACAGAAATTTTAAAAAATATGGTAAAATACTCAGAAAGAAAACAAATATAACATTTTTACAAAGAAACACATTTGGTGAGTTCCATCATTTATATTCAAAATTAATAAACGATTGCTATAAAGTTTATGTTTTTTGTCCCACAACAATCATCAAACATCATTGTTCACGCGCTGCGGCGATCAACGGTTCTGTATCAACCATTTCGTAGTTCGTGGTGTCGCGTCTCATCGCCCACAAAACGCAGCGCAGCGTCGCGTCGCGTCGTATTCGTCGCTCACGCAGGACACCGCGTTATTAAAGGTCTGTTTGATCTAGTGGTAGCAAGCGTCACTGCTAAGCTTGAGGCCTAATTTCGATTCCCGGGTTGAGCAAAAAATTCCGGATAAAAAAATCAAATAACACATTATTTGGTTTTTCCATCTGGAATTTTTTGCCCGGTGTCTGGATTTGTGCTCGGTTGACGGCAATAGGCTAGCCCCGTACTAAATGTGGCGAAATGTGAGTGTACTATTCGTACTCTTCTGCCTAACTCTTCAGGTATTACAGGCATGAGGCATGAGTTATTTTATATTATGCAAAATCATGATGACGAAGTTTACTAACTTCGAACCTATATCCAATTAGTAAGTTAAACCATATTTTTAAACAATCAGCAAAACCAAAAATCGCTGGCCACTCATTGAAGGGTTCTAGGGTAGTGGGGATGAAAATTAAAGAATACACAGTATTGATGTGACCGGAATCAAAAATAAGTTTATATTTTATAGTACTTCTGCGGTTGTAACCGTATAAATCCCATATTTCCAAAACGATTGATTTAAATAACAGTCACTAAGTAACAGCTAGGATGCAACACCAATAATACCCGACACGCTTATGTGCATAGAATTTGTTTTCATCCCTCTGTCACATGTCTAAGGAGTGCCACCATTAATATTATTTTTATTTTAGCGGCGCACGGAATGCAACTTTATAATTTTCATCGATGTAAAGCAGAGTCTCTGAGTAAAACGGCTGTGTCACATTTGGGTAGACAGGCGGATGGATATAAAGAAAATATAAGATTCCCTTTTTGCCATCATCATCATCATCATTTCAGCCGAAAGACGTCCACTGCTGGACATAGGCCTCCCCCATGCTCCGCCACTTCGACCGGTCTTGTGCTTCCCACATCCAGCGGATTTCAGCGGCCTTCACAAGGTTGTCGGTCCACCTTATGGGAGGCCTTCCCGCTCTACGTCTTCCTGTACGCGGTCGCCACTCCAGAACCTTTCAGCCCCATCGACCATCTGTTCTGCGAGCAATGTGCCCTGCCCACTGCCACTTAAGTTTAGCAATTCTTTGGGCTATATCGGTTACCTTGGTTCTCCTGCGGATCTCTTCATTTCTGATTCGATCGCGTAGGGAAACTCCGAGCCTAGCCCTCTCCATTGCCCTTTGTGTGACTTTAAGCCTTCTGATAAGACCCATTGTGAGCGACCACATTTCTGTACCATCTAGATATGTCATCACTAGCAACAGACACTGGTCAAAGACTTTCGTCTGGAGCCACTGCGGTATTTGGGACGAGAAGATATTGCGAAGCTTCCCGAACGCTGCGCAGCCGAGTCGGATTCGACGAAAGACCTCTTTCTCGTAGTTGGACCTACCTAACTGAACAGTTTCTCTTAGGTAAATGTACTCGTCCACAACTTCGAGCTTAGCGCCTCCGATCGTCATGAGAGTGGGTGTTACATGAGCATGCGACATGACCTTTATCTTGTCCATGTTCATTTTAAGACCCACTCTTTCGGAAGCTCTACGGAGGTCATCGAACATTGCACTGAGGTCCTCCATGGTCTCAGCCATGACAACTATATCATCGGCAAACCGACGGTGAGTGATGTACTCGCCATTGATGTTGAACTTTAGTACTATTAAAATGCATACGACCGAAAGACTAAATAATTTATAAGACAATCTCGTAAATATGTATGTAGACCGTACATACATAACACATTCTCATACCAAAATGCAAGACGCAGTGTCTCAGTGAATAAATGACTTTTGTTTTGTCACACACAGTCACAAGCGAAGAGAAATATCTCCTCAAAATTATTATGCATTTATTATTCTTATAAGGAATATTTTGTATAGTTCCTACCTGCTAACTTGCTTTAAACCTGGAGGTCTAGTCTCTAAGGCCAAGGTTACGGGCATTTCGTACTCCGTATCATCTTAGGACATAAGATTTGTTCGGAGGCCGAAAAGAATGCAAGGCAACACGATTTGACAGTTTTCCTAACTCCCGATGTCTTTTTTCCCTTCCGAAAAAGTTATTTAATCGGGAGTAAGGCTCATTCCGAAGCATCGAATTTCTTTCGGACTGGCCCGTTTCTACGTTGTCGAACTTAGAAACTAGGCTCCTAGATGCAAAGGATCTTCAGTCATATTTTTACTAATACGTAGGTACGTAATGAGTACATACTTACTTAATTAAATAAGCTACAGCGTGTAATATAATTAACGCAAGACTTCAAACACCCTAATTAGTGGATTGAGTTGTAGCATAATATACTCTGGCTCAATCGGCGCGGCGGCGGCGGCGATCAGATGTCAAAATACATAACTTTTGACAAAAAACCCATATTAAAAGTTACTAAAATCGATTCAGTACTCAATTATCAACAAGCTACTTTCAGGATTTGCGTTTATTCTGCGACACCTTGTATAGACCATTTTAAATCTACTCAGCAAATAATTTAATACATATAAGAATCGGATTTCTTATTTTTTTAATGGTAGAGATCGTCCAGTTGTTATATAACAAAGATAGTCATATACAGGGTGTAACAGAAACCCTATTGCTATCCTTAAGCACTAAAGATAACAGCTGGTATAGAATCACTATACAAACTTTCAGGTCAAAATAAAATTCTCTAAGAATTGATACCAAATTTTCGGTTTCATATGTTTCATAAACTCAAATCATAACAAACATGTCACCGTACTTCGGAGGTCAATAACTTTCCAAGTTACTGGCCAATATCACGATAAATCTCTTCCGAGTGATGTTTTTATTTCAATTTGTAAAGTTCGGTTTTTGGTATCAATGTATTAAAAATCCTCATAACTTCCGAACATGGAGAGATAGGATTACAAAACCCTTAAAATATTGTTTGATATCATTCAAAGAAGCCGTGCCCTTGGTATGTATACACCCTTTCCGTTAGACGTTGGATAGTACTTACTTTATCTTACATTATACCTACTTCTGTACCTCCATATCCGAATATTATAAGCTAATTACACACATTAACCTTTTGTCGGTTCTGAGGTATACCTAAGTATAAATGCCAAAGTATTCATTATTAAGTTAAGCTAAGTAACGTCTATTAATGTGACGTTCAGCATCTTCTGTAAATTGTCTTTCACTTTAGCGAGGAATTTCAATTCTTACGTTTGTTTTACAATTTGCAGGTCAAAAGCACATTTTGTATTAAATAAAATATGATTTGCGACCGTAGACCGTAAATGTGGCTTTACAAAATAAAAATCATCAATGTAACCTTCTTAGTTCATGTCCCTTTGAATTATTTTTTCATGACATAGACATTCAAGGGATAAAAACTTGGGGCAGTTTGAAAAATCACACTCGTACCGGTACCATATATTTTATATGTTATTTCCAGCAACATCCGCTTTATGAATATTAAAACGAAGCCTTTTTAATTAGTTCCAGCCTCGGAGAAAGTTTCGGAAGCCATCAGGTCAAAAACATCATCCATTTAATCGTGAACTTCCGTGAACAAAAAAATCACTTTGTCTTGTCATCTGTCAGACTCACTTCATACCGCGAGCGAAGCCAAATTATTCTAATATTTTTCCTTAACTACATACAAACAATATTTCCGACCATCACTCAAAAAGTCTTTGTTTCCGCCGTAAAATTTCCATCAAAAGAGATGGTAGCAACTAAACGGTTCGGTCAGCCGCAGCCCGGCGGCGCCTCGCCGTGCAGAGGCACTTGCTGCAGGCACCTCTTGTGCCACAATTACGTACACTTTCACTATTTGGGAAGTAGGCACTCAACGAATTTAAAATTTCTCGTCGTTACACTTCACCTCTCCCAAATCCGACAGAACACTCTTGGACGGTAACCGAATGATTTATCGCTATTATCGGCACCGAATACTAGAAAACGTACTTTAATTTCCCCTGGGATTGAAACACTTTTAACGTTAAAGTATACTTTATTTACACTGTTAAAAGTAAACGGGATTGTATTAAGCACTTAATGTAAGTCAGATCAAGTTGTAACATTTACAGCTAAATTGTGCCTTTGAACGAACTATCAAAACGTCTCAAAGGCAGAAGATATGACTTTGTTTTCTATATTTCCTTGATTTCACCCAAACTTATCGAGCGGTATATTTATCTTCCAATCGGAAACCAATTTAGCTGTACAAAATGAATAACCTGAACAAACATATCACAAATCAAATAAATAAATTGAGCAGTAATACAATCTAAAAGGTAACTTTAGTATCGGACCTCGTGGCCGAACTCATATTAGAAAATATTCGGGGCCCACATATGACCCACATTTGGGGAAATCTGGGGGCGCTTGGACGAAGTCACTTTGCTCACCTACTTTTAGTATAAAATCTAAGCCTCTCGTCCAATGAGAGGACCTTTCGTCTCTCATCATCCAGTACCCAGGATTGTCAGCCTTAAATCGTAGTGCAACGACACCATGTTTGGGCACTACTATAGTATCTTTCACTACCGGGTCGATGAGATTCTTGTTGAACAATGTGCCTTCTTCATTCATCTTCTTGATGGTTTCACTGTCGAGGCTTTTGTTGAGTTCCCTTATGCCGACCACGTGGAAACTGTATCCATGTAGGTGGAATATGTGGTCGGACTCGCCACCTGTAATTAAAAGGGAAATGTTAAACATAGTGTGCTCACACACTTATATTGTATATTCATTACTGTTATTGGTTAATGTGGGAAGCGACCTGAAATTAACTGCATTTACACATCGATAACTAGTAAATAGTGATCGATTGGATTTACATTATATAAATGGATTTCGTCTTTGCAGCTCGATTACGGTTTATCTGTTTCACGGCTTCAATTAATTTAATAATATTATTATACTCTTTACATTTCGTTCTGAGTGTGATTACGGGTACGGCTGAGTTCTCTTCAAACACTTTCCATTTATGTTGATTGGTTTATTGGTTGAAGAGATTTTCACCTACTATTTTCAACCTTGATCTTGTTACCTTGTGTAAAACTACATGATTGCATGCGTATAATGAAGACAGAAATAAAAAAGCAAATGATCGCCGCCATTAAACGTGTTTTTCTTGAACATATCTTCTAGTTTAAGCTTAGCTGTGTTATACAAATTGCGTATTAAGTATTACCTGCTCATTCATATAAATGTTTACAACATTTATCTAATAAAATGTACATAAGTTCGTAGAGTTTGGAGCTTTTAGTTACTTTATACCTAATTCATTTTTGTTTTTGCGATATGCCGTATTTACACAAACATATACATAAAAAACCTCTAACCTCCTAGATGTTATTGGTTTGAACCCAATTTCTTCATTTGTTCAGGTATAAATATTAGAGCACCAATGAAACTCCCTAATTATAATATTTTAACGTACATTTTCTCTTATTTACAGAGACGAGAAACGTCCTCTTTTGTGGTTTTAACATCCGTTTCCAGACTCCAGACGATCGTGAATAAATCAGGGACTGGCGCCTTGTGTCGCACATTTGTACCGACTTCAAAGACGATGTGGGAGATATGTAGGTATTACGAATAAACAGAAATGCTGGAAGTAAACGTACTAAAGATGTAAACTTTCGATGTATGTATTGACTACAGATACATATTAACAGCTGCGGCGAGAAAATACCGTGACCAGCAATCGTTGAGCCCAAAAAAATAATTACCAATGCCTTTTTTTGGTTTATTATTTTTATTCAACGATAACCCATCGCGTTTGTCGAGTTTCGCTAATTTGACCTTGTCTTTGACCATGTCGTTTGTCACTGTAGGTACCTATAAGTTTATGTCCATAATAAAACATAATAAAAACGAAAAACATACGATTAGCTATGGTAGAAAATAGTTAATACTGGAAGAAGAAAATCATTGCATTTAATTGTTAGAAAGTATAATCGCAGACAAAAGTCGTACCTGTAATTGTTTAATAGGTAATTCATTGTAATTGTTGAGCTTCGACCATGCTTCGACATTACTTATTTATTGAGTAAGTAGTACAGTAAAGCTAATAATATTGTGCTTTCGATTTCGAAGTATTTCTTTTGTTTTACAAAGCTGTCCGTCTATAAAATGTGAATAATGTGTAGTGCTCGAATAGAAAATTTAATTGTGGCTCACAAATTCTATTTTACTATACCTAACGAATACGGATAACACCTTACCTAGCCAAACGTGGTGGGGCCCGCAAGGGCCGCTGCCTGCCAGGGGTGCGGGTTGTTCAAAAGAGATACCGTGGCCCCTGGCACACAGGCAACTGAGGGAACACGGGTGGGTTTTCGTCTATAAAAGTCTGACACGCCCTCCCGCTCCACCCAGAGCGGGAGAAGTTATTTGATGATGTCCCTCTCTCAAAAATAAAAACACCTAACCAAACGTAACGAAATATCATCATTATCTGTCTAGCCTTTTCCCAACTATGTTGGGGTCGGCTTCCAGTCTAACCGGGCAGCTGAATACCAGTATTTTACGCGGAGCGACTGACTATCTGAACTCCACAACCCAGATATTGGGTAATACGATACCTCTTGGTAAGACTGGTTGTCAGATAAGTCATAAGTCATTTATTCATTTTTTTAACATGTACAATTATGATGATGTATAAAGATAATAAAGAGTGCGCTATTTTATACCAGAGGGCGTACAAATTTTTGTAAGTAATAAAAAAAATAAAGTATCAAGCCAGCCAAGTCTCAATGATAAATACAGTAAGTCTGAATTATAAATACTGGATTATAAAGATTATAAAGACTCACACATTTCATAATACAAAATAATGATTGTTAAATGACAATAGAAATTAATGGCAATTATTTTTTATGTCAGTATTTTGCATGTCAACACACAGACTGAAAACTATTAAAAGACTAAATACAATACAAATGTCAATATATAATACTGATGTCAAATTAAAATAATAGTGTCAATTTAAAATACTAATGTCAATTTAAAATACTAATGTCAATTTAAAATACTAATGTCAATTTACAAAACTTATGTCAAGGACAACAATACATGTATTTTATTGGCATGTCAACATTCTAGATTTTTGTCTGTTATAATTCCGCAATACTGTATGTAATATGCTTTGTTCACCAGTAAGGGATTCAGCCGTTTCTTAAATAAGCCAATGTTTAGTTCTTTGATTGACCTTGGTCAGCGGTTAAATATGACTGGCGCCATGCAAAAAACGAAAGAAAACGAAAAGTTCATATTTTCAATCATAAAATAATATTTTGTCTTGCTAACAACGTTTTTTTTTAAACGCGCCCTGATTTCCTTATTACACAATATATAACCCCACGTCTTCCTTATTATCATTCTATTGCAGTTTAATCTGTCCTTTATCTATCAACCACGCTGCGAAGTCAGTTAAATAAATTGTAGGTACTCTCTTCAAATCTAAATTAGGTTAATGAATTCGGTGAAACGAGACATCTTTAGATATTTAACTAGATTACGGCGCGTCTGACCTCGCCGACTTGCAACTTGGTTAACTTTGTGTCCGGTATGGTTTAAATAATTATACGGGTCCAATTGACTGGCCGACCGTCGGCGGCGTCGCGCAATCCATAACGAGACAGTTAAAATGTGCCCGAATAGTGTGAGAGGATGTTAAGAAGCTAAGGTTCCGTATGTACTGTGGAGGTTATTTACTTACTAAAGAACCTCACACACATACTGGCAGCCGATGATTGGGCTATGTCTATGTTCGAGCATTCAGGACGTTCTAAAATATGAACGTCAAATATTTTTACATAGGTTTTGTTCCGAGAGCTTTGATTCTAATTACAGGCGCAGCTTTGTAAGCATCTAATAATCTTCTAAACTCTTGAAATAAACGTGGAATCCCACAGTTTAAGCGCCCCATGGTGTTTTGATTATATTTATTATACACCCGGTACCTGGAGGCTTGTGCGAGCCTCCACAGTACTTACTGTCTACAAGGTTTATTTGAAATAACAAAAACCTCACAGTGGTCATGTTGCTCATCATTCTGATCGACTTTCTCAATGGGACCAACCCATCTAATTGCGAAAAGAAAATTTGCTGTTCCATATATTTTGCTCTTGCCCGTTCTGCTTCATAACTACCTACTAGGTACGCTTTGTAATGGGCAACTCGGTTCATCTTGCTGCCTGACGGACCCATTGACAATTCAAGTGTCTGTAACTGTTTTTTTTTTTTCTTTTTATATAAATGCTTTGAGTTTGAGTTGAGTTCGCAAAACTCGAAAAAAATTGAAGAAACAGCTTATTGTGTGATCATACCTATTACATTCAAACAGTGTCATTTATCATGTAATTTACAAGACGGCACCTCGAATTACACAAATGTGATGAAACATAAAAAGGTAAAAGAAAACTGTGACGCCTTCTGAAATTCGAAGAAAAACATTTTCAGAATCTGTTAACGAAGCGGGGTGAGTAATCAAAATCATGTCTCACGACGTTACGGGTTTCGTTTTCTTTTGTTTTGTAGAGAACCCAAAAATTTAGAAACCTCGCATGAAAGCACAAGTAGGCTCAGTATTAATAGGACCGTTGTATAACAGATACCAGTAGTAACGGTTACTGTGCCTCGCAAATACTTAAATGTATCATGCAAAACGAACCGCAAAAAACAAATAAGAACTAGAGCACGTTTTTTACGATTGCGAAACTCACCTGAATATACTTTAACTCAACTCTAGGTAAAGTAATCTTTTGTTTTTAAATAAAATAGTTGAGTATTTTAAATAACCTAATTATAAACTCAATTAAATTAGAATATACCAAAGTTTCTGCGTTTGTTGAATTAACTATTAAAAGCTAATAATTTTGTTAATATTATTCAAGCATGAATAAAACAGTTTTATTATAGTACGTACTTAGGCATTTTAAGATAGATAGACACATTCAAATTACTTTATAAATATTGTTATTCTTCGCAAGCCATCTTCTTCTAATTATTTATAATTCTGCGTCTATTCATAATTTTCAACATATTTTATTCAAGATTATATGTGTCTAGCTAGACACGTAGGTAGAGGTACTACAGCAGGCTTAGGACAACGCTTTATATTTGTACTCTACTACGTAGCATAGAAATCGCTTGTCTACATTTCTCGGTGAAAAACTGTCAACTATACTACTGACCTAGGTAAACCTCATTTTTAACAGATTTCAAAAAGAATGAGGTTATCAATTCGACATGTTTATTTTTTTATGTATGTTCGGCCATAACTCCGTCTTAAATAGAAGGATTTGCAAAATTCTTTTTTTGTTCGAAAGGGGTTTATTCCGAAATGGTCCCATTTAATTTCATATGGATCTGACGATGCATTTTGAAGACGGACAACGGAACTCTTAAAAAAATGACAGCAAATCAACCGCGATTGCTGCTATCGCATAAATATGCATTGTTTTGACCCCAAGGATGATGAAATTTCGAATTGTTGTGGGGTAGGTACAATAACTAAAAAGTGAAAAATAAAAACATTTTCCAAAAAAAAAAACAAAAACACTACCAAGTGAATAATAACTTTAACTTCGGAAGTCGGTGACTTTGGCTATCTATTTAAATTTTTTGCCACCGCGTTCCGAAGTTTCACTTTGTAGTGTTTTTCCGGAAGTCGGTTGTCTACTCTTCCGACGACAAAGCGCTTGTCTACGGTTCTCGTGCTAAGCCATCAGTAGGTCACATCACTCCTGATAATGTCTCCATGCAATATATGTGTGTATACAGGATGGCAGAGACATCGGCGCACAACCTGTAACCAGTACAAGATTCTGAATACGCTAGTGTTGAAGTCAGTCGTACACAAAATAAAAAAATTGCTAAACATTTTCAACTCGTAGGTGTTGCACTTTTCGATGAAACAACACTTTTTTTTTTGATAACCGACTAAAATTTTCTTCTTTACGTCTATCATGTGCTCAATTCATGGTTTGAGTTTTGCGCGTCGATGTCCTTGTATGTTACTGTATACATGGCTACACATCTAACTATACATTTCCAGTCTACGCTGATCACGCAATGTACAGAAATCCTATACAATGCGAGATCAGCTTATACCGGAAATGTATAGCTTGATGTGTAGCCGTACGTACCATAATGATTTCTAAAGGCAACAAGATTGGACAGTCGCCCACTCAAGTGTAATTGCATACAATAGTGTAACAATACAGAATACTGTACTATAATAACATAATAACGTTCAATTAAACTTTTGAGAAAGTCTGACCTGTGTGCCCAACGGTACCTAAGAACTGCCATTAGTGTTCGCTCAACGTTTAGGTACCTGCTGCTTTTCAAACTGAAGCCACAAACAAAACTTTATTGTTTGATGATTGATTGAGGGCTTCCATTACAGTGATTGATAATGCTAGACTGATTGTTAGGCTTCCCATTCAGTAGTTGCAACTTCATTTTCATTATCCAATTGCGAACTTGCGCAATTGGAATTTGGAATTGCGCAAAGAAAATGCGAAGGTTAAGAAACTGCGGAAAATGTATCATCTATCCTGGACAGTTCTTTTATAGCAATTAAAACTGAAACTAGGAATTCAGCACATGATTCTAGATAGACCCCTAGCGTAGAAATTTTCCGTCGTTTATCAAAACAAAAATCCGATGTTGCGTAGAAAAATGCAATACCTACGTGGTCAAATTGTATGGAACAGGTAACTTTTTTTAAATAACTGATGAAAAATTTCAAAAATGTTATTGCCACTTCGTATAACTGTTAAAGAATGACAGTAGTACTGTCATTCATCATCAGTTCAGCCGAAAGACGTCCACTGCTGGACATAGGCCTCCCCCAAAAGGGGGGCTTTGCCCTAATCGCTTGGAAGGCGGGTTGACGATCGCAGTATGGTGGTAAAATGCATAGAGATCGCTGCTGCCCATTCTCTAGTAAGTCCCTTAGTCGCCTTCTATGACACCCACGGGAAGAAATAGGATGGTGCTATTCTTTTACGTCCAACACCACACAGAACATGCTAAGCTTAGTAGTTAGCTATAAACTGAATATCCCTTAACTTTACCTATTTTAAAAGATCTTGCTCATCCATCTGGCATTTCAAACTTTAGAGAAGCATGCCACTCTTAAACGTTTGAAAATCGGCAAATATCACACTCTAAGCTCGAACTTCACCAGCGTTCCGTGTTTCGTAGTAATCTTAGCCCACATATTACAAAAGATACCATAAATCACTGTCACCATGATAAATGTTTCCAAGTACTTCTGTTCTCCACATCAGCTGCATATCGTTATTTATATCGAGACACATCTTCATTATTGCGATGTAACGTCTCACTAATGTTCATCGATTTTCCTAATTCGCCAGCATCGATTTAGCAAATGACGGATGTTCTAGACACATTGGCTATTTGTTAATCTTTGTTTATTTAATGGCTTATTTAAATGAAGAGTGTTTCAAGCCCGTTGAGAGGTTAGAATGTCCGTGTAAATCTCGTATGCGAGAATCAATTAATTCGCCTCCTTAATTTTACACACAACTTTATCATTCTCCTGTCATTGTATCATTGTATTTGGGGTCGGCGTAACATTTTGCTTTCTACTACTTGTCTATTAGTCCACATGTTATTGAATTCCACTACTTTATTCAAACAAAAGCGAGGGTGAGGGGCTTGTGGCTAAGTAGCCAACATAGTTGGGAAAACGATGATGAATTTTAACAAAACAAATGTTAAATCAAAGGAATCTCCTGTCGTTAGTGAATTACCTTAATTATATCATACGACACTCGGCAGACAATTTTCTTGAACTGAGACTCGATAGTGAACAGGCATCTTCTGGACTTGCTTGTTCCATCGTAGACCTCATTCATCTCCTTCCATCAGGCGAAATCGAGACCAAGAACACAGGTCGTAAAAAAAAAACTAGGACTCAAAAACTCGACATAACGGTTACCGCACGTTACTGTGGACATACGAAGTTTTTTATCCCCTTTCTATAATCACCTTTTCAAGGCAAGAAACTCTCATGTGAATGAGCCTTAAGCCTAAGTTACACAAGTGCCATAAACGGCATTATGTTTAAGGCTAATATTGACGCGCAAAGTTATCTTAGCACAAGTGCCGTTTCCAACTTTCGGTGAAGGAAAGTGGAAACTTTACACTACAGATTGCCTAATAAGGGAACTTACTGAACTTATGTCGTTACGGTTTCTGCGAACATCTTGTTGAATATCATATTACATATACATATGCGATTCTTGTCTAGTAATTAGCGTCTTTGTGGATTAGTGTGAGAAACTTACTTCCGCGTATCATTTTTATCTCGCACGCCAGAAATATTACAGCCTTGCCATAAAAAATAATGTAATGAAGCTAGGTATGTATCTGCATACCCAACACACTATACCATCCCATCCCGTTCCCATCTCCATTCTCCGTACTACGATCGCCGACCCGCCTGCCAAGCGTGGCGATTATGGCAAATCCCCCCTTTCAGGGGAGGCTTACGTCCAGCAGTGGACGTCTTTCGGCTGATATGATGATGATGATAACGTATCTGCATATAACATCACACCTGTATACCCCGACGGATTAGGCTGAGGTGCACTTATACTGACAAATGCGTGCACTGAATGGACAGGTCCACTTAATCTGTGTGGTTCTTTCTTTAAAAAGGGATTTTAGACACCGATCCTCATGGGCTTCACATGATCTGACCAAGATTATGTCTGGACTTTAAAAGAGACTGAAACATCTGAGTTTGTTTTGGCCTTTCTTCTCAGAGTAGTCAGATAGGAAACACCGGCCTCATCTAGTTTAAAAAAATATGATTGACGTGTAAAAGTGTTTGTATAAACCTACTTACAGAAATAAAATCATTTATCATTTATCATTTATACTTTTCGCCAGTTATGTTTAAGTGCATGGCACTTTAATAGGGTACAAGCATATTGCCATCAACCTGGCTCAAATTCAGACCAACGAGGACCACAATTTAAATATTAGCCCGGAGTCTGAATATATTTGAATTGTTGTGGCCTTTTGGAATTCCTCAGAATTCAAGAAAGAAAAACCTAATTACGGAATCGAGCCCAGAACCTCCTCAGGCAACTAGTATAGGCACGTTTATTTAAAGTATCTACGCGATAGATTCTCTGTAATATCTATAAACACTTATCAATCCTTGTTCTTTTGTATCGAAGCTCCTCTATCGGCAGGCGGTACTATCGATGTCGCCTAAACTACTAAAAATAAATCAAACAAATTGCTACCAATGAATGTAACCGACATCGTTCGGGGCTTTTGATAACGTTTAAATGGCGTTATTATCAATAAAATTGTATTTGATTTATTTATCAATTTCTACGGACAGACCTCTTTCAGCAAATATTTGAAGAAATTTTATCAAGAGACGTCTTCCTTCGCTTTTGTAGAAAATGTCTGAATTTGATAACTTCGAATTGAGTATGAAGAACGACGTTATCTTTCATAACTACGGGAAATGACGTTTTCTAAGAGGAAGTCATGCTAGTATATTAAAAGTAAAGTACTTATTGCTTTCTTGAAATAGTCTTATTTTATATATTGTAATTAAAATTATAATCGTTGAAAGCAATTACAGCTTTCACTTTCATGAAAGTCTATGTACGGCCGTATCTAATCGTTTGGTTACCAGTCTAGCTTCTAGATGCCATTAGGCCCAGGCTTGTTTGAGTTCTTGCCTATTACACTATAACCACAACTCCTCAGCTACATATGTAATAACTACAACGTGTTTTTGTAAAATATGTCGGCATCGTTGTATCATATGATTACGTGCGAGTTATAAACCATGACTAGTGAGATTTCGCAATTACATCAAAGATATTGAATCTGCAACATAAAATTCGCTACAATTTCATCGCATGACTGATGTAGATAGTCACTAAAAACTTTTTAACAAAAATAAAAAAAACGCATAAATGTATTATTTATTAGCCACAAAAATTTTAAAATTTAAACTTTTTAACAAAAAAATTAAACCGCCGAAAAAATTGAAAAGCAAAAATATTTTTTTTGTTTTTGTTTAACCATAATAACTAAGTTCGGAAGTCGGTGACTTTGGATATGTATTTTAATATTATGTCACCGCTTTCCGAACTTAGTTATTAAGGTTAAACAAAAAAAGGAGTATTATTTTTGCTTTTCAGTTTTTTCGGCGGTTTAATTTTTTTGTTAAAAAGTTTTAATTTTTAATTTTTTGTGGCTAATAAATAATACATCTACTAATAAATCTACTAATTACGACATGCTTAGTTTTTGATTACTTTTTGTAGTACACAACTCGGCATTAAAATCTGTGACTGAAACTGTGAATGAAAAACAATAAATGTTTTCCTACCCTTGGGTTGGACTTTTTTTCTAAAGTCATATGGAACCAACTTTCGGGTAAACCCTTTCCAATAAAGAAAGAATTATCAATATCGGACTAATTTGTAAAAAGTTATGCGTGCTCATACATAAATATATATATACGCGTCGACTTGAGAACCTCCTCCGTTTTTTCGTCGGTTAAAAAGTAGACCGTGTATTTACATGCAACGGCTCTTCAGGGTACCTAGGTTCTCGCAGATCAATCTAGGAGGAGGTTGTCGGCTGAAAATATCTCGAAATCTAAGCGTCTAAGAGAACCCTGTGGGGTATGGACCTCGGCTTAGGGCGTTGCTGGGGAAATTATAGACCGGGCTGGATCGGAATTATATTGGGACGAATTTAAAGCTACAGGCTCAGCGGCGCGGACATCTTAAGAACAGTGAAAGTATCACCTTTTATAGAGCCAATATATTCTCACGAAACAAGTTGTTCTCCCAAAAAACAAACTAAACTAACGTGATCCCAGTTTATAACCAGCAACCAGCGAACTACCACTGTTGCGCCAAGTGCAAAGTGACATTTCAAATATCGAGATTTCTGTTACTTCCGTAATAAATGTTTGAAAGGATTATTAAAACTGCAGCCAAATCAATGCCTAATTTAGAAAATTTAAGCGGCGGCACAGACAGACACGAAAAGCGACTTGGATTCATATATTGTATAGATAGAACAAGAATATTCACCTTGATCGAACATCACCAGTTCCACAGTAGCACCTAGAGGTACATTCTTGACATGCACGCACTCGTCTCCATGTCCTGGCTCCTTAGGGCAGAACTGATTGGATCCCACATCGTCGCTCTGCGTCAGGAGTGGAGACGCCGGGTATGTGAAGCGATGACCGTCGGTTTGACCCCAACTCTCTGGAAGAAGAACGAGTAAGATAAAAGAATAGGATATGACGAAATAAACGCTTAGGCGATTTTTGACGTTACTGTGAAACGTATACCTATCTAGTAGACCGTATGTATATAAAAAGGTGTTATTAAATTGAAATAACTAAAAACCTCTCAACAAGTTATTGTACTCATCATTATGAACCACTTGTATGATGGGGCCACACCTACACCCAGAAATTTTAAAGGTTGGTTTTCCGCGGCAGAACAACTTGCCATAAGGAGTACTTTCGAAGCATAGAGTAAAAGTAAAAAAAATCAAGATTTTTTTTTTAACTTAATTTAAAAAATATTCATCAAATCGATAAAACACTACTCAATAGTAACACAAGAGGTAATTTGTAGGTACTACTGGAATCGCACGCGCCGCCGACAAAGGGAACAGCGATGCATAAATGGTAAAGTAAAATAAACTTTCGCACGTGGTGATTTTTCGTAATGGTTAATCTGCCACTTTTTGGTTCTAATATTTTATTTGTTTATAAAACGATCGTATTACCAAGACAAAACCATTTCGCTGCGGGAAAACAACCATTAAAATTTCACGGTGTGTGTGTCGACTCCGTAAAAATCTTGCCGTGAAAACTTGCGTGGAGTGAGCTATCAATGTCATCCCACTGATGCTTGACTAAGCATTACATTTATTTTGTCGAATATGATTGTAAATGTAAAGGTCAAGCATCACTGGGATAACACTGAGGCAATTTAAAAGAACCTGCTTTAGGTTATTTTGGTTGGATAATTCTAGAATCGTAAGAAAATTTTATTTTCGGGAGCTATTTTAGCATCCTCCTGGCTGGTCAATCCCTAGCATCAGTTTCCAAGGTGACATTTTTACAGAATAATAATGCTGAAATCAAGACAATAAAATTAGGTGCTCCATTCATTTAGGTATGTTCGACAAAATGTAGGGAACAGCTTTTTTGTCGTAATTTCAAGGTTGGTCCCATAGTAAACGTTGTTCATAAGCATTGATGAGTACCTACAATGATACCTTGATAGGTTTTAAGTTATTTCAATGCGTGGGGGACATTCAGGAACTCTAGAGGTATAATTAGAATAGAAACTAATAACCACCGGATAATCGAATGTCAGCTGACAACGATAGCGATCCGTAAATTGGGTGCGGTGCGGTTTTGGTTAGGAAGTACAGTGCCCTTTCTTCTATTTAGGCAGAACCGGCCTTATGTACGGAAGTGTATCTAATAATGGCTGTGGCCAACAAGTTTACATAAAAAACAGCATTTTTTAGGTACAGGGTCATGGAATAAACAAAGCATTAAAACTGTTAAAGAAAATCTTTAACCAACGAAAAAAGAAACTGAGAAGCAAAAAAGAATCCTTTTAATCTAACTAAGCTCTCTTATTAGTACCTAATTTACATTTATTTAGATTAATGTATCTAAATTACTCATTTTGAATCGGCGCCACTCGAGGCGGTATTATTCGATGAGGGATAAGGGAGCCGAGTGTGTAATGATAAGTGGGATTCCTGACGCCCAGGGCGTCGGGATTCCCAGGCTGTTTCCCGGCCATCGTAGGTACGGGCTTGCGGACGGCGAGTAATGGGTAACTCGCTGTCCGGTAAGGACCAAGCCCGGCATTTCAACAGCAACTGATGGGGCCCGCAAGGGCCGATGCCTGCCAGGGGTGCGGGTTGTTCGAAAGAGATACCACGGCCCCTGGCACACAGGCAACTGAGGAAACACGGGTGGGTTTTAGTCAGTAAAAGTCTGACACGCCCTTCCGCACCACCCAGAGCGGGAGAAGTTATTTGATGATTTCCCAACCAAAAAAAAAAAAAAACGATTTCTGTATAATTTTTTTTAATTTTTATTGTATCTGTATTCACGGACGATTCACTTTTACGAGAATCTATTGGACCGACCAAAGAGAATTAAACAAACACTAAGTAAATGATCGGCTATATAATCATTGGGCCCGACCGACGTTCGTGTAAACTGCCCACAAGTTTTCCAAAAACAAATGAACGAGGGTAGCCAGGGTAATGTCTTAGGGTAACGCACATATTATAAATGGCCGAACATTTATTATTTCAGGAAGTACCACTACTTCCTGGGTTGGACCATTTTTCATAATAATATGGGTTCTTTATATTCCTGTTTTAGATACATACAGTTTTGGTTGTGTTTGTAAGTATCTATTTTTAGGCAACTACAAAAATAGGAGCAGGTTCTCAATTCGGTTGCATTTTTTAAAATTACTGTTTGTTATCGTAGTACTCTCTTACCTTCTTACTAATAAACACGGAATAAAGTTATATCAGGAATAACAGAAATAACCATACATTTTCATGGGTTTAAACTTGGAATAGCTTTACTTTTTGTTTTTATTAATAAGAGTGATAGTCATTAGAAACCGATTTAAAAATATATTCTTTTCACCTCATAGGCTCGGAAAGATTCTGTTTGTCATTCGAAATCTGCGTGCAAAAGTGCATTTTACCCGCTAGCGTGGAAAGAGTTTTTGAAATTCGAACCTTTCTATTTAACAATTTTCTGTACAGCCAGTCCACTGAAAATGCATTAATATCTATTTCATGTCAGTGCGCCAACCCCATTTTTAGAATAATCGCACTGGCCAGCAGGACGACTGCATGAAAAAAAAACTTTTAAACTTTTGTTCTCTATTCAATTGGCTTTCCATAATTTTACTTTGTTTTTTGATAAAATCTTAAGAAATCATATAATTTGAGCGAGTCCAGCAGCGAAGAAGATATAAATTTAACATCAGCAGAGTTATTGCAAGCGGTACATAATGGAGAATTGAGTTGACTTCCCGAAAAATCGCGCAAAAAGTACATAAAAGCGAACAACGTATCTACAATTTGTTCAATGCATGGAGACATTCTAAAGGCGTGAAAACATTTTCGAATACTACAATGCAATGCTAATACTTTCATTTAACTTGGTACACTATTTTTAACCGACTTCAAAAAGGAGGAGGTTATCAATTCGGATGATTTATTATTTTTTGTTATGGACGTCCGGGCATAGCTTCGTCATATATAGACGGATTTTCAAAATTCTTATTTCATTCGAAAGGGGTTTATTCCAAAATGGTTTCATCTGAATTTCATATAGATCTGATGATGAGCTGCGTTGTCTATCTGACAACGGAATGCCTCGGCCCCTGGCACACAGGCAACTGAGTGAACGCGGGTGGGTTTTAGTCGGTAAAAGTCTGACACCCTGCCCTCCTGCTCCGCCCAGGGCGGGAGAAGTTATTTGACGATTTCCCAACCAAAAAAAAAAATCACACATCATAACATCATGCCTATACTCGAAAGGGTTAAGTAGATGTATTCAGTAAATCAGGGTACACCCACGTTGAAGAAGAGGTTATACTTTTAAACTATTCAAAACTAAAAAGTGACAAAAAAAAACTAAAAAATCAACAGACTTCCGAAAAAACACTACAAAGTGAAAAATTACTTTAATTTCGGAAGTCGGTGACAAAAAACTAAAATACATATCCAAAGACACGGACTTCCGGAATTAAAAGTGTTTTTTGGGATATCGGTTGCTTTTTTAAATATAATATTTAGGCTGTTTTTATTGCACCTAGCATTTTCCTCGATGTAGTACTCCCTTCGCTCATGGTTCAATCCTAGAATCCTTCGCTAGCTCAGCTTTCAATACAAGCACCCGCGCCAAAAAACAACTTTGCAGCTTTGCATAACAAATAACTATTGTTCGAAAGGATTTTTAAAGTTATATAGACTGGTTTGGAAGTGAAATATACTTTACTTTCGGAAGTCGGTGTCGGAAATTTTGCCTCCGACTTCCACAATTCAAGTTACTTTTGATTTCGTATGTGTTTTTTTTATATCTGTTGTTTTTATTTAATACCCAGTTTTCAACATAACTATTGGTACGATGCCTTCAATAAAATGATTACGTGTACGTCGTTTATTTACAGTTTCATTTCAACCGAAATGACAACCGCCCGACCTCCATAATACCCTTTAGGGAAACTGGATTTTTGCTATAATGTTGTAAGCAATACAGGTAAGCATTTCATAATATCCGCTTATACGAGTACCGATGTAACTTCTGGTCTTAAATATTTAAGTAAAAAAGTGATGGTTATACAAAGCGGCTTAAATATTGATCTTGACTTGTGGCTAAGTAATAACAGCCGCACGGGTCCATCGATCAGGTTAAGCTACGCTTGCTGCGGTTGGTCTGTGGATGGGTGACCATCTTTACATGCCACAAGATCTTTTCGTGCCTCGGAAAACATGTTAAGCCGTTCTTTGACAGTCGTTACGGGTCGTCAAAAGCCCGAGAGTGTCTGACAACCAGTCTTACCAAGGGGTATCGTGTTACCCAGCAACTGGGTTGTAGAGGTCAGATAAGCAGTCGCTCCATGGTAAATACTGGTATTCAGCTGTATCCAGTTAGACAGGAAGCCGACCCGAACGCGGTTATGAAAGGGCTAGGCAGATGATAATTATCAACAAAAACCATCTTGATGATAAAATTAAAACAATATGATCTACAAAAAAGATAATCACAATTTTCTTTAATACATAGGTACCAAATGAAACCACAACAGCGAATGATAATTCCATATCTAACACAAGCGAGAGTCTTGATGGCTTTTTCTATACAAAGTGCCATGAACATGGATATAAGAATTTGACAAATGAAAGACGATTTGTTTAGTCACTACATTCATCATAAAAAATGTATAGTCGGTGACTAGAAATCTAGCGATACAACTTATTGCAGTGACCTGGAGACACCACTTCAATTGGTTCTAGGAGCCTGAAAAACTGATTATTTCTGTAATCAATAAAACTGCAGAGAAATAGAATGTTTGATCTTTAACTCATTAATCACAACACACCAATATCAGCAAAATAACCATAACCAATAAATTAACATGACATTTGAATGCAGATTCGATCTATGAATGGACATTCAGAAATCGTGTGTCAAGTTCACTTGACGATTAATTGACATTCAAATGTCATTCGTACGTTCAAAAGTAGAATGGAAGCATTTCAAACAATTTGTCCCACTATTGGCAAACCTATTGTGCAAAGCTACAAGCCATTAAAGGCGCAATCTAAATTAAGTAGGCACATTGTGTGTTAATTAAGCACAATTATTTCGATAAACCGCTTGATTTATTTGCATAATAATTACATTATGCTCTCACTACAGTGGTCATTAAATAATTACTTATACACCGTGAAATTTTAATGGTTGTTTTCCCGCGACAGAACAACTTGCCATAAGGAGTACTTTCGAAGCATAGAGTAAAAGTAAAAAAATAAGATTTTTTTGTTTTAAAATTATTAAAAAAATATTCATCAACTCGATAAAACACTACTCAATAGTAACACTAGAGGTAATTTGTAGGTACTACTGGAATCGCATGCGCCGCCGACAAAGGTAACAGCGATGCATAAATGTTCAAAGCAAAATAAAACTCTCGCATGTGGTGATTTTTCACAATGGGTTAGTCTGCCATTTTTTGTTTCTAATATTTTATTTGTTTATAAAACGATTGTATTACCAAGACTAAAGCATTTCGCTGCGGGAAAACAACCATTAAAATTTCACGGTGTATAGGTGCCAGTATGGTTCACCTATTTGACGCGTTTTTTTAAGTATTATTTTAATATCGAAGTAAACATCCACTGTGGCAACACTGTCAATATCAATTTACTTGTATTGTAACCAACTTGAACTGCACTTGAAGTTGTGAACGAGTACGTTTACCTAGGACAAACTGTCCAGTTAGGTAGGTCCAAATTCGAGAAAGAGGTCAATCGTCGAATCCGACTCGGCTGCGCAGCGTTCGGGAAGCTTCGCAATATTTTCTCGTCCCACATACCGCAGTGTCTCAAGACGAAAATCTTTAACCAGGGCTCAAATTCAGTATCATCATCATCATATCAGCCGAAAGACGTCCAATGCTGGACATAAGCCTCTCCCGAAAGGGGGTATTCGCCATAATCGCCATGCTTGGCAGGCGGGTTGGCGATCGCAGTACGGTGGTAAAATGCATAGAGAACGCTGCTGCTCATTCTCTAGTAAATCCCTTAGTCGCCTCCTACGGCACCCACGGGAAGAAATGGGATGGTGCTATTCTTTTACGTACGGCACCACACGGAACAAATTTTCACACATTTTTCCACACGAAAAATTCTGTACAGTTATAACGATTCCCCGCGGAATCTTACTACGTTCAAACTACGTCAACATCATGTTTTGTAGAAACCAATGTAACGGTAAGGAATCGAAATGTCATATTTTGTAAGTTCCAAGAAAATTTGTCAATATTACTAATACGATATTAGCAGAATTCGTGTGTGATCTAAGGAATTGACGTGGTTTCGAAGTAAGGAATCGTTAAGTGGTCATAGTGAATTCTGGCCCAGTGTGTGTTCCCAGTGATGACATATGGAACCGAAACGTGGTTGCTCAGAATGGGCCTCATAAGAAGGCTTAAAGTCTCTCAAAGAGCAATGGAGAGGGCTATGCTTGGAATTTCCCTACGTGATCAAATCAGGAATGCAGAGATACGCAGGAGTACCAAGGTATCTGACATAGCCCGAAAAATTGCCAAACTTAAGTCAAAATGTAGAAACCAAGCTTCTAACTCTGCTCGCCCTAACTCTACAAGGCCTAGCTTCACAAACTCTACACCTTAGTCAAAATAATGTGGCTTGGCCGTTTCACTACATTCACATGGACGTAAGGTGAAAGATTTATCCACTGTTCATTACTTTTCTGTTACACAATAGTTCTTGTAGCAATGAAACGGCCAAGCCACATATTTTGACCAAGGTGTAGAGTTTGTAAAGTTAGGGCGTGTAGAGTTAGAGCTTGGCTCTACATTAGATCAGAAGGCCAATTCTCGTAATTATAATCGTTCAAAATCTAGTCGCAGTCTCATCTCAGCGACAACCAAATGTCAAAAACTTGTCAAAATGTATGGAAACTCGAGGTATTTTTGACAGATTGAGACTGATATCAGACCGTGAACGTTCTTAAAATTACGAGAATTGCCCCTCTGATAACTTTTTGACAGTGCCAGTCATATGGTCTCGTCTTGGCACAATTTACGTGAAAATGTTTTTGGTGGGATTTTACTTCTTTTTGTAAGTTGCTTGTGACAATATTTTTTTCATTTTCTTTTTTGTTATATTATTATTATTTTATTTTTTTATTAAAATAACAAGGATCCCTATATCAATTTTCAGACCTCTAGCGTCAAAATTGCGAAAGTCTCATACAAACTTCCATCCCCTAGTTTAAAGAGTTGGGTGATAAAAGTTTTAGATTTTTTGTTGTTTGTGTACTAATACTACCAAATTTCAGCTTTCTAGGACATTAGGAAGTACCCTAAGAATTTTGATGATCACCAGTGAGTCAGTGACGAAATCAGGGTTTTTTAGTTAACAATCAAATCTAAAGTATAAGAGCTATGCAATTAAACCTTTATATGTTTAATAAGTCCGCTATTGACAACATATCCCGAGAATTTTGTTTATCTAGTATAATCTAAACCCAAGTTATAAAGGTTAAAAAAAAACGACAAAGCGCTTCGAGAAAAGGTAGGCAGTTGCGCTCCGCTTGGCTCGTCTTGGCGGGGGCACTGCCGTAACCCCAGATGAGTGATGTAACAGTACCTATGTAATCTATTTGCCTAAAATAAGACAAAGACTGGCCTTGACACAAATGTTTCTAAGTTCACACAAATAGATAACATCACGCTTTTCATCCCCGGAGGGATGGCTAGATGGGTACACACCTGTAAGTAATAACACCAACATTTCACCAGCTATCTTCGTTAGTTCACTTGGTTCACATCATTCTATTTAAAACTTCTCTAGAGGAACGCTGGAGTTAGTTTAATAGGTCAAATGGCAAAAGACTCAGTACCTAGCACAATAGGTATATACAATATGTAATAAAAACTCTGTTGTTCATTTTAGGGACGTATACACTTACCTACAAGAACAACATTGATGAAGTTATATTAAAAAAATAAGCATTGGCTACTCGAGAGTTCAATATCAAATAACTATTAAAATCGACACATTAAAAAAAAAATGTTTACAGTATCTAATTTTACAAGTATCCTTATTTCGCACAATAGACTACGAGCTCGGCGGCTTTCTTTGATCTAATCAAAATCAGTTAAACATTATAAATATTCATAATTAAATGTTTATTTTAATTATTTTTGTTAAACAGTTTTTATAAATGAGTTGCTTTATTACGTATGTATACCGATTCTGCAAACGTGGGTAAAAGGAACAACAGGGTTTTTGTTACATATTGTATGGCATTGTGAAACTTTAAAGCATTATTTCATGCGACAGGTACGAGTATGTGTGTATGTAAAAACGCCTGGTACGTAATGTTACGCCAAACTTAAACTTAGAAAAATCTACGATTAATTTGAAGTTTACAGTAGTTGTCGCTTTATTCCGCGTTTATTAATACAGGTCGTGGCCCACTTATACGACACCGCTCCTACACTGCAAAACAATGTTCATCGAAGTGTAAGCTTCAGAGCGTCTTCTGTAGACATACATAGGTACATTGACAACACAAATTAGCAGATAGCTCGCTATAAGCGAGCTTACCGCCATCGAACCACTCGATATCAGTCATCTCCGTTTAAGGCGGAGATTTCTGGAAAACGCTCAAAAAGGTGTTTTTTAAAGCTGTGTATCTCTTTAACCGTGAATAGTTTTGAAAGCAAAAAAATATATGATATATTGAAGTCTTTTTTGCATACAGTGATGGAACTCAAAACATATTTAAACCTACTTTAATGCATCAAAAAAATAATCAAAGTCACCTCTTAATTTATCTTTAAAATCGGTGTATCCCTCCAATAACAGTTATAAACATAATTCAAAATATACCATAAAATTTCAAATGCCAAACTGCATCCAGTGATAGATTATTTATTACTAAATAGTTTATATCTAAATTTATACGATTTTATTTGCATTCTTATTACATACATTTTGCACATTTGTTATTCGAATTTGTTACAACAGATTTTAATCCGTAACGGATTGCAATAAGAACTATTATCGCTCATAATAACAATATTTAAAGTTATCAGGGCCTTAAGTCGGTGTTGTGCGGGAGCGGTGTTAGAGCGGGGTCAGGTAAGTGAACCACGATCTTTAGGCGTAAATGCATTGAATTATGCAGCATATATAATAGGTACTTGTCACTCTAAGAAGTGATGAAGAATGATATAATAATGTACTCTGTGGAAGAATGTCCAATATTCTTTATGCTCCAAAAGAAAACTTTTTAATCGACTTCAAAAAGAAGGAGGTTATCAATTCGACATCTTTACATCTTTTTTATGTATGTTCGGGCATAACTCCGTCATATAAATAGACGGATTTGCAAAATTATTTTTTTGTTCGAAAGGGGCTTATTCCGAAATGGTCCTATTTAAATTTCATATAGATTTGTTGATGCGTTTCGGAGACAGACAACGGAACGCTTCAAAAAATTACAGCAAACAAACCGCGATCTGCTATCGCATCAATATGCATTGTTTTTTTTTATTGTGTGGGGTAGGTACTATAACTAAAAAGTGAAAAATAAAAACTTTTCTCAAAAAAAACCAATCGATTTCTAAAAAAAACACTACAAAGTGAAAAATAACTTTAATTTTGGAAGGCGGTGACAAAAAATTAAATTAAATACATATCCAAAGTCACAGATTTCCGAAATTAAAGTAATTTTTCACTTTGTAGTGTTATTTTGGAAGTCGGTTGTGTTTTTTAAGTTTTTTATACATGCATTTTCGTACTTACGGCTGTCAAACATGGTTATTGACTCAAAAAACCCTCCAAAAAATTATTTCTTGTCAAAGAGGCATGGGACGCAGCGTACTAACTTTAACCTTAAAGACAAAAAGAGATCTGTGGAAAATTACCAAACTAGATGATGCTACCTTCCATAAATAAGACAGAAATAAAGATGGTCTGGTCACATGCAGAGGTAGAGGATGCAAAGAAGTAGAGGAAGACAACACAAACGCTGGGACGACGACATAGTCGAGACAGCTGATGCCCTGTAGGCTAGAGACGCACGAGGTCTTGAAAAATGGACGAGCCTGGGGGGCCTACGTGTCAAAGGACGCGCAGATTGAAGAAGTCATCGAAGTGCAATAGCTTTGTTTTGCTTAATTTTATTTATATTATAATTAGTTTAATCTACTGCAAAATTTTGAGTTCCTTTTTTTCTCCATGCGTTTCAAATGCAGTGAAAATCTACAACGACTATACGTAGTTATAACTAAATATTAAAAGCGGGCAGCTTTAATATTTACGATTCCGACCTTTTATAATATGCACTGTATGTCAGCAGTGAAAGCGACAAGCCAATTAGAATATTCAAGCTGGTTCCAAGTATTGCTCGCACTAGTCTCCATTTATGTAAAATGCACATTGCATAGCTTTGTATAATAGTTATATTTTATCAAAGAGAATGAATCTAACAAGAAATTGAAAAATAAAGATACCTACGCTGTACGTATCATTTTTTTGGTTAGCTTAATTCTTATTATACATGAATGGCACTCATCTATACCTATATATTTGCGCGGCTGCTATAGCCTTCCTCAAGAGGAAGTTGTTCTTCCTCAGGCTATCAAATGCATTTTTTTTTAAATCGGTCTATTTGGTCAAGAGATTAGCTTCTTCAACTTATTTTTAAGTATGGGTAAGTCAAAGTATGTATTCGGAATCGAGTTGATTGTTGGTCTCCAAACACTACCTGTCGACTGCTTACTAAAAATCGAATTAAATAAAAAGCATTGGGCATCTTGTGTTTTGAAACCAACAATCAACTTAATTACGAATACATCCTCCGACATATACCTATTATGTATGTTGATACTACCAATAATAAATGTGAACTACCAATAATGAAAGAAGAGCAGAAGAACTTTTGCCTTGAAGCTGAACTAATGAATCTGACGGAGCAACTTAACAAGCATAGCCTATCTGAAAAGGAGGCAGGCATAAAAGTCTAAATAAAGCTCTTAATTCACTGTCCACTTATTTCAAAGCGTGTTGATACAACGGTACTAGTTATAAAATAACATTGCGGGCCACAAAAGGCCCACTCCAAGTGAAAGGAAAACTTTCAAATTAAACTTGTTAATATTCAAAATAAACATCCTATTGTTTAAGCTTAACTCTTGCACCTTAAAAGGTGATTGAAAATGTAAATAATGAAGAAATGGTAATTTTGTCAGTGTAAACGGTTGTAATGGTTGTGTTGCGCGTACGCAGCGAACGTTTGACGGCTTCGTCGCAATCGCAATCACTCCCAGCATATTATTTGCGGTTGGCGCGGACGCTGTTACAACCGCTGATTACTTCACTTTCTTCATAAATGCCGTGTAATGTCGCCATTATATATAAAATAACTTTATCTGTATGATATATTAAACAAGAGTATGAACAAGACTCGTTAGTGTTGCTTCTTTTCCCACTTTCAAAATTCAGTTCAGAAGGCATTTAATGTTTGCTTCAAGCCTTCATTAACCTACATCTTGATAAACGTATAAAACCTTATTCATAAAAAAAAAATGTAATTGACCCACGAAAGGGCAAAGACTTCTTTCTTCCTATACAGAGTACACACACTAACATTTTTCACCACATTTGTATGTCACATTATCAAAATCAAAAATCATTCATTCAAACTAGGCTGACAGTCAGCACCTTTTGAACGTCAAAATTACATAAGACAGTCCCCCAAAACGCCCGCCCTTCACCAGCACTTTCCTTTTCACTAGCACTTGCCTGGTCCCCTTAATAAAACTTAAAATATCACGGTTCTTCAACTTTCGGTGTTAAACCGAGCATTGATAATCCAACAGTGTCCCTGGACGTCGGGAATCCCAGGCTGATTCCCGGCCACCGTAGGCGCGGGCTTGCGGACAGCGAGTAAAGGGTAGCTCGCTATCCGGTTAAGACTAAGCCCGGGTCGACGGCGCGTTGTGTTCCACGCGCGCCTCACAGAGATGTCACCTCCAACTGGTAGGGGCCGCAAGGGACGATACCTGCCAGGGGTGCGGATTGTTCCAAAGAGATACCGTGGCCCCTGGCACACAGGCAACTCAAGGAACACGGATGGATTTTAATCAGTAAAAGTCTGACACACACTTCTACTCCACCAAGAGTGGGAAAAGTTACCTATTTGATGATTTCCCACCCTCAAAAAAAACAAAAGGCCAAGCGCGTCGAAAAAACACACTGTTCGGTTTTCAACTCCAGCCACTAAACAATGCGTTGAAGATCTATTGTTCGAAAAAATTCCACCGCGATATATTAAATACACGCACGTCCGTATGTACTTCGAGTAACTATCGTTAACTGGTTTTAATTAATACATGATATTCACCAAACACACGTAAAAACCCAATCAACTAACCAATGATCCATGATGTGAATGTACCGCACATAATTACACACAGATCAAATAGTTCTTACGTAGTGGAGCCAACATCAGGCAGGCTGACAGATGGTCTGCTTGGCTGATTGATGGATGGGGCTCGAATGCTCGATCGTCAGATACGCCTCCACTCGAGGTGGCTCGAGTTGAGCACTGAACTTCACAAAGGAATATGGACTTACTTACGTCAGTTTATTAAGATTTTTGCAAAATTACACAATTTTTTCTTGCGGGTAAGAAATAAGCTACGCTTGCCGCCGTTGGTCCGTGGATGGGTGACCATGTTACAAGATCCTTCCGTGGCTCGGAAAGCACGGTAAGTCGTTGGTCCCGGCTGTCATTCGTAGCTCTTTGACAGTCTTAGTAAAGGGTTACCCGTGCTCCGTAACCCAGTAACTGGGTTATGGAGGTCAGCAGCCGCAGTCGCTTCATGTAAAATTCTGGTATTCACTTGCATCCAGTTAGAATATAAGCCGACCCCAACATATTTGGGAAAAGACTAGGCAGATGATGACATAATTTTTGCAAGTGTATTTTTCGTGCAATGTTCAGATAAGATGGCTAGGGAATTTCAAAAGTAACATTCGCGAAATTAATGCGTATATAACAAGGTATTGCAAAAAGATTTCCGTTTCCATTCCTTGCACAACTGCTTGCGTACTAAAAACGCACATTAAAGCTATTCTCAAAACATCAAAATATAGCGATTAAAGACTGCAATATTTTCGAAACACTGACGCGACCCACTAACACATTACCTTGCCTAAGCTAAGGTTATGTAACATAATATGCTCATAACTCGAGACGAATGTTTAGAACTGTGCACCAGCAGGCGGTCGTTCAGTCGACCACATTGCCAAAAACTAGTTAGTTAAAATCCTTTTGAGAAGGTAATTGATTCAGACTTTAAGGTATCTAATAAATTGCTAAAATTGACTTCATTTGAATTTGACATACTTTTTCAAGGACGTTTTATTTTGTTTGTCAACAAATAAAAGTTGTGTTTTTTTAATTTTCTGACTATGAATCAGACGTTATGGTAATAATTTGCTAAAATTGACTTCATTTGAATTTGACATACTTTTTCAAGGACGTTTTATTTTGTCTGTCAACAAATAAAAGTTATGTTTTCTTAATTTTCTTACTATGAATCAGACTTTATGGTAATAAATTGCTAAAATTGACTTCATTTCAATTTGTGATACATTTTCAAGGACGTCTTAATTTGTTTATCAACAAATAAAAGTTATATTTTTTATATTTCCGACCATGAATCAGACTTTATGGTAATAAATAGCTAAAATTGACTTCATTTGATTTTAACACACTTTTTCAACAAATATTATGTTATGTTTTTGAATTTTCTAACAATGAAATCACGATTCCGTTTCATCTGTACTGTGTATAAGATTGTAATCTAACTGAGTTAGGTATGCCTGTCTCATAAAAGGTAAAATACAAGATACTACGTCATCTCAGAGCCCTTGAAAAATATCTCATTTACTCCATTGTTTTCACAGTGTCGCCGTCATAATAAGAATAATAAAAGTGAGAACCGAAGAACCCTTTTGACTTTGTTATGCTTTGCTCAGTTCTACCGGCAAGTTAGGTGTGGAAATGAAAAGAAAACGACTTTGACTTTTGACCCACAAAGAGTGTTAGATGACCAAACATTCTCGTTGACACTGCCTTAGCAAACATGTGCAAACCACTTACATTTATTTCGTTGTTTATGCTGTATTTTTTTTTTCGTTTAGATTTTTTTCCGGAATCGAAGAGAGAGAATACAAGTGCTTATTTTACAGAATAATTACTTCGAATTAACTAGTATAAAGAAAAAAAGCTAAATTACATATTTCATTTAATTTTTAATTGCATATGGTTTTGATAGTGTTATAATTCGTTGATATTAGCTTTTGGCAGCAGCTTCGCCCGCGCAGAGGTCGGTATATTATACATATAAACCTTCCTCTTGAATCACTCTATTTAATGATGAAGTCTAAGCGTACAAACACGAAAAGTGAATTCGTTTCTTACTATGTAAAGATTCTTGTAGATCGTCTGGGTAAGTAACCTGCATAAAGATATTTTTTTTTTTTTGACGGTAAACGTAAATTGTAATAAGTGAAAATGGACAGCATATTTTTGCACAAACTTAAATTATGTAAAAAGTTTTATGTGATCTTTTTATCCGGTTTCTTTTTCAACCAAAAAATTAAAAAAATCGTGACCGCTGAAAGACACAGTCGCTGTCTTCAGTAAGATTTCTGCTGTATTGCTACTTTTCAGTAAACGATAAAAGGATTCGGAATTTTTGAGCTATAATCTTTACAATTATTTCCGTTTATTAATACCTGCATACGTTTAGACATTAAAGTGACGCCTAATCCATTGGATACTCTTTAGCTACATTTGGCTTGGCTGGTTTTGAAATCTTAAACACTCCAACAAACATCATTTTTTAATACCTACGGTAGGAGGTTTTTCCTCAGATATAAAAACTGTTGGTCTGTGGTGCTTCGCGACTCGGAAAGCAGACCCCATCATGCATGTTTTTGTGTTAAACCTACCTACTACCTAACTACGCGGCTACTGTGTGATTAAGTAGGTATACTAATCACGATAAAGGTTCCCCCAGACAGGTGCAACGCGACGGCGTGATGCGCCTCTCGCGAAGCAATTTCTATTAAAACTTCATGGGAATTGTTCAACTGGAGTCGCGTCGCGCCTGTCTGCGAGAGCTTAACGCTAAATATGTTTAAAACATCATTCTGTCTCTGCCTTCTTTAAACGATTGACAGAGACAGAAAATTTTTGTGGTTTTGTGGTACAAGCGGGCCCAATTATCTCACATCATAATGTTGTTATACCGATTTTGCAAAATGTACATACGATACGTGACGTCAAATTGCGTAAGATAATGAGAACCGAAATAAATTAGGATTAAAACAAAGGTTACAAAATCTGTCATCTGAGCCAGTTTCTCAGGTGAAACAACTTTTGGAGGTGAGAATCTACGTGTATTTTGGAAAATAACTGGGCAATGGTGTACCATTGCCCAGTTATTTCCATTATTTCTTGTGTGTACACAAGATATGCAATGATATTAATAGTTTATCTTGCAAAATAACAGTCGTACATTTTCCTGTCACAACACTCACAAATGGAATAAAACCTACTAACACCAATAACTGCAGCATTGACCCTATGGACACGGTTAAGAAATCATTAATTGTCTGTGTGGACAAAAGTTTCAAAGAAACTAAAGAAAATCGTTGAGGCAATTTTATTACTTTTTATTACTTTTAGGGTCTTCTATTCTCAACGATTTTTGAAAGAATAAATTATCTCATAATTGCGCTGCCTCACGCGGTCCTAACTATGATCAAGAACAAAACAGTTGCTCGTAAAGGGTCTCTTATTACACCAATTTCAATATCGTAATGTATGTCATTACGCACTTGTGCGTTATGGTAATGTAAAACGCACGCTTTAACAAGATGCTCCGTCTAAAACGAACGGTACTTTTTTAAATCTTAGCAAAGAGTTTTTATGTCAGAAAAGTGGTCAACATTTTATGAATAAAATGAACTTTGAGAGATAAAATATTTAAAAAAATTACATTTAATTCTTTAATTTTATTAGTTTTGACAATTAATTACAACCATTTATCTGTAACAAAAACAAAAAAAACATTAACTTACTTTATTAGTTATACTGGCTGTTTTTGTGCCTTAAAAAAAAGCGCTGATGCGCGCGCATCGCTAATTTGTGAACAAGTAATAATCAATTTCACAAATTGTTCAAATTTTTCTAACTGCTTTAACAAGTGATTAAAGATTTACTCGTTTATGAAAGTCCGACTTTTATTTATTTCCTCGCAAATATGTTATAAAACGTCGTATGACATACGTGCGCTTTGATAATTACAGCCTCTGCTTTCTTGTAGCAATATCGCCTCGGCTGCAATTTTCAACTTACCGCACTTATATCATAATGTACTATGACAGTCGAGAACCTCAAAATAAGAAACCAAACTTTCCTCTATTTAAAACTCGTTAACGAGCACATGACGGTAAGAAAAGTATAATACTTACATACCACTTTTGACCACATAATGTAACACAAAAGAAAGTTCTTAAACAATGTACAATTACATTACTCACCGACTCGTTTCGCCGAAATTTGTCTTGTCGAATAATTAAAAGGCACAAAAATTATCTCGTCGAGATTCTCGGCCAGCTCTGCAGGAAGTTTGTTACCTGCGTGGATCTCGTCCAAACATATCACATTGTCAGATTCACATCTATCACTAGACACTGTCGTTAACTCACGATACACTTCTGCATCAACTATGTCGTCATCTTTATGCAACACTTTTTGCTCTTTGTTCTCATACACTAAATTTGCTACACCTTCCAAATTGTCTTGACAACTCTTTGCCGCAGCTACTCTTATTTTATACACAGCGGGTGGTCTTTTAGCTTCCACAATAAAATCAACTCGCTCACCCCTGCCCAACTCAACCGACTTCACACGTTCCGGTTCAATTCGGTGCCCATCTAAGGTCACGACTTCCAAAACATGATGATCAATTGAAAATGTAATAGCACAGCTTTTTGATCCCCCTCCGTAAGCCAGACGGAATCGATATCTTTTTCCGTACACCACATTGAATGAAGACTGCGGAGCGTCGGGGGATTCAGATGATTTCCCTTTACCGTTTATGAGAAGAGATTCGGCATTCGGGATGCGCGATATGACTCCGGCGAGCGGTCCCATTGAATGACCCCATTCGGACACGAATATTGTGTGTACGGATGCGTCCACATCATAAAGCTTCTTAAGAGGGTCCAAACGTGGAGACTGGCGCACAACGAAGGCTCCCGCGAGACCATCGGCAGCATCAGCAGCCGAGTGTGCGTGATACATGTGCGTGCCCACAGCTGATGCTCGGAATTTGTACTGGAATGTTGTGTAGGCGGGCTGAGGGCACTGGGTCAGCATGGGAGCTCCATCCATGAAGGGAGTCTCCTTCTGTGGTTGGCCTCGCCAGTGGATAGAGAGCGCGTGTGCGGGAGCTCGATGTACCACGTCTACGACCAGGATGTCGTTGTGGCAGACGTGCAGGGTGGGTGCCGGCAGCGCCCTGTTGGCGACCAGCACGCCACGCTCGCGACCGTCCGCTGATATGCATGTCGAAGGACAATCACCACCATCCTTTTCCGTGCAACTACCGCAGGATCTGTGATTCAGAAAAGTTTGATATTAGAGTTGAACAAGAAATATTAGCAGGGTAATTAGCATTACGAAAAGTTGCAAATAAAAATGTGTTCGTGAAAAATTTTAGACAAAGATGAATTGGCATCGAGAAAAAAATGCTTATCATAAGGTTGTGAAAAATTTTGCTTACTTGCTAAGCGTCTTGTAGACCTCGATGACTAGTTTCACACGGCAAATCATTGGCCAATCCAACTCGTGACATTCTCGGTCACAGTTTTCGAAATACTCCTCTGTAAATAATGAAAACCAATTAACATAAGACATTAGTATGTATGTGTACGTCATATATGTATATCAACAAACATTTTAAAAGAATAATTAAACGTTCAAGGCAATAGAAGTTGATTTAACATCATTCATCGAAGTTTCTTTGTGAACTCGTCTTCGCAATCGATTCCACGAACATTATAAACGGTGATCGATTGCAAAACGTATCTTTTATGTTCTTACAATGATAGTTACTTCCGTAGAAGGTATTGCTTTATGCAAGCCTTTTATCAAACAGCAGTTTAATTTGAATATTAACTTCTAGTTCCTGATTCATAATAATTAAGAATTCGTTTTCGGATTTTTTTTTTATCTTAAATCATAAACGTTAATAAACAAAAATGTAGAGTAAATATAGAACAGCTGTCTGTTGTCCTTTGCGCAAATGTGAATAAATTGTGATTGACATAATTGAAGGGTCATCCCGAGACTTTAATAAAAATTAAAACATCTTATTACCTGGCATCGGCGTATAATGAACGACGACAAGAACTCCGGCTAATATTACAGTTAACACTAATATCCTCTGCAAGGACATCAGCATGTAATTTGGCTTCACCATCGACACTTCGCACACTTGAGGCACCTCCTTTTCCGACTCCATGATTAATGAGAAAAACTTAATCGTCTATGGTCCAATACGAGATTACATGTTTGTTTTTAAAAGTTGTGTTCGGATTATGAAAGTGAGAGGTTTAACGTTCGCGACTACGCGAGTCGACCACGAAGTGGCGACTGGTATGGTCGTGAGCCGTCGCCTCCGTCGGTTGCAACATCGTGCACCACCATGTTTCGCGGCATTGCAAGAGGTTCGATTGGGCCTCCAATTCGGAAGTAAATTGACGGGCAGCAGAATGAACTCTCTCTGCAAGTTACGCAATTTTATATTGTGCAAGCGTTATATTATTAATTTCCACCATGCTGACCACTTACTCTGTGTTACGTGTTATACAGTCCAACGCAATATTCGCGTACCTAATTGTTCTTTAAATGCAAATACCTAAACTATCGGCACTTTGAATTATTCAATGACACCTTAATAAGAGAGTACTTCTTTTTGTTTTTATTTGATTAATAATTCAATCTCATGCACTTGTCACTGTCTGAGTATAATATTATTGGTACATCTGGGTTCATCGCAGTTTCACTTAATTATCTAATGCAAGTTGTTTTTTTTTCAATATTTTGGCAAATTCTTCCTTTGAACCTGCAGCCCAGCGTAGCTGCTGCGTTTAAAAAAAAACGGTCAAATGTGTGGAATCAAGAAAAATTAAGGGTTCCGTACAAAGTACCGTGTAAAAACATAGGTGAATTGAATTATTTTATTTCATCCCTCACTTACAGGTAAAAGGACTAATAGAGATTAATCCTCTTGCTTCTAACACCCCTAATTCTTTTTTTCCGTAATTTTATCAACCATTGCACATTGTCTCGTCTTAATATAAGCTAGCGGGACAAAATATTATCAGATTAAGTATGACATTTCCAGGAACTGGTGATAACAACTTGTAAGCAATCCTCCACAGTGACCGAATACCAAGAACTAATTAGTACGTTAATCAGCTTATTTATTAAGTACTTTAATAAGGTACTTTATCTGGGGTGAAAGTTAAGTGTTAAGGGAGTTTGATTTGCATTTCTTAAAGTAATCAGAAGCATTTTTAGCACGTCGTACGGATAGACGGACACGACGAGATTATAAGAGTTTCGTTTTAGCCATTTGGCTACGGAACCTTCAAAAGAGCAAGGTTGAAATACATAACAAAGTTAGCAATTGGGATAAGCATTAGATAATGTCCTAGATATAAGGAGGCCGATAATCTGCGTGTAACTCGACTTAAGTAGGTATGCTTAATTATCATATCATGTACTAACGGAACAGTTGTTACGCTTGCCGATGAACATCATATGATCAGATACAAGACTGCTTACCATGGGCAATTAACAGTCGTAAATCATTGTGCGCCTGACATGTGGTGCGAAAGAATGCAAGCGACAAGAAAGATGTAAAGTTTGAAGATGGATGGAATGTGTTAAAGATGATATGGATTGTATGAAAGGCTCCTACACACTATGCCGGCGGCACAGCCGAGGAGTTTTTGCCTTGCGGGTATGCTGCAGGTGTTATTAGGCTGCCGGCACTTGTCGCAGAAACCGAGTATGTCGCCGGCCTTGTTGGCAGCATGCCCGCCGGCTGTCCTACCGGCATAGTGTAGGAGCCTTTAGTAGGAAGTAGATACCATATTTCAGCATATCGACTGTGAACTGGCAACCGGTCCTATCTGAATTTTTGGAAGATTTCACTTTTGAATACCATTTTATACTATTTCATACTCCGCAGCGTTGCAAGAAATCCCATCACCGATACATTTAAATTTGGCGCCAGAATCGACTTCATTCAACTTGTACTAACTTTGACGCGCAGTGAATGCGAGCATTTAATACTATCAAATACAAAGACTATTATGAATAATAATTATCTCGTGTTTATATTAGAAGGAAGCCTAAAATGCTACTTTTGTTTTTAATAACAAGTGTAATAAAAATATTAAAATGCCACGTATTATTTTTATTTAATACACCAGATGCTACATAAATGACGCAAACAAGTTTTTTCTTCATCCTGTAAAGTTGTCAAAATTGAGATAGGACCGGTTGTCAGTTCACAGTCGATATATCATCATAATTCTCATGCCCTTATGCCAATTTGTTTGGGGTCGGCACACCATGTATTTTTCTTCGACACTTACCTATTAGTCGTCAACTCCGTAGTCACACCCTTTCTAAACATATCATCATTCACATAGTCCGTTTCAGCATATATCAATCAATCAATATATGTAAATAATAATAAACGGACTGCCTCATTGGCCTAGTGGTCTCAAGCGCTACTACAGAGCATGTGGTTCTGGCAGCCCTAGGTCTAAGGGGGGGCAAACCGGGGCACTCGCCCCGAGCGGCAGTTTCAGAGGGTGCCAAAATAATAATAATATACACCGTGACATTTTAGTAGTCTTACAACGGTAGCCCACTTCATGTATCCAATGACTACTAATAATTTATAAAAAAAAAAAAAATTTTTTTTAGAACAGTTGCATAATTATAAAACTTCAAATACCATTCACTAAGACCGTAAGACGCATAACGTAGTTTGAAACACCCTGTTATGGAGATGGAATTAATGATGAAACGTAATGGTAGGTAGGTAGATATCTTCTACCGTTTGATACATAAACATTATTAACAGGGAGGGTGTTTCACAATTCTAAAGTATGTTTCACAATTCTAAAGTATGTTTCACAATTCTAAAGCATTATTTATTTTTCTTTGTACCTATTATCTCAATTAATGGTAACAATGTTTTGATCGCGCCTAGTGGTATTTTATGACGGATACTTTGAGTGGACCTTTGTAAGACGACTAAAATGTCACGGTGTATAGTATGATTAAAAATAAAAAACTTGCTCCACAAAGCGCCTAGCATACGGAAACCGGATTGGCTCACCGTCGACTTGTAAGAAAAAGGCGCCACCACGGAGTAAATACAAAGAGGAGATGGTGTAATTAGATTTCCCTAAGAAACAACGCGTGCTAATTTGCGGGGTGCATGGGTGGTGGGCACTTCTTTATTTTCCATCTACCGGTAAATAGCAAAACTATTCGCTCGTTCTGTAGATTTTACTTTGTAGTGACGTAAGTATCTCACACTAGATATCACTAACTGCAGGATGCAACAGGATCGTACTCAGAATTTTCGTACCAGTGACTACTCCATTATTTTATATTAATTTTGAATACCATCTTGATACGTATTTTTTTATTGAAATAGTGATATAAATTTTTCTAATCCATTGCTCTCTTAGATTATCTTCGGAAAGAAATCTAGAACATACATCATTTAAAATGTAACTAAATAAAATAAATAAGTTTTAAGTACTTTTAATTAAGTAAACAACAACTACCATTCAGTATGGTAGTTGTTCTTTACTTTCCCTCCGTGAGACAACTAATATGGACCATACTAGTTGTCTCACGGAGGGAAAGTACTTTAAATAAATGATTTTAGATAGAATATTTAATTTAACTAGGTACTGTATGTTTTATGAGTATTTCCATTTATGAGACAGCCGCGCGACATTCGGTACAATAATTGGATTCTAATTACGGCCGACGAAAACACAGTTTCGTTACTTAACATAACGAACGCCAACAATACACTGACTAAGGCCACACCTACTTGATGACGTCAGGACCTAGTCGAGAATCACAGTGCACAGTTGTTTTGGCCGTCTCCTCTTTGTATTTACTCCGTGGGCGCCACACAGGCCCACACCTAATTAATTTATCTCAAACGCTGGAGAGTGGGGCGCCACTATCAAGTTTCTGCCCCGATTCGAAAAAATCGTAGATTCGGGGCTGGGTTCTGGCCGCGATTCCTAGGTCGGGCAAAAGTGGTATTGGATTTTTCCATCATGCATTTCGCAGTACAAGCCCGGAGTCGGGATTTGTGCCCGGTCGTTGGCATAAGTCTCGCCCCCTATTACAGGGGACTTGAATATTACTGGTGAAATGTGAGAGTACTAGGTATGAATATACCTCTGCCCAAACCCTTCGGGTATTACAGGCGCGATGTTATGTATGTATGTGTAAATAATAATAAAATACTCGTCACTTATTGTCCCACTGTAAGAGAAATGCATCTTCTCTAAATAGAGCATTGATCACCACGTTTGCTCGAGACGGGTTGGCGATTTCAGAGTTTACTGTATCCTTATGTTTACAGAGTACAAAAAACGTGGTGACAAAAAAATTAAAATACATACACAAAGTCACCGACTTCCGAAATTAAAGTTATTTTTCACTTTGTAGTGTTTTTCCGGAAGTAGGTTGTTTTGGTTTTTTTTTTTTCAGTTTTTAGTACCTACTTAGCCCACACCAATTCGAAATTTCGTCATCCTCGGGGTAAAAACAATGCATATTTATTCGATAGCAGCAATCGCGGTTCATTTGCTGTCATTTTTAGAAGAGTTCCGTTGCCTGTCTCCGGAAGTCATCATCAGATCTACCTATATGAAATTTCAATGGGACCATTTCGGAATAAACCCCTTTCGAACAAAAAAAATTTTTTGCAAATCCGTCTTTATAAGACAGAGTTATGCCCGAACATACATAAAAAATAAAATGAAAAAAATAAACATGTCGAATTGATAACCTCCTCCTTTTTGAAGTCATTTAAAAACGAAGTGGCTTTTCGTGTTTGTACGCTTAGATATTTTAAACTACGCAACGGATTTTAATGCGGTTTTCATTAATAGACAGAGTGATTCAAGAGGAAGGTTTATATGTATAATATACCGACCTCCACGCGGGCGAAGCTGCTGCCAAGAGCTAGTTAACTATAAGTGCAGGTTTTCTCAGTGGTAACAGCTGCTACTTTCGCGTTGTGTAAGTTATTTCATAACCACTGCTCTCAAAATGGTGAAGGAAAACATCGTGAGGAAACCGGCATGTCCTAGAACTAAAACTTCGAAGATATATGGCATCCGCAACCGCACCAACCCGCACTCTGCCCGCGTGGTGGATTACGGCCCACTCCCTCACACAAAGCGGAGGCCTGTGGACGAAGAATTTTGACCGAAAGGTGTGCTGTGTCGCCGTTTCCGCGGCCAGCTACGCGACACCTAGCAGCGTAACACGACGCCGTCACTTCGTGTGCAGTAGTTTTTAAGATTGTTGTATATAATTTGCATTAGTTTACAGTTATTGTTTTATACTGATGTTTTATGGGCCTCAGTTGCCTGAAATAAAGGATAAATAATGTGTCCCAGCAGTGGGGAAATTACTGATTATACCTACTATGCAGGTTTTCTCACGATGTTTTCCTTCACCGATGTCAGCAATGTCCAAGATAAATTCAGAAAGTACATCATCATCATCTTCCTCTCCTTGCCCTTAATGTATGGGACATTGCTTGGGCTCAGCGCAACACGTTTCCTTCTGCCATTCTCCCCTGTCAGCCGTCACGTCATCATTCACTCCCTTTTATTTTTGAGTGTGGAAAATCTTCCATCATCATGACCCCCGCCCCCCCCCCCCCAAACCCGTAAACGTAAACCTTCTTAAAATAGTAATTTTTCGGAAATATAATAAATTTTCTTATTGTATATGTAGTCTTTGTCTGTGACCCCCCAAGTCTTTGGCTGCGACCGCGCTTGCTGTAGACCCTCCATCCTGCATGATTTTAGCATGCAACCTCCGCAAGTCTGTTAAAAGTTGAAGTTGTGCATAATTACTAGCTATATATTAATTTATTCACATCAGCTGCATCCAGGATGACCGCTGGGCAAATGTCTCTACACAGGGGTGCGGGTTATTCGAAAGAGATACCGTGGCCCCTGGCACACACGCAACTGAGGGAACACAGGTGGGTTTTAGTCCACCTGTTCCACCCAGAGCGGGAGAAGTTATTTGAGGATTTCCCATCCTCAAAAAAAATGTATTGCCGACGCATTATAATATCCAACCAACGAAGATTCTGATTGATCTTTCCATGTATGGTGGGGCTTCGATTTGTAATGACCACATCCACATTTTTCCCCTACCTCCTTACAAGATCCTGCCAGTAAAAACTTGGGGTGTTTTTACTGGCAGCGAATGCCCAGAAAAAATCTTTATAGCCATTTTATTATTTTTACACAACTTTCTTTCCGTTAATCAGTTTTTTAGTATATTTCTTCCAGTTAAAGCTGTTTTTAAAATGGATATTTACTAGTACCCTTTTACCCTAGTAACCTTTTTGAATACAATTATATGATGAAAAATCGGGGAAACTTCAGCTGAAATCTCAGTGAAAGTCAAGCCTTATATTGAAACCTTCAAAAGTGTTGTCATTTATTAATTCTTAAAAATACGTATCCAACTACAATTTTAAAAAAAACTTCGAAATGACGTCTGATCTGTCTTGTGACAGTGACAGTGATACGAAGAATTGTTTGTTTTGTTCACCGTGCGTGAGTTCGTACACCATGGTGTATCTTTTCGAATTCGAATAAACTTTTTAAAACCTAATAAACCAAAGCATAATAATTATATATATCAATATGGAGATAACAAGGAATAACATTGTAGATGAACTGGAGAATATAAAGAAAGACTTAGCAAAGTCCTGTTGTGTTGGTTTTGATGCCGAATTTACTGCAATTTTAACTGGAGAATGCTTTAAACATAGGTAAGCAATATATTGACAAGCTTGTACTGAAAACCTGTGTCATCGGTTATCAACATCTGCTAAGACATCAGGCCATAACCATGCACAACTAAAGCATGGTCTGAACATAGGCCCTAAAAGAGCACAGCATAATCAGCCTATAACGTTCCCACTGCTGGGACACAGGCCTACTCTCTGTGAGAGAGAGTGGGCCGTAATCCACCACGCAGGCCCAGTGCGGGTTGGTACATGTTACATGTCTTCGAATTTTTGGCTCAAGGACTGGTTGATTTTTATTGCTTTGAGAGCAGTGGTAAAGAAATAATTTATATAAAGTATACGCCTATCTGGGTTGTAACCTCCAACAACTCTTAATTCGCGTCCGTTAGCCTGTGCTTGATGTAAAAAATCATAAACTTAATAATATTTTTAACCTTTTTATTGCTTATCCAGTACCTAAAGCATCATTAAATTACATTCAGAATACTTTAAATCTTGTTTTGGCATTATGCAAACTCTGAAAACTAAATAGGGAAACAACATAGAAGTTTTGTGAGTACAAAGGTTATACTTTTTATTCAAGTAAAGATCATCCTTTTGCCCTCTCCAAGATTAAGCATTTAGCTGTTCTTATCGGTACACTCTAACATCAACTCATTTCAGATTGTTTGACACAAATGAAGAGAGATACAACAGGATAAAGAATGAAGTCAGCAACATGATAATGACTCAAATTGGACTAACGATGTTCCAGTACATCAGAGAAGAGGACTCATACTTAGCTGTCTGCTACACCTTCCATCTGTGTCCGCAAGTCTTCTGTGCCATTGACCAATCATTCATCTTTCAAGCATCTACCTTACAGTTTCTTTGCAAACATAAGTTTGATTTTAATAAGGTAAGAGAACCTACCTGCGATCACTTTTATATCCTACCTACCTTCATTTTTATCTATTACTCCAGAAACTAACTAGCAAACATTTTATGCACTAAAATAAAAGCTATTTTGTTACTAACTCTATAGACCTCATTGTAGTCTGAATAATACTAATTAACTAGACCATAAATTATTTAAATTTTAATCAACAATAATCAAAAATATTATATTTCTGCACTCCTCCACATAAACTTTAACTGTGCCAAATTTCATACTCCTCTGTCTGCATAATTTTTGTAAAAATGGGTTTAAGTTTTTGCTTCACATATTAATATATAGAGTAATAGGGAATGTAGGTACAGAACTTCCAAACTTACTAGACCCAAATGTATGGGATGGCTAATTATTTATGCTCGATTATGATGTTGGTCCCATGAAGAAAGTTGTTCAGTTTGATAGTTTTCATGAAGCATCATGGCCATCATTATGAACTTCAAAGCTTGAAGTCAGACACGGCCAGTCCCTAGTGCTATTATTGATCTTTATTTATTCAGACTACTATGAGGTCTACAGTGTTAGTAGCAAAATAACTTGGCTTATGTTGCTAAGGCAAAAATAAAGTCTTATAAAATACCATAAACTTTGGTACATAGACTTTTTTGTCTTGTTGTTCTTAGATGTGGAGTTACTGCCACCAGCTTCTTACACTATGGTGTAAGAAGCTGGTGGCAGTAACTCCACTTGGGTTTGTAAGGTAGTGGAGGTATGCCTCCACTACCTTACAAACCAAAGTCTAGATCTTGCCTTTGCTATCCATACCAACTTTAACCCCTGTTTGCATCACTCCAGGGTTTAATTTTAATAAATCTATTCTTATTCTGATACCCTTTTAGAAAATGTGCCTTCTACTGGATGAAGCTGAAACTGTGAATTGTTTGAAAGCTAGACAGTTGCTACTGTCTTTAAACAAATACATTAAAAGTTAAAAGAAAATATAAATTCCTAATTTTTTATCATAGAATTAGGCCTGTAAGTGGTTACTGCAGTCCTTGACTAACATAACAACTCCTTTTATAGAAGACAGTAATATTTTAATTATGCTGTTTCAGTTCACATATGAAGGAATTCCATATCTGAGCAAAGTAGAGGAAGCAACAGTTAGGCATAATATAAAAGAGAAGGCCCTGTTCAATGACCTCTCAAGAATGCTGAATATGGATGACGAAAGGCAACTGCAGCAGTGCTACTCTCAAGTTTCTAAGTAAGTAGGTACAAGTTGAAAAGCGTGTAATTATTTTCTACTTTGTACAAAACTCCATTCCATTCCTTATGTTCTGTGTGGTGCCGGATGTAAAAGAATAGCACCATCCCTAGTCTTCCTGTGGATGTCCTAGAAGGCGACTAAGGGGCTTAATAGAGATTGAGCAGCAGTGTTCTCTATATTTTAACACCATTCTGCGATCGCCAACCCGCCTGCCAAGCGTGGCGATTATGACAAAACCCCCCTTTTGGGGGAGGCCTATGTCCAGCAGTGGACGTCATTCGGCTGAAATGATGAAGCAGATACACAGGTAAAGACTTATGCCTGAGTTAGGTTGTGATGAGTAGCTTAAATATTATCTACATCTAGGTTAGGTTATGTTAGTTGCTACACTGGCAAATCAAGCAGAACTAGATTGGACTAGGAGTGCTCAATTTGCCAGTATTCTGTAAAATCGAATATTCCATCACAACTGCTAGGCTATCCCAGTAGCACCAAATTATCAAATTACCTGTACTTACCTATTGTCTTATGCTAACCTTGCTCAACGCTGTCTTCAAAATTAAAGCTAATCTATTTACTAATAATAAAGCTGAAAAGTTTTGTTTGTTTAAACTCGCTAATCTCCGGAACTACCAGTCAGATCTTTTTGCATTTCATAGCCCAATTGTTGAGGAAGGTTGGCTATAATAGTTGCCGATCAAAAAGAAATAGAGGTAATAAAGAGCGCTAAGCGAAAACAAAGCGATAGCGCGGCGATGCGATGCGACGCGGACCACCGCAAGGTGGTGTTGGTGGTGCGTGTAGAAATCCGCTGAATGCGGGAAGCGCCGGACCGGTCGAAGTGGCGGTGCTTGGGCGTACTGCTGTGAATGTGTTTCGTCTTGATGATGATAAATCTTAAAAGTAAGCTCTTTACTGTCTCCAGAGTAGATAGCATCCTCCTCATGACCTTAAACTTCTACCTCGGTGATCGTAAAAAACGAAATAAGGGAGATTAGGCAACAGTACCTACTCACAACCAAGATCTGAAGCAAGATCTATGATATTAATAAATAAATAAATAACAATAAAAATATTTTATACAAAAACCTTCAACAATGCTTAAAAACTAGGTTACATGAATTACAGTGTATAAAAGTCATATAGATAGAGTAAACCCTGACTCCCAAACTACGATATCCTGTGACTTAGGAGTCAGGGTTCTGCTGTCACTGTGATACCAAAAACCTTTAATAAGAAGTGTGTTTTATCGGTATCCAAAATCATGGCACAAAACAAAGAGTTGTAATGCGAGTGTATAAGTGTAATTGTGTGTGTGGGCGTGGCAGTGTGTATGCGAGAGTGAGTGTGTGTAAGACTGCGTAAGGGTGTGTGTATGAATGAGTTTGTATATATTCACGTATACATATATGTATTCGAGTGTTAGTATTTATGTATCTTGCCGAAATTGTTAAGATTGCAAGTGATAGAAATGGGTAGAAGTTTGTACGGCTACTGCCGGAGGTGGAGTAGTTCTTCTGTTCGACCGTAGTCCCGATCTTGAAGCCAACTTTGTACCTTAACCCTGACTTCACCAGGCCAGGCCAGGTTCGGAGCGAGAGTGCATGGGTAGCCGTCATCTCCTTCTGCGAAGCAGTGATGCTCGAGAAGAGGGAGGTGGCGTAAGTGTGGGAGAGGCAGTATATGCGCCCTCACGGCCTTAGTCGCCGCAGGAGACGCCCTGGGCGTCAGGAATACCGGGCTGGTTTGCGGCCACCGTAGGCGCGGGCTTACGGATGGCGAGTAATGGGTAGCTCGCTGTCCGGTAAGGACCAAACCCGGGTCGTCGGCGCGTTGTGTTCCACGCGCGCCTCTTAGAGATTTCAGCACCAACTGATGGGGCCCGCAAGGGCCGATGCCTGCCAGGGATGCGGGTTGTTCGAAAGAGTTACCGTGGCCCCTGGCACACAGGCAACTGAAGGAACACGGGTGGGTTTTAGTCAGTAAAAGTGTGACACGCCCTCCTGCTCCACCCAGAGTGGGAGAAGTCATTTGATGATTTCCCACCCAAAAAAACAAAAAACCGTGACTTCATGGTAATTTAGCGATGTTTTTGTAAATGAAAGAGCTCACAACGTAGAACTGGCGCCTGGCGATTGCGGTCTTGTGGCTTATTATTGGGAATATCATTTTAGCTTTCCGCTTAATGTTATCTGGTGGGGGAGTTTGTTTATGCTTCCTAAGTGTGAATCGGAGGACAAAGAGCTATCTCACCGTAGATAACTTACAGTTAGCATACAGTTCAACAGTAATGTTACAATACATGTAAGTGGATGCTAGTGTTGGGGCAACAGGCATCACTCTCTGCAGCCTGCATGCTATTAATTGTACCTGGTCCGTTATACCTGCAAGACATGGACTATAGAGGCAACCCGGTGGACAGGACCCAGAGGTAAGAGGCGACAAGGGCGGCCTAGGTAGCATTGGATAGATGACATAAGAAGCAGTAGCAGGAAGCTGCAGACAGAGCTAACTGGAATAAGTTGGACCTGAAGGAGGCCTATTCTCGTGAACGGGTTCTTATCCCTAAGATATAGATATATCAACATTACAGCCGCAAGACGTCCACTGCTGAACGTAAGCCTCACCAAGCAGTGGCGTAAGTAGGATAGGGCAGACTGGGTAAGAGCCCTGGGCGCCTATTGAAGGGGGCGCAAAACGTCGCCTATTTATTAAATAAAAAATAAAAACATCAACAAACCATTTCCTACTGTTACCTATATCTTAGAAATCTAAAGAGCTACTTGAATATATTGTGCGGTATGAGGATGAAAGCGTATTTCCAAATTTGCCTATTTCTATGCAAATTGTCTTAAAATTACAGCATTGCAGCGGTTTTTCAGCAAATTGAAATTAATACCTTCATTATTAAAGGCTATAATTGGTCAAGAAAGGTTGTGCGCCCTAGCTTTGCTCAGTGTAGCCCGAGAAGATAATTTACGTAGGGGCGCAAATGCGATGCGTGCAAACGTGATAGGCGCCATTTTCTATTGGCACGCCCCTGCCCCCAAGCACCGCCATTTCGACCGGTTCTGTGCTTCTTGGTGCTTGCCATTATTTTTTTGTGGGGATTAGCCATAATCGCCACGCTTGGTAGACAGGCTGGCGATCGCAGTACGGTGATAAAATGCATAGAGAACGCTGCTGCCCATTCGGTCCCTTAGTCGCCTCCTACGATACCCACTGGAAGAAATGGGATGGTGCTATTCTTTACGTCCGGCACCACACGGAACAACGGATAGACATATATATGTATAGAACTAATATATATAAGAAAATAAAACAGTAACAACACAACTGACAGACTATCTTAAAGTGCTAGTTAAATTAATCTAGGTGCTAATTAAATTTATAAGTGAAATGTAAATACTGTATGGATGCTGTATGGATAAAAAATTAAAGGGTGTTTTTTTATTAAATTCTTCAGGCAATCTAAATAATAAATTCCTCTCAATTACAGATGGCTGATTACAAGTAAAGACGAGACAATGTACCTGGATGTGGAGAGCCCAGTGTTTCGGTACATCGTGCACGTCGAGCTCCGGATGCGTTTCCCAGACATACTCACCACGGATAGCTTATGTAATAGTAAGAAGGTAATTTGTGCTAGTAGCTGACTTTTTTTATTGCATCTTATGTTACAGACATAAATTAAGTAGTAGTTCTAACATGTTGCTTATATATATCTGCTATACACCCACACGCAAGCGGAGAGCTGGTGGACCATGATACCAGGCTACAGGCAGTCTAGGGAAGCAATGCCATCTTTGGGTGGCAGGCTGAACAGACGTCTGTTACGCCTGGACAGAAAGGATCTGCGTCTGGTGACTGGGATCATCATGGGACACTGCCCGCTAAACAAACACTTCTACTCAATAGGCATAACCGACAGCCCCTTATGCAGGGCTTGGATGGAGGCTGAGAAAACCGTTGCCCATGTGCTTTTCGAATGCACAGGCGTAGCCCAGATTAGAATTAGAATACACAGATGTTCTCAACAGACCAGGAGTTATAGCCAACTACTGGAGGGAGGTGGGCTGGCTGGAATAACAACCGACGGCCGCCATAGCTCACGCACAGAGGTCCACTTGAAGAACTAAGTGCGGAAACCAAACCCAATAATATAGAACGGCATGTTGCTTGTGTATTCAATTTTAATACAATCACCAGTAAATGTGACCCAAAGCTAAGTTTACTTGGGGCCGGCTTCCAGTCTCCCCGGATGCAGCTGAATATCAGTTTTTTTACAAAGAGCGATTGCCTATCTCGGTTTAAAGAAATTTAATTCTCAAAAAAACATACATGGTTCACTTAAATATGAGAAACTTAACAAAATATCTTAAGTATACATAGTGGGTCGTTCGATCTATCGAGTTCATACAGTGGTTAGTGATTCATTCTTGGTTTGCTAAATACAACTTTAAGCTCTTTTAAAAAATGTTCAATGATTTAGAATCTCTGATCTCTTTCGGAAATTTATTCCAAAGCTGATAGTTCTTCCGTACAAGGTCCTAACTGAAGGCAGTTCTGGAGGCTCTGAACAGAGACCCGTGGGGACGCCCCTACAAAACGGTGCTGGACAAAATCCGCCCGTGAGCTCCCCCGCTGACCCAGAGTCTCCGGCCTCAACTCGTGCAGGACGTGGTGAGTGCTCTGCTCCCCTCGCGAAGGGAGCATGCTCCCCCGCCCATGGCTCCGCCTCCTGCGGTGCCTGACGCGGACCACACCGACGACGACCACGATGCTCCAGAGGTGACCGAGGTAGAGTTGAAAGTGGCGGTACGTAGGCTGAATGCCAAGAATACTGCCCCAGGACCCGATGGCTTGCCTGGAAAAGCCTGGGTCCTGGCCTTGGAGGCTCTCGGGCCTCGACTAAGAGGGCTCCAAGCGCACGCTTGGAGGAGGGCCGGTTCCCACTTCACTGGAAGACGGGGAAACTGGTTCTCATCAAGAAGCCGGTCGGTGGCCCTGGGGTCGCATCTGTGGGACATCGGGTACGACTGGGTGCTGCGCGCCGACCTCCCTAGCGGTGTCAGCGTAGTTTGCTACGCTGACGACACGCTGGTCCTGGCGCAGGGGAGGTCGTACCAGGCGGCGGCCGACTTAGCGGCACACGGGGTTGCGACAATCGTGGATAGGATCCGGCAACTGGGACTCGAGGTGGCCTTGCACAAGTCCGAGGCCATGTGGTTTCATGGTCCTCGGAATGCGCCACCGACGGGTTCCCGGATAACGGTGGGAGGGGTTCACATCGGCGTCGAGTCGACGATGAAGTACCTAGATCTCGTTCTCGACAGCCGGTGGAACTTCGCGGAGCACTCCCGGCGTTTGATTCCCAGACTGGAGCGGGCCGGGGCTGCCCTGAAGCAGCTCCTGCCCAATCTAGGCGGGCCATGGCCCTATACGGGGCACCGATGTGGGCGCCTACATTGAAGCGCCAACCAGCACGCCGGTTGAAGGCAGCCCATAGGGTCATGGCCATCCAGATGATCCGGGGATACCGTACGATATACGGTGAGGCGGCGGGCCTCCTTGCCGGATTGCCGCCATGGGATCTGGAGGCAAAGGTCCTCGCGCACACTTGCGAGTGGCGCGAGGAGGCCAAACGCCGGGGCGTAACTCCGCTGCCGCGGGAAATCGCGGCACGGCGGACAGAGCTCCGGCAGGATCTCATGGCGACGTGGAAAGTGCGATTGTCGCAACCCAGTGCTGGGCACGCCACGATTGCGGTGGTAAGTCCCCTCTTTGAGGAGTGGCTTGAGAGGCGGCATGGCGTCCTCACCTTCCGCCTGACACAGGTCCTCACCGGACACGGCTGTTTCGGGAGGTTCCTGTTTCGGTGTTTCGGATAGGGCGGGAGGAAACGCCCGGGTGTTTCCATTGCGAAGATCGCCCAGAGGACACGGTGGAGCATACGGTGGAGGTCTGCCCGGCTTGGGCGGAGCACCGCCGTGTCCTCGTGGAGGTGACCGGCGGCGGCGATCTCTCGCGTCCGACCCTGGTCCAGGCCATGGTACGGAGCGAGAGTGCATGGCTAGCAGTCGCCTCCTTCAGCGAAGCAGTCATGCTCGCAAAGAGGGAGGCGGCGCACGTGAGGGAGATGCAGTACATGCGCCCTCACAGCCGTGGCCTTCGCAGGAGACGCCCTGGGCGTCGGGAATCCCAGGCTGCTTCCCGGCCACCGTAGGCACGAGCTTGCGGGCGGCGAGTAATGGGTAGCTCGCTGTCCGGTAAGGACCAAGCCCGGGTCGGCGCGTTGTGTTCCACGCGCGCCTCAAAGAGATGTCAGCACCAACTGATGGGGCCTGCAAGGGCCGATGCCTGCCAGGGGTGCGGGTTGTTCGAAAGAGATACCGCGGCCCCTGGCACACAGGCAACTGAGGGACATGGGTAGGTTTTAGTCAGTAAAAGTCTGACACGCCCTCCCGCTCCACCCAGAACGGGAGAAGTTATTTGATGATGTCCCACCCAAAAAAAAAAAAAAAAGGCAGTTCTATACTATCCCTGTTCCTAGTGTTGTAGTAGCAAGGTCTGTGCTTGAAAGTGATTTGTGAGTGTATTTTGTTTGTTAAAATTTATTTAATTAGTATGCATGTGTGATAAGTATAAAGTTTTTGAAGGTAAAATAGTTTAGTTTTAGCGTAAATTTCTTTCGGAGGTGTTAGGTCATTGTAATTAAATAGAACTTTGATTGCTTTGTTTTGTGATACTTGTAGGTCATGAAGATGTGTAATTGCGGCCTGTCCCTAAACTTAGAGTAAAAAGTCTAGATGCAGTTTGACTAGTGTATTATAGATTGTGTAGCGTAGGTAATTGAAATGGCACACATTTAGTAATATTTCGTAAATTCGTAGAGCTCCAGTTAACGGAATCAATCTGCTTATAACGTAATCAACTTGTGGTTTAAATGTCAGTCTACTGTTTAAGATCAGACCTAAGTATTTTTCATGGTGCGATCTTAAAAGCAGTTGGCCCTCTACTGTAAGAGTATCTGACCTCCACTACCCAGTAACTGGATAACACGGTACCCCTTTAAAACTTGCTGTCAGACTGTTCGGCTTATGACTACTTGTAACGACTGTCAAAGATCTACGAATGACAGCCGGTTTAACGTGGTTTCCGAGGTACGGCCTCCTTTTTATATGTCACCGTATGATTGTGAACACCGTTAGTTTATAATTTATCTCGCGAGCTAATAAATTGTCGATAGATTGTGAACTGCACCATACTGCTTACCGACCGAATACGTTAGGTTAGAATTGCGAACGCGCGCAGGGCGCGAGCCGAGCGAACAAAGCGAGCGGTGCCGCGGCAGCGGCCGGCGAGCGCTACTTCCAAAGTAGTGGCAGTTACCAGGCGCGGTCGCAGCCAAAGACTTTGGGGGGGTCACAGACAAAGACTACCTACATATGAATAAGAAAATTTATTATATTTTCGAAAAGTTACTATTTCAAGCTTTACGATTACGGCTTGGGGGGGGTCATGACCCCTAGGACCCCCCTCTCGGAGCGCGCCTGGCAGTTACTTGACTATTTAGTAGTAGCGCAAGGTACTGTCCGTCTTGATACCAGTTCACAATTTGACGGATTCTCTTCGATAGATTATTATAATTAACCCAAAAATAATGCGTTAAATTGTAAGCAGTATGTTACGGCTCACAATCTTTAGACAGTTCACAATCTCGCGAGATAGATTATAATCTAACGGTATTTGCAATTTTACGGTGACAGATGTATAACGGGTGATCATCCGTGCACAAACCTACCGCAAGCGTACCTTAACCATCGGCGACCCGTGCGGCTGTTGTTATGCAGCCATGAGCCCCTCGTAATATTACATTATGTATGACACAAGTGTGTTATGTTGGTCGAGGCGGTATTATTCGGCGATGAGGGCGCCAAGTGTGTAATGATCAATGCACACGCGTTTCATACGAAGTTTTTCAACACACTTCCGAGAAAACACACATAAATTGTTCATTGCTTTTCTTCCCTACGTGAAGTCGATATTTTTGATTAATAATAATTAACCATACAACGAAAACGTTCACAAATATTTAACAAATAGAACGTACAACCGGGATAGAAAAAATCCTACGTGTCCATCTAAATCCGTTCAGCCGTTTTAGCGTGGTTGAGTAACAAGCATGCAAACTTTCATATTTTTTATAATATTAGTAGGAAGTAGGCTAGTAAGATGGCGCGCTGGTTTTTTTTTTTCGGAGCGTCACGCTAGCGACGGGTGCGCAGGTGTAAATAAAGGCACTGGAAAAACCGCTAAATAATCTACCTAGCTCTTTACCTTTATAAAAAAGAGAGAAAGACTTTCAGATACTTCGTCCAAGGCAAATGACTGCCGCTGCCGCACTGTCAGGCTTGCAGTTATTGTAGCCCACAGTTTATTCAAACCAAACAAAGACAAACCTGGTCATCGTAGCTATTATTGAAGGGAATTCAATTCTATCATAAGATGACAAACTTTGAGTAGATTTGGGCTCAATAGGATTTTATATCATTCATCAAAGAATAATGAGTAAATAGACAGCCACGCAACCACCGCTAAATCCCGTCGTTGTAATATCAACCAAATTAAACACGACACGCCCAAAACGAATACTCCATCTCATCTACATAATATTAGTATACCTGATTTATTTTGTATTTTTAGATCCTCATATACAGAGACAAGAACGTGGAAGGTGCAAACAGTGCTCCGATGACGACCCTAGAAGAGAACCTGATGAGGCATCTACGAGGGTTCTCAGAAATCATTGCGCTGCTAGAGGTCTCGCAGAAACCTATCGTAGGGCACAACCTCTTCCTGGACACCATACTCCTACACAATCAGTTCATTGGACCTCTACCAAATCAGTATTCGGAGTTTAAGAAAAATATTCATACCATATTTCCCAGTATATACGATACTAAATACATATCACATGTAATGTCGAAGAAACTCAGCTATCATGAGGTGTGGAAATCAAACGCTTTACAAGAGTAAGTAGTAAAAAGTATTTTATTTTGTAAATCCTACAGCTTATTTTGCTTTACTTCCTGATTAATTGAATAAAAATATTTTGTAACACAAATGCGTTCATAAATACTAACTATGTTTATATAGCACTCGCTCAATTATATCATTATAATTTTAAAACCACTGAATCGTCGTACAAAAATAAACAGAACAAGAGTTAGTGGTTCTCGTTAAAATATTCGAAAAACATTGAATAATTCTTAAAAGCTATTATCCGAATAGATCAATAAATAGAGAGCCTGGTGAAAAGCTATCACTCTACAAATCGTGGAAAAATAATCTTAAATACGCAACTTTTATTGATCGGTGATTAACGTTTTTATTATTATGCAGTTTATATGAATTCTTCTCGGAGGGAAAATGCAAGAAATTGCAGAATGGCATGAATTTTATAAAATTGAGCAGACCTTTTAGTGTGAAACAGTCGTATCATGAAGCGGGTTGGGACTCATTCTGCTCAGGTAATGTATTTTGATTGCTCTGTAAATTGTATTATTTATACAAGCATAACTTTTAAAGATATATAGAAATATGTTTAGATCAGACATTCTGTTTCAACAATAGCACCTTAGAATCACAGATAGCATGAATTTTGGCTCAACTGCGACTTAATTTTCGTTCGAGATTTTGAACGTCTTAAACTACATGGTTCGCCGTAAATATCATAGCTGTATTTGATACAGCTGAAATAATCTTCAGGTATGTAGTTCAACCTCATAGTCAACAATGTTAAAGCTTCAATAGCAATCTATATACTTACAAATGACTAAAATTTAGGCGACTGTTTGTAATTTAAAAAAAAACACCTTTTTACTAAATTAATATAAAAAAAGTATAAACGGTACAATTGTACTCTTAATAACAAAAAAAAAACAATTTTTCATTTTTTGTCAGTCCGTCTATTTTTTCGGGCTAATCTCCGAAACAGCTGAAGAGATTTTGACGGAACTTTCACTGGTAGATAGCTGATGTTATAAAGAGTAACATAGGCTTTATGTCCCGGTAGCACGTTTTCAACATCAACGCGGGCGAAGCCGAGGGTACAACTACTGACTTGTATATTTTTTTTGTGTAGGCTACTGTTTCATCCGTATGGGTCACTGGTCGGCGTGTGAGAACCGAGGCAGTACCCGACCGTCGGGACCCGTTGAGACTATATCTGCGCTGGCGCCGTACCACAACAAGGTCAACGTCATACGAGGCGCTATACCTTTCATGGTGAGATGGTTTTTCATATTTTTATAGCAATCTAAATACAGTCAGCCCAGAATTCGCCTACGAGCTTGGCACTTCCAGCCCAACAGCGTCCACCAACTCCTGTAGCGTACAGACACGCTGGACAAGATATTAAGTGCCTCATTATTTGTGGGACAGCACCACATTTACACTCCAGGGTGGAGGAGTTATCTGTGAATCTCCACCTGAGCAGGTTTTCTTTACTTCGGCCTACCTGAATCCGGAGTCTATTGTGTCAAAATGTGCAGCTTAGTCCAGACATAACATCACTTTTGAATATTTTATTTATTGTTTTTATTGATTAGATTGTTCCACATTTTCCCAATAACCCTAACTATATTATAAATGCGAAATTGCGTTTGTTTGTTAGTTGCGCTTTCAAGCTAAAACCTGGGTAAGGACATAGGCTGTATTTTTGATCCTGGATCGCAGATGAAGTTGCGGGGAACAGGTAGTGTAATATTGTTTTCCGTGTCATAGAGGGCGACACTTACATTTGCCAGTAAAATTTTAGTTCCATGATAAAGGGGGCAAGCCTCTTGTCTCTAACCGGTCACAAATCGAGACCCCGCACTACTAATGAGATTTTACTGATAGAAGAACCCACAAAAAAAATCTTGGGTTATAAGGGCAGAAAGGAATGGTTTTCATCCGTCCGTCAAAGCCATTTTGTTCCAAATGTACTGTACCGATTAAGTTGAAATTTGGTACACATATGAATTTCTGTAACACCAATATAGACGTCTAACGTAGATAAATAAATTTTTAATATGGTGATCACTTTATGAGGGACAAATTAGAAAATTCACCGTAAAACCATACCATGTGACATATCAAATCAAATATGTATTGTTTTTTTTTATAAATTGTTTTAAATTTATATAAGAAAATATAAGACACTTGGCCCTTAAATATCTCCAAAACTTTGAAGCCTAAAATTTGGAAAATAAATAAATAAAATACATTTATTTAACACAGACTACACGCAATATGAGAATGAGATAACGTTGTAGGCCTTGCAGACTGTTGATTTTGGTGGATTTGTAGACGATTTTCTATTCTTTATTTTCATTCCTCTGAATACCTGGTACTTATTGACAGGCCTGCACTGTCCTCCCATACCTATTATCACAGTAATTTGAAAACATTGTAAAAGCTAACTATTTTTAAAATAGTAACCGTGGAGTTTCTTGCCGGCTCATCTCCATGGGAATCGACAAATTGGAACCGTGCACCTAGCTTCTAACGTTTCACATGTGCCCATGCAGGTTTATGTGAAATAATATATTTTGATTTAGATTTTGAAAGAGTGAAATAAAAATCAAATGATAAGTGTAAATACAGAAAATAGTTATTTACAGAGAGAGAGAGATTTCAGAAAACCTATAAGAAGTGTATGGTAACAAAGTTTGGCGGAGAGCCAGTTTGGTTTCCGCAGGGGGCGCTCCACGGTGGACGCCATCATGCGCGTGCGAGCTCTCACGACGGGGTATGCTGTCGCCCGGGGTGGGGTAGTCTTGGCGGTGTCTCTAGACATTGCCAATGCCTTCAACACCCTGCCCTGGAGTTGCATCAGGGAGGCACTCCGGTATCACCAGATACCGACCTACCTCTGTCGTGTGGTCGAGGCCTACTTGACGGACAGGGCCGTCATCTACCCCGGTCACCAAGGAGAGTGGAACCGGCGAGAGATGTCGTGCAGTGTCCCACAGGGAACGGTCCTGGGGCCGCATCTGTGTGACATCGGGTACGACTTGGTGCTGCGCGCAGACCTCCCTAGCGGCGTCAATGTAGTTTGCTACGCTGACGACACGCTGGTCCTGGCGCAAGGGAGGTCGTACCAGGTGGCGGCCGGCTTAGCGACACACGGGGTTGCGACAATCGTCGATAGGATCCGGCAACTGGGACTAGAGGTGGCCTTGCACAAATCCGAGGCCATGTGTTTTCATGGTCCTCGGAATGCGCCACCGATCACATCGGCGTCGAGTCGACGATGAAGTACCTGGGACTCGTCCTCGACAGCTGGTGGAACTTCGCGGAGCATTTCCGACGTTTGGCTCCCAGACTGGAGCGGGCCGGGGCTGCCTTGAAGCGGCTCCTGCCCAATCTAGGGGGGCCAAACGCTTCCTGCCGGAGGCTCTACGCGGGGGTCGTACGGTCCATGGCCCTATACGGGGCACCGGTGTGGGCGCCTTCATTGAGGCGCCAACCAGCCCGCCGATTAAAGGCGTCCCATATGGCCATGGCCATCCGGATGATACGGGGATATCCCACGATCTCCGGTGAGGCGGCGGGCTTCCTTGCCATTGCTGCCATGGGATCTGGAGGCAAAAGTCCTCGCGCACACCTGGGAGTGGCGCGAGGAGGCCAAATGCCGGGGCGTAACTACGCTACCGCGGGAAATCGCGGCACAGCGGACAGAGCTCCAGCGGGATCTCATGGCGACATGGAAACCGCGATTGTCGCAACCGAGTGCTGGGCACGCCACGATTGTGGCTCACCTTCCGCTTGACTCAGGTCCTCACCAGACACGTTTGTTTCGGGAGGTTCCTGTTTCGGAAAAGGCGGGAAGAAACGCACGGGTGTTTCCACTGTTAAGATCGCCCTGAGGACACGGTGGAGCATACGGTGGAGGTCTGCCCGGCTTGGGCGGAGCACCGCCGTGTGCTTGCGGAGGCGATTGGTGGCGGCGATCTCTCGCGTCCGGCCCTGGTCCAGGCCATCGTACATAGTGAGATTACATGGGTAGCCGTCACCTCCTTCTGCGAAGCGGTAATGCCCGCGAAGAGGGAGATGGCGCACGTGAGGGAGAGGCAGTATATGCGCACTCACGGTCTTGGTCGCCGCAGGAGACGCCCTGGGCGTCGGGAATCGGAGGCTGATTCCCAGCCATCGTAGGCGCGGGCTTGCCGACGGTGAGTAATGGGTAGCTCACTGTCCGGTAAGGAGTAAGCCCGGGTCGACGGCGCATTGTGTTCCACGCGCGCCTCAAAGAGATGTCAGCACCAATTGGTGGGGTCGCAGGGACCGATGCCTACCAGGGGTGCGGGTTGTTCGAAAGAGATACCGCGGCCCCTGGCACACAGACAACTGAGGCAACACCGGTGGGTTTTAGTCAGTAAAAGTCTGACACGCCCTCCTGCTCCACCCAGAGCGGGAGAAGTTATTTGATGATTTCCCACAGTCAAAAAAAAAATGGTATCAAAATGGTTTGGTAGATCTCTCAAAAAACACTATAGTCTATTCGCGTTAAGAAAATAGTGACTCATCGATGTCACTCGGCTTAGCCACGCCCGTTGACCGATTAGATCATAGTAAATTACAAAATCGTATTCACATTGACCAATCGAAGTAAGCCCTTCAGACATACACTATAATTTACTACGATCTAATTGGCCAAGGGGCCTGGCTAAGCTGAGTGACAACGATGAGACACTATTTTCTTAATGCGAAAAGACTACATTACGGAACCCTTCACTGTGCGTGGCCTTACACGCACTTGGCCGGATTTTTACCGTTTGGGAATAGAAGAATAAAAATCTAGCTTGTCTACTTCACAAATATTATATCACTGGTTGTTTCCCGATACCGTGTGTGTATTTATTTTTGTAAGGGTAATAAAAATATTGTGTTGAGCACTTGTCTCAATATATCCGCGGTATATAAACAATTGGTAGTATATTGGATAGTATAAATATACGCACTGATGTAATAACAAGAGAATGATGTTCTGTGATTTAGACATTAACTTCCTTGTGAGTGGGGAGTAAAAAGCTGAAGCCCTTTATAATTCTATTCTAAGAAATAATGTTAGGAAACAGCATTTATCCATATGGTGTACATTATAAAGAGTATTCTCTTCTGTCGAACTTGTCGACAATATGTAGACTATGCTGAGTAACAACAGCCACACGGGTCGATCAACCCGGTTAAGCTATGCACGGTTGGTCCGTGGATGGGCGACCCCTCCGTGCCTCGGAAAGCCGTTAAATCGTTGGTCCCGGCTACTATTCGTGGATATTGGACAGTTGTTACGGGTCGTCGGAAACCCGAAAGTCTAACAACCAGTCTTACCAAGGGGTATGGAATTACTGCCGGCTGGAAGCCGACCCCAATATAGTTGGGAAAAGGCTAGACAGATGATGAAGCGTTATATATTTTACGAAAGAAGTTTCATACACTTCACTTCAATATCAACTAGCGATGTGCCGAGTACGGGTCGACTCGAGTCAGACTCGATTCCTGCTTTGGACTCGCCTACTCGAATACCAATTTATTTTGACTCGTCAGGAGTCAGGAAAAATCGATTTTGAAATCGCTGACTCGATGCTATTATGCAAGTCCAACTGACTAGTATCGAATTAGGTTGACTCGCCCCTACTCAACCTCTGTACTGAAGCAATGAAGGATGCCTAATAATACAAGCTATTTTTTACTAGTAGTGAAGTGATTTCATTGTAATTAACTTTACTACAACATGGCGTCGAAAAAAGCCTCAGGTGTGTGGACTGGACTCGAATTTCTGGATTCGTATTTCGAATCGAGTCAACATTCGAATACCAAACATACTATGTTTAGTATCGAGTACTGGACTCGAATTGCGGAATCGATTCATGATTCAAATACTGTATAACCCGATGAGTCTACTCAATCTACCAAAACAGCGATTCGACGATTCCACTTCAGTGTCAACCTTCCCCATAAAACAGTTGAGTGGTGAAAACCGGGTTAAATTAGTTTTAACTGTTAAGGTTTAGGCAATTTCTACCAAAGCGGATAGGAGAGATGACTCATAAACAGCCAATAGGTTCTTGCCTTGGTTCTTGTTCTTGGCTTTGAGGCTAAGCGAAGATCATTATCGTCATCATCATTTGGTGAACCATTTCCGAACTATTTTGGGGCCGGCTTTTAATCTAACCAGACACAGCTGAATACCAGTATTATACATGAGGCTAAGCGAAGATATGTATGACAAAATAACGCAATCTAAAGGTGGTTCGAAACATCTCTGAAATTAAAATGTAAAACTATTATTTCCTTTCCGTGAACAATTGCTCACCATGACCTTACATCTATCATCAAACAATACAGACATCGCGATGTGATTGCTCAGTTATCGACGACACTCGGGTTCTCTCCGCCATGCCAGCTATAAAAGACATGCTGAAATCACACGACGAAAGATGCGTAGCGTTTGTGCTCAGTTATGATGGAATCCTATGGCCGCCGTCACTGTTATATTTATAAGTTTTTTTTTTTCTAATACTATTTTGAACGTTCCCCAGATGTTGGTATTAATCGTTTGCACGTTTGTCCAGTTTATGATAAAGTGTGTTATTGAACCCATTATAGACCATTTAAATTTAGAGACCCTAAAAGGTTAATTAAGTTTTTTTTTTAATTATACACTCCTCGAGCTTAAGGCACAGTTATTATTTATTCGTTTCTGTTATTTATAATAAAACATAATACATATTAAACATGTAATTATATTTGTGAATAATAAAATATGAACAGCAAAAAACCACCTGTATCGAGAGTAGGGTCCAAGCTCAGTGCTCCTGAGAGGAACATCCGAACAATACGAGTTGAGTCTAATTGCTGGATCAAGCCCTTGATCCACCTGCTTAACGAAGCTCTCGTTTGTATATATACTCTCCTGAGGTCGAAGCTCTTAGCTATTAAGACATTGGCTGGTATTGGCACAATGATCGCTGAGTCCACATTATTGGTTATTCAACTTTTGCTTTATATACAGCATGGCCTTATCCTAGTTGATTTCGGATATACAAACTAAAAAAAGAACATATAAAACAGATGCTCTTTTTTACAGAAAAAAGAATCTCATTATTGCAATGTTGAGTTTGTAGGCTGTAAGACAATACACATTGTTGAACGATAAAACCACAGGATGTATATTTGTCTGTACTATACGTTTGAAATTCTCCATGAGTCAAGTTTATACTTACATCGTATTTTACGTTTGAAAATTATTGCGTTTTTTTTATGTTTCGAGAATACATTTATCATTTCTGTTATTTCAGAGCTTAGTGGAAAACGATCCACCGCCCCATCGACCTGGTCTACTGCATTTGAAGGCTCTCGCTCAACGAACCATCAATGTGGGACAGGTAAGAAAAATTGTTTTATTGCCACAAAACATATTCAAAACTACAAGTAGTTATAGTATTATATTATTAATATTTTTATAATTTATAAAACAAGGGTAATGTGAGATTTGCTGCATGTGGCTAATGCAGGACTGGTTGTTCTGGCTAGCTAGTTGGGGGGATGTTTATGTCCAGTTTAGTGGACGTGTTTTTCTGAAGTGTTTGGCAGTGTTATTGAGATCCCTTTATTTTCCTGGGGTTCAAAATTCTGATCACTTGCTAGTTAGGAAGAGTATTATGAAAGCAAAGCTTATCCATGAGCCACCATATCGCTGTTTATCAATAAAATACACTGCACAGAAGTAACATAACAATGCTACGACACTATTAGCAGTTCATACATTCCGTTTCCTTTTGTATACAAAACAGTTGGTTTTAAAATGCGGGTAAAACTAATATAATTAATAACAGCTGTTTGAGCTGCGGTTTCATTGTCGTCACGCGAACGCCGTTCCGTTGGATAGGAATATACACTATTTTCGTTGATTTAGCATTAGTGTATGCACGTTGTATTTATTATTATAAGGCCGTAGAAGCGTTAAATTTATTATGTATTTAGCAATATCTACTATCTGCACTGTGTTCAAATAAATCCCGGTATAAATACAATGCTCCTCTATCGCGCTCAGCATTGGGCAGTCGACACCCGTCGTCGGCGCTGGAATGCATTCGCGACCAGTAACCATTTCATTATATTCGACATTCCTTTAAATATACTATTCTTGACGTTTGCCAAACTAATCTCTCCACACCTCTCGCCGTAATTACTACATACTAAGGTCAATGTACAATAAATTACGCACTAAACAATTCCGCCGCCTGTTATTTTCAAAACAGCAATATTTTAGCTGCAGTACATAATTATATTAATAACTGCCATACATTGGTAATGTGGCAGAGCTCAAAAGGAATTGCATAACAGGCGGAAAACAATGCTATTTTTGTTCGGATCGTAAACATCGTGTCGGGTTCATCTGCGTCGGTATCCTCGGAGCCAAATTTAGCGGGAGTATGTTAAGAAACTGTTATGGTAGTAATAATTGTCACGGCGGGGTGTAGTGTCGCTGTGCGTATGTGTGCGCACTGGCGCTGCGCCAGCGCACGCGCACACTCGCACACGCACGCACACACACACACACACGCACACACACGCGCGCACGCAACCCCGCCGTGCACATATTTCCCGTTGCTAGTTAAAACAGATTGATAATGCCCAAGTGTCACAGGCGAAAATCTTTATTTCTGTACCGTCTCGTTTTTTAACCGGTGCGGCCGGTGTTTGATTTCTCTAATGTACAAAATCTTTTTCATGCCACTGTCAAGGTTGATTTAAGGTTGCGATATAAATAAGTTTCGTCGTAGAACAACTCGTTCGTCGCTATATTTCATCGCGACCTAGCCGGGGTTATGATTTAGCTATAACATTTGTCATGTTTGTCTCAGGTGGCGTCTGATCTGGCGACCTTCGGCTCTATAGACATAAAGCCTTATGGAAGTACAACTGCTCTCATAGCCGCTAGCAGTCAGCAGACGTAAGTCTCAAACTTTTAAAAATTAACCGGGATACAGCGTGATTTTGAGATAAGTCTTCTGTGAAAAACCCGCAACTATGATGTAAAGAGGAAAGTTGCCAAAGTAACCATTAGCTTGATTTAAGAGAAAATTAAAACTACATTTTTAGTTTTCTTTCTTATTATTTTTTATTGTGAAATGGCCTACATATCACCAGATGGAAAGCGATGGATGAAGTCTATGGTGGAACGAAGTTTTTTAAATAAGCTTTTTTTTGCAATATGAAAGATACCAACCTGTATTATTTAAACCAGGTATTTAGTTCATTGTGCGGAACCAGTCTTAGTGAGAATCACGTTTTATAAAAGAGATATACAAAATAATCCAATCTGCAGGTTCCTGTTTAAAAACCCATCCACTTTTTTGTTATTACAGCGCCCAAAAAATACTGAAGCAATTCAAGAATAGCAAACAATACAGGATAGCGCAGTACAGCGTATACAAGCACTCGACGACAAGCACAATGGCGATCTGGTACTTATCTTGCTTTAAGTAGAACTCTAGAACATAAAAGAGGATCATTAATCAGTGGGAAAAATACTTCCTGGCAAGAGGTCGCTCAAGAAGGTAAAAGCGGGTAAGCTTTGCCCTGCAGCAGCGCATTGGGACATATTTAAGATTAAAGCTAAAAATGCGGCTAAGCAAATGGCATGTAACAAAAAGCTACAAAATAAGTTTAAATACTCCAACGCAGTAACTGAAAACATTTACGATTAAGCTTAAAGTCAATCAATGAACAACTCGATATCTAAAACTTTATCATCTGAAATACTCATTTAGGTAGATCCCAAAACAATTATATGTAGTTAATTAAATCTTTCAAACACCATTTTCAAATTGTAGATCTGATTTTAAATATGCGCAAGAGCAGACAGTTGCGCGAATAAACGTTCTATCAAAATCACGGTGACTGCCAAACTGACAAGCACAACGTATAAGAAAATTAAATGTATTTATAAAAGTAATCGTCTAAGATTAAATGAGGTTCGTCGAGCGAACACAGTATATTTTCAATACGAATAAAATAAATCATATTCGTATCTCACGCCCATAGTACTTGGGGTATTTTATTAGATTACCAGAATACACAAAAATTATATACACCTAGCTTTCGAAAACATCGTGTATGTTTTCGATGAATATTTAGTTTAATTAATAGAAAAAAAAGTTTATTTATCAAATTGAATTTCATTCGAAAACATACATCGGTTTCTTACTTCGACTATATCAGAGGCCCTAGTGTGAGTTTCATTTAACCACCTCGATCAAACGCAGTGAGCGCGTTCGGCGTTCCGATTGGTCCTTCACCAATCTAGGGCCAATCGGAGCGCCAAACGCGCTCACTGCATTTGATCGAGATGGTAAATGAAACTCACACTAGGGCCTCTGATGAACCTGGTGAAAGAAAGAAAAATACGTTATTTTTTGCATTGGTTTGATGACCGTACAACCATCATCTGCCTAGCCTTTTCCCAGCCCTTTTCGGCTTCCAGTCTAACCGAATGCAGCTGAATACCAGTATGTTAGACGGAGCGACTCCCTGTCTGACCTCCGCAACCCAGTTACTGGGTAATACGATACTACTGTAAGACTAGCGTAAGACTAGCGTAAGATTGCCAGATCTATCAGACTAGAGGTCGGATATTCGGATGCATATTCACATAGAGGTTGGCTAAAATGGAATGCGCTTTAGTAACGATTTTTTTTAATTTAATGTAAAAAAAATGTTTTTACTAACACACACCACCCCTACTCTTACAGACTTACACCCTAGGTACATAGGTATAGGTACCAAATTTCTATCGGGGTTATTTTTTTTTTTTTAATATGCGTCTGAAAGTTATACAATCCTAATAATTTAGAAGTCGCTTCCATGCTATACAACTGACTAGTAATGCATTGCCGGTGTTGCTGGCATCCCAGGATTTTTGTACAAAAATGATTTTAAGAAGCCGCTTCCATATTTTCGTAACTAAAAATCAACTTTAGGTAAATATGCATCCGATTATCCGATCCCTAATGATGACATACATACATCGAATGTCTTAGTCGCTAACAAAGCCTTCTTTTTCAGGAGCGGAGCCGTCATCACTGGCAGCCTAGTGTTGTACTTCCTGCATAAAAAGCTAAAGTCTTATTAAAAAATGAAGTGCCTAAAATACCACTTTTAACCGCTACCGAAATAAGCATGATTGCCATTTTAAGTGCCTGAACAATAACATGCTCCGGACCACGTTTAGCATAGTTATAGAGGGTTAACAGTTCATAAAACTTCACAATAAAGTACGTTTGCCAACCTAATAAACTTGTAATTATAAGTCTAACTACTCGACTTTGTGAGATTAATATGTAGGCCATTGTGACTTTTTAAATTTTTTTAGTAATGATAATTTAATACTATTTACATTTTATAAAACTGTGAAATGTGTTTCGTATAGAGTTTGTGTCTGGGTGCCCATAGCAGGGATCACCAATTAGATTTTAAAGACAGCCCCCCCCCCCCCCCCCTTAAAAATTGTATGACTATCATTGTCCGATTAGTAGATGATTAGCCCCTAACTGCTCCATTGGTCTCGCGGTTGCAAGCGCGAATGCTGAGCGTGGGGTTTTGAGTTCGGTGCTCAAGTCGGACAAAGTGTTATTGAGTTTTTCCATTGTGAATATCTCAGTAACAGACCGGAATTTCGAAGTTGGCGGTGTCCTCGCCGTTGGTCCTGCGCCTGATCTCGGTCGTGTCGAATTGCATGCCCCAATGAGTATAATTTTCAAGCAAAGTGAGCTCTTGATATGCAGCAACAAATATTGGGCACACTATACCATTAACAGTTCGTAGAGATTCAAATTATGTTGCCCCACGAAAATTCACTCGCAGCAACCACAAATAGAACCATTCATCATTCTTCGGATCAACTGTGTAAATACGACCAGAAGCATCAATAGAACGCACATCCGTATGACCAGGAACCGCGTCGAGTTGCTTCCGACGTTGAAATTTCTTCGATGAAGCTATCAAGGGTAATAACGTGGCATATCCGAATTAAGCAACGTTCTTGCAAACGGATCGCTTTGGCAAATCGCAAATAAACTGGTCAATGTTGTCGCTGGAGATGTATCAGCACGTTGAGCAACATTCGACGCGGTATAATATTCTCGTTGACCATTCTCCAGGTGCACCGCCAAATGTACAACAGTGGGGTGACGTTCGTGAATAGGGAATGAGAATATACGCCAAATCGCCTCCTTGCAGTTCACATATGGACCAACTTGATCGCGCGTAATTTCATCGTTGGTATTAAATATAAAAGCAATGCAAACTCAAACTCAAACTCAAAGCATTTATTTCAAATAAACCAATTACAGGCACTTTTGAATTGTCAAGGTCGGTGAGTTAGAAAGATGAAGCTAGTTGCCCATTCCAAAGCGTATTGGAGGTTTACATGCCAAAAACCGCCATATCGTTGTCAAACATGACATATTTGCAAATCTTTTGATGGTCTTCACCGAATTGCAATACTCAACGTGTCTTGTATGTTTTGGAAAGCTTGTAGAAATCTTTGGCGAATGGATCGCTTAGCAATACAACTCGCATGTTTGTTGTCAGCTGAAGTTTCTTCACATATCGCCACAGAGAAGATGATTTGAGGTATGCGTTTATTTCATCGGCAACGTTCTTGAAATGACTGATAAGTTGTATTTGGTAGAAATCGCCAGACAGTAGAATCATTGCGCCTCCAAAAAACTTGAGTCATTGCACATCACGATATTGTACCAAGTTATGACAACCTGGTACTTCGAAGGCATAAAGCGTTTTCTAGCTGACAAACGAAAAAAAAAAAACGAACTCTTATCAAGTTTTGACAACCTGGTACTTCAAAGGCATGAAGTGTTCCAACTCGCTATTTATGTTAGATGTGCTCTAACCGAGTTATGACAATTCTAGCTGATACAGGTGAGCTCCTACTAAGTTATGACAACCTGGTACTTCGAAGGAATAACGCGTTCTCTAGCTGTCACACAAAATGAAAATGAATTATCCAATATTTTTTTTGTGAATTTGTCCTATGTTTTTATTCTGATATTCGGAACGGCGACAAATCCAACAAATCAAAGATCATAAAAATCGGTCCAGCAGTTCTTGGGTTAAAGTGGTTTAAATAACCCAACTTTCTTTTATGTGTATAAGATTTCTGTTTACTTAAGATCCTCGCAAAATAGGTTGGCATCCGCGGACCGTGGTCCGCCATTTAGTGACTCCTGACCTATAGAGTGGATTTTCAAGGCTTTAAGTCATCTCATTAAAAGCGAATGTCTCTATGCATTGATTTGGCAGCTTCTCCGAAACCAATATTCGGAATTTATTATTGTTTATAACTGCCAGTTGTTGATTTAAAATCGATACAGTAGTTTGTAAATTTTTGTAGTAGGTAGTGTTTTCCTCATTATAAAATAGAATTTGAAAGAAAAATTATGTATTTTTACGGTTGTACACTAAAGCTTAAGAGCAGTGGTGCCCGAGTGGTGACGGTAGCAACTTACAGACAGGCGATTTTGTGTCAATTATTTGATCACGACTGTTCTCAAAACGGTGAAGGAAAACATCATGAGGAAACGGGCATGTCCTAGATCCAAATAATCGAAGGCATATTATGACATCTACCAACCCGCACTAGGCCCGCGTAGTGGATTACGGCCCACTCCCATTCACCGAGAGGACCTCTGTGTCCCAACAGTGAGAATATTTTAGGATGATTATGCTATAAGCTTTGGTGTCAAAGCTTTGGTTTCCTAAGAAAGCGAACAACGTTCACACAATAACGGCTATCCAAAGACAGAGCTTATTTTGACACATTATTGTGAAAATATCATGACGACCATCATAACATCGATCAAGAGTGAGGCAAATCGTGAAACATTTAGCCCTATAGGCATATAGTAAATTGTGGTGCGAGTCGAACTGACAGCTGATTTTTATATATCGTCAGATAACTATCATACACAACATAAACAGAAAGGCAGAAAGTGCATAACACCACCCGCTTCCATCCTACCCTGAATCAACCGTACCCCGAACCGACTGTGGTCTGAAGAATAGGTAAACATGGCGGTTTGACATTGTTACGTTACTTCTTCAGTTAAAAGATATATGAAGGTTGATAAATCGGTACTAATCATTGTTTTGTTTTCTTACTTCTGCAGTTGAGGCAGTTGAGGCTTACTTCTGCAGGTACTAATCATTGTTTTTTTTTACTGAAGTTCCTGATAAATATTGTTTTTTAGTTGTAAGATAAAATGTGCCACAGTATATTTATTTGAAATAATAAATCAGGGATTATACTGTATTTTTGTGTTTCTTCTTCATCCACCATTTTCCTTATCTGTACGTGTAGATTTTGCAGTATTTTTTTCTCCCTAGTTCGAAGTGGGAGTAATGTTTATAAAAATGCTTAAAGAATTCAAATATCTAGTCTAGACTAGAGAAAAATCAACACTTCATAGCAACTCCAACAAAAACTTCAATATTTAGCTATGTTTATAAAATCAAAAGTGCTTGTTAATACCCCGCTGTCATCCATTTTTGACTGATCGCGGAATAAATAACGTAACGAAGCGATACTCCTGCGCCGCTTAAACAACAGACTAAACATTCATTAGGTACTCATACCATGTTAAAAGGTTTATGATAATATTTAGAAAACACGCGAAATTAGTTCTGAATTTATTATGTGGAAGTCAAGACAGATATATTGATCGGGTCAACTGGATCCCTGTCGCCGAACAATGAAAGCATTTGATCTACTTTTGTCCATTCAAAAGTAGAACAAATGCAAATGAATTAAGAGGTGATGATCTGTGTGATCATATCTAGAAGACAGAGATATATTACTCTGACCGTTGTAACTCTTCCCGTCGGCCTACCTAAGGCTTCAGAATAGATCAATTCGTCTCTTCCAACACATCATTATTACTGGACCCGTACTATTATTAACTGCATCGCACCTGAGGAGTGATGAGAGAGTATCTGCCCTGCAGTGAGATGCCATAGGGGTTTTTTTTTACTAGCCTACGCTGTCCCACTCCTGGGCAAACGGCAAAGGCCTCCCTCCACTGTTTCTATCTTCAGTAAGCCCGCGCGTCTTCCTACCAATTTTGACGGCTGAGCACAAGCACCGATTTGTCGATTGAAGAATAGACATGACTATTAACTAAATTATGTACAATAGGAGAATATAGCTGTTTTTCTATATCACAGCTATGCGTTCTAAACGAATCACGATTTTGTAAATAACCGTTTATACTTTGTGGCCCTCGAGTAGAAAGTTTGTTGTCAGGGTGATTTTGACAGTTTGGGAAGAAATAGTCTATGGACCTAGACAAAGATCGTTAGAAACGAAAGACAAAATGACAGATTGTAGAAGGATATCTACGGTGCGATGTCAAAAATGGAGAAACGAAATGTCACTTTGTATTGAAAAAGCATTGCCTATTCTTCGTAGAAATATAATACGTCATGCTAAGCCTGCTGGTCGTCCCGCCATCGCCATCTCCTACGTGGTCTGCCGCGACCCCGGTATTATAATTTTTTTTAATAGATACTTTGGAGGCAAAAATTTATCTTCGTGCTGCGCGGGACGCCAATACGCCATTAGCTTTTAATAATGCAATTTATACTTTTGTGGACAAAAAACTTAGGGACGCGGTTTCTGAATTGACAAATTGAAGTTTAGAACTTGTTAAACTGTACTTTAGCTTTACGGGTGTTATGTATTTATTCTGGTTACACAATATATACCCTATATTCCTAACTAAACGAATAAAATATACATAAGTATTGCGTTTTATTTTGAACCTTTCGCTCGCGGCTCGTAATTTTTTAGCCTTGATAGTTAATACGAAATAAAATTCTGTTATCGTGTAACAGCTGAAAATATGATCATATATTTAAAAATACTTTGTTTTCATTGAAACCAAGAAACCCTAGTTTTTATTAAAGCATAGATATTCTAAAAAACAAAGCAAATCATCAGATTTAGTAAGTACAGACACCAGCAATCAAGCTATCCCAAACTTTAAAGTTTTCCCAATTGAACATGCACCTTATTATTTTGTAATAAAGTTGAAAATCTATCAAAGAAATTTGACAGATTGGGGTAGCTTTATGTGCTGGCGTCTGTACACAGATTACATATGCTTTATTTTTGGGTAAGTAGTCGCAGAATCTTACATAAGTTGCGGCCAGCAAATAACATGACTTCCCTCATAGAGTGCTTATATATGAGGTTTAATTTACAAGATATGTAATGCGCAGGCGCGTTAATGTCGGCAGGGAGATTATAAACTCGGGGCTAAGCAAACAGCGCATGAGTTAGGTTGCATAAACAGCGGTGCGCTCGCGCAGCAGTCGGAATATGGCGGGAAAACGTTTTGACATGTTTGATTTATGTTGATTTACAACTCACTTGTACAACATGACGGGTGCCGGCAAACTTCCTGAAAATTAATTCATTATTACGTCCAGCCAACACAACGAGCTTATTTTTAGTTTTCGCAAATTGGTTCTTATGTCGATTCCGAGAAGTGCGAGTTTACTTACAATCGGTAGCCGATTCCATCGAAATAACTTTAAAAACCCATTCTTTAATGTATGTAGATTAACTTATTAGGCAATAGTACGATTTTGCGTGTTTGTTTATTATGTAAATCTAATAAAACATGGAATTAAAGAACACTGAAAACTTGCAAGTTACACTAGCACCCAATATTTTGCACTTTTTATTTCAGCGTTTGCGATTTCAATTTCAATGTTACATACAGCGGGAGAAACTGGGGCTTATGGCTAAGTAATTTACGCTTGACGCGGTTAGTCCGTGGTTGGGTGACCATCTCTACATACGTGCTTCGGAAAGCACGTTAAACCGTTGGGCCCTGCTGTCATTCGTACATCTTTAACAGTCGTTACGGGTCGTCAGAGTCCCAAAAGTCTGACAATTAGTCTTACCAAGGGGTATCGTATTACCCAGTAAGTGGGGTATAGAGGTCAGATAGGCAGTCGCTCCATGCTATACTGCTATTCGGCTGCATCTGGTTAGATTGGAAGCTGACCCCAACATAAACGGGAAAGGCTTGGCAAATGATGATGACGATAGACAATGTTTGAAATTCTTGAGTCACATAGTATAATGACATAATTCTGTAAGTGCCTATTGATAATAATCCAAGTAAGTAGAACATCAGCGACGTGTACCCTAAACCTAACAGCTAAATCAATTTACCAGTCTTACAAAGGGTTATGGTATTACCCTGTCACTGGGTTGCGGCGGTCAGATAAACAGTCGCTGCATGTAAAATACTGGTTTTCAGCAGCATGCGGTTCGACTGAAGGCTAACCCCAATATAGTTGGGATAAGGCTATGCAGATAATGATACAGTGGCGGAAATGAAATAATGTAAATTCGTGAAATGTACGAAATTAGTTACATCGACACCTTTGTAAGGCAAGTAAAATCCGTACAAATATCTATGTTTAGTAACCATAAGCGGCAAATCCGGATTTACGCCGTAATAACGTTGTCTGGCAAGCTGCGTCCTGCCAACTGTTCCAGCAACACTATGCTAAGGGTAATAAAATGTATCTACCTAGGTAGGTAAGCATTATTTAAAACATTGTAATGTCCGCAAACTGCGTAAAATTGTTAACAATGTGTGCTTTATTTATTGTTTCAGGGTAATTATATGCTCGCCCACGATTCTATGCATAACTAGCTTTTGCGTGCGGCTTCGTTCGCGTATCCTATAATTATGTTAATTCAGGTTATTTAGGAGTAGGATAGGATAGTAGGACTGAAGGATTCAGTAACGTAACGACGGAATATATGAAAGTTACTTCTGTTTCTTATATTAAATTTATTGGTTGATTTTTTTCCGGGAGTACATAAACTGTCAGTGTGTTTTAAAACCTCGCAGCGAATTCGTAACAGTCACTGGATTACGGAACACTGAAGCTTTCGTAATTTTTCATACGTTATACTCAATGTATCATGAAATTCAAACGTGACGCGTAACAAGACATGGACCGCCTCTTCCGCGGGTTGTTTGGAGAATATAAAAAAAAGCTTTGGCACATGAAACATATCTGAGTTTCCTGTTAGCTAAATGAATCGTAAACCGCTAATAATCCAGGTAAGTCGCGCAGGCCTCCTCATACGCAATGAGACAATTAAAATAGATTTCTATACTGCAAACTGAGGACTCTAAAATAACTCTTGCGCCTCATATCTGTAGGTAGAGAATTGATGGATGTTTTGTGGACATGTGCACAGTGCATTCTCACGTCCAGTAAATAGGTCGCGGCGAGCAATTTCACACTAGTATTTCCGTGAAAACATACAGCACGCACTGAGTTATAGCTTGTCTTAATCATGTTGGTACTAGCTTTATTGCATTTGGTTTGTAAAGTAAATTAATATATTTTATCACGAACAAATTATGTTAAACAGTATCGTTGAAGCGCTCTAATTGGAAAGGCCTAATAGGCCGCCGAAAATTTCCGTTAGTCTTCAGTGCCACCAGACGCGACTGAATGAATATCAATGTTTTCGAGATGGAGCACGTAACTGCTAGGAATCTGTACCCTAATTGCGTAACGCACCATCAATCAGAATCATTTTGAAACAGATTGCTAAACCATTGCTTCATATGTTCGAAAAATGTGTCTGCTCAACAACGTTAATAACGCAATGAATATTGTTGAACTGTCAAAATGAAACAGATTATGATTGATCGTGTGTTACGCAATTAGGGTGCTGGCTGACCTACGCAAGGTGATTACTTAGCGATAGTAAGTATCTGTCATGAGGAAAGTTTCGAGTGTGAATGTCGATGGCTATAAACGTAGGGAAAGAAGAAACACACGATGGATGAACCGTGTGAATGATGAAATAGTTAGAAAGGGGGTGACTATCGAGATGTCGAACAATAGTGAAGTATCTATGGAAGAAAAAGACATCGACCAAGAACGCATAACTAGTCGGGAGTACCTACAGAATGGAAGAAAATAAAAAAAATCCCTGTAGGAATCGCAAGGGTTTTTATTTTTGAGGGTGGGATATCATCAAATAACTTCTCCCGCTCTGGATGGAGCAGGAGGGCGTGTCAGTCTTTTACTGACTAAAACCCACCCGTGTTCCCTCAGTTGCCTTTGTGCCAGGGGCCACGGTATCTCTTTCGAACAACCCGCACCACTGGCAGGCATCGACCCTTGCGGGCCCCATCAGTTCGTGCTGACATCTCTTTGTGGCGCGCGTGGAACACAACGCGCCGTCGACTCGGGCTAAGTCCTTACCGGACAGCGAGCTACCCATTACTCGCCGTCCGCAGGCCTGCGCCTACAGTGGCCGGGAATCAGCCTGGGATTCCCGATGCCCAGGGCGTCTCCTGCAGAGGGTACGGCCGTGAGGGCACATATACTGCCTCTCCCTCACGTGCGCCGCCTCCCTCTTCACGAGCATTACTGCTTCGCAGAAGGAGGTGACGGCTGGATGGAAGTGGCTCCAGAAAAGGATGCCTGGAAAGATTTGGGGGAGGCCTTTGTTCAGCAGTGGGACAGCAGAATCGTCTAATTTAAAAAAAAAATCCCTGGAATTCTTGGATTACTATTTAGACGCATATTTTAACCCCCGATGCAAATATATTTTCGATACAAAAGCGCATTCCATATTCGCCAACATCTGTACTTTAGGTGAATATGCATCCGATTATCCGACTCTACTGCTAAGAATCAGACTCCCGCAACTTTCACTGTCCAGTATGCAGTGTCTCATAATGTGATTTACAGCGAGTTTAATTATTATTATCTCTGTTTTGCAGACTGTGTAGATCTCAATACCGTCTTATACACCGTGACATTTTAGTTGTCTTACAAAGGTGGTCCACTTAATCTATCCGACATAAAATATCTACAGGCGCTATTAAAAAATTGTTACCATGAATGAAGACATAGGTACTAAGAAAAATAAATAATGCTTTAGAATGATGAAACACCCTCCCTGTTAATAATGTTTACGTATCAAACGGTAGAAGATATCTACCTACCTACCATAATACCATTTCATCATTCATTCCATCTCCATAACAGGGTGTTCAAAATTACATCATGCGTCTTGGTGAAAGATATTTCTTTTAATTATTATTCATATATCCAAAATTTTTTTTTCTTAAATAAATGATTATTAGTCATTGGATAGATGAAGTGGGCTGCCGTTGTAAGACGACTATAATGTCACGGTGTATAGTCGTATGGTTACCAAGGAGAATCACTAAGTGCCGGCAATGCTCATGACAAGCGCAGCAGCTGTTTCTTTTGTCCGGAACCCCCGATTATCTCGTCACCCTTCATTCATGACAAGTTAGCTTTCCCAGTCAGGAAGCACATACACGAAACACATTCAAGATATTTATAAGCTTTAAATGTAGATACTTATCCAATCAGTAAGGTATGTCGTACTTAATCACAGCTTTATTAAATTAATATCATAATAATTGCGTTCTTATAAATGTTTCAGTGTAGATATGCTTTTCAAATGAAAGTCAGTACCTACAGCGATTTTATTAGTTTATAGGTGCTCATACACGGGCAATTTTTTGCCCGTGTATATTTTTTTTTTGAGCAATTATTGCTCGGCCACACTAATGGATCAAACTGGATCAATTAAGCGGTGCAATCTGGAGCAACGACAATAAAATGCGGCAATTGTTTCAGGAATATTGCTTCCAACTATTCCATTTACCTATTTCACATTTCATAATATCGCCAATATGAGTTGCCGAATGTCCAATCGGTTTGGAAATGTTTGGTAAATTTTCTTTCTATCTCGTTTGTACGTATAACTACGTCTCGTTTTTGCAAGAGCAACCGCCCGGCGCTGGGGGCGGCGGGGATGAGCATAATGACTTGTATTGCCTAGTTTTTTTAGTTGCTCCATATTGCATGGTATTGTGTGACCGTATCTCTGGCATCAGGTTGCTACATGTTGCCATCGCCCTAAATTGCTGGATGTGGTTGTGACGTCATAATGGACGAGAATTGACCAGGATTGAGCAATTTTAGTTGCCCGTGTAAGCGCAACCTTAAGACGTACCTACTAGCTGCGCCAGCGTGGATGTCAGAAGTTATTTATTTATTTATTCACAAACCCACGAGAACGTGCTACCGGGACAAAAAGCCTAAGTTACTCCTTAAATCATCAGCTATCTGCCAGCGAACGTCCCGTCAAAATCAAAATAATTTTAGAAATTTGCCGGAATAAAGCGCCAGTCAAAAAAGAAATGTTTATGTACCTTCTTAAACATTTAGTAAATATCTGTTATTTTGACATTAAAAACACACTACAATTTTATTTACTTGTATAGATTTTAGGAGTATAGAAACTGTTTTGCTATACCTATTCTAATACCTATCTTCGTTTTTACTTGCTTTCTGTTATTTAGGTAGGTACCCATACCTTTGAAAATACATTTCTCCCACTCACCTTTTAACGTGAGTATTTCCCCTAAACGAAATAAATTACATTAATTAACGAACGGCGCGCAGCATTGAGCTGTTGATGGGCAAATAGCCATAAGTATTTTAAAATACCGACTGTGAATGTACTCGTGATGACTGTCACTATCACGAATATGACACAGATTAGTCCCCAGTTATAAGCAAACGATGATAACCTGGTTCCGGATTTAACGTTATTGCCACACGTTCATTTGATTAGGCCTGGACCAGGAAACAGGATCAAACAATCCATGTTGGTAGCATAATTTATCAAACCTGTTTAGTAGCACTAATACCCAACAGATGTCACTGTGCAATACGGGTCGTTTTCTGAACCGCGGTGTTAAGATTCTCCGCGGTTTGCTTGGGTCGCCTGGCATCCGCAGTAATGGTATCTCTGGTTTCCCTTCAAAATGTATAAATCTTTCGCCTTTTACTAAAGATTTCCGTGGAGGGGGACAATTAAATGAGTCTATAATTATTTTTAAAGAACTTTGCTTCGGCAAAGTAAGAATTAGTGATAGGTCGTTGACGGTTTTTCCGTTAACGTAACGTCAACGTTGATTTACGTTCGTCAACTAGTTAAATTCGTCAACGAGTTAACGTCGACTTGCAACGTAAACCGTTCATTCATTGAACGGTTTTTATTCGACGCTGCGACGTTCAACGATTCTTATATTGGTATACTTTTCTTGTAATAAATATTTCAAAAATCAACTCTTGTGTAGGGTTCAAATTCTACGACATAACCGTCCCTTCGGATTTGTGATGGTATTGTCAACGTAAGTTTTTTACTCAGTTCGATAAATACGTTTGCAAATTTAGTTTAGTTGATTTATTAAAAAAAAAAAAGTTGATTTATTAAACGAGTTATATTCATAAACGTCGTTGACAAATTCAACTAGTTGATTCATAAACAGTTAACATCAATACGTTGACAGGAGATCAACGGTTAATTCAACTAGTTCGTTGATTCAACGCCCATCGCTAGTAAGAATACACTTAAATAAAATAGAGAAAGGTTGGAACAGGTATGACACGATTTGTCGGGAGGACACGGCGTGGCACACGCTGGCAGAGTGTACCGCTTGGGAGGAGCCGCGCCGTGCCCTCATCTCAGGAGTAGGCAGTGACCTGTCGCTGCCGGCCGTTGTCGACTCGATGGTCGGCAGCGAGGAGTCCTGGGACGCGGTGGTATCCTTCTGCGAAACAGTCATGTCGCAGAAGGAGGCTGCGGAGAGGGAGCGGAAGATTGCTTCCGCTAACCCGATCCGTAGCAGACGCACCGGGCGTCGGCGGAGGGCGGATAACGCCCTCTTCCAGCCCCCCTGAATGGATCCAGGGGCGACAGATCTGGGGAAATCTGTCACCCCCTACTTCTTAGGACCCGAGATGGCGGCGCGTGCCTCTCTATGACGTAAGGGGGGAGTTTAACACTTCACTCCCCCCCTATCGCGAGGTGGCCCGCAGAGGCGGGCCGGCACTAGCCGGGGATCGCGGAAGTCACACTAGTTCCCGTGATCCCCGGTGCAAGTGAAAGACGGAACACCGGGGTGGTTTTAGTCAGTAAGAGTCTGACAGACCCCTCCGCCCTCCCCGGGGTGGAGGACATCCATGAGGATTTCCCCCCGTAATCAAAAAAAAAAAAAGAGGTATGACACGATGGGCGGCTGACCTGACGGCCGGCAGCATTGCTGTCCTGCGAAGGCCACAGCGAGCGATAGCCGTCAGAGTCATTAGGAGGTATCGCACGTACTGGCCGGATCCCCGCCCTGGGACCTCGAGGCGAAGGTACTCATGTCACTGTATCGGTGGCGCGAGGACTTGAGGGCGCGGGGCGAATGGCTGACGCAGCGACATTTGGAGTTGCGTCGGTCACAGCTTCGCGCAGCCCTGGTGGCAGAATGGCGGGACAGGCTTTCAAGCTCTACCGCCGGCCCCGCCACCATCGAGGCGGTCCGGCCAGTACTTGAGCGCTGGCTCGGGAGGAGGCACGGCTCCCTGTCGTTTCGGGTATCACAGGTGCTCTCGGGGCATGGTTGCTTCGGGAAGTACCTGTGTCGCATAAACAGGGAGCCAGACGCTCGGTGTCACCACTGCGTCGACTGTCGGGAGGACACGGCGTGGCACACGCTGGCAGAGTGTGCCGCTTGGGAGGAGCCGCGCCGTGCCCTCATCTCAGGAATAGGCAGTGACCTGTCGCTGCCGGCCGTTGTCGACTCGATGGTCGGCAGCGAGGAGTCCTGGGACGCGGTGGTATCCTTCTGCGAAACGGTCATGTCGCAGAAGGAGGCTGCGGAGAGGGAGCGGGGATTGCTTCCGCTAACCCGATCCGCAGCAGACGCACCGGGTGTCGGCGGAGGGCGGATAACGCCCTCTTCCAGCCCCCCTAAATGGGTCCAGGGGCGACAGATCTGGGAAAATCTGTCACCCCCTACTTCTTAGGACCCGAGATGGCGGCGCGTAGTGTTCCACGCGCGCCTCTCTATGACGTAAGGGGGGAGTTTAACACCTCACTCCCCCTCTATCGCGAGGTGGCTCGCAGAGGCGGGCCGGCACTAGCCGGGGATCGCAGAAGTCACACTAGTTCCCGTGATCCCCGGTGCAAGTGAGAGACGAAACACCGGGGTGGTTTTAGTCAGTAAGAGTCTGACAGACCCCTTCGCCCTCCCCGGGGCGGAGGACATCCATGAGGATTTCACCCCGTAATCAAAAAAAAAAATGGTATGACACGATATCCGTTAGCACTGTTAGGTACTGTTACGCAGAACGCGTAAGCGAGGGTCATGGTTTAATGAGGAAGAGAGAGAAATTGATATCCTTGCTATATTCGAGATCCTTCTTATGTGTGAATGTGTATGTAAGTAAGTCTCGTTTGAGGATTCGATGTGTTGGTCAATTTGTTCGTCATTAAAATGGCAACATTTTGATTTAAAACGTCTTATCTATACTAATATTATAAACCTGAAGAGTTTGTTTGTTTGGTTGAACACGTTAATCTCAGGAACTACTTACTGGTTCGAATTGAAATATTATTTTAGTGTTGGATAGCCCATTCATCGAGGAAGGCTATAGGCTATATAACATCACGCTAAGACCCTTAGGAGCCGAGCAAAGATAAAAAAGTTACGAATACGAAGTACTAGCACGGGCAGGCGATTCAAAGCCACGGCGACGTGTTGGGTCGGGGGACGCGAACGAAGTCACGAGCAGATGCTAGTTAGTTAAAAAACGTTTATGAATACAAAATTTTATAAATGTTTTAATAGGCTTATCAAACAGTTTAACTAATGAATGTCTTAAACCTTTGATAAGCTTTGTTTATGAATAAGACCGGTCTTTGGTCTGTTATTTTAAGTAACAGATACTTACTTATATTGGTAAGAACAATTGTTATTTTTAAATATCTGTTATTTCGATCAGTTACCATAAATACGCTTCACCCATATGAAAATACAATATCCTTATTTCCAGTCAAAACTGAGCACAACTGTACCTACTAGGAAACATTCGGCCAGATGTTTGTGAAAACATAAAGTTTGTTTGTCGTGACGTCGACGTTGTACTTACGCTGCTACGTCGGAACTCGGAAAACATGATGTTGTTGATATGTAATGTTGATATTATGCAAAGTGAACATAACTACATACCCACCAATTTATACCGCGGCGTCCCCCTTTATTGAGCGGCTACAGCTACCTACTTCTGTTACCTATAACGAATATAAGCACAAGTGAAATGCCTTTTTTAGGTTCAGGTTTTTATTACAAGATAATAAGTTTAAATCGCTTGAAATTCATATAATCCATCTGCCAAGCCTTTTTTCCCAACTATGTTGGGGTAGGGGCAAGGGGGGGGGTCTGCGAAATGACTGTTTCGTAAGGAGACTGCGGAGAGGGAGCGGGAGATTGCTTCCGCTAACCCGATCCGCCGCAGCGACGCACCGGGCGTCGGCGGAGGGCGGATAACGCCCTGTTCCAGCCCCCCTAAATAGGTCCAGGGGCAACGGATCTGAGGAAATCCATCGCCCCCTACTTCTTGGGACCCGAGATGGCGGCGCGTGCCTCTCTATGACGTAAGGTGGGAGTTTAACACCTCACTCCGCGAGGTGACCCGCAGAGGCGGAACGGCACTAGCCGGGGATCGCGGAAGTAACACTACTGCTCATTTAGTCTTAATTTAGGAAATTTAATCATATTAACAGAATGTCAAATAGTTTTTAATGTAGAACATTCAATAAATAATAGAGAAAAAAGAAAAAAGAAAAAAAAAAAAGAAAAAAAAAAAGATAAAAGAAAAAAAAATAGAAAAAAAAAGAAAAAAGAAGAAGAAGAAGAAGAAGATAAAAGTAATAGATTTCGTACTCGACTAGGGCCGTGCGGGCACCTCTCCCTCACGTGCGCCGCCTTCCTCTTCGCGAGCATTACTGTTTCGCAGAAGGAGGTAACGGCTACCCATGCATTTTCGCTCCAAACCATGGCCTGGACCAAGGCCGGACGCGAGAGATCGTCGCTGCCGATCGCCTCCACAAGGACACGGCGATGCTCCGCACAAGCCGGGCAGACCTGGAGGTCTGCCCGGTTTGGGCGGACCGTAAGCTCCACCGTGTCCTCAGGGCTATCTACGCAGTGGAAACACCCGGGCGTTTCCTCCCGCTTTATCCGAAACAGGAACCTCCCGAGGCAACCGTGTCCGGGGCGTCAGGCCGAAGTTGTGGACGCCGAGGCGCCTCTCAATCCACTTCTCAAAGAGGAGACTTACCGCCGCATTCGTGGCGTGCTCAAAGCACTGAGGGGTCTCAGTATGTTATAGATGGTCACCCATCCGCGGACCGACCTCGGCAAGTGTTGCTTAACCTTGAAAATTTATCCGTGCAACTGTTATTATTGAGCCACGAGTCCCTTTGAACCACAACCCTGCAATTCAGATAAATGCTGCTTTTATAATAACTCATCTAAGACTTACAGGATTTACTAAAATGATGTGGTGTTAATGAAATAATTTATTTTATTCTAATTGTAAGTACCTACAAACCATTGAAAAAACTTAACCCATCAGACACAAGCTCGTTGCCTGGCAGCCCTAGCTGTGCGCGGGCGCAACTGGTCGCGACCGTCCTTCCCTTGTAACCGAGACCCATTGTTCATCGCGTGTCTGTCCAACTGAAAAATCTCCTCTATTTAATTTCTTTGGCAGCCGGCGTCGTCGAGTATATTTTCATTTGGCCTGCGCGTGGGCCGCACTACTCCGATATAGCAGATGACTGACGCTGATTTTTATTACGTTCGGGATGCAATATCGTATTGTTTTATTGATGTGTAAAATAAATGTAGGTAATCTAGGAATATTTTTGTTCGGGTTATACGAACGCCTGCACCTGCAATAAATCATCTTCAGGAATTTGTGGAACTCCTCCTCCACGCTGTGCTTTGAGCTCTCCGCTGCTTACAAACGCAGAAAGTCTTACGTTTTAATCTGACGCGAGCATTTTTTAAAGATATAACTAGCTGAAGTCGTAAATAAAATGGCCAGTAAATTATTTCAGTAAGATGTACAATGTCACTGAACAATGAGCACATCGTCGTGTCCGATATAAATAAATTTCGAGGTTTTTATTAATATCTTAACCGGAACCCGGGAAGGTTTCAGGAAAGCAGTGTTTAACTTTTATCAGGAGAGACAAAATAGGTAGTCACTATAAATTAGATTAACTATTTTAGTGTCTAGTTTTAAATGTAGGGTCGAAGAGAGCCTTCCTTCTATCTAGAACGAAATGATTGACCCTAGATTAGACGTACCTACCGTATGTACGTACCCTGACCTTGAAATCAGAATTTATAAGACTGTCAGAAAAAATCTTGCGTGCGAAGGTCATTTCGTAAAGTTTATTTAATTTCGAAAGAGCCTTTTCTGTGGCTATATTACTGCTGTTCCTTGTGTGGAGTGGTCCCGGATAGTGGCGGCTGTGACCGGCGCGGGCGGCGGGTGACAGCGCCCGCCCGACGGTTTATATTTGTTTTGATCACGCACCAACCGCCTGCCATTTTCTACGCACTTCCTAATTCCTAGCGTTAGGCCGAGACGTCGCCTTGCGGAGGGCCAGGGTCGTCTGTTCAGTTATATTCGAATTATCATCTGCAAATTATCAACTAAGTATTAATATTCACTTTACACATGTAGGTACATTGTCAGCTGTGCCGGGAAACGTGAGCTGTAACACATTTTGAGTGATGCGAAATTATTATTTTCATTATCTGAAATGTCGGAAATTCTACTCGTTTAAATAACTGTGTCGTTGGAATTGCCTGAGTTGTAGGTGGTAGTTTAAAGAAACAGTAGGTATTGTTGGTACGTGCCTACAGTAACAAGCGGACATCCAGGTGTCAGTGCCTACTGACACCTGGAAGTCTGCTTGACATACGACCAGGCAGTAAATTATTAACAGTTTGTTAGCTCCAATGGAGCGCATCTTACGATTATTTGCTGGCCCACAGCCTGGGAGACCATTACATAGCCATCGGTTTCACTCAATTTAATCATACAATCTATTCGGAAAATCCTCGTGAAAATACAGCACAGTTTTTACTCGTTTCTCCAGCAAAAATAAACGCCTAAGCTGTAATAACCAGTTTTGTTCGATAAAACTTTAGTTGGTGCACAGTATCGCGCCAGTTCCAGATCCGAGGCATTAAACGGAGCGTGCACGATCGTGATGGCCGTGATTGATGCCACAAATCACTGGATGCAACAACGGACGTTTTCTGATGTATATTTGCTAATTTTAGCGTCCAAACTAGCAATCACTCTGAATCCCATCAATTTAACAACATGTTGGCGTACATATTTTCCGCGTCGCGTCGCTGCCAAACAATGAGCGTACATTTCACGAAGTCTGAGAAACACACGATAGTGTTACGACAACCTTTGATATATATGGCGAGCAGGTGCCGCGCCTATGTGAACTTCTCAGGGTCGCGGTGAGTTTGACGTGACTCTTACAAACGTAGATTTAAAATTAAATGGCTGGCATCGATGCTAGAACGAGTTTTTACGCGGTTGCCGTTGCCCAAGCCTCCAAGCGATGCAATAAATTAGATTAAGTGTTCGACTCCACTTTGAGGAAATTGAAAACTGAAAACTTCTAGAACCGTTCTGTCACTTGTCACTTTGAATGACTGAGATAAAGTAGTCTAGTTTCTGAGTAAACAAGTAGGCGAGTATGCCAGAATGTACTGAAAGCTGGACGACTACAAATGTTGCATAGTCTTCTGGCGTTTGAAGCCAATGCATTGTACCTTTTCTATTTTCAGCGCATTTTCAATTCCAGACATGTCCATGTCACTGTATCAGCACAATTTCCACTCATTTTTCCCAGAAAAAGGCATTTTTCTGGGAAAAATTATCTGTACGAAAGCCATACCTACATGGCTTTCGTACAGATCTTCCATGATAAATTGACGGCCCTAGATGCGTTTCCAACATTCTCCCAGCGACATGACGCTCTGCTAATGACATATTTCGGGCAGTGCGCCCCAGTCGCCGCCAAGGACACGTCACCGTCCGCACTCGCTATTTCCGACCGCGGCTATTCCTGAAAGCTTACATTGTTTTATTTTTACCGCAGAACACTGTCCACCGGGAAGTACGTGCCTATTACTGGCCTAGTCGTGTTTTTTTTAATTCTCCAGTGTTCTTCTTTGGAAAGGCGTTCAGTGCATGACTAAGACCTAGCGGTCTCAGTGATGCTCTGAACGGCTAACTTAACGTTGACCACGTTGCCAAACAATGTGTTATAACTGCTTGTCAAAACTTGTGTACACAAGGAATATTAGACGATACCATTATCCCTTCTCATTTATTGCAAAAAGGTTCGATGACGAACACCTACGTCACTAATGAATTCCTTCTACAAAACGTTGAATTTAAACCTGTGCAGTCATTTTCAAGTTTTATTGCTGTGTTTTCTGTGTACTTCTGTGAGCTTCAATGTTTAGATTATGGAAACATCTCTTTGATCAGTTAACACAATGTTTTAGCATTTCTCTAGTAGATACTAGCTTGTGTTTTTCTCCTGACGTAGTAAATGACGTTATCGCGGAGTATATTTTACTTTTCATGTCACTTGTGTCCATGAGTATTCAACTTTTTACTGGCTAATTAAATGTTGGCTGTTGAATATTCTATTGTATTGAAACGAGTCCTCAATTACGCCCGTAAGTCCATTAATTAACGACCATCCGAGCAAGTAACTCAATCAATTGCTCGTTAAAGGAGATAAGTATGCACATTGATTGCTTTTATTGCTTTTATGAAACGCCATCGCTTAATTGAAGTGTACATGCAAACGTTTCCGTACTCTGTACAACCAGTTTATGACGATATTGTAACGTTACAATAACATGGTTATTTTCCTTAACGTATGACGTCTTCTTAAAGTTGTAAAACAGGTAAATATTGTGCAAAAAAGGTGCTGGTTAAGTCGACAAGACAAGTTCTTTTTATTTTAAACACCTCTTACCTACTTTGTTTGTAAATTATGTTTTACAAAATCCATGAGATTAAACTGACCGTTGAGCCAGTTAGTCGTATTTTAACATACTAAAAATGTATAATAAATTCAGATAAATAACCTGTGAAACGTTTACGAAAAACATCTATAAATATTGTAATATTTTGGTGTGTACAAAAAACAGCTACCTACTTAACGCCGACTCGTCGATAATCATCGCTAAATATACATACTGGGAGCCCTTTTGTTGTTCTACCCGGGTATGTCGTCAGTAGTGTGACATTGATGTAATAACAGACTTGCTTCATGGTCGTAGCACTCATCGCCAAAGGGGCTCTCGGGGTCGGAACCCCTGGTGAGATCCAAAATTATCATTATTACAAAACCACACGTATTTTCCCTAAACCCATCAACATCAGTTAGTATTGTCAAGAGATTTTCATCTCCACTTTGCAGCATACATTATGAGCATAACATATCGTCTGCTTACTGGTAAAACAAGTTAAATAATTTTTTTTACTAAATCGAGTTAAAAATGCAGTCACGTGTAATTTTTTACGGGCTATCTACTGGTAAAACCGAAAAAATACATGTCCAATGGCTGCTGAGATAGTGAGTTTGTAAAAATGATATCTTCTCATATTTTGTAAATATTAAGTATGTAAGAGTATATCTTAAAAGAAGGGTAATTAGTGCAACAGTTTGCTTTAACAGTTTTTAAATTAATGTATTTGGAATAGATCAAATTAAAACATAAAACTTTGAAATATCATTTACTCGAAATGACACAGACTACACTTATTACTTTTTACCCGTAAGCAGACGATATATTGATTGTGTTTGGAGAAAAGGCTACATAGGGCGATCGCCGTCGGAACCTTCTTGAGACCTGAGAAACGGCGCCACAAGCTTTAATTTGGTAGAACAAATTCGTGGTATCGATAAAGATTAACCATTACAAAAATAAGAACAAAGCCACCATACTTTTTTGACAAGTAAAAAGCTACCTTTAATGCTTTATATATCAAATGTATTACAAGGACTGGATGTCATTAATTTATTAATTACATACTGCTCCGTCGAAATATAAACAATGTCGTTTATGACCGCACATCTTTGATGCTCGTCAAAATGCTCATTAAAATTATAGTTTATTACGATCGGTAAGTAATAAAAACAAATTATAAGCATCTTGATATTTCACGAGCGATCAGTCAGGGCTCTTTAGTGAAATTCGTCGCTACTGTTAAGGTAATTGAACTTATAAATAGATATCCAATTTATTCCAAATAGAAGTAGGTACTTCATTGAATATTTGCGAAACTGATTAATAAGGTTATAAAAATAGAATTTAATTTACATTAACCTCTTATCCAGGATCTTACTGTTTTAAGCACAGCTAAACAAAAATAATACCTACTTCATATGCGTAGGTAGGTACTATTGGTTTCTATAGGTATGTTAATCCAAGGCACCATCAAAAGAAACCCGATCAAAAGTAATTAAACAATACAGATCAAACGTTTTCTTGCAAGTCTCCCGATTAAATCCCTGTTCGTATCATCTTTAAAAGACTGTTATTTCAAAATTTAACTAACTAGCTTTTGCCAGCGGGTGCCTACTAACCGGATAAAAAGTATCCTATATGTTAGTCCAGGTTATAAACTATGTGTGCCAAATTTCATACAAATCAAGCCGCTTCTGTGTGATTGAGTTTCAAACATACAAACATCTAAATATCCATTAGTAGGATAGTAGGATCTTAGTCCAGATTTCCTCACGACGTTTTCCTTCATAATAGACTGAACATAATACACAAGAGTGACAACTACGTAACTGGTTAACAAGAGTTAAGCAGCCGTTGATGGCAGGGCTCAATCTCGCAATTTGCTGTAACAACGGCTGCGGTAATGAAGGCTATAAATCCCCCATTGAGCGTGCATGAGTATTAATAGATGAGTGGCGGTCACCTGCCACCTTGGCGGTAGGTGCCAGCCCGGGGAGACGTTTATACGAGACGATTGACGATACAGACACATACTGTTTTTCTTATATTCAGCCTTTAATGTCCCCACTGCTGGAACACAGGCCTCCTCGCTTCGAGACCGCTGTAATCCACCTCACGGGCCCAGTGCAGATTGGTAGATGTCACATATCTTCGAATTTTTGGACATGCCGGTTTCCTCATGATGCTTTCCTTCACCGTTCTGTGAGCAGTGACGATGAAATTTTTGGAACAAAGTAAACGCCTGCCTGGGTTTGAACTTCGACTATAACTCGTAACAGGACCGATACCATATGTCCACCACTAAACTCAAAATTGTTTCGAATTACCACAATAATTTATTATTTTGTGCTCCTACTTTTTGCCCAACTATTTCCACTTCAACTAGAATTCGCCATAACATACACTGCAAATCGTAGGGTCGCTGCAGAAACGTGGACTAATTGTCCATAAAGCCCGTCAGTCAGTGAGCAAACTTTGCCTCTTTTTCGAGATTCATAGTGACAGTTGGATCTAAATATCCTGATTCACCGGCTTTTGTGAATGAGCATGTACAGGTAAGGGGACTACCGAGCTACAGATGACAAATCATGCAAAGCTACAAAGGACACGATATACCTTTAGAGACCATTTTGTGTCCATTTTTTGCGACCGGACCAAACCGGTATGTACCTAATGCTCTGTGGAAAAGTCGGGTAGTAGTGGTCTTCACTACATAGTATAAAACAAAGTCGCTTTCTCTGTCCCTATATCCCTATATATGTATGCTTAAATCCTTAAAACTACGCAACGGATTTTGATGCGGATTTTTTAATAGATAGAGTGATTCAAGAGGAAGGTTTATATGTATAATACACCGACCTCCACGTGGGCGAAGCCGCTGGCAAAAGCTAGTGATGTATAAACACCATTACTGACCCACTTAGTATTCCCTTCAGCACAATAATCGTAAGCTGCCCGCTGCAGGTCAAACAGAGCTATTCCAGTACAAAGCACTTACTCCTCTCACGTAAACCACAAATAGTGATATCTAAGTAGTTTCCTCAATTACCTAAGTCCTAAAACAAACAAGAACATATAATTATAAGATCAAAGAACAACCAATAAAGGTTGTTGTGGAATATATTAGTACAAATAAGCGGTCACCGTCGTATGACGTGTAGGTATCACTTGTTGATGAAAACTAAAATAGGAATAGGTTTACAAATAAATATTCGTGCGTTGTATTTGCCTATGAATAACTAACACCGTTTGTTTCTCCTTAAGTAACCCTGCACGTTTAACTAGGTATTCATTTATATTTATTTGCATTCCATAATGTTTAAAGGTGTTACAATCAACTGGTGGGGTCCGAAAGGGGCGATGCCTGCCAGGGGTGCGGGTTGTTCGAAAGAGATACCGCGGCCCCTGGCACACAGGCAACTGAGAACACGGGTGGGTTTTAGTCAGTAAATGTCTGACACGCCCTCCTGCTCCACCCAGAGCGGGAGAAGTTATTTGATGATTTTCCAACCACAAAAAAGTGTTGAAAGGTGGAGTTCAATAAAGGTTGGGTAAGGTACATTTTAGCTGCGTCCCGCGGTTTTACCCGCATAAGTCTCAATCCCGCGGGAATATCGGGATAAAATGTATGCTATGTCCTAATCTAATGAAATATGGCTCATGGTATACCCATGAGCCATATTTCATCCAAATTCTTCGTCGGTTATACAAAAAAAAACCAGCTGTTCCACATACATTTTGACCGCATATGTTTTCGCGTAGGACCGTGTTACTTTTCTATGAAACAGCTGATTTTTTTTGTATAACCGACGATTAACTTCTGCGCTAGGGGATTTAGAATGATATGCTGGATTCATGGTTACAGTTTGCGCACTGGTTAAAAATGTATCCTGTATTGTGGTTGGCTTCCAGTCTAACAAGATGCATCTCAATAACAGTATTTTACGAAAAAAATAAAATAAAACCTTCCCGAGCCGATCCGACTGCGCCACGATCCGATTACGTGACGGACAATGTAAGTGTTCCCAGAATTAATGAGTATGAATACTGGGACAGCACGGGTCGCCGAGAGTAAACCAATATGTCGTCTGTGGTGAGCTTTACTAGCTGTTCCGTTATAATTACCAATTACATAAAGGGGATAAATAGGATCGCCGCCATTCAACGTCCAAAAACTAATTATTATCCAATAATTACGAAATTGGATGCCATTTTCTTAAAAAGGAATCTTGGCTAAGGAAGAATCATCGAAATGAAATCAATCGGCATGTGAAGCGTTTTGAAGGATTTTGCCCATCCATTGATTTACCTATGTGTCCGAAAAATTTATCTGCTCAATAACGTAAATAACGTAATGGATGTTGCTGAACTGTCATAACTAAAGCGATTCCTACTGTTAACATGTCACACCAAAAAAACCCCAAAAATCATTATGTCACTGACTAATACCCCCGTGACGCTTTTTCAACTGGCGAGTCGTGTCAACCGAGACCAAGGGCAATAGTCTGGGCAAAGGACCTTCAGAAATGAACGCAATGAAATATCTAATACAGACAGGAAGTAACCGCTTTGGACTGTGATCGAAGCGACAAATGCGAGTTATGAATGCTTGTGAGATAATAAGTGCCTGGATGACCGGGCCTCGCTCGGTTTTTTTTTTAGGTTTGACGTTTTCTTAAACCGAAACCTAGCTAGACCGATTGATCGCCCCCGAAACCGCCCCCTGCATACTAATTTTCGTGAAAATCGTAGGGCCGTTTCCGAGATTCAGATTATATATTTAAATATATACAAGAATTCCTCGTTTAAAGGTATTAGATAAAGACTATATTACACGGAAGGTTAGGCGGTCTATAGTTGACCTACATTTTTGTTGCAAGATAAGTATGTTTAAGTCCCATGTAGGGAATGACGAGCCTATTGCTGTCAGCCGAGTGCAAATCCAAACTCTGGACTGTGTAAGAAAATCCTTATGCAAAATTAACAACACTTTGCTGGATCTAGCATCGAAACTCGGTAACGATAGGAAATGGCTTTCATTTTGACAATTCCACAACATACATTGTCTTATTTACCTACGTTGAGTAGAAAAAACATCGAACATAATATACAGCAAGGGATAAGCAATATTCTTCAGATTCTGATTGAGCCCTATGCTCAGCAATCGCACTTGACTACTAGACCAACGACGATCGACGACGGTAACTCAGCTATGTGAGTGATATTCCTTAAAGATATCAGCTAGACTTTTAATTACTAGGTACTCAAACTTTTGTTCGCCAAACCATTAAAAGATTACATAACCTAATGGATGACACATTTCAGATGTCACCGTCAGGAATGTTTTTGATGTGCTTATTGTTAGTACAAAAGATTTAGTGCTGAAAATATTCTCGCCATCAAATAGCTGAAGATCGACCTTGATTCATGGGTTACAATTTCATATGCATTAGTGTTAATAATGTAGACTTTTTACCGAATTGCAAGTTCTAAAATAAATCTTCAACTGAAGAAATTTTTTTATTGAAGCGAAATGGTGTAATAATTTAATTCGCCTAGTTACACAGTATATTTTCTACATTTTACAGTTTCAGGAGTAAAATATCTCCGCAAAAAACGTACCAACATCCGTTACAGTTTTTTATTATTTGTAGCTACATGTGGATTAGTAATTATCGTCTACAATAAAACTGTGCTGGTTTTTGTACATGCTGCATAATAGCAGTGGTGGCGCAGTGGTATCGCCACCGACTTAAGAGTTGTATGTCGTGAGTTCGAACCAAGACAGACCTTTGTGTTAACAATTTCGTCATCAGTGCTCTCAAAACGGTGAAGGAAAACATCATGAGGAAGCATGTCCCAGAACCAAAAATTCGAAGACATTTTGAGATCTAGAATAACACTGACACTGGGCCCTCGTGATAGATAAGGGGCGTCCGTTAATTACGTGAGGCGTTTAGGGGGGTAGGGGCTTGATTCGAATCTCACCCAGTCTCACGTGGGGGAGAGGGGATCAAGTCGAATATGACGTAATTAATATTTATTTCGTTTCCGCGAGAAAACCGGGCTAAACAGGTTTTTTTTTTGGGTGGGAAATCATCAAATAACTGCGGGAGAAGTTATTTGATGATTTCCCACCCAAAAAGGATTCTGGGTGGAGCGGGAGGGCGTGTCAGACTTTTACTGACTAAAACCCACCCGTGTTCTCTCAATGGTCTGTGTGCCTACGGTGGCCGGGAATCAGCCTGAGATTCCCGATGCCCAGGGCGTCTCCTGCGAAGGCCACGGCTGTGAGGGCGCATGTACTGAATCTCCCTCACGTGCGCCGCCTCCCTCTTTGCGAGCATAACTGCTTCACTGAAGGAGGCGACTGCTAGCCATGCACTCTCGCTCCGTACCATTGCCTGGACCTGGGCCGGACGCGAGAGATCGCCGCCGCCGATCGCCTCCATGAGGACACGGCGGTGCTCCGCCCAAGCCGGGCAGACCTCCACCGTATGCTCCACCGTGTCCTCAGGGAGATCTTCGCAATGGAAACACCCGGGCGTTTCCTCCCGCCCTATCCGAAACAGGAACCTCCCGAAACACCCGTGTCCGGTGAGGACCTGTGTCAGGCGGAAGGTGAGGACGCCATGCCGCCTCTCAAGCCACTCCTCAAAGAGGGGACTTACCGCCGCAATTGTGGCGTGCCCAGGGTTAAACAGGTTTGGCCACCAATATGGCTAAATCCTAGAAAATAATAATTATCGCGGTTATGCAACGCCACAAAGTAGAACAATAACTCCCGATTGTTAACCTGCCACCGGCCAGCCGAGCCAGCCAAACGCAGCGCATAAATCCTTCGCAAATAAGCAGCACATATTAACGTTTTTACTCTAAAAATACGCATTTTGAAATATCTCACGAGAGATTGTGTTTCGAGCCAATTCTCACGACATCTCACCTGAGGGAGGGTTGGGGTCGAATAATTGTCTAAATTGCCTCACGTAATTAATGGACGCCCCTTACAATTCAATTCCTCTGGAAGACAGGAGGCCTGTATTCCAGCAGTGAGAACATTTTTGTCTGATTATATTACAGGTCCCTACATATGCTTTTAAATAGGTAATAAATAGGTAATTAGTTCACTATACATACCGAGCTATATCTTTAGTTTTTAAAATAGATGGACATGGGTAATGTTGCCAAGTACAAGTATGTCACTATCATTACATAAAAATGTCTAATTATAACATCTCAGAAATAGAGTGTTTTTTATACTTTACCTCAGAATAATGTTTAGTATGTAGGCCTACATTAGCTTGATATTCATGGATCCGGTATTCCATTTATAATAATTATGTTCTATATGTGTTCTATATTTACCTATGTACGTATTCAGTCTCTCCAAAGGCTGAAACTGTGTGAGTTCGCTTTGTGAGATAAGACCCCCATTGTAGGTACACTCAATTAAACTATGATTATCTTAGTTACTACTATGAAGTGAAAATATTTGTTTTTGTATGTTTTTTTGTTACAATTTTACGCTAAAAGGGCTGAACAGATTAATAGATAGACCATGATCTGGATTAGGACTTAGAATACTTTTCATCCCGATATTCACATTGATTTTTTTCCCACGGATTGAGACTTATGCAGTTGCAACCACGGGGCGCAATTTGTTTAAAATATGTTTTAGGTATACTTTTTGTTTTATGTGGTGTAAAATAAAGTATTTAATCATTAATAATATTATAAAAGAAAGCAAGCTGTAACCAGTATAAATGTAGACGTGAACTTACTTCCTTCGCGAGAAATAAAATAAAGTTTCTTCATCAACCCCATTACTCTATTCCTATAAAACTTACTACAAAATCGACCGACACCTTTCCTTTAGTAGTTACGTACGTATAAATGCCCGCAGTCTTTACTCTCGAAGTCCTCAGTCAAGAATGAGGTCACCACATTACACAGGGGTGGTTCTGTGGGGAACCGGGGACTGAATAACTCCCTTACTTAGGCAGCTCTCTAATGGATATAACTTGAGGTTGGTGCAAAATAAGTATTCTATATTTATTTATGATATTCTAGGAATATTTACAGGATGAACGTAGGCGAAGCAAAAACTGTATGTAAGCTGGAGTTTTTGCCAACTTCCATGGAAAGGTGGCGTGTGTTACAGGATGATAACAGGACGAGAAACTCTAAAATGAATTGTATTTTTGGAGTCACATGAAATACAAGCGAACTTTCTAAGCTACAATGACTATTTTCATTTGTTTAAACTGAAGTTGAAAAGGCAGTCTCGCTGAAAATGCAAAAAGCGTCCATCATAAATCCATTTTAAAATTGGAGCTTTCTTAAGAGTCAATTTTGTTTTGTTGTAACTTTTTTCTTTCATAATACAAAAATGCCTACGTGACGTAATGTTTGCTGCATTATCTATTGTTCCCTACGCCACCACTTCAGTAACATATTCAGAATGGAACCCTCAATGGAAGCCGCCACAACATTAATCTTCAGTGACGCAGCAGTGTGAACGACGTCTTTACGACGTCTTTACCACAGACACACCCTTCGCTTTCACTCACCCCGGACGCCGGAGCATGCGCGATAGATTAATTAACGCCTTGTCAGCTGCCATGAAAGGGTAGATTAAAACCGTTGCTATAACTTCATAACCTCGAAAAAATACGAACCGCTTACTAATACGCATGTAGGTAAAGTAACTCTGGTAAATTTATGATGATTAAAATGACCAAAATATTTTTGCGATCATCAGCCGTTCCAGACAATCTGTAATTGAATACCTCTTACAGAAACATTTGTCTAATGTCAAACATATCATCATTTTATAATAAACAGAGTTTGTGTATTAGTACTTATATTTAAGTTATGAAACCAAAACTTTAAACAAACCAACAATATTTAGGCTATCTACAAATAATTTGGAAAAGATAAGTCAGGGTTCAGATGATTACTCAGAAAAAGCGTAAAACAGCAAATGGTTAGATCAAAATAAAGTTTTACTACCTCTACATCTACACAAACAGATAACAGAATAAAAATGATTACCCCTACTTCGAGTATGTCCGGACTCGTGCAACCACTAAACATATGTAAAACGAGCGTAAAGTACTTGCTCACATGTAAAACTATCTAATTTTACACTCAAGGTAATCGTACATAATGTAATACCTGCATAATATACAGATATTTTGGTCTGATACCAAATGCACATCCCGGGATCTGTGTGCATCTACAAACTCCGTGGCGGCTGAAACTCACACGGCGGGAAAGCGTCACGCCACGTTTATCGAATATGAACACGTATTAATAATGCCCGAAATATATTTATTTGATGTCATGATGATTTGAATTCAGCCATTTGTTACGGACTTCTGTGTTTATAGTGAATTTACAAGCTTAGATAATATTTTTATAAGTTGACCGTCGCATTTTTTACATTAAATACTTCGCCTCATAGGTACTTACCGGAAAAAAACTCCAGGCAATAACTCTAAGAAATATTAATGCTGAGGTAGCGGGTCGGACTGGTGAGCCTTTCGGTATCGGCAAATGCGCATACTCGTCAGCACAATGGAATGTTAGCGAGAAAAAATAGTTTAACATAAATTGTTTCCTCCCATATTTGATATTCATATTATGATTTCCTCTTTACTAAACAGGTGATGACGTCTTATGCCGAATGAACGTTATTCTTGTCTTCTATAAAGTTAGCCTGTTCCCAAATACGATGGGGTCGGCTTCCAGTCTAACCGAATGCAGCTGAATACCAGTATTTTACATGCAACAACTGCCTATCTGACCTCCACAACCCAGTTACTGGGTAACACCCAGATAGATATAGATACCCCTTGGTAAGACGGTTTTTTTTAAAGGTGGGAGCCCAATCATCAAATAACTTGTACTACTCTGGGTGGAGCGGGAGGGCGTGTCAGAGTTTTACTGACTAAAACCCACCCGTGTTCCTTCAATTGCCTGTGTGCCAGGGGCTACGGTATCTCTTTCGAACGACCCGCACCCCTGGCCGGCATCGGCCCTTGCGGACCCCATCAGTTAATGCTGACATCTTTGAGGCGCGCATGGACCACAACGCGCCATCGACCCGGGCTGGTAAGACTGGTTGTTTTGAATTTTACTCGTATCTTAAAAAGTTAATACTAGCAATATTATTAATATGAGCTTTTAAACGCATTTACTTTCTTTTTTTATCGTTTTATTCATAGTTAGTTTATCGTGACAGCCCCAACCTCCCTTAGTAAAAGCAAGCCATAAATAACTCATGTCCTCAATGTGTAGCGACCTACGAATGAATAATATGCGTTTTTTTTTTTTCGCTCGACCAAGCACAATATTCCATTAACCATTCGGTCGATACCTTCTACTCTACCCTTGGCTTACAAAGTGACTCTATCTGAAAAGTTTGGTGGTTATTAAGATAGCTATTTTACCAAGATCATTTTCCGGAAAATTCTTCTGAAGTTCGATACTTGGGGAAAACTTGTGTAATGCTTTCGTCGTTAACGAGCTGGCATAATGACTAAAAAGCACTTCCGAAACCTAAAGCCTTATACAAACATCATATTGAATACCATACCACAGAACACATCGGTAGTTTAGTGTTGTATGAAACAAAAATGATCTTCAAATAATGACAGATTGCTATTAACACCGATATCTTGTCTATGTGGTGCTTGCAACTGTAAATATACGAATGAGTAAATGCTACCACACTTTCATCGGTTTAATGTTCCAATAACTGCAAAGATAAGGAGAAAAGCCAACCAAGGAGGACTACCTGCTACGATCTTTATATACTCCATATAAAGATCGTAGTAGGTGGCATGGCGTTCTGAAGTTTCTGCCTACCGCCATGAGAAGAAAGCGTGAGATTATGTAAGTATATCCAGGGGTGCGGGTTGTCCCAGGTGTGCGGGTTGTTCCAGGGGTGCGGGTTGTTCGAAAGAGATACACAGGTAATTGAGAACACGGGTGGGTTTTATTCAGTAAAAGTCTGACACGCCCTCCTGCTCCACACAGAGCAGGAGAAGTTATTTGATGATTTCCCACCCAAAAAAAAAAAGTGGATCAGCTTATCAGCAAAAAAAAACTGCCTCTGTTGGTCTAGTGGTTGTAAGCGAAACTGCTGAGTACGAGGTCCTGGGTTCGATTCCAAGGTCGGGCAAAGTGTTATTGGATTTTTGTGTCAACCATTTCTCAGTAGCACCACGGAGTTTGGATTTGTGCCCGATTGATGGCAATAGGCTCGCCCTTATTACATGGGACTTGAACAGAACTGACGAAATGTGGATGGTACTTTTACACCTCTGCCTTACTCTGGAATTAGAGGCGCGATGTTAAAAAAAATACTTTTAGAAAGCAAGTGGTTTTATGACCTACTTACCTACATACAATTATCTCCACGCGTATTTGTTATTTAGCATAGTACTGTTATGTACTGTATACTTCCGTGTCCAATAAATAACCACGTATCTACATAATGTTTTTTCTATAATGACGTGTATGGGAGTAAATTGACGCAGCGCGGATGACGCGGGCTAACGTATACAATTTTTATTGGTCACTCAGTAAAGTTCTTAGCGCAATTCATCTTATAGATTCAAGGCTTACCTACAGCTGCTTTGAATCCCGACGTACGTCAATACAATGCACCGCGGTTATAATCTTAGAAACATTGCAATCATTGTGATTGTGATGGCTTTAGTAGTGTTGGAGTTATCTGTTGAAGAATAGAGTAAAATAGAATCTACTCATTATTATGTACACAATACGAACTACACATATAAATGTACAAATTTTATGTAGGGTGACACAATGCAATGGGCTGTCTTAACGCTAAAAGTGATCTTTTAAAGTGGGTGCTTTAAAGTAGCCCGCAAAATTAAAATTTTACTACGTTTTTCGCAAATTGCAGTTCACTAATTTCAGAATTGTTAATTTATTTTTTATTTTAATCACGGACGCTTTTAGAAAGAAAGAAAGAAAGAAAAAGTATTAATACACATGCTAATGCAAATTAATACATGCTTATTAATTTAATGCATGCTTTTAATGTACATGTCTCTTTTACATCGTTCTCACATTGATAATTTCAATATAAATGATGTAACCAACTTTTCGTTACAATATTACGATCTAAAAAGAATGTCCATGGAGTTTCTTGCCCGTTCTTCTCCATAGGTACCTACTACGCTTTGGAATGGGCAACTATACTCCATAGGTTTAAGTAGTTAAATAAAGTTAAAAAAAAACACGTGACTCATAGATGCGAAACCTTTTATTTCAAATGTTAAGATCATATTATTTACAGTCATATAATAATAGGTTCTATTCGGAATCTGAATCAGAATCTGATGAACTATCTGTCACATTAATAATAAATCGTTCCGTTGTATCATCAATTATTTTCCTAGCTATAATAACAGAATTTAACAAAATTCAAACGCACTCGCAAAATCGTAAATGTCGATTGTTGAGAGCGCTGTCAAAGTCTGGTTTACCGACTTAACGTAATACCTGCCACTTCAGTTGCCATAGTACATCCATCACACACAGTTGTACTTTTCAATTTAGCAAATTCGTTATATTTTCTAAAAGGTTTTTTATATTATTGTGTAGAGCCCAAAATGACAGGTTTCCCTACCTGTCATTTTGGGCTCTTCACAATAGGCAGATTTCAAAATATTATATTATTGTAATTAATCTAACAAAAAAATCGTGCTCAAGTAGATACACCTAGGAAAAGTAGTTTATGAATAAATGATAAAGTATAATATTTATTAATAAAAGAGGAAACTATCGTATAATTCGAAAATAAATGTGATTTTGATACTCCGTATTTTTAAACAAGAAAGTGTCCACTATAAAAAAAACCCTTTTTACGATTTGTTTACCTTCATTTAACTACCTAAATCTATGGAGTATAGCTTCATCTTTCCGACTCTTTGACAATTCAAAAGTGCCTGTAATTGGTTTATTTCAAACAAATGCTTCGAGTTTGAGAATGAGAATTAAAATATGATTCGCGACATTAACAAATATGGCTTGAATCTTTTCCTATTGAATGACTTTTTCATGAAACAGTCATTCAATGGAATTAAATGAACTAAGTGGGTTATATAAATGATTATATACATAGGTACGTGTTATGGTCGCAAATGATATATTAATCAACACACAACCTGACGCTAACCTGCTTATTGCAAAAAACGTATAATCAGCCCATGCTGTTCCCACTGCTGGGACTGCAAGCCTTCTCTCTGTGAGACGGAGTGGGCCGTAATCCTCCACGCGGCCCCAGTGCGAGTTGGTAGATGTCACATGTCTTCGCATTTTTCGTTGTAGGACATGCTGGTTTCTTCACGATTTTTTCGTTCACCGTTTTGGGAACAGGGGTGATGATTTAGACAAAGTAAAGCCGCTGTTTGGGTTAGATCCTATGACCTACAACTCGTAAGTCGCGGCTGTGTACCATTTACATATACCTACATTAAAAAAATACATACATGTAGTGCATATTTTTTTGTAATACCAAAGACTTCGTTTTAGAAAGTATTGTTCTGCCGCTAAGCCATACTTTGTTCCGGTTTGTAGAGCATTCGTGCTGTTGAACTTACGGTGACTTTTAAATCATAAATAAATGTTGCTAGAAGGCAACGAACGGCACGACTATGGCTAGGTGGCTTAGGATTTAACAGTGGTCACCTGATTGCTCAGCCAGTTGTAACTTTGAAAAAGAACTAGCGGAAAAATTGTCATTCGTGGATCTTTGACCCGAAAGTATGACAACCAGTCTTACCAACGGGGAATCGTATTACCCAGTAACTGGACTGAGATAGGCAGCCACTCCATAGCAAATGCAGCTGCATCCGGTTAGACTGGAAGGCGACCTCAACATAGTTGGAAAAAAGCTTAGAGGCAGATGATGATGAGATGATGATGAACTGCAACTGAGTGACATTCCATGGCCACTAATTTAAAATCTACTTAAGCACATTGATGTTTTAGGTACAGTGAAGTATTGTCTAATATTCCTGCTTAATCTTACTACAAAAACACAGCAATTCGACGTAGTATTCTTTCTTATTTAAAGTTAATCACAACCGAAATAAATCATGTTGTTGAAATGTTAGAAAACTGCAAATCTTTTTTCTTCCTGTTTTAATGGAACGTTTACGCACGTGATACAAGACTTCATATGCACTGTGACCCTGATTTTATTTTTGTTTCTTTTCACATTAAAAAAAATAGCTGCGTCCCGCAGTTTCACCCGGATAAGTCTCAATCTCGTGGGAATATCGGGATAAACTTATTTTTATGTACTAATCCAGGGCATGGAAGGACGGAGTGGGGACACCATTTCAGTGCCCCAAGTCAACCTCACCTGCTTGTAGTGCACCCTGCGGAATAACAAACGAGGCTCTGACAACCGACAAATGGCGGGATAACCATTCTTAATACTTCGCTTAAATGGCGCAGACAAGCGACGGGCAGCAGTGTCACTAGTGCGAAAAGCTGGGATCTGCGATCACCAACCCGCATGCCCAGCGTGGCGATTATGGGCAAACCCTTCAATGGCAAGCCAAATCCAACCACAGCCCCCAGTTCCCGGCAACCTTGCTATTCCTGATTATGGTGGCGGTCACGGTTACGGCAAGGTGGAGGGTGCGAAGAATCCCCGGGTTACGAAAGGCCGCCAAATCCAACTGACCTTGGCGACGTATAACGCACGCACGTTACGGCTCAACGAACACCTAGTGCAGCTAGAAGAAGAGCTCGGAAAAATAAGCTGGCACATTCTTGGGTTGAGTGAAGTCCGAAGACAAGGGGAAGACACAATAACCTTTGAATCGGGCCGCTTTTATATTTTCGAGAGGGAGACCAGCTATCCCAAGGCGGAGTCGGGTTCCTGGTCCACAAATCCCTTTATGATAACGTTATAAAAGTCTCCAGTGTCTCGAACAGGGTAGTGTACCTCGTAATCAAACTAATCAAAAGGTGGTTCAGGTTTACGCACCGACCTCGGCACACTCAGATGACGAAGTGGAAAAATTGTTCGAGGACATTTCCAAAGCCTCGCATTCCACCACTAGGGCCCACTACAACGTTTTAATGGGGTATTTTGACGCTAATGTGGGAGTACAGAATTGCAACGAATCGGTAGTAGGGTCCGACTGATTTGGAAGTAGAAATCATAGGGGGCAAATGCTCATCAATTTCCTTGAGAAAGAGGGGCTTTTCTTGATGAATTCCTTCTTTAAGAAACAGCCCCAAAAGAAGTGGACGTTGCGAAGCCCCGACACTATGACGAAAAATGAGATAGACTTCATCATAACTGATAGAAAGCATATATTGAGAGTAGGGCATGCAAACCGGATACCCGGATAACCGTAAAAACCGGATAACCGACTGATTTGAAACCCGGGTTTTTTAGGATAACAAAACCGGATTTTTCGGTTTTGTTTAAAACCGAAAAATGTGAACAGGACGGCGAGGTGGCGTTAGTTTAGTTTCTATTTCGGCTACGTTAATTTAGTTCCTTGTCGCACTACTATGCCACGCTGCCGCCATTTTGGTTTTCGGTCAGTCTGTGTATAGTGATATGAGTAAGTGAGACGAGTGCACGTGTTGTGTTTGTCGTAGGTAAGTTTGATCACATTCTTTTATATCACTCGTATATTATGCATTGCTAATATTACATGAAGTGTATGACCAAATAATGAAATTTAATCACAGCAGAGATGTTATGCATATAAGTAATAGCTATAATTAATTAGGTTATGGCAGCCGGCACGTTCCCATTTTTGTAAATATGTAACGTACCTATAATTAATAAGAGCCTGTTTTTATTTGAAGTAGTTTGAGCTGATCACAGCACGTTGTTACATTTAAACTTTAATGTTCTGATTACGTATATTAACAACGAAGTAATTTTTAATGGTTTTTGGATAATATGAATGTAAAAAATATAAAATTAATACCTAGCAAAGTAGACTTACAAAGAGTGCGTTTTTAGTAAGTTTTTTACAGTAGGTAATATGGCACAAATGTGGCATATTGTTTGTATATTTGTCTTCAATGTAGAATCTTCAAAATCGAAGTCTTCTGTCGTTGAGTTTCTGCACCTAAAGTGCATTTAACTAGACTACGTGGCGTAAAACTTCCTTCCAGTTGTCCGTTATTATTTTAAGATTTATGATCATGAACTTTTGCTACAATGGCACTTAACATTTACAGAATGGGCACGCCACCATTGCGGCGGTAAGTCCCCTCTTTGAGGAGTGGCTTGAGAGGCGGCATGGCGTCCTCACCTTCCGCCTGACACAGGTCCTCACCGGACACGGCTGTTTCGGGAGGTTCCTGTTTCGAATAGGGCGAGAGGAAACGCCCGGGTGTTTCCATTGCGAAGATCGCCATGCGGCGCTCAAACAACATACCTCTGGTGCAAGCCCATCTACAGAACTTGATTTAGAAACTAAAATCAGGGTGGAAATGACACTTTACGACGGTGGAGGAAAAACGGGAGAATAGTATATAAAGTATATATAATGTATATCAAAAGTATATAAAGCTTTGAAATCTATACCTCCAACAAGTGTGGAATCAGAGAGCGCCTTTTCAATCTATATCTTTAAGCATGACTGATTTATTTTGTTTTGGTAAATTAGGAATAAGACTTCTATTTCTTGTGTTATTTAAATAATTGTTTTGATCGCATTTTACGTACTGTTGATTTTGCCTGTTTGTATTTTATGACAGTTAAATTGTTATTTAATATTCTGTGATTTTAGACAAATCAAATCAAATCGTTTATTGCAATCCATAATGTACACTTACAGGTGGTACAAAAAATAGAAACAATTATGGACCCTGTCGGGCACAGTAAATTTTTAAATAACTATAATAACTAGAGCGAGGAACAGCGTTTTATTAATTTTCGTTTGAATTATTTAATATCCTATTATTATTATTATTTTTGACCTTTGTGTACCTACCAAATGTTCCTAATTTTGTATGTTAGGTACCTTAAGTATTGAAGTATATGTTGTTTTCCTAAATAATAATCTTGATTCTATGTTATGTTTAGAGAAAATAAACTTTTTGTATTGTTACTTAGTAGTTGCAGCTTATTTCAGTGCAAACAAATGCTCATTAGTATTAAAATAAGTGAGATAAAGTAAAAAAAAAACGTATTTTGATTAGACTTCAGCATTTTTATTTCTTTACATACATATTTCTCATTTCTTTATTAAAATTGAAAAAAAAAACCGAAAAAGCCGATTTAACCGGTTTCAACGGTTTTGTAAACATTAAACCCGAAAAAATCGGCTTTTTAAAGCAACCCGGTTTTTGCATGCCCTAATTGAGAGATGTCTCGGTGATCAACAGGTTTAATACCGGCAGTGATTACAGAATATCAATTTCAAGCTCGAGCGAACTCATTTGATGAAGTCTAGGCTCCGTCCAAATATGCTCCAAACTATGCTAAGATCTGAAGCGTTCCAGTCAGACCTGGAGAGTGGCTTCTCAACATGAAGAAATCCTCGGAACAGTGAGGTCGCTCCGCGAAGCCTGTGATGCTCCCAGGAAGCTTCTGTGCTTTTGGGCGGAGCTAGGCTGGCTCTGTTAGCCAGAATCCCCACGCACATCGGATCGAATGGGAGTTCCATCATCATCTGATCGGTTCTCCAGGTCGGATGAAGATGATGATGATGATTCATTATCATCATCATCAGACCTGGAGAACCGATTCGCTGCCGTGGAAACCACAAATGACGTCGAGGAGGCACTCAACCAAATTTTTGGACAGGACATTGCTACGACGTGACCTCCGACGCTCCAATACACGCTTTATAGAGGAAGCGATTGAGCAAAATCGGGAGTCGAAAGTGTTCGACCAATCACTTGGGAGAAGCCACCTGACGAAGTTGACCAAATCTAATGAGAATATCGTCGTTTCGAAGCCGGAGATCCTTTCAGAAGTCCAAAACTTCTACAGCCAATTGTACGCATCGCATGCATCTTGATCTGATCCAGAAAATGTGGATTCCAGAGCCACCTTAACCCGCCACTTCACAGAAGACCTGCCAGAAGCCAACCAGGACGAAATCGAAGCGGCTCTTAAACAGCTTAAAAATGGAAAAGCCCCTGGTGAGGACGGAATTGCGTCCGACCTCCTGAAAGTGGGAGGAAGTCCTGTACTGAAAAAGCTTCAGGAGTTCTTCAACTCTGTCCTGTTCTCTGGGATAACTCCAAAAGCGTGGCAAAGGAGCGTGATCGTACTTTTCTTTAAAAAGGGGAATAAAAACCTTTTAAAGAACTACAGACCCCTTTCACTCCTGAGTCACGTATATAAGCTGGTTTCAAGAGTCGTCACGAATCGTCTAGCGCGGAGACTCGACGAGTTTCAGCCACCGGAGCAGGCCGGGTATCGAGGAGGATAAAGCACCATAGACCACAGCCACACAGTGCGGCAAATTATACAGAAGTCCAAAGAGTATAATCGGCCACTGTGTCTTGCATTTGTGGACTATAAGAAGGCTTTGACTTTATCGAGACCTGATCTGTTTTGGAGTCTCTGCAGCGATGCCAAGTTGACTGGCGATTCATCCAAGTGCTGGGATGTCTTTATGAAACGCGACAACGCGACGTCCAAACTCAGGACCAGCGAACTGAACATATCCCTTGCGTCGAGGAGTGAGACAACAGGACGTTATTTCCCTAAAATTGTTCTGCAACGCATTGGAGGATGTGATCAAAACGCTAAACTGGGAAGGACGCGGTATTAATATCAACGGCGAGTACATCTCACACTTGAGATTTGCAGATGACATCGTCATACTAGCTGAATATCTGCAGGACCTGCAGCAGATGCTGAACGACCTAGTTGATTCTTCTGTATGCATTAGTCTCCGGATGAACTTGGACAAAACTCAGCTATCAATGGCGGTTCTCTCAAGGTTGTTCGGGCATACGTTTACCTCGGGCAAACTCTGCAGTTTGGTAAGAACAACTTTGAAAAAGAGGTTAACAGAAGAATTCAGCTGGGTTGGGCAGCATTTGGGAAGCTTCATAGAGTCTTCTCGTCGCATATTCCGTTGAGCCTGAAGACTAAAGTCTTCAACCAGTGCGTCCTACCTGTTATGATCTACGGAGCCGAAACGTACGGCTACGTACGGTACGGCTGGTCCATCAATTCAAAGTCGCTCAGCGAGCTATCGAACGAGCTATGCTCGGAGTACCTCTGAAAGATAGAATCCGGAATGAGGTGATCCAGCCAAAGTTGTCCGAGAGGACCAAAGTTGTCGACATAGCTCACACAATTAGCAAGCTGAAGTGGCAATGGGCCGGCCACATTAGCCGTAGAACCGATGACCGTTGGAGTAGACGTGTTTTTGATTGGAGATCGCGAATCGGCAAACATAAGGTAGGACGCCCTCAGGCTAGGTGGAGTGACGATCTTCGCAAGGTTACTGGTAGCAACTGGATGAAAGTTGCCGAGAATCGAGCTGAATGGCGTGCAATTGGAGAGGCCTATCTCCACCAGTGGACTGCTGTAGGCTGATGATGATGATGAATCCAGGGCATGGTCTACCCATGTGCCAAATTAAATTCAAATCCGTTCTGCCGTTTTAGCGTTAAAATGTATCAAACAAACATACAGAAAATCAAATATTTTCTCTTTATATTATTACTGGCAGCCGGGTTGGCAATTACAGTATGGTGGTAAACTGCATAGAGAACGCTTGCTGCTCATTCTCTAGTAAGTCACTTAGTCGCCTCTTACGACACCCACGGGAGGAGATGGGATGGTGCTATTCTTTACGTCCAGCACCACACAGAACACGGAGCGTGGCGATTATGGCAAGCCCCCCTAAATTGAGGGAAGCCTCTGTCCAGCAGTGGACGACTTCCGGCTGAAATAATGATAATATTACTTAAGACATCGGGTTCATATACTTTTTTTCTAACCTAGGACAAAATTTGTAAAAGGTGGTTTTCATGTAACAATTTAATTGCCTAATGACTGCAATTACTTTCGTTGGAGAAAGTTGAGAAATGAATCGTCCAAACTATATATAAGGATATAACTTTTGACATAGTTCCAACTGAACTTATTTGCAGTTTTTTTAATAAACATAGTAATTGAATTAATTAAAATATTTAAAAAACGAACAGTCTACAAATAATTATATGTACAAGTATATACTTAACAAAAATCGTCCGCATCGTTGTCAACAGGAAAAGTGCCCAAAAGGCTGGCAGCATTGCCACGTTGCATGGCAATGCTGATTTGGCCGAAAAAAATAGACCAGCCCTGTGGTCACGTGAAGTGTCGACCAACCGTTTAACAATGTCTCGGAAAACTAACTCTGGTGGCACACGGACCCCATGGCCCTAAAGTTTCAACCCTAAACGGCTCGAACATATCATTCTTGATATTGACTTTTGACATTGATATTGACTTTCAATTATTGCACTCTACGAGCGTCTAAATTGCTCCATATAAATGAGCCTTTTGTCAGTCATGCACGAAGCACGGAACTGTGCTGAAATAACAACAAGCTGCAATTACCTACTATTACCTGGCAAATTAGGCGATTATGACTATGTTTGTATCGTAGAACTGTGGTCAGCAGAAACGTTTACGAGCAGTTAATGGAGATTAATTACACGTGAAATGAATACCACAAACAATTTTCATTTTATATTGCTTGCATAGCGGTTGCACTGGGGAAGTATTAGAAAAATATCTCTGAAACGGACGAAATCATTTATTACGACTACGTAGACTTTAATGTTTGTGAACATTAAAATTTATTGTGGCATTATAAAATCGCAGCGAGAGCAAACAGATTACACTGAGGCTCATGACTAACAAACTGAATTTATTGGTTGCATACACGTGGCTCAGTAATTATACGTAATGGAAATTAGCAATTTATTTTGTAGAAACACTCAGCCAGAAATAATTAAGGAAAATAATTAGCCAGCTAAAAAAAGACCTATTCGCAAAAGATAAAATTCAAAAGAGTAATAAAGATGCGAAATAAATCAAAATGTTAAATTAAGATTTACAGCTTAATGTTTTAGTAACTGATTTTAGTAAATTAACACAGAGACATGTGAAATAATCATTTATTACTTGAGTTTGACAAACATTCAGACACATCTCGTCGTTGCCGACGGCTACGCGGCTGCGCGAGCTCGAGCATGGTCCGGCGCGGAATTTTTCAATGGACAAGTGCCAGCACACTTCTTTTTAAATTAATTATTGTTTTACGCGTCTCTAAAGTATTCTATTATAACAACACTCATACGCGCTGCGAGTGGGTGTACTTCTCGGTCTCAAGCGAATTTACGATCGTTTCATTTGCCCTCTTAATCTTAACAAGACGAAACAATATTTTGTGTCACTTTCATTTATGGTTTCTTAAATGCCTAATATTAACTGCTTCTGCGCATTGAAACGCGCAAAAGCATTCATGTTGGGCGTATATGCAGCTGTTGTAGCCGAAGTCTGCTTGTGTTCTCTCTATGAGCTAAATCAGGAAGGTCATAGGAAAAAAAACGAGCGGCAATCGTCATCGAAAAACAAATCATCAACTGATTCTAAAATCAAACCAAACCGCTATGACCGTGCGGTATCCCGAGGTTCCGAAGTCATTAATCAAACAGAACTACATAAACAAACATCTGACGGATATATTTTAGATTGATTCACAATTAGCCAAACTGCAAGACGCGAAAGTCATAACATGGTCCAATCACGTCACTATTTCAGTCGTCATTGCTGTTTTTTTCACTATCGCTCGTCACGTAACAGGTCTACTATTTATAGTTCTTCCAGTGACAGCTCAACTGCTATTTCAAGCTACCTAAAAAATCGGGACTAATGTAGCGTTTCTGTTACATCCCGCCCCGGGTGTACAGTGTATGTGTCAGAGGATAATTTTAAATCGGTGATATCTCCTAAGATACCAAATACGATATCATATACTGTACAGTGCAATTTTATCTACATTAAAAGCACAACGTACGTAACGTATTTTATTAGATAAGGATTAAAACTGAAATGTTTAAAAGTCCATATTTGTGCTTCGTAAATAAGCCATTATTTTTTAGTATTGTGTAAAAGAATGGGTCCTCCCTAGGAGAAAGACAGATACCATCTACTTTTCTGTAGAGTTTAAGATTTACAATTCCGTAGTACATTATTTGGATCTATCTCGTAAGGTTTAGCCAGCGCAGCGTTAGTAATGTGAGCGCCCAAAAATATGTTGTTTACAACATCATTACAAAACTTTCAAATTCTTAGCTTTTCTCTACTATAATATGCATATATTATACATTTATAAACTTTCCGGAAGAAATTCTCTAAATGATAGTAAAAACTGTTTCAAAATCCGATATGTGGTTTAGAAGAAGTATAAGCGGAGAAATAGACCGACGACAACGGACATTTATATGTCCACTCCCACAGACAAACCGTGAAAAATGTTTGACCTTTAGTTTTAAGGAAAAAAATACTGCATACTCTTTATAAATAATAATCTTAATAATATTTATTCTATAGTGATACAAACGCAGACCCAAAGACTTTGAAACAGAACAGTAATTTTCATTAAAATGTTCTACTTGTCCTTTACATTGTTCATTTTCCACAGCTGTCAATGCCTATCTAAAACAACGAATAAATGACAAAGTATTCGAAATAAAATACATTTTGCAGGGTTTGATCTTATAATCCCCGTCTTGAAACATTTATACGTGACTGAGCGTTTGTTTGCACTTTGCAATAGTAAATCCAAGATTTATCTACAGCCACAGTCGAAATAGTTCAGGGGATTGCCCAGATTTGATGTCTAAAAACATCCTTTGGTATCCATTCCCTCACTACTCGTGTACACATAAACTAGATCACACAAACAAAGATAGTCCAATGCTAAATGCTCAGGCATTTTCACAATTAATAATAAAGAGTTCAGTGATCTAATTTAAAGAACAATGACCGGTTGATTATCGTCACATATTTAAATTCGTTACATTTTAATTTCCAATAACACCAAAATAAACGAATCGTTAAAAAAAATCCACCAAACGTAGCTAGACTTTTTTTGTTATAAAACTGAGTTACCTACCAAAGACTTGTAACTATTCATCGTCTTTCGAGTTTCACCGAAAAGTCATGAAAAGTTCGCAAATGACGCTATAGTCTAAAGTTAACGCCGTATTTAATTGCCGACTTCCGGCGACTTCAATTATAGATCAATGACTAAACTTAAGTGTTATCTTCAAGCTTTAAAATAAACCGATTTGTTTCTTTTCTTCTTTTACGCTTTGTCGGACTGAAACCAGATGAAATCGGATTGAAAAACCAATATACAGAATGTTGATCAAAAAAGACACTAAACGATTATGATTGAATATCGAGCAAGCTGATATTTGAGGCCATAAAAGTAATGCCTAAATTTTTGCGGAAAACTATGCACTAAGCTTTGAACTTTGTTCTTTTACAGATAACATAAGTACAACACTATGGACTCCTTTAGAGAATTTAGGGCAAAACATCGTCAGAAAACAAACTCAAACTCAAACTCAAACTCAAAGCATTTATTTCAATTAAACCATTTACAGGCACTTTTGAATTGTCAAAAAGTCGATCAGTTGGAAAGTTGAAGCTAGTTGCCTATTCCAAAACGTAGATCTCTATGGAGAAGAACGGGAAAGAAACTCCACGGACACTCTTTTAAAATCAAGTTGAAATATTACAAAATCTTGGGAACTTTATTCTTGTTGCTTCTGTATGTGAGAACAATGTAAAAAAATGTAATTATAAACAATTCTAAATACAAGATAAAAATAAGCCCTGGAAGTTAGGAGATAACCAGTCTCAACCGACAGCGCCCGTTCACGAACTTGACGCGTGGATCAGCACCATCCAGCTCAACCATTTTGTAGGGAACCGAATGATCCAACACACGCGCCACCATCAGTGAGACATTTATGTGAGCATGACATACTCTCAACTGCCATGCTTTTTCAAGTCAACGTACATCATAACAACACAATAAACGGATGCATGGTACTCACATTTACAAAATTCAAACAAAATGCTTCTAAATTATACAAAACTATAGTTTGCAATCTATTTGAAATATTAATAAAATTTGATTTCCTAAAAGAAAGAAAAAACATTTAATATATATTGACGTATATAAAGTAACTAACACTTGGTTCAGCAAAAATAAAACATTCGTAATGTCACAAAAATTATAATATTATGAACAAAAATGTTCGTAATGTCAGAAAAAATAAAAAAGGGAAGCTTCTCTTTCAAATATTAAAATTTTAACTAGTATGCCCAGGTGGCTGTGGAGCAGGACCAGCATTAAGCCAAGCATTTTTATCGACGTTATAATCATCTAACTTATAATATGCTAGTCTACATAGTGTGCGTTTAATGCATGATTTAAATTTCTTTTCATTTAGTTCAAGAATATCGACTGGTATTTTATTATAACATTTTACACAGTACCCCATAAAAGAAGTGTGTACTTTAGACAATCTGAAACGTGGTTGATCTGAAAACAAGCTGGCATGTCCTAGAACACATTGTTACATCCACTAACCCGAATTGCCCCGCGTGTTGAATTATCTATGGACCACTCCCTCTCACAAAGAAGAGGCCTGTGTAGGAAGGTCTTAGGCTTATTGTGATTTACATCACAATACGAGACCTTCCTACACAGGCCCAGAAAATTTATCATAGGGTTATCACTATGATAACTTTTCTGGGACTGGGGCATACTGCATGCGGAATACGAAGAACTGGCTGTTGTGGCGCAACTTGAGAGACGCGCATGTCCAACAGGACGGTGACAGGTTGATTGTGAAATAAATGGTAAAATCTCTATAGCAGCCACGGCTAATTCAAATTTCTGAATTGTATTTTTTTTTTTTGTTTTTATTACGGACTCTTTCAATATGCACGTCTTTTTACTTCATTCTCACACGTATAATCTCAACATTCGAATGATGTTACCATTCATCCGTTTGTTTTTTGGAACAATATATTGATTTCAAAAACTGTCCGTGGAGTTTCTTGCCCGTTCTTCTCCATAGATACCTACTACGCTTTGGAATGGGCAGCTACCTTCATCTTTCTTACTGACCAACCCCTTGATAGTTCAAAAATGCCTGTAATTGGTTTATTTGAAATAAATGCGTTGAGTTTGAATTTGAATGTTAACAAAAACTCAATGTTTATGAAATTAGGATAAACACCTATTCTATTTCTACAACTTTATTGTTAAGTTCGTAGCCAGAGCCTCTACATCAACACAGCTTCCCAATATACTCCCAATGGATGTTAGTACGTCATAAACTTGCACTTAAATAAAAAATACACAAGAAATGATAAATCTGATGTATCGGTAGCTCCATCATAAATTCTGACGTGTGTTTGCATCTTACTTATTCGCTTCTAGTTAATGTTTGGCATTCAAAACACCTACGATCACTGCTTAAGAGTTTTGCAGTATTGGGATTTAGGAACGTGAAAAATTTAATCGATGAAGTTTTTGTGGTATGTGTGTTTTGTGAATAAATAAATAATAGTTTTAAAAAAACACGCTATAAAAACAAAACTAAAAAAGCAGAAAATAATTTTAATAAAAAAGCGTGGCGTGTTTTTTGAGGTATTTTTATAATCATTTAATATCAAGCACTCCACGCTTTTTTGAAATTATTTTCTGCTTTTTTAGTTTGGTTTTTAAAGAGTGTTTTTTAGTTTTTTAAACTATTATTTATTTTCTATTTTTTGGTTCTGATAACTACAAAAGCGTGATTTTTTTTTTATTGTCATCGGTGCTCGAAAGTCTACAATGTTTAAATGAAATCTGACCGTCTGAAGTGGGTCAAAATCAATTCCAAAGGAGTCGGTTACAAACAAATATTCTTACAAACATACAGGTGAAGCTAATAAAAGCGTGTTAATAAAAAATAAAGTGTTTTAAAGATGTAGTTCGGTACTTAAGAACACAGTTTGTAATAGTTACGACAGTCGCTTTTTATATAAGACCATTAGGTTACCTGATTATACATCAGCTACAAAAGAAGCATGTGCATGATAACATTACACGGCACGTGCACGGTTGGCGCAGTGGTTAAGCGATTGACTGCTGTGCTGCGTGTAGCGTGTTCGATTCCCGCACGAAACAAATATTTGTATGACCTACAAGTAATTGTTCCGAGTCTGGCTGTTCTTGTATGTGAATTTAAATGTTTGTAAACGCACCCACAATACAGGAGTAATTCCTAGTGTGTGGCAACGTTTTCCACAAAAAAAAAAAAATCGCAGAACTATACGGGTCATATCCCCGGCCACATACGCTGTAACCCCAGTTAGAAAGCGCCGAGAATAACCGAAAACACAGCGGCAACAATTAGCGTCACATAACTCATCAAAATTAATCTACAGCTAAATTAAAATTGTGTTTCAGAGTCGTACCGAACCATTTATTTATATTAATGGGGCATTCGCTATTAAGGATTGTTGTTTACAATTTAATCGTTAACTAAATAATGTGTTGTTTAAATCAAGTATTTGAAAGTAGAATAAATGCTGTGGATAAGCGTTCCGTGCAAAGCATATGTAGTGTGACTGTGAATGAGGCATGATGCAGTTTGAAATAAGATGTAGTGACAAAAATTTAAAAGAGTAGGTACCTATGCTTAGATGGTTTGGTAATGTTGAGAGGGTAAATGAAAAGTAGCTAACAAAAGGTATTTACAAGGCAGATATGAGTGGATACGCCGGAAGGGGACGCCCTAAAGGTTCCTGCACTCTATGCCGGCAGCACAGCCGGCGAGTTTTAACCTTGCGGGTATGCTGCAGGTGTTGTTAGGCCGCAGGCAATTGCCGCAGAAACCGAGTATGCCGCCGGCCTTGTTGGCAGCATACCCGCCGGCATAGTGTGTGCCTTTAGAGAACATTTAGTGAGCTTATTGGTGAACTTCTTCACCAATAGAGGGGCTTGTGGCTAAGTAACAATAGCTGCACGGGTCGATCGATCACGTTAAGTTACGCTTGCCGCGGTTGGCCCGTGGATGGGTGATCTTTATATACCAAGACCACTCCGTGCCTCGGAAAGCACGTTAAACCGTTGGTCCCGGCTGTCATATGTGGATCTATGACAGTCGTTACGGGTCGTCAGAAGCCCGAAAGTCTGACAACCAGTCTTACTAAGGGGTATCGAATTACCCAGTAACTGGGTTTTGGAGGCCAGATAGGCAGTCGCTCTATGTAAAATACTGGTATTCAGCTGCATCCGGTTAGACTGGAAGCCGACCCAAACATAGTTGGGAAGAGGCTAGGCAGATGATGATTGGTGAAGTTCTTCAGAAAGGTCGGGTGCGTATAGCGTTGCCAGGCGTCCGCATACAGCCGGACATAGTCAGGTGTTTTGGTTGCGTGTGTGCGGCTTTTGTAAGGCTTTTTTTTTATTTGACAATTTTTTTTTTCATTTGCCATGTGTTGATTTCCGCTCCGCCTAACCTTGTATCACTAGCGCAAACAAGCGGAGGTCCATAATAAATAAGACTGATTCATAAAATTTTGTTGTTGTTTCATGAGAATTTAAGGTTTTATGGTTAATGATAAAAAATCCTTGTTTTACTTTTTTTTTAACTGTAGTGTTATACTAAGACAAATAAATAAAAGCTTGTAAAAATAATGAAGTGTTTCCGGTCTTTTTACCCAAATGTCTGGCTAAACAGACTGGTCTGACCGGCTTTTCGGCTTTAAGACCTGGCATCCCTAGATCCGTAGTACCCGCAACCGGCGTGCTTGTATAACCAGATGTATGAACTTAAACAAGGCAAAGAAGTATGTAAGGATCGTAGCAGTGGCGTTCTGTTGTTTGCGCCAACCACCATGGAAAAAAGGCGAAAGAAAAAGGTTTAGGTAATTATGTCTGTATGTTAAATCAGTATAAAATACCTAACCACTGTCTGTTTTAAGTAGGTGCAATAATAATAATAAAAAAATATTTAATCAAATAATAATATTAACATTAAATGAATAGTAACATATGCCTCGACTAATTAACAGACAGGTACCTAGGTGTTGCAACCAACACCCTTACTAAGTTATATAATAACTTGTATTAACGGCAGTGGTCTATACAGCCCATATATATCTCGCAGCCATCTGGTTAAATTAGCCAGCTAGCTGGGTGCCTAGGCCGTTCATTAAACGCCGGCATCCAATTGGATGCCTAGGCCGATAGTTAACTGAACTAGATCCATACAACGTTTAACAACTTGGCGTATTGAAAGTCAGCCTTTGAAGATGACTGACCAAGACTCAGTCAACTCATTTAAATTTAGCTCAATTTTTTTTCCACTGCGGCGCTAGTAGTCACCAAAACAAATATGGCGTCAAAAGCGCAAACCATGAATGTAATTTTTCGTGCTTGTGTGCAATTTTAATTGAAATTAAAGTGTGATATTGTCGAAATAGTATGAAAACATGGAGGTGCCAAATAATACTGCGTTTTCTGCAAGTTTTCGCGAAATATTTTAGTCTAAACTGACTGACTTAATTATTATTGAGTAATATTCGTCTTATGGACTTTATTGTGAACAAACATTTCACTATTACTAGTTACTTAGTGGTAGGTTTTAGTAAAAAGTAGTCGTACATAATTTGTGAACTCATAGTCACTCGAACCAAACATCACGAATTCATCAATATCCAATTTAACTGCACAACATTCAGCCATCTGATTAAACGTTGCGCTCAATTACTTGGCTAGTTGTCTTTCAGCTATTTGATCGGATGCCAGCGTTTAATGAACCGCCTAGGCGTCCAATTAGCTGGCTAATTTAACCAGATGGCTGCGACATATATTTTAGCTACACAAAATAATTGCAGGCAGAACAAGTGTTTTTTTTTAACTGAAGTTAACATACAACCATAATTGCAGAATTCGAAATTACAAATGGTTTTTTTTTTTTATTTGACATTTGGGTAATTCGTTTGCATGTGTGTGTGTGCGTATGTGTGTGAGGGTGTGTTTGTGAGTGTGTGTAATGGTGAAGTCTTTAGGGTGGGTTATAATCAGAGAAAAGCAGGCGTTCTGTATCCAGGTAGTTTATTTATAAGTAGAAAGTTTGTCACAGATTTCTTGAGGGACGAGGTAGAAAGAGAATAAAGTCTCAATTTCCTATTGGGTTTATTACATAATTGTGGCTCAATTATTTATGCAAAAGGTTAATGGTGACAAAACTGGCAAAATGTCGGTGTACCTACTATATAGGTAGGGCAACTGATAACCCTCCGGGGATTACAGGCGTGATGTAATGTTGCTATATTAGGTAATGGTAGAAATACAGAAGTATGATGAGTATTATTAGTAGGCGTCATCTGCCTAGCCTTTTCCCCAACTACTATCTGACCAAGATTATGTCTGGACTTTAAAAGAGACTGTTACCTCTGAGTTTGTTTTGGCCTTTCTTCTCAGAGTAGTCAGATAGGGAACGCCGACCTCACCTAGTCTGTACAAAAAGTTTGTACAAAACTACTTCCAGAAATAAAATAATTTATCAATTATCATTATCATTTATGTTGGAGTCGGCTTCCAGTCTAACCGGATGCAGCTGAATACCAGTATTTCCCATGGAGCTACTGCCTATCTGACCTTCTCAACGCAGTTGCTGGTTAATAGGATACCCCTTCGTTTAGACAGGTTGTCAGACTTTCGGGCTTATGACGGCTTATGACGGTCCAAGATCTACGACTGACAGTCGGGACCAACGGCTTAACGTGCTTTTTGAGCTACGGAGGGAGGGTTCACCTATCGACGGACCAACTGCGGCAACCGGAGCTTAACCTGATTGATCGACCCGTGCAGCGGCTACTACTTAGCCACAAGCCCCTCGTATTATAATCGTTATGGTTTAATCGATTGATATAAAAGAGTAAATTGCCAAAAACTCAAGCCTTCTATGATTTATGGCACTCAACACAACACGTGTTTTCCAATTAGTCGTGTAATTAGTGTTCACTTTGTGTTTAATAGCTTTGGGAAGCTCAATGTCGCTTCTGTTCCGCAATAAAGCTTTAATGGTGCCTGCATCATATTATTATATGTTTATCCTCATCATTTATAGATGGTCAGTATTTGCGATAACCTGAAGTAGTATTTAATTATATAAGGATTACATATATTTCTCATTGTATGTATGTTTGTGTTGGATACCTGCATTGCTACACACGATGCGTGTACGCATCCGACCTACTTCCGTCGTGCGATCGTTGACTTGCAATGTGAAATGAAGAAGTAGGTTTTGTTGATGTTGGCACCCGATATAAATAGTATGCAGTTTTCTGCATCCGAGTCATTCGTTAGCTTCGAATGTTTCATTCACCTGAATCTATAGCTAAGGAATGGTTTACCAAGCTTGATTCGCTCGAATTTCGTACTGAATTCTGACTTCCGATTGTTACTGAGTAATACGATGCCCCTTGGTAGGACTGGTTGTTAGGCTTTCGGACTTCTGACGGTGACGACCCGTAACGACTGTCAAAGATCTACGAATGACAGCCGGGACCAACAGCTTAACGCGCTTTTCACGGCGCGAACGGGTCTTGGTATGTAAAGATGGTCACCCACCCACGGACTGACCGCGGCAACGATCAGGTGGCTATCATTACTAGCACAAGCCCCTAAACTAAAAGAACTGCAAAAAGACAACCTTTTAAGGACCCTCTTACTAATGAACACGGAATAAAGTTATAGCAGGTATAACAAAAAAACGTTTTTCAAAAAAAAAACAACCGACTTCCAAAAAACACTACAAAGTGAAAAATAACTTTAATTTCGGAAGTCGGTGACTTTGAATATGTATTTTAATAAATTTTTTGTCACCGCCTTCCGAAATTAAAGTTATTTTTCACTTTGTAGTGTTTTTTGGAAGTCAATTGTTTTTTTTCTTTTGAAAAAAGTTTTAATTTTTCGCTTTTGAGTTACAGTACCTACCCCACACAATTCGAAATTTCATCATCCTTGGGGTCAAAACAATGCATATTTATGCGATAGCAGCAATCGCGTTTTGTTTGCTGTCATTTTTTGAGGAGCTCCGTTGTCTGTCTCCGAAACGCATCATCAGAACTATATGAAATTTTTATGGGAATATTTGCAAATCCGTTTAAATATAACGGAGTTATTCCCGAACATATAATTATAAAAAATATATATATATATAATCATTCGAATTTATAACCTCCTTCTTTTTGAAGTCGGATAAAAAGCATAACCATGCATTTTCATAGGTTTAAACTTGGAATAACTTTACCCTGTGTTCATTAGCAAGAGAGTACGGCAATAGTTAGTAACTTACATCCAAATCATTTGGCAATCTTTTATTCAGGATGTACTAACGAAGCCGCTACGGCACGGACTATACACCCATAAGAGCTACGGTGTAGCCCATAATTACCACGTTGATGATCGTAGGACGCGGTAGCTGTGAGCCTTAAATAGACTCACTTTAATTATATCACTTGTTAATTAATAAAAGATGTACTTAACATCAATTAGATGATAAAAGTAACCCAATATGTCCCATTACCAGGGACCTACAGTACTAATAATAAATACAGCATTAATTATCCCCAAATATAACTGCTACGTTACGATCCGTCGATCGCTATTTCTGATTAGCTCATCTTATTGTGTGGCACAAAGAAACGTGTCAAGTTGAAACCGTGTGTCGTACGCTTGCCGGAGCGTGGCCGAGCCGGTAACGTGACGCTGGGCTTACGTACACTTTCCTTTGAAAATGTCGTAACGAAATGTAGGCCCCAATTGAACGAATTACTTTTTATGTTCTTGGGTATTGGCATGATTATTACGTATCGACTTTCAGTACAATTGACGGTCCCGACTTATAAATGGTAGGAAGAATGTACCAACTTGCGCAAGGCCTTTGTCGTAAATACGGACCTCTCATTTTCACAAAGGGCACATTATATTTGCAGAGGAAACATAATACACGTTTTATTGAAACTCACTTTAAAAAATGAATACCTCGTCGTATTTTCGTGAGCAAATACAAAACATAGAACCTGAAATAATAGTTTTAGTCAAAGGAATGTCAATACGTACAAGAGAGCTCAATACACGTCACAGGGCTGATTCCACTTCGCTACGGATAGAATTCTAATTTAGATTCGAAAACATGTACCGAACGCGACGTACCTAGAGCGGAGTGGTGCCGACACTGTGTCATTTAGATTTGAACTTTAGGGACATTAACTCATTTAAAAAGTCTAATAGCCTGTTTAACCATCTCCGGAATAGTTAACACGGGGATCTTGCTTTCTTCCACAATTATTTACAGAATTTTGATTAACCTCCAACATTTGGACAATATTTTATCATAATATAGTGGAAAAAATCACCTATCAGTAGGAATGGCTTTCATTTTGACAGTTCCACTATATTCAAGGCATTGCTTACGTTGCTAAGCAGACAATTTTTTCGATTATTAGAAAAAATGGATTAGCAATAACCTTAAAAATTCAGATTCTTACGCTATTAGGGTACTGTACTAGTTAAAAAAACTATCTCACAGGAGATAGGGCTTTCTGTTTGAAAAGAGGCAAACAATCCAGACTACAAATAAAGACGTTGTAACAGAGTAGATATATTAGCTATTTGTACTAAGTTCTTCCAACATAACAGACAGCTGTGCTGCTGGGGAGTTTGTTGCGCCACTTCTTCCCAGCTAAAGCACTAGGAAGTGGTGAAGGGCGGGCTTTTTGGGGGACTGTCTTATGTAATTTTGACGTTCAAAAAGTGCTGACTCTCAGCCTAGTTTGAATAAATGACTTTTGATTTTGATTTTGATTAGCTATATGATCTATTTGGTCTCCCTAATACCTACTCAAGTTATACTAATAATGTTGAATCAGTTCATGCACGTTTTGATAGGTATCTTTGTATGAAGAATGGGATCCGAAAAGCACACTATAAGTTGATTAGCTTAAAAGAAAGTCGGTTCACTTCTGACTTACTGATTCTTCACAAAATGATTAATGGTTCCATAGCCAACGTATCAAACGACATCATCGCATTTTTCAATTGCCTACATCTACCTAAAATACCATCTTTAATAGCCCCCTAACACGTATGGCAAGGTTATATAATGAAAGGTCCAACTTGACGGTTTACCATAACGAAGTTTTCTCTGAGTTTCGTTTCCTACAGACGCTCCCTATATAAATAGTGCGAACAATATACGCCGAATTAGCTCAAAGTGTTTAGTTTTTTGTAGTGTTCTAGATTTATGTCTACTGGACACACTTTTTATTTTGTCTTATTGTCTCTAATTTTCATTATGTCAATGTCATGCATACCTGTTATTTGCACGGTTACTGAAATGCCGATCTTAGATGTAAGTTTATTTGAAATGTAAGTGACAGTGCTGTTGGTGTGCTTATTATAAATAAATACCGTGCTTGATGCAATTCTACTATAATCAGCATGAAGAACAGAGGCCTTTTATCAAACCAGGAAATCGCAAAGAAAAATAACGTTGAGCTACACAACATGCAAAGCTCATTGTGACCTTTTTAGTGTGTAGGAACACTATCTTACCGAGACGCACTTTATATCTGTATATTAAATGATAACTATCATATTCACTACGTACATATTTATTTCATAGCCAAGAAATAAATTGAAGCAATTTATCTACGTAATAAATTAGGAACATATCCATAATCAATGCAATGTAATATACAATTCCTTTGTATATGTAAAAGATTAAACGATCTCAATCATCAGTTCAAATGGATTACGCTAAACGCTACTTTACTTTTCATGTTCAGATGATGGATTACCATTTCGTCTTAATTCATCACTCGTCTTCGTTCTGTTGAACATGTTAAGGTATTAATACCGATCTTTCATAACATTCCCTGCACATAACATCAACACTTCAGCGACTCGTGATTTATTGACGAACACAATTCACGATGGCCCAGCGATAAACGCGATAAAATAAAAATACATGGCTCAAGGCAGATGGCAGCAGAGATTTGGACATCAATTTCAAGATTTGCTAGACAATCATTAGAAATATTACTTAAAATTTGGAACGTTAAGGTTCAGTTTAGATTATTGTGAGTAGTTCAGTAGGCGAGCGAGTGCGTGGGCTAGGTTGGCGCGCCGCCAGGAATTACCTGCCGACCCTTGTATACCGATAAAAGCCAAACATTATTTACAGCTGTATCTAACGCACTTATTGTCGTTTGTAGATGCCATTATCATGGAACCATTAAATCCAAATCTAGAGCCGCCAGTGCGCAAATAAACACGTGTGGGTGTTTAACTATAAACATATTACCCAAATGAGCGAATGTTTCACCCAAACCCTACAGAAAAGTTCTCACCAGATATTCGTTAAACATTTTTAGTTTATGATACGAGTATCATAAATCGATTTTATACAAAAACAGTCTAAAATAGCAGAATATATTGCAATTTAGATAACAGATCATAATCGTAATCCGTCGTAACGAGTTAGTGTTCTAAACAAACATAAATTATGAAAAGTGAATGGGTTCTTGTTATTATTATGGGATATATTTCCAGACTACCTCACATCCGGCAACGGATGATTTACAGTACCTAGAAAAGGTGCGACTGACTAAACAGCACACCCTGGGTTTCCGTAATAGGAGCAAATAGGAAGCCACATTTGAAAATAAATTTTCCGCATAACTGCAGAAATATGTAGCCGAAAATAGCCAAAACTTTTCCGTCCGTTCGTATGCCAAAGCGGTGTAAAACATAGAAATACCGGGAGACCTCGCTCTGGAACTTTGCCCCGAAGTGTGTCCCAACTATAATCCAGAAAAGCGTCTGTCTAGAAAAACTTCACAGTCTTTCAGAAGATTAATAGTGATCTTGACAGACGTGTGCGCAATACACGTTAGTGTCTGGTGGGAACAATGTTGCTGGCAATGGTGCAGACCCAGCCGCCGCAGCCGCCGTGCCAAGCTCAGATGTATGGTCTGATAGCACTGCCAAATATATACGAATAGAAAAATTGGCGAGAGCACGACACGGAAACTGAACAAAAGTGCATGCACGCGGCAAATGACAATCATTGCCTATAACTTAGGTAGCAAGGTAAGACTCATAGCTATATCTGGATAATAAAATGTCATATTAAACTATTTAGTACAACAGACATTAGGAACGTCTTTTATCAGATATGTTATGTGTTTATCGTGCTAGTAAATCGCTGTCTCCGTTGATGTTGTTCGAGGCAACTAGAGGGCCATTAAATGGCGGCAGCCATTAGACCATGTATTGCAACTTAAGCCAAGTGGAATTATTATTAGAGGCAGATGGAAATTCTATAATTAAAAAAAAATATTGTTCAGACAGAGACCCATTCCCATGTTCCCATTTCTTCCCATGGGTGTCGTAGAAGGCGACTAAGGGACTTACTAGAGAATGGGCAGCAGCGTTCTCTATGCATTTGACCTGGTGGTCAAACTGCGATCGCCAACCCGCCTGCCAAGCGTGGCGATTATGGGAAATCCCCCCTTTTTGGGGGAGGATTATTTCCAGCAGAGGATTTCTTTCGGCTGATATGATGTTCAGACAAAGTGAACTACAACGTCCAGGCTCAGTCTGAACAAGTAACTTAACAGAAAAGTAAGTTCGAAAACTACCGACATTGTCCCACTTTGAATTGTATTGTTTGGGTAGGTACGTGGCATAGGATCGCAATTTCCAGATGAGAACATTTTCTTGATTCAAGCTTTTTAGAGCATGATTTTTAGTACTCGGGTTTTAGTCCTTTAACTTACTTTTATTTAATTTATTTTAGGATTAGGTAACTAACAGTAAAAATATATTTGAAATGTCCTAATTAAGCCCTTTCGTTTTAGTTTATGACTTAATGTACTCTAGAGAACGCCAGATTCAATTTAATGTGACGGCGCATAGCCTAAACTATCAGACAATCAAGACAATAACAACGATACCTCATTTGTCAAATTATGATAAGTAGTTTAGAAATTATGACGGAATAGACGAACATACATACCCAGTATCCAGATACATACAAACATACCGGTCAAAATCATAACCCTCCTTATTACTTCGCCGTAGTCGGCTAAAAAGCTAGGTAACTTTTATCAATTCAACACGCTTGACAAACAAATTTAAATCCTAATAATATAAATATGAATACATTATTAATGTGAAAGTTTATGTTTAGTTGTTTGGATGTTTGTTACTCACTCGCTCAAAAATAGCTGAACGGATTTCTATGAAATTTGGAACACAGATAGATTAAAACCTGGATGATTACATAGGATACTTTTATTCTGGTAGTACGTTCCCTTGGGAATATTTTAACCCCCACGCGGACGAAGCCGCAGGCAAAAGTTAATTTTCCATAAAAGTGCAAGAAAATGCACCAAACTTAGCTTTAATCACGTATAGACAGTGGAATAATACCCCTAAATCAACAGTTCTTGAAGTGCAGGTACTTGGCATTGAAACCATAGTAACGGGCGCTAAAGGCGCTTACGTCGTATTCCCGCATTAGAGTGCACGTGCAGCATCCCTCACGTTTCTTCGAGATAACTATTGGAAGAGGTCGCATATATGTATGCACTGGCCTGTTACACATGCCTGTCACCGATTCAAATTAATATTGTTACGGCATATGTTTTTTATGAGCCTTGTCACTTGTGTAAAAATATTGACCACGAAATATATGAATTATATTATCAGACCACTGCTCGTTGTTGGATTATGTTATCCATTAGGTTATGGGCCCAGGAGCCCAGAAGTGTGCTGGAGTTTTTTCTGATAGTGCGTATAATTTATATGAGTGGTTTGCTGTAAAACTTACGAAATTTTAATTATGTCAGCTGAAGTTGGTATAAGTGGTATCAAGAAGCTGAAAGGATCGTCCGACTACCCAAATTGGAAGTTCTTGGTGCGAAATTACTTGGAGAATAAAAACTGGTGGGGAGTAATTTCTACAGATGTAGCAAACGCTGACGTAGACCGGCAGGCACGAACGACAATATGTTTGTTGTTAGAACCAGAGTGCTTTACCCACGTCTACAATGCGAAGACTGCGAAAGAAGCCTGGAACAGCTTACAAAAAGCATATGAAGACAAAGGTTGGGGAAGACGTATACATATTCAGCGAGAGCTTTTCAGCTGTAAGTTAGAGAATTTCGATTCTATGGAAAGCTACATAAGCAAAACTACATTCCTGACACAACAATTGTCCGATATTGATGATGATATTCCTGATGATTGGATCATATCGATTTTGCTGGGTGGACTAACCGCTGAGTACAGCCCTCTCATCATGGCTGTAGATAATAGTGGACAACAGATCACGTTGGAGCAAATCAAAACGAAATTGTTACAAGAAGGAAGTAGACAGAGTAAGTTAAATACAGAGTACGAACAAGCCTTAGTTACACGTAAAGTACAGAACGATGCAAGATCTAACACAAAAACTAACGATCGCAAGCAGAAATTCGTCTACAAGTGTTTTAAGTGCCACAAGCAAGGACACAAGGCGTCCGAATGCAAGGAGCGGATCAAAACCGCGAATATCTGCCTGAATACGAAGAAGGTGATACACAAAGATAAGTGGTATTTGGACAGTGGGTGCTCAAATCATATGACCCACGATAAAAACAAATTGTTGTCTTATAAACCTGAAAAGGGCAACATGAAGATCGCAGTAGCAAACGGCGAGAAATTGTTGGTGAAAGGACGAGGAAATGCTGAGCCACGAGTCAGCGAAAACGAAAAATTAATTTTAGAAAACGTTTTACATGTTCCTGATTTATCCATGAACCTTATTTCGGTGAGCGATTTGACCAAGAAGAATTATTGCATGAATTTTGACAATGGAGGTTGCATAATTCAAAATAAGAATCGAATTATTGCAAGATGTCAAGAGGTTGACGGAATTTATGAGTTGACAGAAAATAAAAATAACGTCGTGAATGTGACACTGTCAAAACAAAATGAAAATATTTCGAACATTTGGCATAAAAGATTAGCTCATTTATCGCGTAATTATATGAATAAAATGAAAGTTTTAGTAACCGGTATGGAATTTAAGAGTACCGATTTATGCGAGCCGTGTATTCCATGTATCGAAGGAAAGACCTGCAAAAGTCCCTTTAAACACCAAGGTACGAGAGCGAACGAGGTCTTACAGCTGGTTTTTAGCGACGTTTGCGGACCAATCGAGGAGCCGTCGTTCGGAGGTTCGAGGTATATTCTTCTATTTATCGACGATTTTACTCGGAAGACTCATGTTTACTTTTTGAAGAACAAAAGTGAAACTTTCGATAAGTTCCGTGAATACAAGGCGGAAGTTGAGAATGAGACCAGTAAATTCATTAAATGTCTGAGAACTGACAACGGCGCAGAGTACTGTAATAGTAAATTTAAATCATTTTTGAAGTCTGCAGGTATAAAACACCAGACGACTGTACCGTACACGCCGGAACAAAATTCTGTCGCAGAGAGAGCGAATCGGACTATAATAGAAAAGGCAAGAACATTACTCTCAGAATCGAACTTAAGCAAGAAGTATTGGGCCGAGGCTGTTAATACTGTTGTTTACCTAAAGAACAGAAGCCCCACGAAAGCATTGAATAATGCGGTACCAGAGAAGCTTTGGACTGGAAAAGATGTGGATGTCAGTCATCTGAAAATCTTTGGTTGTTTGGCGTACAGATTGATATCAAAACAAAAGAGACGGAAACTAGACATGAAGACGGAACCGATGATTTTTATTGGATATCCAGATAATCAGAAAGGTTATCGTCTGATGAATCCTAAGACAGGTGAAGTGAAAATTGCAAGAGATGTAAAATTTCTCGAAAACGTCTTTTTCCAAAAAGAAAACGTGGAAAAGTCGGAAGTTATCATAAACCTAAATACAGATTCTGTTCATGCCAATTTACCCAACAGATCTACAAGCAGATCGGAACCCTTGGAGGCTCACGATGATGTGTACCGTAATGCTATAGACGAGAACGTAGAAGTATCGGAGGAGATACAACCTGAGCCTGTAGTACCAGAGCAAGAGATTGACGTATTGACTGAAGAGGAAGTCACAATACCTGAATCGGAAAGAAGGTATCCTGTAAGAGAACGCAGACAAGTCGATCGGTATGGATGCAATGTTATGTATGCCAAGAGCAATCTTGATGATGATCCATTGACTATTAATGAAGCGTTGGCGAGACCCGATGGTGACTTATGGCAAAAAGCGATCGATGATGAACTTATGTCACTAAAGGAGAACCAGACTTGGACGTTGGTGGATCGTCCGATCGATAAGAAGCCTATCCAGTGCAAATGGGTGTTCAAAATCAAGAGAGATAGTGACGGCAAGGTAACAAAGTATAAGGCTAGATTAGTAGCAAAAGGTTTCACACAGGTACGTGGTGTAGACTATACTGAGACGTATTCTCCAGTAGTTAGAAGTTCTACTCTGCGAACGTTGTTCTCGCTAGCTGTTGAATACGGTTGGTTCATTGACCAATGGGATGTCACGACTGCCTTTTTATATGGCAAGATTAAAGAGGACATTTACATGCTCCAACCGAAAGGAGCAGTAGTCAAAGGTCAAGAAACCAAAGTATGTAAGCTGCAGCGTTCTTTGTATGGATTGAAACAAGCTTCGAATGCTTGGTTCAAGGAATTGGACAAAGAGATGTTGAACTCAGGCTTTGTACAATCAAAAATAGAACCGTGTTTGTATCAAAAGCAGCTTAAAAACAATAACAAGTTAATTGTTGTTATTTATGTAGATGACCTTTTTATCTTTGGAAATTGTGAACAAGAAAAGCAAAAATTAAAAACCGATTTGCTTGATAAGTTTAAAGTGAAAGATTTAGGCATGAGGCTGAGGAGAGATAAAGATGTTATTTGTCTAGATCAGCAACAGTTCATTTCGGAAATTTTGAATGACTTTAACATGACAGACGCTAAGCCAGTTTCAACCCCAATGGAAGTCGGCATGAAATTAGAAAGATCGACAAATTCCCATAGTAATCTGCCATATCAAAGCATAATAGGGTGTCTAAACTATTTAGCCTGTAATACGCGACCAGACATAGCACATGCGGTGAGTGTACTTTCACAATTTAATTCGTGTTATGACGAAATACACTTTAAATGTGCAAAACGGGTCTTAAGGTATTTGAAGGGTACGTCTAACCTTTGTCTTACTTTTAGGAAGTCGGGAGATTTGGACTTACGAGGCTATGTTGATGCAGATTGGGGAGGGGCACTTGATAGAAAATCTTTCACAGGATTAATTTTCAAGATAGGTAAAAATATAGTGTCATGGGAGAGTAGGAAGCAAGCGACAGTATCCTTGTCCTCCACAGAGGCAGAGTACGTAGGATTGAGTCTAGCTTCGAAGGAAGCTCTTTATTTACGTAGTTTACTTAACAGTTTGACAGCTGTGGATAGTAAAGCAGTAGTAATTTATAATGACAATCAGTCGGCGCATAAAATTGCAGCTAACAAAATGATGCATAATAGGACAAAGCATATAGATATCAAGTATCATTTTATTCGTGAATGTGTACTAGCTAACAAAGTTGAAATAAGGTACATGTCAACTGATATGATGATAGCGGACATCTTAACTAAAAGTGTTCACAGCCCGAAGCTTAGAGAATTTTTAAAGGATTTATCCCTGTCAAATTATTCTATTAAGGGGGCGATGAGTAGTTAGACGTTTTGACGTTTTATGTTCTTTTTTGTGCTTTGTGTAATAGATAATTTAGTTTCGTTATGCATACTTTATTTTGTTAGATTTCTTCTGTTTTTGTATTCTACTTTTGGGTACAGTGTAGTACAGTCGGACACAGAAGTGTTGGTGATTTATTTAATTTTATGTACCGAGTTCTGACAAGTACAGAAGTGATCATACGCAGCGTAACTATATTAAGGGGGCGTATTGGAAGAGGTCGCATATATGTATGCACTGGCCTGTTACACATGCCTGTCACCGATTCAAATTAATATTGTTACGGCATATGTTTTTTATGAGCCTTGTCACTTGTGTAAAAATATTGACCACGAAATATACGAATTATATTATCAGACCACTGCTCGTTGTTGGATTATGTTATCCATTAATAACATTGAAAGTATGTGCGCGTGAGTGCTTGCGAAACGTATCTACGTTAACGTCACAAATATTAATACGTTACTTTAATGACGACAGCGTTTATTTAGGAATTTTAAAATTCGTGGAGATGACGCCATATAGGAAGCCATTATGTAAATGTATTGGCACCATTCGATCGATTCACATTCTGTCGCAGGTAATCACTTGAAGGAAAGGTTCTAATACTGAGAACTTAATTGTTAGGTGTATTTTTGAAACCAAAGACGTTGGTTAAATTTTTGAACCATGGTACCTATTCCTTGTTCTTTAGATTACACTAAGTGATTATGCTGGATATAATAAACATCAAAACGATGCGGTGTGGTAATCGATCTTTGAGATTCACTTAGGATTTATTGATTATGAGATTTGATCATAAAAACTAAGGAATAGTTTTGTGGTGCATCTTTGACAAGGTTTATCCAGTCGCACGCTGTATGATAAATATAATGTAGATACCGATAAAATGTTATTAAACTAATAGAAAATAAACAGTTCATGTATCAACTTAAACTAAAATAGCATCCATCGGTTTCTTACTAAACTATGCATAATATCCGACAAATCTGGTTACTTACTCACGTCACTAGCACGAAACTTTATAACCAGCTAAATAAAGTGCTAAAAACTTTTCATGATACTAAAAATCAATTAAAATCTAAGCTACAGGACTATCTTTTAAAACTTACTTATCGCAATACGGAGGATCTTCTGTTGGGAAATTTTGGAAATATAAGTAAACAGATGAGGATTTTTATAAAGGAAAATTGTTAAATATTGTGAAAGTTGTTATACTTGCATACGCCCGCACACTCACTCATACTTCACTCACAGTCACACACCACACACTCCCGCAAACACACACACACACACACACACACACACACACACACCCGCACACACACATAACTCCAGACAAACACACTAGAGACATACATGAAACTATGATTTTTTTTTTTTCTTTATTCTTGTATATTTTTTTTTTTTTTTTAGTTTCATCCTTTCTCATTTTATTTTCTTTTTTTGTTTCTCTTGGACTTGTCCGAATGGATTTTTTTGTATGACGTGTACTATCCTATTACCTATATGCACATCACTTTTAAGGGACACTGGCTTCTAAGATACAGGTACATAAACCTAGTTTAGAAGTCAGGGTTTTTCTCTCTGGAACACTAATTTAAGCCATTTTTAAATCTAAGTACTGTAAATGTATTTATTGGAGAAATAATAAAGAATTTATTTATTTATTTATTTATTTATCTCTTTTGGAGACCGTACTATACGTAGATGTAAAAGGATTACCTTGATTTAAAAAAAACCATATCAAAGAAACTACACACAGTCATTCGGACAGCGTGGATTACAATAATAAAGATTTCGCCTATACTAATTACACATCATACATTTCAATTCTAGACGTAACATTTATATCTGAATGACTGTAATAAACTAGCAAAATATAGATCACATCCTCCTGAGGAAACCGCAAACCGCTTATGAGTCTCGTTAAAAGGCAGTGATATAACGTCAATTGTAGAATGGAAAATTTAGAGCAGTATTTACAAAGTGAACTATTTTAAGTTTAGAGCTTTCATTTGTAGAGTAATTGGAAGTTAAATAAACAATGAATAACATCATCATTTCAGCCGAAAGACGTCCACTGCTGGACATAGGCCTCCCTCAATCTCCGTCACTTCGACCGGTTTTGTGATTCTGATTCGTAAGGTTATCGGTCCACCTATGTCATCATAACGCAGAAACAAAACCTAAATGAAGAAAATTAAATAAAAGGGCAATAATTAATAATTTTTCTTTCAAAACTTCCATTTTAACTTCATTTTATTGCATAAAATGGAAGACATTATGTCAAATAAATAGCCCGACACGAAGCTAGAACTTCGAGCATCGTCATACACATTTCAAAGCATTAAAATGTTAATAAACCTTTGATCTTGATGTCATACAGGAAACTACTGCGAAGAAACGGAGAGTGTTGTGACATATTATAACTAGAACAGAATTTCTAATATAATATTCAGAATGTCCACCAATTTGTGGGGTTTTCGAACCCAGGAAGGGTTCAGAAATCCCTATTAGCCTATACTAAGCTATAGTTGTAGTATTTGTTTTCTCTTTTACCCTTTCACACGCTGTCTACATCTCTTTATCTTCTCTCCTCTCGCAGGTATGCTGGAAGAGATATCTTTAGAAATAAGCATCACCTCTGTACCTATTTTTCTGTTCTAATGTTCTTGTCTGTTTATATGTGTGTACATAAATGGTTAAATAAATAAATAAATAAAATAAATATATAGCGAGTAAGCCGCACACGATGCGTTTCATCGTGTGTGGCTTAGAAAAATATCTAGGTTTTACACCTAAAATATCGCACAAATAGTAAAAGGTATGTAGGACGTGGTGAAGGGTGTGCGTTTTGGGGGCAGGCTTATGTATTTTGAAGTTCGAAAACTGATGATTCTCAGCGTAATTTGAATAAATAACTTTTGATTTTGATTTTTTGATTTTTTTTAAAGTACCAGTGAAAACGGCCGGGACTTATGAGTTGTAGGTCGTTGGTTCAAAACCAGACTGGCGCTTTATCTTATCATCACTGTTCTCTAAACGGAAGGAAGGAAAACATCGTTAAAGAACCGGCATGTCGTATAACCAGAAATTCGTAGACATTCGGACATTCGGTTTTCTTCACGATGTTTTCCTTCACCGTTTTTGAGAGCAATGGCGATAAAATAATCTACTCAAAGTAAAGCTCCTGCCTGGGTTCGCACCCACGACTTACATTACCGCTGGGCCACCACTGCTCCGCATTGTACTAAAGAATAAAATGTGTGTGATTCTATCATGCTAAAGTTTAGTGGTCGCAAAATGGCGACCCATAGAATTAAACGAATCGATAGTTGCATATACCGTGGTGAGTATTTACATCATCCATTTTATAAAGTTGGCCTTCTATACAAGCACACGTTAAACTACTTATGGATAAATAAAAACCCAAGGTCGGTAGCTTGACGCTACGTAGTCGCAGAAACACGTAAGTGGCTTACGTAGGTCCACGTCATGCCGGCTATGTTGTAAGTATCTACTATTTAACGACTATTTGTGTGTCATAGTTAAATATGAACCTGCCAAAAATGTTTTGTTACTCAACTAGACTTTTTGAAATCTAAAGTTTATAAGAAAAAATTACGGCCTCAATAAGCTTAGAAGTTCAAATAAATTATTTAGATGTTAAAAAATAAAATTAAATCATAAAATAATAATCTAGAAACGTCAAATCTTACTTTCATATTTTTCTACAATGACGTATTAACTGACCCGTATTGCGTAGTCCTGCTACGTCGTAGGCCATCGTAGCACTTTCGTAGCCAAACAAATTCCGTTTACTTACCTACGACCTTTTAGATAGTTGTTAATTCCGTTAATGTATTATACAAACTGTAGTTAAGCAAGATATTGGACACTTCCTGTACACCCAGGGGCGTTAAAAAACTTTGGTTGCCACCAAGATAACTTTTAAGGGGATTTTTTTTCTGGGTGGGAAATCATCAAATGACTTCTCCCGCTCTGGGTGGAGCAGGTGGGCGTGTCAGACTTTTACTGTCTAATACCCACCCGTGTTCCCTCAGTTACCTGTGTGCCAGGGGCCGCGGTATCTCTTTCGAACAACCCGCACCCATGGCAGGCATCGGCCGTTGCGGGCCCCATCAGTTGTTGCTGACATCTCTTTGAGGCGCGCGTGGAACACAACGCGCCGTCGACCCAGGCTTGGTCCTTACCGGACAGCAAGCTACCCATTACTCGCCGCCCGCCATCCCGTGCCTACAGTGGCCGGGAATCAGCCTGGGATTCCCGACGCCCAGGGCGTCTCCTGCGAAGGCCACGATTGAACAGTGATATCTTATTGTGAGCGTAACTCAACATAAGTAAACGATTATCTACAGAAATTAAAATATTAGTAGTACAGTAGTATTTAGTTGCACATGTGTGAGTGCTATGTTGAAGCTATCATGTACTCGGTAGGTACGTCTTTCTTGACTTGAATATGCATTGGCGGCTGAAAGTATGTGCTGGCAATGATGATTCTTTGATAGGTAAAATGCCCTTTTGGCTTTTGGCACTTAATTGGTTTATTAAGCTCTCGGGCACTTTTCCTGTTGATAACGATGTGGATGAATTTTTTGATGCCATAAGATTTCTTTTATTTTTTAAATAAATAAATAAAAATAAAATAAAATAGAAATAAAAAAGCCTTTTATTCCATGCAAATTAAGTTTTACAAAGCAGTTCACTACACAGTTATAATTTTTAATTTTTTTGTTTTCTAGGCATTTTAAATGATTTTAATGTATATAACGTAATTTTTTTTAAATACTTATAGGTAAGTCATCATATCAGCCGAAAGACGTCCAGTGCTGGACATAAGTCTTGCCCAAATGGGGGGATTTGCCATAATCGCCACGCTTGGCAGGCGGGTTGGCGATCGCAATATTGTGGTGAAATGCATAGAGAACGCTGCTGCCCATTCTCTAGTAAGTCCCTTAGTCGCCTTCTACGACACCCACGGGAAGAAATGGGATGGTGCTATTCTTTAACGTCCGGCACCACACGGAACGTATGTAGGTAAGTACATATTATTAATTTAACACAAAACAAAGTTCTCACAGACTGACTTATCTGCTTCAAAATGAATATAAATAAACAAATAGATGCCGTAGAGCAAAATAAAAAAAATAAAAACTAATTCATTAATTAAGCCACAACTACAGTAACATAATTGTAACGCCCGACCAAAAAACGGTAACCCTGGAAAAAAAACAATTGCTAATTAGGCCTGTTACCGAGGAGGGTGAGGATATTTGTTTGGAGAACACGATGCATGAAAAAAATAGTCTAAAAATGTCAGCCTGCAGGATAATTGCATTACACTCTAATAGTAGCATCGGCTTTCTTTTTAACAGTTCAACACATTTATTTATTTAAAAACACAAGTTTTTGTCCTCATAATTAAACAAGGCACACCAATTCTAACTGTAACCACACCTATGTTTAAAAAAATAAATTGAATTGAATTGAATTGAATTGTTAGACCTCTGGGGTCTGTCTTAGCATGCCATGATCTGGAATTACCCAACGCGCTACTGTGAAATTAAGGTAAACTGGAGTTGTAATATTCTTTGAGCTTGAATTTTACGTTTTCCCTGTTCATTGTGTCGCGAATGCAAACATATAAAGCAATGGATTAGCAATATCCTTGAAAATTATTGAGATTGATATGAGGTACGCATTAAGGGGCATAGCACTTCTCGGCCTTTAAGCTACAAGATTTATTTAATACTAGCTTTAGCCAGCGGCTTCGCCCGCGTGGAGGTCGAAGTTTACCCCACGGGAACGTACTACAGAGATAAAAAGTATCCTATGAGTTATATCAGGTTACAAACTATATGTATGCCAAATTTCATCCAAATCTGTTAAGCAGTTTTTGCGTGATTGAGTAACAAACATCCAAACATCTAAACTTTCACATTTATAATATTACTAGCTTCTACCCGCGACTTCGTTTGCGTCAAATTTTTTGCGCCCCGACGCACCCTGTCGCTCGCCTCGCCTGCCCGTGCGAGTACTTCGTATTCGTGAGTTTTTTTCTCTTTGCTCTGCTCCTAAGAGTTGTAGCGTGATGTTATATAGCTTATAGCCTTTCTCAATAAATGGACTATCTAACACTGTTTTTTTTTTAATCGGACCAGTAGTTCCTGAGATTAGCTCGTTCAAGCAAACAAACAAACAAACTCTTCAGCTTTATTATTAGTAGTTTATAGATATAAGTATAGAAGCATAGATATTATAGTAGGATTTATTTCATTCCGAGCCAGCCCGTCTCTGGCTGCCCTCTTCCAGCGACGCCCTAAACCGAGATCCGTACCCGTGCCCTTAGCGAGAAGTAGCTTAGTTTGACGTTTTTAAGCCCTGGCTGGAGGCCTTAATTTATTGAGGCAGCCAGAGACAACCGCAGGTCAACCTAGGAAGGTTGACCGGTGAAATGACATTCCTAAAAATTTTATATTTATAATTTTGTCATATTAGATTCCCTCAGATTGTGAAATGATTGTCTGCTCTTGTTTTATTAGCATCAAAAAACCGGTCAAGTACGAGTCGAACTCGTGCGCCGAGGGTTCCGTACCTACCCATTATACCGCCATAATAAAATAGATTAAAATTTAGATTTTCGCGAAAACTTGTAAGTACCAAAATTTACCTTAATTTTCAACTTTTTTAATTTTATGGAATTTTTTCTTTATTTTTGCCGTAAGACCTTGCTTTTAACCAAAAGGTTTAGGTTATAACCCCATAACCTATAGGGTACTTCCGGTTAACCTAGAATTGTCAATTTTGGTTAAAAGCAAGGTCTTATAGCACAAGTAAAGGGAAAAATAAAAAAGTTGAAAATTAAGGAAAATTTTGGTACTTACATGTTTTCGTGAAAATCTAAATTTGCCCATATCTTTTTATCGTGTTGACGCAGGGCCTTGATATTTTATACACCTAATAGGGACTATAGACCTCAGTATCTGGTATAAATTTCAACTTGCTAGGTCCACCCATTCCTGAGAACATCGGTGGTGACACACGGACAGACAGACGGACAAGAAAAGTGATCTTATGAGCATTCCTTTTTTACTTTTTGAGGTACGGAACCCAAAAAAGTACCAGTAGTAGAGAAAAAAAAGTTTTTAAAGCTGCATTATTTGTAATCTGTCTACACCATTAAGCAATAAACAAAAACCTTTTTAACAAACTTGATAATAAACCGTATCAGATGACGTAGTTTTCACAATGCAATGTAGAAAAATATATAAATAATATCTTAAAATAGTTTCACAGAAACAAGTATAAATAAGTGGACCCCAATCAAGCTGTGCTACGCCGTAGCACTTCGTAGCACGCTAAGTCGTAAGTAGCAATTCTTCAGTGAAGCATAGCATGGAATCAAGTCGATCGTTGATAACACTTCGACAAAGTAGAGCTCAATTACCACAATAATTCTAACAATCCTGCTTTCTAATAAACAAAATTCAAATACCTACTTACGTAACGAAAATTAATTACCTCTCGTCACACTGAGATCAATTTAGGTCTAAGCTAACAATTAATGATGTACATTTTACTTGTAGTAATTTGTAAATTAAAGGTAACGTCAAATGTTATCAGTGACTACGGAACTAGCAACTTTTATTTTCCGATGAAGAAATAAAAGTTGTTTGATATTGAGTTCTATTGCGCGGTGTTAAGAGTCACGTATGGTGATGCAGTGTGTTGCGCAGGAGTGCGTACGTTTGTAAGAGTGTGGTAGCTGGCAGCGGGCCCGCTGCCCACAACGGAGCTTATAAAAGAGGGCGGCAATCTGCTCCCGCGCCCGGCGCGCGCACTCTCGACGCTTTCCTCATGGGGCGCGCAACCTCCACCCGATAGTACCTACAAAACAAAAAATACATTTTTATGTATCGCACATACCAGTGAAGGGACCAAGTGATAAAGTGATACGGTAAGTTTGTTTGTCAGCGGTGCCTCCAGGACTGTGATATCTGTGCAGTGACTGTTCAGTGTTGCCCCACGCGCGGAATGTGCTTTCATTTTTGAAGACTAAACGGACGTTTTCAGTGCGAATGCGATAAAAAACGAGATGTGAAAAATTATCGTCTTGAAAAATAGCAACCGCTCCAACGTACACCCAGATTTGATTACATAAGCCAGTGTTACCAGGAGTGAAAAATTCATGGAGGTGGTATTTTTATAACTACAATACATAGTAAATGTTCCTCGAAAGTGTATAAAAAGTAAATTTGAATATTTATTTGAATGAAAATAGTGATCTCCATCTAGTGGTGAAGTATTCAATAAAGTTAACATAATTTAAATATACAATATTTATTTCAAACTTTTAGTTAATCCTTTATATCCTAGTAATACTGGCTTGTGACACTCATAACACTACAAAAACAAATCAATTTAAAAAATCATAACATCTCGACGGAGGCCAAAGGCGCCATCTTCTCGCTATGACGTAGATCGAGATTATGTGCTTGGTGTTATGTGCTGAAGATATTTTAGTGAGGAATTCGAATAGCTGACCACTGCTTCACTCAATTATCCACTCAATCAAATAAATTAAGGTGTATTTTTACTGCTCTGCGTTTATTTTAAATTATAATTTAACTGACATGTTAAATCAATGAAAATCATGCAAACATTTTCACACCAAAATCTAAATTGATCATAGGTACTAAAAATGTACTTTTTTATATCTTTATTACTGGATGTATTTAAAAATACCCATTGACAAAAACACTTAAAAATACCAATTATTTAACAGATTCTATAAGCCCTTTCAAAAAAAAAAACAACTATGTAATAATTATCTATCAATAAAAACGAAATCGAATCGATGCTCATAAGTTGAAATCAGATAGCGATGTTTATTCTACACAGTTACAACCAACTGTAAAAATACACTTTTCCAGATAGTAAAAGCCACGAAATATTGTAACAAAACCCGCCTGCCAAGCGTGGCGATTATGGCAAATCCCCCCTTTTGGAGGAGGCTTATGTCCAGCAGTGGACGTCTTTCGGCTGATATGATGATTGTAACAAAGCACCTAATATACGCTGACGTCAATACGCGCCGTCATAAACTTATTATATTTACTGAACTTACAATATAAACGTTATATAAATACGTAGCGGTATTTTAAAATGTCTTTTAAACGAGTCTACGTCACGCTGTGACCCTCATGAGATGTCACATGTGACTGTAAGCTCTTGCGCCCGCGCAATGTTAAAATAAATGAGTAACGAAAGCTAAATGTGCAGATTCTTGAATAGAAACACAAAAATATATTTACATATCTTGCAAGATAAAGTTTACTAAACCGTAAAATCAAATTCAAAATAAACAATAACCAACTGTTTTTGCATCGTATACGATGTTATAAATTACATACTGACGAGGTGGATAAGATATAGCTGAATAGACGGATTCTTAAAACAACTTTGTGTACTCAAAACATTGGCATCTCCAGCATTTCTATCAACACACAATTGCTCGTGGTTAACAATGACCATTGGATTTGTGTTATCTAAACTTTTCTCATGCTGTGTTTTCTACTGTATACACACGTTGAATGTCTCATATAATGACTTGACATTCAAATCTCAGCGCCAAATGGATCGAGGTCGGTCTGGCATTGTCTATAACCGGCTATTTTCTCCTTTAACACGCATAACGAACTTGATCCAAATCCACGTAGTCCGCCAAAACCCGCGAGGCAGTCCTGCCAAAGCAGACGATTACGACACTCCCCAGTACGATAATTCTATTTTGATTATTACCTTCGGCCGTTTATTTTAGATGACGAATAGCCTTACGATATGGCTCGGTACGCCGAGTATATTTGATATCAGAGTAATATATTCATACGCAACTCGGTACTCGTTAATTTATCTCGGAATTTTAAAAGCTCGTCCCACTGATCCGTTTTGTGGAGTATGTTCTTATTGGTTGTTAGATATGAGAATAAATGAACGATTAGTGCCCACTTAACGTGAATTATGAGTCAGAGAACGCGCCCTCGATATGATTAACGTTATTTCGTTACACTCCCTACACACGCACTATGATGGAAAAGCACAAAATATGTCTAACCGTCTATGTTTCCATCTCAATCGAGTTCAAAATACACCTGAAATTAGATAATCTTGCTGCTTACCTATACACTACAAACACAGGAACATATATATCTATCAAAGTCCAATCTTGCTTAGCGACTATATCTGTTTATCGTAACCGACCGACTCATAAACGAACATCTGGTCCTGGGAAAATGAAAAAGAAAATATAATTTCTATCAAAACGTCAGCATCCATTTAGCAAACCAAATATTGATTCATAAACGTGAGGCAGTAATAAACAAGGCTGGGTTCGAAAGAAGAGCTAAACTGTGGTTACTATTTATCCATGTAACTCAATCAAAAACTGAAGTCGGTACGAAATTGGTCTTTATTTCAAGCGAAACAAGCTTGGTAAACAATTCCTTAGCTGTAGATTCAGGTGAATGAAATATCTGAAGCTAACGAATGACTCGGATGCAGAAAACTGCATACTATTTATATCGGGTGCCAACATCAACAAAACCTACTTCTTCTTTTCACATTGCAAGTCAACGATCTCACGACGGAAGTAGGTCGGATGCGTACACGCATCGTGTGTAGCAATGCAGGTATCCAACACAAACATACATACAATGAGAAATATAGGTAATCCTTATATAATTAAATACTACTTCAGGTTATCGCAAATACTGACCATCTATAAATTATGAGGATAAACATATAATAATATGATGTAGGCACCATTAAAGCTTTATTGCGGAACAGAAGCGACATTGAGCTTCCCAAAGCTATTAAACACAAAGTGAACGCTAATTACACGACTAATTGGAAAACACGTGTTTTGTTGAGTGTCATTAATCATAGAAGGCTTGAGTTTTTGGTAATTTACTCTTTTATATCAATCGATTAAACCATAACGATTATAACACGAGGGGCTTGTGGCTAAGTAGTAACCGCTACACGGGTCGATCGATCAGGTTTTCTCCGGTTGCCGCAGTTGGTCCGTCGATAGGAGACCCCTCCCTCCGTAGCTCAAAAAGCACGTTAAGCCGTTGGTCCCGACTGTCGTTTCTTCGTAGATTTTTGACCGTCACAAGCCCGAAAGTCTGACTGCCAGTCTAAACCATGGGGTATCTTATTAACAAGCAACTGCGTTGTGGAAGTCAGATAGGCTGTCGCTACATGTAAAATACTAGTACTCAGCTGCATCCGGGTAAACTGGATGCCGACCCTAAAATATGTAGTTAGAAAAAGGCTAGGCAGATGATGATTAAACAATTATGAAATAATTAGTCAAAGTCGAAGTCAAAGCATTTATTTCAAATAGGCACTTAAAAGGCACTTTTGAACGTCAACATTTACATTAAAATAGAATTGATTCTAATCGCCCCTTCCAAAATGTAGTTTCGTGTGGAGAAGAATGGGCAAGAAACTCCACCGTTACTCTTTTTAAAATGATTTAACTACAATATTTAACATACATTCATTGTATAATTATGTGTGAAAACGATGCATCCAGAATAAAATTACTATACCAAAATAGGTAAAAAGAATGAAATTGAAGCAATTACAGATAAATTAATTTTATGATAGATACATGGTGCTCACATTTTTACAAACATTGTAAAAGTAAATGCACAATTTTCCTAGAATATTGACAAGTAGGTAATCAGTCAGTGTGTGAGTTAAAGTAATCACTGAGTGTAATCAATGTCATAAATGTAATTAATTACATAATATATATATAGCCAGTTCCAATAGTGCAAACACGTGCTAAAGTTTTCATTTTCATGGATGAAAAGTACTCTATATCCTTCTATAAACATATATTCAGGAGGCTTTGAAAACAAACCGAACAGATTAAAGACCGAAAGACTTTGCATGTTGTCAAATATAACGTTTGTAATTACTCCAACATTAGTTAAACGTTTTCATAAACTATGACGAAGTGACCTTAAAATATCAGACAACGTGGATATTAATTGATGGGCCATAAAATAGTACGCTAGCCGAGTTAAAGTGATTTTTAATCGCTCGTTAAACCTGCAACGATCATTTATTGCGAAGCAGTCATCCGGTTCGGCTGTCTTGCGTATGCTTCCATTACTATCAATCAGAACATGGAGCACATCTGTGGATCAAAGAAAACAGTGGCTTGAAGTGGTATGCTCAATCATCGGTTGCACAAGCTGTGTAGTTAGTAGATTAGTCCTGAAAGTGCAGTTGGTTTACTTTATGAACTTTTACTAGTATTTTTTGGTTAACGACCAGTTAAATTAAAGCTATATGCAACTGTTTGTTTGTCAGGAAGAGAATTCATAAGGTGTTACTCTGCCTGTGCGTTTGCTATGTAAAGTTGAAACAAATAAATAGAACCCTGAACTGGCATTGGACTTAAAATCCAGGACACATTGGCTTATTTACAACACATTCAGTAGATACCCCTGGCCCTGTTTAATAAACGTTACAATTCGACAATTTTGTAAATAAGTGACATATTCGTAAAGTTGTATGACAAGTGCTGTTTAATAAACCTTACAATTATGTAAGAATTTTACAAGTAAAAACCTTACAATTATTAGCATTACAAATGCTGTTTAATAAACGTTTACATGTGCAGAAAACGCCTGTATAGATTTCGATGACATTATGGTATCTACAAATTTGTAATTGTAAGTTACATAAAATGTAAATTTTGTTGAAGATTCTAAAATTGAAAGTAGATTTCAAAAATCTTAGAATTTTAAAATATTTAGTAAGTATTTGGTTTACAGAACAGATACCTACTTTTTTCTATTTGTTTGATTCGTAACGAAAGTCATGGACGACAATAAATAGTCTATCTCTAATATATGAGAATAAAGATGCGGTTTAGTGTAACACTAAACTCACGATATAAAAATAAAAAGTGGAAAGATATTGCGGCACAGTTGACATTTTTGAGCATCTATAACAAAGACTGGAAATGCCTACGTGGCACAACACACAAACATGGCAGAACTTAGAAAAAGGAAAATTCAAAATTTGCTGAGTGGTAGGGCTGCATTTCTCTTAGAATCATATTTAAGACCATGTCCTATTATCGTAACTAGTTTCGTTATTAGTTTTGCTGAACCGAAATTTTTCGTTGAACGTAAAATCTGTCACATCTAAAGTAAAGTTTATCCTTTTACAAAAATCTGATCATTGATGTATTCAATATCACTACTGTCACTTCTTCCGCTACTAGTTTTAGAACCATTTTTTAATGTTTAAAAATGTAATATTATTTTTTTTCACTTATTAAATTAACGTACAAATTTGAACATTTCTGACACAAGGCGAGTCAACATGTTGGAATTGTTCTACAATTTACTAAATATGTAAATTTGTAATTACAATTATGCGTTCCAGAAAACAATTTTCCTTACAAATATGTACATTGTCACCTGTGTAGAGAAAATGACAATTTTGTCAGTTTTCCACCATGGTAAATTTGTAGTTGTATTATTTATTAAACAGAAACTTGTAGATTTGTAAATTGTAAAATAAAATTACAATTTACAATTTGGAACGTTTGTTGAACAGGGCCCAGGTGACTCTTTTTAGACCATCCATGGGCAACTAAATATCGTAATCAAGGCTAGCAAAACTTTTCCATTTAAAACGATATTTAATCTAGTTAATTTCCAAATAGAGATTTGTAGTTATGTTCCAAATGTTTTACCTATATGGTTAATGTTCTAACTTTTCATAGAACTAGATAGGACGTAACAACTGTCGTTATGGTGTACCTACCCATAACTTGTGGTTGAAGGCAATAAAACTAAATAGCTATTTACCTAAGTACCTGTTCCTACTCCACATACAGTTAATTTTACACGAGTTTTTTTGAATAGCATAAAAGCTTCTTCAAACAGGCGGGACGCCACACTTGTAGAACAATTTCCAAGAAGTTTTGATAGAAATTGTTCTACATGAGTCGGTCGCGCCTGTTTGCAGAAGCCTTAAGGAGAATCTAGTCACGGGCTCGAACTCACTGGTGGACTTGGGTAAAAAGCACGCTGTCTCACCAGGCATCGTGTCCGACAGAGTTAGTATCAGTGTTGAGCTATTAGACGCTAGTCTACACGCACAACGTTATTGAGTGAGATGCAGGATCATTTATAATAACACAGGCGGGTAAAAAATTAAGAAAAGTTCTTCGGAAGATCGAGTTTTATGAAAAAACCACTGCATAAATCAATGACCAATAAAGTTTATTGAACTTTTTGATATTTGAGCTTTGTCGGTACCGACTTGGTTTTTTAGATTTTACACTTCTTTTATTACTTAAACACGCCCAAACTTAGGTTAAATTAGCAAGAAAAACGAATCATTGTTGGCTCCTAACTTTTTAGTGGCTTTTTATTTTAGTATTGTTTCCGTACAGACAATATTAATAATGAGACAAAACCACACCATGTTTAATTTTTGATGTATATTGTCGAACAGTGGAGTAATACACTCACAAAGTTTGTATGGGAAAAATATCGACTAGATTCACCTTAAAGGTAACTCGCCTGGAAGCGCCAGGGTAGCTCGTGCAATTAAAATTTTCAGATCAGTGTCAGACTGTAGGTCTCTTGTTTCGGTCTGTGGTTTATTGGAACCACCTTGCGTTTATGGAGCCCTAGTGCCAAGCAGACATAATAATCAGCTGTTTCTTTGAAGCTTCTTGCTATATTGCAGCCCATTCAATAGAGAAGCGAGAGAGATGATCTTTCCCTAGGTGGTACAGATCTGTTGAAAACTCCGCGAGCTTATGTTTCCCTGGTACCCTGCAGACATTATCATCAGCTGTTTCAGACTGTAGGTATGTTAAAGAAAATATGATTCGCGACAGTAGCAAGTATGTATTTACAGAATTATAATTATTACGATTGATGACAGTGAGGCGGCGGGCCTCCTTACCGGATTACCGCCATCGGATCTGGAGGCAAAGGTCCTCGCGCACACTTGGGAGTGGCGAAAAAAAAGTACAAATCATCCCAATGAATAACTATTTCCTTCAAATATATATATCATCATCTGCCTGGGTAATACAACAACCCTTGGTAAGACTGGTTGTCATAATGTCGGGCTTCTGACGACCCGTAACGACTGTCAAAGATGCACAAATGACAGCCGGGACCAACGGCTTAACGTGCTTTCCGAGGCACGGAAGGGTCTTGGTATGTAAAGACCCATCCACGGACCAACTGCGGCAAGCGTAGCTTAACCTGATTGGTCGACGACGACCCGTGCGGCTAATATTATTTGGCCACAAGACCCCATCCTGTATGTGTATTTCCATACAGGATAATTTTTAACTAGTCCGCGAACTGTAACCATCAATTCAGCATACCATTCAATAGACCCCAGCGCAGAAAATTTTCGTCGGTTATGCAAAAAAAATCAGCTGTTCCATAGAAAAGTGCAATATCTACTGCTTGCTTGATTATAATTCCGTAAATACATCCTTGTTACTGTCGCGAATCATATTATAATGAACATAACACCTGACTGACTTGCAAATCGCAAAAAAAGATTCACAGGTTACCTTATCGGCAAGTTATAGTTTCATGTGTATAGCATTAAGTTAACTAGATACCTACCTACTTACTTTTCGTGCGACAAAAGAAAAAACAGAAAACAGACCTTTCTCTGAAGCCCAACTTCATGAAACATTTTAAGTTTCATAAAAAGTATGTCCACCTAAACATGTACAACGAGATATTCGTAAGAAGATACTATACTAACACATTTCCGGCTATCGGTGCTGTAGTTAGGTTACTCCTGAAAGTCGTGACAAATTATCGCTTGGGAACACTGAAAGAATTCCAACATTGACGTTATAGAAATGGGCCTTTGATGTATTTTATTTATGACCCATAAAATCTTGTTTTCACGAATTATTATCTGGCGTGGGTAACTTTTAAAGTTTTAATAGTCGCCGAATTATTTTCATGTAAGAGAGACTATTCAAAATTGGTAGGTAACAACTTCCCGGCTAATCTCATATGCTTACACGCCAGATTTAACTAATCACTTAAATGCTAATCAGAGATATATATTCTTTAAAACACTATCGTTTCCAGACGCTAAAATAAACGTTAACATTGGCATTCAGCTGTTTCCCTGCGATTTTCTATTTTCACTCTCTAAAATACTCTAAATATATTCCAAGTACTTCACACAAGCAAGGTTGACATTTTTCCGTGGCTGCCGTGAAATCGATATCGTAAACTCGCTCTTTTAAATTCCCAAAAGACATTACACAGGCCTTGTTTTTTTTACGATACGTCAGTTACAAAACAATATTTTTGTGAGAATCGAAATTTGTTTAAGTAATGTAAATTAATTATGGTGAGTACTATGTAAGAAAAGCTTTTATTAATGGTATGTACCCCAGACAATTACATATATCTACAATCTTTATGCAATGTATATGTAGATACCTATAAACAATCATGTTTGACGGGCCGATCACGCAGTGATCTAGTTGCTATGATTCTAGACGTACTGCTATGATGGTAATCGTTTCTAAAGCCTAATTTCCATGATTGTATCTGCGATGGGCGTAAACATTTCAAAGCTCGTAGTCAAAATATTAATTGCAATTACGCCTACGGTACTCCTATCATTATATTTACAAGTTCATCATTTTGATTATGACGGATCCGTCCAATCTGTTAGGTGAAGACATGATGGGAAAATATTCAGTATCATAGATCAGCGTCATCGGACAGTATATCTTTGCCAACAGCAGGTACCTCAACACCAATGTCGGCGTGTCGGCCACGATCCAATTGTACAGCAATAATTATCCACCCGATAATCAACATCCACGAATAATTATTTCATTTTGCTACAAGAACACGCTTTTGACTTCAGCAGAAAAGACTACCAATGAAACTACTACTAGGTACTACTGAAGCTGAAAACTATCTGAAAACTTAATTTCGCAATGATAACTGAAATCCACTTAAAAAGCGATAAGCTATTGTGTGTTCAGTATGTCGGCTTATCATGATAAAACACACGGTATGAGCTCTGCGTTCTTTTATCCCTTCCGATACGGTCGATTGACGATTATTGAAAGCTCATTCGGTCTAATAACTTCGTTAGTAAAGCCTATAAAACCGCAAGAATAACATGGTGTTAAATAAAAAAGGAGAACCTTTTTAACAGTCGTAAACAGAAGTAACCATCACACAACAAGCTCCGGGAGCTCGAGCCGGGCAGCGACCGCTATAAAAAGATCATCATAGGACGGTCGGTGACGGCCGCCGTGCGACATGCAACCCTGGAAAGCGACTCGACTGTGCCATCGAGTACTGTTGCCAAAATAATTAAAGAAATCTCCGACGGTGTCCCTCCACCGCGCCCGCGCCGCTCTAAAATCGTCGCTCTTCGCCCGGGAGTCACTACTCGGGGCGCGGCGGGAAAACATCTCCCGCGCCACTCTTATTTCTTCTTTCCTTCCCGACGCTGTCGAAAAATTATTCCAGTAAGTTTCATAATACCACTATAAAATCAAACAACCGTGAGTGTAGTAACCCCAAGTGCAAATTAAGTGTCATACCAGTTTGAAAAAGGAAATTAGTGATTATAAATAAGTGATAAAAGTGTTACATAACGCGAAACGAATTTCAGAATTTTAAAAATACCGCATTTTGTAGGCGCCTATGGCACAAAAATAGCTTTGAGTCACGTGGTACAAATTCAACCTATAGCATAGCTCCACATTTATGTATGATCGTAAATTGTATGAAGTTATCAAATAAAGAAAATGAATCTTATTTTGGGATTTTCTAGCAACATCATTAACGTTTACTAGAATTTTTAATTTTATAAGCAAATATACAATATTTTATTCTAAAAGGAATCTCGTTTGACAAAAATAGTATTACTCCCGCGTAAAAGGTGGCGCTGCCATCGACCCTGCTTCTACGTCAGTTTCGTAAAAAATGACGGCTGGATTAGATACGTGTTCGTGTCGTTTATGATATTTACGAGAAAAAGTATTAGATTAGTACAAAATTTAGTAATAACTTTACGAAATAAGAGTTTATCGCTAAAAATAAGTGAAATACTAAAATAAGACAGACACTTCTCATGTATTAAAAAAAAAACTTCTTGGTGAGTGGTGCAGTGGTCAAACGGTGCTTGCGATCTAGGAAATAGCTCGTTAAATCTAATAACAATACTCGTCTTCTTATTTTATCATTGAGAATAGAGATGTGGAATACAAAATCTGTAATCGTCAAAATCTGTTCATCATTTTTTTAATTTAAAAAATACCCGAACTCGATAAAATTGTTTCCCTTTCTGGTCAAATAAAATTCATTTCTTTTACAAAGTAAATTTTCATGAAATCTAGAAAAAATATTGTTTAAAAAATATGTCGCATTTAAAATTCTCGCACAAAAGCAACATAACCTCAAAGCTTTCAAGTTGTTAATGATGACTCGTCATTTCTAACCTATATTTTTGTTCTTGCTTTTTAGAACTGACGGCAACGTAGTAATTCCACCATGGAGGACGCTCACTCGAAATCCGTGGAAGAAGTCTTAGGGTACTTCGGTACAGACCAAGACAAAGGCCTCAGTGGAGACCAAGTAAAAAGGAACCAAGATAAATATGGGCCAAATGGTAAGTACACTGTTTACCTGAAACATGTAAACAATTTTTCATTACTTTACATTCCTGTTTTATAATGTGTGATAAACTATTCAGAACAGAAGAAGTCCTACTTTTCAGGTAATTCAAACATGACAGTTATGTTTGTTAATTCTGCAATAAACAAAATTCTAACCATGCCAAAGTTAGTTAATGTATCATCAAAATGATTATTGTAAAATTGGTATCATGTTAATACATTAACTGCCTTCATGGTTCCATAAGCCTAGACTATGACATCATCACAGAACAGTAAATAATTCCAATTTGCATATAATAATATGCATATCTACCTACTTAAACTAGAATTTGTGTATATCATTCTTCTTTTCCTTATTTAATGGCTTCCTAAGTTCTCATCTTCAAATCAACCCGTAAATATTACTGCCAATTGCCATACATGGGTCAGAGGTATGGGTACTCAAAGATCGCTATTATGAACAGGTACTGTGATTTATTTATAGTTCTTGCCCATAATAAGTCTATTGTTTGTAGTATATGTTTTATTTATAGGTCACAAATTATAATGCTCTGACAAATCTCTTAATTAAAGTAAAAATAATAAGTCCAGGACATCAATTGATAACAACGATTTTAATATCATATTGTTATCATGTGTTGATAGACTTTGCTTAATTGGCAACTAATGCTTAGTTTATTTTCCACTGCCCATAGTAAGCAGACAAAATTTGGCAGGAACTACATAACTTAGTACTTATTTTAAATTTAATTAATTAATTTTAACAAGCTATCAGTCAGGGTCATTTGAAATTTTGCCAGCGACTCAAACTTGGCCATGAATCATTAATCTTGAATAAAATGAAGTTTTTTTAGATAAAAATAAGAAGGTAATTGGGAACATTTAACCATCAGACTATAATAAGAGAAATATAGGTACTAATGTCAATGTCTACAATAGACTGACGTCCTTTGTTGGATCTACTTAAAAGACTATGTATTGTTTGAAATGAGGGACATGAAATGAAATGAGCGGACATTACTTTTCAGTAATGTCTGCTATATTAATCTGATAAAAATATTATGCAATAATAATAATTATTATTATTATTAATCCAAATTATCAATGTATGTCATGTGAACTCAAGGTCAACATCTTCCGATCCATGATTGTTGCACATTTGTCATACATGTAATGTATTCGTTTTACTACATTAACAAGTCATCATGCGCAACTAACACAAAATGTAGCGATGTTCAGGAGATGAACTGTATCTAGACAAACTGTTCCGACACATAATTTCTAAAGTGCATTGTCTATTGATTTCCAGAGTCTTTACGATGCGAAATAACCGCCTTGGCCATCTAGTCTTCATATTATAATGAGAAATATTGCTTCCATTGTAACACAGTAACGTTATTCATATACCTAGGTACTAATTGCATTCTATCATTCAGGGTGTTTGTTTCTATTTCAAACATATTTATGTGTGCTTCAGTCATTCAAACATAAAAAGAAGCCATGCAGTATTTTGCTGTTATGAGCAAATAAATCACCCAAAACTCTTGACTCACTCCAGTAATGGTCCCAATTTCAAACCCACATGTCAATAACATTGCCTTAAAGCACACATGTTTCTTCTCTGTCGGCCATAAAATACCATCAAAACACGCCTTGATGAAATTGTTCCGAGAACGATGTAGGAGTAATCAATATTCTGACCCAGGTGAAAAAAAAAGAAATATTTATGTAACTAGACAAGTAAAAAATTGGGACTGGCCCACATCGTAAGTGATAGAACGTTTGAATGAAAGCAATCCCGATGGATGTGTTTCACTTAATTGTGCTTATTACGCAAATATCCGCGGCTGTGGGCGAAGTGTTAATGTATCCACTCGAAGTACATAATCTCCCTATTCGGTGCACCGTAGCTAATTGCACGGAGATAACAACAAATCCTATTGAATACATATTTCCATCATGGCGCGCATTTTCATTGTAGAGGAAATATTTAATTTGTACTAAAGGTACAATCAATAGCCCAGATATTAATTTCCATCTGTAATTTTAAATATCTAATTGTTTTTCGACTTGACATTGTCTGTTATGTTTCTTGAGTTAGACGTCATCAACATGAGATGGTCACAAAGATGTTTAAACACGATTGTGTATGTTTTCTTCTACATTGTTGAGGATCAATAGTACCTATTCAACAGTGACAATAGCACTGCAGCTGCTGCATTTCAAAACTCTCAGTCGCCTATAGATGCGACTGAGAGTTTTGAGACTGTTAGTAGGTAATTGGCTGATTGAAGTTAAAATCTAGCAGGCGGATACCATTTCATTGTCAATCGCTTTCGGCTCACGCACGGAAAAGCAAAAACTTAAACCTTCAATTCCAAAGTTGTGTAGGCACAAAAAAAGATAAGAGTTGCGAACTTTTACCTATGTAATCTATAATTTCATAAAAATATTACCTGTAGCTTGATGTTAGTGACTGACGTCCTGGTTCCATCCAGCTGTTCTAGAACTCTGTCCAACGTCTCCACGAGCCGATTAGCGTCTTGTGTTATTATTTACTAATTTGCGTGAAAAATCTCATTCTGCTGGTTTCTCAAAGGTCGGCTCAACACCGAAAATTGAAGATCCAGTGCGCGATCAAATCCCACCGCGATATTTTGACGTCCGTTCGACGTGGTCTCAGTTAAAGTACCTATTACTGAAACAAATCTGAGGACAATTCAACTAATTGTTCTTATTATACTCGTTGACTAAAGAACATAATTAACAATTTACGAGCCTCTAAACTAAACGGCAATTTCATGATCAAATAGTATCTTCCTATATAAGTTTTACTATCCTGTTTTCACTTATGGAAAACCAGGGCAGGTCGTTAGTATTGACACAGTATTAATGGGAGTTTTATCTCACTAAGTCACAAACTAAATATTTGCTGGCAACTATAAGATAGTATAAAAACTAGATCTCTCGCAATCTTTACCTTATGCTACGTGTTACAATACATTTAACAAGGATAAAATGTTTTAATTCCTTCTTAGATACCTACCTACTTACTAATTGTTTAAACAAAAAAAATACCATAAATATTATTGTCTTCTTGTTTGTTGTCTGTCTCTAAAAACATTTACAGAGATCCTCTGTGTACAAAGTATAATAGCATTAATCTTTATGCAAACAATTTGCACTAAGGATTATAAGACAATGTGGCTATTTAAGTTCATAGATTTTGCAAAATTGATCCTTAATAAATTTCAATGGGCGTTGAAACATGAATTTAATCATGACAGGCCTTAAAATAAAAAAATGGCGGGTAGATAGAAGGATAGAGGTGATATGTAGGTACAAGGAGGTCGGGGGTGCGTTCACCGTGATGTTTATTTATAGTGGGTCCTCGGTGGTCGATCAGCGCTGAGGCGGAGGCTGGCAGCGGTGCGTGTGCCCACAGGCCGCGGGGACGCGCCCTCACGCGTGAAAACGTCCACGTTACCTACCTAATACCTCATACTCTCGCTAAAACTGGCCGCGTCGATAAATAATAAGCAGTTTGCCATTAAACAGGTACCTACCTAACCAGTTATCGATACGGACACGAATATTAATAGGTACTCCTTTGACAAAAGATATGGTCACGTTTTGAGCTGAAACTGTAACATTCCACAGGTTTTATCAACCTAAAAAGAACTAGTAAAACTTGACGAGGGGCAATCATCCACTCAGACCAGCATCCTCATAAGAGGATCAGTCATTAATATACCAAGTTAATAATTTTCAAATTATCATTCACCTGCATGCAAGAATTTGTGTATAAGCAGAGAAGGATGATGATCACACCGTTAAAAAAAATACGCTGCTAGCGCGAGATCCCGCGAGACTTTTTGTTTATTTTCTCGCCGTCGTACAACTGACGATTATTTTGCTGCGGAAAACAAACTACACGTCACTTCACACAGTGAGGCGCGGTCACAATACCGAAAACCTCAAGCGAGAATACATTATTTTAAAAGGCAAAAGTGTGTCATCAGCATGTTTGGCACTTATTTTAAAGTTATTCACACTTTTCATTCACACCTGCTTTATGAACCTAGCTAGGTGTATCGTTAACAATTTTAACTAAAATGTTCATATTTTTGTTACTTGGATTTTTCACCTATATTATTTCGTCATCTTATCACACAATATCACATTATATAATTTAAATTGTGCCTACCTATCGTTTAAAATCAGAAAATGTGTTAAATTATAATGTAGGTACACATTATCCACTATTCAATAGTAACTGTTACATGCTGCCTAGCCTAGGATCAATAAAAATAAGTGTTAGAATTTTAAATTTGCATAAGATAAAGTGATGAACCTTGCTCCTTACTAGTGCAATCTTCATTTCATGAAAACCGATCTCCACCTAAACACACTCAATGTAACACTTGTCCGTCTTCACGCGCTAGAGATAATAATAATATTTAGATCTCTTAGAAACTGAAAACTGTATCAAAGGAAAAACAATTTATAATCGCTAAAAGCCTACTCACTTGTAATTGCAAAATCTCATCAGTAGAACACAATGCACAAGACCCGTTCTATCTCTATAAATATTAGAAATAATTATGTACTTATAGCAAACGCTTATGCTAATATGTAGTTTAATGGTTATCAAAATTGTACCAAGACTGATCGATTGTTTCTAATGAAACTCGATGGTTATCCGATACTCGTTCAATAATCATTCGTCCTCGAAACATAAAAACTAACATTACGTACGTATTAACTACATGTACGAGTAGCTTACGATAAACCAACACCGATAAACTATAATATCTGTAATGCACTATGTTCATTAGTGTATTCTACACTAAGTTTCATTCTGCATAATTGTACTCATGGAGTCTTTCATCTAGGCGAAATGGCCATTTAACACAGCTTCATTTTCTGGGGGAATGTTTAAGTGCACAGCGTCAGCGGGGTTTATAAGTGTGTGAGTGCATTAAGGAGTCGATAGTGTACGGCAAGCCCGGGAATGCTGGCTGCTCCCGCGGCGAGATTCGAGTGCCTAGTGGCTGAAATATTATATAGGCACCCAGGTTTATTTTGGACGATCTACGTTGGCGGATTGCGTCTACGAACGCGGCTGACGCGCAATCCACACGTCCATTTCACGTTCCAATATTTTATCTGTTAGAAAATTCTTTTATCTCCTCACCACTGGAACAGTAAAGACAATACATTTTTGCCACAAGATATATTTACGTCGATGTTATTCTTAGTTTTTATATTGCTGCGATCTAAGCACTCCAGATCAAAAATAATATCCCTACAATTTTACATACATTTGAGGAAATAATGTCTCGTTAACGCGAAACTAATTTTACGAATTATTTCTCTTCCTTTCTGGGCCTATGTTCTTGTTTTCATTTTTCAACCATCCTGAGCAATTTATCAAAGGATTATCAAATACAAAATAGCTTTCATTTTTGTCAATTTACAACTCTTCATCATTGGCATGACAGCCGTTTTACTCACTACTGATATATATTATGCTTAGGTCAAGGTGAATGTGTCGCCTGTTAGCCCCAGACTCTTTTGAACTTAAAATGTATTATGTCCACTCAACTGTACAAAAACAACACCTTCCCATCGCGTTAATCTTAAGATAGCTAGTATGAATATAAACCGCACTGTCTTCAGAATTATAAATTCTATCTAGCAGCAACCGACACTATAAAAAAGATTTGGCTCCAAGTAGAACATTTCGTTTGCTACAAATTCGTGATGGTTTTCTCTCGCCTTTCTCTCGATACCGTCAAAAAACTGCAAGGCCTGACTGACAGACGTTGCGAAACAAAACAACAAAGCCAATCTCCGTTCTTTATCGTACTTTCACCTTTATTCCACAGTCACAAAGAAAGTTTTTCACATTGCCAATTTCGTTAGATACAACTATGTGGTATTGATGCATAATTGGATTCTGTCTTCAGCGAATCCCTCCAATCAGAGTCAGGGTAATCGATGGCCACCTGTAACGTGACGTTGAGGTCATCCGTTTGTATCTATCGTTGTCTATATATTATTGCGACTCTATTTATAATTTCAGCGCTGAAATAGCTTATTTTCCTCGTCCATTGTTTTTGTAACCTGTTAAAGTTTGTACTTACAGCTAGAATAGAAGCCAATATATTGATATCTTTATGGAGTGGATGTACCGTGACGGTATATTATGTATTGTGTTGTAAGATTGTCAGTCTCGTCACGTACACGATGTACGCTATTTTGACGTCGGTTGCCCAGGACGTGACACTTAAGTGTATGGGCGTCCTCGCGATTTTATGCGCCGTTGTTAGTTTTATTGATGAGCGCGAGTGAGCACAGATGCTGACACGGCGATATCGATGCGTGGACTAATTGCTTACATTAGTCACGGCGGCGTGGCTGGCAGCCGGACTGCGTACGCAAATAGAGTCGATACAACGATTGACTTAGCGCACGTTGCCCGATTACACTCTAAGACATGGAAAACATTAAACTGACTCCATGTACATTCCTATGGACGTTATCTTTACTGCACCCGAAAAGCTTATTGCGAAACATGCTTCCGAACGTGCTCCCACCTAAACTCGAGTCCAGGAAGTGACATGATGGGAGGATATACTAATTGTAAGGGCAGCGTTTTATATGAACATCACGAATTGTCAATTTAGGCAAGTAGTACTGATTAGGTAGACGTAGATAGCAAAAGGATTGTACTAGAAGCATTGCGCCTGCGACGTTGTTACGTTAGGAACTAAGTGCGCGTTTGAGGTCACCATGCAGGTCGCGCACGGCCCGGAGACGTGGCCCGCTAACTGCCCAGCAACTACTTAATCATAAACAAGATACGTTATACCAAAATACACCTTATCACACATTTGTATCGCAGATTTAATATAATGAACGTGATAAAAAGTCTGAATGTCGCGCCAGCAAAAAGATAAAGTTTTCCGACCCTACTACTTAGACAAATAATTACTGACATACATATAATATGTACACGTCACAAAGGCTTTTTTTGTAGGGCACGATTCTAACATTGAGTAAACCAAATGCTGACGCATAACCTTCTACGGCAATACAGAATAATAAGCGTAGTAGCGCTACTCTAGTAATCTCTATGCATAAGGTCCTAAAAACTTAATCTTTCAATAAATAAACTCATGTACATTCTTATTTCATGTATAAAAATAATATACACCTATTCAAACCTGTTCCACACTAGTGTTATTTGGAACGATGATATATTTTTAAATATATTATCCTCTCCGATAAGCGTCAATACCGGTTTAAACATTGACTCTGAATTAAACAACAATATCTTTTTATTTTTATCAGCTTAATTATCAGCAGCCAGTTAAAATCAAAGGAGTGCGATAATTCTTTAAAGCAAAAACTTGTATGTACCTTGATTAGCCAGCAGCCTGGTAAATATTATCACACGTGGTTTACTTTGTTTTGAAATTGTTGATTTTTGCGCAGTATCCGAATTGAAGCCGGTTTTAGCGCATACTGATAACGATGTAATCAAAATAAGCTGCGTAGAGTAGAACTAAACGGTGAGCAGATCATGTTGAAATGGGGCGCCGACATTTGCATTTGACGTCACTATTATTGGCCGAAAGGCTGATCGAACCTCGCTCCGACGGCGCGGGCGCTGCCGCTCACGCCGACCGATCTCGTGTATTTATGTTCGATCGTAACTGCCGACATAGATCGCATGCCTGTTCTGACTAGTTTATCGCCTGTTACATTTACTCCTTTGATCTTTTATTCAAAATTCTTATTATGGTTCTTTTCTCTTTTCAGAACTGCCAACGGAGGAGGGTAAGCGCATCGATTTGATAAAATAAATATTTCTAAGCTATCTGCTGACCTAAAAAACCTGACACAATATTTCGATTCCTAATCCGTCCACTGTGTAGATAATTCCTTTTAAATATTCAACTTGATCAATAACATGTCGTAAATGTAGATAACATAAACGGACGATAATATTTAGCTAGACAGACTTCCACATCCTTGAAGATAAGTAGTACAACACTCAGGAAATCTTTAACTAATATAAAAAGCCGCCACACTAGAAATGTGAACACTCAGGAAGTGTGGCGGTCCCCAATTGTATGTTAATTAAGTGCCTAAACTAATTTCGCATACGGCGATTAAAACTGCATTGAAAAAAGCCCCTGCTGTAGGAAAAATATTAATAAAAAACATCAGTGAGCTTCCTTCAAGTTAGCATTAACGACTTGTGCAATGCGTTGCGTTTTTTAGTTGCTGCAGTTAACGAATCTATAACTTCACCTATATCCAAATAAAAACCCATACCGAGGTTCCACAAGATACTTTTGTTTACTTCAAATCCTTGAAAACTCACGTTTGTTGAATCTTGTCGTCAAGTTTGCAATACATATTAATGACTAGACTATTGAATAGCTTAACTTTAACACAATGTTGTATTCGTAAAATAAAATAGTATAGGTACACCAACGTTAGATTCAGGTTAAGAAAACCTATTTCCTGCTTTCCTGAAAATATTATTTCCTAAGCATTTCCGCTAATAGCCTTATTTATTTATTATATTTTATTATAGATTTATTTATATGCAGATTAAATACGCCAAAAAACTAACCTTGTCTCTTGTTTACTTATAGGCAAAAGTATATGGCAGTTAGTCCTGGAACAATTCGATGACCTCTTAGTAAAGATTTTGCTGTTAGCCGCTATTATTTCATTCGTAAGTATTAAGATCATTGGACTAAGTATCCGTAGTCACAAACGTTTACAGAAGTATTAACTATTTTAATTCTCATGTTTCAGGTTTTAGCTTTATTTGAAGAACACGAAGACGCATTCACCGCCTTCGTTGAGCCTTTCGTTATTTTACTTATTCTTATTGCTAACGCTATAGTAGGAGTATGGCAGGAAAGAAATGCCGAATCCGCCATCGAAGCTTTAAAAGAATACGAACCCGAAATGGGTAAAGTAATCAGAGGAGACAAATCCGGTGTACAGAAAGTCCGAGCCAAAGAAATTGTACCCGGTGATGTCGTTGAGGTGTCAGTCGGTGACAAGATCCCCGCTGACATCCGTCTTATTAAGATTTACTCGACCACCATTCGTATTGATCAATCCATCTTGACCGGAGAGTCCGTCTCCGTGATCAAGCACACAGATGCCATTCCCGACCCCCGCGCCGTCAACCAGGACAAAAAGAACATTCTCTTCTCCGGTACCAATGTCGCCGCCGGCAAGGCCCGCGGTGTTGTCATCGGTACTGGTCTCTGCACTGCCATTGGTAAAATCCGTACTGAAATGTCCGAGACTGAGGAGATCAAGACACCTCTGCAGCAAAAACTGGACGAATTCGGTGAGCAGTTGTCTAAAGTCATCTCAGTTATTTGCGTTGCCGTATGGGCTATCAACATCGGTCACTTCAACGACCCCGCCCACGGAGGAAGCTGGATCAAGGGTGCCGTGTACTACTTCAAGATCGCCGTCGCCCTGGCCGTCGCTGCCATCCCCGAAGGTCTGCCCGCCGTCATCACCACTTGTCTCGCTCTCGGTACCAGGCGTATGGCTAAGAAGAACGCTATCGTGAGGTCGCTGCCCTCTGTAGAGACCCTCGGTTGCACATCTGTCATCTGCTCCGACAAGACCGGTACTCTGACCACCAACCAAATGTCTGTCTCCCGTATGTTCGTCTTTGAGAAGATCGAAGGTGGCGACAGCAGCTTCCTTGAATTCGAAATCACTGGTTCCACCTACGAACCTCTTGGTGACGTGTACCTGAAGGGACAGAAGGTCAAGACTGCTGAATTCGACGCTCTTCACGAACTGGGCACCATTTGCATTATGTGCAATGACTCCGCTATTGACTTCAACGAATTCAAACAGGCTTTCGAGAAGGTCGGTGAAGCTACTGAAACCGCTCTTATTGTACTCGCTGAGAAAATGAACCCCTTCAACGTTCCCAAAACTGGACTCGACCGCCGCTCCAGCGCTATCGTTGTACGCCAAGAGATTGAAACCAAATGGAAGAAAGAGTTCACTCTTGAGTTCTCCCGTGACAGGAAATCCATGTCCTCGTACTGCACACCCCTCAAGCCTTCCCGTCTTGGAACTGGACCCAAACTGTTCGTCAAGGGTGCACCCGAGGGTGTGCTTGAACGTTGCACGCACGCTCGTGTCGGAACTGCCAAGGTTGCTCTGAACACCACCCTCAAGAACCGCATTCTGGAGCTCACCCGCCAATACGGTACCGGTCGCGACACCCTCCGTTGCTTGGCCCTGGCTACCGCTGACAACCCACTGAAGCCTGATGAAATGGACCTCGGAGACTCCAACAAATTCTTCACGTATGAAGTCAACCTAACATTCGTCGGTGTCGTCGGCATGTTGGACCCTCCCCGTAAGGAGGTATTCGACTCCATCGTCCGTTGCCGCGCCGCTGGTATCCGTGTCATCGTCATCACTGGTGACAACAAGGCCACCGCAGAAGCTATTTGCAGGTAATTTTATAACACATACTACTTACGATAGGCATTTTAAGTCAATAACTAAAGGGGTAGTCACGTTAGCAACAACTACCACATTTCATTGACATCTGATATTTTCATTGTCAAACATACATGACCATGTATATTTCAGGCGTATTGGCGTGTTCACTGAAGAAGAAGACACTACTGGCAAGTCCTACTCCGGTCGCGAGTTCGACGACCTCTCCATTTCTGACCAACGCAACGCCTGCGCCAAGGCTCGCCTGTTCTCCCGTGTGGAGCCCGCGCACAAGTCCAAGATCATTGAGTACCTGCAGAGCATGAACGAAATCTCCGCTATGGTAAGATTCAGATATCATACAACTTTAAATATTTTAAGCAGAAGTTATGCAGTTTTGTAAATGAACAAAACATGAACTAACAAAATTCCAAGTATGTTAGCTTATCAATACAACAGCAAAATAACTGTAAACGATATCTTCATAATTTACTGGCACACCATTTGCCAATATTATTGAATGTTTACACATTGTAATACATATTGAACGCGTTGTGTTTACGTTAGGGCAGCAATGTTTGTAAACTGGAGCACTCGAAACTTAATATGAAAGAATTGGTGGTACATATGGTATTGTGATTGCGATGACATGTTCCTTATGACTTTACAGACTGGTGACGGTGTGAATGACGCGCCCGCCCTTAAGAAGGCTGAGATCGGTATCGCTATGGGCTCTGGTACCGCTGTCGCTAAGTCTGCCGCTGAAATGGTGTTGGCTGACGACAACTTCTCATCCATTGTCGCCGCTGTTGAGGAAGGCAAGTATTCCTTGCAATCTTTAACAAAGATTAAAAATATGATCATGTGTTTTGGATCCAGTATTAGTTAACATGACCATTTTGTAACTTCAGGTCGTGCCATCTACAACAACATGAAGCAGTTCATCCGCTACCTGATCTCTTCCAACATTGGTGAAGTCGTGTCCATCTTCTTGACTGCCGCCCTGGGTCTGCCCGAGGCTCTGATCCCCGTCCAACTGTTGTGGGTCAACCTGGTCACTGACGGTCTGCCCGCCACCGCCCTCGGTTTCAACCCACCTGATCTCGACATCATGGACAAGCCCCCCCGTAAGGCTGATGAGGGTCTGATCTCTGGATGGCTCTTCTTCAGGTATAAATCAAGAATTCGATTCGATTCAAGAAACTTTATGACTTTGGAGTTACAAAACATCACAATTGGAGATGGAGAAAACTCCGATGGTGCTGTTGACATTGTGCAGTTATTGATACCGTTTGCTAACTTGCAGATACATGGCTATCGGTGGTTACGTCGGCGCCGCTACCGTGGGCGCTGCGTCCTGGTGGTTTATGTACTCCCCCTACGGCCCCGGCCTAACTTACTGGCAGCTTACCCACCACTTGCAGTGCCTCGGCGGAGGTGACGAGTTCAAGGTACGCTATTTTACAATTCAACCTTTTTGTACTTGTATTTTTTATTAAGTTTATTTTTTAGTGTATGTTGTCCCACTGCAAAGCATAGGCTTCTCTTTTCACTCCTCTGTGTCTTGAGCTTGTCATAACGAATATTAAATTATTTTTTTGCGATTTTAGGGCGTCGACTGCAAGATCTTCACTGACCCTCACCCTATGACGATGGCCCTGTCCGTATTAGTAACAATTGAGATGTTGAACGCCATGAACAGTTTGTCTGAGAACCAGTCGCTGGTGTCCATGCCGCCGTGGTCCAACATGTGGCTCGTCGGCTCAATGGCTCTCTCCTTCACCCTCCACTTCGTCATTCTCTACGTTGAGGTCCTGTCGGTGAGTACCGCTTTAATCGTCGCACGAATCATATGCCGGTAGTGAATACGCTAACTCCTATGTGTTCCGATGCGTGTTTTTGCAGGCCGTGTTCCAAGTGACGCCGCTGTCCATGGACGAGTGGGTCACGGTGATGAAGTTTTCGATACCCGTGGTACTGCTCGACGAGGTGCTGAAGTTCGTCGCGCGCAAAATCTCCGACGGTGAGAAGGCTTCGCAGCTGATGCACTGGCTCAACGGCATGCAATGGATTGTGCTCATGTGGGCCGTGTTCTTTGGCCTCGTCATCTACGGCCCTCTATAAGCCGGCCCGCCCCCGTGTGCCGTGCCACCACCCCGTTTGATTCACATCTAATACCCTCCTATCGATTTCTGCGCCACCCACCTATTCTATTCATGTTGCAGTTTAAATTTTCTATTCTCGTGTGTGAACTGATAAGTTATTTCGAGTGTGGGTAGCGCACGGAATTTAACTGTGGAAACCGATGGACTATGAGCTGCGCTCACCACAGTATCAGTCATCTAACAGTTTGGAATGCTCATCCTGGCGCGCTGGTGTGTGAAGTGCCCTGTGCGCCCCGGTGTCGGACATAGGACCTAGTGAAGTGACGTCGCCGCGTCGGACTGGCTACCGTCAGTGTTGTAGTTGTCTGTACTGCTTAGGAGTAGATCTAACAGAGCGTGGCGGCTAACGCGGCCCGCTCTAGTGATTATGCATTTTGTATGTGCGAGACAATAAATTAATTGGAGCTCATTTTTTTACAAATTCGTGAGTTCGACTAATATTCTCTTCCTTTACTGAGTACATATACATAATATTATACACTTATTTGATGTGAAGTGGCTGTGAAGACCTTCATTATGAATGCTAACTAATGAAACACCAAAAATTGGAACGGTATTTATAAGTTAGATTTATTGCATTTGATACATTTTGTATACAGTAGCATGAGAAGCTCCGCATTCAAATATATTATAGTGAACTCGCACATAGCTCAGTACCTTGTCCGTATGGACAGCAGACATGTTATAAAACATACTATTATTTAATAGTAATGTGCATTGTTAGCTTAGTGTAATTTATCGTAAGTGTATTATTAGGGACGTGGTTACTTTATTATTCTCTCAGCATAGGTAGTACTGTTATCAAAAGAGTCTTTCTCCTCTGTCCTTTCACTGTGGTCGCTTCTTAACATTCCTATTTGCATTTCTTTTTTTCTTTTATCAATCCTTGTTTGGTATTGAGGAGCGCTCTTATTAATCTAAGCTAATATTAACTAATGAATGTGTCCCTAGGCTGAACTAACCTCATGCCTTAGTGTAAACTCAGGCGGATTGCATATAGACAGCTAGCCAGCCACAGGATCACGCAGCCGTATCGCCGGCATTGTTACTTCGAGCTAACTGCCCTACAGTCGTACTCATTTATGGGTACTGTGTGTACAGTTGACTTGCAGCACCTATGTAATCGGCCCGGCGATTGTGCTAACATGCCTACAAGACTGCTTACTGGCACTTACATGCAGTCCGCCCGCGTACACCCTTCGTAGCTCAAGTAATACGTTACAACTATTACTTGTGCTACTAGTGACCTTCATATACATCGAAACAATATCATGTCAAGCCTTGTTTCAATATAATTATTACACACTTTTAACGAATTTGTGTACTGTGTAAAATGTCTATTTATTACATTATTTACTACAACATAATTTATTGAAATAAAGCAATATAGTCTATGTATGTACGAACTTAAATCGGCTTAAAGATCCTATGTACTGTATAGTACTTTTATTTCTCTATATTTACTTATTGATGTAGTTTTAGTTGGTCTCCTGTTTTTTTAAAAACCCTTTATATCAATTATTTTCTCCATCGAGACATAATATTACTTTTAAGTATATAAAACCCGATTCAAAATTTGTTAAGTGTTGTACCAGGTTAGTACGTACATATGTTTTTTTTTTTTAATATATAATGAAGAGTAATACAAATTGCATGTAAACATTGCATGGTTTATGACCTTTAAAAGAGTGCAGTTTTTGATATGATGCATTAACAAATATATATTATAGTATTATAAATTATTTATGTGTATACCCAAATCTATAAACAAAACTTGAATGAAAGGACTACAACCGTTAGAAGTTAATATTTATTTTATGTGTTTTTTCTATATGCAACACATACCTTGCGAATTTATTTTAAAGAAACACAAAACACTCTTCATTGAATGATTTGCCCATAAATTTGAGATATCTTGAAACTACCTATTGCCTTCATATCTCTTCAACCAGAAGTTGGTGTACCAAGCATTGACCCCTCATAATTATACACTGCACAATTATGGGCATGCTCAAAACCTTCGTTGTAAATGTCCCCCAACCTCCTGGAATTTGTTGCGTTTATCAGATTAACTTATTGAAATGTACAGTCGTTTATACATTTTACATATTAAAATAGTCAACAATATTAATGTTTGAATTATTTCCCTTCACAATCCAGTAGTGACATTACATGACCACGACGCATACCCCTTGATTATGGAATTATATACCACCCCTGGTGACCCTCTGTGACCCCATGTATTGGAACCCTATGTCCTTAGCGTACAAATAATTGTTTAATTACTATTTCTATTCCTTGCTAACAATTTTTATATAACAAGTTTTGCAAGAATGATCTATCTTGTTGTCTGTGATATTCAATCTGCAACACAATCAGTTGCATTTTGAACATCACTTGCAACTTGGATCTGTAACTGGAGCGATATTGTTTCGCCGAAAAATTTGTTAAAGAAAAGGTTTAAAGAAAAAATGAACAAGCAAAAAAACAACAAAACAATTGTTTGTGCATTGCAAAACTTAGTTGAGGGCCGAACCACGGCAGGTACTACCGTGGCGGCCCGCGCACGCTCCCGCATGCTCTAACGTGGTGTTGTCCTTGTGTCCCCAGCCCAGCCGGAATGGAAGCTGTAAGCGCCGGATCGCCGTCGCAGCGCCACTGCACGCACATATTCCATGAACACTCATTGTTTGTTGTGATCCCGCAGTGAAACTACACATTTAATGTAACTACGACACGGTTGTGATATCTTCATAAGACCTAGTAAGTTCGGACGGCAGCCCCGCTCGAGCGCACACGACACTAACACTCTCGTTGTTTTGCAGCGAACGAGGTGGTCATTGACAAGTGGTAAACGCCACCGAATCATAGTTCCTCAACCCGCTTCTCTCTGCTACTTCTACCGCTCTCGTCTCCCGGTGTAATGTTAATTGGCTTTTAGATGTGTACGAATTTAAAAAGACCGTCACGTAAGACTACGATTAGGCTAGGCTAGATAGTCCAGGGCCAGCGGTGGAACAGAGGCGCGAGTGGTGGATGCGGCGACGAGGCGGGCCGGGGCGCCGCCCGGTCCACCTGCTCACCTGCGCTAGTTCACCAGAGGGGACATAATGTTGTTCATAATGTGTATATACTACAGTATGCTTAGGAGGTTTAATCAATTTGTTATATTACGTTGTTCTAATTAAAGACTACATGGTGCCCGTCGACACAAGCAGTGCGATAGACGATGTGTACTTAAGTTGAGAGCACTCATTAATTTATTGTTATATTTTTATTATCTTATAATCTAGTTTGCTTATCTAGAGTCGAGTCATTTCTATTAGTGCTGACGCCTCGACGAGCAATATGGTGTCTGTAAGGGAAGGATAATTACATGATTGTCCAGTGTTTGGGACCTGAGTCCAAAAGTTTAAACATACCTGTACATTTTAATGTATTATTGTTTTGTACAATAAATCGTTATAAACGACAAGTGTTTCATTTCTCACTACAAGTCAAGATACCGTCTCCACCACCATCGTGCTTTGGATCTTACCACTGCTGTAGCAGCCTGTAAGGTATAACAACCACAATTAGAAAGGTAAAAGTCATCGTTTCCTTGTTTGATAGCTTAATGCCCGTTTTCACAAACTAGGCAGCATCACAAAAAATTTATTCAACACTTGGCCCAGAATCCAACATTGCGCTATTATTGCGTGATGTAGGTGTCTCGTAGTTAGTGAAAATGGGCATTAGCCTTAATAACACGCTAGTTAGCACATTTACAAATTCATTGTATGAATCGCAAGAGCGGGTTTGTGGTGGACATGACAATACGAAGGTACTTATTCGATGTCAACTATTGTGGGTTCGATTCCCACCAATTTCACTGACATTAACATTCGTATTGGTGGATGTTATTTTAGGGCGTGATTATATACAATCCCGGACTTCTAAACCGAGCCACCATCCAATTCCAGGTGAGGTAAAAAGGCCTAAAACATTAAAACAATGATGAGTCAAAGAAAAAGTTGTTCGCAGTTTTGATGCCGACAAACTCCTTTATTTCTTCCGAATTTCAATTTGCGAACATTTAAGAAGTTCATGTACAAAAAGTGCAGGGTAGCTCGAATTAAGAGTCGGGGAACCCTCCCGGACTGTACCTAGTGCGAATTACTCATAATTCACTCTATGGTGGGGTGGGATTATATTATGCGAAGGTAACTTTTTAAAACAAACTTCCAAAACGAGGTTCTGGTTACTAATATCTCACGTCCTCACAGATTTTGACTACAGAAGTCATTCTGTAGCTTAGAGCATTTAGGTTAAAATGCTCTAAGTTCTGTAGTCAAAATCTGACGTGAGTTATTAGCTGGATATTAGTAGCAGGCACAGAGTACATTATTATAGGCATGTTTTTGTAGATTTTACATGAATTAAGCAATACGGGTTTTTGAGATGAAACTTTCGGTCGAAAACCGTAGCTATAATACCTACCGCCTCCACACGCAGTGGCGGATTTACACATTTGCCGCCAGTAGGGTATTACATTTTTGCCGCCCCTACAAACTCTTGAATTGTAATATTGAAACGCTATTGGAATATTTAAAAAAAAATCATTCTAGTCATAGTCTACTTTTCACAGCGTTTACTTAGTAATTTTTCATATACAGACATTGGAGTATTCGCTATATACCTACTGTATGTATAGTAGGTAGGTACTAAAATATTGTAATTTTGCTAAATTTTCGAGATTTCTTTTCTCCGCGTCTATAGTAATGCTTTTTTTTTAAATTTACATAGGGCAAAAAAAATGCCAAATTTGCCGCCATAGGCTCCAGCCTACTCAGCCTGCTGATAAATCCGCCACTGGCCACCTTAGAGCAGGTTAAATGCTCTAAGCTGGCCACACGCTTGCCTAACCAAACCTCGATAAGCCATCATTTATTAATGTGTGGATAGGGCGTTTGTTGTTTAGGGTGGAGTTTGAAAGTAATTTGTAACCGATCCTGATCAAGTGTCGGTTTTTTGAACAAATTAATAAAAGAAGCACTTAGTTTCATCCTTTGCAATTATAAAGTTTGCACCAAGTGGCAGTGAGTGGATCCTGCATAAGTCCTGGCAATTATTTTTATTTTTATTGGTAACACCCTTCAAATCAATTTTCAAGGAGAAACACTTATCGTGGCGCGGCGCTCTCGTTCTGTTCAGCACAGTTTAGCATTAGATTTTAGTACCTTTAGTTACAACGGTTTTTACAAATATCAGCTGTTTTCAATGAACGTGTGTAATGTTTTAACATAGAAATTATGCGAGAAGTAGTTAATATTGGCCAAAATAATGGATGAGTCTAGGTAAGCAATTTTTTTACTTGTATTCGATTAAGATATGCCTTTTGCTCTTGAGATACAAAGTACCTAGTTTACTTTTCGCAGACTAGACTCCGAGCTGCCGACTAAAATGGCTCATTTAGATATAATGGAGATTGACGAGCCCAATACTGAACCACTAGAAGAGCAATCTCAAGTGTCTGAATTACCATCACGAGTTTTAAGAAAGAGAAAATCCATAATGCCTGAAGCAAGTAAATCATCAAATCGCAGAGTAAGCATGAAGCCAAGTAAACGGATTATGACTGAAAATGCAAACCCTAAACAAATAGAAGCATTGTATCTGAATAAAAAAGTGAAAACTTTGTCACAGACCCTGGAAACGATTTACGAAGAGCCTAAAGCTCAAAATAGTGAGACTGAAGTATTAATAAGTGGAAGGAAAGTAAAAAGACTGCTTACATTCCAACTAGGTAACCAATACACAAAAGAAAAAATTAAGAAACGCAGAGCCAAAATAAAGAAACTCCTGGGAAACAAATCTTACTTGAATAGAAAGAAAATACCAATGCAAGTCTTCCTCAAAACTATAGAATGTTTGGAGTTGGATGAAGTAATCAAAACAGAAACTTCACTGCCAATTAAAGATAAGGATACGTAATTAATTTTATAAGACTTATTACCAGAGGGATTTTCGAGCCAGCATAATATGCAGGGCTACAAATTGATAGCTGAGTTCCCACTCAGGTGTGCTGGCAAAATGTTGTGTGCTTTAGAGAGGTGAGACTATAAAAAATAATTAGTGTATCATGAGGAGCAATTTGTTTACTAATAGCAAGATTTGTTTGAATTGTAGTTTTAAAGTTATTTGAGAAAACAGATCTTGCTGGAGTAACGGTTTGAAACTTTACCCTGACAAAATCATTTTCAAAAATTCTTTTCAGCGAAGAACCATACATGAATAGATAGCTTTTGTTGAGTAGTAAATGTTTGTAAATAGCAAAATTTGTGTATGTTATGGTTCTTAAATTATTTAAGATTTAGCTGCAGTAACGTTTCGGGATTTCCCAGATCTTGCAAACAGCTCCACTAACGTTGCTGGAGAGAAATATTCCGAAGTATTCCCGTCGTATTATGAACTAATCATTCGCAAGTATTGAGTAACATTCGGAATTATTCCCTGAGAAGAATTACAAGGAAAGTATCAATAGTTTCACTATTGACCGCTAGATTGCGACGCAATTACCATTGCAATGGATTACCAATTAGAGTTCGACTATTGACCGCTGGATGGCGACGCAATTACCATTGCAAATTACATATATTTTCCACATTGGTAATTGTGTATTCATGCCTGTGAATCTTCCTTCCTAACCTTGGTCACTGCAGCAGCAGAAAGCGCACGCAGGTGAGCACTACCGACGGAAGTTGTACAACTACAGCTCTTACCTTTACCCGCCAGATGGCGTTAATTCAAGTGCCGTTACTTGAATTAACGCCATCTAGCAGGCAATGGAGAACTAGGTTCTACTACGTACGTGTTCATTCACTATGTAAAGTTATACAATTTGAAATCACTGTTAGTAAAGTATAAGTATGCGGTTAACTGTGCAAATGTCATTTTGCGAGAATAATATGTACATATGTAGAAAGATAAATACGTGGTAGGTACAGACGCCAGCACATCAACCTACTACAATCTGTCAAATTTCTTTAATAGGTTTTCAACTTTATCGCTGAAATATAAGGTTCAAATTTGATTGAGAAAATTTGACAGTTTCGGGTAGGTTGACCTGCTGGCGTCTGTACTAAGATGAGTTTATATTAGATACATCGACAGGATAAGTTTGTATGTAGTGCGCAAACTGTAAACCATGAATTCAGCATATAATTCTAGACTTAGCGCAAAAATTTCTTGTCTTATAAAAAAAAAATCAACTGTTTCATAGAAATGTATAATACCTACGCGGTCAAAATGTATGGAACAGCTGATTTTTTTTTTGTATTACCGACAAAAACATTTCGCGCTGCTGCAGTTTACGTACTGGATAAAAACTTATCCTGTATAGTATTATGTACCGAGGTACATAGTAAACCGGTAACTATTATATTATTTCAATTTTTTCTATTAGTTCTTATTTGAACTATTGATTTCGGTTGAACACTAGCTATTTTACAAAGGAAATAAACCTTTTACCATTAGGTAGATACATCGTAAAGCAAATACATTTTTAACCGACTTCCAAAAGGAGGAGGTTCTCAATTCGTCGGAACCCTTTTTTTATGTATGTTCCCCGATTACTCGAAGATGGCTGGACCGATTTGGATAATTTTTTTTTTGTTTGAAAGGGTACTACGTATACTTCCCAGGTGGTCCCATGATCATCAAGTCAGGATCTGATGATGGGATCCTGGAGAAATAGAGAGAACTCTTCAAATTTTATAGGCACACTTGAAACAATTTGTGTAGTTTTTGGAAGAGTACTTTCTCGGAGTAGTTCCATTTCAATTTGGTGAAGATCTGATGAAGAACTTCGGAGATAGGCAACGGAACTCCTCAATAAATGATAGCAAATGGACAGGGATTGCTGAAATCTCATGTCTGTCAATTGTTTACACCAGTTAATAACATAACATCACGCCGGTACGCTGTGAAGGGGTAAGCACATGTGAACCACTAAAAAGTGAAAAATAAAAATCTTTTTTCAAAAAAAATAAACAACCGACTTCCAAAAAACACTAAAAAGTGAAAAATAACTTTAATTTCGGAAGGCGGTGACAAAATATTAAAATACGTATCCAAAGTTACCGACTTCCGAAATTAGTTATTTTTCACTTTTTAGTGTTTTTTTGGAAGTCGGTTGTTTATTTTTTTACGAAGTAAACTAAACTTGTACATAACGTCAGCACAAAATCGGGCCCACTACAAATTCAACCGTACAAGAATAAAATAATAAGTATTCACAAGTAGATAGCTACGTAAACGGAAATATTCCCGCGTAGTAGGTACGTAGGCGCCGAATAATACTTCGTTGATTATATGAATGAAACGAAATATCTGATATTTGGCGAGTCTCCTCAAGCTACCTACACATATATTCGTTATTACTGGGAATAATTTAATTCTTACTATGTAATAAAACGTAGGTTGCCTACTTCATCCTTACAATATTTATTTTACTCTGCATTCTTGCCGCGATAGTATTCCTTCCAATCGAAATATTCTTTTAAATATTTCCGAATTATTGCGAATAATTCCGAAGTTTTGCAACGCTAGGCTCAACGCAGAAGTTTGAAAAAAAAAAACCAATAAGAGACTTCAATTTGTTTAAACATTCGTTTTTGATTTGGTTGAAGTAAACCAATACACTTATAACCAAATAAACAACTGTTAAAAATTCTCGTGGTGTAGACGCTTATAACGTCAGGAATTTTAGATTTTGTAACTTTACACGTTAAGAAGATAAAAACAAATTTGATCAATTCTAGACTGGTCGTACTTTACCGACCGTGTTCCCTCAGTTGCCTGTGTGCCAGAGGGCGCGGTATCTCTTTCGAACAACCCGCACCCCTGGCAGGCATCGGCCCTTGCGAGCCCCATCAGTTGGTGCTGACATCGCTTTGAGGCGCACGTGGAACACAACGCGCCGTCGACCCGGGCTTGGTCCTTATCGGACAGCGAGCTATCCATTACTCGCCGTCCGCATTCCTCGGTATACCTCAAACTCCAGTATAAAGTATTTCTTCCTTCTAGAGACATAACACTACATTTATATAAATATTTCTCACAGTCAATCTGTTCTGGTGTTTTAGCACTCACTATTTTTTTTCTCGTAGAATAAGGTAATCCTTCAGATCGTCTTTTCTTCGTGATATTTACTTACCAATTTTCAGGTTCTGGTTTCATCCAACGTTTTCTTTTCCGAGTAGCATCGAATATTCCTTTCAATAAGAACCCCCAGAGATATCACGACTTTGTGTGCATCAGTTGTCGGCAAAAACTGTACGATCATAAATAACATCGCTGTCGTTAGGTTGAATACTTCGTCATCCTCGTCTCCATAGAATCACACAACATTTTCTAAGTTGTCATCCTTGCTATACTCCAAATAAATCCTCTGGTTGTATTCAAGAACCTGGATCCGGGTAGTACATAAGTGATCTTTATCAGAGTCATCGCTGTCAAACATGCGCTCCATTTCACACACTCAACAGGAGTCAATCAACCCCGAAGTGCTGTTCGAAGCCGGGCTACAAAACATTTGATTCGTAGGACCAGGCTCTTCATTAGATAATTAAGAATATTGTGTAAACAAACAATGGTTCGCGCTTGACCTTAAGGTGAATCTAGTCCACATTTTTCCCATACAAACTTTGGGAGTGTATTACTCCACTGTGCGACAATGTACATCAAAAATGAAACATGGTATGGTTTTGTCTCATTATTAATATTGTCTGTGCGGAACCAGAATACTAAAATAAAAAGCCATTAAAAAGTTAGGAGCCGACAAAGATTCGTCGTTCTTGCTAATTTAACCTAACTTTGGGCGTGTTTTAATAAAACAACCGACTTCCGAAAAAACACTACAAAGTGAAAAATAACTTTAATTTCGGAAGTCGGTGACTTTGGATATGTATTTTAAGTTTTTGTCACCGCCTTCCGAAATTAAAGTTATTTTTCACTTTGTAGTGTTTTTTCGGAAGTCGGTTGTTTTTTTATTGTAAAAGTTTTTATTTTTCACTTTTTTAGTTATAGTGCCTACCCCAATCATTCGGAATTTCTTCATCCTTGGAGTCAAAACAATGCATATTTACGCGATAGCAGCAATCGCGGTTGATTTACTGTTATATTTTGAAGAGTTCCGTGGTCTGTCTCCGAAACGCATCATCAGATCTAGATGCAATTGAAATGGGACCACACGTGAAGCACTAGCTTTCAAATAAAAAAAGAATCATCAAAATCGGTTCACCCAGTCGAAAGTTCTGAGGTAACAAACATAAAAAAACACAAATTGAGAACCTCCTCCTTTTTTTGAAGTCGGTTAAAAAGAAGTGTAAAATCTGAAAAACCTACCGACAAAGCTTTAATATCAAAAAGTACAATAAACTTTATTGGTCATTGATTTATGCAGTGGTTTTTTCATAAAACCCGATCTTCCGAAGGACTTTTCTTAACTTTTATGCGCCTGTTTTACTATAAATGATCCTGCATCTCACTTAATAACGTTGTGCGTGTAGACTAGCGTCTAACTGCACATCACTGATACTACCTCGAAGTCGGTTGTTTTTTTTGGAAAAAGTTTTTTTTTATTTTGAGCTTGGGAAATCATCAAATAACTTCTCCCGCTCTGGGTGGAGCAGGAGGGCGTATCAGAATGTTAGTGACTAAAACCCACCCGTGTTCCCTCAGTTGCATGTGTGCCAGGGGCGACGGTAACTATTTCGAACAATCCGCACGCCTGGCAGGCATCGGTCTTTGAGGACCACACCAGTTGGTGCTGACATCTCTTTGTGGCGCGCGTGGAACACAACGCGCCGTCGACCCGGGCCTGGTCCTTACCGGACAGTGAGCTACCCATTACTCGCCGTCCGCATTCCTCGGTATACCTCAAACTCATAAAGTATTTCTTCCTTCTAGAGACATAACACTACATTTACGCGTCTCCTGCGGAGGCTAGAGCCGTGAAGGCACATATACTGCCTCTCCCTCACGTGCGCCGCCTCCTTCTTCGCGAGCATTACTGCTTCGCAGAAGGAGGTAACGGCTACCCATGCACTCTCGCTCCGTACCATGGCCTGGACCAGGGCCGGACGCGAGAGATCGCCGCCGCCGAACGCATCCACGAGGACACAGCGGTGTTCCGTCCAAGCCGGGCAGACCTCCACCTTGTCCTCAGGGCGATCTTCACAATGGAAACACCCGGGCGTTTCCTCCCGCCTTATTCGAAACAGGAACCTCCCGAAACACCCGTGTCCGGTGAGAACCTGCGTCAGGCGGAAGGTGATGACTCCGTGGCGCCTCTCAATCCACTCCTCAAAGAGGGGACTTACTGCCACAACCGTGGAGTGCCCAGCACTGGGTTAGACAATCGCACTCTCCATATCGCCATGAGATCCCGCCGGAGCTGTCCGCTGTGCCGCGATTTCTTGCAGCAGCGGAGTAACGCCCCGGACTCCCAAAACGTTACCGCAGCAAAATCTTAAATAACTTAAGAACCATAACACACACAAATTTTGCTATTTACAAACATTTACTACGCACCAAAGTATCCGTTTCAATGGCGCGGCCAAGGCGATTTTTCGAAAAAAGAAATCTACCAAGATTTTGTATAAGTTGATTCCCAAAACCATTTGTCAAAGTTATGGTTAAACAGTTATAAGGGTTTGAACGTGGCCGCGCCATTGAAACGCGGAGAACTACGCAGCCACGGAGATCTTTAAAAATAACCGCTGCAGAGACCTGAAATTGAGGTAGATAATAGATTGGATTTGTAAATATTACCAACTTTTTTTTTAAATATCGCCATAGCCGCGCCATTGAAACGGACACCGCAACAAAAGCTATCTATTCATATGTATTTATTAGGTTCTGGTAATTTTTTTAAATGATTTTGCCAGGTTAACGTTTTTAACCATTACTCCAACTAAATATGTTTTCTCAAATAACTTTAAAACTACAATTCAAACAAATTTTGCTATCAGTAAACAAATTGCTCCTCATGATACACTAATTATTTTTTAGTCTCACCTCTCTAAAGCATAACAATTTGCCAGGATAATGCACACCCCACTCAGCTACCAACTTGCAGCATGTTACACAGAAAACATTTTTGAAAAGTTTCAGATAGGAGTCCACTCTCAGAGTTTGTAAATACACCAAAAATAAAGCGTTCAAATATATTTTCGATGCACTCTCATCATACTGCTTCTACTCAGCTATAAAGTTTTCACCCTGCTTATGCTAGCTCAAAAATCCTCTGGGCTCTTCTACCACATATACCTAAATGGTATTGTTCCACTTGTGTGTTGATGTCCGTACAAAATAAAGTTCACATAATGATGAAGTATATATTTAATTTATATATAACCCTAATAAAATACTGAATTACTTGACACTGGCTAATTGCACAAACCGTGCGAAACTAAAACCCAGAAAAAAAATACTGAATGGATGGAAGGCGCCTTAAATAAGTGGAAAAGTTATTAATCACTAATAAATAGCAAAAACTTGACGATACAAGCATCATCTACATAAAAGTTAGGTTTTAACTAGACACTCTGTAGATGACTTAGGACAGTCATCATATTCTTTGACAAGGCCTGTAGAATCTTGGTCGACTCCATTGAGGCACACACAGCGAGGTTTTTCCACCCCAGGAGTGAATAGCTGGCGAGGAACACCAGCCCAGGACCTTTTTACACCACCACTGCAAAAAAAAAAACAAGTATGTTATTTATTAATTTTATCTGTTCATCATCAGTCTGACCTTTACCCAACTATGTTGGGATGGGCTTCCAGTCTCACCCGATACAGCTGAATACCAGTACTTTACATGGAGCGACTGCCTATCTGACCTTCACAACCCGGTTACTGGGTAACACGACGACACCCTCGGTTAGACTGGTTGTCAGACTTTCGAGCTTTGACCACCCGTAACGACTATCAAAGATCCACGAATGACAGGACCAACGGTTTAACGTGCTTCCGAGGCACGGAGGGGAATTGGTATGTAAAGTTATCACCCAACCGCGAAAAGCGTAGCTTAACCTGGTCGATCGACCAATGCGGCTGTTATTACTGAACCACAAGCCCCTTAAAATGTAATTGTATCAGTAAATTGTTCTCTCATAAAGATAATTTTTTCTCTTCATTAATTTCATGCTGTGACTATTTATTTTATGAAACATCTTTGGATTTTGGAGGATTTTGTTTTCTTTAAATTGTTCATTCATAATGGTATAGAGACCTTAAAAAAAATATGGGACAAGTAAAAAGCTTGACATAAGTAAGGCTAATAAAAACTAGAAGTGGATGTGCTTAGAGGCTATAATAAGTGCTTAAGTTAAGGCCAAAGCTGGGCACCAGTGGCCTTAGTGTGAGTTTAATTTAATCATCTCGATCAAAAGCTTCGAGCGCTGAACGCGCTCGAAGCTTTTGATCGCGCTCCGATTGGTCCATTACCAATTCAAGGCCAACCGGAGCGACAAACGCGCTCGATGCGTTTGATGAGATGGTTAAATGAAACTCGCATTAAGGCCTCTGATTAGTGTTTAACAAAGTTAACTAATTGGTTAACGGTTCCCAGCTATGGTAAAGACCTTTCTGAAACTAGTTCAAAATCAACTGCAAATCAAATCAACACCATGTGTTGTGTTTATTTCCAAGAAGCTGTATGAAACTTCCAGAAAACAAAAACGACACTCCATAACCATGGAATGCCCTGGATACATATAAGCAGAAGTTGTTCCAGGTCACAATAGAAACAAAACATAAAGGCTCCTACACACATGCCGGCGGCACAGCTGGCGGGTTTTTGCCTTGCGGGTATGCTGCAGGCGTTATTAGTCCGCCGGCAGGCTGAGCCAGAATGGACACCTACGGATCGAGACTGGTCCAGAGCCCACAGCATAGTAACAGAAGACAGGATAAAATGGGCTATAAACACCTTTCAGCCCTACAAGTCCCCAGGACTAGATGGTATCTTCCCAGCCCTACTGCAGTGGAGGGTTGACCACTTTACACCATGCTTGGTGGAGATCTACCGTACCTGCATAGCACTCAGATACATACCCCTGGCGTGGCGCGAAGTTTGTTTATTTGTTTATTTCTCGCCACAATAAATAAGTACAAATACATAATTAAAACTTTACATATTCATTGTTATATTGTGGGAGACTGGTGCCTAAGCTAGGCGTCAGGCCTGTATTTCAGGACACCAGGTCTCCACCCCGTCAGAAGCTGTTACATTTTAGTTGTATTATGCACTCGCACACAAATGCGGCAAGTAATAAGGAACTAAATTAAACTAAAAGAGGACAAATAACACTATAGACTATTACTTATTCTAGGGTTAGTATGTAACTTAATGTGCATGTGTGTGTGTTTATGTGTGTCAGGGTGTGTGTGTGTGTGTGTGTGTGTGTGTGTGTGAGTGTGTGTGTGTGTGTGTGTGTGTGTATGTGTCTGTGTGTGTCTTTATATGTTTCGAAATATGATAGGGAAGGTAAAGGGCTAAATGCACAGGATAGTGATGTGACTAGATGTTTTTATTTTTGTTTAAGCAGGTTAAGCCGGTGTAGATAGAAGTTCTTCAGTAGCTTCATAACTTAGATCCTGGAGCCAGCTCCTGACCTTCAGCTTACACTTAGTTTTTTTAAGATCATAAATGGAGAGCGTCCTGTTTATTTTATTGTAGAGAAAGCGACCAAGGAAACAAAAGAAACGCTTGGAGAACACTGTACTAAGTCGCTTACCGTGGCGATCTACTGGGTCGAACCGTCGATTTCTTCCTAACAGCGAGACGTCGAAGGTAAGGAGTCCGTGTTGTTTTAGGGCCGTTTGTAGGACAAATAGCTGACGTACAGTTAAAACTTTAGTCTCTTTATATAAGAGTGCTGTGGGATATCGAAAAGGAAGAAAATATGATACCTTTAGAATAGCTCTCTGCGCTCTTTCCACTTGTATGAGTGTGTATTTAGGTGCACCGCCCCAAGATGTTATACAGTAGGTTAATAGAGACTGGGCGAGGGCAAAGTAAATTGTTTTCATCAGCCTTACGTCACCCACTTTTCGTAGGGTCTTAAAGACAAATATTAGTTTACGCAACCTATTGCTGAGGATGTTGATGTGTTCATGGAATCTCAAGTTGCAGTCTATTATAATCCCTAGGTACTTTACACTATTTGCTTTTTGAAGGCGGGTGCAGTCACATGAGTTGTCATTTACACAAGAGCAGGAGTGGGCAATTAAAGAATACAAAGGGGTCGTTTGGGTTGTTTGTGTGTTGGACTTTAGGGAAAAGGCAATATATTTTGTCTTATCCGCGTTTAGTGTGAGTATGTTGCTATGCAACCAACTCGTTACAGCATCAAAGCCAGTCTGAGCATGCGCGTACACTTCAGGCCATGTCTTTGCGCTAAAGAGAAGGGCAGTGTCATCTGCAAAAGTTATGATTTTACCCTGGGGGACAGTGAGCATGCCCAGTTCGTTAATGTATATGAGAAATAGAGTTGGACCGAGTACGCTACCTTGTGGCACACCATAGGTAATGGTGCGTTCTTCGCTGACTATATCATCGATCTTAACGAACTGGGTACGCTCACTCAGGTAGTCCTCAAAAAGTTTGAGTTGTTTCCCCCGTATGCCTATTTTTTCCATTTTGTGAATAAGAATGGGTACAGAAACAGTGTCAAAAGCTTTGGCAAGGTCTAAAAAGATACCCAGGACCTTCTGCCCCTGATCCATGTTTGCGACAACATAATTAGTCAGATCATGAACCGCATCGGACGTTGATTTGCCAGCCCGAAAACCATATTGCGAGGGTGAGAATATGTTAAACTTTTCTAAGTAGTCAACGAGCCTATTATTCATAATTCTCTCAAGTATTTTGGATAGAGCAGGAAGCACAGCAATAGGTCTGTAGTTGTTGACACTGTTTCTGTCCCCACTCTTAAAGATAGGGTGTATTATGGATTTTTTAAATGATTTTGGAAATTGTCCTGATTTGAGGGCGAGATTGCAGATGTATGTAAGTGGCGGTACAATTGTGGCCATGTGTTTTTTTATAAGGCTATTAGAAATTCTATCCCATCCCACAGCACAGTCGCTACGTAGGGATATTATCAGATTGGAGACTTCATTCTCATCCGTCGGTAATAGTGACATAGACTGTAAGAAGCCACTGCTGACAGTCTGGGGTGCTTGGTCAGTTGACTTAGAAACTATTTGCTCAGCTAGATTTTTACCGATTTCAGAAAAGTATTTGTTGGCTAGGTTAACGGATTCCTGTGGAGTAGCTGACATGTGTAATAATTGTGTTGTCCTGTCTTTTTTATGAGGTCTATTGGAGATTTCATTTATGGCTGCCCAGATTTGTTTAGCGTTGTTGCCTGCGTTGTTAATTTCTTTTTTCTCAAATTCTAGTTTTGTCTTCCTCAGTAGCTTGTTGCAGTAGTTTCTGAAAGTCATTTCCATACCCAAACCAGCAAAACCTGACTATACACAACCCAAGGCCTATAGGCCCATAAGCCTCACATCCTTCCTACTGAAAACCCTCGAGAGACTCTGTGACAGACACATCCGAGACGGACCTCTCCGGGTAAAACCACTCCATAAACAACAGCATGCGTATTCCACAGGCAGATCAACAGAATCTGTACTCCACAGTGTGGTATCCAAAATTGAATGTGCAGTGGACCACAAATGCTCAGCACTGGCTGCCTTTATCGACATCGAAGGCGCCTTTGATAAGACCATGTTCACTAGCATTAACGTGGCTCTTGACGGACACGGCATAGACACGACCCTGAGTGGGTGGATCACCAATATGCTTAAATTGAGAGCTGTACAAGTCACCGTGAACGACAAGACAAGGGCAGCAGTGGCAAAGGGCTGTCCGCAAGGGGGCGTCCTTTCGCCGCTGCTATGGAACCTTGTCGTAGGCAGCCTCATAAAAACACTGAATGACAAGGGTTACTTCACCGTAGGCTACGCCGATGATTTAACCATAATAATAAATGGCACCCATGAAAATACCCTATGTAACCTCATGCGCTAAGCCTTGAAAATAGTCGAAGACTGGTGCAACAAACACCAACTAACAGTGAATCACACGAAAATAGAACTGATCCTGTTCACAAAAAAGAGCAAACTCGCAGAACTACAACCTCCACGTCCATTCGGCACTACCCTAAGCCTATCAACTGAAACCAAATACCTGGGCATATTTTTGGACAAACAGCTGAACTGGTCAAAACATACCAATTACATAACTACAAAAGCCAGCATATCCCTGTGGCAGTGCAAGCGAATGCTGGAAAGGAACTGGGGGATTAGCCCCAAAGTCATGCACTGTGGCTATACTCCAGTTATTCGACCAATTATCACATACGGCTCAATAGTCTGGTGGCCCAGAACAGACTTGAACACAGCACAAAAAGACCTCGAAAAACTGCAGCGGTACGCCTGTGTGGCAATCACCAGCTGCATGAGAACTACACCCACCGCTGCACTACAGGCAATGCTGGGGCTGCCCCCTCTACACCTTATCGTACGAGAGGAGGCGACCCTGGCCGCTTTCAGGCTCAACATAGCAGGAACCCTAGGCAAAGATTCTAGAGTCAAGCACACACGCATTAAGGAAGATGCGATCAAACGACAACAAATGCTGGCATCACCTTGCGATAAAACTCCGAAACTGCACTTCTTCCAAAAGCACTATTACGTGGCACTCACAGAAGAACAGAATGATCACTCAAGCCCGGAAGAGCTAAGAGTCTACACAGATGGGTCAAAGACTGACTCCGGAACCGGAGTCGGAGTTTTCTCACACGACCTTAACATAAACATATCCAGCCCGCTGGGAATGTTCAACACAGTCTATCAAGCGGAATGTGTGGGCATTATACAAGCGGCATACGCGATAGATGCCAGGAGAGTCACAGACACCCACATACGTATACTCTCCGACAGTGCTTCAGTTCTCCAATCCCTAGGGAAAAAATACATAACATCGAGCTTAATTCTAGAATGTCACAATGCAATAGAACGAATAACAATTTCTAACCGCAACACTGTGACACTGCAATGGATAAAAGGACACAGCGGATCACTAGGTAACGATGCTGCTGACGAACTGGCCAGAAGGGCATCCAGCGCGCCGGCCTATGGACCCGAGTCCATCGTGCCCATCCCATTCAACCAGATACGCAGGTGGCTTCAGGACCACACCCACACACAAGCGGAGAGCTGGTGGACCTCGACACCAGGCTGCAGGCAGTCTAGGGAAGCAATGCCGTATTTGAATGGCAGACTAACCAGACGTCTGTTACGCCTGGAGAGAAAGGATCTGCGTCTTGTGACTGGGACCATTACGAGACACTGCTCACTAAACAAACACTTCCACACAATAGGCATAATGGACAGCCCCCTGTGCAGGGCCTGCATGGAGGCTGAAGAAACCAATGCGCATGTGCTTTTCGAATGCACAGGCGTAGCCCAGACTAGCACAGAAACCCTCGGAGCGCCCAAATTTTACACGGATGTTCTCAATAGACCAGGAGAAATAGCTAACTTCTGGAGGGAGGTGGGCTGGCTGGAATAACCAACGATGGCCGCCCATGGCTCACGCACAATGGTCCACTTAAAGGACTAAGTGCGGAAACCAAACCCAATAACATATAATCCGCCGGCACTTGCCGCAGTAACCGAGTATGCCGCCGGGTTTGTTGGCGGCATGCCCGCCGGCCGGGCCGCCGGCATAGTGTGTAGGAGCCTTAACAATCATGAATCAAGAAATATAGGCAGAGAATAGGTACCTAAAATAGCTTATGTGCATCTTTTTTATTTTAGTGGGCTTTTGTGGACTGAGTGATTGTGAAAGATGATATGGCTAGAAAGTTGAAAGGGCGCTGACTAATAGAGAAGTATGGAAGAAGACATGCTGCACCAAAACCAAATAAATTGAGATATGCGGAAAAATACAACTGATGGAAGGGACTTGTAATGAAAATGAAATAAAATAGACAATAAGAACCTTGATGTGGTACACCACACTTTAGTGCCTTCCTCAGCATTCCATGAAATGTTACAAGGTGGATAATTCTGATCTTCTTTTCTAGAATTCTCTTTTTCCACTTCACATTGCTTTATTTTATCGTAGAACTCCTTTAGATAAGCTGTTCCTTTGCCATTCTTGTCATAGAATCGTCCCGTGAGGGTTCCTATAACAGTAATTTTTATCTATGATTTAGTCAGATCATAATATTTGCTAGATAGCAATAAAACCCCATTGTGTTTGCAACCACTGATGTATGCTTAAGAACTATAAAAATAAATGCTTACCAATTTCAATATACTTTTTCCTGAATGTATTCCGCCAATTGACCAGTGTAAGTAAGTCATTACAGGACAAATCCATGACATGGTCCATCTCAGAACTTTCATCTTTAAAATCACCCGTAACAAGAGATCTTGAGCCATCTTTACCTGAATTATGTAAAATATTATATTGCACATAAAATTATGTATAAATTCTAGTAATGTTATTAATTTAAGCATTTTCATTTCACTAAAGTAAATAGTTAGAATATAATTTACCTATAAAATAATGGTATGCAGCACCCTTTTCATAATGTCTTTTACCTTCTGTAACATCAAATACTGTACCTAATACTGCTAAATACAAGTTATTGTGTTTAACTCCATTAAATTGAGCTAATTTACTTGAAGTGAAAATACCAGGTTTATCTTCTTCCACTTCATTTACAAAAGTATCAAAGTACCTCTGTAGTTCATTGCGGTACATGAAAGCGCCGAAAACTACAGCTATTGAGGCAACTAATTTTAAATTCCTAAATAAAACCATAACAACCATCGCTTAAAAATTAATTAAAAACTTTTTATAAATATATTAATTATTATACAAGTTATTCTTTCGTAACTTCTACATCGGTCGGCACGATGAGATGAAATGAAATTCAGTCCTTACTTTTGTAAATTCCTTCACAGACTACTATCTTTACTATAGTGAATCCCTGTTTTGTTGCACATACCTTTTCTGTAAAAATAACTGTAAAATCAACAAACAGACACCGTTTCAAGAAAAAACTTAGAAACTGTCAAATTGGAACAACATACAAACAAACTACCTGTCAGTCAACTCAATATGTCACTTGGATGCACAACACATGAAAACAGTAATGTTGGGTTCAGAAATAGTAAAGCTGTCTGAAGTTTAAAACATAAAAAAAAATCTTGGACGAGGGTCGCACAGTAGTCGCAAGTATTGCAGAAAGGAAAGGCGGCCTATACTCAGCAGTGAGTGATACCAGGCTGTAATGATGATGATAATATTATTGTTACGAGCTTGGGGTTCGTGACAATTAAAAACAGCCGATATAATTACCAAAATTAACACTTTAATTTAACACACTAATTAGAAAACACAATTGCACTACTGATCGCACTTAAAGATCGCTTTAGATGTGTTTCGCTTCTATCGCTTGACAATACTGCCCGGGTCGCGATCCGTTCCGGCCTTTTATAAAGCCAATAGAACATTCTAGTAAAGAGACATCTGGAATGGTCGAGTTCATACCGGCCTCGACTGAACAGATGTCGAAAGTTCTAGCATCGAGATTTCTAGAAAGATCTTAATTCTATTAATTCTGCTACTCGATACTAGATGGCGCTAGTGGTAACTAATGTTGTCGCGTAACACTGCCCCCTCCTAAGACATGCTCGCCCCGAGCATTATTGGCCCCATAATAACGCGCCAGTCGATCCACATGGACGATCTTAGGAGTACCTCTTGCGCCTTTCTGTATCCGATAGGTTACGTCATTGATCTTCGTCACAATCCGGTACGGTCCGTCCCATTTAGCTTGAAGCTTGGGAGATTCCCTTTGCTGCGGACTGGATTGTGCAACCACACAAGTGAACCTTCGTCAAACCCTTTATTGTTTATTTTGCGGTCATACCGGGTTTTCATCTTTTCAGACATTTGCTGGCCTGATTGTCTGACGTGCTCATAAATGTCATTCATTTTGTTCCGCAAGTCATTCGCATAATCGGTTATACTGCGTGGGGCATCAGGTGGTATTCCGGTGATCAGGTCTGCAGGCAGCCGTAATTCTCTGCCAAAGTTTCCGAAAGCTGGTGTCACCGATATGCTTTCGTGAACAGCGCTTCGATATGACAACAGAAATGGTTGTATGTGCTTGTCCCAATCCCGTTGCCGATTTTCCACAACTTTTGCTAGGTACCTCTCTAATGTCTGATTAAATCGTTCCACCATTCCATCCGATTGTGGGTGGTAAGAAGTTGTTCTTGTTTTATGAGTACCCATAACTCGACAAGTTTCCTGGAATATTTGGGACTCAAAATTCCTTCCTTGATCACTGTGAACTTCTAAAGGTACTCCAAAACGACAGAAGACTTCATGAACTAATTTATCCGCAACTGTCGAAGCTTCTTGATTTGGAATGGCGAAGACTTCCGGCCACTTAGTGAAGTAATCCATCACAACCATGAAATACTTGTTACCACTTTCACTTTCCGGAAACGGCCCCGCAACGTCAAGGGCTATCCTCTCCCATGGTGCACCAACATTGTACAATTTCAATGCACCTCTACTACGAGTCTGAGGTCCCTTTACAGCTGCACAACTTGTACATTTGCGACACCAGTCCTCGACATCGTCCCGACAGTGGATCCAGTAAAACCGTTCTCGTATCTTTAGTAGAGTTCGTTTTACTCCCAGATGACCTCCTGAGCAACCATTATGGTACAGCTGTAGAACATCCGGTACTTGAGCTTTAGGGACAACCATTTGCAAAGGACAGCTATTTCCCCGAGCATTTTCCCATTTACGGCACAGGACTCCATCCTGAATCACCAAGCTGTCCCATTGGGCCCAATAGCTCTTTGTGATCGAACTCATTGCTGAGACGTCACTCCACCTGGGCTTAGGAGTTCTGGCCTTCATCCACTCCAGAATCGGCTTGATGTCTGAATCTTCCTGCTGTGCACGTTGTAGGCTTTCCTTCCACTCGTTGCTGAGGTCTGTCCTGAACATCCTCACAGGTACCACTTCCTTACCCTCTTGCCTAGTACAATGCTTGCAGTCGTCAGGACAAGGTCTTCTTGACAATGCATCTGCGTTGCCATGAGATTTACCGCTGCGATGTTCGACCACAAAGTCGTACTCCTGCAGTAGCTCAATCCACCTCGCAACTTGTCCTTCTGGATTTTTGAACTGCAATAGCCATTTCAGTGCAGCATGGTCGGTTCGTAAGTGGAATTTCCGCCCCAGAAGATATTTGCTAAAATGCTGCAATGACTTTACTACAGCAAGCAATTCGCGTCTCGTGACACAATAGTTCCTTTCCGGCTTTGACAACGACTTGCTGAAGTAAGCTATCACAACCTCTTGATCACCATTCCGTTGAGACAACACACCGCCAAGTCCTATGTCACTTGCGTCCGTGTCAACTATAAATTCTTCGCCTACATCAGGGTACCCCAAAATAGGTGTTTTGCACAGTCGGTCCTTTAACTCCTGGAATGCGATGTCGCAACTTTCATCCCAGCAGAAATGTCGCTTTTCCTCGGTTAGCTTATGCAGGGGTTTGGCTATATCCGCAAAGTTCTTAACAAATCGCCGATAATAAGAGCACAACCCTAAAAATGCTCTGACCTGCGTCTTGTCTTTTGGAACTGGCCAATCCTTGACAGCGGCGATTTTCTCTGGATCCGTGCCGATACCTTCTTCCGACACTACATACCCCAAAAAGCTAACTTGCCGTTTGAATAGTGAACATTTCTTCGGACTCAACTTGAGGTTGGCACTCTGGATCTTCATGAGCACGCGTTCCAAGTTTTGAAGATGTTCTTCAAACGTACGACCTACGATGATGATGTCATCCAGGTAGACCAGACAGGCATCGCCAATTAACTTGGTTAGTACAAGTTCCATCAGCCTTTCAAATGTTGCTGGAGCGTTGCACAATCCAAACGGCATAACTTTAAATTGCCACAGACCCTTTCCTGTCGAGAATGCTGTTTTCTCCTTATCCTTAGGGTCAATTTCTACTTGCCAGTAGCCACTTTTCAGGTCCAGCGTGCTGAACCACTTTACTCCAGTAAGCATGTCCAGCGTGTCATCTATTCTTGGCAAAGGGTAGCTGTCTTTCTTCGTAACGTCATTCAAACGACGATAGTCAACACAAAACCGCATGCTGCCGTCCTTCTTCCTTACCAGCACTACAGGTGAACACCATGGACTAGATGAAGGTTCAATAACACCATCCTTCACCATTCCCTCAATCATGGTTTCCACTTCCTTTTCACGCGCTACCGGCAATCTCCTTGGCCGCTGACGGATAGGCACCTCTTCTCCTGTATTTATTTTGTGTTGAACTAAGCCAGTCTTCCCGATGTCAGCATCGTTTAAAGAGAAAACTTCGGCGTACTTGATTAACATCTTCTTCGCCTTGGCCATTTCATTTTGAGATAGAGCGCTGCGACAGTCTTCTAAAAGTGTGGTCACTCTCGTTCGTGCATCCTTGCTGGGGGTCCCAGTCGATAGATATTGGCATCGACGCAACCAATCCACTTGCTCGCAAGTACCAATCAGTGTGCCTTTTTCAATAATCTGTTCCTGATCACAAAGGTTCAGCACACGTACCCCTGAGATGTCGGTGGCTCTGACCAAAGTTCGTGCCACTTTCCATGGAAGGTTATTGTCTACCCTTTCCACGAGTACACAACGATGAGTTTGCCCAGGATTCCGAGGAAGACTAACCGGCACAATCGTTTCTGATCTCGGAGGGAGAACAATCTTCTTAAGGCTGTACACATTCCCTGGTAACGGCCCTTCCATAAAAAGTTCTTCTCGTCCACATTTCATAACTCCTTGCTTGACGTCGATCTCACAACAATTCTTCCTCATAAAGTCAAGGCCCAGGATGCAATCGTCCATTATATCAGCCACGATGACATTATGCAGGTAGATCCTGTTGCCTAGCTTCAACTCCATCTCCTTCTCTCCACGGACGGGTATGCGCTGACCGGTGGCTGTCACCAAATTAATGCGTTCTCGGCTGTATGCGGAGTCCCCAAGGAACCGACTTATAACTTGGGAACTGACGACCGTACGAGAGGCTCCAGTATCTATGGTCAGTTTACAAGGCGTGCCGTTGACCTCGCCCTTGATGATTAAGCTGTTCCCGTCATGGGTTTGTGTGATCGAAATCCTTGGGGCTCTTTGAACATCAGCCAGCACCCGCCCCGCAGTCCTGGCTATTACTCGTTTCCCTGCTGCTGCTGGGCGGTGCTGTTAGTCGCACTACCCTCTGGAGACTGACCATCTTCCCTTTCTACAGTTCGCTTAGGGCAACTGGATCGAAGGTGGCCCCTTTCCCCACAGCCGTAGCACCTAGGGCTGTATCCTTTATTCCGATCGCGAACTGAAGCCGCTACAACCTCCCTGACGCGATGGGAACGATGATCCTGCCGCACAGCTTCCACCTCCAGTGCATGGGCCAAGGCGTCCTTAAGCGTTCCGTGGTGACCGAGCCTCACAGCAGCTCTAACTTCAAGGTCATGGATGCCATCGATAAATGCCTGCACCAGGTTTCCATCAATAAGCGCAGGTACGGACTGGTACGCTTTACGAACCAGCTTTTCCACTTCAAGGGCCCACTGCTGCAGGTTTTCATTACTTCGTTGCACACGATCCTTGAGCTGCACACGAACACGTGTTCCAGGTGAGCGTCGCCATATCTAGCCTCCAATGCTTCAAGGAGCTGCTCGTAAGTCACTTCCGTACCGAGAGCTTCCAGAACAGTTAAAGCCTGGTCGCGCAGGCCTAGGGTGAGGGCAGTCATGGCCTGACTTCTATTCCATCCATTCGCCTTCATGACAGCCGCGAACTGAATTTTGTAGGCCGACCAGGAAGAAGTCCCGTCGTACGGCGGCACTTTGAATCCACGCAGCGAAGGCGTTGTAGCTACGGGAGCTGCGATTTCATCCCCAAGTTTAAGGTTACCTAATTCCTGCTTCATATCAGCAATGACGTCATTAAACTTGTTGATCTGAGTTTCAGCTTCTAACAGGCGGTGGTCATGCTGGGCAACCTTCACCTTCACCTCCTTCATGTCTTTCCCGAAGGTTGCGTGAAGGTCCTTCATGAGGAGCATCTGCTCTTCCTGGCGACGCGCCTGTTCCTCCTGTCGGCGAGCCTGTTCCTCCTTATCGCGCTGGAGCTGTTCTTCCAGCCGACGAGCCTGTTCCTCCTGTCGGCGAACCTGTTCCTCTTGTCGGCGAGCCTGTTCCTCCTTATCGCGCTGGAGCTGTTCTTCCAGCCGACGAGCCTGTTCCTCCTGTCGGCGAGCCTGTTCCTGCAGCATCATCATCAGAGCAGCAAAATCCGTTACTGATGATGCTGGAGCAGCTGTGGACGGGCCGGCTTCCGTGGTTGGTAGCTGGCCCTCCGACGTCTGTGGCGTTGCTCCACCGAATCGCCTCTGGTCCGTCTCCTGCTGGCGTTGACTCCGGGTACGGATACCCTCCGTGTCGTCTTTAGGTAAAATCGGCATGATTTTAATCCCCGCTTCTGACACCAATTGTTACGAGCTTGGGGTTCGTGACAATTAAAAACAGCCGATATAATTACCAAAATTAACACTTTAATTTAACACACTAATTAGAAAACACAATTGCACTACTGATCGCACTTAAAGATCGCTTTAGATGTGTTTCGCTTCTATCGCTTGACAATACTGCCCGGGTCGCGATCTGTTCCGGCCTTTTATAGGGCCAATAGAACATTCTAGTAAAGAGACATCTGGAATGGTCGAGTTCATACCGGCCTCGACTGAACAGATGTCGAAAGTTCTAGCATCGAGATTTCTAGAAAGATCTTAATTCTATTAATTCTGCTACTCGATACTAGATGGCGCTAGTGGTAACTAATGTTGTCGCGTAACATTATGTTCAATTGTGATCATTTGAAAGCTTTAGTAAGCCCTTGTACCCAAGTGTGATTTGTGTATAGCTTACTGCAGTTCCAAGTGTTCCAACAGTTTTTTAAAGCCCTGGCTGACATGTAGGTACACACTTAAAATCAAAATCAAAATCAAAATATTTTATTTCACATAAACCTGCAAGGGCACTTAGGAAACGTCAGAAGCTAGGTGCACGGTTCCAATTTGTCGCTTCCTATGGAGAAGAGCCGGCAAGAAACTCCAGTGCTGCATATCAAGCCATACATTTCCAGTTTACGCTGATCTCGTACTGTAAGGAAATCCTATCCTATACAATGCGAGATCAGCTAATACTGGAAACGCATAGCTTGAGGTGTAGCCGTGTGTACCCCGTGGGATTATCACCATAAAACTGATAGTTCAAAATCCAGTGAGCGATAAAAAAAATCGTTTCGTTATTAAATCACCCATGAATACCTGGGCTAATTTCATGTTCAATAACAACCAACCACACCCACAGATGTGCACGCCACGATTGCGGCGGTAAGTCCCCTCTTTGAGGAGTGGTTTGAGAGGCGGTATGGCGTCCTCACCTTCCGCCTGACACAGGTCCTCACCGGACACGGTTGTTTCGGGAGGTTCCTGTTTCGGATAGGGCGGGAGGAAACGCCCGGGTGTTTCCATTGCGAAGATCGCCCTGAGGACACGGTGGAGCATACGGTGAAGGTCTGCCCGGCTTGGGCGGAGCACTGCCGTGTCCTCGTGGAGGTGATCGGCGGCGGCGATCTCTCGCGTCCGACCCTGGTCCAGGCCATGGTACGGAGCGAGAGTGCATGGCTAGCAGTCGCCTCCTTCAGCGAAGCAGTTATGCTCGCAAAGAGGGAGGCGGCGCACGTGAGGGAGATGTAGTACATGCGCCCTCACAGCCGTGACCTTCGCCGGAGACGCCCTGGGAGTCGGGAATCCCAGGCTGATTCCCGGCCACCGTAGGCACGGGCTTGCGGACGGCGAGTAATGGGTAGCTCGCTGTCCGGTAAGGCCAAGCCCGAGTCGACGGCGCGTTGTGTTCCACGCGCGCCTCAAAGAGATGTCATCAGCAACTAATGGGGCCTGCCAGGGGTGCGGGTTGTTCGAAAGAGATACCGCCGCCCCTGGCACACAGGCAACTGAGGGAACACGGGTGGGTTTTAGTCAGTAAAAGTCTGACACGCCCTACCGCTCCGGCCAGAGCGGGAGAAGTTATTTGATGATTTCCCACCCAAAACAAAAAAAAAATTCACACAGATTATAAATAAAAGCGTGACTTCTCGTGTTTACACCCAAAAAGAAACCTAAAAAACTTTCTAAGAGAGACAACTCACAACACAAAATAACAAGTGCGAGTTGGACTCGCTCACGAAGTGTTCCGCACCACTATTTATAAAAACGGCAAAAAATCATGTCTCTTGTATGGGAGCCACACTTAAATATTTATTTGATTCTGTTTTAGTATTTGTTGTCATAGCGGCAACAGAAATTCATCATCTGTGAAAATGTCAACTGTCTAACTGTCACGGTTCATGAGAGACAGCCTGGTGCCAGACGGACAGACAGACGGATGGACAGCGGAGTCTTTGTAATAGGGTCCCGTTTTAACCTTTGGGAACGGAACCATAAAAAGGCGCTCACAAGGAACAGATGATCCCACGATACTCATTTACATCATGGCTATTGAGTGAAGGTCGTGTTATATAGAGTTTTTTAGTTCTTGCCAGTACAGTATAGTATCATACTTCAGGTGCACAACTGCCCGCGTAATATTACGGGTACAGACAGCACATCAAGCTACCCCAAACTGTCAAATTTTTCCATTTGAACATGAACCATAATTATTTGTGATAAAGTTTGAAATCTATCAAAGAAATTTGACAGATTGGAGTAGCTTGATGTGCTGGCGTCTGTACATGCAACTAATTGTAAATAATTTTATTTAGAAAAATCGAATGGCGATGAATTATCGATTTACTGAATCGATTCAGTACTTCATAATCTATTTTAAAAATCGATCTTTTGGGCCTGAATAATCGTTATTCGATTTATCGATTTCAGATCGGCATCCCTACTTTGTGAAGTATGATTAAAACAGTGATGCCAACTTGGGGGTTTTCCTCCCAAATTTAGGGGGAATCAAGATCTCCAGGGGGATTTTTTGGGGGTACTTTTATTTAGGGTGATTTTTAGGGGGTAGATTATTCAAGATATTTTTTTATTTCATGTATTCAAAATACATATTCCTTCGAAGAATCTTCTATTCGCAATAACATTTCTTATAAGCTGAATGTTATATGAAATAATCACTTTTCTTTTTGCTCAACTATAATACACTAATGCCGTATTTCATGACTTGTACACATGGCTACACATCAAGCTATACATTTCCAGTATAAGATGATCTCGCATCGTATAGGATTTCCGTACAGTGCGAGATCAGCGTAAACTGGAAATGTATAGCTTGATGTATAGCCGTATGTACTAAGCAACACGCAGGTGGCTCTGGTGGTTGAATTTCGCACTATGACCACAACCAACTTGCTATTCATAAGAAAAAAAAATTACTATCTCACCGCGCTTTTTCAAACTACTTGAATGTATTTTTAATTTATATATGAAATTACCTCTCAAACCAAGTAGGGGTTTTTAGGGGAATTTGGAAGTTGGTCCTAGCGGGAACATTCTGTAGGAGTTGGCAACACTGGATTAAAAAAAAATGTAACCCTAAATACGAACGGGATTTATATAAATAAAACACAAAGATCATCATCAATTTTGAAGTTAACCAAACAGTAGTTTAGTATTAGCCGTAAATAATATTTAAGAAAAATCTGTGAAAGATATAATATGAAAATAAAAATCATGTTATTCTTGTAGGTAACCTTTTTATTTTATTTGAGTTTCATGTTTCATCCTTTGAATTATATCTAATCAAAATATACCATGTCTGGGAAACTAATCCGTCAAATTAGAACAATCACGCAGTCTCCTCAGCGAAGAAGAGTCGTTGTCACTGGACTTGGAGTTGTATCTCCTCTTGGTACAGGTACTGATTTAGTGTGGCAAAACATTTTGAAAGGTCAGTGTGGTATAGTAGCTCTGCAAGGTAATGAATATTCCAAATTACCATGTAGGATCGCTGGCTTAATTCCTTTAGACAAAGATGACAAAGTGGCAAAAGCATTGTCGAAGTCCAACCTAAGATCCATGGCTCCAGCTACATGCCTTGCTCTTGTTGCAACTGCAGAGGCATTGGAAGATGCAAAATGGTTGCCAGAATCAGATATTGACAAAGAGGCTACAGGAGTTGCTATTGGGATGGGAATGATAGATTTAAAAGATGTTTGTGACACTAATGATGCATTAAAAATGGGTTACAACAAAGTCAGTCCTTTCTTTGTGCCAAGAATTTTACCAAACATGGCAGCTGGTCATATAAGCATTAAATATGGTTTCAGAGGACCAAATCATGCAGTGTCTACTGCTTGTGCTACCGGTGCTCACTCCGTAGGTGATGCCTTCAGATTTATTAGAAATGGTGATTCAGATGTTATGGTGTGTGGTGGTGCAGAAGCTTGTATTAGCCCTCTTGCCATAGCAGGATTCAGTAGATTAAGAGCACTTAGCACTTCATTCAATGATGAGCCAGGAAAAGCTTCTAGACCATTTGATAAAAAAAGGGATGGTTTTGTCATGGGTGAAGGTGCAGCTATTTTGGTTTTAGAAGAGTACCAGCATGCATTAGAGAGAAATGCGAAAATATATGCTGAAATATTAGGATATGGCTTATCAGGAGATGCTTCTCACATTACTGCTCCTAGGGATGATGGGAGTGGAGCAATGTTGTCAATGAGACGTGCTTTGAGAGATGGCGGAATCAACAAAGATGCAATTACACACATTAATGCTCATGCAACATCTACCCCTGTAGGAGATGGTATTGAAGCAACAGCAATAAAGACAATGTTTAGCAATCACTGTTCAAATATATCTATTTCATCCACAAAAGGCGCTCATGGACATTTGCTAGGTGCTGCAGGTAATTTGGAAGCAATATTCACTGTATTGGCGTGTCATCATGGAATTATACCACCTACAATCAATTTAGAAGAACCTGTTGATGATTTGAATTATGTTGCTAATGAATCAAAACCATGGAATGCAGACAGAAGAATTGCATTGAAAAATTCTTTTGGTTTTGGGGGAACAAATGCAACACTTTGTATTGGACAGTTGTAAGGAGTCCAGAGTGTTCAGCTCATCTAGGGGAAGTAAAAAAGTTGTTTCGTATACTGTACAAACTGTAAATTTGGGAATTTTACCAATAAAAATAAAACTTGTTCTCACTGTATTATATAGTATATTCAAAACTGAGTTTACAAATGTTTCCCGACTTTAATAACAATGGCGAAACAGCCTAGGTAACTCCCGACCTTTTGCTTTTCTAAGCTTTTTTTGATAACGAGCAGTAATTCATCATGTACCACATAATATTGAGTCACATAAAGCATTGAAATAAAATAATTTGATCAAAAAATGCTACTTTAAATATTTCATTACTAAGCTTTCTAACAATTTAAATAGTAAATATATTAAATGCTGGTTTTTATCCAGTCAATTCATTGTATTATTGGAATCATTCAAACACGCACTTGCAATTTTTTTCCAGTGCTAGGCACAATGTTACCGAATATGATTTTAACACAAAGATTTTCAATTGAAATAATTTATTTGCTATATTAGATTTAGCAATCGCCAACATCTTTACACTATTGCATTATGGTTACATTTGGGATGTATTACAAAATGGCATATTATTGTTTCGAAATTAATTTAGGACAAATAACATTCGATTCTTTCTAATATTGAAAGTTTACAAAAAGATGACATGATATTTAATTAATTGTATACAGATTTATCATCAAAAGAGACACTATATAAATTCCAAAATTTCACATGAGAACATAATTCAGTCTATTCAACATTTGCACTGATTGCTTAATAATCTTCAACTACAATAGAACTAATGTTGAGTACTGAGTATTTAGACATTTTAATGTGTTGTTATAATTATTATTGACAATATGTATTTTTTTTTTCTTCTTTTTCTTTCGGTAACTGCCATCAGTCCTTTCTGGACTATTATCAGTTTGGTTGCGTGAATATAGTTGGCCAACTATATTCAATATACATATCTGAAGAACTTAACCTGATATTCTATTATATCGTTCAACAATAATAATATCTATTGACTGTAGAGGTCTAGGATTGTAACAACAAGCATCATAATCAGGAAACGACGGACCAGATAAGATTTATGACTTAATGGTTGTAATGTATTTTTAAGGCGTATATTCATCTAGCTAGACCATGGAAGCAGTAGTATATTACCATTTCTGAGTAAAATGACTGGTTTACAAAGTGCAGTTGAATGATGTGGCAGGTAGAGTACGCCGGCTAGGCATCCAACTCATCCTGTTTCTGCAGTAGCGGCGGTATCTGCGGCGTGTTCACACAAAGCTGAGCGAATTTTTGGCGAAGGTTCTGTCGCAACTCCTGTCTTTTTTCTGTTATATTTCTACGTGATTTGAATTCCATTACTTCCTCTATAGGAATATAACTGGTGTCCTCTTCCTCGTCTGATGAACACGTGTCCTAAAAATAGCGAAATATGTTATCACTTGCTACACAAGTCTAAAACAGGGCCATATATAATAATATTGTAACAACTTACCATTAACATTTCTTGTAGAGAAAGCGTAAAACCTGGGCACAAAGTCTTATCGTTCTTATTCAAATCTAAACAGTCGCCTCTCTCGTGATTGCAGAACCCTTCAGAACACGCCACCTCTGAACCTTCGGGCGAACTCATGAGAGAGGAAGAGCCAGACATGGTTTCACAGCAACCTCCGTTGTTCCCAGATGAATAGCCACAGTCTTGGGAATGCTCACTGGGCGAGAGGTTGCCGTTTTTGGTCCGTTTCTTCCCAGTTTTTTTGGGTGACCGACGTTTATTTGTAGTGTCGTCCTCACACGACTGGCAGCCGTCGCCACTGGCCTCGTAACACTGGTGATTGATGTAGTCGCGTGGGGAAAGTAGATCAGTCGGCGTGTCTCGTTCCTCTAGCAGACATTCCTCACATTGGCACTTTTCATCTGGTTCCTCTGAATCAGCCTCCTGTATTGAACATAATTTTGGCATTAGTAGATATAAAATACGCTGCAATAGAATACAGAACTGATTAGCCTGTGGCATACTTTGCATTTGCTCTCAACTGCTTGCCGCTCCTTCTTCTTGCGTCGTTTTAGTTTCTTCTGTTCCTTTCTCTGTTGCCTGGTCTGTTCCTCTTGAGTGATTTCATCATACAGAAGTTGCAGTTTCGAGACTCCGGTTTTGTGTTCGACGGCAGTTTCAAACTTGCGATACAGTGCCTCTACTGAAACCGCGGCGAGCGTCTGACACGTGCCTTCTTCTTCGCGTAGCCTCAGGGAGATGCGTTGCAGTCGCTCATAAATACATATACCGAGACATATAAGTACCTGAAAACATAAAGCTATGTTAATATTTTGGTCCTCGATGAAAAAATCTCTCCATGTCAGTAATATTAAGTCATCCTTAGAGTCGACCTAACTGCCACGACCTGGCAACCATACTGTATTACAACTCTGTTATCATCATCTGCCTAACCTTCTCCAAACTATGTTGGGGTCAGTTTCCAGTCAAACCGGATGTAGCTGAATACCAGTATTTTACAAGAAGGTACTGCCTATCTAAACTCTACAGCCCAGTTTCTGAGTAGTACGATACCCACGGTAAGACTGGTTGGCAGACTTTCGGGCTTCAGACGACCCGTAACAACTGCCGAATGACAGCACGACACTATGTGAAGGACGAAAATGTTGTTACAATAAAGTCTTGCACCTTTGCGAGGTATCATTACAAACAGGTGCTTACCTCTTCTTGTGCAATTTCCAGTGTCTTAGCATGTCTCTCTCTATGGTTTCCGAGTAGTTCTGGTTCCGCTCTAGCGATGAGGCACGCGATGTAATCAGTCTTCGTTTGCAGGTGTAGGTGTTTGTCTAAAAGGCATCGTTTGATACCGCCGTAGAGTGCTCCGACGTAACCCTTCTCTTTTTGTGGTTCCTTTTCTTCAACTAATAGCTGATACGCTCTCAATACCTGCAGGAAATAACGCATTAGATAAATAAAAAATTCTCAAGTGACTATCAGTACAGTTCTGTTAGGGGTAAAACAACGATTTTGTATGAGATGCATACGTTTCCGTTCAGCCGAGGAAAGCTGAACGGACTATACAAAATCGTTATATTCTATGGACAAAAGCAGAACAGAGCTGAATAAGTGTGAGTAGTCCCTTACGAGTTTATTCATCAGTCTTCGGACAGATTTAGGCCACGGATAAAATACAAAAAAACACGCAAGAACATTCAACAGTATCTGAAATCCTAACTTAATATTATAATTGCGAAAGTGAGTTGTTACGGTTTTCTTCTTGGGTGGGAAATCATCAAATAACTTCTCCCGCTCTGGGAGGAGCCGGAGGGCGTGTCAGAATTTTGCTGACTAACAACTACCCGTGTTCCCTCGGTTGCCTGTGTACCAGGGGCCGCAGTATCTCTTTCGAATACCCCCCCCCCCCCTGGCATGCATCGGCCCTTCCGGGTGGACGCAATCATGCTCGTGCGAGCCCTCACGACGGGGGATGCTGTGGCCCGGGGAGGGTCGTCTTGGCCGTGTCTCTAGACATCGCCAATGCCTTCAACACCCTGCCCTGGAGTTGCATCAGGGAGGCATTCCGCTATCACCGGATGCCGACCTACCTCTGTCGTGTGGTCGAGGTCTATTTGAAGGACAGGGCCGTCATCTACCCCGGTCACCTAGGAGAATGGAACCGGCGAGAGGGATCGGTCCTGGGGCCGCATCTGTGGGACATCAGGTACTACAGGGTGCTGCGCGCCGACCTCCCTAGCGGCGTCAGCGTAGTTTGCTACGCTGACAACACGCTGGTCTTGGCGCAAGGGAGGTCGTATCAGGTGGCGGCCGACTTGGCGACACACGGGGTTGCGACAATCGTCGATAGGACCGGGCAACAAGGACTCGAAGTGGCCTTGCAGTTTGTTGCGGTTTGACGCTAAAACGGCTAAACGGTTTTAAATGAAATTTGGCATATGGGTAGACCATAACCTGTAGAAGGACATGGGCTATTAGGCTACTTTTCATCCTGGATCACAGACGAAGTCGCGGGCAACAGCTAGTTCAAACATAAATTCACAACTATGGTAAACTAAAATATTACCCTGTGGGAAAAGGGTATCTTACGTGTGATAACAAATTGTTTCTATTGCAATCATGGATTCTGCAGGAGATAGCAAGGATGTTTATTATTTATAACTTTAAGAATCATATTTGAGTTGATTAGATAGTACTATCACATAACTTCGACAGAGTAACGAAAGATGATGCTTAATTGAAACAAGCCTATTTTCAAGAGCATTTAGACTAGGTTCACCAAATAAAAATGATTAAAGGTGGAATAATTAATAAGAAACGGAATCTTGCTTAATTTTCAAAAACTGGAGATAAAATTATCAATTATCTAGAAAAGTATTGCATCAGGTTGTGAAAAATATTGATAACAATGATTTGTCTGCGAATTTTATCAGTTACCTTTCTGGTGATAAATATTTTATGTTATGTAAGTGATAACTGGGATACAAGAAGCTGTTGTCTTATGTAAACTATGCTTTAAGTTCAAGCACAGCACAGAACTTAAACTTCTAAGTCTATAGGCGGAAAGTAGAGCAGTGGTGATAACGGCCGCGACTGAGTTGTAGGTCGTAAGGTCCGAACCCAGACTTAGTGTAAACTAGCTTCTGCTCGCGACTTCGTTGGCGTCAATTTCTCGCTCCCACGACCCACCCCGTAGCTTCGAATCGCCTGCCCGTGCGAGTACTTCGTATTCGTGACTTTTTTCTCTTTACTCGGCTCTTAAGGGTCTTAGCGTGATTTTATATAAATTTAAATTCAAATGGTTTTGATGTTTCATTCATTCCTAAAAATCTTTTTGAATATAGCGCAGTATTGTGTGGAATAGCACATATCTCTTCGTTGCGTCATCTCGATCTCAATGATTTAAACAAATGCAAGTTTGATTTTACAAACACTGCCTATATATAGCCTTTAGCGTTCCTCGATAAATGGGCTATCCGACACTAAAAGAATATTTAAATTCGAACCAGTAGTTCTTGAGATTAGCGCGTTCAACCAAACAAACAAACAGACTCTTCAGCTTTATAATATTAATAATATAAAGTATAGATTATTTCATCGCCCCTGGTTCACACGGAATTAAGAAATCCATGATTATCTCAACACTCTTACAATCCTTGAGGAAATTACTATTAATAAAACACGATATGCTAATCGTCTGGCCATCCAACCAAATCCTCTGGTTGTTAAACTGCTAGACAACAGTGAATCTGTCAATCGACTTAAGAGAGGTCAAGTGATATAAAAAGGTAACAGTGGCGATGACCCCTGTATCTGAAACGCCAACTATATTCACGCAACCAAACTGATAATAGTCCAGAAAGTACTGATGGCAGTAAACGAAAAGAAGAAAAAAAAACCACTGCTCTCAAAACGGTAAAGGCACATGTCGTAGAACCAAATTCGAAAACGAGACGTCACGTTTTCATTCGAAAACGAGACGTCACGTTTTCATTCGAAAACGAGACGTCATCCGCGGGTGGTGGATTGCCGCCCACCACCTTTCACCAGGCCTGTGTCCCAGCAGTGAGAACATTTATAACCTGATTATGCTTAGAAGTCCTTAAATATTGTTACAATAGCAGCTTACTTTTAGTTTTTGACAGAGAAGCACTTTGGTATTTCTAGTAAACAGATGGTTCTAATACCAGCATAATACAATCAAACTGGCTCTACTTTCACATGGAATGTAGGATCTTGCACTTATGGTATATGTACAGACGCCAGCACATCAAGGGGTAGCTTGATGTGCTGGCGTCTGTACATAATACAATCTGTCAAATTTCTTTGACAGATTTTCATTTTTATAACAAGCATAATAGTTCATGTTCAATTGGGAAAATTTGACAGTTTGGGGTAGCTCGATGTGCTGGCGTCTTTACCTATAGTTATTTTCCATTCAACTCAGTTTGTAATTCGGACAAGGACTGAACTATTACAGCAGTTACATCAGAAACGAGAATTTAGACTGAACTCGTATTGGAAGTGACAACTAGAAACCTACCTTAGTTTTACAATCAGCACAGAAGCGGTGTTTTCTTAGGTAGTTGTGGAGCGTGTCGTGTAGCGTATTGAAGTGGACGAGCGTGACGTGGTCGCGGGCAGAGGCGCGCATGGCGTCCCAGGCGGCGCGCCAGGCCGCGCGGCCGCCCCAGCCCCAGGCGGCCCAGCCCCAGCCGCACGGCGCGCCCGCCCCGCTTGGCGCCGCCGCCGTGGTCGTGGTCTGCGCCCCCCAGCCCCGAGCCGTGCCCGCCTCTAGTGAATGTAGAGTACACCGCTGGGATTTCTTCCACCGTGGCTGACTGAGTATTAGACACTCGATACCTGAACTGAAATAAATTATTGGTTTTTATCGGCTCTGACAAGGATGCTGCCATGAATTTTCAAATAATGCAACAACCAAAATTGAGAGTTAATAGAAAGTAAAATTTATATCAGCATCTAAAACTTAATTATCACTAGCCGCTGCCTTCGTGGATGTCAGAAACTATCCCACGGGAACATGCTATTTGGACAAAAAGTAGCTAATATGTCCTTCCCCAGGATGCCATCTGTCTACTTGCCCAATTTAATCGAAATCCGTTCAGTGGTTTAGGCGTGAAAAGTCAACATACACACAGAGTCACTTTCGAATTTATAATATAAGTATGGATTTTTTCACCCATTCAATCTCTAAAAATGTGAGCCACCTATAACAACCTTAATCTAATTGGTGACTGAGTATTTGAGCGCTTATATTCTTGACAATCTCCTAATTGCCTATTACAACACTCGCTGACTCACAGTATTTTGTTTACATACTACAGATACATTACAATTATAAGATATGCATTCTCTGCTGCATTCCAATATAATTTTAACAAATAATATGATTATCCTTATAAGTTAGCAAAACATCATCATCTGCCTAGCCTTTCCCCAACTATGTTGGGGTCAGCTTCCAGCCTAACCAGATGCAACTGAGAAGCAGTACTTTACATGGAGTGGATCTCTATTGACCTCCACAACCCAGTTACTGGGTAATTCGATACCCCTTGATAGGACCGGTTGTCAGTCTTTTGAGTCTTCTGACTATCCATAACGACTTTCAAAGATCTACATATGACAAACTCAAACTCAAAGCATTTATTTCAATTATACCATTTACAGGCACTTTTGAATTGTCAAAAAGTCGATCAGTTGGAAAGTTGAAGCTAGTTGCCCATTCCAAAATGTAGATCTCTATGGAGAAGAACGGGCAAGAAACTCCACGGACACTCTTTTAAAATCAAGTTGAATATTATAAAATCTTGGGAACATTATTCTTGTTGCTTCTGTATGTGAGAACAAATTAAAAAAAAAAATTATAGACAATTCTAAATACAAGATAAAAATAAGCCCTGGAAGTTAGGAGATGACCAATCTCAACCGACAGCGCCCGTTCACGAACGCCAAGACCAATGCCTTAACATGATTTCCGAAGCTGTTTCGTTTCAATAATAATCGGACCTCCCATGCAAAATCAATACCTAGTCAGCTGATCGATGTTGTATGGAATGTCCAATTTTTTTTTTTGTCATATTTCGACCTATGTTCTTCGGAGAAAGTTGTTCAATTTCGCGGGTACTATCACCCTGAAAAATTTAAACTTTGACTAAAAAGCCACCTTGTATAATGAGTGGTCATCCACGGACTGACCTCGGCAAGCGTAGTTTAACTTGCGACTGACACGTGCGTCTGTTATTATCTAGCAACCAACCCGGTATATAAGCTAGTAAGACCAAAACAACAAATACCTGTGACCGTTGAGTAAAGTGGCTAGTGACTGCGGATGTATAATTTTGTCTTCTCTTATTGTCATTATTTCATCTGGCGTCAGCACCAATGGATCCAATGTGGGATGTCCTGATTTACATAGCTGATAAAAAAGGCGTTCCACACTGCAAAACAAGAAAAAAATCTTATAAAATTTTGAAAAGTAATGTTTACATAAATCTATACCAATCTATTAAAGAGGTAAAATTTGTTTGTTTGTATGTAAGGGGTCATAATCAGCCTATAACGTTCCCACTGCTGGGACACAGGCCTCCTCTGTCAGAGGGAGTCGGCCGTAATCCACCACGCGGGCCCAGTGCGGGTTGGTAGATGTCACATATCTTCGAATTTTTGGTTCTAAGACATGCCGGTTTCCTCACGATGTTTTCCTTCACCGTTTTGAGAGCAGTGGGGATGAAATAATATACACAAAGTAAAGCGCCTGCCTGGGTTCGAACCACAGAAATAAAAAAACCAGTTCGAACCTACGACCTACAATCTCGTAAGTCGCGTCAGTTACCACTGGGCCACCATTGCTCTTAAGGGGTCATCTCTGGAAATTCCAGATTTGAAAAAATATTTTTGCATTTGATAGCTGAAGTCATAACGAGGGGTTGTAAGCTATATACCTAACATCGCACTACGACCCTTAGCGAGTTCCTGCCAGGGGTGCGGGTTGTTCGAAAGAGATACCGCGGCCCCTGGCACACAGGCAACTGAAGGAACACGGGTGGGTTTTGGTCAGTAAAAGTCTGTCACGCCCTTTTTGGGTGAGAAATCATCAAATAACTGCGAGAATCGGAGCGAGAGAAGTTATTTGATGATTTCCCGCACAAAAACAAAACTCTTGGAGTTGAGAAAAATAAAAACAGTAAAAACGCCGACGGGAGATGGGATGAGATGCAGATCAGGGGCCAAAATTTCATTTGGACGAATTTGGAGGCAAAGATTTAGTAATTAATAACATGGAGCCAACCGCACTTGTTGTGAGTGGAGACTTACATACAAACACACACCACACATTCACAGATAGGAGACCTAAGTCCCAGTAGTAAGAACATACAGGTTTTAGGTTTAGGCATAAAATGAGTAAGCCTTGGGCTATGAGGTTAGAATAAATCCAAGGTGAAAATCAGTTGCGAAAACATTGGTACAGAAATATCATCAGTTTTAAATCACAATATGCGTAATATAACATTCCTGTTACAAAAATAAATTGTCACTTTATGTGTCCATGTTTCATATCCTGTATGGACTACCTATGACAGTCTAGCATATATAAGAACATGGCTTTTACATAGTGCAAGGCTATGTCAGGCTTTTATTCGTTAACATTTTGTAGTTGACATTAAGCTTGACATGATAGACATTCTATTCTTTATGTAGTTATGCTACTGTTGGAAAATGTTAAGAAATGTCTTCAAAAATTATATTATACTTCTCCTCTACATTTTTAAATATTCTCCTCATCATTAAATAGCATGCACAATGTGTGTATTTTGTTATACAAATGAATATTTAGGATTTTGTTGAGAGGTTTAAGATATTGTTAGTTTTATTACATCTTCAACATGCATCAGCTGAACTATTATCATACAGGGTGGCAGATACTATCAAGGAAACTAACATCTATACACTGTAAGGACTATTATTGCTTGCAGCGCTCAGGAGCTATAGTAATGCGTGCTAACAGATGTGGTCATTGTGTGCACGGGATTTTGTTTTCAAATTGGTCTGATGTAAGTTTCCTCAATCATTGAAGGAAAACTGTAACCATAAATTCAGGACATGATTCACTTCACTTAGCGCTTTTGATAGTTATCAAAAACGCTAAGTGAAGATAATATAGGTGCATCTGCAAGTAATTCGAAACTTCTGAATATACTCTAATCTGGATTAATTAACATTTTCAGACAGGCAAAAACACATAGGGAGTAAGGACAATTGTCACATTGTGTTATAATTCATTTTCAATAAGTAATCTTATGTCCAAAGGTGATACCGAGTAGAAAACGCCCATAACTTAGGCCGAAACTTGATTTGAGTGCTTAGAGAGTAGACCCCCTGACCAACATCGTAACATTACATTACATTTGACATTAGCCTCACTACTTTGTTTGATAGTCGCAAATGGACACTGTCTTTTTAGCGTCCGCTTTGAAGAGTTTTTGTCTGCTATAAATTGGTATGGAATTTAGTCTTAAATTGGTAGGAATTTATTTAATTTTATCTTCTTCATTTTTTACAAGATAATAGATAAAAATGTTGAGAATATGTTAAGGTAAGCACATACTTTGAGGTGTCCTTTCTTGATCAAATTACAGCTCAAACAGTATAATACATATTTAGTAAAAAATTGTATATGCAAAAGGCTTGTTAATGCTACTGGGTCATATTGCAGACCAAATAGTGTAACTAATTCTAATTTAGTTCATAATGTTAGAAAATAATGCCATATCTCATGCTTAATATCTATGTCAGTAATAAGATTATATTGCTTACCAGTCTGTAAACATTGTAATTTAATCCATAACCCATTAATTATTTAACCAACAAACTTTTTAGTTACGTTAATTTGTTGAGTAAGTAACTGTGCACACTGTTTTACCTAGCACTAATAATAGGAGAATAGTGATATATCTTTCAAGCTCCAATGACATTTAGCTACCATAACAAAACATTCAGCTATCGAAATTGAATTAAATGGTACTGTACCTTCTTCGACAGCCTACACAAGGAATGCTTTGATTTAATACATTAAATATATCAGAAGCATCGACTCTGAGCGCTGCTTTCAGTTCGTCCGTCGTTAGGATTCTATATTTGCGCATAAATTCTTCGTACTCGCGACCTTTTACTTGTGGATTGTCGCAAATTAGACCCATTGTGTTTAAATCCATGATCATCTGGAAACAAAAACAAAATTCGTTAGATTTCAACAAAGGAATATATTCGCAAAATAAGGTCATCTGCAAGACGTCATTACATTGAATGAAATCAATGAACTTTTGATAAATTTGTCATAGCCGTAATTGTTTTGCGTATTGCAACGGAATAGTAGCGCATGACTTGCGAAGCAACATTTCTTTTTGCAAAAAGACTGACCGATTATTTTTCATTATTACTATCCCTGAATAATCTACGCTTGTGGTAATGTCAAAGTGCATGATACCACTTACTGTAAGATTTTCGTAAATAGTTAACGGCAATTGTCGCCTTTTTATCACAGGTTCTTTTTCGCTGTTGTATATATCGACTAATTTCGCCATTTTAAAGATTATTCACATAAAATCGCAGATAAAATACACAAATATAACAAAATGACGGCCAAGTTCTCAAGAAATACACGTCGTGCGTTGCGTCTGACACAGCACAACCACAGATAAAGCGATATTTTTAGGACACACAGCGTCAGTGATGATGACACAGATTATCAATGGATCAATGGATGGACAGGGCTTTGGCCGCTAGAACGGATCTTACTTCGACCGTTACTGGATATTATTAAGAGCGGTTTATAAAGATGGCTACTTATAACACAACAAATAAAACATAGTTTATAGACAGACTACAATAAAAGTCGTCCGGAGTACAATCTTAGTCCATATAAAATACTGATGTTCAGCTGCATCCGTTTATACTGGAAGCTGATCCCAACACAGTTAGGAAAAGGCTAGACAGATTCATTTTGGAGTCAGCTTCCAGTCTAATAGTGTCTGCAGACCTACAGAATATGACTTTGCATGGAGATACTGCCGTATTTGACCTCCACAAGCATAGACCACTATTTCCACAATCCTGGACGAAATGGCACTGTGAACTAGGTACTGTTCTTTCATTCCGTTTGATTCTCTTTCTACCTTGTCTTTGAATGTTTGTTTGTCAAACAAATCCGTCATTCTGTCTACTGTCATGATGTCAAATTTTGCGACTGCTGCAATGATGCCAACTTAGGGTAATTTACCCTAGATTTAGGGTGAAATTAATACGACGGGGTAAGTTTTAGGGTATTAATTTTTTTAGGGTAGTTTTTAGGGCAAGGTCTGTTTCGATTACGAGACTACTATAATATCAAACTACTTAGTAGAAATACGTCACGTTGCATTTAGTTTTGGGCCGGAGTTCAGTGGTGCTTAGATGCTGGTGGTAATAAACGATTCCATAACATTTCGAAGGTAGCAATATCTTTTTTATCAACACCTATAAATTATGAGCAAGCGTAGAGAGAGTCTTATGCTGTATTCAAATTTAGTCGTCAAGACCGAGCCCTGTAGGTAATAGGTTATCTTGGGCCATGATACAGAGTATAATTTGCAGTCACTAAACAGTACTCTTACCCTAACTTGACACCGTCAAAAACAATCATAGATAAATTTATCAATAGTATTTACTTAGACAACGTTAACTATGCAGTCGATGCAGAGGACACATTTGTGATGTAAGAGTAAAAAATAAAAATGAATATCTCGTTGTTTTATTTGTAAAGTAAGAAAAAACTGAAGGAATTAATTTAGGGTATTTTTTTGAATTAATAGTGAATTTGGGGTAAACTGCGACTAAGCCTGGGGTAAAGTGAAAATCAGGCCTGGTAACACTGGACTGCTGTGCTGAGAAGATTGTCTTGCAATTGACAGATATCAGTTTGAGGATTTATTTATTTTCATGCTTGCCTTTTAGTAGCTAGAAACTAAAATATCGTATAAAACCGACCCGAATCAATTCCTTTATTGTCTACAGATTATCTTTCATCATGTCCAAAATATTCACACCCACTAATCAAATACGTTTAACCAATGTCGCAATCGTAAGGTTGAAGAAAGGTGGCAAGAGATTTGAAATAGCTTGCTACAGGAATAAGGTTGTATCATGGCGAAACAAATTGTGAGTCAATCAAATAAATAATACTTGTGCTTCTAGAGTTACAACCACTTACGTTGATCAATCAAATGCATATTGTTTCAGAGAGAAAGATATTGATGAAGTTCTTCAGACTCACACAGTATTCACAAATGTTTCAAAAGGACAAGTGGCTAAAAAGGAAGATTTGGTAAAAATATTCGGCAAAGATGACCAAACAGAAGTATGTAAAGAGATATTAGAGAAAGGTGAACTTCAAGTCTCAGACAAAGAAAGGCATTCTCAGATTGATTCTTTGTTCAAAGATATCGCAACGACAGTTGCCGATAAATGTGTTAATCCAGAAACAAAGAGGCCGTATCCAGTCTCTATCATAGAGAAAGCAATGAAGGACATCCATTTCTCTGTAAATGTTAACAAAGGAGCGAAACAACAATCACTAGACGTCATACAGTTGTTGAAAAAAGAGATCCCGCTAGAGAGAGCACAAATGAGGGTAAGGATCTTACTTACTGGAAAAGAAGCAAGGAAGACTAAGGACAAAGTGGTGAAACTTGCAATGAGTGTTGAAGAAGAGAACTGGGACTCTGGCACTGCAAATATCATCTGTTTAATTGACCCTGGCAACTTCAGAGTCTTAGACGAGTTGGTGAGGACAGAAACTAAAGGAACTGGGCAGTTTGAACTGCTGAACTTAAAAGAAATGGTGGAAGGAGAACAAGCTCTATAAATTGCTGTAATAATATTGACTTGTTATTTTATTACTGTTCGAAGAGATAAATATGTAAGAACCGTGCGAATGTTTTTGTAGTTCAAAGTCAAGTTACTGATATCCCAACTATCATGAGGTTGACCTAGGGGGGACATTAATTTTATTTTCCATCTTTTATATGTCATTGATGTCCTTGTATGGCCATGTGTATAATGTAGGTATTATATTTACTGATAGCATTTTGTATGTTTGTAACTTTGTATCTTCATAATAAGAATTCAGTAATTTTTGTTAAATATATCTTTAAAATTGTACAATTATTTTATTTGAAAATGTTAAGGCATTCAAATTCTAGATGCCATATTAAGAGACCCTTAGGGAAGTGGAATGTAAATACAAAATTGTAACTAAATGTCTGTCTAAAACTAGTTTTTTTTTAAATAACAATAATAAACATTAAAAACTGATTTTATATCATATTTGTTTTGAAACTAGATTTTCTTCTGATAAACCTCGTGTTGTACGAACTCACACATAGAGAAAGAAACGAAACTTTAAAGAGAAGCAGAACGGGGCGTTCTTATCTTACGCCCCAAAGCGCGGAACTGTAGCTTTGCTTCTACATAGGTACAGACGCCAGCACATCAAGCTACCTCAATCTGTCAAATTTCTTTGATAGATTTTCAACTTTATGAGATATACCTAAGGTTCATGTTCAATTGGGAAAATTTGGCAGTTTGGGGTAGCTTGATGTGCTGGCGTCTGTACATAAAATATTAATGTTAAGCTACGCCTCACGTCGCAGGCATTCGTTGTCGCTCTTCAAGTCTTTACATACTGTGCGTTTTGATGACGCGACCACGGCGATATTTAACAAAAAATATGCCAGGAATTTGTAAAAGTTGATTCACGTAACCATAAATTTGTCAAAATTACGGTTAAAAAGTTATAAGGTGGCCACGCCACGCCATGCTATTGAAACGCGGAGAACCGCGCGACCACTGAGATCTTTAAAACTAAGCGTTGCAGAGACCTGAAATTTTGGTAAATAACAGATTGAATTTGTAAAAATATTGAAAAAAATCCTAGGTTTATATTTTAGGAGCTGTAAGACTGAAACCCCATGGCCGCACCATTGAAACAGTGAAAAGCACGCTATCGCTGATATCCCGCTGATAAAGTATCGCAGAGGTCTGAAGCACAGAGTACATTATTATTATACGTCTGAAGATTTTTTGTAAAACCCAGATTTGAATTTGTCAAAATTAGTGAAAATACTACAAAAATTCTTCATTTATATTTCAGGAGTTGTAGTACGGTTTCGCGTAGAAATAAGTCGTGATTATCTATCGAAGAAAGTAAGTATTAGAGAAATCTTTTTTTGTAAACAACACTCATTATAGAACTACCGATACGAGGCAGAAACATACATTTATTTTATAGTAAAAAACCTTCAATACGTTTTAATGCTAATACTTAATTTTAATTAATAGTTTGAAGCGTAACATTGTTGGAAGATATTTTTAATTAGAATTTAAATTTTCGCTGAGGCAGTACTACCCGTACTACCACAACCGGATGTGCGGATGTATCAGGAAATTAGTTTAATGTTTCATCATTTAAACATTTTTTAATTGGCAATTCATCATCTATTCATACTTAATAAAATTTTAAAGCTTTCGTGCTTGGTGATGTCTTACATAAATATTTTTTTAAAGTCGTAGCGTATTACATAAATTAATTCTTAAAAGATTGATGGAAGCTTACGTGACTAACAATACAAAACTGGATTCATGTTTGGCGGCTAAAATACTAATGACCTCAGATGTTACCACATTAGAAAAACGTAAATCAATATTTAAAGATAGATAAAAGGGAAATAAACAATTCAGGTACTATTTTAATATTGTCCATTAATTTATGATACGGATTTAGTAAGGCAATTCATTTTTAAAAGTAAATTGTAATTTATTTTTAGTAAAAGAACAAAAACCGGTGTTGAATCGACACATGTAACGGAACGTTGAAGTGAATGTACCATCTAAATGACAAATTAAAAAGTTTTTATTTTTCTTATATTGGTACGAGATTTTATTGATTGTTTTCTTTCATAAGATTTTCGGCCAGACGGCGACTGAAATTGCAAGTTACTGTGATATATTTATTTTCAATAATTAACTATTCTTATCAACCAATTAAATGAGCAGGGATATCGAGTTATGTCTATAAGTAATGGAAGGTACAGAACTGGGTGGCGACCAGCAATTTTGTTTGAGATGGAACAATTTTCAAGCGAATATTACTTCTCAATTCGAGGCATTGCGCGATGATGAGGACTTCGTGGATGTCACCCTGGCATGCGAGGGGCACCGGCTGGAGGCACATAAAGTGGTTCTTTCGGCATGTAGTCCATATTTCAAGGAATTATTTAAAGTAAGTCCATCTTTCACTCCCCACACTTTGATGTGTCACCATTACAATGACTCTAGTGAAAGTTGTTATGTATAAAACACTTGATCTACTTACAAATGCCATGTCTCGCGTTCCGGTTAAGTACTCGTGATTTCATTTATTTGTACCTACTTTAAAATTCTGTTTCACAATTTCTAATTAACTCATTACCATTGGGGCTATAGATTACATTTGTCTTGGAAGCACTTAATGAATTCTTTAAACACATAATGTAACCATTACAGTCCATGCTAATGAATATGTTTGCCTAATTTTTAATATATTAAAAATGGTTTTGTAACACAGCTTTATCTGGGGTCATTGGTACTGAAATCTTTATTATGTGAATACAGATGACCTGCCAAATGAATGATGAAAGTTTCTTAGCCATACATTACAGTCCATTACTTATCAGCTCTTTCTATATTTTAAATCCAATGGTTTTATTTTGTGGTCTCATTAATACCTTGGACATATTATGGTCACTAGTACTTAATTATAAAAGAACAATATTTCTAATTGCTTTTAATCTTTAAGGTATTTTCTGTTTACATTCACATGGTAAATCTTTGTTAAGTTATTACAATGAGTATTCTAGTCTTTTGTTTATTCTAATGCACTTTGTTAATTTAATGTGGTGTAGGCTGTGGTCATCTAACCACTCCTGACATACCATTCTGAATAACACAGCTGACATTTTGTGGTTATATGATAACTGTAACTTATCCAAATTTTTATTATGCTACTTTCATTAAAACAAAAGCTTTTACCTTCAAATTTTCCCTCTATGGTGACCAGAACATTTAACAATTATGTGCCACTGTATACAAATTGAGATAAAATAAATGAGTTTATATTTTGTCCTGAATACTACTGAAAATGTATCTTCAGTAGCCACTGGCATTAAACAAAGGGTAAAAATCCTGTAAATAGATGCTCTTCATCGAGAAATCTCCATTTAAATGTAAGGGTGAATAGTCATTGAGTGTTTCATCTGTCTATAAATAACTTTACTTTGAGACATTCACATTTCTAGGTTAAGAGACTTAGGATTATACGAGTATTGATTCTCTATAAACATTTTTTCGTATCACATTTTATCAATCTATTCACATCTTATCTTGTTGCTAACAATGCATGAGCTAATTTAATCAAGCACCATTATTAAACAAAGATAGTAACCAACTATCTATAACATGTCTTCTCAACACAACATAAGAATAGAATACTTTACTCTAGTTAGTTGTCATGTTAACCTTTTGATTCCAAAGTTCAAACACTATCCCCCTTGTTCATAAAAACTTGACATTCATAAACATTTGATAAACATTACCTGTCATTGTCATTCTCTTTTGAAAGGATAGAGACGGCAATTGTGTTTTAGTGTTTAGCTGTTGTACTCTTATAATGTTTATGGAAAATGGTTTTATTTATATTTACTTCATTATAATATATAATAAAATAACATGTTTGGTCAATGTACTTTATTTATATTCAGTTTTCAATTAAAAATAAAAGATGTTTTGCATGGCAAGAGCAGTTTTTTTATGGGTTTATCAGAAAAGTTGTAGTAATGAGCATTTATGAAGTTAGACTGTTTAATTAAAAACAGTTACATAATTGTGTTAGTTATCACGATGACGGCCGTTATTGTTGATTGTTATTGTTGATTAAACCCACATTGTTACTTTCAGAACAATCCATGTCCTCACCCTATAATATTCATGCGCGATTGCGAGGTGTCGCACGTGCGCGCGCTGCTACAGTTTATGTACGTGGGGCAGGTGAACATCGCGCAAGCGCAACTCAGCGCCTTCCTGCGCACTGCCGACGCGCTGCAGATCAGAGGCCTCACAGACTGTTCACAACACAACGATAAAGTAATTTATCACAATACGTTCTGTTACATACAATATTGACATGTACCCTTACTAACACTCTGCTTCTTTATTCATCTGTTACAGAAAGTGAATCGAAAATCACCTCCTTCCCAACTACGTAATTTGCTCAGCGCCAAGCCGTCACACTCTACCTCCTCCTCCAAAGCCGCAAACCAAAATGTCGAGACGACCTCTGTTGAAGACCAAGAACAAAACACAAGTCGTCGCTCCACGAGAAATTCTCCCGATGTTGCCAGAAACAATCTCAATGAAGAAGCTCCTTTTCAAACTTCTAGTCAAATGAGGCCTAATAATGATGACTATAGAGAAACTCCCAATTACCCAGCTCTAAGGGTGAAAACTGATCTCGAAGCCCCAGAGGTGAAAAATGAAGAGAGTGATATTCTCATGGACCCCGGAGACCCTGACAGAACAGAAAAAAGTCAAGAATTCAATGCAACCGATCTTTTGGAACCAAAAATGGAAGTAATGGAACAGGAAGGTAGCGACGAGGAGCGTTCCAACTTTCCACAGATCTACTACAACGAGAACAACGCGCTCGCGAATCCGTTTGCTGCACTGCAAGGTTTGTAGAAATACATTTGTTTGGAACTGTTCCAAGCCATGCTGAGTATTGAGATATTGATGGTTTAAATAATTTTCGCAGGTAATATGGATCTGATAGCCGGGATGACCACGGACCTGCGAGACGAGAATGCGGAAGGTAAATATGTTCATTTTGTGTTCACAATCACGTCATTATCACACGCACACGTCGACTCGGACAGCCGCGCCCCCGGCGAACCTCTTTTTAGCTTATTTGACGAAAAATAATAATTCGGTTGTAGTAGAGAGCGCGCGCGATCTCGTAGTCGAGTCAGGTGGCTAGGCGCGCGGGTGTCGGGCGACGCGCGGCCCGACCGCGGCCGCTCGCCTGCCGCGCTGGGCGCGCCGCACCGTGCCACTGGCACTGTGCCGTAGCCTGCGAAACGGGCGGCACTAGTGTTTACCTATTCAAATGCTAACACCTATAACTTTATCTTATAACCGAAAGTGTTTCCAGACTTTTAAAAGATCGCCCCTTTAACTGTAACTGTAACTTTAACTGTGTAGGATTGGGACAGTTTATAAAACCTGTAGACAACCCTTGATTGCACAGTATTTAGGGCACAATCAAAGCTCCATTCATCTAGACCTTAGATTCACTAACTGATCTTATCCCTAATATATTTCGCTCATTATAAGGAGTGCTAGTCGGTGTGAGGTAGTGCGATAGGATTGGCATTTGAATATGGTGTTGGAGTGGCACGGTGCGCGCGGGCGCCAGCACGGCGGGCGCGCGGGCGGGGCGGAGTGCGCAGTGCGAACTGGTGTTGTTGGCAGCGGGCGGCGCGGGCGCGGCCGGGGGCGCGGGCGCGGGCGGCGGGGTGCAGTGCGCGGTGTGCGGGCGCCGGTACAGCAACGCGTCCAACCTGCGCCAGCACGTGCGCCTCATCCACGAGGCGCAGCCGGTGGCGTGCGCCACGTGCGGGCGCTCCTTCAAGACGCCGCTGTATCTCCGCCGCCACACGCTGGCGCAGCACCCGCCCGCGCGCCTGCGTCTCAAGCCGCCGCCGCTCCCCGCGCTGCGGCCCGCCCAGAGCTTCCAACAGTAGCGGCACTACCGCACTAGCGGCTCTAGCGCAGCCCGCGCGCTCTCTCTACACGCACGCGAGAGGAACGTTACCGTCGAGGAGACGCTACGGCTATGTCCATTACTGCAACCACCATACGAATGACGACGTGCCACATATAACTTTTGCACACCCATTGATCAGTGGGAATGTTTATCGCGAGCTATTCGTTTAGTTCTTTTATCCCCCAACAAAGCCACCATTTTGTAGCATTCCCCTGCTGTCACACACTGAATAGGATCTAAAGGTAGCGTAGTGTCTCTTCGTACGGCGAAGTCGTGAAGATGTGACTTATAAAGTCGTAACGAAGACTGTCAATAGATATATCTAGTCTGTGATCGGAGTGTCGCCGGGGGCCTATTTGCCGTCACACCTCTCCGCTTATTGTGTGCCTTTCTATAATATACCGAGTGCCAGAATGTCGCATTAACGAGTTTCTTTTAGTACTTCCTACGCGATAGGAAGATGTTTTCTCCATTAATAGTTTAACATAGCAATAATCATAGTAATGTTGATCTTATAATATTATAACAGTTCAGAATATTTGTAACGTTTGTTTTGTCAAGCTGTCTCCTTGCGTCATCCAAGAAGTAAGGGGAATTTATTTGTTAATAATATACATACAATAGGAAACCCACATTTTAGTCATAAAGTGATCGTATGACATTGAGTCATGGGCTTGGACGCATGGTGGATAAGGGTTCTAGTTAAATGACTAATTGAAGCTCGTTAAGGGGACACATCCAGTACCTTCCTTTCTGACAATAGACTGATTGTTGTTAAAGCATTTGTTGCGACCGGTGCTGATTTTACATAACATAACATAGGTTATTTACTGGTTACATAATTATTATACATACATACATACATTATACACGTTATCCAGTTTTGACCGACACTTTCTGTCCGAGATAGAAATAAATAAATAATAGGTGTATTTTCATAATAGAGTATAATTTTTTTGTACTGCAGAAGACGGAAGGTGTCGAGCATATCCGTTTTATTTGTCGAATCACGCGGACTCATGTACGCAGCTTTCAGTGTCCATAAGCCCGCGCTGAAGAACAATAGTCATATTTTTATACACAATAGTTTTATCTTTACACAATGTTATTGTTGAGTGATTGGACGGCTCCCGGTAAATAGTTTGTACAAAATCTCAGATATAATGAATGAATAGTAAGTCTTCAAAAATCGTATATAAAATGATAACTACAATATATTAGTGTTTAGGGTGGAACGCCACGTTATGTTGCCATACAAAACCTTGTGCATTGTTGAAATGCTCACCAAATTGAAGTAATCAGTTGATTTTTCTATTAAATCATTGGCTTTCGAACAATTTTATTACACAATGATAAATATTCATATACATATTATGTCATGATTTATTAATATGACTGAATGCGCGTTGGATTGGCTTGCTGAGGGGTGCCGATAGCTTAGATGAAGATTATTAGTTGAAGAATTAATAGTAGAGTTTATCCTCACGTTATTTTAGTACTTACACTTATTGTTACTTGTCAGAATATAAATCATAATATTATTAATATTAAATTCTCAGATAATAGCCATTCCAAGTAATGAGGATATAATAAAAATACTACACATTTCATGCTTAACAATTAGCGCCATACAATTATACAGGTTCCTAATAGCTACGGCACCCTAATCCATTTGTGAGCAAGGTATAGTTTATAACTATATTAAAAAATTGAAATGAAGCAGTTGCAACTATCAAACATTTGGCTTCATAATATGTTAGCATATACTATGTTGGTAAATAAACAAATAGTTTACTAGATAATATTGGAACCACAACTTGCCATAGATCCTACTAGCCCAGTGTCACAGTAAGCACTGTGTCAACATTATAACAACGTAGAACATAAGAGGAGGGATTTTTTATTTCTTATATTTTTATATAACTTTAAATTTTGATCGGTTATTTCTTTAATGTTTTTTGTAGATGTATTAAATGATTGCCATGAAAAAGCACATCTAGTCATTTTGTAATAAAAGCATTTAGAGGGGACACTTCTTAAAGGTATGATTAGGGTTGTGAGTAACAATATTAGTTTATCTTTTGAAAATTAATTGTAAACTTATTGGAATAATGTGTGATCTCAAGTGACTTTATTTCCATGATCTCCAAAATTCGATCTTGCATTTATTTTTAACAGTGTTTAATATTTAAAATATTACGGACGGAAGTTAATTGCAATAATAATTAATCTAAAATAATCGCTTATACGTATTAGTAATAGTAATTTTAAAAGCACTTTTCTTGAATAATAATTTTAATCCCAATTACTAAGTTAAGGCGCAGCTTTTATTATTGACATATTTAAATGAAAAAATATAAATGTATAGAAAAAAAAAATGAATCTCTTCACACTGCTGAACTTAAATAGAAATTATATAAAACTAGAAATTTTATCATAATATAGACAGATAGTACTGTTTATTGGTGTCATTAATACAGAATGATTACACTTTTTATAATTTCCTGCAATTAAGAACACATTAATGTACTCTTCGGCGATTAATGTCATTTTATTGAATCCGCCTCAGGTTCGTTTATAACATTGTCCCGCTTTCAAACCATAGTCAATCAAATGTTCTTTGTCTATAGTTAACTTGTTTCCAACGATCCGTTATTTTAATGTTACTATCTTAGTATTCCAAGCAATTACTGACTTGACAATTACTGCTAATTTGTCTATCTTTAAATGTGAAAATTAATCAAATGTAATTACGTTCATCTGCCATTCGCTTTGTGCAGATTATTAAACTTGTGTACATACATCAATGTATTTTTTACTAAATATCAAAAAATAAAGTATTGCGAAGAAATTGTGATTTTTAGTTATCGGTGTGTCGCGTCGATCGAGTTTACCTTGATATTTCACTTGAATGCCAAAACCTTGAAAATGAAATATTTTTATCAAGTTATTTAATAATTTTATGCCATGGCCGCCTATCACTTATCGTGCTATGAATAGGTTAGTCAGTCTTTCTAATGAGACACAATCTATCAACATATTTCCATTCATCCTTGGTCAGTATAGCGAAGTAACCGTTGTTGTGCCTATAACATATTGTGTGGTGTCGTGTAGCTGTAGGGAGATGGGACGGTAGACGCAATCGTCCGGTCCCTGACGCCGTGTGGCTGGAGCAGCACCGCCGCGCGCTGCCCTTCGTCATCAAGCGGGAGAACGAGCGAGGAAGCTCCGCCGCGCCCAGACTTGTAAGTGCTGCACAACACATTATAAAGGACCTTACTGGTATGGGATCTTGATTCAAAACGTTTTAACGTGATTGACTATCTTACAGGAACCGGGTGCGGATCTGGAGTTCGATTCTCAAATCAGTACTTATGTACAGTGTACCATTCACCCCTGGATCTGGAGTTGTCTGATAACTAATACGTCAAAGCTTTTCGTGTATCTGCAAGCCTCTGCTTGATGTCATTCGGAATTAAAGATAATATTTTGTGCATTATCTTCTAGATCAAGTTGGGTGAGGGCGTAGAGATTCGAGAGGAGCTCCTGCGTGGTGTGAAGTGGGGCGACTATCGGAAGGTGACGCGAGGGCTGGCAGCGGCGCTGTTCTCGCCGATCGAGCTGGCAACGTGCTCGGTGACGGGGCAGCGCTGGTCGCGCGCGGGGCAGGAGTCTCGGCCTACGAAGCCGCCGCTGGACCGGCGCCGCGTGCACGCTCTGATCTCGTACGTGAGCCGCCACTTCCCCGACGTGGAGGTCAGCCGTATCAAGCAGGTGCTCGCCTACAAGTGCAAGGAGAACTGCGCCGCGCTCAGGATGAGGACCGCCAGGTGAACTTACACTTCGACGAGTCGTGTCATGCTGGTACGAGTAGCTAGGGATTTCTGCTAGTATGTGCCCTCTTTATCTACACTAGATTCGGCCTAGTCCTCTTTTGGGCAAAAAGTTAAAGAAATGGGTTTTCAACTACTATTAAAGGTCCCTTTTTCACATATAAACACGAAATTATTCACCATTTAGGTTGCCTGGTAATCAGGAAAAATACCCGGTCTATTTAATAAAGTTTTCTGATATCTTAATTTTCAACAGACTCCCCACGTCAATACAGGCGGACATGGAGATTGCAAGGCAAGCTTGCTTTATTATTTATTTAGTTAAATAATTATATGATCTCTTGAGTTATAGATATTTAGTTCCCGTTGTTTGCCCCCATGATATGTTGAAATAACGCTGAGCTACAATGATCAGTCACATTAACTTCTCGGGACCTTATCAAGTTAATAAGTCAAAACATCTACTTATATTTTACAATCGTCCGAAAAGTAAACATGAAAAACCTTTTGAACTAACGACTGGTATAGAAGTGTAGTGGACCAGTAATTTCTGTACTCATAATTATCTCCTTAAATATTTGCGCATGGTACAAACGGTGATAGGTATATTGACCTGAAGTAGACCGTAGGTACCTACAGTAGTAGACGATAAATACACTTTAATTTTTATTAATCTTAAGAAATGGACGAGAGGTTATCGCTTTACCATGTGTGCCATGCTTATCGCCATAAGTAGTTACGTTACGACATGACATCAGAGAATACCTCGAACAAATAAATAATGATATCGGTTGAATCATGTTATTAACGAGACAGTGTTGACATGTTTTCGCCATGCTCGTACGTTGTGCTATACATAACATTCAGATAGCGCGGCCCGCCTGATAGTGTGGGGCGTAAGAATCGGCCCCTTGACTTTCAACTTAAAACAGTTGTATGATAAATAAGAAAATACTTCTAATCTAATTGAATCACCTCTTGTTCACTTGTAGGTATAACGGGTGGCAATTTACTGGCTCCATTGAAAATAGGACTGTATTACCATAGCCTAAAGTAGAAAATGATTAAATATCGACACACTCGCCTCGCGCATGCTCGCGACTCAGAGAAGCCTCTTAGGCAGAGAAGACTCGAGTCAACGCGAGGATTTTTCCGTTCCGTCTGAACTGACCCTAATGAAGCCGAGAGTGGCTTGTACGCCGTACATCATTGTTCAATTTGTTTGTACTAACTGGCCCATACGGCCTGATACAAATTCCGCCATCAAATTTGCGGGAATCGCTGCGCAGTAACAAATTCACGTGTCAGCGGGGGTGAGGGGCGAGGTACTGCGCAGCGAGTAACACACTTCAGAGCCGTTCCTTCGATTTCGTACCTGCGAACTTCTCGTTACAAAGATATTGGAGATCAACGTTCCAAACATTTTTGCTCCTTTTTTTCGAAACTAGTTTTTAACACTAGTTTCGAAAAAAAGGAGCAAAAAAGTTTGGCTATTCCTTTAAATTTCTATTTATTGATGAGGAAATTAATTATTTATATAATATATTTAGTATATTTGACTTCCAATCAAAAAGTTTAAAACACTGTTATAATACCCCCACGATCATTCTTCTTTTGCATGCACCCATACGCAATAAACTTTGGCGTGCGTAACTTTGTGCGCTTCAGTTAAAAAGCAATTTTTCAAAAATAATGGTCCTGGGTTCAATTCCCACGTTGGGCAATGTTATTTTATGGGTTTTTTATTAGGAATTTCTTAGTAACAGCCCGTAGTTTGGAAGTTGGCGGTGTGATACCACTGTGCCTTGTAAAGCACGTACAGCCGTCGGGAATGCGCCTGATTTCGTTCCGGGCGTGTGGGATTGCGTGCCGTTGGACTATGAGAGTGAGGGTAGAGAGAGTGGACTTGTGTCGCGCACACACTTGGGCAATATAATATCTCCCGCGCCGAATGCTTGCCTCCGTTGAGATCGGTCGCCTTGTCCGTAATACGGTCTGGAGGACTATTATGATGTCCTTTTGCCCTGACGGCAGTGGTGGCCCAGTGGTAACGGCCTTGACTTACAAGTTAAACAATTTCATCACTAATATGTCACCGTAAAATTGTAAATACTGTTAGATTATAATCTATCTCGCGAGATTGTAAACTGTCGAAAGATTGTGAACCGTAACATACTGCTTACAATTTAACGCATTATATTTCGGTAGATTATAATCTATCGAAGTGAAACCGACAAATTGTGAACTGGTATCAAGACGGATAGTGCCTTGCGCTATTACTAAATAGTCAAGTAACTGCCACTAACTTGGTCGCAATTCTAACCTAACCTAACGTATTCGGCCGGTAAATACCGTCAGTTTACAATCTCGCGAGATAGATTATAATCTCCGTTAGATTATAATCTATCTCGCGAGATTGTAAACTAGTATTTACAATTTTACGGTGACATTGATACTATTCTCAAAACGGTGAAGGAAAACATCGCGAGGAGACCGTGAAAATGTCCTAGAACCAAACATTCTAAGACTTATAAGATCTATGAAAGCGCAATGGGCCCGCATGGTAGATTAGAGCCCACTCCCTCGAGAGTAGGCCTAGGTCCCAGCAGTGGGAACACTATAGGAAGATTATACCTTTTGCATTGTATTGGGACATTTACAGGCTGACAATACACTTATCAATAATAAGAAGATTGATTGGTTCTATTTGGGGGAATCATGACGGATACATATTAGATACTATAGATACAAAGTTATCAGATAATCAAAAGTGAAAAAGGCGGATTGCTCATTTAAATGGTAGATGTTATCTTATATCTTTATTAACCGATTTCATAATGGAGGGGGAGGTTCTCAATTTGTCGTTCGATTTCCAACATTCTTATAGGTTATGCCTGTGTCCGTTTCAATAGCGCGGCCAAGGCGATATTGAAAAAATAATCTACCAAGATTTTGTGAAAATTTGTAAAAGTTGATTCCCAAATCCATAAATTTGTCAAAGTTATGGTTAAAAAATCTTTAAAAAAAATAAACAACCGACTTCCAAAAAAACACTAAAAAGTGAAAAATAACTTTAATTTCGGAAGTCGGTGACTTTGGATATGTATTTTAATTTTTTGTCACCGCCTTCCGAAATTAAAGTTATTTTTCACTTTTTAGTGTTTTTTCCAAAAAAACACTAAAAAGTGAAAAATAACTTTAAGTCGGTTGTTTATTTTTTTTTTTTTTAAAGATTTTTCTTTTTCACTTTTTAGTGGTTCACATGTGCTTACCCCTTCACAGCGTACCGGCGTGATGTTATGTTATTAACTGGTGTAAACAATTGACAGACATGAGATTTCAGCAATCCCTGTCCATTTGCTATCATTTATTGAGGAGTTCCGTTGCCTATCTCCGAAGTTCTTCATCAGATCTTCACCAAATTGAAATGGAACCACTCCGAGAAAGTACTCTTCCAAAAACTACACAAATTGCTTCAAGTGTGCCTATAAAATTTGAAGAGTTCTCTCTATTTCTCCAGGATCCCATCATCAGATCCTGACTTGATGATCATGGGACCACCTGGGAAGTATACCCTTTCAAACAAAAAAAAAATTTAAAAATTATCCAAATCGGTCCAGCCATCTTCGTAATCGGGGAACATACATTAAAAAAAAAAAGGTTCCGACGAATTGAGAACCTCCTCCTTTTGGAAGTCGGTTAAAAAGTTATAATGGTTTGTACGTGGCCGCGCCATTGAAACGCGGAGAACCACGCGGCCACAGAGATCTTTAAAACTAAGCGTTGCAGAGACCTGAAATGTAGGTAAATAATAGATTGAATTTGTAAAAATACACAAAAACATCCTATCCTTTCAGGAGATGTAGTGGTTATCAATAGGCGCGAATAACCCTCCTATCATGGGGCGTCACACCGTCACTATTTTAATTGACTATAGGAATATTTTTAATCAGTATTGGTTCTTATAAATAGACCAAATGTTGTTGTTTTTAACGTTCGATTAACTCAAGGGTAACCAAATTCTACACATGATTGAATAGCTTATTTTATGCTTTACACTGATTGCAGAAGATATAATTCTCAGCAGAGTAAAATTAAATAATTACCATAGCTTTTGTCTCAATTATGATAAGACAGCTTCCAGTCTGACCAGTTTCAGTTGAATACCAGCATAGGATCAGTAAATTAAGACAATAATATGATTGAAAAAAAAATAAACTGACTTCCGAAAAAAACACTACGTAGTGAAAAATAACTTTAATTTCGGAAGTCGGAAATATGAACCGTTCCATCGAAAAAGAATTTTCCAAATGTATTCAGGCGTCTTCGAATAATCAGGGAGCATACATAAAAAATTTAAAAAGATTCAGACGAATTGAGAACCTCCTCTTTTTTGAAGTCGGTTAATAATAAACACAGTATTATTTAAACAGGGCGAGTTTGAAATTCAATTAAATTGGGTTTATCATGGGAAATACTGAACTAAAGAGTATTAGTTCAAATTCAATGATCTATTTTAAATTATCAGTAACCTTTCCGTACTCCTGACCCTTATCGCGTTTTGATAAATCAATTTAATCTCTTGTTATTTATTAAGGGTTCTGTAAGTCAAATGTGCAAATCTGACTATTAACAATATTGCTAATAACGAAAATAAAAAATGTAGGTGTAGGTCTTCAAACGTTGAACTGGATGACCATGTTTTTGTAACATCTATACTCCATTAAAAAAAATAAGATTAGACTTTTAAACAAACCGATTTTGACTTATATTCCGTAGGCATAAGGATGGTATTAAAAGAAAAAAGTGGTTATAATACCGTTTACTGCAGGTGCCATTTATCATGCTACCAACGCAATAGAAGTCAAAATCAGTTGAACGGACAGTCCGTTCAACTGATTTTGACAAAAGGTTTATTTAAATGTCTAAGCTTATTTCAAACGGAGTATAGTTGTGAAGAAGTGCATAGATCTTTGAAACGCTCTCGAATCATTCACAATGCTCTTAAATTAATGATATTGCCAATTTCTTAACGCCTTTGTTCCATGATGCATTAAGTAAAAGCACTAGAGATATTGTGTTTTATTCAATGTACATTAAGTGGAAGCACTAGAGATGTGTAAGGGTCGATGTAGATGTCGATAAACAATTAGAATTTTGTCCGAAAAAATTACTTCTTGAGACATTTACTATAATTTTTAGACAATAGATACTAATACTGTCACGATGGTTTTTTTTTATTAAATAAAACTGATATATTCTTGTTCCGCGCCACTTGAGGCAGTAATACAATTTGTAGCAGACTGTCGAACTGTTTCAGCGATTCGACCAATTACTTGCTGAGTGCGGCGGCGCGGCCACCGCCCTGTGACGTGGACGCGCCCGGCGTGAGTGCGCGCTCCTCATATTCTAACTAGTAAGTATCCCAGCAGCTGCTTTGGAAAATAGAATCTTATGGTTTATGATTTTTCGACAGGGATCTGTTTATCTTGGATTGTTTCGAAACGAGCGAATTTTAGATAATAAGATGCGCTCTTTAAGATGTATTGTAAAGACAAATAACGTGGGTGGGCAGTAAAATCATCATGTATGCCATTGCAGTATTGTCTCTAAGGATGGTCTGGATGTTGATTTAGGATTCTTTTTTGATTTGTCTACATTATCAGCTCCCAGAATCAGTTGTTTTATGTACATTTCAATATGATAATGAATACGATGTTGTCACCGGGTTTTTTTTTTTTTAGCGAGGCTTCGAAGGCTCCAGGTGGCGGAGGCCCCGGCGGCGTCGGGTCCGCGGGGGGCGCGGCCGAGTACTCGCACGGCGGGGGTGCGGGGGGCGCGGGCGAGTACTCGCGCGGCGCGGGCGCGGGGGGCGCGGTGGACGACGCGGACGGCGAGGCGCAGTGATGGGCGCGCGCCACGGTGTTGCATATCAATTTCATAATCTTGTTATTTTTTACCAAAAAAGAAGAGAAAATAAAGATACTCGTCGCTCGGCGTCGCTCTCCGGGCGCGTCCGTCGGCCGTCGCGCGCCGCTCGCCGACGGGCTCTCGTCGATCGTTTGGAAAGATTTATATTTATTTGCGCGGCGTCGCGACGACGAACGACGGCGGTGAGTTGCCCGTGTAAAATATTCATATTTATTTAGGTGATATTTTTCTATTGGCTACTGATAAGATTTTATCTCGTTATGTATCTGCCGGCCGCGCCGGGGATGCATTGTCGTTTGTAAGGAAGGGGAGTGGAGTCGTGCCCGAAGCTCTAGCAATAATTTATCAGGTTCCTAAGACATGTTTTGTAGTTAGATTCTATTTGCACGAATTTTCGCAAACACTGCCGCTTTATTTCTAAATTTTTTTTATAGACATCAGTCAGTCGTTTTATTGCTTTCTATATTTTATGTTAAAATATAAATCGAGTCATTTTCAACGTTACGTTAAAATTTGTATAGGAGGCATTTAAGTGCTGTACGAGGGACCGTTGCAATTGCAAAGTAAATATATCAAAATGGCATAATTTTTAGAGCTATCTTATAGATATTATAGTCATTTCGTTTTATAGGTGTAAATGATAATAAAGAATTTATTTTGGAGCGTCAAGGTTTGGATATTGTAAAGTCTTTGGAGAGCTGTGATCATGATGGATATAAAGCAGTCATATTTTTAAAATATACATTTAAGAGTTATAACGTAATTATACTATTGTACAGTCGGTCTGTATAATAAGGAGACGTAAGAGGTAATCAGTAGCCGACTGGCCGGGTGGCGATCGGGTGCAGTGAGCGCGCGCACAGCGCCGCGCCACGCCGCGCCGCCCCGCGCCACGCCGCGCCAGCCTGCGCCACGCCGCGCACCGGGCCCGCGCGCGGGCCGGCCAGCCCGGGCCTAGCTATGCATCTGTGCACAGATGCATTATCATATCAAAAAAGCAATAACTATTATTTGATAAAGAACGATTTATTTCATTTTTAAATACTATTTTAACCAAGTTGTTATAAATGTAGTTAGTAAATTGGAAAGATCTCTTGAGAAGTCCACGGTCATATTATATAGTTCTTTTGAACAATAACTAAATTCTCATAATGATAAAGTCTCACGTTTACGTCATATCAATTTGTAATACTTAGTTTTTTCACTATTTTGTACATCTTGTACAAATAACATAATCAAATAACATCAGATCATAGAAACCGGCTTGTTACACGTTGCAAGGCTCGCGACAGTGGGTCGGGATGGCATTCTGAATGATATAAATTGTTGATTAGTCGAAGCGAACAAACCATGGGATTGTTATTTGTAATTGTGTAGACTGTCATACGATGCACTGTCGATCGGTCAGAGTCGCAATGAACTAGTGTCAGATGCCACGTTGCACTGGAATGATACGCTGCGATGTAACACGGCGGTCGATGTACAAATGGTTGCCGTTTCTGTGGTCTGATGAGCCGTGTACACACTACACAGTACACTATCTGCACGTCTTTAGCAGTCAACTGTAAGAGATTGGTGTACGTATGTATAAGTTACAGTTACCAGAGTTAGGATATATAAGTAGTCACGCAGTGCTACGTAGTGAAATCTTACTATTATGTAATATTTTACGATGCCAATTGAAAGTCTTAATGCTCAATTTTGCCAAATTTTACTTGCCGAAAACGCGTCTTGTCTATTAATTTCGTGTTTTAACTTTTGGTATAGCACACATTCCCGTTACTAAAACACCTTTAGGTATTTAAAAGTGAGAAGGGAATGGACAGATTGCTCAATATATGAAATATTTGTATTTCGTTTATAGTTCATAACACATTCACATAGAACATGAAAATTTTTGGCCCAATGAAAATGATATCATTAGAGAAGTAAATGAAAAATTTAATTGTAATTTAGAAATGATAAATTGAGAGTTAAAAGGATTTGCAAGTATATATATTTGTGACGAATGCTCGAGATGCAATATGTTAATTTAGTGCCAAATGATAAGTTAACTCGTAGCAATATATTGTATCCTAATGCTCTTGTGTAATTTCTCACGTAGTGTTAATGACCTATGAGGTTTTGAAGGTTTCTTTTACAAGACTATAATATATTTATACAGGGAAAGTGTTAGGTATGTACTGTTGTTTGGATTTAAGAGTGTTGTTGGGGTAAAATACTCATTGAGGCAGGGTGTAAAAATAAACGAAACGTACCTCCCCGTACAGCCGAGAACTGGAAACTGTACCTCCCTAGAATAGTTTTGATACATGCTTTATTTGAATTTATTGTTTAAATATAAAATTGAAATCATCATAAAATAAATGAACCTCTACCTGAGACAGGGTAACGTCCTTTTACATGAACAAGCTTCCCCAGCTGTGAAGACAGTTATTTTTACACTCTGACCTTTATAGCACTGAATGAGCAATGGAACAAGAGAATTTATTTACTCAAATAAGTTTTTTTTAATTATTTACGATAATTTTGTACTAAATTTTAATATACATTATTTTGCATTTTATGATTGTAATGGCAGCTGTCCATATCATGTGAACGATACAATCGGTCACTATAATTTAGGGTTTCATAAATAAATTTAAAATGATACATCGAACATGACACATTGGGCACAAATATTATTAAAAGTATGTACTTTTTCTTTGCTTGCTATTGTTAAATAATAAATGAAATCTAAATAACATTGTTCCTGATACTCGGTCGTAGTAAGCTTTGTGAAACCCTAATAAGCGTTAAAGATGTAATGATGTAGAGTGGGGCGGCACTCGGTCGGTCGTCGCGAGTGGCGCGATGTGGCGCGACTGTGGCGTGGCGACGTCGTCCGCCACCGGCCGCGTCCGGCCCACTCGACCCTTAGTTTTCACTGAGCAAAATCTTTGAACTTTTGTATATAAAGAGAACAACATCGATGCCACTGTGCTCTGAGGACACAGCGTTGTGCCAAAATTACGTGCTAGTCTTTAAAAACAAATGTTGTTATCATTTTCAGATTTTATTTAGTCCAGAATGTGTTTGTTCCTGCGCTGTGAAAATATTTTCTAACAAACCAACACTCGGTGATGGTGGTGGTGAGGGACAATGTGGTCGCTTTATTCGCGCGGTTGACGGTTCTTAGTTTTTAGTCTTGTAGAATATTTGATATTTAAAATGAACATTTCCTCGTTGGAGTTCCTTAGACGTATCATTTTGATATAATAAATCTAAAGTAACGGTGGAAATTAAATTGCCGGGTCTACGGCGCTATAAAATCGGTCCTTTGTTGTAAAATTGACCACATTGTAAACTAAAATTACGGGTTTAGATCGGCAACTATAATCAGGACTGTCAATACTCTCAGCTATCATAATCAGTCGTAGGACTAGCTTACTAATAGTTACGAAACCTATAGGTTATGCCAAGCCCTGGTGCCTAGGTGTAAAATTCTCACTTTTATAAAATTGACACGTTGGCCTGTGATATTATTTTTTCTATTAGTTAGATCAGTTGTAGGAACACATTCATGGTATGTGCAGTGGCGGCAGAATTTTGGCAAGATCGAATTTTCCTCTAAAATTAAGTATAATAAGGATCGTCCAAAGCCACCAAGCTATAACTGTTCCCGTGTAAAAGATTGTAGTTGTCGATGATTAAACTAAATTGTGTCATTAAAGACGAGTCATAAAACCTAATTATTTAGAGTTACGAAGTGTTGTGTTGGTTTGTTGTTATATTTATAGTATTTATGAAAAATGCACATAATAATTTAGCTTTGAGCTTGTGCAATATTATTCCAAATTGTTTATAGAAGAAAACTGTTATAATTATTTCTAAATTGTTATATATTTTTATAAACGTAAAAGACAAAGGCAACTTAAATTATATTTTTGTTGTGCATTTATTATCAAATTTTATCAATATTAAACCACAAACTCATTGTGGACTGTAATGTCTGCGTCTGTGAAAACTGTTAATTAGGTACAGTAGATGTTTTTTTTTATATATGCTAATATAATATTGTGAGTCAATTCTAGTAATGTTAATGTTCCCTTTTATTTAGAATAATTTACGATAATAAACAAATTAATCTAAGATTGCTCAACCAAGATGCAATGCTAACTGCAATGTAGATGTACGAAATAATTTTATATTTGTCCTTTTATATTATTTATCTGATATTTCAGTTTTATTCATTTGTGAGTTATGGCAGCGCATGTTAGTCTTATGTTTATTCTTAAGAGAGGCCAAATGTTGACTTGCTTATGTGAGACTGTTTTGCCAAGAATCAGAAAGTATATTATTACCTACATTGTTTTAAAATAAATGCTTTTATATAAAAATCAATGCTTGTTTTCTAATTCATCTATCCTGTAGTATAATATAAAACAAATGGCCTGGCGTCCACCTTTCTACCCCATATAAGGCGATATAGATGATGAAACTGCTGAGTCAGCAATGTCGACGAATCACCATGATACTTTACCTCTTACGAGTTGCGGCTAACCTTCTGAAAGTTAGAGCTGAATAATTCATCGGGTCCACTGAGTCATTAAATTAGTAACCAAACCTAGTTCCCCGATTCCATGAGGAAACCACAACCCTACCTAAAAGGATTGATGATCTAAATGAAGCAACTTGGCATATGGGGAAAGCATGGGAATTAAGACATTCTGTGTTGCGAAAACCGATCGTGGCATACGTAAACACGTCTGTATCGAGCAGACTAGACGGGCGAGTTGAATGACCCTTACGTAGTCAAATAACATCTGTTTAAGCAAACATAGCTAAATGAAAATAAATGAATGCACAAAATAATATTAGGATTTTTTAACTTTGATCGGAAATTCAATGCTTTGGAAGGGGTTTCTATTTGTGGGCCCACCGCGGTATGAGCTGGTCAATAAATACCCAAACTACCTCATAACCGGTATTTGCGAAAATACGATTTTTACCGGATGTGGATAGTTGGCAGACATGACACTACTTACGGTCAGTTAGTTTATAACTGGTTAGCGCGACGCGGTGCTTGGTCAGCTGGTAACTGTAATAAAATAAATCGGAGTACGGTTTCAGTCTCGGGTTTTTATTTACATTTTAAAATCATAAAACTTGTGAAAACCATACTATTTCATTATATTTGTATAAAATGTTGCTATACAAGAAATAAAAAATAAATCGAAATTACGTTTCGTTTCACGTTATGACCTTGTACTTTTATTTGCTGTCAAACAAATCTAAGCGTGTTGATTGATGTGATGTGTCGTGACTGTCGTGTCAATGTCATTGTCAATCGAGAATCAGTAAAATCGTAACTTGTAAACTTTCAACTTTGTTTCTTTTTGTTTACTTACAATCTGTAATTAGATCGTACAAAATCAATCCAAGCATTTCTTATCATTTTATGTCTACGTTTACGTACAAATCTTCATCAGCAGGATATTAGATGGCGTTTCCTCAGCCTAACGCACAAAGAGGTTAGATTAACATTTCTTTAAGAAACATTCAAAATTCAACCAATTTATAGGATTCTTCATAAATCAAGTAACCTATTTGTTTGCAGAGCTAACAAATAGGAAGATATTGGAAGAGCTGCAGTTGAAGAAACAGATGCTCCTGAAGCAAGGTGCTGTGGCTCCTCTGACCGCTACCTCTATATCACTAACACAGCCCAGCCCTGTCAACTCGCTGCCTATGTGCTCTATCCCACCAGGCTCTGCTACTGCTGTAAGTAAAAGTCCGAAAGTATTGACCATAATATTCATTTATACAAGGAGGAACGTAATTTTGATCATTGGGATGTTAATTTTGGTTAAAACGGAGTTTGCCTTGTTTGTTGTTAAACACATTCAGAAATGATAGCATTATACATTTGCGATCTTATTTAATTAGGCAAAATTGAATAAGAGAAACAGCCCTCAGAGGTCAGCACATTAACTGATTTCACAGTTAATGTGCTGACCTCTGAGGGCTGAAATGCTGAGGATGATAATTAATTATCATGTTAATGAATAATACAATTCTTTTTCAAGGGATTTCCTCAACTGCCCGAAGCAAACATAGTGAACACAAGTCACAGAGCTGCCTTACAGCACGCAAACGCTACATCCTGCGGCTACTTCGTCTCCCAAGACTCATCATTTGGAAACCAGATCCTGCCTGTTCTACCCAGATTTGATAATAAGTGATACAATAGCAATGTCTGCTGTAATGAAGCTGAAGGCCCTACAAGGTCATTTAGAGGGTTTGAATGGGTTTGTAGAACCAAAAGTTCAGTATGAACAATATGAGACACCAGCCCATCTTGCAGCTACTGCTCTTTACACTATTCAGGTAAATTCAACTTCATAATCTCTACTAATATTATTAATGTGAAAGTAACTCTTGTCTGTTTGTTGTGCTTTCGCTTGGCATAAAATTTGGCAGAGATATAGCCTGGAATATGGAGAAGATAGGCTACTTTTTTATGCGATACGGTTATTGTCACATCCACGCGGGCGGAGTCGCGGGCAAAAGCTAGTATTCAATATACCTACAAGTTGATGCAAAATTTTCTGCCTCATTGGTGTAGTGGTTGCAAGCCCTTCTGTTGAACACAAAGTTCTGGGTTCGATTCCAAGGTCAGGAAAATTGTTATTTGGGTTTCTATTTGGAATGTCGCAGGACCAGCTTGAAGTCTGGATTTGGTTGATGGCAATAAGTTCGCCTCGTATTATGTGGGACTTTAACTAACAAAATGTGGTTGTAGTATAGGTACACCTCGGCCCAACCCTTTGGCGAAACGAGGTGTGATGTTTGTTATGTATGTGTATGTGGTGCAAAATTCTCATATAAATTGAAAACTGATAATTACACACAAAAAAGACAATTTACCTAAGCTGTATCTTTGTCAACTTATACTGATAGCTCATCTGGTTTTCAAAATATTATTGAAATGTAAAAGTTTTTGTACAAACTTGCTTACACAAATATAATCATTAACTGTGCCACTATTGGGCAAAAGCCTCCCTAATAAACAGCTGTACTTCTCTAAGCATTACTTTATTGTATGTTTTACAGACACAATTTGAATCCATAGAAAACTGCACTGTACTCGATGCTGGCTGTGGCCCTGGCATATGGAGTATCGGCGCGGCGTTGCTGGGCGCTAGTGTGGTGACGGCCGTCGATATCGACGACGATGCGCTAGAGGTGTTCAAGACAAACGTCGATGAAATGGAAGTGACCAACATTGATGCTGTACAATGTGACTTTTTGGATTCAAGAGTAAGCAGGTAACTTCGAAACCTGTTTTTATAAAACAAACAAAGACTATCTATAAGTCTCGATTCAAAACTAGATTTGAGTAACGACTAGAATTAAGTTTTATTAGTTTTATATTCATGCTTGAGCACTGTCTCAAAATATGAGCCTAAATCTTTTGGTTGACCCATGTTTCGAAAATAATTATTGTGTGGTACCCGTGAAACCATAGTAAATCTGTCATAATATAATCACACTATAATATTCCCACTGCTGGGACACAGGCCCCCTATCTGTGAGAGGGAGTGGGCCATAATCTACCACGGGGGCCCAGTGCGAGTTAGTCAATGACACATGTTTTCGAATGCTTGGTTCTAAGACATGCCGGTTTCCTCAAATGGTTTCCTTCACTATTTGAGAGCAGTAGTGATGAAATTAAACTCAAAACTCGCATGTCAGGGCCAATACCACTGGGCCACCACTACTATTGTGCAAAAATCTGTCATACACCAACTAAATGCAGTAGTACATTATTTGAACCAGTCCAGGGGTGTAGATTATTCTCTTCTATGAATAGACTACATTCAGTTTTTCAATAGGGTATTTTACTAAAAATATATTATTGAGATAGCTTAGGCAAAATGCAGTCGGAAAATGTTAATTTTAGTTCATGAAACAACAAAGTACTATTTAAAGATTTCAGTTTTTTTTAAATCTGTTTTTGAACACCATGAAATAGTAGCCGCCATGTTATTACGTCGTACGGTATGTCAACTGAGCAACTTAGTACTTTTATTTTTTTGCGTAAACAAAGTAATTTTTATTTATATACAATTTTGCATTCAGGAACAGCAAACCAACGATAAGTAGAAAAATAACTCATTTTTTAAATTATAAACAATTGTCTTAAAAAAGATTGGCTCATTTGTTTATATAGTAAACTGACGTCATACCCACAGAGCAATATGGCGTCCACTGCGTCCAGTGTTTTCGTCAAATTATGCGCGAAATTTGAAAATGTAAAATTTTAATGCATTTTTATGGCATTCATCGATTAATTAAAAATGTTGTGTTTTTATTAGCACTCTAGAATCGAATCAAGACATTTTTCAAAAATGGTGTAATAGCCTATTGTTGTTACTTATTTTCAGATGGGAAGGTTACTTTGATACAGTCGTAATGAACCCACCGTTTGGAACTAAGAATAATGCTGGCATAGACATGAAGTTTCTCCGAATGGGCACACTCCTCAGCTGTGATAGTGTCTACTCATTACACAAGTCTTCCACTAGGTATTTATCCATAATTTCGTTTTACTATAATTTTATAGTTGTTGCAAGTCACGACCGTGCGTTATGTGAGTTATGGCTTGGATATAAGGTTTAAATGGAAATATTGACGCGAGTTCATGAAATGCAATAACTATTTGTTTATTGAAATAATTGTTTTATATAAATATTACCAAAATAAACTAGGTTAAAAATAACTGGATTCTACCTGAGCTAGGAATAAACTTGTATCTCAAGTATCTCGCTCAGTTCTTACAAATATTAAGTATCTTCTAAAATTCCTAAAACAAAGAGTAAAGAATAAATCTACTATACATTATGGTTATATTATTACAAATTGAAAAAAAATGTTCCACTATTTGCATCATCACACTATGTAAGATTATCTTCATTTGTAATACTGATTTATTGTCTAATTTTACAGGAGACATATAGAAAAGAAGGTTAAAGACTGGGGAATGAAAGGCAGCGTCATCGCTGAGATGAAATATCATCTGCCAGCCACATACAGGTTCCACAAGCAACATTCTATGAACATAGCTGTTGATATTTGGCGAGTATACCATCCCCATTAAATAAATTAGTTATAAGGCAAAAGAATTGGACTCAGGCATAACAAATATACTGCCAACTTTATACTGTATTTTTTATGTATAGCATTTTAATATAATTGGAAGTTAGAACACCAGTTTCTTCCTTAGAACTCAAAAGCCTTCTGAGCATGTGTAATGAAATAATAGTTTTATTGTTCTCCTAATTTATGTCCGAACTTAAAACAATTTTGTTTTTATAATGTAAATATCTTCGAACTCCTATGTATTTACTTTATGTAAGATTAAATGTAAATTTTTAAACTTTTATATACATAGCTAAGATGGACTGACAAATAAAATTATCAAATGGTTTAAAAAATATTTAATTTCTTTATTAATTTCTTCAGTCTTATAGTATCATACAAAGCTGCAATAAAATAAAATCGGAACACAAATTCTGAAAAGAATTGATACATAGAAAATGAAATACTGTATACATACAATAACAAAATTACTTAAAAACATATTTTGATATTATTACTCCTTAAAAATAGATTTTTATAGTTGGCAATCCTGCCATATTTATGTTGCTATCATATCTATTCGTCGCCGAACTTGATGTTCTGCGCCAGTTTGATGGTTCCGGAGTAGTTGATGGTGACTGTGGACCGTCTCATGTAGTTCTTCCAGGAGTCGGAGCCGCACTCTCGACCGCCGCCCGTAGCCTTCTCGCCTCCGAAGGCGCCGCCGACTTCTGCGCCGTTGGTAGGAATGTTCACGTTGACAATGCCGCAATCTGAGCCGTGGGGACCGATCCACTGTAAAAAGGGACTGTTTTAGCAATGATCTTAGGTGAACAAAACGGCCGTAAACAACCCAAAAGCTCTCTCTTGACATGGCAGAAAAAAAAACTAAATTCGATTTCAAATAAAAAGCAACTTTATGGTTGAAATTCAAAATTCAGAAAAAGAACTCATTAATTCAAACTGTAATAAGCAGGTCGCTACTTGTTTAACCTCTTTTCAATTTACCTTGAACACATCTCCAAGGTTTTCGGTAAAGAGACTGGAAGACAAGCCCTGTTCTACTTCATTGTTGTACTTAATGCCGGTGTCCAGGTCTGGAATCTCGATGCAATAGACGATGGGGGCGAAGCACTCGGTCTTCACTAAGGGCGAGTCGTGGGGCAGGCCCGTGACGATGGTCGGCTCTACAAAGTAGCCTTCGCGGTCCATTACCTGGTGAATTGAAAATTTCGTTTTAGAGGAAGCGCCTGTTGAAGTTTTTGACAAGACTTTCACTTTCACCCAACCGTATATTTTTTGCGCACTTATTTCAAGTTCACATAGCAACACATTACATACATATCTATATTACAGTATCAGCAATATTGTGCTGTTTTTGATCCTTAAGGGAGACGATTCATACATTAGGTTAATTGGGTTAATAACTTCATACCTTTCCTCCAAACTCGATCTTGCCTCCTTGCTTGACGATTTCGGCGACAGTCTTCTTGTAAGCTTCGACAGCGGCGGGTGTGTGGAGGGGCCCGATCAGGGTCTCTGACAAGAGCGGGTCGCCGATCTTGCTGATCACACCGGAGAAAGCCTTTGATAGACGAGCTACGACTTGGCTGTATACCTGTGAAGTTTAGGCGGTTAACATATATCGTATTAAAGTTATCAAATTGGTTTATTTCGAGTTAGCGGATATCCACACTAAACAGCATAATCCTCAAAATACAATGTAGTTTTGTCAAGTTCGCGGTAGCAAAATTTCCTACTGGCTCAATAATTTAGGGAGATATGCCCTGTCATATTCGATTGGAATTCATGTTTAGTGGCACACTCTATTGCTTTGGTCTCAATGTTCAAATTAATAACAATTCGTTTACAAATAATGACTTTTGGTAAAACTTACCCTCTTACTAACAAACACAAAATAAAGTTAAAATGTATGGTTATTCCGGGTATAACTTTATTCCGTGTTTATTAGTAAGAGGGTTAGGCTATATGCCTAGCTATTTTAATATTGGAGCGACAAATCTTACCTTCTTATGAATAAACAGTCTTCTAGTTGTAGTGCAGCGCTGTCCCGCGGTGCCTGCGCACGCGAATAGTGCGGCGTTCAGCAACAAATCAAGGTTAGCGTCCTCGTTCACAATGATGGCGTTGTTGCCGCCCAGCTCCAGCAGGTGGCGCCCGAAACGTCTCTGGACTTCCACGCCAACCTAGAATGGGAATACTGTTAGTTTTGATTTGATTTGAATGAAAAATTCTCAACGCCCCGAAAAATTCTCCCTCACCTACAGCTCGCAGATAGAGTTTCAATAGGTTTGTGTATCTTATCCTATTGATAGCAAACCTAAACTTCTTTAGGCTACAGTTTTTGCACGACGCCTTTGTAGACCTGCACATGACTTTGATTTACGAAGCGTATTGCTTAAGCTACCTTCGAATATGAAAGACGTGTGTTTGCTATGTCTCCTACTTTGTTTCATGTTTTTGTCGAAGTCGACCAGCTTTATCAGATGCAGTTCGAAAGGTCTTACCTGTTGTCCAACAGCCGTGCTCCCAGTAAAGGAGACGAGCTTCATTCTCTCATCATGCACAATCTTCTCTCCGATGTCTTTACCGCCGACGCACAGAGCGGCAATGGCGCCGGGAATGTTGTTCTTCTCTAGAACGCTCTCTACGATCTTTGTGACGGCTACGGCGATTAAGGGAGTGGTGTCTGATGGCTTCCATACGCTGACGTCGCCGCAGACCTAGATGGATGGTTTATATAGTTCATTGGAAAGTACTGGTGAAGGTACAAGGCGATCTATATAAAAGAAGGTCGCGTTTCGTGTCTATACGCTTACATCTTTTAAACTACGCAACGGATTTTAATGCGGTTTTCATTAATAGACTGAGTGATTCAAGAGGAAGGTTTATATGTAAAATATACCGACCGATACGCGGGCGAAGCTGCTGGTAAAAACTAGTGCTATATAATTCAGAGGGCAGGTATACGCTACTGCATATTTAGCACTTGTCAATGTTTGATGAGAGTTGATAAATGAATTGTCTGCAGTGGCAGTAAAGAATTTCTTAAATGTTTTGCTGTATAGTCAACTTTCTCGGTACTGTAGGATTCATATGTAGCCCTATAAATTAGGCTACCTAAAAACCTTGTTAAAGAACTCAGTTGTGATAACAATTATTTTATAATTTTGCCTATTTGGTCTCTTCAAGATAAGATAAAATATTACATCAATGTTACACTGGGGTTTTTCCTCGCAGCTCTTTGGTTTACAATGAGTTGATACTCCACTACCAACAAGAACATCTTTGGTTCGATTTTTAGCTCGCATAACCTTTTAGAACTTCTTTAGTAAAGTTCATAAAGTTATACCACTTCACATTCTGACAAATATATAGCTTTATGATTACAAACAGAATGGTGCCTGCTGTGATCCTTACATATCTACCTACTACTCCTTTCGCTTTGTTTATGTTCAAATCAAATCAAAACATTTTATTTCACATAAACCTGCATGGGCACTTATGAAACGTCAGAAGCTAGGTGTACGGTTCCAATTTGTCGCTTCCTATGGAGAAGAGCCGCCAAGAAACTTCACGGTTACTCTTTTAAAAATAATTGGCTTTTACAATGTTTTCAAATTACAGTGATAATAGGTATGAGAGGACAGTGCATGCCTGTCAATAATAGGTATGATACATAAATCCTTACCATAGCAATAGCGCTGTTCCAGCCGAACACGGCAACAGGGAAGTTAAAGGCAGTGATGATGCCGACAGCGCCGAGAGGGTTCCACTTCTCAATGAGCACGTGTCCAGGTCGTTCCGACGGGAAGATGGTGCCAGGCAGGGTTCGCGACAGGCCCAAGGCCAGGTCACACACGTGGATATATTCTACCACCTCTCCAATAGCCTCGGGGAGGATTTTACCTGTGAAGGTAGGTCGATAGTAGCTTATTTTAAAATGAGGATTTTATTCTGTTTGTTTTTTCAGTCGGAAAAAGATCAGCCTGACGGAGATACTGACTGACTGGCATATCAACGCACAGCCGAAACTACTGGGACTAGAAAAGTAAATTTTTACATAAGGCTTCCCTTTATCATGTAGGGAAGCACTAAGAAGCGGTTTTTGGAAATTCGTCCTTTAACGGGGTGACAAGAGGGATTTCGTTTGTATGAAAAATCATGATTCTTGACTTGGCAAGAATACCTACTTATCAGTAAATCATAAAGTTACTTAGTATTTTTTTGTAAATTATCCCGTAAAGAGAGATTATGGGGTGTTAAAGTTTGTTGGGGATAATACGAAATCTACACGGACGAAGTCGCGGGCGAGGTGCTAGTCTATAATAGATATTAGCTTCAAAATCTAGAGATAAATAACTAATTAAAACTAGGTACTACCTACCTACTTAGGTACCTACGACAAAAGCCAACGTTTAGTTTACCACATAGCGACGCATTCGCAAAATTTTACCTACGTAGGTAAATATTTTCAACATTGGTGGTAACATGGCTTAACTATTATCTTTCATATCAGATATCTAATAATAATAATGTCTAAAATGATGTCTAAAATAATCTTTAAAATGTAGGTAAATAGATAATATTCGAGTCAACAAACTCAATCAAGCACTGATTACCTACTTAACAGTATTCATTTGTCTGATATAAAATAGCCTCCAAGAGAGGCGATCCTCTAATGTAAGTTAACGTCCAATGTAGACATATTATGCAGTTAAGTCGGCTACCATCTTGCTGGCAGTACCTCAGCATGATGAGATTGGCTTATCTTCTTAGCGTATCGATAGCAAAAAAATTCAAACATCATTGGCCCAAAATTCGGCTGCGCGAACTCCGCTCGGTGACGCAGTTATAAGATCGTCAAATGCTCAAGTAACAGGGCATGCGGTGCAAGATGGAAGGTCAGCCGTTGTCTGTGTGGAGGTGCCGCATACGCACTTGAGATCTGAGCCGTCTGTGAACCCCCATCTGTGGAGATTGTCTTTGCTCCAGCCGACTTGGGTTCGAAGTTATTCTATTTAGAGATTTCCAAGTCGGCCACGGTGCCCAGATGGTCCGATAAAGTTATCAGGGAGTTTATACAGCTACCGCCACAGGTTACATCTCGGTGTGGAAGCGCCGCTATTGGCTGGACTAGCTAAACCCACGCACCATATAAAACTATTTTTGTTGGCTTATAGTTAGCGCCGATACGTGACAAGAAAACTAGCTCAGAAATCTAAATACAAACATGAACTCTTGATGCTTACCCATTTCCAAAGACACGAGCTGTCCAAGAGGCTGCAGCTTCTCCCTGAGAGCGTCTCCTATCTGCCTGACGACTTCTCCCCTGGCGGGCGCAGGGAGCTCCGCCCACGTGTGCCATGCCTCCTGAGCCGCGGCGGCACAAGCCTCATAGTCGGCCGGGCTGGCTGCCTGCACCTCGGCGATGATCTTACCGTTGGCCGGGCTGAACGACTTGATTATCTGAGGACCAGTTTGTGACGCTATTTAAGCCTTTAGCTGCGATACGCAATTTTGGTTTTTTTTTTTTTTTAGTTTGACATAATCACCAAACCAATATTGTTAAACTTTATGCGTAGAATATAAAATATAATTAGGTAGGTACGACAAACTTCGATAATTTTTCAAGATCAGCAGTTAATTGCGTAACACAATGTGAACAATTTTTAAGGATATTGTTAAACCATTGCTTCATGTGTTCGAACAATTTGTCTGCTCAACAACGCAAATAACGCAATGGGTGTTGTTGAACTATCAAAATGAAAGCCATTGCTACTGATAGTGTTTTACGTAACTACCCGCTGACTCTTGAACAATGAACTCACTCTGTTTTAAATGCAGCAATAATTACAATACATCTTTCTCTGTGTATTATTTTGGGAATACAGAACTGATTCTTTACGGCACTGAGACAAAAGCCCTTGCGGACCCCACCAGTTGTTGCTGACATCTCTGATGGCGCGCGTGGAACATAACGCGCCGTCGACATGGGCATTTTTTTTTTTACTTGGAGAAATGCCTACTGCGCTACCACGGGGAGATAGCGCAGTTATATGGGACTGTAACCCACTAAAACTCCACGGTGTCCTCCAGTGCCGCTTGAGGCGGGAACACGGAAATGCGCAAGCCATCCGCGAACCCGCCACGGCTGTCCGTCACCGGACCCTCCTCGGAGGGGAATAACCCCTATCACCGGCGCACCAAGACACACCGCACGCCGTGACCACCCCAGGAACCAAATAGTATAAGGGCCCCAGACGACCCCGTGTGTGGCACCCTTGGTACCCCTGCGACGGGTCAGCACAGCGGCCCCGCCACCTACCACTTTTCGGCCGCAGGGGACAGGGAGAGCGACCAACGCTATACCGACACTCCTCCTCTCCTGCAACCCCACCGCGTCCGCCATCAAACGGTGGCGGCCCCGTCCAGGCCACGGAAGGGAAGAGCGCTAATCAGAAGTACCGGCACTCCTCCTCCGCCGCAGCCTGTAACCTTCTGGTAGAGACAGGTTAGGTACATACAGTTCGGATTTTAGACAGCTATTATGAAAAACAGCACGTTCTTTAGGTATTGGCACGTCAGTTTACAGAGCTATTGAATATAGTTATTCATATTTCTCAGATATTTATCTTAAATGATGCAATATCAACTCCTCGCGACATTATTTGGTAGTATAGTTAGTTATCTTGAAATACAATTACACGCAACTGAGCTGAGATGTGTTAACTGTATTGTCATCATTCTTAACTATGTTTGTTAGCGTCTGTTTTTAAACAATGCTTACTTAACTTATATCGTTAGATTCCATATCTAGTACGAGAACATCAACGTACCTATGCATGAACCTAAAATGGCGCACTAAAGCCGAATATATTTATGTAACGCAAAGTTACTATTATTAGTTGTTGTTTATTAATAAGTAAGTATAGGTACTTTGTGTACTATTTCAGACATATTATTGTAGAACACTCTGTGTGAACTAGAATCAACTCTAATTTCTTCAGGTATAAAAGTGCGCTTACACGAGCAACTAAAATTACTCCATCTTGGGCAATTCTCGTTAAGTATGACGTCACGATTACATCCAGCAATTAAGGGAAATGGCAACATGTACCCACCTGTTGCCAGCTTAGAGCAGGTTGCCAGAGATACGGCCACACAATATGGAGCAATAATGAGTAACTTAAAAAAATAAACAACCGACTTCCAAAAAAACACTAAAAAGTGAAAAATAACTTTAATTTCGGAAGTCGGTGACTTTGGATATGTATTTTAATTTTTTGTCACCGCCTTCCGAAATTAAAGTTATTTTTCACTTTTTAGTGTTTTTTTGGAAGTCGGTTGTTTATTTTTTTTGAAAAAAGATTTTTATTTTTCACTTTTTAGTGGTTCACATGTGCTTACCCCTTCACAGCGTACCGGCGTGATGTTATGTTATTAACTGGTGTAAACAATTGACAGACATGAGATTTCAGCAATCCCTGTCCATTTGCTATCATTTATTGAGGAGTTCCGTTGCCTATCTCCGAAGTTCTTCATCAGATCTTCACCAAATTGAAATGGAACCACTCCGAGAAAGTACTCTTCCAAAAACTACACAAATTGCTTCAAGTGTGCCTATAAAATTTGAAGAGTTCTCTCTATTTCTCCAGGATCCCATCATCAGATCCTGACTTGATGATCATGGGACCACCTGGGAAGTATACCCTTTCAAACAAAAAAAAAAATTTCCAAATCAGTCCAGCCATCTTCGAGTAATCGGGGAACATACATAAAAAAAAATAAAAAAAAATAAAAAAAAAAAAAAAGGTTCCGACGAATTGAGAACCTCCTCCTTTTGGAAGTCGGTTAAAAAACTAGGCAATGCGCCTCCCCCGCCGCTCGTCGGTTCCTCTCGCAAAAACGAGACGTAGTTATACGTACAAACGAGATAGAAAGAAAATTGACTAGAAATTTCCAAACCGATTGGATATTCGGCAACTCATGAAATATATGGAGCAATCAGAAGCAATATTGCCAAAACACATCGGAAATTTATTGTTGTTGCTCCAGATTGATCCATTAGTGTTGCCGAGCAATAATTGCTCAAAAAATTGCCCGTGTAAGAGCACCTTTAGTTCCCACAACCACGTTCCAGAAGCCAACTCTAATTGATTGTGTTTTTTTTATTATGGATCATGTGGTCTGCTTATTGCAGATTTTTATATAATTATTTATTTAATAAAACGTGAGGTTGGTTTGGTTCTTTCAGAGTCAAAAACAATTGTCATCATAGGCAGCCGTGTTCCACTCGCTGCTGATTATAGGCCTCCTCCCTTTTGTGCCATGTTTCCCTGATCTGCGGGAGTGTCTTCCAGATTTTACCCAAGAACCATCATAATCAGCTTATAATGTGGGGACACCGGCCTCCTCTCTTCAAGAGGGTGTGGGATGTAATCCACCACGCCGGCCCATTGCGGGTTGGTAGATGTCACGTCTTCTTCTAATTTTTGTTCTAGGACATTTCCGGTTTTTTTTTTCACGATATTTTCCTCCACCGTTTCGAGAGCAGTGGTCATAAAATAATTTGCACCGAGTAAAGCGCCTGCCTGGGTAGCTGTGATATCTACCTATATCGAAGTACTAGGTAGGTACATAAAAAAATTAGTCCCCCCCCCCCTTTGCGTTGATTTGGTCCATCTTAGGCCAAAGGCTGGGTAGGGCCATGGATATGTACACCGTACACGTACCGCCCTTGGTTGAAGAATCTGCAGGTATGATTTAGTGAACTGCACCAAAGAGGATGATCATATCTGTAGACTAACGTTATAAACATTCCTTTGTGATCAATGATCATCCTTCAAATCTTATTGGCACAAATCCACAGAGTACTTTTTTATAATAGCACAAATCATCATTTACCGCTTAACGCTTAATTCCATGACACGTCACGTTATTTTGACATTTATTTTTGGTTTCATAGAAATCGGTGCTTTAAATTATGTTTTTTTAAATATTTTATTCATTTCGATAGTAAAATTTTAAATTATTCCTTACCTTTAATAGAAGAAAGTAGTTAAAATGTCGGAAGCAAGCGTACAGGACTCGGAAGAGCTTGTTGATGTTGTTTATATAGCACCAGATGAACAAAGCTCTTCAGAGGAACCAACAGGTGATTGGTCATCTTTAAAAGAATCCATTCAAGAGGAAAATAAGAAAAAGTTACTCTATGATGAAGGATTATACCGCCCAGGAAGTGGGGAGGTATGTGCTAAATGTATAACTATGTCAAACAGCTCGGTGATAAGACATCAATATTATACCTACCTAAGAATTTGTGATCCTGGCATAAAAGAATCTTTATTTTTGCCGGAGTACCCAGTTCATTTACCTTACGACGGCCAGGATCTCTATTTACAACTATGTAAGGAAATGAATGTTTGTCCTGTGAGAATATTCCACCGAAACCTGCTCAATACCGAAATAAATTTAAGGTATTATGGTGTCAACCAGCAAGGTGTCCGTGCTATGGCTAAAGCTTTGCAACACAACACAAATGTATCCCGTTTCGATCTCACTTCTAATTTCCTCAATGACGATGCGTGTTACCATCTTGGTCAAATGTTAGGCATTAATAACACATTAAGAGAACTGATTCTGGACGGTTGTCGTATAGGTGCTTCGGGTATGCTTCGATTAGGAAATGAACTACGACTCAACGGAAGTTTGGAATACTTAAGTATTTGGAACAACAACCTTGGGGACGCCGGTGGATTACACTTCGCTAAACAGATATTTGACGGCGCTACCATAAAACGAGTTAATTTAGGAAGAAATCAGCTCGGTAAAGAGACAGCTTTAGCTTTTGCAGATATTTGGGAGTGGAAGAACAGTTTTACACATCTAAACCTCTCGTGGAATAATTTCTTCCATGTACCAACAACTTTTAAAATGCTGAAAGCATTGGCTTTAAGCTCATGTTTACAAGAATTAAATTTGTCTTATAATTCACTACAAGGAGAGCGTTTGGCTAGTGCGATTAAAATTATCTTGCTGATCCCCACACTGAAGGTATTAGATTTGAGCCACAACAAGTTGCAAAAGGAAGCGATAGAAATAATAATATCCGATTTGCTTTCGGCTCGTAAACTAAGAGTGTTCGATCTCTCTAACAATCCAATGACACCCCAAGATGCGTATAACGTTTTGCATAAAATGTTAAGTCCTATAATCAAAATAAAGAGATTATTGATGAATAGCGTTTGTGTTCAGAAGCCGTTCATCGAACTACTTGCAAAAGTGAAAAGGATGAAGAGGCGCAAGGCCTTCATATGTGAGTTTGACACAGTACTACAAAACTGGACTGTAGTAGGGCCCGATGCTAGAGAATTACTTCTAAGAAGAGCTCAGTATCTTTGTCAGCATAAATTGGACATTGCGTTATATTTCATAGCTTTAGCCAAGAAGTACACGAGACCCATTCCGATCAAAGATTTTATACAAAGACTGGGCGATGATCGTGTGCCACTCGATGAGGATTTCATTAAAGAGTTGTCTTGGGTGTTTCCAGGCCCAAGCACAGAGTTACGGACTATAAAATTGTGTTTAATACGTGAGTTTATAGCGCGATTATGGCCGGATAAAAACCTACCGTCGACACCTCCACCTGAATCTGAACCCGAACTCTATCCTGCGCCTCGGCCGACGCCGCCGAAGGGGACTGACAAAAAGTAAAACTAAAGCAAGTAGTTGACTCAACCGACACTCAACGACATAATTGTCAGTTCTGCCGATAGTTCTTTGTTTTAATGCAAAAACTGAGCCGCTTCCCTAATAACAGTCACGACCTCTATCGCAAACTAATGGAAAAATAAATATTTCGTTATTTCTGCAGTAAACGGTTTCAAGAGTTCATGCAAATAAATGATTTGATTAGATCAAAACGGAAACACGTGGCATCAAAATGTCTATTTCTTCTTTTTGGTATTTAGGTCATTGTTCTAATGGCTAAAGCGAGTTGTAATCACATCTTGTACGAAATCGTCATAGTTTAGCTATGTTCATAATCTTAGATTGAGACTTTTCCTGTATTTCTGCACCTACTGATTATATAAAACGTTGTTTTGAAATCATGTAATTTTTTAGATTGGATGTTACGTTTTGATATTTTTATTTAAGTACCTACCGTTTTTTATAATTTATTTTATTGTTTTTTATATTTTTTGTTTCCGTTTTTACAAAGGTATGCAGATTATTATTATAATACATCATTTTATTGATCAAGGTCAAGGTTGAGGTGCTTTTGAATTTGAATACAAGGCGCTCGTTCATTTTAATTTTGTCCCATACCGTCAAGCAATGTGCTGTAGATACATACTTATGTACTTCTTTATCAATTAGTGCATTGCAAATAACCCAACTACGTTTTTAATTTCAGTTTCAATTGCCTTATATAAACAAATATTTCTGTTATCAACTCACCTGACCGTTAGCCTTCCATTTACCGTTGAACACACCTGCATTCTTGTCTTGCAGTCCCAACTCCTTCAGGAAGGAGTACTTGGGATCGTCAATGAGGTAGGAGGACGCGTTGCGAGCCATCGGCACTCTTAACAGTCGCAGGGACAATACACTCCGACACAATACACGGCTCATTTGTGCGTCGCTCGCTACAGACTATCATAGAATACGTATATGACATTTAAATGGTGAGTTATGCAGTAAACAAAGTTTATCATGTTTGTGAACAATTAAAGGCACTGCTACGTCTTATCTGACTGATAAAAAGTCAGTTGCTAGGTCAGGAGTAATTGATAGCTTTTTCCAATCGGTTTGTGGGAGCAATATTATCTCGTTGTAATTGTGTGCTTTCCGCCTGTTATTATTTAATGAGAAAGTTTATGACGAAGTTTTAGAATAAAGACACCTAACTACATATTAGGTGTGTGTCCCGTTATCCTAATAAATTCTACTTATGTGGGTACCTATTATGTACTTGGATGTGATACTGTGTTACACATACAATGAAATCTGTTAAACACTAAAAATTAGCATAATTTAACTAAAGTAAATACCTAACTATTGTGTCGGTAGGTAACTACCATTAAAAGTAACTACTCTATAGTTAGGTTTTTAACTTGCCTACCTACTCCCATTTTAGTTGTAGGAATATTATGCAACTAGCTTCTGCCCGCGACTTCGTTCGCGTAACATTTCCTGCTCCCCCGACCCACCCCGTCGCTCGCCTCGCCTGCCCGTCCGAGTACTTCGTATTCGTGAGTTTTTTCTCTTTGCACGGCTCCTAAGGGTCTTAACGTGATGTTATATAGCCTATAGCCTTCCTCGATAAATGGGCTATCTAACACTGAAATAATTTTTAAAATTAGACCAGTAGCTTCTGAGATTAGCGCGTTCAAGCAAACAAACAAACAAACTCTTCAGCTTTGTAATATTATTAGTATAGTATAGATTATCTACTTGATTACATTGTGGAAAGATAGCGCACATTCACTTTCATTAGACTTAACAATAATTGGAAATGAATTAAAAGTGTTGGAATGGCAAAATGCTGAGTGGGGAGGACAGGTCTCTTTCCTTCCTTCCATCACTTGCTCGTAAAGTAAGCGATGCCATGCGCTCGTAACACGAACCATGCATAGTGATACAAAATATTCATTTTTTAGGTTGTAATGGTTCCATGTGGAACTAGCAACATGAAACTACTGGGATTATAGGTGGACGGCGGCAGTGATGAGGTCACGGCACTGCCCTGCTCAAGGTGGTCTACTAACATGTGTGCTGTGCAGACTGCACAATGGTGTTAGCTCTTGATCTATGAGACCCTGTCGTTACCAAAGCTGAAAGCATTCGTGCAGCGAGAGTACCGTGAGACCGACCGCTGCGTTAGACGGACATCCGCGATGGGTAGTCTGCGTGACGCGGGTTCCTATAATTTTTTGCCAGATGGCCCGCGTAACTAAGTAGTGCTTTATGATTTTTCTAGAAATCCGATTTCAATACACGGGACCGCCTGAGGACGCCAACACGTCCAGATTGTCCTTAGGTCCTATTTATAATAGATTATAAATTAAAAATATGTAGTTAGAACATTTAACAACTTAACTTTATTAACTAAAGCTATAACATAAATTAACTACTTATTTATTTATCCTAATTGAACTTGAATCAATGGTCACATAATTGAACAAGACTTTTTCTCATCATTCACTTTTCCTTCTCTCAGTTCCTTAGCTTTTTGTGCAAGGTAGGTGTTTGCATCTCTTTTTTGCATCCAGTCTGGCAATGGTTTGTCCCAGTCGGCTGGTGGTGCGTCTCGTTTTTTCCAGATATCATTTCTGTAATGGGCCCTTAGTCTTTCCATTCTTCGTGCTTTCTCACTTGCTATTATGGTTTCCTGTAAATAAATAGAACAAATAACATTTGAATATACTATTGTAACTAGTAGCATGAGGAACTCCTAATTCGTAGGAGCTATGTGAATATTTAACTTGATTTACTCATTTTGTATGAAAACCATTCAACATAATTATTTATATTTTTGGTCAAGCATGTACATCCAGTAAAAAGCATTTCAACCGCATCCATAGCAGGATCGCTTTTCAGATATAAAAAGTTTCTCCTTTTCCCACTTACTTGTTAACCCATCGCTAAAACTTTTCGTACTATTCTACTAATATTTTAAATGTGAAAGTTTATGAAAATGTTTGGATGTTTGTTTGTCAATCACGCAAATACGGCTGAATGGATTTGGATGAAATTTGGCACACAGATAGTTTATACCAACCTATCTGATTAAACCTCAACGGCTGATTGAAGATGGAAGAGAGAAAGAGAGGATGGATGGAGGCTGGATTAACACAGGATACTTTTTATCCCGATAGTACATTCTCGTGGGATAATTTCTGACCTCCGACCGCGTGGAGCAGCTAGTAATAATATTATAAACGTGAAATGTTTAGATGTTTGGACGTTTGTTACTCAATCATGCAAAAACAGCTGAACGGATTAGGATAAAATTTGGCACACAGATAGTTTGTAACCTGGAATAAACACATAGGATACTTTTTTATCCCAATTGTATATTCCCCTGGGATAATTATCGAACTCCACGTGGGCGAAACCAGTGGCAAAAGCTAGTTGAATATAATTATTTATTTATACATACAGCAGCCTTTATGTCCCTCTTATCTTGCCATTTGCAGCAGTTGTCATAGTCTTTCTTCCACTGGTTGCAGTCCAGAGTCTCACCATAGACAAAATACTGCTGGAACCGGCCTTTGAAGCTTGTGCAATCCTTATATTCATCCTTGTATAGCTGACATTCTCTTATCTGAAATAAATTGTATGAATAACACCTAGTTTAAGAAAATGGAACCAAATTATGATTAACGTAAGAGATTAAATGTTCCCTACTATGAGATATTCCCTGATTTAGATGACGGTCAGAGGATCGTCTTAATGTGAAGTATTGCCACAAATTACATCAACTGGCTACCAGTCGTAAGTTTTTCGAACAATTATTGCTATAGCGAACTAGGGAATGGGGACCATGACCTAATACCTTGTAGCGAAGCTAGTGACTTCTAATCCAAATTCGGAAGACAGAAGACTAGTCAAGTTCATTTGCTTACCAAGTACATACCTAGTAACTTCCTGAGTAACAAGAATATGATACTAACCAGCCATTTATCCTCCGGTTCTTGCTCTTCTTCGTTCCTTATTGTTTCTCCAGTTTCCTTTTCACTTTCTGGATCGGTTTCTGTCATGTTTTTTTTATTATACTAAGATCATAAGAATCATAACATGCAATTTATAACCTAATATGTCCACTTACATAACCTCTAAACTTTGTACATGATTTTTATCAAATAATTTTGCTTGTATATAGTACAATAAAATTATAATATAACACTAACTAACACTAACTATTCATAAATTTATGACTAGTTAATATTTTATATTTTTGCAATAACAAATTTATCAAAATATTCAACCAGATGACACATGACATGACAGTAATGACAATCACTAGAGATGGGTCTAAAATTAATAAGCTGCTAAATTAACACTGTTAAATTTTTTTAGTGTCAACACCTGTTAAATAAATTCTGAGATAGTGGTTAAATTTAACAGTCAACCCACAAACATGCACTCACAACATTTAATTAACTGCTAAATGCTGATTTCGGAAATGTTACATTTAACTAGTGTTAAAAAAGACTGATCTTCGTTACGAAGTATAATATTTACTTGTTTGTTATCTAGGTAATAGGTAGCGATGTGCCCAGTACGGCTTGACTCGAGTCAGACTCGATTCCTGTTTTGGACTCGTCTACTTGAATACCAATTTATTTTGATTCGAGTACTCCGGACTCGATTCCGGTACTCGAATCAGGAAGAATCGATCTTGTACTCGCTGACTCAAGTCTGATTCTATTATGCGAGTCCGACTGACTCGAGTCTAGTATTCGTATTAGTAATGAAGATAAAGAAAATATCTTTCAAATACACTTTTACCAACAATGAACGAACAGTGTAGAACAGAGGTGCAAGAAGTCATACATAAAAAAACGATGATTAAAAATTATTGATACTAAAAAAATTGCTATAAAAAAGAAATTGTTGTAAATAAATTGATTCTCATTGTAAATACGCCAACAGAAAAAGTTGACAGTGCTAAGCCTGTGAAAAGTATGAAGGAAATGAGAATTAGTTATGTTAACAATCTGTCTGTGATTAAATTTAACAGTTGCTAAAAATAACTGCTAATTTCAAGTGTTAATTATTGTTAGCATTAGCATTTAGCAGTGTTATTTTTTTTAACGTTTAAGCCCATCTCTAACAATCACGCTCAGTGTGACCAATTTCAAATTAGAGATCGTGGATCCTGATTCCTGCCGTATTTAGGCAAGAAAGAAGAATTTGTAAAATATTAGAAACAAAGATGTAAAAACAAAAATGTTTCCAAAGTTTTATCCAGTATCTCGTATTTCCTCCCCGGGGGCTAATGACTGCTTCCATGCGGTTTCTCATGGAACGGATTATTGTCACTATCTTGTGTTGTGGGATGTTATCCCACTCTTCTTTTATAGCTGTTTTAAGCAGGCCATGCGTCTCCGGAGCAGGATCTCCCGCTCTGACTCACCTCTTCAACTCATCCCATACCCATCCCGTGTTCTATGGGATTAATATCCGGGTTTCTTGCTGGCCAGCTCATAACCGTATTACTGACTTTGATCAGGTATTCATTCACAATGCCTGCGGTATGAGCTCAGGCATTGTCCTGCATAAAAATGAACTCTTCGCCAGTAAAATGTGCCTGGGGTAACCCACGCACATTTTATGAGGCTCCAGATACTCTTCGATGTAACCCCATTGAATGTGGTAAGCGAGGTCCAGATACAAAAGCAAGTTCGGTTTTTCCATCGGCGCTTATACCCAAACCGTTCACGAACCATCACCATAACTGACTCTTGCTTCAATACAGCACTGTGCAACACGCTCTCCATCTCTTTGATACACCTTCTTTCTTCCGTCTTTCCCGTTACCACACAGCATAATTGTAGAAAGTAGTGTTCGGCGTTATGGTGACCTAACACACCTTTTTCGTACCTATTGATAGGATGGTATATTTGGTAAAAGTTAAAGTCTCGAGATATAAGGGAAGTAGCTATATAGTAAGTAGTTATATTGAATCACTATAACACAGATACAACAAATAGTAAAAATGGTCAAAATCAATCAAAATCAAAAGTCATTTATTCAAATTAGGCTGAGAGTCAGCTCTTTTTGAACGTCAAAATTACATAAGACAGTCCCCCCAAAACGCCCGCCCGTCACCACTTCCTAGTGCTTTAGCTGGGAAGAAGAAGTGGCGCAACAAGTTCCCCAGCAGCACAGCTGTCTGTTAAGTTAGAAGAACTTGATTCTATACAATAGTAGGTAATTAACATTACGAAACACAAAAATCATTAAATTTGCTACCTATATGTCAGCTAGCACACGCCAATATACCAAACTTTGAAAACTATAGGTACTCAAGTAGAAATAAATAATAATTAACAAAAATTTTAAATAAACGTAAACAGAACTTACAATTTAAATAAAAGCCTCCAGGCACAAAAGGCGTGCCCGCTCACATATGCAATTCTACATTATGTATATAACTTGAAGTAACTATAACTTGAAGTAACAACAGTTAAGCCGGGACCTTTGGAATAAAATTATTAAAAAGTTAATACAATTAACAAAACCATGGTCAGCAGACGACCAGTCACCACAAGCAGCACCCGTTCACGAGCCTAACGCAAAGATCAGCCACTACCCCCCTCGTCATATTTGAGGGAAGGAGGGAACCCGACCCCCGACGCTACCGCAAGCAGTGACATCTAAGGGAGCATGACGAACTTGCTGCCGGTTGCACTGGCAAGAATAATATGAATTGTCGAGGTCGTTTTGCATTTTACATTTTGCAATACAACTCGACCGGTCCTCTTTATCAGTGGTGCTAAACATTTTACTCATCGTCAAACTTCAACGTAAACAATGATGAAGTGTGCCAGCTGCAATTCTGACTTCAATGATGGCGTTCAGTGTGCCTCATGCAAGCGGCACCTTGATTTTGGCTGCGCTAGCATCACGGAAAGTGGGTGGAGAAAACTGGGAGCTGACCGAAGGGCGGCATGGAAATGTCCTAAGTGCCGAATTTCCTCTCCGTCACCGACACCTTCCCCTTCTCCGTTACCAACACCTGAACCTGCGTCTCTGGAAACCATCCTGAATGAGATTCGCGAGCTCAAGGTACAACTGGCTGGCCTGCCAACGCTGTCTGATGATGTTAAATGCATTAAAGAGGAATTCAATGAACTCAAGGTCAGCCGTGACTTCGATGGTAATCGGCTGGATGATTTCTCTGCCAAGCTTGCGGGCATTGAGACCAGGGTTGCTGGTCTCGAGCATCTTCAGGAATCTGTTTGCTGTCTTCAATCTGACATTGATGTAATAAAATCGGAGCTATCCGCTAGTGACCAGAGATCAAGGCTGAACAATGTAGAAATAAAGGGTATTCCCCTAACAAAGGATGAAAATCTGTTCGCTATCTTGGATAAAATTAGCCAGAAGGCTAATTTTACATTTCCTAAAACCCAGATCAACTACATTTCCAGGATACCATTGTTCAACACAAAGGATAAGTCAATTGTGATTAGCTTTCTGAACAGATATGTCAAGGAGGACTTTGTTGCTGCTGCACGCTCTTTCAAGACATCCGCCCATGACCTTGGATTCGTAGGCCAATGCAACCGGGTTTATGTGAATGATCACCTCAACCCTGACTCTGACCTGAAAAGTTGCTGAACAAGACCCGAACATTGGCAAAGGAGAAAGACTATAAGCACGTATGGGTCAAACACGGAAAGATTCATGTCCGCAGACACGAAGGTTCGCCTGTTTATGTGATTTCTACAGAGAAAGATTTAAACAAGCTAAATTAGAGTGTGGTATCTTTCTGTTATCATTGTCTTATCAAAGTATTTAAAAAGATATGTCTAGAATAACATTTATTTTCATTTATTATGTACTAATAGCCGCAACTGTTTATAACTTTATTTTTTGTAAAAAGTTTAGCATCGCTGATGCTCGAAGCTTCGTCACCTCGCTTTTGTATTCGCAAATGGGCCATATATGTTTGTCTTATCGCGATGATCTATTCATTAGAACATCCCAATCTATGCTTATCTCGCTCGCACTCATTATTGAATCTAATTACTGCCTGCTTCTTCGTACAGGTGCCTGTGATATTACTGCGTGTTTTCTGTCGCTTAGCAATTGTGTATGCCTACTTACCCTACTTATTAGTTTATTTTGCGCTTTTATTTTTTTGGATTGCAATTACGATGAGTATTGTTACGAGCTTGGGGTTCGTGACAATTAAAAACAGCCGATATAATTACCAAAATTAAAGTCAAAGTCAAAAGTCAAAGCATTTATTTCAAATAGGCACTTAAAAGGCACTTTTGAACGTCAACATTTACATTAAAATAGAATTGATTCTAGTCGCCCCTTCCAAAATGTAGTTTCGTATGGAGAAGAATGGGCAAGAAACTCCACCGTTACTCTTTTAAAAATGATTTAACTACAATATTTAACATACATTCATTGTATAATTATGTGTGAAAACGATGCATCCAGAACAAAATTACTGTACCAATTAACACTTTAATTTAACACACTAATTAGAAAACACAATTACACTACTGATCACTGTAAGTCGCACTTGAAGATCGCTTTAGATGTGTTTCGCTTCTATCGCTCGACAATACTGCCCGGGTCGCGATCTGTTCCGGCCTTTTATAGGGCCAATAGAACATTCTAGTAAAGAGACATCTGGAATGGTCGAGTTCATACCGGCCTTGACTGAACAGATGTCGAAAGTTCTAGCATCGAGATTTCTAGAAAGATCTTAATTCTATTAATTCTGCTACTCGATACTAGATGGCGCTAGTGGTAACTAATGTTGTCGTGTAACACTGCCCCCTCCTAAGACATGCTCGCCCCGAGCATTATCGGCCCCATAATAACGCGCCAGTCGATCCACATGGACGATCTTAGGAGTACCTCTTGCGCCTTTCTGTATCCGATAGGTTACGTCATTGATCTTTGTCACAATCCGGTACGGTCCGTCCCATTTAGCTTGAAGCTTGGGAGATTTCCCTTTGCTGCGGACTGGATTGTGCAACCACACGAGTGAACCTTCGTCAAACCCTTTATTGTTTATTTTGCGGTCATACCGGGTTTTCATCTTTTCAGACATTTGCTGGCCTGATTGTCTGACGTGCTCATAAATGTCATTCATTTTGTTCCGCAAGTCATTCGTATAATCGGTTATACTGCGTGGGGCATCAGGTGGTATTCCGGTGATCAGGTCTGCAGGCAGCCGTAATTCTCTGCCAAAGTTTGCGAAAGCTGGTGTCACCGATGTGCTTTCGTGAACAGCGCTTCGATATGACAACAAAAATGGTTGTATGTGCTTGTCCCAATCCCGTTGCCGATTTTCCACAACTTTTGCTAGGTACTTCTCTAATGTCTGATTAAATCGTTCCACCATTCCATCTGATTGTGGGTGGTAAGAAGTTGTTCTTGTTTTATGAGTACCCATAACTCGACAAGTTTCCTGGAATATTTGGGTCTCAAAATTCCTTCCTTGATCACTGTGAACTTCTAAAGGTACTCCAAAACGACAGAAGACTTCATGAACTAATTTATCCGCAACTGTCGAAGCTTCTTGATTTGGAATGGCGAAGACTTCCGGCCACTTAGTGAAGTAATCCATCACAACCATGAAATACTTGTTACCACATTCACTTTCCGGAAACGGCCCCGCAACGTCAAGGGCTATCCTCTCCCATGGTGCACCAACATTGTACAATTTCAATGCACCTCTACTACGAGTTTGAGGCCCCTTTACAGCTGCACAACTTGTACATTTGCGACACTAGTCCTCGACATCGTCCCGACAGTGGATCCAGTAAAACCGTTCTCGTATCTTTAGCAGAGTCCGTTTTACTCCCAGATTACCTCCTGAACAACCATTATGGTACAGCTGTAAAACATCCGGTACTTGAGCTTTAGGGACAACCATTTGCAAATGACAGCTATTTCCCTGAGCATTTTCCCATTTACGGCACAGGACTCCATCCTGAATTACCAAGCTGTCCCATTGGGCCCAATAGCTCTTTGTGATCGAACTCATTGCTGAGACGTCACTCCACCTGGGCTTAGGGGCTCTGGCCTTCATCCACTCCAGAATCGGCTTAATGTCCGAATCTTCCTGCTGTGCACGTTGTAGGCTTTCCTTCCACTCGTTGCTGAGGTCTGTCCTGAGCATCCTCACAGGTACCACTTCCTTACCCTCTTGCCTAGTACAATGCTTACAGTCTTCAGGACAAGGTCTTCTTGACAATGCATCTGCGTTGTCATGAGATTTCCCGCTGCGATGTTCGACCACAAAGTCGTATTCCTGCTGCTGCTGGGCGGTGCTTTTAGCCGCACTACCTTCTGGAGACCAGCTATCTTTCCTTTCTGCATTTCGCTTAGGGCAACTGGATCGAAGGTGGCCCCTTTCCCCACAGCCGTAGCACCTAGGGCTGTATCCTTTATTCCGATCGCGAACTGAAGCCGCTACAACCTCCCTGACGCGATGGGAACGATGATCCTGCCGCACAGCTTCCACCTCTAGTGCATGGGCCAAGGCGTCCTTAAGGGTCCCGTGGTGACCGAGCCTCACAGCAGCTCTAACTTCAAGGTCGCGGATGCCATCGATGAATGCCTGCACCAGGTTCCCATCAATAAGCGCAGGTACGGACTGGTACGCTTTACGAACCAGCTTCTCCACTTCAAGGGCCCACTGCTGCAGGTTTTCGTTACTTCGTTGCACACGATCCTTGAGCTGCGCACGAAACACGTGTTCCAGGTGAGCGTCGCCATATCTAGCCTCCAATGCTTCAAGGAGCTGCTCGTAAGTCACTTCCTTACCGAGAGCTTCCAGAACAGTTAAAGCCTGGTCGCGCAGGCCTAGGGTGAGGGCAGTCATGGCCTGACTTCTATTCCATCCATTCGCCTTCATGACAGCCGCGAACTGAATTTTGTAGGCCGACCAGGAAGAAGTCCCATAGTACGGCGGCACTTTGAATCCACGCAGTGAAGGTGTTGTAGCTACGGGAGCTGCGATTCCATCCCCAAGTTTAAGGTTACCTAATTCCTGCTTCACATCAGCAATTACGTCATTAAACTTGCTGATCTGAGTTTCAGCTTCTAATAGGCGGTGGTCATGCTGGGCAACCTTCACCTTCACCTCCTTCATGTCTTTCCCGAAGGTTGCGTGCAGGTCCTTCATGAGGAGCATCTGCTCTTCCTGGCGGCGCACCTGCTCCTCTTTATCGCGCTGAAGCTGTTCCTCCAGCCGACGAGCCTGTTCCTCCTGTCGGCGAGCCTGTTCCTCCTGTCGGCGAGCCTGTTCCTCCTTATAGCGCTGGAGCTGTTCTTCCAGCCGACGAGCCTGTTCCTCCTGTCGGCGAGCCTGTTCCTCTTGTCGGCGAGCCAGTTCCTGCAGCATCATCATCAGAGCAGCAAAATCCGTTACTGATGATGCTGGAGCAGCTGTGGACGGGCCGGCTTCCGTGGTTGGTAGCTGGCCCTCCGACGTCTGTGGCGTTGCTCCACCGAATCGCCTCTGGTCCGTCTCCTGCTGGCGTTGACTCCGGGTACGGATACCCTCCGTGTCGTCTTTAGGTAAAATCGGCATGATTTTAATCCCCGCTTCTGACACCAATTGTTACGAGCTTGGGGTTCGTGACAATTAAAAACAGCCGATATAATTACCAAAATTAACACTTTAATTTAACACACTAATTAGAAAACACAATTACACTACTGATCACTGTAAGTCGCACTTGAAGATCGCTTTAGATGTGTTTCGCTTCTATCGCTCGACAATACTGCCCGGGTCGCGATCTGTTCCGGCCTTTTATAGGGACAATAGAACATTCTAGTAAAGAGACATCTGGAATGGTCGAGTTCATACCGGTCTTGACTGAACAGATGTCGAAAGTTCTAGTATCGAGATTTCTAGAAAGATCTTAATTCTATTAATTCTGCTACTCGATACTAGATGGCGCTAGTGGTAACTAATGTTGTCGCGTAACAGTATTATTTACTATCCGTAAACATTGTGTCAGACATTGCAATCGTTGATCTTTTAGCATTTTGTTATTTGAGTGGTTATTATCGTGCTAATAATTTTGTTGCTACAACTTGTGTGTGAATGATGGCTTTAAACGTTAATAAAAAACTGCATGTTTATTACCAGAATGTTCGTGGGCTCCGTACAAAGACCGAATCCTTCTTTCGCAAACTATGCTTATGTTCGTACGATGTTATTGTTTTAACGGAAACTTGATTGGTGGACGGCATATCAAGCTCGGAGTTATTTGGTGATCAGTATATTGTGTGGCGTCGCGACCGGGATTACTGTCTCACGGGTCAGTCTCGTGGAGGTGGTGTCTTGATAGCTGTCCGTAGGTGTATTTCTGCTATTCCCCAACCATTATTTCACTCCTCAGCCGAAGACCTGTGGGTGACTTTGAGTGTACGTCAGCCCAACACAAGAGGTTATCTTAAATTGAATGTTTGCGTCATCTATCTATGTAGGCAAAATCGTGGTTATTCTTTTTCCGAGCAATTATCAAATTTTCTCCATAGATTAAGTAGTATAGTGCTAAACAATCCAACCGATAATTATTTAGTTATTGGTGATTTTAATCTTAGTGGAATTTTGTGGCAATTAAATAACAACACATTATCACCTGGGAATGTTTGTAGCGTGATATGATGCCGTAAACCACTTTTATACTACTATATCGGATATTCAAAACAAATTCGTTCCCACTAAGACAGTTTTTCACAGCTCATACCCAATTTGGTACACCCCGGCACTTAAACGCTTGATTAAAGAAAAGGTCAAATATCTACGTAAATTTAAGACGTATGGCCGACTTTCAGACGAGGCGACCTTTAAGCATTTACGTGAGCGAGTTAATAAACTTGAAGCGGATTGTTACACCAACTACTTAGCTGACACTGAAGCCTCCATCGAAAAGAATCTTAATCGCATTCGGAGCTTTGTGAAGCAGAGATCCAAGCCCAATGCAATTCCCAGTTACCTCAAATATGACGATGTGACGATTTCCTCTCCTGATTCTATTTGTAACGCATTTTCTTCCCACTTTTATTCTACTTTTCTTAATCCTTCCAATGACGTGCCTACTAATTATTGTCCTTCCCAACCTGCTATAAATTCCAATAAACCCTCAGATATTCACTCCATTGAGATTGACCTAAATGCCATAGTTAAACTAATTAGTCAAATTGATCTATTTAAATCTGCTGGCCCAGACAACTTATCACCTAAATTGCTGATTGGGTGTGCTAAAACCATAGCATTGCCAGTATCTCTATTGTTTAAAAATCACTCTCGTCTTGTACTGTTCCCCAAATCTGGAAGTCTGCCTTTATAACTCCGGTGCATAAAAAAGGGCACAGAAATGAAATAGTTAATTACAGACCTATTTCCAAACTGTGTATATTGGCTAAAGTCTTTGAGAGGGTTGTCTACGACCAAGTTTACGCAGCGCTGAGTCAGTCTTTCAGCTCTTCTCAGCACGGATTTCTGAAGGGTCGTTCAACTGTATCAAACCTGGCTTTGCTGAATGATTTTCTAACGGACAGAATGGACAAGGGGGCACAAGTGGACGTCGTTTACACGGATTACAGTAAGGCTTTTGATAGAATTGATCACAATATCCTTAATACAAAGCTCTTTAATAATGGTCTCAGAGGAGATCTACTTCGTTGGTTTACTTCTTACCTTGACAACAGATCTCAAGCTGTTGTTATAAGTAACTACATGTCAAGCTGGGTTTCAGTTCCTAGTAGTGTTCCTCAGGGTTCCTTGATGGGTCCGTTACTTCTTATCATTTATGTGTGCGACATCGACTCGTGTTTCCATAACTCAAAATTACTTTGCTTTCCTGATGATATGAAAATATTTTCTGCAGTATCATCAAACGATGACATGGAAGCTCTCCAATCTGACCTGGCGCGATTGGATGATTACTGCTTAGTTAACAAACTTGATTTGAACCCTGTGAAATGTTCAGTAATCTCCTTTAGCAGAAAACGCGTCCCTCTCCCTACAACTTATAAACTGAAAGGGCAGCTATTACACAGATGTCATCACATCTGTGTAATAGCTGCCCTTTCAGTTTATAAGTACACCATCGTGTACGTGACCTGGGCGTTTTTCATGATACCAAACTTCTATTTAACGTTCACATTGAACAAACAGTGGCCAAAGCTTCGAAGTCTCTGGGTTTTGTTATGAGAGTCGCAGGGTGTTTCAAGAAAGCCAAAACCCTTAAGATTCTTTATTGCTCTTTTGTGAGAAGTCATCTTGAATATGCGTCACAAATTTGGAACCCGTGTTATGGCAAGTACATTGATCGTATTGAGAACATACAGAAAAGATTTATTCGTTTCCTATGTTTTCGGCTGCGTATACCATACCATTCAGAAAATTACATAAATCTTTGTAAGAAGTTTCATTTACAGCCACATATAAATCGGCGGCGATTAGCAGATTGCACTTTTCTTTTAAAAATTGTATCTAACGAGATCGACTGTCCTGATCTCCTGCAAAAACTGAAATTCAACGTCCCTCAGAGATCAGTTAGGTTTAATCCACCTATCTCCATTCCTTTCTCTTCTTCTAACTACAGGCATAACTCATACATGGTGCGAGCGAGTAAGGACTTCAATATTCTTAGTAAAGAGTTCTCATTTGACCCATTTACCAGCAAAACCTATTCTGTACGCACTCGGCTAAACGCTGACTTTTTCACATAGTGCTTATTGTACCTTATATAGTATATTCTTTTCTTTCGTACTTGTTATCTATATCATAAGATTTCTACTACTTTTTTCTGTTTTTATCCGTGAGAACCTGTAATTAGCTTAATGTTACATATACAACTGTTATCCATCTATTATAGCTGTTGGTTCTCCTATGAATAAATAAATAAATAAATAAACAAAAACATTGTAATGAATAGATTAAGTCAACAATAAATTAAAATAAACTGAATTAAACAAGCAAATAAATTAAACAATCCTAAGAACTATCATAATTATATAACCTGACAGTGGGCAAGCTAGTTCTGGTGAAAGAACGTAAACATTGTCTTGTGATAATCACAGCGACCAACAATTCTTATCGTTTAGGTAGTCGTTGATAGAATAGTATGCCTTTGAATAGAGGGTGGATTTTACTTAAATGCAAATCTAGCAAAGGAGAGGGAAGCTTGTTATAAAAAGTTATACCAAGACCAACAAATGAGTTATGAACCTTATGAAGCCGGTGAAAGAAAACACGTAGTTTGTCCTTATTTCTAGTATTAATATTATGAATATCACTGGTTTTAGTGTACAAGTGTATATTTTGCCTAATATATAAGATGTTGGCGAAGATGAATTGCGATGCCACCGTGAGAATCCTACTATGCAGGCGGCGGCCGACTTAGTGACACACGGGGTTGCGACAATCGTCGATAGGATCCGGAACTGGGATTCGAGGTGGCCTGGCACAAGTCCGAGGCCATGTGCTTTCATGGTCCTCGGAATGCGCTACCGACGGGTTCCCAGATAACGGCGGGAGGGGTTCACATCAAAGAGGAAGACGGCGCACGTGAGGGAGAGGCAGTACATGCGCCCTCACGACCGTAGCCTTCGGAGGAGACGCCCTGGGCGTCGGGAATCCCAGGCTGATTCTCGGCCACCGTAGGCGCAGGCTTGCGGACGGCGAGTAATGGGTAGCTCGCTGTCCGGTAAGGAACAAGCCTGGGTCCACGGCGCGTTGTGTTTTACGCGCGCCTCAAAGAGATGTCAGCACCAACTGATGGGGCCCGTAAGGGCCGATACCTGCCAGAGGTGCGGGCTGTTCGAAAGAGATACCGCGGACCCTGGCACACAGGCAGCTGAGGGAACACGGGTGGGTTTTAGTCAATAAAAGTCTGACACGCCCTCCCGCTCCACCCAGAGCGGGAGAAGTTATTTGATGATTTCCCAACCCAAAAAAAAAGTAGTTCACATCGGCGTCGAGTCGACGATGAAGTACCTGGGACTCATCCTCGACAGCCAGTGGAACTTCGCGGATCACTTTCGACGTTTGGCTCCCTGACTGGAGCGGGCCGGGGCTGCCTTGAAGCGGCTCCTGCCCAATCTAGGGGGGCCAAACGCCTCCTGCCGGAGGCTCTACGCTGGGGGTCGTGCGGGCCATGGCCCTATACGGGGCGCCGGTGTGGGCGCCTACATTGAGGCGCCAACCAGCACGCCGATTGAAGACGGCCCATAGGGTCATGGCCATCCGGATGGTACGGGGATACCGCACGATCTCCGGTGAGGCGGTGGGCCTCCTTGCCAGATTACCGCCATGGGATCTGGAGGCAAAGGTCCTCGCGCACACTTGGGAGTGGCGAGACCAAACGCCGGGGCGTAACTCCGCTGCCGCGGGAATTCGCGGCACAGCGGACAGAGCTCCGGCGGGATCTCATGGCGACGTGGAGAGTGCGATTGTCGCAACCCAGTGCTGGGCACACCACGATTGCGGCGGTAAGCCCCCTCCCCACCCCTCTTTGAGGAGTGGCTTGAGAGGCGGCATGGCGTCCTCACCTTCTGCCTGACACAGGTCCTCACCGGACACTGTTGTTTCGGGAGGTTCATGTTTCGCATAAGGCGGGAGGAAACGCCCGGGTGTTTCCATTGCGAAGATCCCCCTGAGGACACGGTGGAGCATACGGTGGAGGTCTACCCGGCTTGGGCGGAGCACCGCTGTGTCCTCGTGGAGGTGCTCGGCGGCGACGATCTCTCGCGTCCAGCCCTGGTCCAGGCCATGGTACGGAGCGAGAGTGCATGGGTAGCCGTCACCTCCTTCTGCGAAGCAGTAATGCTAGCGAAGAGGGAGGCGGCGCACGTGAGGAAGAGGCAGTACATGCGCCCTCATGGCCGTAGCCTCCGCAGGAGATGCCCTGGGCGTCGGGAATCCCAGGCTGATTCCCGGCCACCGTATGCGCGGGCTTGCGGACGGTGAATAATAGGTAGCTCGCTGTCCGGTAAAGACCAAGCCGGGTCGGCGCGTAGTGTTCCACGCGTGCCTCAAAGAAAAGTCAGCACCAGTTGGTGCTGACTTTTCTTTGAGGCATTGGCCCTTGCGCAAGCCGCAAGGGCCAATGCCTGCCAGGGGTGCGGGTTGTTCGAAAGAGATACCGCGGCCCCTGGCACACAGGCAACTGAGCGAACACGGGTGGGTTTTCGTCAGTAAAAGTCTGACACGCCGTCCTACTCCACGCAGAGCGGGAGAAGTTATTTGATGATTTCCCAACCAAAAATACCCGTGAGAATCTCAATATCTTTAAAAAATTCTCTCAGAGAAACTAGCACCTAGTTGGTAAATTGCTCGAACAGCTCGTTTTTTTGGTATTCTATTACTTCAATGATATTAGACGAACAAAGTAACCTTGAACTGATGCTGGACAACACCTGGAATTTCCAGGATACCCAAGTAACTCACCAACAAACAGCAGAAGTATCCTGTTTGGGCTCATTGAAAAGGTCTCAAGGAATAAGTTTTGGATAAATGGTGATCAGGACGAGGAATGAGGATAAATTAGTAACAACCTTCACTGTGGGAAACATACGCAATGCTGCGCGGATGGGAGACATTAAGTTTAAAAAGTAGGAAATAAAAGTTAAATTTAAAATTTTAAAAACCCCCGACCCAAAAAAAACTAAAAAGTTAGAAATTATATTCATTGGCCGTTTAAGTTGTAGGTAATATTTTGATCAAGGATTTTTAAAGAACAAAAACATGTTGAATGTCGGCCGCTTTGCCCCACAGCAGAATGCCGTAGGACATAACGCTATGAAAATAACTAAAATAGACAAACCGAGCTGTATCAACGTCAGTGTATAATAAAACTATTTAGTTAACGTATTGGTAAAAATGGTAATGGTCATAACATAACATAACTATTACCATTTTTATGGTACTGGTTATGACGTACTGTATGAGTTCGAGGTGTCTCTAATGAGATCTAAACGCAAACTGTCGCACGATTTGGTGGATGAGCGAATGTGCATTCTTGAATTCGATGCAATTATGCATTTTCGCTAAGTGTTCGATTAAAACTCGAATAATGATTTTACTCTCGTCAGAATAGAGAACTTCGGTATGACCAATTTCAGTGATCACGTTCAAAGTTAAGGCGCGTTCTTCGGTGGTCTACCGTCAATTTTGGGCCATTAGCTGGTTTGTAAGGTTTCAGGCCATGCTCCGCCAATCTTCTGCTAATGGTAAAATCGTTCACAGTCAATCCCGTGTCCAGTGAGGACCTGCGTCAGGCTGAAGGTGAGGACGCCGTGGTGCCTCTCAATCCACTTCTCAAAGAGGGGACTTACCTTCGCAATTGTGGCGTGCCCATGGATGGTCTAGATTCACAATTGATCCTGAGAGGTAGCGTTGCGATCGAGTTTTAGGAAACAGGACAACGTCGCGGTCGTTCTCGTCCGCTAGTTTCAAAAATTTATAAAATGTGACGACGACTGTGGGGCGTCAAGGTCCACGTTAAGGCAGCCACAGGATAGCCCGGTTAAGTAGTTACGAACTCTCAAGGTCAACTACTAGATGCCATACACAAAAAGAAAGACTTGTCACGAATTATTATAATTTTACAGTTTTTGCAATTGGGTGATGACTGGAGGCATTACCGACCCCCACGTGGGCGAAGCTGCTGGAAAATGCTAGTGTTCACTACTAAGTACAGAGGCCAGCACATCAGGCTACTCCAATCTGCCAAATTTCTTTTATAGATTTTCTACTTTCGTTCCGCTCCGATTGGCCCTGGATTGGTGAAGGACGTTAAGATCGAAATGGTTAAAAGAAACCCACACTAGGGCCTCTGTGATGCATGAAAGCGGCAACAATTATTAATTTATTAATGTTTCACGTTTATTTTGTGATTTTTGCTTTTGCACGATAATTTTACGTGGGAACTCGATAAATTGAACTTTTGGTGTTGGCAGCACTGATGTCATGGTGGTAGGGATGATCGATATTAGAAAAACATCGATGTTGACATCGAATCAAAAGTATCGATGTACGTTAAATATCGATTGAAAAACATCGATGGTTTCGGTAACAAATATAACTGTCTATTCGATTTATGAAATGTGTTTATTGTTATTAAAAGTACAAAAGTTGTGATTCAACACCTCACTCTCTCCTCAAGAATGACGCGAAGCGAACGTTGAATTAAAGTTCACAGTATTTTTTTTAACCCTTGAGAAATGCAAAGTAATACCTATTTCGTACGGTTTCGTTGATCAGTGTCATCTTGTGGAAAATAGTTGAAGTTGATAGTCATAGCTAACTATATAACGTGATAGTTGAACCTAGTACATCCAATGCACATTCGATGGTGCCCTGAAGAATAATTGACGTTTCGATATTTTATTCTTTTAACATCGATGTGTCGACGTTATCGAAATCATAACATCGATGTCAAAAAATCGATGTTTTCCAGCTAAACATCGATGTTTATTTACCATCGATGAATATCGAACATCCCTACATGGTGGACTGCGTAAATTGCGTTCCTCCTGTCAAGTGGAATGATTCTGTCATATTCTGATTTTTGTGAACTTTGCACTTAAATAATCGAAGATAAACATTACAAGAGTTTTCAAACTGTATATTTCTATCAAACATTCTGTACGAGATCTGTGTTTAATGTTGAAGTTTTATTAGCTTCTCAAGATGTCTCTGAATAAACTGGTTGGGGGCGACTGTGGGGGTAACAACTCCTTAGTACAGCTATCAAACATAGTTCGTCGTGATGCTTCTCTCTCACAGCCACACTCACAAGCTGACAGATTCGTTAACGAATTCATGGTACAAAATTCACAGATACCACAAACCTTCAACATGAATGCTTTACTCAACAACTTACCTAACGAAAATGTAATGAGAAGTGGCGCCTCTACATCGTCATATGTACCAGATGTTAGTACTCGCATGAACAGATCATGGAATGCAGGTCCATCCACTTCATATATGTCACATGCTATGATGCCAAGTTATCAAATGATGCAGCAACCAATGTTTCAACCACAGCCACAGCCCATGGCACAGTCAAATATTCCAATGCAATATGTCTATGAGGCTGAAACTATGACAGATGATGATGTGAAAGGTAAAGCTCAAGAATATGTTGCAATGAACGATTCTGATGCCGAGTTGATCTATAGTCAATTTATGTCTTTTATGAGGAATATAAGTGCTGGAAATATTGACCTAAGTGATAATGCACCGAGAGACCAAAGAAATTTAAGCAGAGATGAAATATTAGATGAAATGTCTGAAAAATATAAGGAAGAGTGGGACAAACTCAGTGATGTTAATAATTATTGGGACACAGAAGCAGCAAATGGAATTTCTAAAGAATACTCGTTTTCTCAAGGTAATGTTATGTTGGAGAACAAAAGTGCCCTTGAAATAGGAAAAGAAAAATTAAAGATGGGTGACATTCCTGGAGCTGTACTGTGTTTTGAAGCCGCTGCACAACAACAGCCTGACTCAGCTGAGGCATGGTTTCTTCTTGGCACTACACAAGCTGAAAATGAACAAGATCCTTTGGCAATAACAGCTTTGAAAAAATCATTAGAAATAAATCCAACACAATTGGAAGGATACATTACATTAGCAGCTGCATATACAAATGAAAATATGGCTAAGTATGCATATATTACGTTATTGGACTGGTTAAAAGCCAGCCCTAAATATTCAGATATTTTTCCACATGATGTGGACCCTCGAAAATTGGATGATAAGGAGTTACAAACTCATGTAAAGTCTTTATACCTCAAGGCAGTGCAGTTGAATCTGAATCAAATTGACCCAGATGTACAGAATGCTCTGGGAGTGCTTTTTAACATCAGTCTCGAATATGATAAAGCTGTAGATTGTTTCAAAACTGCTTTGATGGTGGCAAGTGATAATGCAAAACTGTGGAACAGACTTGGAGCTACCTTGGCCAACAGTGATAAATCTGAGCAAGCTGTGGATGCTTACCACCAAGCCCTGAATTTGGAGCCTGGATTTATCAGAGCTAGGTATAATGTTGGTATCACTTGTATGAACTTGGGAGCTCACAGGCAGGCTGCAGAACATTTTCTAGTAGCCTTGAACCAGCAGCATAAAGCTATAAGTATGTTTCCTGACTCTACTTCAACTGACACTAGTTCATCTACAATTTGGACAACATTAAGGATGGTGTGTTCATTTATGGGAGAACATGATGTTTCAAAATTGGTAGATGACAGAAATTTGACAGAACTTAACAAGTTTTTTGATTTGGAGTAAAAATTTTCAGTTCTCACACTTCTCACTTTTGGTTAGGGGATGGAATTTGATACGTTTTTATATGTAAATATGTATATTATTATTAATTATAAATGTATCCACTTAGAATATAATTATAATGGTGGATTAAATTCTTCTTTATTTTCCATGTTAATATAATTTATCTATATGGGAAATTTTGGGTCATATGTGCCTCATTTTTATTTGGTACTGAGTAATAATAAAACTTTTTCTACTTTTATAAGTTTTTGTTTTTTATTTTTTTTATTTACTACTTTTTTATTTAACTATTTTTACATGCAGAAAACTACAATCGTTGTTACTTAGGGGGCAGCCCTGTGGGTGCTTATTGTAAAACCAGCAAGGTTTCTGCTGTACCTTTATAGTTTTTTGCTTTAACTTTCTTTTTTTAGCATTGCTACCAACTTCATTAATTGTTTTTGGATACCTCAATCCCACTTTTCCAGATTTAACTTCAAAAATGTTATGATTATTCTTGAGAAGTGTTTGTATTCCTCCACATTCAGCTTTCAATATAATTAGTTGTTCTTTAGGTATAAGTTGAACTAGTTCATTAAATTCTGCTATCCTTCCAATAGACCAACTGGAGTCGGACTCATTGCATCCCTCCAGCAGGTATCTGCTAATACAGTCGACAATTGAATCTATTACATTTTTATCTATTTGTGTACAATTTTTTACTTTTTCAACTGGATCTCGAGCTTTGAAATCGATTTCACTATTTTTATCTTGTGATGAATCTTTTGTTGTTAATTCATCTATTTTACTGCAGTACTCTTCATATTCCTTCTCTAGATATATTCTGCCACTACTAACTATGCATATTCTCTTAGTACTTGGAATCTTAAGTCTATCAGTGTCTATTTTAAAACCACAAGCTTCACATAACTGTGTTATGTAATCTAAATAATCATGGTATTGGCTTTTGTATGAGTTTCTACGTTGATATTTGCTTCCATCAAAGTTGAAGGAACAACAAGGAAGTAGAAATAAATTGCATTTATATGAACTTTTTGATGTGATGACTGGTATCCATGGTGTTAGCTCATCAGAATGATTGCCAATAATCCAGTCCATATCAGGAAATATTGATGTATCAGATGGTGTAATAGTTTTCTCCTACAAGAAAAAATAACAATGTTTTAACTCAGGTAGAATAAAATTAAATATTCATAAGTATAAGTTTTGTTTTTTGCAAAACAATGTAGGTCCTTACTTAGGAGATCTTGTACTGAATTATATTATTACTATCACATATTAAGTAATGAGTTTTATTCTTACCTTTAATATAACATTAGAGGGATACATATCCCAAATATTTCTTTTCCGTACGTCTAAACCTAGTCCAATGTGTCCTTCCTTGGTTAGTATGTACACCAGTAAACCATTTCCACATCCTAGATCAACAAATGATTTCTTTGTATTGGTTCCATCTTGTTCCCAGAGGAGTAACAGATATGTTGCTATTGCCACATCTTCATACACAAATTTTGATGCATCTGTACATTCTGGCCAAATCTGTAAAATAAACAAACCATTAAAAAAAACCTGGATTTCAAACCCTGCAATATACAACTCAATATTGGCCAGGATGTTGCTTAATAAGATTAGCCCCTGAACTTTCGATATTATAATTTTTTTTTTTTGTTTTCTGTGTCTCAACCATCTGTTGTTAACAACAGCTGCTGCTTCTTTGTCCGATTATCTCTGGGGTTTTTTTTTGGTTATGTAGCTTGGTGATAACTTCGCAGTTAAGTTTATCCTTCCAGTCGGCTAAATCTGTCCAGAAGAGTAGGGGGGACGCTATATCTCCTTAATTTTTTTAATTGCAGGCCGCCATCACCCACGCCACCACTTAGTTTTAGAGCAAGTTCGTTTTAATATTCTGAGAATCTTGGTATCTGCCGCTGTATTGGGTAATCTCTTGTTTAACTGTGGGTATTTTCAAGTCTTGATATATTATTTTATTACTAATATATTGGGGTATGCATGGGGTTATGAAATAACTCTAAGCGTTTTTGATTGAAACCTTTCCAATATATCAATATTACTTTGGCAGGCTGTACCACAAAGCTGGATACCATAGGTCCATATTGGTTTGAGGATTCCCTTGTAGACAGTTAGCTTGCTTTGTGTGCCCATTTGCGAATGCCGCCCTATTAACCAGTACATATTTCTTAGCGTTGCGTCCAGCTGCTTTCGTGGCACATGGCGAAGACACATGGACTAAGAAGTCCATATGTGTCTTCGCCATGTTAACCTTCTGTCCAGGTGCATACTGAAAGATTCCTCAAAATGACAACACTAAATACCTATATTTAGCGTTGTAATTTTGAGGAATCTCTTCCCTGTTCAAAACCACTGATTTACAGGTATCTCTTCTGAGCGAAAAGGTTACATGCGTGGACTTGTTTTCGTTTGCTCTAATTCTCCAAACTTTCAAGCCATTCCTCGAGTTTGTTAATGTGGAACTCTAGATATTCAGATGCAGGTGCTGGATCTGCGTGTGTTGCAAGTAAGGCTGTGTCATCTCCGTACGTTGCAACTGTAGTTTTTTCCGTAGCAGGTACGTCAGCAGTGTAAATAATGTGCAGTACTGGGCCCAGTACCTATGCTACCTTGTGGTATACATGATTTTATTTCATATAGGTAAGATAGTTCGTTTTTGTACTTAACTTCAAAACATCGTTTCTCAAGGTATGACTTTAATATGAGGAAGAACGAGTGTGGTAGCGACTTTTTAATTTTATAGAGTAGGCCTTCATGCCAGACTTTGTCAAAGACTTGACTTATGTCTAGGAATACTGCAGAACAGTAGGTATTGTTTCTCCTCTAGTGCTCTGCTTATAACATCTACAATACGATGGACTTGTTCGATTGTGCCATGGTTCTAAAGCCGAATTGGTGATTTGGAATTATTTCATTTAGGTTTTACTTCATTCTTTGTAACAGTATCTTTTCAAACAGTTTTCCTGTAATAGACAAAAGACTTATTGGTCTAGACGAGGCAACTTCATATGGTGGTTTACCGGGTTTAGGAAGCATAACTACTTGTGCAAATTTCCATTGCCCCAGGACGTGCGATAGTCCCAAACAAGCATTGAAAATCTGAACTATTGCTATTATACCCCTTATTGTCAGCGGTTTTCAGATTTGTGCTATCGATAAGATCGTATCCTGGGGATTTCCCTTCCTTTAACTGTTTATTTCTAGAATTATTTTTCTAGGGCTCGTAGATTTAAGTGGCAGACACATCTGTTGGGCACTTTCTATGTATCCGTGAACTTCCATGCCATGATCTGGTCTAGACTCTGGAAATGGCTGGAAAACAGTGCTAAGATGTTCGGCAAAGCTGGCAGCCTTTTCCAAGTCTGATTTTGCCCACTCTCCCGTTCTTTTTTTTAAGAGGCGGTATCTGGTTGTTCGGGCGTTTTAAGTTGCTTGTGGCTTTCCAGAGGTAGTAGTTTTTGTCCACGAAAGGCGATAGGTGCGAGAGAACATTTTGAAGATTGGTGTCATTTAGAGTTTGTCAGTATGAACTAAAATAGTTCATCAGAAGACCTGTTGAATGCGGTTTTATCTGTTGGATATCGAGTTTTGTGCCATTCTTTTCTTAGGTAACGGCGCTCATTGCGTTTAACCTTTTAAGTTTAGGATATTCGTTACACACTGGGGTCGACTTCATTCGCGCCTTTGTAGAAACCGTGGCAGCCTTGTAAATAGCGAGGTTGAAGTTTTCTATTGCTTTTTCTATCTTTTCAGTAGTGTTAGATTATTAGGTATATTAGGTAGAGTCTAGTTTCAAGGTTGATATACTCTGTTATTATGTCCTGGTATAATTCCCAGTTTGTGGCCCTTTTATATATTCTTTTAGCAGGTTCAACCAGAACTATTGAAGAGGTGACATTCAATATGACTGGTGTGTGATCAGAGGATAGATCCATGCACGGTTCGACAGCCATATAATTAGACTTATTTTCCTAGTAACAAAGAAGTCCAGGACATCCGGAATAGTGTTCCAGTCACCACGACAGAATGTGGTCTCGACTTTATCGCTTACTATAATTTCAACCGATGTTGCTTGGATTGGATCTGTGCGGTATTCCTCAAGTGCATAGTATTATAACTATGACAAGTTTAATTTATCAAGAAGTAATATATATTTTATTTACCTTGACCATCTCTTTTCCATATTTCAATTTTAAATCATTGTACTTTTCATAGTATTTAGTTTGGGACACTAATGACAAAGATTCACTACATATCTTGGCCTTGGTGTTATGGTTAGTGGATTCTGAACCCCACTTTATAAGTTGTGGTAGCAGTATGTTGACAAGCCAGTTGTATGACTTAGAATTTTCATCTGAAATAAGAAAAACCTAAATTACAAGTACCCCTTTTTGAGACAGTCATTACCACCAGGATTGTGATATAATAAGTACAAACCATTTGCAGCATTTAACACAATTTGACTATTATTTAGTTCAATTGCATATGAGAAATCAGGACACAACTTCTGTTCTTGGTTTGCTGGTGTGACATCATAGAATGTGACTAAGGATTTATCTTTTTGTAAGCAGACAAGCTGGTACGCCTGATTATCTGTGTAGATTTTCGGAAGCAGTTCCATTAGGAGGATTTCAATCGTGCCCTCAGCATCAGACGTGGCCTCAGAGGATTGATTTTCAATGTTCAGTTCAAAAAGAATATAAGTTTTATTTTTTTCAATATTGTCACTAGTAACTAATTCACTTAGCCGAGCTATAGTTGGTGGCAGTTTACATGTAGGAAGTTTAGGTTTATAACAATGTTTAAACCATAACTTTTTGCCCCATAACCTCCTGTTGACAACATGAGGTTTAGAAACTAAAATATTAATAGATTCCCAGAATGAATCTGGAGTTAGCATAGTGCTAATAGATTTAGAAGTTTCTTTCATTGCTTGAGGTAAAATAGCCAAACACGAAGCGTAGCACGGATTATAATAAAAACTGAAGTACTTTACGTAGTACTCTATCTTGCTTGTTGACAAACAGCTGATAATTGATATAATAGTGACAGGATTGACACAGAACTCTCGCCCAAGTAGTGAGTTTGTGAGAGGAGGAGAGTACCTACACAAGTTTACACAACACACACTCTGATTTATATTACTCTCCTCTATACTCTGATTGTACATTTATTGTTCTACTCTCTTTTTTTAGCACTCTGCACAGAGTTCAATATTTTAACTGGGCACTCTGACACGGAATGACACTCTATTATTATAATATTAAATGTGACACTCCACCACAGAACCACAGAATACATATACTCCTAACGCAGCATTTTTTTTTTTTTTGGAAATGACATCTCGCCGTTGACCTTGAGAGGCCGTAACTGCTCAACCGGGCTTTCCTGTGGGGACTAATAGCTTTTAGACTAAGAGCCTCCAGCCAGGGCTTACAAAACTAATACTTAAACCTATAGCGACTGCGCACTGAGGGCACCCCCTGCGGGGTAGGAGCCTCGGCTCAGGGAGTCACTGTTAGGGAGGGCAGCAAGTGGGGACAGGCTGGATCAAATAATTTATTTATTATTAGATCATGGGGATTTTAACTCTACTTGCTCAGCTTCGGCGCGGGCTGGCACTTCTGCGGGCAAGGGACGGTTGACCTAACGGAGCACTCCACCACAGAACATATATACTCCTAACGGTTTCTCCACGATTGAAGCATGTGAAGGTGACACAGGACCCCAGAATACACAGGATAACTGTCAGCCGCGGTTAAAAATGACAAGCACCGAGGACGCACAAGGGCGTCCAATAACAAAAACAGCTGAATAAGCCACTGACGTAAGATTTATACGTCAGTGGAATAAGCTGATTTCAGAAAACTAAACGTGGCTGACTGTTCCGCCGTCTGGTTTGGGCCATATAGTGTGGGCCCAAAAAATATGTAAAGTTCACTGATTTAGGTACTAAATGAATGCCTGCTTGCTCTAAAAAGGCTATTTTTTATTTGCTTAATATTGACTTGTTAAAAGACCCAACGTTAAATAAATAAAATTCAAATGAGTCATCTCTATTGCTCTAAAAAGAGTAAAAAACTTTGTGATCGTAACCATAGCTATAGCATTTAAACAACAGCACCGTGTGCGCTCCATTTCATAAACAAGTTCGGTTCATCCATATTTTTTTCTCAAAAGTCCTGAAATTGTAATCTCATGAATGATGTGATGTGTCACTTAACTTTTTTGATTCTGTATGATCTGTGCAGGGCATATTTTTGAAAATATTTTTATAATTTTGTTTTCTACTATTTAATTTAGTTTTCAAAATTTGATATTGGTGTTTAGGAGCTGCTGATGATATTGATAAATTAAAAATATTAATAGGCAGGTGTATGTAGGTAATGTCATACACTGAGCTCGAACATGGCTATCAAGGGTTGCGGCAAGCCACTCAGCCACAATTTTATGTCGGAGATGATGGAAATCTTGTACCGATAAGATCATCAGTAAGTTTGCATTTTCATGTAGATATTGTTGTTGTCAAGTCAAGCACAAAGACTACGTGGATACTTCAGAGCAATGACCTTTTGTACTGAAGTATTTGTTAAGTACAGTGTTATGTAAACTAAAACAGATTTAAAATAACAATCCAAACACAAATGATAGTAAAGTCACTTAAGTGAAACTAATCCAGATTAAATATTGGTTCAGCTAATATTATCTTTGTCCGTTTCCCCACAAAGTAGCACTGATAACACTCCTGAGCACATAACTGCTGAATGTTGAGTGCAGGACGGCTACACTTAATTATCCTATATTATATGGACACAATAGATTATTATATTTATAGCTGTATATGCTGACAATGACAAGTGAGGTAATGTAGTATGTTAATTTATGTCAAGTTTATCTTAGTTATCAAGTCTAAAGTAGTGTCAACCAATCGGTGGCAAGGTTGCCTGTGTGGCTTATCATATGCTGTGATAGGAGTTAAGTGTATCATAGATAGTGAGTGGTGATGGAGTGGCAGTGGCTTAAAGATTGGTGGCGTCTCAAAAGATGGAGGAAGGACAAGAAGGGCCAGAATGATGATGACATATGCTATTGTGATGACTGTCTGCCTGATGTAAGATGATGGTGGCTTTTGTTATGTCACTTATGATTAATTTATCATTTCATTAAAATAATTTATTCAAATGTTGAAATTTTTCATTTGTGCAATTTGAATTTGAAATTTATGCTGTTGTGTTACAGGACAAAGACATTATGATTTGTATATGCAACTTGAATGGCTTCTATAGCATACATGCTAATATTTCCTACTTACTGAATTTAGTAGTGTGTGTATCTCTCCTCCCCCACTCTTAAGGAGGATGCTTCATGTGAAACTAACTTCAGATTTGTTCATGTTTTTATTTAATTGCCAACAGTACAGAAGTTTGTATTGTGGATTGACTGGAGCAGAGACTAAGTGATGCTTGAACTATACTACTAAACATATTTATATAAAAATTAATTTAAAATAGGTGTGGAATTTGCCCAGAATAGTGAATTTTCAGAGATAGGGGAGGCAGAAAACCACTCAAAAAAGTCACGGGCAAACTGAATCATTTTAATTTATCATTTTAAATTATTTTGATAATAAAAGAAAATCAAAATACACACATGCATTGTCTGATATTATTCTTTTTTTTGTCTACTATTAGATATCTCTAGATACAGAGCATGTTCAAATAAGTCCTGTCCAACAATTGGTTATTAAATATATTTAGTGAATTTTACAGAAAATGTTGACTTTGACATTTGACGTTGACGTTTTTCCAAAACCACAATGGTAGGATTACTTCCTTACTTCCTAAGCCATTCTGGCTTTTTTTTATCTATCATAAGGAGTGCATATACCCAATAAAACTCAATTCAGTCTTTTAATGTTAATCAAGTGATAGTCTATTAAAAGCATTGTATGCTTTTTAAACATAGTAAAATATTGCAGCTACCTGTTAAATAATGTCCTTCTATTCTGTTGTAGCACACCCACTACTATTGTTGTCCTTTTGTGCATAAAAATGAGGCAACATAGTCAGTGCTGTGTTTACAATTTTCTCCTGTTCTAGGCTTCTTTGAAAACACTAGTTGACTTTCTCTGAAATAAGTCAGCTTCATTAGCCACTTCTTAGAAGTCTAGACGAGGTTGTGTTTCTTTCTCTCTCTATCATACAGGATTTAAATTCCTTTAAGCATGAAAGTGGTGATGGCTTATTAAGGGTATACCTTATTCATCATATTTAGCCTCCATGTTAATCATATTTAGCCTCCATGTTAATCATATTTAGCCTCCATGTTAATCATTTATAAAATGGAGTGTTTAAATACCAATTAAACTTTTATCTATGCACATTAATAAACTAGGGCGAGTTGGATCTGTGCGAGTCGTTGGACCCGCAAAGCGATGGCGGGGGTAAGAAGGTGGTGGTCGGAGTCTGCGCCATGGCCAAGAAGTCGCAGTCGAAGCCCATGAAGGAGATACTCACGCGCCTCGATGAGTTCGAGTACATCAAGATGCTGGTCTTCCCAGAGGAGGTTATCCTTAAGGTTCTCCACTTTGTCTAACACAACTAGTGGAACAAAATATTCTGTAGAGGGGGTGGTTGAGTGTCAACAATTGGCTGAGTATAAAGTGTTCAATTATTGTGCCGTCAGCAATTTTAATATAATGCTTAAACGTTGTCTGCTGATGCTTAAGCCAAAATTAATGCCAGTGATACATGTGTTGAAGATTAGCCAGAATATTTTAGTAATTGGTAGAAGTATTGTAATAAAAGATTTAAATTGAAAATGGTACACAGTGGACATATTTTGTTTTACTATTTGTCACGCAATTTATTTTCATAATTAACATCTGTTAGAATTCTTCTTCATTCGTTTAATTAATCGTTTATAACTCACATACATACATGTGCACTATACTAACGTTTACACGTTGTAATGTTCTGTTTCCATTGAATGGCTTCATATACCTACACTAGCTTTGTTTGTGTGGTCGGTGTCAAGTTGCGAATTAGTCAGTAATGGTGTCTTCATAGTCTTTCACTGTTGGCGCATTCGTGCATTTAGTTGGGGAAAGCGTAAGACGTATCGTCCGAACTCTGAACTCGCCATTATTGTATTAATTCGCATTTTTTATCTACTTAATAATTAATATTATATTATATTTTGCAGAAACCGGTAGAAGAGTGGCCCATCTGCGACTGTCTTATTTCGTTTCACTCAAAAGGCTTCCCTTTGGATAAGGCCATTCAATACGAGAAGTTACGGAAGCCCTATGTTATAAACAATCTTCACATGCAGTATGATATTCAGGTATGTATAGTATTGCTTCAGCATTTAATTATGTTCATTTGACGTCAGGAGTTGTTACTTGATACCTGCACGTATTACTTACAGGATCGAAGAAAAGTATACGCGATATTAGAGGGTGAGGGTATTGAGATACCTAGATATGCAGTATTAGATAGAGATTCACCGGACCCGAAACGTAAGTCCTTATTTATAGTTTCTCATGACCATTGTAGAAATTTCTGCGAGCTATACGCAGTTACGAGAATATTCCAAGTGTTCGTCTCTGATTTCTTGGCGTAAAGAAATTAGGAAACCTCCCTTTTTTAATTCAGTCAGTAAACAGTGTTTCACAAGTAGCCAATGATTCGGGTAAAGTACCCTTTCACATCATACTTTATGCTATTGGACGTAGGATCCTCTCAGATGTATAAGGAGCTGCCATGACCTGGCCGTAATATTGACTTAGGTACCTTGTTGAAACGTAACCATGACCAATCTTTACAGTATTTTTTTGGGGAAGTCCATCTTCAGAAATTGACAGTATGGCGTGCCTATATTTTTAAGTCGGCTAGGAAAAAAGCTAGAAATTTGTAAGACTCTGTGCTTACACCAATTTAGGATCAACGCTACTTATTTATCTGTGGTCTATCACCCTCCATCTCAGTGTCCTTTCTTCGCCGTATGATCCTTTTAAAGTATAAAGCTTTTCCTTAGAAAGCGATGCAGTCTTATTACGGTCGCAAAATGACGACCGTCCAATACCTATGGACCGTTTTTTGACTCCGTATTTCCGTAAAATCGAACACCTGATAAAATTAATTGCGGTAGTCGTACATATGGCGGCCATAGCTTTCTTATGAACCCCTTTACTTACCGTCAACCTTGGCAATGTGTTAGAAGAGCTGCATATTTCCAGATCACGAGCTGGTGGAGTCTGAAGACCACGTTGAAGTGAACGGCGTGGTATTTAACAAGCCCTTCGTGGAGAAGCCGGTGTCGGCCGAAGATCATAATATTTACATTTACTACCCCACCTCCGCCGGCGGAGGCAGCCAGCGACTCTTTAGAAAGGTAGGAATCACCTGGCTTATGAAGAATTCACTAAGTACTATATCTAATTGAGAATTCATTTACTCTGGTTTCACCTCCATGGACTACACACGCTCCTAAGACTTTTTTTTAAATTGCGACCACCAATAGCAATCTTCTCCGTACAATACGTTGGTACCTACTGTAATATGCTGGAATATTTAAACATCGCCTGTAATGACTGGTTCCTTACTTATTTTGCAAGCTTTTTAAACATTGATTTCCTCAATTGCAGATAGGAAGTCGAAGTAGTATATACTCACCAGAATCAAGAGTGAGGAAAACAGGGTCTTTTATTTATGAAGACTTTATGCCCACTGATGGTGAGTTGTGATGAATAGCATTATTGACGTAAGTAATAATGCTAGGTGGTTTTTAGTTCCACTGATGATACGCCATCATTTATCGACGGTATGGTAAGAAGCGAGTACTAAGATTAGTGGGAGGATGGACAAAAGCTACGCACATAACATCATACTGCGAACATCTGGATTTCCAGGAGTTGCGGAGATCACATGCCAGCCTTTCCCCGTTAAACCAGAACATCATTTGAACGAAGATCCGCGCAACATGCGCTCGCAGAGCCTAGAACCTGCTGCTATCAAAGCTATCCCTGGAAAAAGTTAAGATTACGAAGAGGAAGGGCCTCCGATAAGTTATTACGCGTATTTCGCATGCGCCGTACTGATGCGCAAGAGCGTCAAATTACATTCACAGTTGCGGCGAGACTACGTGACTGAAACACCATCAATGTGTTACTTATTGAATGATGAAACTCCACAGATAACTCATTGAAATCGAAACCTTATTTTGTTCAAAATAAATTCCATATTCCATTGCTGCACGCTTCCTAAGGGTTGCCCGCGTTACGCGCCGTGGACGGCGTGCGAAGAACGCGTGGCTTACCGGATGCCCTGAAGAGGTTTACTTGCGACATTTTTATACAAATCTGATTTTTTCTAGGTACCGACGTAAAAGTATACACTGTGGGACCCGACTACGCGCATGCAGAGGCCCGCAAGTCTCCAGCATTAGACGGCAAAGTTGAGAGGGACTCGGAAGGCAAAGAGATCAGATATCCTGTCATATTGTCCAATCAGGAGAAGCTTATATCCAGGAAAGTTTGTCTCGCCTTCAAACAAACAGTTTGTGGGTTTGATTTACTTAGGTGAGTACCTTAGATTAAAACTCATACCTATACCTATCATATCATAAAAAGAAAACATTTTCCATTATTTTCACTCAGAATAAATATCTTTAAGGTGTGTCAGTAAATAGGCTGCCGTATCTAAGTAATTAATCGTGCCGATGCGGGATCGATACGGCCAGCCGTGAAGGTTACGCGGAGTGACGTCATTTAGGTCGAGAATTCATTAATTAACCTTGTAACCCAATCGTTATGGCTGTTTAAAGCGGTAGTCGGTACTTAATAATAAAGTAATTTAAACGATTTTTTGTTTTCATGAAACCCTATAAGAAATAAATGACACATTTTAAGTCATTTTCAACACAACAGCGTTTTGAATACCACATATTGTGCTTTCAACGTATCGATAAGGAGTGGAGCTCCTCCGCGAAGGCTGTGTTTCTTGACAACTCGGAACTCGGTGAATAGATTATTTCTAAACAAGCCTACACCATCGTCGACCGGATCTTTGCATGCCATCAGGTGAAATAGTGGTTAACTGCAAACCTAAAAAAAAATTGTTTAGTGTAGGCCTCATTATTGCTCAAAACTCCTACGATTTCCGCACCCTCCAAGTCCTGGAGTGGAGACTGCGTATAGGCAAGCATGGTGTGGGACGCCCCCCAGCTAGATGGACCGACAACCTTAAAAATGTGGTTGGGATAGACTGGATGTGAAAGCCGGAGGACAGGATGTTCTGGCGCAGCTTGAGAAAGGCCTTTGTCCATATTTGGACAGTGATAAACTAAGTTGATTGATCCAACAGATTCCCCCCTCCCTCCCTTCCCTTCTCTTTCCTCCCTTTTAACAAATTCTCCAATACTAAATCAAGCTCTAACTTTCAGAGCGAACGGAAAATCTTTTGTCTGTGACGTAAACGGATTTTCATTCGTGAAGAACTCAAATAAATACTACGATGACTGCGCGAAGATATTGGGTAATATGATCCTGAGGGAGTTAGCGCCCACGCTGCACATACCGTGGTCGGTGCCCTTTCAGTTGGACGATCCACCTATAGTGCCTACGACCTTCGGCAAGATGATGGAACTGAGGTGTGTCGTGGCAGTCATCAGGCATGGGGACCGCACGCCTAAGCAGAAGATGAAGGTTGAGGTGCGGCATCAGAGGTACGTTCTACTTCTTTTTAAAAGTTTTGTGAGTGATATTTGTTGGTATTTGCAGCTTTTCTCATTTGTTTTTTAATAATAAACGCTCGTGTGGATTCAAATTCTCAAAAATTACAACGCTAAAGAATATATTGATGTTTTGGAATTTAAAAAAAAATACTGCTAGATAAAACTGTCTCTAGATTTAAAATTATGTTTCATGAAAATATGAGAAATATAAACCACGAATTTGACTTACAAATAAACAAAATACAACTTTTTTTTTCCAGATTCTTCGAAATATTCGAGAAATACGACGGCTTCAAACGCGGCCACGTAAAGCTAAAGAAGCCCAAGCAACTGCAAGAGATCCTGGACATAGCGCGCGCGTTGCTATCAGACATACAGACAAGACACGCCGACCCTGAGATTGAGGAGAAGCAGGGCAAGCTTGAACAACTCAAGAGTGTTCTAGAAATGTAAGTTGTTTACACAAGTAACTGGAATGTGGAGAATATAGATGACTAAATTCTTCTTCTAACGCTGTAGTGCCCGATTTTAGTCCAAATACTTAGGATGGTGTTTATTAGTAGCATTAAAGAAAGAAAGAAAATACAGTTACTAAGCACAGACCGAAGGGCACACAACATATTTTGCAAAACGCGCTAGATTGCTGCTGTAGTGGTGCTTCACAGATCAAACCACCTGATAACACGCAGCTATTTGTGTTTTCCTAGATACGCATATGTATACCTATTCGATCGTGAATTAAATGTACTTTAAATAATGGGGAACTGTCTTAAAAGCGATAAAGGAATAATAATAACAAGCCATTTTTTTAACAAGCTTTTCTTGCAATGTTTGTATGAATGTTTATTTGGGTTAAATCTTGCAAGTTGAATTAAAACCTCTTCCTCTTATCCTACCGATCTGAAATTTCACATATTGATTATGTTTCGAAGACAATAGATTTTTATGATGCATGGACACCAAGGATTGCTTCTAGATGATGGAACTCCTTAATGATCAACAGTACAGACACGAAATTTTAAATACGATTTAAATTATGATAGCACATTCTAAAGTATGGCATGACTTGGATAGTGCAACTCTGTCGGCTCCATGATTTGTGTAAAGGCGTTTTGGGTTCGTGGGATTCGTCTTTATAAGTACCTTTCAAGTGAAGGTGGTAGAGCAGATATTTAAAGAACTACTAATACTAAAAAGTATGAAATATAATTCAAATAAAAATATTTATTAAAACAAGTTTTTATTGAACTATGTGACTAATGAAAAACTTGAGGCTTATCTTAAACTGTAGGAAGAAAGACGTTCATGCTTCAAGCTTTTAACAAAATATTAAAGTTCTATGTTTACGTAAGTTTTATTTCGTACTTTTTAGTTCATTCAAAGCTTGTTTTAAAAAACGTTTTTATTGTTTAATATTAAATTGTGACTAGACGGCCTAAACGCGTATTGCCAGGGTTAGATCCAGGTGGCCCTGGAAAAGGATGCCTGAAGAGATATGGGAGAGGCCTTTGTTCAGCAGTAGGCTAATAAAAAGTAAAAAAAACGCATTCCGGAAGTGCCGACAAAAGTGAACACTTGTACAATTACGTGTGTATTTTTTGAATCGTCAGATTAAACAACGTTCAACGTTGTTCGTTCGTGTTGTCAGTGGTGTCGGTAACAGTGTCGCGAGTTCAATTGTTTTTCCCATCTCAAAAAATGCCCAACGCGCCTAAGGCAGTTTTCACTTCAAAAAATATCCCAGTATTATATATACCAGTATTATATACAATACCCTTTTTCTACATTTCGTGGATTCGTTTCATTCTAAATTTTGATGACTCCTAATTACCTCAAAACTTTGTCATTTTCATCCACTCCATGTTATACCCGTTGCCCCCAGGTACGGCCACTTCTCGGGCATCAACCGCAAGGTCCAGATGAAGTACCAGCCCCGCGGCCGGCCGCGCGGCTCCAGCTCGGACGACGGTAACGCGCCGACGCAACACGGTCCGCTTCACGCACTTTACACCGCTTTATTTGTAATATGCATTGGGATCACTTTCAAATCTATCCACTTTAATTACCTATTTTTACAGTCACACACAAAATGTATCCATCACATAGATTTTGGTTAACGTTTGTATGTTTTTAAAGTTATGTTGTTTTTTTTTAAAATTTTAGAAGAGCTTTGAAGGAATCACTGATTCCTATAATACAGTTACATCGTTTCGGATCGGGGGTTGAATTGCACAGTTTCCCAACTCGCTCTTGTAATTTGGTAATTTGTATTTGTATCTTGTGTCCATTTTACTACATAACATTATGTTAATCTAGAAACAAGAGTATTGTACTTTTATTTATATTAAATGGGCAATTCAGATACCAACTGGCCAAAGACATATACAAATCTGATTAAAATATTGCCATATCTCAAGATCATCATGGACATTAACAGTAAAATTACTAAAACACTGATCTACCAAAATATGGCTTTACAGTGGCATTTCCAATATCAACTTCGCGAAGTGCAGTTGATATTGGAAATGCAAGTGCAATTTTTTAGGATAGGTCGTAGTGAGCTACAACGACCGATTTTTGCCTTATGCATCGAATGTGCATTTTGAACCGCGCTCTGAGTCAAATACGGATGTGACATTTGTCAAAATACATTTTTTTTATTTTCCAATTTTTGGATCACAATGCATAATACAGAATTATTTTTAAGTTACCAGCTTAAGTACCAATATCACCCGCCTGTATAAAGTTTCATTTGAAGTGCTGTCCCATTGTCGAGATCTGCATTGAACACTTCATATACTTAAGCTAGCTAAAAGTATAAAAATGCGAAGCTAGAAGCTACAGCTTAGCTATCTTTGTAGGTATAAGATTTCTATGTAGAATTTGAGTTTGGTTATCTAGCTCTCAAAGTAAAAGTATAAGAGTAAGCCCGCACTGCAAAATCTCGCGTGATTTTTTCCTGGCATTTTATACTTAAATAAAAAAGGAAAGACAGAATGTTTTTACTATTTTTATTTATTTATTTGTGGTAGACATTACACGACACAGAGAATTACCACGGGGTATCGTATTACTCGGTTATTGGGTTTGGAGTTCAGATAGGCAGTCGCTCCATGTAAAATACTGGTATTCAGCTGCATCCAACTTCAACATAGTTGGGAAAAGGCTAGGCAGATGATGATGAGACATGACACAGAGAAACAATACAAACATGAAAAGAGACAAACAAACAAAAAAAAAAATCGTATTCCTGTACAAATTCGTATGCTGTGTAACATTCGCAAAGAGCGTGTTAAAATTTGTTTTTTTTATAATATGCAGATTTTATGAAAAAAATATCCTCGTTTTTTCGCAGTACGGGCTATCTCGTAAGGTTACAGCGTAGGCAGAAGTTCTGTAATAGTAGAGGTAGAATATTAATAAGCATTTTAATCCAACTCTCATGTTTCGTCGGCTTGCAGACGAAACACTTTTTATAGATTTGACACACTCGTGTTTGACTGCAACTACTGGTAAGTGATGTACACTGTACACTTCTACCGTTTGCTGATTATGTTTGTGTGTAGTCCACTGTACATAATGAGAATGACGTCAGTTCTTACACTGTTCAGATTTCATGCTGGCACTATAAACTTGGCTTATTAGAAGTTAGATATACGTTATTTCCCTAACACAAAATGAACTTTACCAATATGGAAATAAGGTATATCTTGTATTAGTTAAATACAGCAAATATTTTGATAGTTACGCCAGTGTCAGCGTTGTAATACATACGTAATAATCTTTGCAATAATACACGTGTGACCGTAACCTTGTTGATAACAATGATAATAAGATTTACCAAAACGTATTGGCTTGGTTGTGTTTGCTCAAACCTCTGTATGCGAGGCAGTTAGCATGGCTTTGAGACTGCATACTCATAAACATGAGGCACATGTTTTGTTTAAAGTTGCAGGAGTTATTAAGGACGCCTTGTGTAGATTTAGTAAGAGTGTGACTTTTGTAAAGTATTGGATGTTGTATAATCATGAATGTATTAAAAAAAATAGTCGATAGAAGATATCAGAAGCTGACGGGATTCATTCAGGAGACAGTGGCGATTTTTTGAGGATTATTAAAACAAGCAGGAAGAAGAATCTCCAATGCAATACCACTCAGCCAAGTCGGTGCAAAATTCTCAACATCAAATGGTCTCAATAGAAGTTAGGTGTGAGAATATAAAAGTAAAGTTAGAATAACTATTGAAAAAAGGTAGTCTTGGTCTGCAGGTGAGATTCATTGAGGGAATATAGTTACCACACAACCAAGACTTTTTTTCATTGCGAAATTGTGCTCTTGAACTCGTCTTGGTGGAAAGCGATGGAAGACGATGATAAATTTCTCTATATTAAATTGGTTTTGTAAGGAGTACCGGAATAGAAGAGTAAAGTAGTAAGAATACTCGTTTTTATGAAAACTTTTATTCCATAAATTCTACTGAAAAAATACGGCACGGCAAGGGATTTTTAAGCCACGAATAGAAATAAAACTTAATAATATGACGGTAAAATTAAAATTTCAACGGCAACGATGCCTCAGTATCCTTAGGCATGCCGCGACGTCCTTAGGCATCATCATTTAAATTTGAATTTTATTGTCTTACATTTAAGTTATATTCCTATTCGTCGCATGAAAAGCTCTTGCCGTGCCGTGCCGTTAGTGGGCGCATACCCTTAGCCTCCTAGCGGGAAAAAAGATTAATTGCGATAATTTTACACTCACCAAAGTCGATGATAAGTTCTTGTTTTATTACGAGTACAGGAATAGGATAGTATCGTTAGAATACTCAATAATATCAAAGGCATTCTCTAATCTGTTGAGAAATCGGTTTTTTTAGCCTGCTGTCGGGTAAAAAAGAGTAATAATAATAACAAATTGGTATTGGTGGTAATATTTAATTTCTTTAACTTGTAAATTGCACTAATATATCATACTTGTGCAGTAGGAGGCGGTGGCGAACCATCCTTAGTTCTCATCCTCAAGTGGGGCGGAGAGCTGACGCCGGCCGGCCGCATCCAGGCGGAGGAGCTCGGCAGGATGTTCCGGTGCATGTACCCCGGCGGGCAGGGCCGGCACATAGCCGGTATGTATAAAAAACAATTGCAGGCACTGCTGAATTGTGACAGAGTCAATCAGTCAGAAAGATGATTGATCATTATCTAGTGTTGTGTCTAAGTGATTACTACAAGAGTGTCCCTAATGGGCAGTTTTGCAATCAATGTGGGATCAACAGTACTGATTCCGGTTCAGGCTAGCGACTTTTCAGAATTATTTAAATGCTGTTTAAAAATTGTTATGTTTTTTTTGACAAAAAATTGCTCACATTCATATTTAGGGTACTTCCAGAGTCCGCTAAACTTTTTACCCTGTTTGAACATATATGTTAGTATTGATATTGTTTTCCGACTTCCACTCGGACAGAGGCTAAATAAAGGCTAATGCCATTTCATTTAGTTTCAGGTTGCAATAAATTAAGTAGCATCCTGCATTAATAAATTTAAATGTGGTGCTGTCCCACAAAATATAATGGGGTATTAAAATTCTGTTCTCAATATCTTGTCCGGCGTGTCCTGCTGTCTGCACGCTACAGGAGCTGATGGACGCTGCTGAAACTGCCAAGCTCGTAGCCAAATAAGTCTGGGCTGACTGTATTTAGATTGCTATCGACACGCTAAGAGAAGAATAAACAAAAAAAAGTTGCGTTAATAAAGTCACGTCTATAAAATTCCTCAACAATTCCAGGCGAGGGTGGTACCCAGGGTCTCGGCCTCCTCCGCCTACATTCCACGTTCCGCCACGACCTGAAGATATACGCCTCGGACGAAGGTCGCGTGCAGATGACTGCAGCGGCCTTCGCCAAGGGACTGCTGGCTTTAGAGGGAGAACTCACCCCTATACTTGTGCAGATGGTCAAGTCTGCGAACACGAATGGACTTCTGGATAATGATTGTGATTCTTCTAAGGTTCAGAATATGTGAGTATTTATTTGTTAAGTAACAAGCGACCCGCTCCGGTTTGCGAGCGATTAATACATCTTAAATCTGTGATATCTTCTAAGATATTCATTTTAACGATATACTTTAGAGGGCAACTTTGATCTACATTACATTGACAACGTATCTAACATTATTTAATTGGGTAAGGATGAATACTGTATTGTTTAAAATAGCTTCGTAAATAAATCATATTTTTTTGTTATATGTAATAGATAAAAATGGTAACTGGTAAGTATAACCCACTTAGAAGATATACCATCGCGGATTTCTGTAGACCATTTTAAGATTCATTGACAATTCCGTGGTACCTACTTACCTTTTTTATTATCTCGTAAGGATTAGCCAGCGTTAGCAATACAAATCTTTGAAATTCTCCGTTTTCTCTACTATAATATGCATTTGTTATACATATAAACATGCCGGATGAAATTCTTTAAATAATAGCGTAAACCGTATCAAAAGAAGAAGTAAGCTCAGAAACAGACAGACGAAAACAGCTACTTTATACTATTTAGAGATAGAGATTATGAAATAGCCAATCGCACATAGGCCGCCTCTTTCACTGAGCTGTCAAGACCCCTGTATGCTATAAATAGCTCACTTGGCTTGTGTTTAGATCAGGCATAGAAGAAGACTATTATTACCTTAGATAGATACTATTTAACTGTTGGATGTTCGAAGTGTGGTGATTTTTCGTCGCATACCTTTTTCCACAATGGACTGTTGTAAAAAAAGAAAGTGTTTTTTTTTTTGACGCACCGTTTACCAAGCGAATCGAAACTGTTATGAAATGACATCCAGATTTTTAAGACTATGTGTTCTGATTTAATGTAATCTCATACCCTTTCCTCAGTCCTTTTGTTTTTCTTCCAAAGTTCTGATATCATCTCTCTTCTGTACACCCCAGGGCTAAGGCTCGCCTCCACGAGGCCATGCAGGTGGACCGCGACTTCACCGACGAAGACCGGGCGCGCATAAACCCGTGCGAGTCCGTGAGCATCAACACGGCGATGGAGTTCGTGAAGAATCCCGTGCGGTGCTGTGCGCACGTGCACACGCTCATAAAGCAGCTCATGCACATTGTTGTTATAAAGAAAGATGATCCGAAGACTAAAGGTAAACTATTGCAATATGTTTGTACATTATTATGGCTTTTCACTTTCGCTTATACAAATTCAACTTTATTCCAGTGAGCATAGGGTATATTTTGTATTGCCCCAATTACGTGAACATTTGGACGAATACTCGCAAGTGAAGTGGCATTATAATTTTTGCGAGACACATTCGTTTATTCAGAAGATGAATCAAAATTGAAGTAGGCACACAAATATAACCTGGATTGATCCATAGGAAACTTTTAATCCGAATAGTACGCTCCCGAGGGATAATTTTCGACTTTCGGAGCTGCTGTATAAACGTAGTCGCACAGTAAAAATAAAATACTTTTCACCAGACACAATACTCTACCACGGCGAGACTTGGGAGTTAATGGGTCGCCGATGGGGCAAGATCGAGAAGGACTTCTGCACTAAAAACAAGACGTACGACATATCTAAGATACCGGATATATACGACTGCATCAAGTACGATCTGCAACACAACCAGCATACGCTGCAGTTCGATCTGGCAGAGGAACTGTACATCTACGCCAAGTACTTGGCTGATATTGTGATACCCCAGGTAAGCGAAAACAGTTATTTTCAGCATCTTATCGCTTCGGGCCTAGGTATTGTTGACGGACTTATGCAAGACTAAGGGAGAGCTTTGCCCAGGAGAGGAACTGAACAGGATGAAAGAACCCCAAACTATTCGATTTACTGGTGTTCCAACTTGCTGTTCCATTCAATCTTCAATCTTTTTTACCAACAAACTACTGCTTTAAATAAGTTGAACTGGAACCTTTGATTAAATAATGTCTAGATGGAGCGTCGCCCTACAATCAAAACAAAGAAAACGAGCCAACAAATTCAAGCATGTGTGCGTGCGGGCAGTGTTTTACGCTGTGCGGCTATGTCTATGTGTGCGTGAATAATGATACCAGCTACTACAATTCTCCCATAAATCACATACAAAAAAATAGACTAATTAAATAAGATATTTATTGAATATCAAATATATATTATCAAATATATGATATATATTTATTATCAAATAGTTATGTTTGATAAGGGCTAATCATTCAATAGTCGGATAACTTTTATCCGAGGAATAAAAATGGAGGTTAAATCTATAATTTAATAGTATTAATCAGTGCCAGTTATTAATAATTACTAAAATGTGAACATGAAGTCGGTACCAAGTAAATTATTTACCTAGCTAATCTAATAACAATTTCTATTTGGCATCGACTTCAAAATCATATAAAAGAAAGACTTAATAAATTAATCTTATTAAATTACTCTTGGCACCTTTGAAATCGGTTTATTGGACCCAATGCACAAATAATCATTAAAATGGGCTCATAAACAAGAAAGTCACTACACGAACATTATATTATTATAAAAAAGTACAGACGAATTGAAAAACTCCACCTTTTGTGAAATTCGATTAATAAAAGTACACCAACTAAATAATATAAACGTAACCATAAACCAACGAATTTACCCACAAAAAAATGACGTTAAATTGGGAAAATGTAAAAAATAAACTGACAACACTGATAAAATGTGGCGTTATTTGGTAATCATAAAAACAAAAAATAAATACGTAATTTATTGGTTACTTACCGACGATAGGTGATGTGTTTGGTATTTTTTACCCTTCCTTTATAATTTCGGCACAGTTTAATAGCACATTCCGTCATTTTATCGCTGTTATTTGTTTATTACTTAGCGCGCGTAATACGTAGTGACACCAAAGCGGCACGATTGGCACTAATCGGCGGGAAAGAACATATAGGCCAACAGTTGGCTGATATTTTTGACACGTTCGCGCGCATTTGATGCGCTATCTAGACATTATGTTATCAAAGACTGGAACCCCCTTATTACAAAACAAGGGTTTTATTCATCAAGTTAAAACGACCAAGCCAGTTATCGAATTGAGAACCCAATATGTATAGAAATGCAGTTCTTTTTACTAAACTGACAACTTAGTCCGGGTTTTTTTTTGTATTATGAACTTTACCCGAGTAGATATAAAGTTGGAAATGCAAAAACTGGCTTTTTTGTAATACGCGCTTTGTAATAAGTCGGTAAGAGTTTCTCCCTTTGAGCTATAAGAAAAATCTTCCATTACTGAGTTTAAACTGTGTTGCAGGAATACGGACTCACGATGCAAGAGAAACTAACGATAGGTCAGGGCATTTGTACGCCACTGCTTAAGAAAATAAGGGCAGACCTACAGAGGAATATAGAAGAGTCGGGAGAAGAGACTGTTAATAGATTGAACCCCAGGTAATTAAATGAACCCTCATATTTATAAACGTTGCGTATAGTTAAGAGATATTTAAACGTCAAAATGTGTGGTTAAACAGTCGCTAATAATTACTTAACTTTAAGCAAAGTTTATAAACAAGGGGATACTTGTTTATTTATGTATGTATATTTTAAGACACTTTTATAGGTCAATATTTTGTTGGTCAATATTTTAAAACTAGATGGCGCCGACATTTCCTAGCTGACTGATACCCTCACAAAAAAATGCCGAAACAAACTCAGAGGTTATAATCTTTTTAAAGTCCAACCATTATATTATTAGGATTTTATGTGTGTCTAACAATTCAGGGCCATGTCCGGAAGGGCCTTTTGAAGAAATAACCATTGCAGCTTAGAGTTGACCTGTCTCAACAGACGCCATGCAAGCATCAGTCATCATGTAGCTCAACCCTATTTGAGGGAGGTGAAATTTAAGTGGAGGTCAGTTTGCACTCCATGTAAAATACTGGTATTCGTCTGCGTTCAGTTAGTTTAGAAGCCAGTCCCAACACAGTTGGTAAAATGCTAAGCGTATGACAATTCAAGTACTCCTGAAATCGGGCAAGGCACCAGCAGTTTTCACACAACAACATTGTCAAGTTTGTTCTCCTTCTCCTCTCAGGTACAGCCACGGCGTGTCATCTCCGGGTCGTCACGTGCGCACGCGCCTGTACTTCACGAGCGAGAGTCACGTGCACTCTCTTCTGACTGTGCTTAGATTCGGCGGCCTACTAGATGTGAGTGTTTTTAAAGCTATCTATTCCATCACACATACACAAAAACACAGCGACCATATAACCCATAGACGCCTAATAACAGGCGACCGATGTCTGTCAACACATCAGACTTATAGATCTGATACAGGTCACCACTCAAAAATTTCGATTCAGTTGCGACCACTTCTGTGAGCCGTAAACACTTCCGCGTTACTAAATAAAAATTGGTGAAAATAAATATTATAATGGCCCCTTGCACAATACGTTGGTGTGGTAATAATAGCCAAACTTCGAGTTTCCGTAAGGATGGCATAACATTTCATCGGTAAGTTAATAGTTACATAATCATAATTAGAATTATTTTCTGATATTATTTATCGGAGTTCATCTTATACTGGTCATACTTGTAGGTGAAAAAAGGTGCAAGGACTCTCGTTGATGTCTTTTATGTTTGCGTCCCTTTCTTCTGAATGCAATTTTTTAGCTATCTCTTTTCCTCTATTATTTGGTAAACATAACTAGTGATGCACCAAATCCTATGACACAAATAAAATTGTTCGATAAAGCAAAAACATACACCTACTATTTATACGAAGATCTTTTGAATCACTAATTACAATAGACATTAAATTAATTGTGAAACGATGATTGATTTTAGGTACCCATATAAGTAACCATCAATTCCACTCTGAAGTAACCAATCATGTAGTGGATTTGTCAATGAGTGTTATGCACAAATATATTTCTACACGGCTAGCTTTTCTTACAAAGTCTGCTCAGCACAAACACACTGTTTGGAGGATATATACAAAATTAATACATTTCAAAAATGATTAGTATAATGGTCAAAGTTAAATATTTATTTCAAATTGGCACTTTTAAACGTCAAAATGTACAAAAAAATAGATTAAGAAATAAGATTTGATTCTAGTCGCACCATTTAAAAGGTAGTTTCGTATGGAGAAGAATGGGCAAGAAACTCCACGTTACTCCTTTAAAACGTTATGTTATGATTGAAGTAAATAGGTACGTTGATAATTATTTTGTTTTCATTTTTTATATTTTATGTTAATTACTTTAAGTATATTAATTACATTAAGTACGTGTTAAAAAAAATATTAAGAAATAGGAAGTAAGAAAGCCAATTAAATATAGGTTAAACATTTTATTATGTACAATTTTAACAAAAATATCGATACCTTCGTGTTTTATTTAAACCTGTCCCATCTCTAGTGAGACGTAATGACCTTGGTAGGACCAATCAGAACGCAGTATCCCGCTTCCTCATACCCCAGCTAGTTGACAGAATTGTTTTGGTGCGTTAGATCAAGCATTAGGCGTCTATGGGCTATATGGTCGCTGCAAAAACACTACCAAGTGAAAAATGAAGTCGGTGTCTTTGGATTTGTATTTTAGTTTTTTGCCACCGACTTCCGAAGTTAAAGTTATTTTTCACTTTAAAAGACACTGCTAAAAAATACATTTGAAACGATAAAAACTGTCTTTATTGATTTTAGCCTTTGTTTCTTCAACGTTAAAGAAGAAAATGCTTTACATTTTATTTAACTCTTTTAAATTTTAAAAGAGCTGTGATAAAATCTTTAATGTTTAATTTACAGGTATTAAAAGACGAGCAATGGCGTCGCGCGATGGAGTACGTGTCAACTGTGTCGGAACTCAACTATATGTCGCAGATTGTAGTCATGCTCTACGAGGATCCTACCAAAGATCCGTACTCAGAGGAGAGGTAAGATGAGGCTTATGTTAATAGAGATTCTTCTAGTAAATACGTTATGCTGTAAACTGACAGATTGTATAATTATTTCTACCGTCATTAGCACGGCGTTGTCAAAACTGAAGAGAAGAAATATTTCTATTCTTCAGTCAACAAAAGTCTACGATGCAGGCACGACGACCGGTTTCTCTCTTTTGACACTTGAGGATAGAAACGTTTTTACAAAATTATAATGACTAAAAACATCAATACAACCCTCTCACTTCATTCAAGTTTAATACCTCAGAACATCCACCTTAACCGTTCAGTGTGGTACCGGACGTAAAAGAATAGCACCTTCCCTATTTCTTACCGTGGGTGTCGTAGAAGGTGACTAAGGATCTTACTAGAGAATGGGCAGCAGCGTTCTCTATGCACCACACTGCGATCGCCAACCCGCCTGCCAAGCGTGGCGATTGTAGCAAATTGGAGGAGGCTCATATCCAGCAGTGGACGTCTTTCGGCTGATATGATGATCCACCTTAACTACAGCACTAGCTACGTCCTCGTTGCTATGGAAAGAATACCTGTCTTTGTCTTGATAGAAACACGAGCCTACGCCCCGTGCTCAGGCAGAAGAAATGTCGAGTTGTATAGAAAGAACTTTGTCCATTCTTGGTAGAATTGATATTGAATTGGTAATGCTACGTCTGCAGAAGTCTTTAGATTCGATTCGAAGTTAATTCTCATTCCAAGGGCGTAATTAGTCCGAAATACGTGCAAAAGACTAAGGTAAGTTCCGGAGGTCTACCTCCGGATGTTAATTTTGACTCGGAATCTTACTGGCATTTTCTAAGAAATAAAGGCTTAAAATTAAAAATATTGATTAACTAACAGCGTGATACTGAATATTTCGTTTTGATAGTTACTACTGCTACTCTACTCTGAGAAGAACAGCCGAAACAAACTCATAGGTCAGTCTCTTGTAAAGTCCAGACATAATCTTGTTCAGATCATGTGAGGACCATGTATATTGATGTCTAAAATGGTCTTTTGAGGAAAGCACCACACAGATTGAGTGGACCCGTACAGTATGTGGACAGTCAATATCATAATCATTTATTTATCAGAATTTGGTATATTATATGGTCTTAAGATTAGTAATGACATTCTACCAAGTGTGGCATGCAAATATTAATTACATACATTATTACAGGATAGAGATCTCTCAGTTTCTTCAAGCCTGAAGTTCGTTCAACTGCCACACTAATCACGTGACACATTATTTTCGTATCAGGTTCCACGTGGAGCTGCACTTCAGCCCCGGCGTGAACTGCTGCGTGCAGAAGAACTTACCCCCCGGACCTGGCTTCAGGCCGCACAGTCGCAACCACTCCACCACCAATAACTCGGTACGTTTTACTTGCTCGTCGAAGAAGCAAATCTTACTTGAGTAGGCTTGATAATACTGATCAAATTCTATGAGAAGAGAAGATGATCCGAACAAAAACCGCATCACCTGTCATCATCAATCAATCAAGTAAAAAAAACAACCGACTACCACAAAAAAAAACACTACGAAGTTAAAAATAACTTTAATATCAGAAATCGGTGCCTTTGGTTTTATATTTTAGTATTTTTTTTGCCACCCACTTCCAAAATCAAAGTTATTTTTATGAAAGTCGGTTGTTTATTTTATTTTTTAAATAAACTTTTGACTTTTAAGCTAACGTACAACAAAACTTTTACCGTACAAAGTAAATAACAGTGACAGGAAGTCATTTTAACATCATCAACATACAATAAGTGGAGAAAATACGTATTATTGAAGCTAACTCAAAAACCACTAATCAAATCTCGACCAAATTTATATGTGACCAGTCTATAAGTAAACCAGATTTTTACAAATCAGAGAAAAAACAGAAGATTTTTACAAATCGTTTCAGAAATGACGGAGTTCTGAGGTAACAAACATATTAAAAAAAAACAACTTGAGAACCTTCGTTAAAAAGAATGTATTCCGGAAAGCTAATATTACTAGTTGGAATTTATGTCTTGTAATTGTTCACAGCAGAGCTCATCAGATGAGGTGAAATGTATCGAAGAAGAAGGTGAAGACGACAATATGGCCAGTCAAGAAACGCTGCAACCGGTTAGTGGGCTTGGTAGAAACTAGGAACAGATTTTAATAAAAGAAAAACAATAAAATCTTATTGTATTTTAGATTTTAAATATCTGTAATCTAATCAGTCTCGTGATATTGCAGGATGCTGACGAACTGGATAACACATTCTCGCCGAAGAAATTGTCGAAGTCAAAAATAAGGCCTTCAGATCCTATACCTATTTGGTAAGTATTTTTCGTTTAAATTTTGCTTTTCATTGATAGTCCTTTACTCATGGTACGCACGACGACATACCAAGCTATATATTTCTAGTGTAAACTGACTTAGCCAAATGTAGCTCTAGTCATATACACCGTGACATTTTAGTCGTCTTACAACGGCAGCCCACTTCATGTACCCAATGACTACTATCTACTACCATTCATAAAAAAAAATCTTTTTTTTATGAATGGTAGTAGTATTTGCATAATCAAAATCATGAAAATATCACTAAGACGCATGAAGTAGTTTGAAACACCCTGTTAGGTAGATGGAATTAATGATGGAATGTAATGGTAGGTAGGTAGATATCTTCTACCGTTTGATACGTAAACATTATTAACAGGGAGGGTGTTTCAGAATCCTAAAGCATTCATTATTTTTCTTTGTGTTTATTGTCTTAATTAATGGTAACAATGTTTTAATCGCGCCTAGAAGTATGTTATGACGGATACATTGAGTGGACCATCTTTGTAAGACGACTAAAATGTCACGGTGTATAGCTTGATATGTTGTCCTTTGTAGTCTCACGAAAATCGATTTAAAACTTTTAGTTTGATTAAAATTTGTGCTTTTCCAATACCACACCACTTTTAAATTATGAAATACTTCACATTTTCCCAGTTCTAGCATATGGCTATGTAAACCCTTCGTAACTTCGAAAATGATCTTACAGTCCTATTATAGTGGTCTTCTCGTACAATCATACCATCCTAGAGTGCTACAAGAATCCTTTGGCGCCTGAATGACATTGTCAGGGGGCGTTGTTGGCAAACATTAGTCAACAATTGTCACAGAAATTGTATTGACAAAATACCAAAGGCCACGCGCCAAAGGAAGGTTGTAGCGTTGGTCATAATTATTGCTATATATTATTATGTTTTTTTTTTTTTGAGATATAAATGTGCGTGTGATGTGTAGCGACAATTACAGCAGCCTGCACTACACCGTGAGCGGCCACGAGGCCTCCACGCTGGCCGCCAGGCTCAACGCAGAGCTGCGCGCGCGCGGCCACGCCGACACTGACGCGCACGCGCAGGTTAGCTAGCGTAGGACGAAGCCCTACTTACAAACACGGTTCATTCTTGGAGAGATCCAGAATTTTAATATAACTACGCAATAGACTTGATGACCGAAATCCAGTACGATGCGATAAAAAATGCGTTATTCATCAACTCAGAAGTTTACATAATATTTTCGTTGGATACTTGACTTTTTTTCCCTTGGATTCTCATGGATACCCTCCTACTGGGAAGAATGGAGGGTTATTTCGCACTCCTATCGACTAAACCCCACTGTTCCTTCTAGTACATACCATGCGTCGGGGACCTCGAGATACTTGTACATTCGCGCACCCGTGCACCAGTGTACCCCTGACTCGTATAAGCCCGCCATCCCTAGCTCGCCCCATCACCAAGTGGGCCGATCCCATGACTGCACATCCTCCCATTAAGGGACTACTCACACTTATTCAGTTCTGTTCAGCTTTTGTCCATAGAAAACAACGATTTTGTATGAGACGTGTACGCTTCCGTTCAGCCGCGGAAAGCTCAACGGACTCTATACAAAATCGTTGTTTTCTATGGACAAAAGCTGAACAGAGTTGAATAAGTGTGAGTAGACTCTTAGGCGCGCATATTGCGTACCACCTCTTTGAGCCTGACTGCTTGAGTGACGACCCACCTCCAAATTTGATCGTTAAGCGCCCTTCGACGCCCTCTATTGGTGGGAGTGGAATGAGAGGATTGCTCTCTAACCCTCTCTACCGCCTCCTTTGCATACATCACCTCCTCACTATAAGAGGCGACTGTGTCCCACGCGTTATCGCTTCCGACCATGGGCGGAACCATGGCGGGGAGCGACAGATCACTCGCACCAAGTGTCGCGACGAGGGCACAGCGCTTTTGAGCAGGAGGAGTCCAGCGTAAGTGGCGCCGTGTCCTCGGGGCAGTCCACACAATGACGACAAGCGGGCGTCCGATCCCGACCTATGCGACGCAGGTACTTCCTGAAACATCCCTGTCCAGTAAGCACCTGGGTCAGTCAGAAACGAAGGCCGTCATGCTGCCTCTTCAGCCATTCCATAATAACAGGCCTTACCTTTACGATTGTGAGTTGTGCAAGTATCTCCCTCCATTTAGCCACTAGGATCTGACGGAGCTCGGTTCTTCATGTCACGAAATCCCGGGGAACTGGACGCTGATCGCGCGCTAGCAACGCCCCCCGCCAGCGATATAGGGACGCAATTGTGGAGTGTGTAGGGGTTAATTAACCCACAGACAGACAGATATATGCAATTCGGGCAGTCAATTGACTGCCCGAATTGCATATATCTGTCACAAGATTGATGTAACTCTCGCACTTAGCGAAACCACTATAAAAGATTATTTTACTTCATTGGGGAAAACGAACAGAAGTTTATTATGAAAAAAACACACTTTATAATAATTTCAAAAAAGGGTGGTGTGCTTTTTGAGGTATTTTTGTAATCAATTAATATGAAGCACCCCACGCTTTTCTGAAATAATTTTCTGCTTTTTTAGTTTGGTTTTTATAGCGTGTTTTTTTATCTATTATTTATTTTCTATGTTTTAGTTCTGCTAACTATAAGACCGTGATTTTTTATTTTTTTTAACATTATGTAACAAATTTATAAAATTATTGAATTGTCATCGGTCCTCGATAAGTCTACAAAGTTTAGATGAAATCTGACCATTTGAAGTGGGTCAAAATCAAGTCCAAAGCAGTCGGTTACAAACACGCTTACAAACAAACATACAGGTGAAACTAATAAAAACGTGTTAAAAAAAAATTTAAATATCTTAAAATGCAACTTAACGTACCCAATAAGTCTTATAGAACATTGTCGAATCATTGTGCCCATTATCCCCGTACTCCAAGACTAACATTAACCCTATTCCTTTCAGGGCGACGAAAAAGAACCAAAAGACGTGGAAGAAGCGCCGCCCCGCGCCCGCTCGTACGACCAACACAAGCAGAGCCACGACAGTGGTGAGTACTGGCGCGGACCACGGCATGGCTGCACTAATACCGACCCACTAATTACAACACCCATATTCAAACTTGTTTATGGAAATGAACTTCGAAGTCGGCGCAATCGCGTTATATCAAGTTCGCGCGGACGTAAAAATATCGCGGTGGGATTTTGTCGTGCACTGGATTTTCAACTCTCAGTGTTCAATCGAAATTTGAGAATCCAACAGAGTTCATCCCAGCGGGTCGAAAAAACACACTGTTCGAATTTCATCTCTCGGCGCTAAGCAGTGCGTTGAAAATCCACTGCTCGAAAAATCCCGCCGCGATATATTTCCATCCGTGCGAATGAGGACTACGGCAGTATTTTTGTAGGCGCGGTCATAAAATGCGAGAGCGAGATGACACGAAACACGGTGCAGAGTTCAGAAGGGCAATAATTATCGTAATTAAAAACATTCAAAATCTAGTCGCAATCAACTGTCAAAAATTTATGGAAACTCGAGGAATTTTTGACTGATTGAGACTGAGAGCAGACTGTGAACGTTCTTAAAATTACGAGAATTGCCCCTCAGGTATCTACTCCTATTCGCACGTTTAATGACCACAGCTGCCACAAGTATTGGCGTTTAGAATAAAACAAAAGAGTTATATTTTGATTTTAAATGAAGTCAAGTTAACAACGATTTCCAGAAACAAGTGAACGTGCTTTTGAATCTGGAGTCTGTCCAGAGTAGGCGTTCATCAAACATATACGCGGCTTTATCGATCTAACGTAGACGTTGACGTCGGAAAGACGCCACGTAGACCCCACGTATCTAGTCACCAATAGAGATAAGTAATCAGAAGTCGTCGGATATAGTTGAAGTTTAGTAAGAAACCGATGGATTGTTCGAATGAAATTTAATTTGATAAATGAACTGATTTTTTTCTACTAATAAAGTTTTAGTCGAAAACATCCATTCAGGTTTCTTACTAAGTTCAACTATATCCGACAACCCTATACTCTGTTTGAAATAAGATTAGACATTTAAATAAACCTGTTTTACAGTCCTTTTAACTGATTTTGACTTTTAATGCGTTGGTAGCGTGATAAATGGCATCGTCAGTAAACAGTGGGTATTGTAACCACTTTTTTGCTTTTAATGTCATCCTTGTGCGGTATAGAAATCAAAATCGGTTGAACGGACTGTAAAAAAGGTTTGTTTGATAAATGTCTAACCTTATTTCGAATGGAGTTTAGTTACTTATCTCCTTTGGTGACCGTACATTTGACGACCGCCTACGCTGTACTCACGCTCGGTACATAGACGTACTAAGAATATGGATGTTAGTCTCCCGAGTGCCGTGTACTACACCTGACTACTGTACATATGACGTACTGTGTATATTGTTGTGACGTCATGGATTTAGAGACCTTTCACCCTTGTAACCTATGGGTCAGGATCTACAAAGCTTAATAACTAAGCTATGACGTTGGCGTTTAAAAAGGAGTTATGTTAGAGGAGACAGGAGAGAAAGAGATATTGAAAGAAGTTAGTCGACTTTTATAAGAACGTAATAAAATCACGACGGGATTTTTTCGCGCACTGGATTTTAAGCTCTCGGTGTTGAACTTAGCGTTGAGAATCCAACATACTGCAACGCGAGTGAGTCTCAGCGCGTCGAAAATACACCGTGTTCGATTTTCAACTCTCTGTGCTAAGGCTGTGCGTTGAGGATCCATTGCGCGACAAAAATTCGCTGCGATTTTTTTAAGTCCGGTGGCCTCTTCATTTAGTCTTCAATTTGGTAATTGAGAGTAATTAACTAATGGAGTGTTGAAACACAGAAATAAACTCAGGCTGTTTCTGAGATACAATTAGTTGATTTTCGTAGTTTCGATTAGCCACAGTAACATTTACCCCCTTATTACAAAACAAGGTTTGTCTTTAGGTTGAAACCATCGAGCCTGTTATTGAAATAAGAACCTAACAGAAATCTAAATACAGCTCCTTTTTGCAAAACTGACAACTTAGTCCAGTACTAAATTGTCATTTTTTTATTAAGATCTTTACCCAAATAGAAATAAAGTTGATAATGCAGAAACTGACTTAGAGCTTTAGGCTAGAACTAAAGTTAGATCCCGTTTTGTAACAAGACGGTTAATGTTGAGAACACGATTACTCTCATCAGTTCTCATAAGAGCATTTATTTATCGTTGGTTATTCGTATTTTTATAAAACTGATATTTGGTGGGGACAGTGGGGTGTTCCTTAAAATTTCTTTGTTATAATTTCGAATTATCTGAGCCTATGTAGTATGTCCGCTCTGATTTCTGAATAAATTATTATTTAAATAGATACAGATATTCACATATTATTATCTAGATTTATTTACAAGGCTGTAGAAAATCTTGCAAATTATTTTTGAGTTTGCTTCGTACATAGATTGCAGTAAAATATTATGCGTACAGATTTACTTTTTGCTTTTTATTAGCAAGCACAACTCGCACAAAGTTTCTTAACCTAAAAATGATAATATTTGTCAAAAAAATATATCAAAATTCAAAATCAAAAGTCATTTATTCAAACTAGGCTGAGAGTCAGCACTTTTTGAACGTCAAAATTACATAAGACAGTCCCCCAAAACGCCCGCCCTTCACCACTTCCTAGTGCTTTAGCTGGGAAGTGGCGCAAACTCTCAGCATATATACCTAATAAAAATCCTGTTTCAGCCCGGTCATAGGCACATTTCCAAAGGCACTGCATTGCTCTACATTGTGTATTCATGGGAGCTTTAATTTAATTGTAATTTTTGTCTTAACTTGATCTTGATTGTCAAATCAAAAAGTTAAACTACTTTATTGGGGTCGACTTCCAAAGAAAGAAAGAAAAATATTTTATTTGGAACACGCACAGGAAATACAAACAGTAAGAAAGCACGTAACGGTGATATTATTATACAAAAAATAAAATAAGAAAATAGTGCAAACAATACAAAAATAAAAGAGAAAGACCTGTGCGAGGCCAAAAAGGCTATCTCAGCATAATGCTACGATATTTGGTCCAGTCCTACTCATCATTATCTTGCCCTCATTCTACCGATTACGTTAAATGATACGACTACTGTCAGACCTCCAGATCTGGCAATACTAATTCTCTAAGGTTAGACAAGAAAACACTCTTTTATTCTTCTAAAAGGACAAGTATGTAATCGAACTCCAAATAAATCCATCTTGATCAGAATGTACATCATTAGGAGACCAAACAATTTTTGGGAGCGTTTATAAAAAAGCGTACAGTGTTAGAAGGCCAATAAGTATTCAGAGAATCGATGAAATATATTATCCTTTCTAAAAGTAGTATACATACAATGTTTGACTGCAATTTGTGTCGTAAGTCTTGGCGGGTATGTGACGTGTGTGTCGCGACAGAGTCGGAGGCGGCGCTGGCCGGCGCCGTGGGCGCGCGCTACCAGAGCCTGCAGTCCGTGCCGCAGACAGGTCAGTGCACACGCCAGGGGACGGACTTGCCATTCACATGTGCTCAGGGCTAACTTGTGCTAATAAGGGTAAAAGGCTGTGGAAATGTTGTAAGGCTAGTTCATTTATGGCAATTCGACACTATTTATCTCAGAAGATTTTTATTGACAGTGAATGATTACTGACGTTTAACGCACAGCCTAAACCGCTGGGTTTATAAGCATAAAACCTTGCACAAGAGTTTCTTATAACAAAAGTAAGCACAAAGGAAGGATTTTTGAAAATTCAACCCTTTAAGGAGTTAAATAGGGGATGTATTTTTTGCCAATGGGAGAGCCCATCTAATTTTAATCTAACGTTATCCAATTTTAATGACAACAAAGTAGACCAGACCGTCAATTGATTGAACATTCTGCATCACAAATAACAGAAATAAAACACATAGCTCATGAATGGTCGTATACCATAATACAGATAATACAGATGTTTTCATGACAGCTTTTGTGTCGTAATTAAGCTTTACTGGCGCTTGGGCTGAATGCCAACTTACATCGATGAGCGATATTATAAGGGTGTAATACCAATATGTGTATGCCAATTGCTATAAACTGGCAGCTAGACAACATTTTTCCAACCTTTAATCTGACATAGTACAAATGAGCTTTGCTTACGATGATAATGCTATATCAGTATGGTGTCTATTGGTGAATAAATTCCAAATGTTGGTGGTTTGGCCCCAACTCCTGAACATATCACATGTGTGCGCGTCCTACTATCATTGGAATAGGGTTCTAAATTTGTGTCTTATTATAGCTGTAGCAATCTGTTATGTCACAAAAGTGCTCATCTAGAACTATTATAAAGTATAAGTTGGGTGAAAAGTCTTCACAGGTAAGTAAGCATGCTGGCATGACGGCTATAGATGAAATCTGTTAGTACATGTTGTATACAAGAAAAAAACCACTTCGGAAGTTCCGACAGAAGTGAAAACTTGAACAATTACGTGTAAAAGATATCAACGCGCGACTCATCCGTGTGCTCGCTGGAAAGCGTTCGGTGTCGATGACGCGAGTTCCATGAATTTTATTCACCCAAAAAGTGCTCAACGTGCCTAAAGAAGTTTTCAATTCAATAGCTAATATTCGCAGAGTGTATACAACAAATAGATAAATTCTCATTAGTAATATAACTTGAATTCATCAGTACTGTGTTGTATTGTTTATTCGTTTAGCAGTTAAGTGTATAAGGCTGTATGGCACGCTCGTTTGTCGTGTCCGTGTGGTTTACTACTTGTTACTGAGTTGTAGAGCGTCGCGCGCCGCACGCCGCAGTAGCTCACTCTGGCCGGCGATCTTGTGTGTGTTTGCGTTGCTTCCTCGCTCCCCGCGTGTGTGTGCGCACGTTTGACTATTGTTTGGCACCTGCATGCTGTTGATTTTGATACTGATCTTTACTAACACGTTTTTACGATGTACTATGTTGTTATAAAATGATACAAATCAATGTTATGCAAACGTAACTTTCTGGTGTGCGTCTCCTCCCCCGATCACATCAGCATGTGAGCGCGGCAGGAGGCGCGCGTCGTGGAGCGTTGCGTGTCCCAGTGCCGACAGACGATCGTCAAACTACTGCGCGGGTTGGGGTCCCTTCTGTGTAGTGTGATGTCAAACGCAATCTCCGTATTGCAAATCTATATATCGCTACTACGAGCACGCTTTGACCAACATCTATATATTTATTTATTCTATCTTTATTAATAACTAATTTATTTTTCTCTTTATCACCGCCCTGTCCACTAACGACGTTCGCCTCCCACATAACGTCACCCCCACTGTTCGTGTAACCCCCACTAACGCGCTCCATCGGGGCAGCCGCGCGGCCGCACCCTCCCGCACTAACCGTGACGCCGTCTGGCTCCATGTCGAGCCCAAGCCCGACGGACGAGCTAGTAACCCCCCTCATTAACATGGGCGGCGTCGAGTCCTCTACTAACGAGCTCCCGCTATCCGCCATCACGTTCCGCGCGTCATGGCCGCACTTGGCGGATGGTCACGTGGCCAGCGGCCATAGCCAAGAGTGTAGCACCCCGCGGGACGCAGGGCGGCGCCAGCGGCACAGCATCGCCGGCCAGATGAGCTACCTCAAGATGCTGGGGCTGGGCGCGCGCGGCAAGCTGTCGGCCGCGGGCCTGTTCAGCACGGCCGTCATCTCCGGCTCCAGCTCCGCGCCCAACCTGCGCGTCATGATCCCCACGACGGCCTCCAGCAACGGTGAGTGACTTTCCGCCACGTTACGTCCCCGCCCCACCCCCGCCCCGCCGCTCGCCTGACGCTAGTTCTGTCGCAGCGGCCGTGGAAGGCTTCGGCGGAGTGCCGGCCATCCGGCCGCTGGAGACGCTGCACAACGCGCTGTCGCTGCGCCAGCTGGACGTGTTCCTGGAGCGCGTGACGGCGGCGCCCGTGCTGCTGGGCACGCCGCCCGCGCCCGCCGCGGCGCCGCTGAAGCAGCCGTCGCCCACCAACAGTGAGTACCCGCCGCCACCGCGCCCGCCCACTCTGCCGTGCACTAATACCGGTCGCCCGCAGGTGTAGGCTGGAGCGGCCCGTCGTCGCTGATGTCGTCGTCGGGCGAGCTGCCCAGCGGCCTGTCGTCCGCCGGGCCGTCGTCGCCCAACTCCAACTACGCCTCCAACTCTGAACATAAGACTACGTCCACCGAGAGGTATACAGAGACAAATTATTAAATTCATGAGTCGATGCCACTCTTCTGTACATTTTGTTTTGGTTTTAATTTGTCTAACGTGTTCTGGAAGATGTTTTCGAATTGTGTTGGTTGCAGCGCTATCACTTGACTAGATCTGTATTATAAACACTTCATATCTGCTAATGTTGCTTGATGTTAGTTTTATTGTTATGTTTTCTGTTTCTTATTTTATATAAATGCCATATATAGGACTATCTTTAAATCTCATTGAGACGTATGAACTGAGCCTTAACTTGACCTTTTCCATTCAATCTGCAAGTGGACCAAATGTTTAAACGTTTCGTCCACTAGCGGAGTCTATTCGAAACCATGTTGTTTTCACGCGGCGTCAGTTCACGGTACCTCATACATCATATTGTTGGTGCTTACATCATTCATTGTCGGGAGTTGTAGAGAGCGAGGCGCAGCCGAATGCAGGCTGGTAACTAAACATTATGGATTCCAGTAGCAATTGGAGTAAAAATGTGCCGAGCAAGCTCCCTCAGTGGGAGGGCGAGGCGGCGACGTTGTGCGCGTTGGACGCGACCCTGCACCCATTCATGCCGCACTCCAACGTAGCAGGTACCTCACGCTAACTCATATAGCTCGACTCAGAACAGCGACCGCCCAAACGCTCGCTGCTGTTGCACGATATTTACTTTTGAAAAGATGTCGAAAATTGTAATAAGGTGGAACGACCTCCCGTGCACTTTTAGTTGTCGTTTAAATACTTATATATGGATTATTATATTTGGATACTTATATTGATACCCAAATATATTATAAACGTCGCACAATTCGTCGCTTGTTAATACTCCATTAAATAAAGGACAGAATTACTATAAGATACCATCTGTTAATTTATTTTTCATTGTTGCATGATTATGAAATGCATGCGCTGCAATCTGCTGATTACTTCAACTTTAAAGCGAACCTTTTCTTGAGAATGATCAAATAGCTTAGAAACATTAAAAGCGAAAAACAATAACTAACAATTACACAAGTTTGCATGATAAATTATTAATATCTAATTATTTATTTATTTTATAATACAATATTCGGATATTTAAGTATATATGTATAATATTTTCATGCAAACCATAATATTAACCACCCTGGTGCAATGCAGTACCTACTGACAACAATAAATTAAAAATAAATTGGTAAAAACAGTAACAACTTTCTTAGAAATAATAAAAGGGGGTTTTACAAATCCATTTCGGTCATGCAATAACTACATCTATTAGATTCAGATTATTATAAAATCTAAGACCAAAAAATGTCTTGTTTTTAGAGAACTCTGGTACAAAAACAGGAAATTAAAAGTTTGCTTTAATAGGACTAAGATTTCAAAGTAGGAAGTAAATTACGCATTAACGCAGTACTATGCCCTCAGAGAATTCTCCAACAAATCCACCGATTAAAAGACTTATGAAATAAAAAGAATATTTCACACTGGCCACCTAAAAAACTCATTAAGTCCCATGAGGAAGTTGCCATATGAAAGAAATAAGGCTGTATATCAGTATTACAACCTTGTGTTCTAAGCTCTGTTGATATAATAAATGGTGTTTTTCGGCGCAATATTCCAGGTTCATCTATTAGCGGCGACGTGACGCCGGTGTCCATAGCCTCCGAGCTGGACTTCAACAGCAACGAGGCTACTGCCGGATCTATCACTGACCACGATCTATTGGTACGTAATGACTAGTATACATGGTGTAAGGGACAACGGCGCGCAAACTGTTACCGTGAATTCAGCACATGATTCCCCCTAGATAGACCCCCTAATGTAGAAAATTTCAGACAAAAATGCAATATTTCTACGCTGGAGGGTCTAGACTAATGTTCTGTATTCATGGTTTTTTCATGGTTTTCCACAAACATTGAGTGGACCTGTCCACTCAAACTGTGTGGATCTTTCCTGAAAAGCCCATTTCAAACATTAATCTACATGGTCTACACATGATGTGACCAAGACTATATCTCGATATCAAGACTTTAAAATGTCACCAGTAAATTATTGGGTCTGAGAGCAACTTATTATATTATTATAAACGCGATCTAATTTTAGTTCTAGCCCAAAGCTCTAAGACAGTTTTTACATTTCCAACTTTATTTCGATTGGGGTAGAGTTCTTAATACATTAATGACAACTTTGCACCGGACGAAGTTGTTAGTTTTGTAAAAGGAACTGTTTTTCGATTTCTTTTAGGTTATTTTTTCAAAGACAAAATCGAAGAAAAAATCGTAGATCCGGGGCTGCATCGAGCCTCGATGCAGCCCCGGATCCCGGATCTACGATTTTTTCGAACCGGGGCAAAAACTTGATAGTGGCGCCCCTCTCTCCGGCGTTTGAGATAAATTAATTGTGGGCCTGTGTGGCGCCTTTTTCTTACAAGTCGACGGTGAGCCAACCAGGCTTCCGTATGCTAGGCGCTTTGTAGAGCAAGATTTTTATTTTTAATCATACAATTATGATTTCGGCGCCTCTTGAAACTGCCGCCCGATGCCCGTGCCCCGGTTTGCCCCTCCCCTAGATCCGGGGCTGGCTCGATGGTTTAAACTACACCATACCTAAAGAAAAACCTTGTTTTGTAATAAGACCGATGGTGTATTACATAGCGGCTTCACATGTTTGATACAATTTTTTCTGAACCTTACTGTATCTGAACAAGGGGGTGTTATTACCGACTTTGTGAAATACTGGTCTATGCTGTGTGATTTGATTGAAATTGCTGAATGAATTCATGAAGTCATGAGTTTATTACAAATCATGCTTATAACTTTCTGCATCACAATCTAAATTAAGATTTTTGACTCTCGTGACATCCCAAAATTTTGACCTGAGATTTTTATTGACTTCCCAGGCGTGTTATTCGCATTTAATCAATTAATAGTAGCGAGCTTACTTTGGTGATCCTTTATGATTGATTAGGTGAAAAAAAATAAGTACAACTCTGAAAAAAAGTATTAAATAACGTGTTTTATATTATTCTGTCTCCTTTTACAGAGTGCTGAAGGTGAAGACGATGAAGAAACCCTGTCAGTTGACCCGTGTGGCTCACCAGTGAAAATGATCAAGAACGATCTGAGCCCGCAAGCTTACCCAGCGGTCAGCTCCCTAAGACTGGACAACAGTCAGCCGTCCACTAGTAAATGCCCTACAGAGTTCTTCGGGCTAAGCTTACAGCAAACGAAAGAAAGTTTCCATAAAGACATGCCATCAAGTAGTAAAAATTATAATTTAGATAACGACCTTAAACAAAAGGTATCTAAGGAAAATACACAGTGTATATCCAATATTGATTCGCTTAATTTGCAAAGCAAAGATGGCAGAAGTAAAATAAAAAAGAATGAAATTCTGAATAATGAAAGCAGAAGGTATAGCGACAGTAGTGCACAAAAAAGTAATGTTAGCTCCCAAACGACTGTGTCTGGCAGCAGGTTCAAGACTACTCCAGTGACAGATGATCAGTTGAGGCCAAGCTCCTCTACAGACAGTGCCAATAACGCGACAAACGACCCGGGCATGCCGGTCGTGACAAAGGCTAAAAGTACTACCGTTAAACCAGGATTTACTATATCCGAATAGTTTTAGAACAGTCACTAGCTCCTCCATACAGTCTCGTTCATCGCGTTTTGATATTATAGCATTTAGAACGTCCCTTTTCGTTCGTTACCTTTCATGTCTTGCCTCAACTTGGCAATATGCTCTGGAAAATGCTCGCATGAATCGTCTGCATGGAGTTGAGACATCTAGATAGACGTGTTTTAGTTCCAGTAGTGTTAAATGCATTCAGTGTAGTTTTATCATAACAATCTCACAAGGGCAGCACAGAATAGTACCTAACTACTGTTTTTATTAGCCTTTTTTATATTTTAACCTGTGCTTGCAGTTTATTTATTATGAATCTTTTATTTTTACACTTGTGCTGTGAATATCATAATGAATTTTTCCTATTCTCATATTTTTTATGCTTTGTATATTCAGTGTAATAAAGTTATTAATAAAAACATTTTATACATAGGTTTTACAAATTGTGCTAACTGTCATATTACTAAGTTATTTGTATATGCTGAGGTTTCAATAAAATGTACTCTGTATCAATGTTTTATGTTCATAGATGTAGCTATTGTAGCTTGATTGAATCAGAGGAAATGTAGTGAATCAATAGTTTAATAATCTGTTGATAGTGGTATTAGTTTTACCTTACCGGTTCGCTTGATTGTGCGCAAAAAATAATTTTCAAAAAATTATGGGATATTGATATATTGAATGTATTAGTTAAGAATTTACATCAAAATAAAATAATTGATAAATAAGGTTTTTTTATTAAAATAACGCCCCTACCTAGAGTTGAATAACTTGGAACACCGTATTAATAAATTGAGGTACCCCATGGTTATCTATCTTTAAAATAATACGTGAAGCAAAGACTTTTTACGAAAATTACGCGGACGGAGGAATATAAAATTTGGCACAGTTAAAGTTTAAATGGAGAAAATATAAGCTTTCTGCATTCCTTGTGCAGAAAGCTAATATTGTTTATAAAATGATGCATTAGAATGTTCTTATTTATTTAAACTTCTCGCACACAAAAAAGGTAAAAAAGGCGGACTTACCGCCTTGGCTTTATTCTTCTCTTTATTAAAATCTTCGCTCGCTCTTACATCCTACATTCTCCTATTTTTCTACATACCTTGGGGAAAATTAGTATTGCCGCCCCGGGGCCCATTCGACAGGCTTAATTCATCACTGTTATGCAAATAAACCTTCGAATACTTACATAGCTAATGGTAAAAAACGCATCAAAATATTGAGTAGTTTAGAAGAACGTGGGATAATTTTCAACCACCACGCGGGCGAAGTCGTTGGCAAAAGCTAGTTATAGATAAAAGGTAAACCTACCTTGTCATTTCGACCATTTCTGAGCAATACACCCGCGGTCCTGATTCTTATTGGGGCACTATTTGTCCGTAGATGAATCGCTAGAGTTCGTCCTGTTGCTACCCACAACTATTACCGGGTTCTCTGTCTGGCAGTTAGGACCACCATAATTTCGTAGGTAACTCACGAATAATCATAATCTGTTTCATTATGAAACAGATGGCTAAACCATTGCTTCATATGTTCGTAAAATGTTTCTGCTCAACAACGTAAATAACGCAATGAATATTGTTGAACCGTCAAAATGAAACCGATTATGATTAATCGTGATTAACGCAATTTGGGTGCTGGTTGGGATCTATAATCGCTGAAATAGGGTGAAAGTTCCAAGGTAGGCCGCGGAACATACAACCTGGTGACCTGCAAATTGCAAAAAATCGTCAGAATATTTGAATTCCGCGGGCCATTCCACCTTTATCAGTCATGTTTCTTTGCTCATGTGTTCATGTTCCTGTCTGTATCTTGCAATAGTAGAACTATTGCAAGTATAATATAAAGTAACGCTTATAGGATCTCGGCCTTACACAGTCCGCCTTTTTTTTTTTTTTTTTTTTTTTTGATTTTGGCTTCACACGGTTTGTGCATTTAGCCAGTGTCAAGTAATTTTTCTTTTAGATCAAGTAAATGGCCCGATATCGGGCACGAAGTTACAAAACAGTCATAGTCGTCTTTAGTCAGTCAAGTCAAATCAAAGTTATTGTAAAGCGGTAGTAACTTTACAACAACCTAATAGGAGTTTTTGGGGGGAACACGAAAAGTCCACGTTAGTCACTTATTTTCACCTTCACTACACTTGTGCACTCACACGTAACTAAATTGAATAATTCACTATCAAAATTATACAATTTAATTCGCTATTTCACTAAATTCCATGAAAATGAAAATTCGTGCGACATGTTCCAACGCGATCCCGCCAAAAACTCCACAGTCCGCCTTTCGGTTTTAGCATAAAATTCGTTTTCAGAACACTGAAAAAATTTGCTTGTCAATAACACTTGCTTAAGTCCACATTATTTTTACCTCATCAAGTCCTACCTCAAAGACAGGCTTTTTCAAGTGAAACAAAGAGATGCCAGATCTACGCTACGAAAAATTATAGCCGGCGTTCCACAGGGTTCCGTTCTCGGCCCTATATTTTTTTATTTGCCTCTGAATTACCGGTATCTGAAGACGTTAGCCTACCTCGCTAGTGATTAAGTCCCAGCAGAGCCTTGTAATATACTCCAACACATACCAGACGAGACCCATGCATGGATGGGAAAGTTGCGCATCTGGGCTAGTCGTCAAAAATTGAACCACATCACATTCGCCCTAAGAAGGGGAAATTGCCCTCCTGTCAATCTTGGCACTGATGTTCTGCCAGGTGCTGAGAAAGTAAAATACTGGAGAAGGCTCACCTGGACTCATCACATAAATAAGAAACGGGATTCAATTAATCATAAGTTCTGAAACCTGTACTGGCTTATGGGCAGAAACTCTGTCCTGTCTGTTAATAACAAGATACTGATCTACAACGCGCGCCGTGTGGAAGCCTATCTGGACCTACGGGATCCCACTGTGGGGCTCCGCCAGTAAGAGCAACGTCATGTACATCCAGCGGGTCCAAAACAACATTATGCGTACCATCAAAAGTGCCCCGTGGTTCTCCAGAAGTGTGGAGATCCACAAATATCTTTCAGTCTGAATAGTAATTCAAACTGAAATTGACGAATTCAAAAATAAATATTCTATCTGATTGGCTCTCGGCTCATCCAAACGCACTGGCAAAGTGAAGTGAAGTGAACCTTCACTGAAGGTGAAAAGGATGTGCTCTTAGAAAGGCAGTCGACACACTGGTCTCTTCGCCTTAACGCCATTTTCTGTTTAAAGTCTTGGGAACTGATTGCAGATTAAACAGGAAAAAAAACTAAAATGTGCATTACTTTATGTGGTTTCCTAATAGTGCCTGTGTATGATGTGTATAAATGTATAAAAGAAGGCAATCCTATAAAATAAAACTGTCATGTCAGGCTTTGGCTCTTTAATTAATATCATAAAAGTATATCACACATACTGTAATTTAAAGCTCACAATAAGCTAAGCTTAACTTAAAACTTATGACCAGACCAATCACATATTAATATTAAAAGCTACACATAACTTAAGTACTGGTTTTATTCAGATTTAATAGATTTAGGTGCCATGTTGACCATAGCTAGGAGAGTGTTGAAGATGCCCCTGTGTTGAACACCTGGCATGAGCAAGATCATGGTAGACAGGATGTACATCAGGAATGTATTGTTGATGGAAGACGCCACCCATGCCAATGTCACCAACAAACTGAGGGAAAGTATGTAATACTGAAACAAAAGAAAAGAGGCTGTTATGGGCGCTTTCACATTTTTCTCTCGAATTTGAGCGTTTGACTCGAGATTTGATGAATGATTATGGTTTAGATATAGCCAAAAAAATTTTAAAAATATGTGTCCTGGAAAATTTCATTATTTGTCTAGGGAGCGCTCTAAATATTTTTTTCAATTTGTTTATACAAGTCAGTAACAACTTTGTCTCGGCAAAGAATGTTTCATAAAATTTTACTTTTGGGCATCTTTTGATGCTTTGTTACATGGAACATATAATAGTTTAGTAGTTTATAAAATGTATGTGGTAGGACTGTACCTTGTTATTTGGAATGCTCAAATCAATTTTTTATGTTTCATACAATAATACACCAAAAATAATTCCGGCATGGATTACGGCTCACTCCCTCTCTCAGGGAGGAGGCTTGTGTCCCAGCAGTGGGAACATTATAGTGTTGCTGTAGACTGATAACCTCGTATGTCCACAGATGCAAACTTTATAGGAAACCAAAAAACCTGTTAATTTCATCAATATTGAAAACGTTGTTAAGTGCTTTTGTTTCATATTTTGAATAATAGACATTTTATCATTCAAAACATGAAACAAAAGCACATAACAATGTTTTAAATATTGACGAAATTTTTTGGTTTCCTGTAAAGTTAGGATCTCTGGACATACGAGGTTATCCTTCTACAGCGACGATAGGATGATTATGAATTAAATCTGTTTCATTTAACAATTTTAATTCTTTTTGAAAATATTTAGGGTAAAATATGAAAATTTGATATAAAATTTGATGAACTGGGTGTGTTCACATTGAGATTTATTCACTGTAACGTTACTACAGTAGTTGATATCAATAGATTATCAACTATTTTATTAACAGTTTAACTTCATAGTTCCTGTTATTGACAGTTGTTACAGGTCATCAGAAGCCCGAAAGTCTAACAACCAGTCTTACCAAGGGGTATAGTATTAACTGGGTTATGGAAGTCAGACAGGCATTCACTCATGTAAAATACTGGTATTCAGCTGCATCCAGTTAGACTGGAAGTCAACCCCCCAACATAGTAGGGAAAAGGCTAGGCAGATGATGATGAGTGATAGTTATTGTTTAGTTTTCACTACAAAATTCACTTACCATACAAGGGCTGGTTTCCCGCAAAGAATAGAATGTGCGAACATTGTGCAAGCTTTTATTGTAATTGGTTACAATACTTTTGCAAACATCTTCAAATATTTTTTCATGTTGTCCAGTCCATGAAGAAGGTCCATATAGAGAATTACAGATAACGGGGACAATAAAGTCCACGAAATTCACGAATAGGCCAATAACAGCGAATGTTGCGAGAGAATTGAGATCCAGTAGCCAAATGAGAAAATATACAAAAGAGACAGAGCAAATTATAGCACATGGATGCCACTGTTGTTCCCACAAGATGATCGACTTCAGCGGAAGAACAGCCATGCGCCAGCCTTCCAGGAACCTCTTCAGCTTCTTCACCTGCTGCTCCTGTGGAAAAAATATGTTATTATATTCATAATCTAGTTTTGATAATTTATTGGGAACCTACCTGCATTTTTATTTTGTTGCGTCAATTCGTTTCATTCGCAATAATCGAACATTGCTGGAGTAATTTATCTGAGCATACCAAAGAAAAGTTGAACTCTTTGGTTTATTTTCTTGTTTTCAGTCATGAAGACACGATGAATTTTTTATTTAATTAAAATGGCACGATTTGGGCTTACCTGATTTTGGGAAACTGTATATTCAGCCATTTCGTTAATGACTAGTTCTAGACAATGTAACTGTTGGGAATGTAAGTGATTTGCAAAAACTAAAACCGCACAATGCACTTTCAAAACAATAAAATCAAATCAATCGAAACCGCACGAAGAATGAATAAGTGTTAGGGTGCTATTTTTCGATGGCTCTTTCAAACCGCTAACTGAATAGTTGTTGTTGCAGGAAAGAAAAAGAAGGAAAGAGAATACAGCAACATTTTAAATTGGTCCGATTCTAATACGTCAAAATAGTTTGGTATCATACAGCCCAGATGGCAGCACAGGAATATTATTTTGTCTTGTCGCATTTATTCGTGTTTGGACCAATTTTGCCACACTGAATTTTCATAAAAAAGTTATAGTCGATATATTTATTTGCCAAGAAGTTATTATTTGTAGAGATTATTTACTTCTTTTTTTTTAAATTGCATTACTTAATAAAGTAGATGTGATGAATCGGATGGGATCTTTGTTTGCTGGCTGATGGCGATGGTTTTTTTTTGGGTGGGAAATCATCAAATAATTCTCCCGCTCTGGGTGGAGAAGAAGGGTGCAGTGATGCCAACTTAACTTAGCCTCTAGGGGCTAGCCCCTAGAGGCTAAGTTGGCATCATTGCTAGATTTAGATCTAGCCCTTTTTCTTCTTGTTCAGCCCTGAATGACTTAGCCCATAATCCGCAATCTAGCCCCATACATGAACACCTGTCAAAACCATATAAACATAAATTACGAAACAGGATGAACTTTGAGTCCCTAAATTCCATACTATAAATACGAACTGGCCTTACCAAGTTAAACCAAACTTAGTACACGTATGTAATCCCATTGGATCTCCTTTAAAAAAATTGGATCCAATTTAAATTTATACTGAACAAGGCTGCGTGCAATGAGGCCCATTTTTTTTTTTTTTTGATTACGGGGGGAAATCCTCATGGATGTCCTCCGCCCCGGGGAGGGCGGAGGGGTCTGTCAGACTCTTACTGACTAAAACCACCCCGGTGTTCCGTCTCTCACTTGCACCGGGGATCACGGGAACTAGTGTGACTTCCGCGATCCCCGGCTAGCCTGCCTCTGCGGGCCACCTCGCGATAGGGGGGAGTGAGGTGTTAAACTCCCCCCTTACGTCATAGAGAGGCGCGCGTGGAACACTACGCGCTGCCATCTCGGGTCCTAAGGAAGTAGGGGGCAACGAATTTCCCCAGATCCGTTGCCCCTGGACCCATTTAGGGGGGCTGGAAGAGGGCGTTGTCCGCCCTCCGCCGACGCCCGGTGCGTCTGCTGCGGATCGGGTTAGCGGAAGCAGTCTCCCGCTCCCTCTCCGCAGCCTCCTTCTGCGACATGACTGTTTCGCAGAAGGATACCACCGCGTCCCAGGACTCCTCGCTGCTGACCATCGAGTCGACAACGGCCGGCAGCGACAGGTCACTGCCGACTCCTGAGATGAGGGCACGGCGCGGCTCCTCCCAAGCCGCACACTCTACCAGCGTGTGCCACGCCGTGTCCTCCCGACGTGCAATGAGGCCCAAGCCCAACTAACTACGTCGTCAGCGCAAAGTGAAACCCATTGGGAGAAATTAGATGAAGACTGTTAGATTGTAATTTTATGATTAAACAATATTTTATAATCCAGCATTATGTATTTTATTAATAATTTACACATTACATAAGTAACGTTAAATTCATTTTACTACAGGATCTTTATTTTTATTTTTCGTTATTTAGTAATCTAGCCCTTTTTTAAACTCGATTTAGCCCAAAAACCTGACACCCAGTTGGCAGCACTGGGAGGGCGTGTCAGACTTTTACTGACTAAAAAACTAGTGAAGGATGGGTCATTGACGGTTTTTCCGTTATCGTTACGTCAATGTTGATTTACGTTCGTCAACTGGTTGATCAACGAGTTAACGTGCAACCTGTAACGTTAACCGTTCATTCATTGAACGGGTTTTATTCAACGCTGCGACGTTCAACGATTCTAATATTTGTATAATTTTCTTAAAATAAATATTTCAAAAATCAATTCTTGTGTACGTTATTTTCAACGTAAGTTTTTTGCTCAGTACATTAGGGACGTTTACAAATTTAGTTTAGTTGATTCTTAAACAACAAATTCAACTAGTTGATTTATAAACAGTTAACGTTAATACGTTGATAGGAGATCAACGGTTGATTAAACTAGTTCGTTGATTCAACGCCCATCGCTACCCAAAAGCCACCCGTGTTCCCTGATTCCCTCAGTTGCATGTGTGGTCGATAATGGTAATAGATAACTGGTTCTACTTTCCAGTGTACTGTACAGACGCCAGCACATCAAGCTATCCCAAACTGTCAAATTTTCCCAATTGAACATGAACCTTATTCTTTTGTAATAAAGTTGAAAAACTATCAAAGAAATTTGACAGTTTGGGGTAGCTTGATGTGCTGGCCTCTGTACTAGTTTTTATTTTCTTTTTAAAGATACAGTATCAACGAATACGATTTTTGAGGCATTGAATTTCCCTAGCACTCACTCAGCCACATTGTCGCAGGAACGAAATAAAAAAACACCTACTTACTTTGATTATATAAAAATGTATTTAATTAAATAAAGCATATAAAAATATAAAGCAAAAATATTATCAGTTCCCTTGTAACATTTACCAATTTTATTGATACCGTGATACTTTTCACATACGATTAACAAAATCATTTCATAATTTTGTTTCAAGATTTCATCATCTATTGGATCCTGCGGAAGTAGCGTTTTGCAGGTGTTTTGGCCTTCTCGTGGGTCAGGGTCTGTAATATAAATAAATAATATCACTAATTATGAACAATTTTAGGCATGATAATGTGAAACAAGGAAAACTTGCTATCAAATACTACAGTATACCTGACCAAGTCTACAAATATTTGAACTACAATATCCTTGATGGTATTTGCACAAAAAATAATAGCTTGCTTAAGAAGCTGTTGTCAATATAGCTACGAGGTTAAAATGTTTCTAAAAATATTCTCTTCAAAATAATGTGGTATGATGGCTATGATTTATTAGATTATGATGCCTAATTTGTGTGGTGGTTTTATAGTAAAACAAATAGAAAAAATTGTACTTCTGAAAATAGTACCTAACTTAAATAAACTTTTATAGAAAACACTGTTTTGTGGACAACCAATTTTAGTATCACTTACAACAATGCACTCATCTTCAGTGAAGTCATACTGGCGACCACAATTAGCACCCGTATCTTCTACTACTGACTTGGTTTCAATCTGCTTTTCATTGATTAGGTTTGTAACACTCTGAAATAAGTAACATTAATAGATCAAACAGAATAATAAACCACAGCATTCCAAGAACCCATTATTTGGTACTTTAATTTGTTTCCTTTAATTTTATCTGCGATTGCAGATAAAACGAAAGGAAACAAATGGCTTTTAGCCATAATCAGATGTTTTCTGGGATTCATTAGTTAATCCCAGTAGGCATTTATGATGAATAGTGTATTCATGGCATTAACCTTGATTTTGGCGTTAGGCATATTTTCCACGTACTCTTCTCCTAATTTGAATTTGTTCTCAACAGTCCGCAACAAAGATGAGTTTTTGATAATCATATGCTCACCATCCACTGATATTTCCATCAGCGGTGATGACATTGACATCATTTTACGTCCCATGTAAGGTACACCTGTAACAATAGCAAATTCTTATTATTTATTTAGGTTCAAGTTTCATAAATACTTACTTATTAAGCTAGGTAAATCAAAATATAGTTTTTCTGTATCCAAATTTATATTACAACTTTATTGAACAAAATAGCTGGCTGAGAAATACATGTTTTGCTACTCACCTACAGCACTGAAATAGTCATCAATGTCCTCATTCTTGTAGTGTTGGTATTTTCCAGGAATCGTCGTCATTTTTCTGTTTCTAACTTCTCTACCAACTAAGTACTGCCTGAGATCTGGTATTAAAAAGTTTCAGAAGAATCATATTTAATTAAAAAGTTATCTTATCATCATAATTTATCAATCACGTAGGTTGCAAAATTTGATAATGCATAAAATTTAAGATATGTAATAGATATTGATGCAAATCCTGAGATTTATTTCTAAAACGATGAGATTAACCACAATAACTATGATAAAATAATATGGTGACCACACACTGTACCTGTAAGTACACAGCCTTAACGAAGAATACAGAATAGTTTGGTCTGTAATTAAGGCGAAATTAATTTTGTGAGTTTGAAAATATATCTTTTGTCCGCTTTTGCTACTGTCAGATAAAAAACACGATAAACAACATCATCATGACCAATCACAACTACGGATAGTGATGAGTACGTGAGGATATCGATAACACCGTGACCTCAAAAAATTACGTCATTCTTTTTTTTTTCATATTTGTTAGGTCAAGATGAAAAAATATTATTATTAATAATTTGTAACATCAAAGCATACCTAATGTTTTTTATGGAAAAAACCTAATGAACAGTTGGTTATGCTACGGCTACATTGTCGCGATAAAACGAACTACACTTTGGGCGGTCTCTGTTGCACAGCGAGCCGTCGAGTGGTGTACAGACGCCAGCATATAAAGCTCCCCAAACTGTCTAATTTTTCCAATTAAACATGAACCTTATTTATTTGTAATAAAGTTTACAATCTATCAAAGAAATTTGACAGATTGGAGTAGCTTGATGTGCTAGCATCTGTACATACGAGAGAGAGCGCACAATGATTGACAAGGTAACCGTAGCGTTAGGAAGTCATTTTGGACATCTCCCCCAAACAACAGGACAGGCGTGTCAAGAGAAAAAGAGTTTTAACAAAAATATGATTTCTCGCTACATTTCAAAAGTTTATAAGTATACACGATTCATTTTAGGTCGTTCTGGAACCGAAAGCCATGAACTCAATCATCGAACTCGCATCGATTGGGACTATTTTTTTCAATAAATAACAATAAAAAAAATCGCGAAAAATTAAATTTATTGATTTTTTTGTGAAATAATGAGAACTCGGAGTAACGATCAATGCATTTATGCGTGTGTAATGTAATGTGTGTAAAAATATGAAAAGCAAATTCAGACTTTATTTCTTAACAGTAAACGGTAAAAATAGAAATTTCACCAAACTAGGTAAGTAGGTCCGCAGTTTACTAAAATTATTCTTAGAAACCTATTGTCTCGTGTTCGACCGGACTTTACAAGATGCAAGAATGCACAACCGAATTTTGCGGTTAAACTTTTAAAAATAAGGTCTTAATTCGGTTCAATATTTTCATAGAAAAGGTCACCTCCAACTAATAATGAATTCTATGTGACAGATTGAACGATTCATTTTTCTGTTTGAATTGCCTGCCTTTGTAGAAGCCGCCGCAAGCATTGTCGCTTATAAATTGTTTTAGGCATATTTAGTATTTATCATATGGTAGGTAGGTACTTATGCTTATTAAGTACCTATTAGCGCGATTGGTCGTCACTCGATTCAAGGCCTTAAATACAACTCCCAAGCCTAGTCGTCGTGTCTAGTTGTATAGGTACGAGTACCTACTAGGTGATTCGTGATGCGAGAGTGGTGAATTAAATGTCAATTATAATATATACTAATTATAGATAATTTTACCGTACAAAGTGCATTTGTAAGAAAAACTGCTATTCGCGGTGGTTCTTTAGTCCTTGTTTCAAACAAGTTGAAATGTAAACAACGTTTAGATTTAGTTAATCTTTCTATTGAACGTACTATTGAGTTGTCTTGTGTTGAACTCGAGCGATACGTCATTATTTGCGTTTATCGACCACCCTCTGGGGATTTCATTCGTTTCGAATCGGGAATGGAGGATTTACTCAATAAGTTAAAATCAAGTAATAAAAGTATAATTTTGTGTGGAGATTTTAATATTAATATTTTAGATGTTACTCCAATAAGTATTAGACTTCTTAATCTGTTTAGATCTTTTAATTTAACTAACTTGTTTTTAGAACCTACTAGGATCACGGCTTCTACGTCGACTTGTCTTGATAATATATTTAGTGATTGTGATGCCAAAAATAAATTAGTATTAACTGACTTGACATCTGACCATTGTGGATTATTGGCTAGCTTTCCTTTACCATTACATAAAAAACCACATAAAGTAGAATGCAGGCCATATACTGCTAGTCGTTGCAACAAATTTAAAAATAACATAGCATATAGAATTACACCATCTATAGCAGAACACGAGAATCCTAATAAAATCTTTGGATCCCTTTTTGACGTTGTGCAAAATGAATACCAATCTACTTTCAAGACCAAAACCATTAACATTAATGGCACCTCCGTTGGCTTCAACCAATGGGCCACTCCAGGTATTTATAAAAGTAGAGCGAGACTATACGAGTTATATGGTGAGAAAAAATACAGGTTTGATAGTCCTTTTCTAGAGTATGTCCAAAATTATTCAAAATTATTTAAAAAAATCTGTGTTATTGCTAAATCAAATTTTTTAAGCGATACAATAAAAAATTCCAATAATAAAGTAAAAACCACTTGGAAAATTATTAATAATGAAACGGGTAAGTCGGTTAAACAGGAAGAACAACTAGAGATTATGGTCAACAACAAATTAGTTTCTGAAGCTGCTGACGTAGCTGAGGCATTTAATGAGTTTTTTGCCAACATACCTTTAACTACGACTCGCAACTTAAATTCGTCCTCATCTAAAGCGGAAAACCTTCTGCATAGTAGTGTGCCCAAATGTAGTCGCTTATTTAGTTTCGAACATGTAACGCCTCGTGATGTAGTTAGTATTTTTAACACACTTAAGTCTAAAAACACTGGTGACTACTGGGGAATCTCTATTAAACTTTTAAGTAATATAATCGATATCGTAGCCCCCTATCTAGCTATTACTTTTAATAAATGTGTTGACTTAGGAACTTTTCCCGACCTCATGAAGAGTAGTAAAGTCATACCATTATTTAAATCAGGTAATAAAAATAACGTTGGAAATTTTAGGCCTATTTCTATCTTATCGGCATTTAGTAAAATATTTGAAAAGTTAATACTCAAGCAGTTGCCAAGACATTTTAATTTAAATTGCCTCCTTCATGATGAACAATATGGCTTTACAAAAGGTCGTTCAACTACAGACGCGGGTGTTGCTCTGCTGAAACACATATTTAACGAATGGGAGAACTCACAAAATGCCATTGGAGTTTTCTGTGATCTTTCCAAAGCATTTTATTGCGTGCACCATGACACGCTATTGCGTAAACTACGTCATTACGGTGTTCAAAATGAAGCTCTCAACGTAATAAATTCTTATTTAAATAATAGGCACCAGTGTGTAGATATTAATGGTGTGAAATCGTCCGGGCTACCAGTTCAGTTAGGTGTACCTCAAGGCTCAATACTGGGTCCATTCTTATTCTTAGTGTACATTAATGATTTACCATTCTATTTAAAGGGTATCTGTGACGTTGTACTGTTTGCTGATGATACCTCTCTTATCTTTAAAGTAGACAGGAATAGACAAGATTTTGACGACATAAACAGTGCACTCTCAAGGGTTACGCATTGGTTTACCACGAATAATCTAGTTCTCAATGCCAAGAAAACTAAATGTATAAAGTTCGCTTTACCGAATGTAAGAAATCTGGGACCCAACATCGTCTTAGATGATGAGGTGCTTGCAACTGTAGAATCGGCCGTTTTTCTTGGCATAACAGTAGATGCCAAACTTCAGTGGGGATCACATATATCAAGCCTAGCGGGAAGGCTCAGTTCGGCCGCTTACGCCGTCAGAAAAGTAAGACAATACACTGACGTTGATACAGCTCGGTTAGTCTATTTTAGTTATTTTCATAGCGTTATGTCCTACGGCATTCTGCTGTGGGGTAAAGCGGCTGACATTCAAAATATTTTTGTTCTTCAAAAACGAGCTGTTCGTGCAATTTACCAACTAGGTGCTAGAGTTTCTCTGAGAGAATTTTTTAAAGATATTGGTATTCTCACGGTGGCACCACAATTCATCTTCGCTAACATCTTATATATTAGGCAAAATATACACTTATACACTAAAAACAGTGATACTCATAATATTAATACTAGAAATAAGGACAAACTACGTGCTCCCTTTCACCGGCTTCATAGGGTTCATAACTCATTTGCTGGGCTTGGTATAACCTTCTATAACAAGCTTCCTTCTTCTTTGTTAGATTTAAATTTTAATGCGTTTAAAGCGAAAGTAAAATCAAATCTTTGTTCGAAGGCACACTATTCTATCAACGACTACTTAAACGATAAGAATTGTTGGTCGCTGTGATTAACTCAAGACAACGTTTATGTTCTTTCACCAGAATTAGCTTAACTACTGACAGGTCATATGAATTACTTTATATCATTGTTTATTTAACTTGACTGCATAAACCATTTATTTTTTTATTTTTTATTAATTAAATTTTCATTTATCGTTGAATGATGGTTATATGCTATTATTTTATAGAATCAAGTTCTTCCAACATAACAGACAGCTGTGCTGCTGGGGAGTTTGTTGCGCCACTTCTTCTTCCCAGCTAAAGCACTAGGAAGTGGTGAAGGGCGGGCTTTTTGGGGGGACTGTCTTATGTAATTTTGACGTTCAAAAAGTGCTGACTCTCAGCCAAGTTTGAATAAATGACTTTTGACTTTGATTTTGATTTTGATTAATTTCTCTCGTTTACGAGGAGATGTGGCTACACCTCAAGTTATACATTTCCAGTATAAGCTGATCTCACATTGAATAGGATTTCCGTACAGTGCGAGATCAGCGTAAACTGGAAATGTATAGCTTGATGTGCAGCCGTGCGTACATACTTGCAGCCGGTTATTCGTCCGACGTCCGTTGACCCACAGCGGGCGCGCCAAACTGACGCACACGCACAGCTGTGCCGCGCTACGTTTATGAATGAAATACTGGAAGCGCTGCTAAAATTTAACTCAAATGACAGAAAAAAAAGTGATAAATTTCTAACTTCTTTATTAGATGTCTTAAAAAAAAAAAACAATGCCAATAGTGACTGTTACTCGTCTGGAGTTACTGTGTTTCGGCTCCAGAACGATGTAAAATTTACGTTGAACGGTTTCGGTCCCATGAATATTCACCGAGATACAGGACGGGCATGTCCAATAGTCGAACACAGCAGTGATAAAACAACAAGGGGTGCCTTCTATGACCTGCATTCACCCTCATCGTAAGCCTATACATACACAGACTATAAAAGATCAGACCAAATATCCGCACTCACTGTACTGTCTGTTACGACCACCCCGAGAGAACCCAAGAACCAAACGAAGTTGAGGAACATCATCCTTATAGCCACGAAGGCTTCTTAAGGACACGACTTAATGCTGCCTCCCACAGCGACGCCCTAAACCGAGGTCCTCCAGAAGGGGTGCCCTCCGCGTGTCGCGCTTAGTTTTTAAGCCCTGGCTGGAGGTTTTAATTTATTGAGGCAAAGCAAGGCTGATTCAGCGGCTGACAACCTCCTTTTTTTTTTTTTTTTTGATGACGGGGGAAATCCTCATGGATGTCCTCCGCCCCGGGGAGGGCGGAGGGGTCTGTCAGACTCTTACTGACTAAAACCACCCCGGTGTTCCGTCTCTCACTTGCACCGGGGATCACGGGAACTAGTGTGACTTCCGCGATGGCTGACAACCTCCTAGGTTAACATGCGAGACACAATTCACAATAAAAAAAAATAAGGACAGTACCTTCAGTCGAGTATTTATGTTCTGTGACCTTCAGTACCTACTGAAGTACGCCCTCCCATTAATATTATTATACTCTTTGAGTACGCCACTAAGAATTGTTTGTGAAAACGGGTATCAGAGTATTAATTTGTGCACTGTATCCGATCAGCATCGCTAGTAACACAACACACTTTGAATTACAATCCACCGGGTTTTGAAGGATATTGCTAATCCATTATTACTTCACATAAGTTTGAAAAATTAATCTGCTCAACCAAAATAAATCAGGCAATGAATGTTTTGGAATTGTAAAAGAAAGTCTTTGTCATTGTTAGAGCTTCCGCAGACTGCAGACTTTATCGGCTGATAGTTTAGTCAGGTGATAGTAGCCTACTACTATCACGGACACTGGGGCAAATAAACAGTATGGTTGGTTGTGAGTGCGCATTATGGCTTGCATTCGAATATTCGAATACTAAAACTTTTCGAATAATTGAATGCGAAAATTAAGAATATTCGACCAATTCCCATAACACCGGACTGAGATCTCTGATGTGCCGAAAATATAATGTTAAAGTTTAAGCACCACCAGTATCAATACCACCTGTGAAAAACATGATTTCTTCATTACTGTTAATCTTTTATTTAGATAAAATAACAAGCAGAGATCTTTTACTCCAGAAATGCACGCCTATCCAAAGTCTGTACTCTCAATTTACGCAATCTGGTCAGTATGTTTGATTGATATGATTGCCTATGATTGTTTGATTGAATCTATAATACATATCAGAGTAAAGTCGTTGGGATCGACTTTTATGTTTAGAGTAAAAGACCTCTCCCTACCTAGATAAACGTTTATAGCTTACCATCACTGCCAAATATATCTCGTCAGGCTTCATTTAAAAATGTTTCTACTTCGTAAGAGGTGAAAACCTTCGACTTTTTGCTCTTGAACCCCTGAGACTTGTCTTTTCAGAAACGATGTTAGATTATGGAATCTTTTCAAATCGATAATGTGTTTTACTTATAGTGTACTCTTGAGCATTGAATACCTGCTCCATAGCGTAGAAGGCTTTATTTTGGCAGATAGTCCATTGAAGTATGTAAGAAATACACTTTCGGAAAATGATTTTATTTTCTTATCTGCTCGCCACTTCATAAAGTCATTGTATGTATTTAAGTATCTTTCCTTTGAAATTTCTGGCAAAAGATTTCGATAACTGTATTTGCCTCGTCTTTAACAGAATCTGGGGTCAACATTTCAGAATCACTTGAACTCATTTTTAATAAGATATTAGTCTAAATAAACCGACATTTCGATACAGCTTACATAGTATCCCGCCAAATTAAAATCAAATCAGTCAATCAGTCTATTTCAAATTTTAACTTTGGAACATACACTCACAAGACCGCAGCATTTTGTTCGCTACTGCCTAACCAAATTTAGTTCTATTTTTAAAATTTATTCCCACCTTAGAGAGGGAAGCAATTACTATGAGTCTTTCCCGCCCAAAGGAGGGAAGTAGCATCTTCCACCCGCTACTCGGATCAAAAAAACACTACTTTCCGAGTATGAGAAATGAAAAAGTAATATATAGGTCTACACTGGCCCATTGCTGAGCGAAGGCCTCGCCCATAGAGGAAAGTAATATATGGCCTCGCCCAAATTCTTCCTTTTTGGTGTTACTTGTTATTTTTATTTTTTGTTTTTTTGTAAATATTTTAGGTTAACAATACTTATTACACGAGGTCTGAGGTTCCGTGTGGTGCCGGACGTAAAAGAATAGCACCATCCCGTTTCTTACCGTGGGTGTCGTAGAAGGCCAAAGAGAAGAGGCTATATATTCATTGTAAAAGGCGACTAAGGGACTTACTAGAGAATGGCCAGCAGCGTTCTCTGTGCTGTTTACCGCCATACTGCGATTGCCAACCCGCCTACCAAGCGTGGCGATTATGGCAAAACCCCCAACATGAACAAACCCCTTTTGGGGGAGGCCTATGTCCAGCACTGGACGTCTTTCGGCTGAAATTATGAGGTCTGAGATCACGATTTTACAACGGAGGCGAAAGAACAAAGAGAGAAACTAATAGTTTTAGGCGCAACACATCCGCAGTAATAATATATTGCATGGATAAATCTACACGATGCTTTCCAAATTACTTACTAGAATAGCCAAAAACATATATCTATGTTTATAATATGTTTTTTTATCGAATTAGCATAACCAGCTTTATTTAATGAACTGTTGGCCGGGTCAGCCGACTAAAAATCACTAAGTGTGCGCACGTGGAATAGCGTCATACTGATTTAATAAATTATCAGCTGACTGAGCTGATCAGTTTCGTTTCGGAGGGTTTATTATGTTATGTGCAGCTGATAGTTCGCCGACAGTTCACTTTGAAGGCAATCGTACACATCGGCATCGGCATCGTGTTTATCGGTATATAACCGAATGGTTATAATGTGCGCACTAGCATATATCTTCATACTTGATTAAAAACCCAAACAAGCTATCGACCGATAGAAAGTCTGTAGTCTGGTATTCTGTTGCAACGCAGCACAAAATTACACTGTAGAATCCGGAAAATTACTTTCCAGGCCATCACTAGTAACGTCAAATGCTCAGGAACTAGATAGTCGATAAAAGTTAGTTCTGAAACTACGAGTCTTTGCTATTTCATTTAATCAAAGTAGGCTTCCATAATAAGTTTTCTATTTGAACATGGAAAATATTATAGCAAGAAATTACAATGGTTTCAGATTATTATTTACACATTACCAAAACACCATAAATGTAATCTGTTTGTCTTTTATTTTTTATATGTTTCGAATTTCCTCGTGTGTGGGTTTTTTTTGTGGGACAGATAATTCTTTTAAATGGGATGCAGTGTTGCCAACCCGTGAGATAATTATGGGGGTGTATGATAATTTGGCCAATGGTACGATGTACGATAGTGATAGTCTAATGTATGTACACATACAGACGTCAGCACTCGTTATCCCAAAATGACAAATTTTCCCAATTCAATATGAACCTTATGATTTGGTAATAAAGTTGAAAAACTATCAAATAAATTTGACATATTGGGGTATTTTGATGTGTGGTCTGTGCGATAATTTTGAGCTTCGGAAAAAGAGGTTCCATGAACAAATATCATTCTCTGTCTACATAAATTTCTCTCTGTCTCTCTCTTTCCCTTACACCTCACATTACAAATGTGTAAATGTGTCTCTCTTTCCCCCACACCTCACATGAAAATAATAATAAAACTTGTTTCCACGCGATCTTGACTCCGCGTTTTATACTGTCTTCTTGTGATTCTCTCAGATAACTTTATTTAAATTGGCTTCTAGCTACCTTTATGTGTCGTGGTCACGCGTGAACACAGATCGTGAAAAACGACTCTTGTTACTTGTGATACACTCCGTGGTTGTGTGTAAAGTTTGGCGGTTTATGCTGCTAGCGCTAATAGTGGTGAAACTTTGCATAGTGATTTTTTATTTGCATGATCATTTTGCCCATAATACGATTTCGACGTGGGAACTTGATAATTTAACTTTTGGAGTTGGCAACATTGATGAGATGTGACAACAAGAGCGGAGAAGTATGAGCGAGATGTGATTTTTATGTTTTGATCACAAATACAATTGAGATTAGTGCAAATATAAATTTAAGTGATTTCTAGAATGTGGTGACATATTATGTTGTAGTGAAAGAGTGCTTTATTTACTAAATAGTTATATTATTTCATAGGAGGACTCCGACTTTTGCTCCAGTTTAGCTTGTAATCATTTACAAGTGTTGATCGATTATTGACACGATATTATTTAGTTTATAAACTCGAACGAACAAACGAAAATGGGTGACAAAGAGGATTATTTGACATCGTACCGAGTGTTTTTTGAAAACTTTGCCGCTAATGTTAACCCCGAGGACCAGTTGCCTGTGAATATAGCAGGGTACACCATCACCGAGTCGGAGCTGGCCGGTGAGGTTCTCTACTGGACGACTCAGTATTTGAGCGAAAAGTAAGTGCTTATTGAAACCAATGTTCAAACCAAGCAGGGGTCAGTGTCTGTTCAGTCGTTCAGCCTACTAGAAATACCTTTTAGATAAGACTATCACAACTGTAACTGCAATGTTGAATCATTCTGATAACGAGTTGTAGAGAAAGAAAATACTTGATTTTTTTGTTTACACAGTGTTTTTATTATGCAACTACTTTACTACAATGCCAGTTTCCTTACCAACTAATTTATATTTAAAATTAAGAATTCATAATAAAAATTTCATTCTACATATATTTTTGTCAATGAATCTCCTATGATAGAATTTGTTAAGGATACACCAATTATAATTTCATTGCTACATACCTTGTTATATTCAACTAGTGCTTTACTAATAATTCATTTTACCATTTTCAAGTTGTAAAACAGGTTTTGTATGTCTGCAGCTCTAATAATAAAAGTTAAACTTAGAAAAAACATACAATACTACCAGGGGCGGTCGCAGCCAAGGACTTTGGGGGGGGTCACAGACAAAGACTACCTACATATTAATAAGAAAATGTATTATGTTTTAGAAAAATTACAATTTTAAGCTTTACGTTTACGGCTTCGGTCATGACCCCTAGGACTCCCCCTCTCGGACCGCGCCTGAATACTACCTTAGTTATATTCTAGAAATAGCTTCCATCCTCGGGTTCGCCTGGGTGGAAGTCGGAAATTATCCCACACAGTATCTACCACAGTTCTCTGTGGCAGAATCATAAAAGGATCATAATATGATCCTTTTATGATAGCTCGTACTGCCATCTTCTACAGGGTCTGCCAGGATGCCTTCTGAATGTGTCACAGCTCCATGTAGTGGTTTTTTTGGCCCACAGCTCATTGGGCATATGACAGACTTATTAAACTAGCATTATTTTTGATCTGCAGAAAAGTATAATATGAAGTGTGAGCAACCAAACTTGACCACTGTCAGCTATCTCTGTACTAATACTTTCATAATAATAACATGATACCGTGCCCTGTTGATACAGTGTACAATATATTTTTAAATCTGTTGCAACACATAAAATAATTGTAGGTAATTTCCCTATTCTATTTTGTGTCAGGCATTTATAATTATGTCAACACATTTTACTTAGCTCTATCATAATTATTATCCTATAACTACCTAATGCAAAAGTAAGAAGTATACTGAACTACTGGTTCGAATTGAGTGTTGGATAGTCCATTTATCGAGGAAGGCTATATAACGAAGGTTATATAACATCAAGCTAAGATCCTTAGGAGCCGAGCAAAGAGAAAAAATGTCACGAATACGAAGTAGTCGCACGGGCAGGCGATTCGAAGCGACGGGGTACGTCGAACGAAGTCGTGGGCAGAAGCTAGTTCATTCATATAACAATGAACCTGTCAATAGGCCATTAACCTTAAAACAGTTCCAAGGGCCTGTGCCACCTTTTGTTTCTGACACATAAATGAAACATTTGAGCAGGTGTTTATTTAGGTGCCTTTTGTTTACATAACACACAACAGTCAACACCGAATATTTTCACGATATCAGATGAATAGTAATGCGCCTGTCGTGGTCATAATTGCATACAATTATGGAGGTGGATTTAAAAAATAATTCCTGCTTGCGGTTGCGTAATAGCTTTATGGTTGACGGGTCATATAGGACGCGTTACTCATCCCGACCGCGTGGTTGTGATCACACACTAGCCGCAAGTAAGCCGAGTACCTGCTTACGCACTTTACCACTTTATAATGCGGAAAACTATGTCAGAATATGTGTCATAGTAATATCGCGTCGGCAGTTGTCAGTCAGATTTCAGTCAGAATTTTTTTGAGACATGCCTAAATGTACTAAAGTACTCATGTTTCGTGTAGATAGTTATTCCCAGCCCTTCGCACGCTCCCGGACCGAAGTCCCCGACCACCTGTTCAAACCGTTGTATGTATTGTTGCATTTCACAGAATACACTTACCTAATATCTAAATTACCCATCGTTTAACAGGTCGGAAAGTAAACAATATTTCGAGCTCATATTGCAAAACGTATATTACGTGAATATGATGTGTTAATTTTTCCCTCATCTACAAGTGAACTAGACTAGAAAGATTTTACAACCGTTGTTATAACAAGCATGCTCTAGTTTACATAAAGCCTGGTTAAAGGATATTTAAATCAATTAAATAATCTAGCGGAAATTCGGAAGCGAGGTCTCATCATTTAGATCTGTAAGTCTCTAACCAGCCAGATTAAATCTTACTATCCTACCTACTAATATTATAAATGTGAAAGTTTGGGAGTTTGTTACTAAACCAAGCAAAAACGTCTGAACGGATTTGAATGAGATTGGCCACACATATAGTTTTTCCGTGGGATAATTTTCGACCACCACGCGCCGTTTTCCTCCGAGCCCTTAACTTGAGCCTAACAACTGCCGCCTTGTCTTATAGTTAACGTGTAATTTGCTAGACGCTCCATTTAACCTGGCTTATGCTGTAACACGGCGTAAATTGTGTGTTACGGTGCCGCTGAGCACTTAGTCTTGCATAATATCTCGCACACCGATACCAACAACGTATAATTATATTTTTTTAATACTGCTGCAATTCAGCCGCATCAATATTTTTTTACAGTTAAAAGTCACGAAATAATAAAGTCAGTCGTTACGATTTTTATTTGTTTATTGATCAAAGTTTCACAAGCGTGCCTTCAGACTGAAGAAGCCTAGAATACTTCTAAGGATTAATAAAAAGTCAAGCAGCTGTCCCGAACATTTATGACCCGAGCTGGTATTGTCTCACTGTAGGCCATAAACCCTCCCTAAATTTACAGTCCGCATTCTTGTCTCCAGACTGAAGAAGGTTAGAATAATTCTAAGAGTCAAGCAGCTACTTAGAATTTTTATGACCTGACCCTGTATTGTCCTTCCAGGGGTGCGGGTTGTTCGAAATAGATACCGCGGCCCCTGGCACACAGGCAACTGAGAGAACACGGGTGGGTTTTAGTCAGTAAAAGTCTGACACGCCCTCCTGCTCCACTCAGAGCGGGAGAAGTTATTTGATGATTTCCCACCCAAAAAAAACCCTGTATTGTCCCACTATAGGCCATAAGGCATCTAGGATTGCCAACTTTTTCTAGAAGAAGTAGAGTATTTCTGTTTTCAGGTAGAGTAAATAAGAGTACAGATTAATAATATAGAGTACTATTTCTTCATTTTTTTTAACGTATTTTCTAGCACTTTTTACGGTACATAACATTTTTTATAGATTTTACAAGAATTGCTGTTTGGACTCCAAACATCCTAATTCTACGTTAATTTAAGATCAAGAGCTCATTTTAATCAATATTTATAAAGCCTTGTGCTTCTCTTCTCGCCACTTTACATTCATGGCCGACAATAAGTCAAATCTCATAGTGGAAAAGGTAGAAACACCGTGGAAAAACAAAATCACTTGCCTCAAAAAGTCAGCTTATGAAAAAATAGTATTTTGGCGTAATCTATTACTGTTATAGATTACAGAGTACACCCACAAGAAAAAGAGTAAAATATTTAGAGTACGGTTGGCAGCACTAAAGTCATCCCTTCTCTTATTTCACAGTCGAATGCTTTACCAATGTTAGTACAAACAGAAATAATATTTAAATAGCTCGCTATGTCTTGTATTCTAATAATCCATTCAAAGCAACATGAACATAATAAGTAGACTCTCGTTGCAGTATACATATGTATTTTTATATTAGAATTGAAGGAAAGTGTATGTTTATCAGACTAACAAAAGAATTTAACACCGCAGGAGACAGTAAACTCGTGAGAAAAACATGTAAATGTCATATCAATAAAGCGTCAGCGTTTTAATCCATCCTCATTAGTTAGGCTTTGTTTGAAACTCTAAACCCGTGAGACGAGGAGAACAACAATGATTTAAATGACACCTGCCCAGTCTGCTAAACATATAAATACAAAGGCGTAAACTAGCTTTATATCTATTGGCCCAATATGTCTAGAACGAAGCAAGCTTAAAATAGATTTGCGAAACTTGGCACTCTGAAGACTGAGGTCATCAAATTCGAGTCATCTGTCCATGATTGCATGGCCGCAGAAAATGTTATGGTTGCATCTTTAATTCGTGTCACCTTGGTTCGTTACTTTCGCTCGTGGAAGATACCGATTGTTACAGAACGTATTTAATTTCTCTAGGGCCTGTGGGTTGAGGTAGTAGGATTGTACCCTCGATGCATAAATTGGCGCGCGAGACCGCGTGGGCAGATGCGGATGTTCATGATAGTAACGCGAACCCGTGTCAACGCTCTGAGCACTGTTTACTCCTCAAATATTCACAGTTAATTGCCGAAAGGAATTTGGCCAAATTGTTTGTTTACCAAACAAACAAACGCCGCTTCAGAGCCACTGCGAACGCCTCGCTTTTGATTAATTAAATTTTCGCAATAAATTAATTGAAGAACTCGTAAAGCATAAAATAATGTATGTAAATATTCTTACGTAAATATGAAAATACCTACAGCAAGAAGTAGTATAATTCCTACAGTCCTTACAAAACGCCTGAGGAGTTTACACTTTTATCTAAAAATTCACCGCATCAAATAATTAAACACATAAATAAGAAACATAATAGGAGTGTCAACAGTTCCACCAAGTGATATTTGCTACATTATCCTTAAAATCCTGCTAAAAACAAGGTGAATATTTCATATATTCACATCGAAATGGAAATCTTTCTATTTACACTTTTTATTTAATTATAAAACAATGTATAAAAAGTTTTTTTGGTTGATACAGCCTGCGTTTTATCTCACTGCAATGCCAAGAAATCACCTCTACCACTAGCACAAGCCAAAGTAGCGCCACGTCCTTCTGAATAAACATAAACATAATCTACGGTATTTAATGTACGACAGTTATGTCTGAAATATTGTGTCAACTCAGAGAGAATGTATGTACATGCATTCGTTTTAAGAACGGGGTCAGCGACCTCTTTATGTATTGTACAGACAGACGTCCGCATTTCATTTTATAACTACAACGGCAACCAAACCGAGGGAACTAACATATGTTCCAGCGATGTGAATGTCCGCTGGTTTGTTTACCACTGTTTTCATTGATCCGATATTCTACTATGTTGTATTTGTATAATGTATATTATATTCTGGCTGAACTAATAGAACGCTTGTTGTTTGTTTTTTCTGTTTTCCATCTCTAGCGCTCTCAAGTTGTACAATGTTGTCTTTTAATTATTCACTCCTGCGGGTTTTCAGGGGAATTCCATCCTATGGAGCAGGTTCCTTGACGATGCATCTTCAGCTCCGCGAGCTCGATATTTTTTTATGCACTTCGCCACGGATATTTTAGGTTATCGTTTGTCTATTCAAACAATGAATAACTTTGTCGATTTGCGCAGAAAAGCTTAACAGTTAGGTATGTGAATCTGATTTCGGATATTTTTAAAGTTCTGAGTGTTTTTACACCTATTTTCATTGAAGCCAGAGCGGAGCAAGTGCACGCCCTTGCATCCGTCTCCCGGCGCCAATGGTTCCATGGAGAACTGCATTTAATGCATTATTCTACAGATTGACAATTCTCATCCCACTTTTTCCCGGTCAGATTCGATATTTTAGTCAGGCGAACTATCTACGTAACTTTTAGACGGACGTCCGGCAACACCCGACATCCGTCTATACGTCTATTCAAGAAAAACAGGTTTTCGCAAAGTTAGGAAGGCCGCTGCTTCGGCCTGCCTGTCTACCTGAATTCCTAAGTCGCTTTGGCCTCTTGCGCCACCCACGGAAGAGAAGATCCGTTGCTCTATTCTTAGCAAGTACAACACGGCACTATGCAATGACTTAAATACTATTTTAACTCTCGTATGACTTCAATGTGGAGTCATATACGAGAGAACCTATTGTGTCATTGCATCGTGGAGGTTGAAGTAATACATTATAAGCAGTTCAAGGTTGCCAACGGGTACTGGGACTGACCGTTTAGAAAACATTTTTATCTTATCACCCATCATTTAATTGTAAACTAGGCAAGTGCTTACACCCATGTTATATACTTTCCTATCAGCTCACCTGTTTTATAAATATTGATTTAGTTACCCGAGATAAAAATAAATAGATTACAATATAGCAGTGTTTTTCAGGTATAGCTTTTGAGGCGCATGAATAATAAATGTATGCGTTGTCTCGCCTAAAAGTGGAAGAGTGGGTTGCACTGCTAGACATAATGATTTCAGAATATCGACACTTCAAAACACCTTTCCAAATTAGAACGCTATACATAGTCTAGCTTATATGTAACGGTAAATATAACACTCTGATTTAGGTAATACAGGGTCAAATTAAAATATTCATAATTTGACAGTGTCAAAATCCGTTCAATTATCTGCAATACAATTAATGTAAAATCCAGTAACCAGCCTTTATTTTACACCTGCCTAAAGTTTTACTTTTGGAGTTTGAATCCCAAAAAGAATTCCTACTGCGTTGTCTAACCAGACCCAATTAGTTGATACAATATCAACTAATTTGGTCTTAAAAAATTACTAAGGCTTATAGCGTAGAATTCAATTATCTAACACTAAAATAATTAAGAATAATTCAGTTCGAGACTCTTGGCTGTGCTAAAGCCGTTGCAAACCACTTTTCTCACAAAAATATTACGCAGATTTCGGTAACATTGCCGTGATATTCTCATCTAGTTCTACGTAGTATGAAGACAGGGAAGTTATTAATAAAATGAAGGTAATAAAACATCTATGAAACCAACAAACACCCCCATAACATCCCATCATTGGCACTGGCAAAGATGACAGATTTTTCGAATAAAAAGTACTGAATTGTCGATCTTAGAAAGACTAAAATGTTGAATCATAAAAACCAAATCTTTGGAAAGCTTTGAAATAGCAACAGAGATGTAGACGTGATAATATGCTCTGAATTACCGAATAGGAGTGTTACGCATTTAGCGGCTGTTTTTTTGCCTCTCACAGCTGTTAGCACTTTTGGCAATTGTTGGCTTCCCGGATATTCATGCAGTTGAATAAAAGCCTATTGTATACCATAAACTTTTTGCTGCAGTATGAAGCAATTTACTGAATATAAAGTACTAACTAGTTTTTCTTTTGTCGTACCAAACGATAGCGGTATCATTTTGTCGTATTCGGTGTTATTGTTTCGTTAGATTTGTGATTCCGGTATCTTGAGATTACCCAAGGTTTTTCTGCGAAGCCTGTTTGTCTACCTACCTTTGTTTGTTTTGTTTATGTACTCAGTAAGTACCTACTACAAACTAAGCGAAGTTAAAGTAATTCTGTAGTTGAGAGTTAAGTTGAGAACATAATTATACTTAAGAAGTAAAAAAAAATGCTATAAATTGACACAGCCTGTGTTGCCCTTTTACTCTAAGCCCGAATACGTGTCGTCATTATCACTATTATCATCTCATCACTTTCTCTGTTACCTATCCATTTCCACCCCCCAGTGCCTAGTAATAGATCAGAAGGGAAATACCTCTTGATGAGGAGCGCAAAATGGTATTGGAGCAAAAACTTATTTTTGTTGCAATCCTTCCTCAGGACTTCGTTCCTTAGTGGAATCTTACTGATCAGCTTGAATATTCTAAACTTTTTAACATTTCAATACTAGTTTATAAATTACTATATAGGGACCCGCCCCTGTTTTGCATGGTGTTTACGATTTGCCAAACCATCGAGAATCCTTGATATATGTTTGTTTAAAATGAAAGTATCGTACTCATAAACCTTCCGGAAGAAATTCTCTGAATGATAGAGAAAATCCATTGCGCAGTTTATAACATATAGGCAGAGAAACAGACAGACGAAAACAGCGACTTTACACTATTTAGACAAGATAAATCACGCTTAATTGTGTCTGCGTGTGTTTTTAGGTCGAAAAGTACCAGTCCTCATTCAGGTAACCAATTTACAACCATGTAAAAAAGTACCTGTGAAAACGTATCACGTTTCGAGCGTAGATTGTGAAAATGTTTTATTCATACCAGTTTTTTGTACAATGTACCGGGCTGTGTTGGATATGTTTATCACAATATTTGTATATGTCACTAAATATTGTTGTAATTTGTTTTCAGACAATGTCCACTGACACTGATGACTCCGCTGCGGCGGATCATACTTGACGAGGTGCAAGTAGCATCGAAGAAACAACCAAATGAATTTGGGTACAAATCCGACGAATCAGGTATGTTGTCCATCTGTCTAGCTTCACCTACCATACATAGAACGCCTGTTATGGAAGTATTGATAATTAACCTTTCAGACAGAATCAAAATTACCATCTTTGTACTATTTGGAAACTAGCACTTTCGCAACGTATCCATATCTAAAGATATTTTAACTGTTTCGGGTGATTTTAGTTTCAAGTTTCCACTGACTATAAAGTCTCATCTTTTGCCATTAAGGCAACGTTTGCATCTTCGCTCCATTTCCAAAGAACAATACAATTCCTTTCGGTTTAATAGTTCTCGAAAACACCCGCCACAGACAGATATAAACGCGTCCCATATTTTATTCCGTGTAGGATAGGCTCTCTTCTTTATTTATGGAAGCTTCATGTGTTACTCCGTTCGATCAAATCCGCTGCGAAGTAATGGATAGACATCCTACATGATATCGATCTCATTTGTCCTACTTCAGGAGATGCCGTTTAGCTCGTGGGTGGCCCACAGAGATGTGCTACTCTACGTTGCAATGGATACGTATGATATGCACTAATCATATTCATTGGTCCACGTAGCATAGCACTGGTGGAAACAGGTTCAACTAAGCCATGTTTTTTTATGTAGAAGGATGCGTGCTATAAATGGGGGCTATGGATGCGCGAGTGGTGTAACTATGTGCAGAGCAGAGTACCTACAGTAGGCGTTTGTTCCTTCTCTATTGTCGATGCATCGCATAGCTCGAGCACACCGTACTCTACACAGTTTAGCATTAGTGGAAACGGTCACATAGTTTCGTAGTTTATATTCATAGGTTTCATATCTTCGCAGTAAGCACATCTCAGTTGAATAAGTAGCCTAAGGAAATAGCTAGTAGTAGTTAGACTCTTCTTTGATGATATACCACAATCACAAATTCTGCTTCAGTACATGAAGATTGTACCAATGTTTCTCCAAAACCAGGTTCTGAAATCGCCCCGTATACAGTAGTAATTTATGTTCTATTATGGTTATGTTACGATCCATCAAATGTTTAGATGCTCCGACATAACCACGACCCATAATTTATTGTATCGATTGAGGAACAAAACCACTTGGCAAGAATCTTTTTGTACTTACGTAATCTATTAGAAGTGGCCATCCCATAGAGTGGCGCTTTGTGTGTAATGTAACTATTGTTTAGGACACCTAGACAAGGACTAGATAATGATATCATACAATCTCGTGTTTATTGTGTTACGTCATTTACACTGATGGCACTCGGTCCACTGAACTCTAGTCTAAATATAATCTAATCGAAATTCGCCCGATTAATTTTAAATGCACTTCAGCTCTGTAGTACGTCGGTCGTAGTCTTGAAGAAAGAGGTCACATGAATATAGAGGATGATGTTATAGCAGGAAAGGGCACGAGGAACATGAATGTAATCTCGACTCATTGTTTATCCTGACTTTTACATTCATTGTTTTCCTGTTTTAATTAGCCTCATTTGTAAAGCTTCGACGTATGTCAGCAGTTGAAAAGGGAGCTTAGTAGAATATCAATACGTATTTGAATGAATGTTTTAGCGCTGCATTAGAATACGGCATATCCATGACGACATGCGACAAGCCGATACTTACCTTTTATCAATGACAATCAATACAAAATATTTTATTTCACATAAATCTGCAAGGGCACTTATTAAAGGCCAGAATTCATTCGTTCCTATTTGTCGCTTCCTATGGAGAAGAGCCGGCAAGAAAATCCACGGTTGCTCTTTAAAAAATAATTGGCTTTTACAATGTTTTCAAATTACGGTGATATTAGGTATGGGAGGACAGTGCAGGCCTGTCAATAAGTACCAGGTACTTAGAGAGAGGAATGAAAATAAAGAATAGAAAATCGTCTACAAATCTTCAGTCTGTAAGGCCTACAACGTTCTCTCGTTCACAATATGTAATAGAATCTACATAAATAAAATGAACATAATATTAAACCAAGTGACATGATTTCCTTGACAATCACTAATAAATTGTCGATATTAGAATTGATGTATAATGTCAAATAATGACGAGAAAATGTCAGACATTGTAAAAAATAAAAAGAATAAAAATTAACATTGTAATTTGGGAGCAGTTAATAGACTTTCACATAGTTATGTTGTCAATGAGGTACCAGGGAAGCCATATGTGCAGAAGGAATTAATCCCAAACTGTCTTCAACGTAGTCTTTTATCTTATAATATGCTTTTTGATAAGGACACGTTTGACGTGGGTTTTAAACTTACCATCGCTAAGTTCTGTAACCGACTTTGGCAACTTGCCATAGAAGCGGATTTTTTGTTAGAAATTACTTGCTAGTTTTAGTTCATTTAAATTTTGGAATCACAATTTCATCTTTACTACGTGTATTTAGATGATGAAAAACGCATCAATTTTTGTAAAGACCGTTAGGTCTTTACAAAAATTCACAAAATCTTAAAATCTTTACAAAAAACTTTCTGCGAACATATAAGATATTTTCTAGGATATAAAGAGAAGGCAGAGTTAGTATATCAATTTCGTTGAATTTGTTTCTAAGAGACTCGCGAGGCCCCATTTTATAGATTGTGCAATATAAGTGAATAGGTAATATAGTTGCTCAACATAGAAGCCTCAGACGTTCAAGACAATACACACATGGCGTGAGAAAAAGAATATTATTCGCTTGTAATAAGACGTCAGTAGAGCTATAGTGATATGTAATTTGCTTCAACTCGTCATAGACCCACATAAAGATATTATTCTAAATAGCCACAAAGAAATAGAATTACCTTACATTGTCCAAAATAAAAATATGTAAATAGCCATACGACGCTGCTTTGCAAGGTTTTCACGACTTCACAAAACATATAAATGTATTCACATACATCTCCCATACATAAATCTCCCGTAATAAATCTCCAAATGATAGTGAAAAGAACATCAATTTCCATTGCACAGTTTAAAAGAACAACGCAGACAGACGCAAAAGGTGACCGCAATTTGTAATATGCAAATATTAGTAAGTCAAGGATTAGGTGTGTTATGACTAATCAAAACTATGTAATATCTCAATAGTAAACGGAATGGCATTAAGAAGCGTTGTTTTGGCCTCGCTAAGCCACACTTCGGGCATCTCTAACCAGTTTGACCATCCTCTTTGGTCGAAATTCGCACAGGAATGTATTGAATCCTGCATTTATCGATTGGCTATTTTCCTGCTCGAAACTTTGTCCTGGATCCGTTTATAAATATGATTTATTTGTATATTTTTCCTATATTTCGTGAGCGAAATTAGAATTGTTAACCTTGATTTGATATGGCTCCACGCCGACCACAATTGTTTTTTAACTAAAGCACTTTGCTCTTTCCTCAATAGATATAGTCACGAGACAGAATACGGTTTATATGACATGTGTTTATGCATTTTCCTCTCTTTACTGGAAAATATGTTAGGAAAGGTTACGCCGGTTGAATACGGGCATTGCCTATAACAACTGAGATACCGACATAGTTAAATTCATTGTCCGACGGATTGACATTCCTTTCAATGGCACGTCTGAACTGCGCTCCGTTTATAGAATAGAAACCTGTGATAGAAACATAGCAATTTTAGCCATAGGTCAGTTGTTCAATAAAATGTTACAACCCTTTTGACACAACTCACAGCCATCTAACTGTTCTTCAGCTTCATACAATCAAACAAATACCTTATAAGAAAGCAGTTACAAATAATAGTGTTTTATCGCATGCCGTAGGTAAAATGTATCGGGCCTATCAATAAAAATTCCATCTTTTCTGCATATCTACATTATAAGCAAAAAAAAACATTAATTTCTATTCCAGTGTACATAGCCCTCCGGCTAATGCAAGCAGTGACAGCTCGCGTCAACGATGTCTGCCTCCGATACCTGGACAACTCCAAGTTGGACACCCTGCCGCCCCCGCCGCCCCTCGACCAACGCGACCTCAAGACTGTCTCATGTGCCACCAAGAACTCACGACGGGTCATGGAAGACCGACATGTGGAAATTGGGAATTTAGAAGCGCTTTTTGGAATTGATGTAAGTTATAAGCTCTTCGGTTTCATTCACTGTTCATTCTTTGTCCAGGCGGTCTTTCTTTGGTATGCGCTCCCTCTGAACATGAGGATGGCAATCAGTTAGTTATCGTTTAACGTGATGGCACGTGAGCATATTCTTATGAAGTTGGCAGAATTATCCCGTTATAACGTTCTCACTGCTGGAACACGGGCCTCCGTTCTGTGAGAGGGAGGGAGTGGACCACAATCCACCACGCGAGCCCAGTGCGGGTCGGTGCATGTCACATTTCTTCGAATTGTTGGTGCAATGCTAACTGCGCACATCTTGTAGCGACCCCGGTAAACAAGCAGCCATAATAGTGTAAAGATAAAACCAGGATATTATTATATAGTACGTATTTTCATATTGGGTACTGGAATGCGTCTTGCATAAGTTTATGAATTCCTAGTACTTATGAATGGGGCATGTTATGATTTTATATGTATAGGGCAAAGTACCGTACGATGCATTGTGGACGGTATTGGTATGAATGATTACGTCCTTCTTTTATTATGGGTAGATAGTGGACGTCCAGCCAGACATCATCTCATCTTACTTAACCCCACTTGCGTCACCCTTTTGGCTCTTTATACATTGTCACATACAGGGTGTAATTTAAATCCTCGTTAACCTCATAAGGGGTCATTGTACCCATCATTATGAACAACTATTACTATGGACCCAAACCTGAAATCACGAAAATAAAATCAGCTGTTCCTTACATTTTGACGAGTTATGCGAACATAGATGTAGGGAACAAACAACAAAATTTCTGAATGAATTAAATAATTTTATTAAATAGATAACTGATGTTTTCAGACAACAGAGTCGACAAGTTTCTATGCAGTGTACGATGGTCATGCCGGCTCGGCTGCAGCAACGTACTGCGCGGCCCATCTACATCAGTACGTGGTGGAAAGTCCGCACTTCAGCACCGACCTACGGCGAGCCATGAGAGACGCCTTCCTCAGGACCGATGCCGAGTTCATACGGAAGAGCAATCAGGAGGTAATCACTTAGTACTGACTTATGCAACTAACTGGGTCAGAAAACTGGTTGAAGGAAAAATAAACTTCAAACAGGATGTAAAAGAAGTGGACTACTAATGTCAGTTCCAAAAGTAACAGACGAAAATGTAAACAAACCGCTGTTCAGGTTAAATTATTACGCAATCACTTATGCATTCACTCACTTTACGGGGATTAGTGACACATTACGTGTCATTAATGTGTCAGTGTTAGTGTCACGGGTACGTTTGCTGATAAATTTGTTTACATTTTCATGAGATACTTTTTGAATCAAGAATATCACTAAGATGCACCAGCTAGTGCTTATAATGAGACTGTTTAAAGGTACCAATATAAAATCATTAGAATACAAGAAAATCGCTACTCTCTTACAACCTACACTCGTCCATACAACCTACACTCGTCCATACGTATGACGTAAAATACACGGCAGTTTGTCGTTTTGCAAGTCTCGTATAATACGTAAACTTTTCTATTTATTCATCAGCTTACGTGACGTGCAATATGAAGAACTGAATTGTTGTACTGTTAATGATGACTGTACTTGGGGTAAAAAGTCGGAAGAACAATCAGAAATGTAGTCTGAATATCCACCCTATCTGGGGTGGATAGATGAACACGCATTTCTGAGTGTCCATCCTAGGGTAGCTGGAGAAACGAAATAACCTAGAAGGTCCATTTTTCTATGTGACAGCCGATAATTTCAATTTAGTGAAGTATCAATTTACTGCAAATTGTTGTCAAAAATGGTAATGAAATTATGACTACGTATTCATTTGAAGTGCTTGAAAACAAAACCTCGAATATTTCGGTGACCTCTGTCTACCATTGAAAAACCAGTGACAGTGTCCGCTGACATGCAACCATAGCAAAAACTTGCATAATTGATTAAGACGTTATGTTTTCGTATTTCTCAGAAAAAAGTGAGTTTCTTAAGCTGCATTTACACAGGCAAGTAAAATTATGTTATGACGCTTTCAAGTCTCTGCAACATCGAACAATTTACTACGTCAATATTACTATGGCAACATTAGTAGAAGAAGTAACAATTGCGGGGAAATGCACAATTTTCTTCGTACTACTATGGTCAACTCTGAGAGATTTGATCCACAATTCGTTAAAAAAAAAAGGTTAATACCTCAGAGTACCTCAGAGCTTTGTAAAAATAAACCCCTTGTATACATCTATGTTTTACAAATAAAAGCCTTGACTCTGACTTTATTTGCCTATGTAACTTTGCCTGCGTACGCGCACCTTTAGCTTCGACTTGTTATTGTTTTGTTTTAGCTATTATTCTAGGCTCGGTTTATTGTTGAATACATTATGGCATTACAATAAGATTATCGCGGTCACGTAGGGACTCGGAAATGTACCTGATCAATATTGTTGTGGATTATTGTTACCTGTGTCTGATGTCATATATTCTAGAAATGTAGACGAAAATGCTTCTTAAAAACTATTGATGTGCGTACTCACGTTGGTAGGCAGTTTAAGAAGGAGTCTATAAATAATTGAAATAGTCTGAAATACATATAAAGACTCAACACTTATAGCTACAACCCACTCCTGATTATAGTTCAGACTTAGAAAGTACGTCATCAAATGACGGGGCCACGTTGAAGAACGATTTCGAATATCCACAATCAGCTATAAATATAATACGCAGCAGTTCAAAATACACTAATAGTCTGTGTTTATGAAAAATGTATTTATTAGTAGTCCCTAGACCGGTTTCATTGCAATGTCCATTCTCGTTATTGATGGTAACTTAGATTGTCCGAATCTAGCAAAAGTTCTTCTAATACATGTCATATGCCCGATTGGATTTCCCATAAGCAAAAATGACAAACTTCTGCACAAACATTCATATTGGGAAATTGAGATGAAAGTTTGTGCAGAAGTTCTATAGAGATGAATTTTATGAAACCTACTTTTAAATAAATAGAAACATAGACATTGACAGATATATAGCAGTCAAACTTATAACACCGTCTTTTTGCGTCGGGGGTTAAAAAGAAACTGTTGTGCAAAATTTGATGCTTGCAAATCCAACGGCTCTGCGTTGTCTTTCAGTAAATTTAAGATTTTTATCATGTAGGTTCTTGTAGATGACCGTTCTAATATAGCAGCACGTTGCAGCGCGCGTGCGGCGGCAGCACGGCCGTGGCGGTGGCGCTGCGCGGGCGGCGCCTGCTGGCGGCCTGGGCCGGCGACTCGCTGGCGCTGCTGGCCAAGCGCATGCGCCTCATGCAGCTGGTGCGCCCGCACAAGCCGGGCCGGCAGGTTACTACAAACAGCAAAGCAGCTACAAAACAATCACCTAAAGAGATAAATAACCAAGGTCGACGGATATATTTGAAGTTTAGTAAGAAACCGATGGATGTTTTCGAATGAAATTTAATTTCATAAATGAACTACAATTTAAACTTTATACAGGATACATTTTTATCCAGTGTACAAACTGTAACCATAAATTCGGCATAGCATACTAGACCCCCAGCGCAGAAATTTTACATCGATTATACAAAAAAAAAAAATCAGCTGATTCAGAGAAAAGTGCAATACCTACGCAGTCAAAATGTATGGAACAGTTGATTTTTTTTCAAAGCCGACTGATTTCGAGGCTTTAGGGAGTCGTTAAATTGAGTGACGTTACATGGAGTTTACACTGTATTTATTTTCTATTAATTTAATCAATCTTCATTTGAAAACATCCATCGGTTTCTTACTAAACCTCAACTATACAAGATACATTTTTATCCAGTGCGCAAACTGTAACCATTAATTCAGCATATCATTCTAGACCCCGCAGCGCAGCCTACGCTGTCAAAATGTATGAAACAGCTGATTTTTTTTGCATCACCGACGAAAATTTTCTGCGCTGGGGGTCTAGAATGTTGTGCTGAACTCATGGTTACAGTTTGCGCACTGATAATTTTTTTTATCTCGTATACGACGACCCTGGTTACTTACCCCTTTTGGTGACTGTACTGCGATCCAATGATATTTTAACATTGGACATACGGTCCAACTTCCACTGGTTATCTATGTATTACGTGACATTACAATATTGAGTTATTTACGTATGCTGGGTGGTTAACATTTCTACATCTTTTTACTTATCATTAATACTAACATCATTCAGCAGAAAGACGTCCAATGCTGGACAAAGCCCCCCAAAAACAACACCACAGACACCGGTCCTTCGCATCCAGCGGATTTCCGCGACCTTTTTTATATTGCTGAAATGGCCTGCTCTTGACCTCGATCACGCATAATAGAAAGCGATTTATTGGGTCTATGATAGAACATTCCACACCTGCTTTGAAGGCAGACGGGTTATATGTGGAAGGGAAATACAGACGCGTTCCACACTTTGGCTGTGCGTATAATGAATGTGGAGGAGAAGCGTTTAGTACGACTGGTCGGGATATCAACCAAGTGCGGATGGTACTAATTGGTTTCCCAAAAACTATTATCTAGCCTACAGGCAAGTTGTTACTGGTGGAAGCAATAATAGTTGCAATAAGCAGAAACATGTGCTTTTAATCTCAGTCCTCTTAATTATTGCCGTGAGTGAGTGACACTAAAAGACATCTATTTTAACAGTGAGTCTTTCAGTAAAATTTTATGTTCCTAATAATTGTACAAGGATAGGATTTTGTAGTTATAGAAAACGAATTTTAATGTCTACCGTCGTAAGCTCACACTAGTGTGTTCACACCTTGGCTAGGTGTGAATTCCTCATAATTGTAATTGGAAATAGGTCCATCGACATTAAAATAAATACTAAAATGGATATAAAGTAATTGGCTATAAACAGTTCCTAACTATTTTAGACTATAATAAAACTGAAATGGAATTGGTGTAGTTAGTTGCACACCATGGTTAGTCCGGTATTTCATACTTCTTGCGGATTTTTGACCAATGGTGGCCCAGCAGAAACGGCGACTTACGAGTAAGTTGTAGTTTCGAACCCAGACAATCGCTTTACTTTGTATAAATTATTTGTTCACCACTGCTCACAAAACGGTGAAGGAAAACATCGTGAAGAAACCGGTATGTCCTAGAACCAAAAATTCGAAGGCGGATTGGTGGATAACGGTCCACTCCCTCTCACAGAGAGGTCTGTGTCCCAGCAGCGGGCACGTTATAGACCGATTATGAGCTAATATTAAAGACAACAAAACACAGGCGTCTTTCCTACTAAATCTCTGTATTACAATAGTCTATGTTTTGCAGGACGAAAGAGACAGAATAGAATCTTCGGGTGGTACAGTCATGTACTGGGGAACTTGGCGGGTCAACGGGCAACTGGCGGTCTCCAGAGCTATCGGTAAGTGGCAATATATCCAAATTAAGATTTATACCATGCTTGATTTATGATGTATGTAACATACCAATTGCCGTGATTAAAAATGTTCAAAATCTGGTCACAATCTTATCTTAGCAATATATTATGTTTCAACAGAATTTTTCTTTTGGGTAGTTTTGACTATTTGAGACATTAGAATGCAAACACTTAAAAAAAATCGGACATTGCCCGTCTACTATCGTTTCAAAAAGTGCATAGTTCTAGTACGCTCTAGCACGCGCGCGGTAGTAAATCATCAAATAACGTCTCTCGCTCTGGGTGGAGCAGGAGTGCGTGTCAGACTTTTACTGACTAAAACCTACCCGTGTTCCTTCAGTTGCCTGTGTGCCAGGGGTCACGGTATCTCTTTCGAACAAGCCACACCCCTGGCAAGGGCCCACAAGGGCCTTGGCAGGCATTGGCCCTTGCGGGCCTCTTCAGTTGATGCTGACATTATCATCATAACCTTTTAAGATTGCGTCTAGTCATTTTAGCTCTACCTTGTGAAATTAGCTTTAAACTTGAGGTATTCGGCAAGCACACTCCGTATTACCACAAATATTATTCACTAGAGATCAGGCACTTATGTTGTCAAATGCAAGCTTAAGCCAAAATTAAAAAGGTTACTCTTCTCTCATACTTAAGTTGAAGTAAGAGTGTAAAGCGGAATGTGTGGTGTTACACGGATAGACAGAAGAAGAAGAAATGAGTACATAAGAGGAAGTCTGAAAGTGGCACCGGTTACTGAAAAGTGCATTGTGTATGAGCATTGTGATACGGAGAAATGAGGAAATTGTCGTGAAGAAAGTTTTGAGTATGAATGTCGATGGCTATAAGAGTAGGAGGAGATACGATGGATGGACTGTGCGAATGTTGATATGGTTAGAAAGGGCGTGACTACCGAGATGACGACTAATAGACCAGTGTGGAAAAAACATGTTGCGCCAACCCCAAGTAAATTGGGATAAGGGGATGACTTGCCTTGGCTTTCCGCAAAAAAGAAAGAAGTGTTTAAATAGACTCCAGACTTAGGTGGGCCGAAGTGGGGTAAACCTGTTCAGCAGACTTATCATGCAGCGGCGAGGTGTCAATTCTTCTAAGAGAGAAGCCGAAATAAATATAATTGATAGAAAAACATAGCTATCTTCTCCTATCATTTAGTTAATAACTACAATAAAACAAAAATAATAACTTTCCACCCCCGACAAAAAAATCCTTTACGTTTAAATTTCGAATACAACGGATTAAAATTAGAAGCAGTAAATAAATTCTCCCTTTTAGGCCTAGACATAGATTCACACATAAATTGGAAATCACATATTCAAAAAGTAAGAACGAAACTATCCAAGTTTTCATACGCTCTCCGAGAAATAAAAAAAACAACAGACCTCAAAACAGCACTAGTAACTTATTACGCGTACGCATTTGCATGGCTCAACTATGGAGTTATTCTATGGGGAAATAGTACGGACGCGCCTACATTATTCACTCTACAGAAAAAAATGATTAGAATTCTAATGAATATCAAAGATACAGACTCCTGTAAACCCCACTTTAAAGACCTAAAAATATTAACCCTGCCGTGCCTCTACATACTTGAAATTTGTAAATTTGTACGAAAATATCCGAAATTCTATACCAAAAGAGGAGATATCCAAACAAAAATTGCACTTAGACATGAAAGCAGATTGAACATACCCACTTCACGATTAAAAATGCACTCTTCTAGTACATTCGTTATGTCTATTAAAATATACAATAAGTTACCGGAAAACATCAAAAACATAAATAAAAATAATATCTTTATAAATAAATTAAAACAATTTCTGATAATCAAAAGCTACTACACTATTGACGAATATTTTAGAGATAAATTCCAACAACAATAAACACTATTCTTACCTAATACTGTAAATTACACTACAACACTGTTCCACTAAAATACTGTAAATTTGAAATGAATATGCTAAACAGTGCACAATTAATAATAATAACATTATACAAGATTCAATAAAATTGTAAATATTTAGTTTATTATAATTTATAGTATTAATAATGTAAATCGTGCAATAAATAATATAACAATTTATAAATATAAATTAAAACTAATTATAGAAATACTTACTTACTACCATTTTAGCGACATTACTTTAATGATGCTATTTTAATGATACGACCTATTTTAATTTAATATTTATTTTTTCCTAAACAAAAAGCGCCTTCATCCTCTCTCCTGTTAAAAAATAACTTTGCTGTGCCCGACAGGGTCCATAATTGATTCGATGTTTTAATATACCAACTGTACACATTATGGAATGCAATAAAGTATTTGAGTATTGAGTATTGAGTATAGTCATGTCTATTCTTCCGTCGACAAATCGGTGCTCGTGCTAAGCCTGCAGGTGGAGATTCACGAATGACTCTGCCCTGGAGTGTAAATGTGGTGCTGTTCCACAAACAATGGGGCACTTAACATCGTGTCCAGGGTGTCCTGCTATCTGCACGCTACAGGAGTTAATGGACGTTGCTGGAAGTGCCAAGCTCGTAGCCAATCTCTACTCTACCGTCATACAACCGAAACCTCGCAATCCACTCACACGTTAAACAAGCGAACAAAATGCGTATTTTTACGTTGTAAAAGCTCCGAAGCTGTTACGTTCCGAACGACAGTTTCACGAGAGCGCGCCGCGTATTTAACTTTTATAGTCGACATAAACTTTTACTATGCCCCGTATTGCCGTCCATGTTTTCATAGTCCTTTTAACAAGAACTCGACCAATGTGATGTTCCTACCGTTGACGCAAATTCCCTTCAGCACAATTACCGAGCTTGTTTAATTGCCAGGCTTTTCATTATTTTTTAATCATGTGATTTTTCTCATGCGGCTCTCCGGCAAAGGAAGTTTATTTGCAAGAGATTTGTATAATTTCGCACTAGTTGTTAGGTGAGGTTTAGCCAAGTGGTAGTTAAATATCTAGGTATTTAGATATGAAATGGATTGTCCGTGGGAATGTTTGCCTGTCGGTTACCTTTATGAACATATTGTAAAGTACTTATAAACTTAATAGGTAAGATAGTTGTGTGTTATTTGCCATATCTATTTCATCGCCAAGTAAGCCTGCTTCAGTCAGGGTTTGGAACCGCCATTTCGGTACCTGGGTACCGGTTCCAGACCGGTATCGGTACCAAATTCAGGTACCCGCGGGCCATACCACCAATCTCATATTTGTACGAGGAATCTCGTACGGTTGGCAACCTTGAACGTTTTTTCTAATGTCTATTAACCAGCGTTTTAACTTCTGTTTTCACACTCTAACTTACGGAAATATTTGTACCGCAACGGTACCGATACCTATTAGAAATACCAATAGTACAGGTTCTACGTCTACAAACGTTGTGGCAAAATATCGGTATTTCAATACCGATATTCTTGGGAACCGGTATCACACAAGGCCAATGGTGCCAGTCCCCTAAAATACCGGTATTTCAAGCCCTGGTTGCAGTCTACTGCTGAACAAACGCCTCTTCCATGTTTCTACGTTTTTAGGCGTAACTTTGACCATTCCGATCTACCTTTTTTAACCTGTTTGCCCCCGCTAAGTAAACGGTCAAGGACTAAAAGGAAGTATAAAAACATGGGCAATAGATTGACAACTTATCCCTACCAAAGGAATAGATAAGCACAAATTGCTACACATAATTTAGGCTGGCATCTCTAAAAATCCTAAGTACAAGAATGTTTACAGTGCTATTAACAGCAAATATCAAAAAACAAACATGATAAACATTGAAAAGGATTTCAGCTCCCTTGTAGGCGTAAAAGTGGAAAGTTAATAGGTCGTTTTATTGTTATCGGCGGGCGGGTGCGAGCCATCTCTCACGCGGGATGCGAGTGGCGGCTGCGGTGGCGTGTGCCGATCATTAATCTGTTAATACGAACCCCGCAGATGGGACGCGCCTTTATTCGGTAAAACAACGCTAATGATGCTACCGATTGCGATGAATCGACGGGTTCGTGTTAACTTTTGGCGGTTCTGTATAACAATGAAGTCGGTTTGTCGTTAACACGGTAGGGTTGCCCATGAGGTAATGTCGTGCAGCCAAAGCTCTATTGAATCTCAATTTCAAGGGTGATAGTCCGCTAAGTATGACACTGCGCACACATGTATGTATCGGTACATCGTCCATGAATGTGTGAAGTCCTATAGTAGGGTGCCTCTTGATTTATTTTCTTCTTTATTTATAGTAACTTTGTGGATCTTTGCCAGTCGTTACGAATCGTCAGAAGCCTGAAAGACTGACAACCAGTCTTACCAAGGGGTATCCGTATTACCCAGTAACTGGGTTGTGGAGGTCACATAGGCTGTCGCTCCATGTAAAATACCGGCATTTAGCTGCATCCGGTTTGATTGGAACCCGACCCCAACGCAGTCTTAAAGAGATGTCAGCACCAACTGATGGGGCCCGGAAGGGTCAATGCCTGCCAGGGGTGCGGGTTGTTCGAAAGACATACCGCGGCCCCTGGCACACAGGTAACTGAGGGAACACGGGTGGGTTTTAGTCAGTAATAGTCTGACACGCCCTCCCGCTCCACCCAGAGCGGGAGAAGTCATTTGATGATTTCCCAGCCAAAATAAAACCCCAACGCAGTTGGTAAAACGCTAGGCAGATGATGATGACTAATGTAAATCTATAGTTAATCAAATCAAATCAAAATCAAATCAAAAGTCATTTATTCAAACTAGGCTGAGAGTCAGCACTTTTTGAACGTCAAAATTACATAAGACAGTCCCCCCAAAAAGCCCGCCCTTCACCACTTCCTAGTGCTTTTGCTGGGAAGAAGAAGTGGCGCAACAAATGATGGGGTAGTAGCGAATAATAAATCAAAGCTAGAGTGCTAAGCTTCGCTAATTTATAGAGCGTAATAAAATTCTGTTGTCATTCTGTCTATCTAGGTCAAACAATACACCGTGACATTTTAGTCGTCTTACAACGGCAGCCAACTTCATGTATCCAATGACTACTTATAAAAAAAGAAATTGCATAATTAAAAAAATGAAAATATCATTCACCAAGACGCATGACGTAGTTTGAAACACCCTGTTATGGATATGGAATTAATGATGGAATGTAATGGTAGGTAGGTAGATATTTTCTACCATTTGATACGTAAACATTACAAACAGGGACGGTGTTTCATAATTCTAAAGCATAATTTATTGTTCTTTGTACCTATTATCTTAATTAATGGTAACAATGTTTTAATCGCGCCTAGAGGTATTTTATGACGTATACATTGAGTGGACCACCTTTGTAAGACGACTAAAATGTCACGGTGTATTTTAGGAAGTACCTTCTACTTAGACAATAAGTAATTATGATGTCGATAAAACTAAAATCAAAGAGTAAGCTCTAGAGTGTTTGAAATGAAATCATCACCTAACTGGTTTTTGAAAGCTTAGGCCTTAAGGGTGAAGCGCTCGGGAATCCCAGGCCGATTCCCGGCCACCGAAGGCGCGGGTTTGCCGCGGGACAGCGAGCTACCCATAGCTCGCTGTCCGGTAGGGACCAAGCTCGGGTCGACGGCGCGTTGTGTTCCAACTGGTGGGATCCGCAAGGGCCGATGCCTGCCAGGGGTGCGGGTTGTTCGAAAGAGATACCGTGGCCCCTGGCACACAGTCAACTGAAGGAATACGGGTGGGTTTTAGTCAATAAAAGTCTGACACGTCCTCCTGCTCCACCCAGAGCGGGAGAAGTTATTTGATGATTTCCCATCCTCAAAAAAAAAGGGTGAAGCGTCAGGGTAGCCTGCGAAATATGATTCGCGACCATAACAGAATTATAATAATTAAAATCATCAATATAACCTTATCATCATCATTCCAGCCGAATGGCACTGCTGGACATAGGCCTCCCCCAATTTGGGGGGGTTTGCCATAATCGCCACGCTTAGCAGGTGGGTTGGTGACCTCAGTATGGTGGTAAAATGCATAGAGAACGCTGCTGTCCATTCTCTAGGAAGTCCCTTAGTTGCCTTCTACGACACCCACGGGAACAGATGGGATGGTGCTATTCTTTACGTCCGGCGTCACACGGAACAACCCTCTAAATTCATTTAATCCGATTTAATGACTTTTTCATGAAATAGTCAGTACTATGTTAACGACTTAATCCGCCATATTTATGACGGTGGCGAATCATATTTCAAGTTTCAATAATAATTCAAACAAGAGCAGTGGTGGCTCAGTCGTAACTAACGCGACTTACGAGATGTAGGTCGTAGGTTCGAACCTTTACTTTGTGTAAAATATTTGATCACCACTACTCTCAAAACGGTCAAGGAAAACATCGTGAGGAAACCGACATGTCCTAGAACCAAAAATTCGCAGAAATGTGACATCTACCAACCCGCACTGGGCCCGCGTGGTGGATGACGGCCCACTCCCTCTCACAGAGAGGAGGCTTGTGTCCCAGCAGTGGGAACGTTATAGGCTGATTATGATGAATCATATTTTAATTAACGTATACAACCGACATTGACCTGCAAATTGAAAAAAAAAAAAAACATAAAACAATTTGAATTTCGCGGGCTACGTTTATAGGGCATCCACTTTAAGTGTTGACCATGAATATACAGAGAAATAAACGAGAACAATAAAAAGTAATCTAAACAAGCGCTGAAAGGAACAATACTCAATAAATTATGATTCATCAAAATAATATCAATGTCACGCATGTCATATTTGATTATAATTGTCAGGATACCATTCATGACGAGTCAAGAATACTTATCAATGTTGCGCTGGTCAATAAGAGGTCGAGCATTTGAAATCTATATAAAGCGGCATGACGAAGTTTCACTTTGGGTTTAAACCCCGGAAATAAACGTAACGAAATAAAAAAAACAACAACAGTTAAAATTTTCGTTTTATTTTACATTTCAGTAAAAGAATTGCATCAATATTAAAATTAATTGCTTAACTATTTTAGTTTAAAGATATCTCAAACAGAAGCTTATTTTACTTTATTTCTATTACACATTCCAGATACAAACTTATAAAAAAAATGCAGGTCACATTTTCCAATTTAAAAGATCGATAGTTTTTTTTAAGCTCACTTTGTCTTTAGTTTTTACCTCAGCTTTTCTTTATGACAATAATATGAATGTCTGAGCAGTGTTGGCGCCGCGGTGTCGCCAGGCGGGTCCCACCCTCGCGTGAGGCACTCCCTTCGGGACAACCCCAGACCCCACTGCACTATACCGCTATATCGATCACCTCGGACACGCACTGTTTAGGGATGCACGGGACTGCAAGGAGGTGCAGTGTCGAGTGTCGATAAAAAAATACATATAGATGTTTTAACATTCCCTGCACTTATGTCTGACCTACTTTTTAAGTAAATAAATAATTTAAAAAAACTGTCTGATGTTTCAATAGTCAAAAAACTTTTATCAGAGGAATAAATATGTCTGTTTTTCAGCTTTTGTAAATAAAATCTGCTAAACTGTCAGAATTATTCTTCAGATTAAAGTCATCTGACTATCGAAAAATCAGTCCTACCTAAGTATTGTATTTGTAACTGGAGGTTAAGACAGCATTAAACTTATGTTTCGTACCTGATAGTGCAAATATTTCTGTTTATTAAATTATGTTATAATGCCAATTAGCGGCTGAATAATTTAATGATTAATAAATATTTCTCGGTTTTAATTGGCAAATTAGGTAATATTTGATAATCTTTATTGCTTATAACTTATAATTCGTCTATACCCGCATTCTTAGAAATTATCAAGAAATATCGATACCACTCTTATCCATTTTATCGACAAATATCGATATTTCTACCCCGTTCAAGGGCACTAAAAGACGACGACGGCATAGTAACATAATAATGTTGACATTTCCTTCACAGCTCTGGCCCGAGTCCCATATCCCCACGTATCGGGATGAAACTCATCGATTTCGCGTTCCATGGGAGATTAAGCCCCGAACGTTTACTCTATCCCCCTCACCGAGAAGCTATCCTCAGATTTTCACGCAAGATTAGCCTGGTGCGGATTGACTTGTATCGGCTGCGCATATTGCTGCCACATTGTCGTTATCATGTGTATCTTATCAAGTACCTTTTATGGTTGAAGTTGAAGTAACTTAGTGTTATTTTGAACCACGTTTGATTATAATCAACGTATTTTCATAATAGGCTTGTTGAATATTCATTTCTTTACCAAATACAGCCCCTTATAACCATTTACGTTTGACTAGGGCACGTCCCTTTTTAAACGACTTCAAAAAGAAGGAGGTTATCAATTCGACATGTTTATATTTTTTCATAACTCAGTCATATATTGACGGATTTGCAAAATTATTTTTTGTTCGAAAGGGGTTTATTTCAAAATGATCCCATTTAAATTTCATATGGATCTGATGATGCGTTACGGAGACAGACAATGGAACTCTTCAAAAAATGACAGCAAATTAACCGCGATTGCTGCTATCGCATTAACATGCATTGTTTTAACACCAAGAATGATAAATTTTGAATTGATAGGGGGTAAGTCCTATAACTAAAAAGTGAAAAAGAAAAACAAACAAATGTTTTTTTTTTTGGAAAAAGTTTTTAATCTCCGATATTTAACATACTTACTACCTGCCTAAGCTTTTTTCATTTTTTTTCAGCGGATAGCTTTAGTGTCATTTTAGTATCTACTGTCAAGTAGTGTCGTTACACTTTGACTGCACTTACAAGGACTGTACTTAGGAGGTTGTTTACTATACAAGCATATATTTAAGTTGTTAGTGAAACCATTACTGCGGTGCACGAAGGCGATAAGCTAATAGCAAGGTGTAACCTGTTGTTTCTTAAACCATTGACTTGGTTGCATGTGGTTTTAACCGTAGATTAGCATATTTTTTTATAACATGTATTGAAAACCACTGAAATGTAGGAAAATATAATTAAACTAGCAGGGCTCCGCAGTTTCACCCGCGTAGTACCCATTCCCGTAGGAATACGGGGATAAAATATAGCTTATGTTACTCAGTGATAATGTAGCTTTGTAACGGTAAAATAATTTTTTAAATCGGTCCAGTAGTTTTTAAGTTTATTAGTTACATACAAAAATACAAATCTTTCCTCTTTATAATATTAGTGTAGATATTACATACTACACGCGGCTTTATTCCCGAAAAATTATACAACACAATTTGGAACCTCACACTGGAAGCTTACATGATCATTGCGTTATGATTATGGGAAATATTTTAGCCTCCAAGAGTTAACTGACGTAGTTATTTATAGTTCTTCGATTCCCAGGTCGGGCAAAGATATTGGGTTTTTCTATCTGGATTTTTTCAGTAGCAGTCCGGAGTCTGGATTTGTGCCCGGGTGATGGCAATAGGCTCGCCCTATTACACTGGCCAATTGTGGGGTATTATAGGAACTACCTCTACCCACCCCTTAGGGGAAACAGGGCGTGATGTATATGTTATGTTAGTTTTAGTTAACCGTAAAAACACTAACATTCCTATTTAAATCTTGCCTATATACCTCATTTCCTTTCAACCATAAATTCCTTCACATAAACAGCAATCTTTTTGTGCAGGTGACGCACAATACAAACCGTACGTGACGGCGCGGCCTGAGATCGCGACAGTGGAGTTGGATGGCGACGAAGACTTCGTGGTGGTGGCCTGCGATGGCCTGTGGGACTTCGTCAGTGAAGACGACGTGGCGCTGGCAGTGTACAGGCAGATAGCTGCTGATCCTGGTAAGTGGTAGTGAATGGCTAAATGCTAAATGAGGTTTTTAGCAGTTTCCGAACGGTCGAATGTGAATTGCATTGTCGTTTATGTGGTGCACCGTCAATGTTAATTACCCAATTTGGAACATAAGCAAAGAATAATGTCTTAAGTTTGTGCAATACGCTTGACTAACGACACCATTTATTTACATGGCTGCACAGATTTTATCTTTACCCCAATCTTACGTTTACTAACGCCAGCTGCAATTTGGCAATTTTGTGTGAATGCATTTACGTGTGCAATATTAATTACGGGCCGGTTGAAACAGGTCCGTTTACGTTTATGCGATGTTTGCTATCTATCAATCGCGCCGCCGACCTTGAGTCTCGTGCTTACACAATACGTGACTCACTGCGACTCACTAGACAGGATAAAATGACAATTAGCCGTCAAAACAAGCAACCTGCAAGGTTTTCAAGTGAATTATGAATACTTATTTGTAGGCACGCGCGATTCGCTTCAGCTATTTATTACAGAATCGCCACATAACAATAACTCGTTTGAAAAACGCCTAATGTGTTCTATTGATGTTCAATTTTTGTCGCATAATGACAACAGATCAGGTAACAAATGGCTTGGCTGACGGCATCAGTTGGCACGAATCAAGTGTGATTATGTTGTCACAAAGGGTCACATGATTATGACGCGTGCGCTCGTGAACCGAGTGCCCTCGTCGGAACATTCAGCAGAGATCTTTGACACATATTATCCCCCCGTGTTTCTCGGTTCTCGGCTCTCCCGCTCGATGAAGCCCGTAGTCAGGGCTCGGGGAGGGTCTCAGTATTATAGTTAGAACAATAACTTTGGCGCCCTCAAATCTCTGTGAAGTGTCTTTAACGCGACGCTCAAGGCGATAAGAGCTTTCTCGTTGTTCAAAAGATTTTTCCTTTGTTTTGTAAATATGAAAGTTTGTATTGTGCCACTGGTGAACAAAATAGGGTTTGTGTGAGATTTCTTTTTAATCATTGTAACGGAGGGGAGAAGGTGTGTTTTAGCTCAAATTGTCGTCTATTAGATTTCTCTTTCAGTGTTTATATTATACTTACAATGTTATTTTTACTAACATGTAATATAGGTATACGGTACGATAGAGATCGCATACCTTTTTTGCAGGTAGTGAATTTGCCGATTGAGACGTCTAGTTTTCTGCACGAATCAAAACCTCTCGTAATTTACTTACCTGAACGAAAATTAACAGTATTGTAAGCTGGATGTTGCTGTCGTCAGCTTTGTGGAAAAATAGGGCGCAGTAATGCCCCATAATGTAACAATCCGACCTGTCAACGTATTATGTTATCATCGCATTTAATGTCGGAGGGATCCCTTCAACCCGCCAACTGCCACGGCTTCTATTGGCTTTGTACTCAACCAATATCTTAATTAATCCAATATTCTAGTTAACAGGATATTTCATTTAACAATACAGTTATTTTGGACGTTAAATCCACTTAGAGTGGTTTTTGGGAGAATGAGGTAACAGGTTTGAGAGCAACCATACTTCACTGTCAAACTTGGGAAAGTCCACGAAAAATGTCTCGTTGGTTCTTACTTTTGTAAATGCTTAAGAGCTTACAGTTTATTGTTTTAAAACGTTTCTTCTTCCTTTTTCGTTTTCAAATTAGGTATGAAGATTAATGTTTAGAGTCATTACAGTTCAGGTGTATACAAACGGAAAGCCAACACCTGTAGACCCGGTACTTTAGGCACTCACAGGTTTGTTTGTTTGAATAGGTCTTGCGAAAAAACCAGTCGAACAATAAGAGTGTATTTTATGTTCCGTAACGAGATTGCTGCGGTGCCTAGATTTCAGCCGGGCTGCGGTCAGGCCACGCCGCCACAGCCCCACAATATTGTGTCGTAATTGCGTCGGAAGTGGGGAAGTGGAGAAATTGGATACTTTGTTTTACCCCCTGTTGCAGCCCTGCCCTGCCGCGCCCCCGCCTTCCCCCGACACCGATACGAAGCCTTTCTAATTATTACTTTTCTAAATGCATGTTAATACAGCAGTTTCCAATTGCTTTAAAATTATAAGAGAACATAAAATCGAGCAGGAAATAGTTGACGATAAAATGCAATCTGTTCTCGTTGTAATTGACTTTCCAGCACAGAAATCGATGATCTCATTCGTGCAAATGCTAGTTCTCTCATAAACCATCGATTTGCACGCTTGTATCAAATCTTAAATCCGTTCGTGTCCTTACACTTTTACGCTTCGATGGACAGCAGACCCGTCTCATTGGATTAAGCGATTTAAATGTTTAAACTGTCGCGAGCGGCGTATTCAAATAGGGGAGGCCACTCGTCACTAATACACCCCGGGGCTTTGGATTAAGACCCTCGGTGTTATGGTCATTTTAATTTAGATCTTATTGCGAAAAATCAAGGCTTACATTTGACCCTTATGACCATTGATGTAGGCTTTTTGTGTCATTGGTCAGATGTAAGTCCTCTCGTAACTCTTTCTCCGCTTGCAATACTATTCGCGTAGAAACTTAATAGTCGCCTGTCATGTAAGAGAATTTATGTTGACATTAGCTATTAGCGGGGCTGTGTGAAGTTATGAGCTTATCATATGACGCTTATGTTGTCAAATTGTTTGAATAGCTGTGTTGACAATGCATCTTAAATTGGGTGCAAATCGTGTGTGGTTGTGTCGACGGCTCGCGGTCTGGTCGTCGCGATGCCTGCACGATAACATTGTGTGTAGATGTTGATAGAGCGATAAACGATTGAAACGCTGGGTGGACAAGCATGCACCAGTGCGCTCCTACCTTTAGTTGTGCCGTAAACTAATTGAATAACTTAGTATCACGTTTTGTGGTAGTAATGGATTCAATTAGTCTAGCTGGAACACGATTGTTATTGCATAATTGAGTGCGCTGTACAGTCAGGTTGCTTAGCAAACTTTTTGTTGCCACGGCCAAAAAAATGAGCAAGAAAGAACATTTAACTTTGTATTAGCTGTCTTATTATTTTACTTTCATTCAGTTCCAATCACGTTCGCAACTCCAAGAATCTTGAAAATCTGTTGAATTTCTAAACTAAACATAGTTATTTGTTCTTGTAAATCACGAATGCGTGGACGCAGTGTTTAGTGTATTAGTTGGCAGCACAGTCCAACACGCGGTGACCTTGACACTGTTGGACAAATCTTCGTTATCTGCCAACTTTCATTCATTATCTTGTTAGGAATATGATACGAGTCGGATGTCTCGTTTTTATATGACAACTAGCTTTTGTCAGAGGCTTCGCCCGCATTGAGGTCGGTGCATTAAAATCCGTTGCGTAGTTTTAAAGATCTAAGCGTACAGACCCGAAAAGCGACTTTGTTTTATACTGTGTTAAGATGTGTACGGTTTTTTTTTGAGGATGCGAAATTGTGAAATAACTTCTCCCGCCCTCTCTGGGCGGAGCGGGAGGGCGTGTCAGTCTTTTATTGACTCTGAACTCTGAACTCGCAACCTTGGCTGGCATCGGCTCTTGCGGACCCCACCAGTTGGTGCTGACATCTCTTTGAAGCGCGCGTGAAACACAACGCGCCATCGACCCGGGCTTGGTCCTTACCGGACGACGAGCTACCCATTACTCACCGTCCGCATACCCGCGTTTACGTGGTGGCCGGGAGTCAGCCTGAGATTACCGACGCCCAGGGCTTCTGCAGCGACTAGGGCCGTGAGCACGCATAGATTGCCTCTTCCTCACGTGCGCTGCCTCCCTCTTCGCATGCATTACTGCTTCGCAGAAGGAGGTAACCGCTTCCCATGCACTCTCACCGCCGCGCCGATCGCCTCCACGAGGACACAGCGGTGCTCCGCCCAAGCCGGGTAGACCTCCACCGTATGCTGCACTGTGTTCTCCGAGCAATCTACGCAGTGGTAACACCCGGGCGTTTCCTCCCGCCTTATTCGAAACAGGAACCTTCCGAAAGAACCGTGTCCGGTGAGGACTTGAGTCAGGCGGAAGGTGAGGACGCCGTGGCGCCTCTCAATACACTCCTCAAAGAGGAGACTTACCGCCGCAGTTGTGTTGTGCTTAAAGTTTTGTCCGGTTGCAACGTGTTTTATTTAGTGCTGCACTGAGATTTAAGTCTTAGGTTGGTTTGGTATTGATTTATTTCTAGCTATAAACTCGCTGTGCCCGCGGCTTCGCCCGCGTGGATGTCAGAAATTAAATGACGGCACGAAATGTAGCATATGCTGCTCCTTATAACATCAGCTATCTGCCTGCGAAAGTTCCGTCAATATCTGTCCGGCCGTTTCAAACAGACTGACAGAAATCATGAAGAAAAATGCTTGTATACTTTCATATGCATTTCGTAAAAAGGTGTTATTTGACAGTGCAAACATATACTTCAGTAATTTTCTTTCAAACAGGGTCAAATTTAATTAGCTGGCAATACTTTACTTTCCTGTTGGGTATTAGATAACGAAACCTAATAAATGAATAAAAAACATCATTCCAATTTTGTGTTGACCAAAGTTGGAATGATGTTTTTCACAATTCCACAATAACAGCAAAAATTCATGTCTCGACAGGTTCAGACACGTTAAATTTATCGTAAACTGATCATTGTTGTGTGATGTAAAGTAATGTAAACACTGCTGTTTGTCACTGGTGTTAATCATCTACCTAAATATTTAATGGAGGAAAGTAAAAAAAAAAAAAACTAAAAAGCTTTTTGATAATTATAGACCATACTTACAGTGTATCAGAATTTTGTTTACATTTCAATTTGTTTTTTGTGTTTTCATTCTATGTAGTTTGCATGCCGAAAGGTAAAATATGGTGTTACCAAGAATGTGACACAGACAACTATTCATCATGTCAGCCGAAAGACGTCCATTGTTGGACATAAGCCTCCCCCAAAAGGGGGGGATTTGCCGTAATTGCCACGCTTGGCAGGCGGGTTAGCGATCGCAGTATGGTGGTAAAATGCATAGAGAACGCTGCTGCCCATTCTCTAGTAAGTCCCTTAGTCGCCTCCTAGGTACGACACCCACGGGAAGAAATGGGATGGTGCTATTCTTTTACGCTCGGCACTACACGGGAACATACAACTATTACATAAATGTAAAACATCTGCATATTGAGTACCCATATTTGCAAATAGACAAATGATTTTGAATTTGGATCAATTTAAAGTTGTACGTTTTCTTACCTTGTTAAAACGAATCTTAAATCGACCTTACCTCTATACATAGGTACTTATAACAAACCTCATTGTAGCAAAGTACCTACTTGGTATAACGAATATTATCTATTTCCCTTCAGCTTTATTATGTCGAGGTTTCACTGTAAGTAAGTATTCTGTTTTGACATCACCAGAATATCAGAAGAAGGTAGAACGAATCAGCTGCTAATCATCCCATGCAGATGCGAATTGTAATTTCATAGTAGCAGAATGAGGGAAGGGGTCGCTTTGTAAATATGCCAGACGCAATCTGTCACTCAGCTGATTGTATCAGCATTCAAACTGGACCCTATCTCGCCGCCAAATAAGGTTTAAATTGGTGCTTAACCACTGACAATAGAGCTGTTATACACTTCAAAGAGAAAAGTGTGATTTAATTTAAGCCCATAAAAACCCTAAGCAGCACCACCGAAAGTAAAATACGAATAGAACAGACATTTATTTTTCAAACTAGCTTTTCCAGCGGCTTCGCCCGCGTTGAGGTCAGAAATTATCCCGCGGTAGCGTACTACCGGGATAAAAAGCACCCTATGTGTTAATCCAGGTTATACACTATCTGTGTGCCAAATTTCATTCAAATCCGTTCAGCCGTTTTTGCGTGATTGAGCAACAAACATCCAAACATCTAAACATACAACCTTCATCATCATATCAGCCGAAAGACGTCCACTGCTGGACATAAGCCTCCCCCAAAAGGGGGATTTGCCATAATCGCCACGCTTGGCAGACTTGTTGGCGATCGCAGTATGGTGGTGAAATGCATAGAGAACGCTGCTGCCCATTTTCTAGTAAGTCCCTTAGTCGCCTTCTACGACACCCACGGGAAGAAATGGGATGGCGCTATTCTTTTACGTCCGACACCACACGGAACAACACATACAACCTTCACATTTATAATATTATATTAGAATAGAAGTAATACGTAACAGGGTTTATATATAATACATGAAAATTCAGCAATATTGAAAATGAAAAGAAAAAAACCGAAACCCGAAATGTTTTGATATTCGGTAACGAATACATGATACTGAATATAAAATACATCGAACACCTATTATCAATTATCTCCACTCTAGCGAATGTTACAGCTCTTCCCGTTTTACCACCATTACCTACCGTTTTACGGTTCAAGTCGTTGAACTGTCATTCACACGTAATTACTTACAAGTTATAATATAAGACACATGTATCGTTAAGGTTATTACAGGAACTGCCGGCCTAAATACACTTAATAAAGATAATTGTGCTCTTAGACAATTACTGTAGCTCTCTGACACACTAGCGGATAAAATTGTTTTGAATTACCAAAAGAAAATGCTAAATAAACGTAGCGTTTAAAAGAGAATGTGTATTGATTAATGAGAGTGAGCCCTAGTTGCTAAACAAGCCGTGGACTATTGCGAGCTCATTAGCATGTACGCTAGAGATTGTAGACAAGAACGGCCCTTTTGTACATCCTCGGTAAAATGCACTGTGAAACGGAACACTGTCTACTTACTCGACAATACGTTTCATTCGCAAAAAAAAACATTGTTTTCATTCTCATCCGCGAAAAATAACAAGTAACTTAGCATAAGCTGTGCGATCATAGTTGTAAATAATGCATTTTAAACCAAACTCCTTGGTTTAAAACCCGTTTTACATTTTCTTAAAACGTTTTAAAACCACGACCACGTGGGCCGTACATTGACTATTTATTATTTAAAAATTAAGTTAAGAAGGATAATTGAAGTCATTCACCATTTTTATTGAATCAGTGATTATGTGAAATAATTTAGCATACGTATACTACTTTTTAGGATTACGTATTTAGTTAAATGTACATATTTTTAAATGATGCTAAGTATCAATGAAAAATAGTCTGATTAGATTTTTACTCAGACACTGCATATTTTTAGAATGTTTATCTTTCTTTATTTTAATCGGTCTTGATATATCCTGAATCAGGGAGTACGCGTGGTCTAGATCACTTCGTGTGAAGCGTCAGTGCATACAAAAAAGCAAAACATTTTAAATCAACGTTAAACCGCTGTTTGAACTTTGAATCATTTAAAACCAAAAAGACCGTTCGAAAACCAAATGGTTTAAAACATTTAAAATCCGTTTTGCATCTATATGTGCGATAAAGCCTTTGAATTATATGAAAATTATAATCATGTCATTTTGTTGCGGTGAAGTTAGTAGAAAGCCCTTTAGTTAATTACGTTATACTTTCTTAGTGCCAGTCGAAAGTGTATATGATTTGTTCGTATGTTCCCTACGAAAGTATAGTGGGCAGTTTCGCTCCACATGACATGTCGGCCGATTGGATGCGATGCGCGAGCGAGGTGCGCAGGCGACGCTCGATGATTTGCATTGTAAACACGACGGACGGTGACCGGCGCATGCCTCGCTTCACTAATGGCCTGCTCATCATCACACCTACTACTCGATTATTTTTAGTATTCGAATCTAATAATAGATCAGAGAAACACTGGATAAACTCAGTCTGGCAACGACCGTTCATAGAAAGTAGTTTGGGCAGGCGTAGATCTGGAAGGCATATGTTTGTAGAAAGCAGTGCCTTAAAGCTAAGTAAATATAGATTTTTAATAATTTGGTAACACGTATTTTATTAGAAAGCCGCTCAGCTTTAGTGGGATTGAGCCGGACATGTCAGCCGCATGTCAGATGACAAATGGGCTAAGATATCCATCGATTGGGATTGCTGGATGTCAGACTGACACCCAGCAAAGCTGGGAACCACATGGGGAGAGGGTCACTAGTAGCTTGGATTGGGAGGTGGCGTTAGAAGTAATTGACAAAGACAAATTAACATGGGCAATCAACACCTTCTTACCTTTCAAGGCAGCAGGGCTGGACGGTATTTTCCCAGCTCTGCTCAGGTGGAGTCAGGATCTACTGGCTGATCACCTCGTTAAGGTGTTTCGGGCCTGCCTGGCCCACCGTTACATTCCCTTGAACTGGCGAGAGGTGAAAATAATCTTCATACCGAAACCAGGTAGGGGTGACTACACCCAACCCAAGTCCTTTAGACCCATAAGCCTCTCCTCGTTCTTCCTGAAGACACTGGAGAGGCTGGGGATAGGAAGATTAGGTCCCAAATTTCGGTACAAAGACCCTTACATCCTAATCAACACGCCTACTGTGCAGGCAAATCAACTGAATCAGCACTCCATAGCGTAGTATCACGCATAGGAAATGCTCTTAAAGCTAAAACCCCAACCCTAGGCGCCTTCATTGATATAGAAGGTGCTTTTGACAAAACTAACTTCGTCAGCATCGAGCAGGCACTTGCCACGCACGGTGTTGCGCGAACACTCATAGAATGGATTAATAACATGTTAAAATACCGTGCTATTCAATTTACCGTGAACACCACCACACGAGGTATCGTGAGTAGAGGCTGCCCACAGGGTGGGGTGCTGTCACCACTACTGTGGAATTTATTCGTAAATGAGCTCATCGCAGAGCTCAACGCTAGCAGTCTGTACTCGGTGGGATACGCGGATGACTTAGCAATTTTAATCTCGGGGAAATTTGAGGGCATCTTGTGCGATCTCATGAGAAGAGCCTTCAAAATAATCGAGAGTTGGTGCACGAAACACGAACTATCGGTTAACCCCTTGAAAACAGAACTTATAATGTTCACCAACAAAAGAACCATGGGACCCCATAGGCTTCCAAAACTTTTCAACACAGAATTAACACTTACAGACGAAGTCAAGTACTTGGGGGTGATCCTTGACAGCAAACTGCTCTGGAATAAGCATCTTGACTACAAACTGAATAAAAGCACAATTGCACTATACCAATGTAAAAAAATGCTAGGAAAAACTTGGGGGCTCTCTCCGAAGATTACTCTGTGGCTATACAAAGCGGTGATCAGGCCAATGTTGGCGTATGGCGCTCTGGTTTGGTGGACGAGGACTGAGTTCTCGACCACCATCGCTAGACTGCAACGCTTCCAACGACTGGCCTGCTCAGCCACCACTGGCTGCATGAGAACCACCTCAACAGCAGCCATGGAGGTAGCCCTTCAATTAACTCCCCTTGACCTGTACATACAGCAGGAGGCGGCTTTGGCTGCCATCAGATTAATGCATCTGGGCATATGGGGCAAGAATTTAACCAGTCCACACGCTAACATCCTGGATCGGGCGATTGAGTACCAGCCGCTCATCGTTGCCCCGTGTGATAGAACACCAAACCAACCTATGTTCAACAAAAACTATACCATACAAATAATAGAGGAGAAGAGGGATCAGTCAGGAGCCAAGGAAGTGCGCATCTATACAGACGGCTCAAAAACAAACCGGTTCAGGTGCTGGCGCACATTCCCTTGACCTCAACATTAACTTTCACATACCGCTAGGCACACACAGCTCAATCTTTCAATGCGAATGTGTTGCCTTAACACAAGCCGCAGCAGCAGTAAAGCGCTTAGGCATCCGGAATTACGGCGTTAAATTCGTATCCGACAGCCTATCTGTGCTCAAAGCTCTAGCAAACAAACAAACCAATAACAAACTAATCTTTGAGTGCCATCAAGCTCTGGAGAGTTTATCGACGTCCAATCGTATTACACTCCAGTGGATCAAGGGGCATAGTGAATCCTTAGGTAATGATGCCGCCGATGAACTTGCGAAGAGAGGCTCCGATATGAAAGTGCCCGCACCCACTTCTCCCCCTGCCTTTCTCACAACTTCGTGCGTGGATTCGCCAAAGATCAACCGAACTTCATAACAACAGATGGTCACGGGCAACAGACTGTAGACAGTCAAAATTGGCTTTACCAACTGTAAACCCGCGTTTAACCAAAAAACTTCTTAGCCTGAGCAGAAATAACCTTAGAATAATCATAGGAACAATTACGGGCCACAACCACCTTAACAAACATCTTTATAACATAGGCGCCACAGACAGCCCGCTTTGCAGGGGCTGCCTGGACGCCGAGGAATCAGCCACCCACGTCATCCTGGACTGCGAGGCTGTGGCTACTCAACGTGAAGAAATCCTCGGAACAGTGAGGTCGCTCCGCGAAGCCTGCGAAGCCCCCAGGAAACTTCTGAGCTTCTGGGCGGAGCTAGGCTGGCTCTGTTAGCCATAATCCCCACGCACAACGGACCGAGTGGGAGTCTACGTGCGGAAAAGGGAGTCCAATCATCATCATCATCATCATCATCCATCGATTGGGGACCACTAAAAGCACGACGCCATCGCGGCAGGCCGAGTCGAAGATGGCGCGACGACCTTCACTCCTACCCAGGACTGGCCAGCACTAGAAAAAAAAGATAATAGTGTGGAAAAGGGAGGGAGAGGCCTTTGTCCAACAATACAAGCTAGGTAGATTAGATTAGACGTATTTTAAGGCTTGTTTGTCTTAAAAGTATAATTTCACAAGCCTGTCTGATTGACAACGTTTCAGCAAAAACGAATTTCAAGTTGATGAGAGTGTAAAATAATTCATGTATGATTTCAAGGGTTCTGAACTCCCGAAATAAATGTGACCTGATGCAATTCATCACCATATTAAAACAGAATTTTAATAATTCAGTGCACTTGCCACAATATTGTCGAAGGGATCCTTTATCTGTAATGATTATGTATTTCGCAGTCGAGTGGTCTCGCAGCACGAGGGGTGAGTCCGCAATAAAAGTGCAGAGTTTGTTCACGAGGCCCGAGGAGGGCTCGCTAGTCGCTCGTTACACCCGCCCGGCTCTTTGACATACACGCTTTTATTGTGCAACCCTAGTCCTCACCGCGCCGCGGTAGTACAAGTACACACTACACTTGCGATCATAGAATTACAAATGTATTTAGAATACATTAAGAGACTCATGATAAAGTTTTAATACTATTCTTTTGTATATCTATTACACAAAGCGCGGAAAGTTAGAGCGTTCTGATAGTTTCCATATTTGTAACTATTCAAATACAAATGATAACAATAGAAAACTTTATCAATACAAATCCGATGATCATAAATGTTTTTCCTTCATGTAGGTAGTTATTTGATATTTATTTTGTTTGCTATATTAATTCCTGTTCGAATTTCCATTACAAATGCTTTATTCCCATTGTATAATATAGCTGACCTATTAATCCGTCAGCAGTTAAAAATAGCAGAGCTCCAGTTAAAATTAAAACATTCATTCCTTGTGAAAGAAGGCGAGGACTGCTTTCCTCAATTTGTCTCTTTTTGTCATTACAACCGGTCCCCTTCCGAGGGCTGATAAAGAACACCGTAATCCTTTCAATCGAATAACGGGGGATTACAGAGGCGCAATTTATGCGGGCTATGTGAATCCGCCAGCTTAAGTCGAATTCAGAATTTGAATAAAAGTGTAGAATCATCATGATGTCTACCGTACATAGTCGTCGATGACGCGTAATATGAAAACATTGCACATTTTAATTTTACTTCGTCGCAAATATTGTCTGTTGGGTCGCGGCCAAATGTACAGCGTCTCATTCCGGAGTTCCGGGCCACGTGGGTGGCATAGTCGCTCGCTGTTTCATATCACTAACGATATCAGTGACAACAAGATTGCACATTAAGATAAGCGTTTGTGATCATATGTTACAACCACTTTATGCATGACATGTCAGCCGTTGACCTTACCAACGTTGTGTCAACATTTATACATGTGGAGTTTGTTTTGAGAATGATTTATAAATAGTTGAGCTATTTCAGTTGATTTTAGTTTCCGTTTTCCTATAATTTGTCTGCGAATTGCTTATTTATTAGCAGTTCTTTAGCAGTTTGTTTTGCTCATGAATTATTCCGAGATTTATCGTCATTGTAAGGAACAGATTTTGGTAAGAAAATTGAGTACTGTGGTACGTATACATTTGCTGGTGGACAAGACGACAACGAATCCCTCCATAAATTATGTAATGGAATTGCGGATCAGATACGGGCCGGGCCACGACCTGTCTACTCCGGTTATAGGATTGTTTTATCCGACCGAGTCCCTTCGGGCTTGCCTGCACCGCTGTCAGGTGTTTTGACCCTAATGCCATGTGTTGTTCTCCTTTCATATCCTTTATTTACTGTTGAATTTTCAACCTTATAGAACCATCATCAGGTTATTATTATGAAAGTTATTGAGTGATTTAGTGATAATGACGACTACGTTTACTAGCATCAGGTGGTAAAACATTAATATAACTATATCGTAGGAGCTTACATTATATTTTATGGTGCCTAACGACTACCTATTTATTATCTGCAGTATACATGCAGCTCTGTGAAGTGTTGATTAGCACTCAGTTGATGTTTTAAGTAGAGGTACGTTAGTAATGTAAACACTGATTTGTATAGAGGTTAACGACATGTAATGTGTTGAAACGAAATGTAAGCTTGGTTTACATGATGCAAGGGAGAAAGTGGGCGTGGTTACAGAGGCGTCTGCGTAGCCCAGCTTACCAGTCTCCACCGTAATATCTTGAGGTTTCTACTCTGCCAATTAGTCCTGCTATCGTTGTGGTCGGCATGTAAGTCTGTCACGAAGAGCGAAACTATCTAATTGAGTTCACACTTGAACAATGCTGCAGAATGCATCGCGCCCACTCCCAGCATAGCTCGGCTGCATTCGTTCACTTACGTCATTTTACTGTCCTTAATTGTTTTCAATTTATTTATATGCTGTAGTAATTAAGTAAATTGGGTAACGGAAAAATAGAAATATTTGAACTCAATGTGGCTTAAAAAAATATCTAAAACAGTACGTTCTAATTAACACTATTTGTAAAACAATCATTTTGCGTTAAAATTTATTCTAGGGTTCATTGAGAGTCCCAGTTTAATCTCTAAGCTTTGCCATGTAGACGGCTTAAAGATGTAATAAGATCAGCCAGGACCAGGAGATTCATTCAAAAATGTTTCATAAGAATTTCAGCCAGATGTGAAATTCTTTACGGACCAATTCCTTGCTTTGTGTTGCAGGCACACTAGTTACTGTCAGCCTGCATCCTCTCACTGCCGGACAAAGGCTCTCTTCATGACTTCAAGTTCTTTCAATCCAAGTCACACTTTGCCGGGAAAATATGGCATGTTTAGGAATACCTTTATATCTATTGTGGTTAACGCACTCAGCTATTTTAGTGGCCAGAAAAACTTTTATAGAGGCCAGAAACATTTTTAATGCTCCACATGTGTTCAATTTGCATGTTGATTAAGTACTGAAAAACGTTTTATTCTCACAGAGAATTCTGTCAAGCAGAACCACACATCATGCCTCCCGGGCTAAACGTCAAAAGTAAACACAAAAATGATTATACACTGCAAGTCATGCGCCTTATATTGTCGCTCCATTCACAGGATAATCTACTTTAAATTAAAATCTGCCGCCATATATGGTGGGATTTTTCATTTTCGAAATCGCAAAGCAGGTTTTTTGTCGAATAAAAATTTGCATGGAATGGTACTAGTTTGCTAAACATTCTGTGTTTGTCGAGCTCTGTTCCGTTTGATCCATGCTTGCTCTTCGCCATTGTGCTGCCATGCCAGTGGCCAGACAGTGTAATCTGACAACCGATCCACCGGTGAAAGCCATTTGCGGTTTGTTTAATTTGGAATGGAATCGTCCTGAATTTCACAGGATGGATCTCTGGAAAATGCGGTCAGCGTGGTCATGCTGAGAAATTTTTATCTGCGTATAGGACGTTTAGTTTCTCCTTGAATTCATTTTTGGCCAGCTTTACCATGTGTGCGCTTGCCACCACGATACGGTTCGTGCGACGCACTTCCACAATAGACTGTTGTTTTTGCGAGCGCCAGTTGAATGACCGAACAATTTCGGCCTCCAAATTATTACAGATGTAAAAGTCATCGTTCAGGAGACTGACGGCCTATGGAACTCGTAATAATAGTTCAAACTAAGTTATCGTATGCTGTCAATGTTCGTTAATACTTACACTTATTAATAAATAACACACGCATGAGTAATGTACCATAATTGGCGACAGAGGCTATCGCCACTAAATAAAGACGCCGTGACATCCGCCCAACTAACTGTACAGAAATGTTATCATATAGACAAGTGCTATTGATTGAATAGCTTTCAGTCCAATTTTATATTTTACTTCATATTAATTGACAATAACTCATTGATTTGGAAGCATGTTTCCTGGGATGGCTGTGCGTAGTGCATTCAAAGGTCTGGCACTAAACTAAGTTGCTCTACGACTCTATCGATGGATTGTGCAAAATATTGTTTGATTGAAGCAAGCATGACTCATGTCGACTTTAAAATAGCTCCAACTAGACATTTATGAGGCGTGGAGCCGCCTGCGCCGTGAGCATCGCCGCCTCATTCGGAATTCAGCACGACCCGATGTGGACCAAACTTCACCTTATCCGGCCAACTCGTAATGTCTCCATTGTTTACCAGATTAGTTAATCCACGAATACTTAATATCCACCATCGTTCGTTCAATAACCGACTGCCAAATGGACATGGATCGTATTTCGCATGCTGCAAAACTTTAATTGATCTGAAATCGAAGTCCTACTTACGTCTAATCATCAATATAGAACGAAATTTTATGCTTCTGCAAGAAACTGCATTTTTCGACTCGGCGAAAGCAAGGCTTTAGAAAGGCTAATTGTTCCATGAGACTGCGAGGTAATTTAATGCAAGTTATACACGGCACTTGTTCATTCGCAACTATTATGTAGTCAGATGTTAATCAAGATTGGATTTCGCATGTCGAGCTACGGATGCAGGAAAAGTTTGAATTGATTTCGAATTCAGCACCTTCTGCTGCGATGACTAATGATGATATACATTTTTCGCCAATCGTTTCGTTGGAAGTCTTTCTTATGTGGAATAGTTTGGAGTAACTTTCTTTGATTTGGACAAAGTGCCTTTTCGATCTCTAGAAGAAGTGGCGTTCGTCAAGTTTCTTAATTGAGAAAAGGTTTTTTAGAGCTATGAAAATTATATTCTGCGATCAGTAGACATAATGACATGATGTGTATTGAATGTTATCATTCGAATTTTATTTAAATGTTTGTTTAGGTTACAGTTTTTACTGAAAGCACCAGGAAAATTTACTCGCTGCTCGCTGCGATTGTTTATATTCTTTAAATGTGATGAGGATGACATGGATAAATTGCTGTATTCATAACAACAAAGTGAAAATTAAGGGGTAAAGCATTAATACATTTAGTTTTAAATCGATCAGACGAAAGTATTGGTAAATCATCTCTAGTTATTTGTTTTGGATCTACCTAGACTTTAATCAATCTAAAATGCACAGATTTTCTGTTTTTCTTTTTGTACAATTGTCGCTAGTAGACTGAAGTGATTGACGACTGTAGTAGTTACGTCAGTTTTGCGGTAATTTCACGGCTTGCGCCTTTGAACTGTTCCTTGTAGAAAAGTGAAGTGCGAAGTTTCGGCGAGCCGGCGCGGCGCAAGATGCGGCGGAGCGTGGCCGCCGGGGTCGTCGGCTGATGGTCGCCATCTTCCAGCGCCGTTGTAGCTATACTATCGGCGTCGCACAACTTATGAGATTTCAGATATACTCATATTTGAGCATGAAATGTATGTAAGAAGAAATTAATGAATTAATCGTATACACGGAGAGCGATTGTTTCAACCGAAAAAATCGGTTAAAAAAGCTATTGTCAAATTCTGAAGGCACTCCAAACAATCATGCATTTCTTGACAATCTGGCACTCCAGAAATGTGATTTGCAAGCAGTGGATTCTGAAGGTTTCTGTGAACGGCGACAGGCGGTAGCATCTGGAGGGCGCATTGCGCGGGCGTCGGGGGGGGCGGCGGGGTGCGCTGGGGCGCTGCACCGGGCTCGCGCGGCACCACTCGCCAGTCCCCGAGACACCGGCCGCGCGAACGGCCACCGCGATACCGCACGCTTTGCGAGCCCCCGTGACGTTCAGTTTAGTGACTCCGCCCGCCCAGGACCAGCGGCGTTCGCACCCCTGTGCTGACACATGTGAGTCTAGCCACTAGACAGCTATCACAGCCGCGCGCCGCCCCGCACCCCGCACCGCCGCCGCCGGTATCTAGCACCGCCGGCCGGCCGGCTTTTCACATAACCTCTTTGTGGTGCTTTTTTTTTCAACTAACATTTTCAGTGATTGGTGATGTTGGTTGTAACAATTCTTTGCAGTGTTAGGGTCCTTAGTATGTTTGACGTATATTCGGCGGACTATAAATTAAAGAGGTTAAGTAGATACTAGGTATTTATCTTTTGAAATGAACTAATAACTTAATACCTATCATACTATATTCACACAAAGTGTTTATTGTCATGGAAATAATAAGATGTTGTTATGGGAATATATGATGGAAAATTGTGAAAACAATTATTTTTCATATTCGAAGACAAAAGAGAGCTACATCTCATTTTATATGCGTGCGCGCCTTCACTTATGTATGAAAAATTCAATTAAAATCACGAATGGTCAAGCATCGAGCGGGTGGTTAAAGCTTTGCGTGACAGCGTCTACTCATAGCGGCACGAGTGGCATGACTAATTAATTAAACTAATCCCTAAGAGCAAGATGGTAGACAGCGGTGCCATAACAAACGGTCGCAGTGAATGGTTAGTTTTCGATTAGATTAATTAATGCGATTCCCGTTGGGCGGAGGCGCGAGCACGCAAGCGCCAAGTGGGTAGCAAGTAGCACGGACATGACGGCCGGCCGTACGGGCCGCACCGGCCGTAGCAGCGCTGCCTGTGCCGGACGCCGCCGCACGCGGAGGGAGGTCTACGAACCTACCGTGGAAATGGGATTATTGCACGACGGACATAATGCTATTTCGCGCTCGTTCAGCGTGGTGCTGCTCCGCAATGAATACTAGATTCTAATTCCGTACAATTTTACATTATTTTATCCAAATCCCAACTGCCATCCCTGTTACTCACCAGTATAGTAATAAAGTTTCAAGAATAGTTTTCTCTGAACGCACAAAAATCTTATTAAAGAGAGTCGCTTATACCGAGCGGCTTGTGAATCGCGTGCTTAATTATGTTTGTGTACTTACTAATAAAATGTCGCGGGACAAAAATCGTGTCATCTGGAATTCTGCTTCAGTTTTTGCATAGTAAAAGTTTCTAATTATAAGTCGTGTCGTAAACATGCATAGCCGGCTAGCGGAAGGATTGGAGCCGTAACGATCATCAACAATTCACCACCACGTAACAACTTTACACATGCAACCTGATTCTGGAGTGCATTATGTATTGTATGTAATTTAAATTACATACTTTAAACGAAATACCAATTAAAATTATGTATTTGCATGCTAAACTCGTGTAACATCTCACCGCATTCGCTCCATATCGTCTTCCACATACCTATCACCTCTGAGAGAACATTCATTTACTACATGTCGTATGATTCATTCGATTCATTAATAAAAGTAACCCCGACCCCTGATAACTATTAGAAGAATGCCAATTCAGATAAGAAGTAATTGATGAAAAAGAATTTTATCTTAAAGATAGAGCAAATGCCAAGTATTTGACTGTATTTGATCTTTCACTACATTTGACGCGATAGAAAACAATTTATATCTTTAGCACTTCATTAAAACTTACCCAATGTTTTAAAAAGCCTAGACATAAAGTTATATTGTTATGTTGCAATGATTTAAACCATTTCTGGTGACATGTGGCCAATGTGGCTTTCTAGCAATACATAATATATCGGTGTTGGTGCAATCGGCCCCATTGCGGCAGACCAGACTGCACGAGACAGATGTATGTCCTATTGAGCTGTCGTAATGCAGACCACCTGATCGATCGGTGCTAATGCATCCCGGTGCACTCCGAAACGGGTATATGCCTACCTAGCGCTTCATACTCACTTCATTCATCCGGTACTCGCCATGGCAATCTCTCTCTATACTTGAAACTGGCCGAAGCTACACAAAATCCGCCGATAGATTTCGACACAAAGCTATATAAACTGCATACAGATAAAGAAAATCAGTGTCACTGTGATAGATTTCAATGCAAAATGATACAACCTGATTCTGTCAGATGAAATACATTATATCTTTTGTGTATAATTTTTTGTGGGGCACAGCCGCGCAATATGGTATTCAAGATGGCTCATCGTTCACAGTAGGTATTCGGCGCAATTACAAAAACAGCAGCCATGAATCATACAGTGGCGAGAACTGAGCTGATTCAAATCTTTAATAGGGACCTCTGGGAAACTAGAGTGTGATCATGTGAACGGTTCACCGAGTGAGAGGGTTTTTGCAATAACTAAACATTGTTCTGTACCATTTGCATACTAGTGCTGTTGGCCTGTGCCGTCATTGTTTAGGCTATCTGTTTGTTATAATCTAGTATCTGCATGTTAAATACTCTGTTTGTGGGCCGGATTCCCAGACTATTACCGTTCGTATTCGTACCGTCATTAGATACAGTTGCACGTGAAATATTCTCTATCCGAGAGCACAATTCGGTGTTACCGGGCGCGGGTGAGACGGCTCTTGCTAGTTATGATGAGAAATCACGGCAATCCCGCTAGGCACCGCTACGGTACTTTCTATGGCTGTTGATCTCCATTTAATGCGTTTCGTCTTGCCAATGCGGTCAATTAATCACTTACACAGTGTTTAAGTATGGTACTGCGTTTTACTTTGGTACTTAAATGAATGACAGTCAATGATAAAGTATTACAAAGCTATGTTGTTTGAGCAGGTGCTGTTATTCAAATTATCTCTAAACCTATAAATTAGTTAGTACGTATTGTCACTAACATCATCTGTCTAGCCTTTTACCTAGTTTGTTGGGGTTGACTTCCAGTCCAGCCGGATGCAGATGAATACCTACCAGTATTTTACATGGAGCGACTGCCTATTAGATCTCCGCAACCCAGATACTGGGTAACACGATACCCCTTGGTGAGACTGGTTGTCTGACTTTGGGGCTTCTGACGATCCGTAACGACTGCCAAAGATCCACGAACGACAGCCGGGACCGGCTAACGTGCTTTCCGAAGCATGGAGTAGTCTTAGTATGTATAGAAGATCACCCATTCACGGATCAACCGCGACAAGTGCAGCTTAACCTGATCGATTGAGCCGTGTGGCTTTTATTTCTTAGTCAGAAGCCCCTAAAAGTTTAAAAACCTTTTAAAAAAAAAAAACAACCGACTTCAAAAAAAAAAAACAAAAAAGTGAAAAATGACTTTAATTACGGAAGGCGGTGACTTTGGATTTTTATTTTAATTTTTTGTCACCGCCTTCCGAAATTAAAGTTATTTTACCCCTTCACAGCGTCCCGGCGTGATGCTATGTTATGAACTGGTGTAAACAATAGACAGACATGAGATTTCAGCAATTCCAATCCATTTGCTATCATCTATTGAGGAGTTCCTTTGCCTATCTCCGAAGTTCTTCATCAGATCTTCACCAAATTGAATTGGGACCACTCCGAGAAAGTACTCTTCCAAAAACTATACAAATCGCTCCAAGTGTGCCCATAAAATTTGAAGAGTTTTCTCTGTTTCTCCAGGATCCCATCATCAGATCCTGACTTGATGATCATGGGACCACCTGGGAAGTATACCCTTTCAAACAAAAAAAAAAATCCAAATCGGTCCAGCCATCTTCGAGTAATCGGGGAACATACATAAAAAAAAGGCGTCGTGGGTAACTGATGAAACAAATAGTTACTTTATTTGTTTCATCAGATGCCGAAATTGAGTCTAATACAGTTCTCATCGATACACAAGTGTTCGTTTACGTCATGCGACTGAGTAACCACACGATATCGAATTTTAATATCACACACGAGGACATGTGGTAACCACATTGTTAGCCGACGCGAGATTGAATCATAAGTTTAGGGACTAGAACATGCTTTGGTTTGTTGTGACTGCGGGCAGGGCTGCGAGGTGACGTCATAGACAGCTGTAGGGCGGGTGACGTCACGTCTCGCCGCGGCCGTTGACCCGCTTCAACCCTCGAGCGCGCCGCTCACCGCGCCTACACAGTGCATAGTGTACCTCACTACCCAAAATCATGAATAACTTAATGTATTATACGATCTGGACGCAGTGCCGACCTGGGGCAATCTGCACTAAAAATGTTCTCAATTTTATTTTAAGTCTGGCTTTATTAAAGCTTTTTTAAATTTCCGCTCTGCAAGCTCGCCTCGTTATTCACCGAGGCACTTATTGCAGCAAGTATCTGTATTTCACATCATGTCACCGGCCTTTCAAACTAGCGGTACATGTTTATTTACATGAACATTAAAGTTTGTGCTTTGTACAGACGCCAGCACATCAAGCTACCCCAATCTGTCAAATTTCTTTGATAGATTTTCAACTTTATAACCTAGTCATAGGATTCATGTTCAATTGGGAAAATTTTACAGTTTGGGGTAGCTTGATGTGCTGGCGTCTGTACATACTAAATGACACCAGACTGTTGCAATTTTAAGCAAATTAAGGCAGTCCAATTATTTCCACTATGCAATGAATTTACTTGGCAGACTATGACATGACTGGCTAAGCTATGTCTGGATCTTCAGAAATGCCCCTTGCCTCCTAAAGTCGTGGCGTTAGTGGATTTTTCGAAATAAATAACATCTACTAGTAAAACTACAATTTTTATAGCGGATTAATTTCAGCAATGACTCTTACCGTTATCAAGCAATCGCCTACGATAACAAACACCTCAATTCAACTGATACCCGTAATACGGGGAACAGTTATCGCCGCTATCGATTTTTACTGCATTTTATGGAATTACCTAGAATACACGTTTTTGTAATGCCGGTGTAATATCGCACGACCCCCGCGTTTGCCACCCTACCTGAATACGGGAATTTCTCGTGGGAGTTCTATTGTCGTTAATAAGTACGAGAATGGTATCCCTCCTTCCCTTGCACCGCGAAAGAGATTGCTATGAATACTTTTAACACTTCCCTGCGTTTATAAAGCTGACTCTAGAAAGCCACATCAGTATGCCAAGACTTCTTGCTCTTTTCTTGCTCAGCTTTTAATTTCCATTATGCTAGACTTGTTAATTAAACCACCACAGTAATTATAATTGATTGGATATTTCGATGTATTGTTTAATAGCATCTAACTATCGCGCTGATCTTAATTTCTCATTCACGTGCGTTAGTTAACATCCAGGTTGGTACAGCGGTGTACAATAAACAACTGTACAGTAATTCAGTCTTTATGTAAATATGATATAAACTGCAATATGGCGCGCACTTTTACCGCTTTTACAATGTTCTGTATCAAGCGTCACGCAAAGTGCTCTCCACCCACCATACTAATTTTACCACCTTTATGCATACTCTTTAAGATTATACATAATAGAGAGTATGTGGTATAATTAGATGCTTTCGTTTTTGTCATTTCACCGTACATAGTTATTCGTAACTAACTTTCTCGTATGTTGCTCAGAAACTGCCATGAAAATGATAACATCTCTCCGAATGTCTTGGAAAATCACCAAGTGGCCGCAGATATGAACTTAATTTACTTTTATTTATTTATTTGGAAACTCAACAGCTTATAATTTATTTACATGAGTTACGAAAAACAATTGTCTCTTAAGCCAATAACCGAGTTTCACGGCATTGATAGGGCTAGGTTAATTAGAAGTAGCGCAAGAAAAAAGAAAAAACTTATACAAATGCAGATATCAATAATAGGTAATGTGCGAATGTTGACACATTGCTCACATTAAATTAAAGTTACAAGTATGCACTTACCTAGATACTATTATTATACTAATTAACAAAAGGAAAAACAACGGAAAAATAAACACGTTAACAAATAGCAAGGCAAGTTAGCCTCAGCAGCTTTATTATAATTGAGTTTTGGTGGAAGAATATAAAAACAAAAGTTTATCAAAAAGTAATCGTTCGTTACTTACATGTCTTTGAAAATCATTGTTTGCTTTATGCGTAGGCGGAATGTTGTATACACGTTAGTTGTTGCAAACATAAAAGCTTGGCCAGAAATAGCCTTTATTTTTCCTCACTATGTGGCACAATGTTTTGTTTATTTAGAAGCGGTATTATAAAGTTAATGAATTTATTACCTCATTAGAGTAGTAGACTGGCCGTGAGGCATGGGTGCATATTGTAGATTGCATGCACGTACCTACCGTCCCCTGAATGAACGCTGGCAGTAGACTTGCTACGTGAGGAAATGTCCCCCCGCGCGGTCTGCTATTTATATCGATTATAAGCTCCACATAGAGCACTAATAGCGTTACACACTATCAATCACAATTTGAAGGATAGTGCTAATCCATTGCTTCATATGTCCGAAAAAATTGTCTGTTCAACATCGTAAATAACGCAATGAATGTTGTTAAACTGTCATACTGAACGCCATTGTTAATGTAAGTGCTTAATTCGACTCTAGTCACAGAACCACAAGCAAATAAGATAATAAACAGCGACCACTAAAGTGTTTGTCAAACAAATAGTTTGTGCACTGTGAAAATATTCTTATAGTCAAGAGGATCATCTTACTCGACTCAACAGCACACGTTGGAGTGGTCTGGCACGCGAGTGCGGCTTTCCTCTATGTCTTAGTCATCGATAAACAATAAACAAAATTACAAGCTTTCTAGCGTCTATTCGTAAAAGTAAATGGAAAGCAACTGGCGCTGGCGGTGTTAACGTTTACATTAATTGGCTTTATAGCTAACAAACGGAGCCGAGTTGGCTTCGACATCGCGAGGGGAGGCGGTCTGGGCCGCTCTGCTGCTCATTAGTGTACTGAAGTGGATCACAGTTTTAATTGCTCCCGACAACTACCTGCATAACTACTACTATTACGTACTTATGCTAACTCAAAGAGACTAGCGTAATTGCAGCATTTGCACTCAAAAATCGTTTAGACGGAATAATATTTTTTCCGAAGTAATTATGTGACTTTTATTTATACACTCTGCACTTTGATTCTTTGCCTCCAAAGGGTAATGTTTATCTATATTTTATAAATTCGCTTTCTAATAACTGTCGGCGATGTTATTTATATTCTATAGAGTAGTTTTCTTTATCCCGGTCGCGATCGGACTGTATATTCGCGTGTGAGTAATGGTGTCTGGTGTATAGTCGAGTCGTGACTGCGACTCTCTGCGACTGCGTCTAGTCTGGACTAACACGATATAAATTAACTCTATTTGTACATTCTTTTTTGCGGGTTAACTACTCATGGGCATGCTAAAACGTGATCTTGTAAGTAATTAAGAATAATTTTATGCAAATTACCAAAAATTTATATCATACCAGACGTGCTTAGCGGTTTGAACATCATGAAATGAAATGCTTGCATTCGCGTGATTGTAATGATGGAATAGAAATAAAACAAATAGCTTAAATCTGTTAACGCTGTGTTTTCATTCGCATTTCAATAATTACTTGACTTATCAACAAACCTGGAAGACATAACAATAAAAAACTGCCATCAACTGCTATCAAAACACCATATTTTAACAACACCATTAACGTCGCGCTTGTTTTTTTTCACGGAGCTTACAGTAGCGTCAACACAAAAGCGTGCCTCGGGAAAGTAAAACTGTTTCCGATTTAAGGCGTGTAATCTATAGTTATACAAAAGTGTTACATTCCTTAAAAATAGTCGTGCGTTCCACACGTGGCTCGTGGCATGCTACAACTCAGCGCCCTTCTATGGCACGCTTTATTTATCCGGAGTCCGTACTGTTCTGTAATAATTATGTAAGCCGTACATGTGAAGAACACGTTACTTCGAAATCCGGAAGAAATGGAAGCGAATGATAAAACAAAATGTTGCAATGAATTGTTGTAACGTAAAATCATAATAGGGTATTTTCCAATTGAATAAAAACCCAATCTTCAAATTAAAACAAATTTGAAGATTGGGACGAAACATGTAACAGAAAAATATAAATAAATTGATTTATATCCATTTTCTCAATTAAAAACGATTTAAATCAAACATGTTTTTCTTTGTTTTGAATTTACCGCCAAAACGCTCCTTACGTTGACATTTTTATCACGTGACCACACGTGCCGTCAACTTTGTGTAAACCATAGACTACTATAAATAGTGTAAACTAAAGTAGTTGGAAACAAGTGAATGTCGAATTTATAATTAACAAGATTTTTTATGGATAGAAAGCGGTACTACTGGTGTGCGGTGCCTCAGTGCACAAATACTTCTAAAACTGCGCCACACAAAGTATTTTTGGCGGTGCCGTTTACACAAATGTGACATCACGTGTGGTCACGTGATAAAAAAGTAATCGTAAGGAGCGTTTTGGCGGTAAATTCAAAACAACGAAAAATAAAATTGATTTTAATAATTTTTCATTTAGAAAATTGATGTAAATTAATTAATTTAGATTTTTCTGTTAAACATCTCGTCTCAATCTGCAATGTAAAATTTACAGATAGCGGAAAAGCGTTCGAAATTAAGCAATAGGGTATTTTTCAATTTATTAAAAACTATAATAAATTGAAAAATACCCTATTGCTTAATTTCGAACGCTTTTCCGCTATCTGTAAATTATCTAAAGAAACGTGTTAGAAAAACTTACTAGCCGCGGTTGGTCCGTGGATGAGTGGCCATCTTTACATACCAAGACGCCACCGTGCCTCGTGCATTAAGCCGCTGGTAAAGACATTCGCGGATCTTTGACAGTTGCGGGTCGTCAAAAGCCCGAAAGTCCAACAACCAGTCTTACCAAGTGATATCGTATTACCTAGGAGCTGGATCATGGAGAAAATACTGTTCAGCTGCTCCGGTTAGACTGGAAGCTGACCCAAACTTAATTGGGAAAAGGCTAGGCAGATGATGTTGACATGTTAGAAGCTGATGAGATTACCTTACCTTAAGTCTGAGATTATTTTCGATACTCCTTACCTAGCGTGTGCGATGTCCAGTGTAAGTCCATGTAAGAACACTTGCACAAAATAATGCAGCTAGAAAGAGAGCGCACCTGGTATATTCTTCACGGATTCTGTACCGTTATGATTTTATGCTTAAGTTTTGTCCTAATGGCAGGATATGCGACGGCAAAATTGTGAATATTAATATTCATGTGTCAGGTTTATTAACGCGATCCGAGGTGTTGTTGCATGTGGGGCGTGCTCGCTTCATACCCATATTTACATTACATGCACGGGAGCGGCTTGATTTACTGGCCCTCCGCCGGTCGGGGACTTAAATTAGTGCGCTGTCATATGTCACGCGATATTTTATTTTGTTTCTCTCGCACTGTACGCCTGCCGGCTTATTTCGCTCAAAATCTCCATTCTGGTGCTCGTCACGAGCTATTTATAAACGCGCCATATTTAGAAGAGTTCCTTCACGCCCTGTTTTATCGCTGCTTTGCACCTCTCATAGGAAATGTCAGTATCTACAAGACGTTTTTAGGAAACGTAAAGGTCCTGTCAGTAGTCAGGTGTAAACATCGCTTTCTAATAAACGTTTCTCCGAAACAGTTCAGCAGCCTGATTTCATTTTGTCTGTCACTCGAGATGTTATTAGAAAGACGAGAAGTGACAAGATTGATAGTTGCTACGTTGGTCAATAACGATTCAGGCGTGGGGCGCACTTCAAAAGAGTCGAGGGTGATTGATACCGCAGTATCCCCTTGACGGAACACAGAATGCCTACAAAGTCTACGTGTGTCCACTAAAGCCAATTTGTGGTGTAGGTCCGAGATTGGCACTCGTTGACAAATTGATATCGAAATGTAGGTGTATTTACAATATCTACGAGTATGTTTACTGCCAAAAGGCGTTGTTGTTCTGTTGTCTAATAATGTGTAATGGTAATGTTTACCTTTTGTAGTAACCACAATGTTCACATTTATCACGCACGTTTTCGCTGGACTATCGAGAGCTTTTCCCTCTGCCCTCTATGGAAAGTCATGTAGAGAATGTGTTTATCAAGTTTCTGAACTGTGAAGAACGCACTTCCATCAAACGCTTTGCCATACATCGAAAACTGAAATTGATGATAATAATAAATTACACATCCATGCGTCGTGCACTGAAAGCGTCGAAGCGCGCGGCGCCAAGCGTCGCGACGACTGGTCGCCGTTTTGTTTTCAGCCTTCTTTTTGCTATGCAATTTAATGTTATTTATTCAAAACATGCTTGCGTGCTACCAGTAAAAACATAGTACAACAAGAAACTTAACCTCCAATTAATTGATCTGAACATTTCAACAAAATAAATAAATTGTACTTATGTACAATAAAAAAGTGAGTAATAAAAATGACTTATAAGGAACAATATAGTATAGCACTGCTTATTTAGGTATACCTAATAGATAGACAATAGAATATCGGGCGGGTCACGTAGCAAGATGATGTAAGCGGCGATTTCCTGCGAGCTGCGCAAAGCACTGCTGGATGAGCGTGTGGCGTGCGCTTGCCTGCTAATTAGTCGCGCTGACGTCATCCGTGGGGAGCGGGGCTTCGGCTCGCCATTACCGGAGGCCTTCGCGCGGAAACGACAACGACCGACGCTTTCTCTGCGGCTGCAGCAACTCTGCACACTGCCCACTGGCCCCCTATCAACCACCTGTCAAGGTCAACACTGTAAACCCAAGACACGTTTGTTGAAAGACAAAAACTAAAAAACACATTACGCAACAAAGCGCCAATTTACAATCTCTTTCAAATCTAATGGATAGCTTTTAAACGTTACAAAGAACAGTGAAAACTGTGCAGAGAGGCGTCGATCCAACGATCGCGTTTGATAAAATAGGCGGAGCTCAGGCGCGTCGCTAAGCGTGACTCATCTTAATGGCTGCAATTACGACAGCACGCGGAGCGACCAGCATCGCGCCGTCTACCAAGAGTCGCCACGTGCCAATCCTCACTTACTCACTTCAGGAAAAATTATCAAAGTGATGCGTTGAGAACTTATTTTTTCTCTACCAGGCTATAAATCGCTTCAGCCTTCTGACTTATGTCACAGCATGCTTCCGTATTGAACAGTGTCTTTGACAGTCTGGAATGTTCGACCCGGAGTTTCAACCGGCAGCCGGCGCCGGTCACTACCGCCACCGACACCACGGACGAATAACCAAATTTATTGGCAACAATTGAAGGTCAATCCCAATTGTCGTTTCGATGCAGTGTTGCACGTCTACATCAACCAATAAAGCAAAACCTTTTTCTATCAACTAATGAGGTCGGTTAGGATTGTAAGAAGTAATATAAAAAGTGTATTATCGGTACGACTGACTAACCGCTAATTCCGTGAAAACTCTAGATTTTCTGTTTTTCTTATAAGCGATAGAGATAGATAATGATTTCTTGTTATACAAGGCTAAATAAGAATCAATTAAAGTAGTACCTACCAGTAAAGTTTCTCTTGTAAATGTGATCCGTATGGGCCGTATATCAACAAACGTTAACAAATCACACCCGAATTTCCGTAAATGGTGACATAATACCATTACTTTCCTATTTGTCTCAACTTGTCCGTTACCATGGTCGTCTAGTTAGAAATCAGGCTGAATAAACAAGTGGTTGCTCACAAAGCCTAGCCTAGTCTCAAAAGCTAAATAGCAACGTCTATAAGTTCTATTTAGTAACTGAGAGCCAAAATCGTGAATCATGTCACGGGTGACTTTAAATGTCACGCGCCTCTCTGTGAAAGGACCTACACTCGATGCAGCAAATGCCGTCACGATCTTGTTTTGGAGTGTTGTAAAAACTGGTACTCTTATGCTCTTACATTCAGTTGACTTTGGGTATCTTCCAATTTAATTGACCCGTACATAATGGCTGAGGATTTCTCCGTGCGTTTGGAAATTCTACAAGCATTGGATGAATCAGCCAAGTGACGTCAGGTTTGTTTGCGATTTGCCCTCTCGCCCCATTTCCCACTTTCTACTACGTGGTCGCAGATCGCATCACCGCCGCGATTTCAATTGCAATGAAACCTACGTAAAATTATACACATTTGCTACAAATCTTACTTTTCTGCTCTGAGCGCCAACTCTGGATCCGAGGAGTGAAACGTGATGCATTAAAGATTGCAATACTTCAAGTACCTCTAGCTTTCTACAACCACTGTAGAACTCGATTTATTTCGTTGATTTAGAACATGTGTAAACAGTCGATTGACCTACGTTTTTCTTTCATTCAATAAATTGTATCTGTAACATGTTATTGTAATAAGATGCGAAACACTTGCATCCGATTTCATCGAAGTCGTTGACCGGAGTGGATGTACGCCGGAATGTGTAGCGCGTTTGGAACTAAGTTTAATAATGTGTTGGTATTTACACGTTGTAAGATGCGCCCTGAATACCAATCCTAGAAATGGTAACTTCTCTACATGTTTCATTCAACATTATATTCGTTATTGGTTATATTATCTATAGTGCGTGTGCTGTGGTGGTACTAGTCCCCATTTCAAGGTCTAGCTTACTCGTTTCTGCACTTATATTCTTACGAGATTAGTCGAGCTGTTAATGGTATTAACGTAAGTCGTAGATATCAAATTGCTAATTTAACGCCAGTAGATAAACTTCATAGAAACCTCGGGTTCTGTTGACTTAATTGACATATTTGACTCTATTTAGTTTTGGCGGATATATCTAAATCAATGTTTTGTCTGTTGTATCGCGTAGCTCCTTCACTGCATTACTTCGTATCGACATGCGTCGTACTGGTTTCACAGAATTAAAATTAATTACAATAACCAGGCATCGATGTGTAATCAGAAACTTGTATCTCACTTGATTGCTATTTCGACACAGAACAATGAAACTTTTTCGAAAAACAATGGACTACTAAATAACGTTCCGGAGCTTGATTTCAGTATCAATTTTGAACTCCTACACTCGCCCACGATTGGCGTAGTTATTCAACTCGAACATTTTTGACAGTCTACTGAATGGCTTTCATTATAAACGTTAATAAAAGCGGGGTTTTAAGTAGTAGTTTAATTGTAATGGATATGTTTAAGGAGTGGTATCGGCAGTGTTATCGTGTGGCCAGTTACTGCGAGTTTGCAGGATAACTCACACTGTCCTCCCACGCGACACTCAAGGGATAAAACCGGCGTGTAGGCTGCCTGAATATCTTACTGCATTCTACTTTGAAAGCTCGCCGTTAATTATTATCCGATCTTTGGCGAGCTTGTTGCTGGTGATAACTTGCCGGTGATATGTGTCGAATAAGAAAATGATGCTGCTAATTATGTGTAGAGGATTTATCTCTAGTTCAGGGTCTAAATAATTTTCTAACTACATCTTAGGCCCTAGTATGAGTTTCATTTAACCATCTACACCAAACGCAGTGAGCGCGTTCGGCGTTCCGATTGGCCCTGGATTGGTGACGGACCAATCCGAGCGCCAAACGCGCTCACTGCGTTTGGTGTAGATGGTTAAATGAAACTCACACTAGTGTCTCTGTACGTGGTAGGTTAATCTCTGAAGTGTACGGTATAGCTTGAGGCATTACTCATCACATCACTCACTACATTACATTAGTTTACATTACATGCACGAAGTACTATTACTTACCAGGAATATTGATATGAAGCTTCACTAATCATTGATTTGTTATCCCTCTAGGAAAAAGTCGCGATCATACTTTATTTATTAAGTTTTATAGACAACGCGAACGCGGTAACGTGTAATTTTCCAATTACTATTTTTATCGTTTAATATCCCCTTATCTGTGCCTGTTATCAAATTTAATATAACGGTAACATCTCATTGTTGGTGGTATGCCCGCTTTATTACCGTTTGACGAGTGATTTGTTTTTATTATCAAAGAAAAAGGAATGTTTAAGTAGATATAACTAGCCGAAGGCCACCTCCCGGTCTAGATTTATACATTTATGCCTGCATTTAGTCGATTGCAGAAAAGCTGTGGGATTTATATAGAAGCGCATGAGTTGCATGACCCAAACAGGTTCTGTTACAAGTTAGCTCCACGCCCACATATTCGCCATCCTCCTGACCTGACACGTAACCCTCGCTGAGTCATTTTCAGTATTCACTATACTTTCCATTCGGAACTCCAAAGTATGTTACTTCAGTGGGCATATTATATACCAGTCATATATTCCTTTTATCTATAGCATACGTAGGTTTCTTTATACTGTGTACTGCTACTTCGTCGATGAATCAAATACGACGCTGACCATTTCTTGGGGTGCTAAAAATAACGCATGTGTTATCCTCAATAATTTAGCGAGAACAATGCATCATTCAGTTGGGCTGAGTTAACAAATAGAGTCGCGTGCTTTAGTGATTCATTCGTAACTTTAGGTCAGCAAATAAATTGGATGATGTTTTTCAAGGAAATAAAACGAATTTGGACTAATATTTTATTTGCAAAGAATTTTAGTATCAAAATATGTACGGAAGATTTGGCCTTCCGCGTATATTTTAGATAGTCGAAGCTTTTATTGGTCATTAAATCTGAAATACATCAGATCAATAATTTTAATCACCATGATATGATTCACAATTATACTTTTAATTATACGTTTGAACTGAACATACCGTATGTTCAGTTCAAACGTATTGTTACAGGTTTTACTCCCAACACGTCATTGCTCCATGATTATATATCAATACAACACTGACTTCTGTTACAGGAAAAGTTGCCCGTTAATGTTTAGGTACGTAGTTTTCTAGGAAATGTTGAGTTATAATGGAATAATACTTAGGGCAAAATACATGTAGCTACAAGGTTCTGAAACCAAGATGGGCCCTTATGGGGAAATTTCCAAGCCAACATTTCTTCAGTGCGAAAATGGATGGCGCTATACGTCATTTATTATTGCTTATGATCGCCTTAGAAACAGTTTTATTTCGTAATTTATAAACTTACCTCACACTAGGAATTACAACGTAGTTTAGACACATTTGATACGTAAATTGAACGAAACGTAAGAATTTGTCAACCCAACCTTTTCACCGGTCTACTTCAGGTCATTCATCCATCTTTATTCACTAATTATAAAATACATAAAAAAGGGTATATGTCCTAACATTCTCACGATGTTTAAGCCAGCTCTGGTCTGCCCATGATGGCGACAAACCGGTGGTTTGCAATTAACGTGCGGCTACATTTTTACATGTAGAGGCGAGTCCTCTCGGGTGTCACTGTCACATTGTTAAATTCCTTTAATGAATCCATGACATCACCACACGCTTTAACTATACCGTATTTAATTGTGGGAAGGACTTCAGTCCTATTAATCAAACAGAAATAAATACGTATAATTACTTCAAAGATCATAAAATCGAAATCCTTAAATTAATTCAAGCAACGTTCAGAGTTCAAATCAGTCAAGTGAAAATGCCAAGTGTGAATGCGCACTTGCGCATGAGTGAATTCAAATTTAGTTTGTTCTGGTATCTGCATAGAACAGGCGTCGTCATCAGAGCAGCGACGCATTCTTCCGTGATTCTTGTGGTCTTTTTGCATTCCACGTGTTTAAATGCGAGTGGAAGCGAGCATCGAGGCACGCTCCATTTGCGTCGCCCTCCTCCTCCTTACGTTACACGACTATATAAATATTACCTACATGCGCGCTACCATTCGTATATTTCAATTGTACCGAATACTTTCTCGCGCCAATGTTCCCAAGAAGTACTTGTATGTCTCTCGATTCCCTAGAAGGACATGATTTCTCAGATTGAACAGTACCAGTTGGTCGGCTTTCGGCAGAAAGTTTTTGTTGGCACAGCGTTGCGTGCAGGTTTCGTAATGTACTTACCAGCAGCGCAGCACAGCTTGCTGGTCTGTCGTAATTGCAATAATTTGTCCTTGATTTATGTGATGATAAAGACGAAATAATCGGAGATGCAAATCTTTACTTTTGGCGAAGAGTTTTAAGACCTGTTTGCGCAAGATATACCGGTGTTACTATAAAAAGCCTCCTTTTGCCTAAAAAAAAAAACTCGTCAATTTACTTTCCTTGCATTCTCAATTTCTTGTAGATCGCAGGATGTCTGGTAATTTTTTGATAAAAGGACAAAAAGCATTAACTTGCCATCAAATGTTTATGGCTTCTATTTAGAAACGTTCAAAGTAAGCAGTTAAACTGTGCTTTGAAGTGCTCAAAACTGGTGTATGTCATTTTGTATTTAAGTGCGGCTGTTTTTATTTGTTTTTGTCATGGGCAAGGATACTTGAGATTACTTAGGATTTTCAACGAAAATCTGCATTCTGTGACATATCTAACGTGTCCGAGGGAGTAAATCCCGACTGCTGTAGCTTAGGAACCATCTGGAGCGTTGCCCGTTGTCCGCAGTTGTCCGATGTTTCACAAGGTATGCTGCCGTAATATCTTGGATGTTAACGACAGTTCTCGCGAAATGTCCAGAAATAACCGCCTCCCCGCACTGCGAACGCTTCGATAATTCCGTCAGTACTTTAGCAATGCACTTCGCTGCTGGAGACGATGCCACAATTTTATTTAAAACCGGCTTTCAATATTAAACGCATCCAATCTTGCAACTAGATTATTTCTGTCTGTATGAGGTGTGACGAGAGACTTTCTTTTGTAATTTAATCGTTACGACCCGTGTCCGCTTACACTTTTGCTTCCATTTCTATTTAACTTTCAATCATATTTTATTAAGCCGTACCATGCAATTCCCAGTTGTAAGACATTTTAACAAAGAGAAAATGTATCGTTTTCCTAATACCACCTAAATATTTATTACTAGGTGGGACTGGTCACAAATTCCGAATATTTTAACTTCAATGTAGTCCCAATTTATAAATGCCTTATTAATTCAGGCACGAAATTATACTTTTACATTGAACTAATAAATCAAGTGCTGCTTAATGAATGTCCATTTTGTGTTTTCCTACGTAGTTTAGCCCCAATTAGGTGTATACTGAGATTAAGAGGCATTCGAAGCTTCGATTACTTGGCTTAGTAAATCTTGATGCTGGTATATTTTTAACTTAGGAACTGGATCTGCAGGCTCGCTAAAGTGCCCACTCGCTAGATAATAGCTACGCTGACAACGTAGTATCTTCTAATCAAAATGGACGTGTCTGGTAACTGAACCGTTAATTATAGCCTTTTCAGAGAGTCCTTACTGCGAAGGGCTTGGAGAGTATTTACTGTGTGAACGCTTTATAAGATGACCGAATAATTTCAACAGATTGTTTTCAGATTTATGCTGTTGAGCAAGCTTTGAATTTCTCCAGAATTAACTATTTGTTTCTGAAGTATTATATAATTTAGATAAAAGATCTCAAGTCGTTGTTTACTTTCCAAAGTTTAAGTAATTTGGCAACGGTTACACACTTGACTTTCGTCTGACATTCGTGGGTCACAAAGTCAGAATTGAATTATGTACTAGAAACTTTGTTCTTTTGACCTTGTAGTTGGAGGACGGACGATTGGAAAAGGTACTTGCTACTGAAATACGTTCACTAGGTGAACGGTTACGTTCCACTTCGTACCCTATTGTTTTATTTGCGGTAAACATTGAATTCCCGTGTCCAGTAGACTGTTACGATTCGTAGAATTACAAATAAAACTTTTGAGGAAATGAGTAATCGATTTTTTTAATTCAAGTATCAAAATCATTTACTTAATAGTCGTCAATCCTTTCTTTATTTACTGGCCTATCGAACTTTTACATTTTTATTTGTGTTGAGATTTGTACTAAATAATTGTTAACTCTTGTAAAAAATAATAAAGAATACATGGCTATTTTTAACATTTTGCATTTTATCTGACCCCAATGGACCATTGTGATGCTAGAATCGATTTCTCTCGGCCTCGGCCTTCTGCACGCAGTTGTCTGTACGCGTTCGTGAATCACGCAAAAATACGTATCTGCAGACTTCATTAAAATGAAGAATACAGTTCGTATTTGGTTAGGGACAAATTAGAGCTAAAAAAATAAATAGGTACAAAGTGAAAAATAACTTTAATTTCGGATGTCGGTTTTGTATTTTCGTTTTTTGCCACCGACTTACGAAATTAAAGTCATTTTTCACTTTGTAGTGTTTCTTTTTCAAGTCGGTTGATTTTTTGTAATTTGTTAGTAAACTTTTTATTTTTTACTTTGTAGTTGGTAGTTGGTACCTACTACCTAACCCACAGCAATTCTTGTACCTTCACTTGCTAAGTAAATAACAGTGACAGGAAAGTATTATAACGTCATCAACCTAAACTAAGTGGAAGAAAAAACGTATTATTGAAGCTAACTAACTAACTAACTAACCACTAATCAGAATTTGACCAAATTTGTATGGGACCACTCCGTAAGTATAACCTTTTTAAACCAAAAAATAATCTTTTTAAAGGAGTTTTGAGGAAACAAACATGTAAAAAACAAAACCAAAATACTACGGAATTGAGATCCTCCTCCTTTTTCTGAAGGCGATTAAAAATTCAGCGCCTCGTCAGCGTAAAATTTTCCGCATATATTCTAAAAGGGCCATATATAGCGGAAAATACGCGTCTGTGATGTTGCTATTATCAGCAGAATGGCTCGTACGAAGTTTTCTTTCTATTTGTTTTGATTTTTCTGTTATTTTTTCCACTCCGCTTTGTCTCTAGCCTTAGTTCTAAGATCCGAGTGGGCTCCGCGCGGTCAATGTTATCAAAACATTCCATGAATTCCCACGGTCGGTTTCGATCATTGTGCTATGTAGACTATTATTACATCACGCCTCGTAATTACGTTATTGGATACAAGTATGGGTTAACGACTTAATTACAATATATGGCGATGTAATACCGATGCTCTTAAAAGGCCGTCTGGTTCAATTCTTACCATGTATGTAAGTAACTGGCTGAATCTTTACTCCTCGTTTGTTTCGATTAGGATTTTTCTGTTCCAGTAATTTCTTCATTTAATTCTGTTTCAATCGCTACTATTTCATCAAGTGCCCTTAGAATACATAATCTGCCCATAATGTTCCCACTGCTGGGACAGAGCCGGCCGGCTAGTTAGTCAGGTTAAATATAATTAATGTTATTTTGCATATAATTAATTATACCTAAATAAATTGCACTCATTAATAACCATCATCATACTCATAGTCGACAGTCCTAAGCCTGGTAAAGTAGGAAGGAAAGATTTCATATCTCTTAACGCATATGTATACTTGAAACGTCGTACCTACATTATATTGGAGGTATACGAGCATACTATCGCATACGTTTACTTATAAAAATCATAACACACCCATATACTTAGAAGTATTTTGAAACCCGGTTTTTGTACCAGGTATTAAGCGATACCTATACCTTGCAGGCCGGGTATGTAGATAAGCAGGTATATCTCATCTCTACTAGCTAAGCTAGACATGTTAGCTAGAAATGTTCTCTTGTTGGACCTCTCAAGCGGATACCATCCACAATCTTCCTAGTGAATAAGGCTATATGCCTTCGCAAACTCATTCTTTGTAACGGTGTGTGAAGGAACCCCATGCTCAGCACTTGTTTATGAAATGTTTACTTGATTGATTATACTGAACATCAACACTAACAGCTTATATAGTGCTCATTGTGAAACCGGAAACATTTTTCATAATGCTCATTAGAAATGATTTGATTAATTAACTGTAATTACAGGAATCAACGCTTCTATTACACCAGTAATTTAAGATTAGTATAGTACTAATTAGAAGTAACTATTGTGTTGTACAAAATAGTTGCAAGTGAATGGAGGAAGCTTCCAATATAACCCAATTTTCGAAGACATAAAATGCACATACACTGACAACGGTAATATCTTGAATAAGCTATAGGTATTATTATGTTGGAATCAATTGGGTAACACCATACCACCCGATATTTAGTTACTTCAAATAATTTCACAGCGTGTTTACGAAAACGGTAACTTTCACGAAATGGTGTATAACATATAAGATCAAAGAGTATTTACGTACGATATAAAGCCCATAATAAATGTTTATTTTTAGCGAGATCTTCGCGCCTGCGGTTGTGGTATTATAGCATGTATAATGTTGTTTCATACAATTTGTGAGTGTACGTGCCCCGTCACACAGGATACTGGCGACAACACCTTGGCCGGCTTGCAGTTTCCGCTGCTTATTTTACAATCAACTATTTTATATTGCAACAGCCAAATACGGCTGCGGCTTTAATACTCTTTTTGTTAGCCATTTCATCAGCTATGTTTGGTTTAGCCCCATCAGCGAATGGCATAAATACGATTCCGTAATTTATTGTTGCAATCACTTTTATTTCTCTTCTGAGGTTCTGAAACAAACATATAATCAATCAGGACGGTTATTTCTAAATTGAATAGTAGAATTAATTGCCCGAAACGTTAACTTATTGTTATCGAACTTCGTTTTTGTGTATAGCAATTACAGGTTGGCGGTGAATCACCACCTGGCTGCGTAATATTTCTTTAGCAAAAGCGTTTTGTTGAGTAACTTACTCAACAACTTACATTACCTCTATGTGTGAATATGTGTATACCTAATTCCGTTGCGGCTCATTTAATGTAGAAGCTACAAGCATGCTCCACTAGTCCGTGAAGTAGTTCTATGTGGTTAAGATTGAGACATTGATTTAGGTAATCACATTTATTTTTATTCATGTCTCTATAAGCAGTATTTTGATTTGGTTAGGATCGAACCATGCCCACTTTATATACAAAATGGTTATGGCAAACCGTGTGAAATTCAAGCGTGAAAAATTTACTTTGTATTTTGAAACAATAAAATTGTAGTCTGAAGTATATTTGACGCAACATGTGTTTCTTCTGACACCAATATACCGATATGTTTCGTAAATAAAAAACATTTCACAAATACAGTTTCTGTTATTAATGGCATTGGGGAGATATCGAAATGCACAATTTAAATCATGCCTGTCATTCGTCTGATCGTAAACTCTCGTGCGGATTCGCAGTGGCTTTCGCCAAATAATGTATCAAATCCCTCACGGAGCGACTTTTGGGTGTGTTATTTATTAATCTTATTGAGTGTAAACAAGCCCGTATGCGTCGCGGCGCCGCGGTGAGTCAGACAATCGCGATGTGGGCTGCCACAGGGCATTGTGCCGCGCTAGGCTGTGGGGCGCTTGCATTGTATGATTGTATGTAAAGGAGGCGCAGGCGGGCGCCCACCGACGCACTCCGTCTACGAGAAAGCACCGCTTGCTTGTCATTGTCAACCATTTAAAATCTATACCCAGCAAACTCATTGACAGATTTTCAATCCGTGTCGGTGCCAACACACATCCTATCCCCAAAACGAATCTTATTGTTTCCAAAATGTTAACTTCTCTAATCGATTGATTCACTTTCATCCAGTAAACACGGTGCTGTTGTTTGTTTATCTAGTGGCTCGCGTCTTTCTCTCACGATTTGTGTCGTGATGAAGAGTCTCGCAGATCCACGAAATGATAACTTTCCTCCATTCGTGAGTAGATCTTAACATTTAAACTCCCGGCCAAGAATTAATGTTTACTTATGTGTAATTAATTTTATTTTACTTACTGCTCATCTTCACGCTCTTCTACCCTTATAGGACGAGCAGATAGAACTACATAAATGCTGTCACTAGATGGAACAGAAGACCCTTGCGGCCGCATACAAATAATTAGTTGTAAATATGTATGTAGAGAACATAGGTTCCACCTTTGTTTGACCACAGCATTTCCTCAGCCAAGAATGAGATACCCTGGCTGTGGCTTATATCAAGTCAAGGCCAGCAACAAGCAACATAATTAGATAAATTCACAGAATGTACACAAATCCCAAAAGTATGTTACACCATTCATATAATTAATTGAGGACATTGTTAATAATACCTTTATAGCCAGATTGTTATATACGGCGCAATTTGGTCAAAAATTATGGATTTCTATTTCTTGGTACATGGACAAATCATGAACGAACATTTCATTTGGTGACCCATCATGATGCGTCAAATAGGTAGTTTAGATTGTCAGGGACCCAAAGCCCATCCTAACGTGTCAAGAGACGAAGTAAAGCTCGTTACGGACCTAACATCCGTGGCTTTATTAACCGCCGCGAACCGGGTAAGAAGTTAAGAAGCATGCAGTATAAAATAGCGTAATACCCTTGACCCGGCGTGGGAGGGAGACGCGGGTATTTTTAACCGAACAGGTCAACAACCGGTGGCCGGTGTTCCTCCTGCAAGGCTGCAAGATTGCAATTTAAAGACGGTAATTATAAAATGATCGCTATCATCATCAGAAATATTAGTTGTTTTATCTCAGTATCTTGATAAATACATCTGCTTATTTGTACATACCGTACTCAAAATGTTTTTAGTACACAATGCAAACGTGTTATTTATATACGCAGCTGTCGACGGTGCTGCACTTGAAATTGTGTGCTAATACGTCGTAGGCGCTACGTAGGATTGGCCAATCTTATTACGAATACATAATCACACCATATCTTTAGTAATAAATACTAATAAACTGTCGTAGTACAATGTACAGGTAACAGGTACACGAATTCGCAGTCATCGGTCGTGACTCCAGCGATGCGTATCCGTTTATTTCTAGACGATGTTTGTTTATGTCTTACGAGTGTTCTTTGTACATCATCAAAGTGATTTCGATAGAAAAACATCTCAGGCGCATATACATATTTTCTTTTTTTCTTCTTGGTATAATATTATTAACTTTGTGTGGTACTGAAACTTATGTACACATTTTGTTAGGTTTAATCAAGCGTACCAGTGATTAATTTTGTGATGCGATCAAAATGAGAGTCAATAGATCCATTTTGATAAACCACCCGTGGTGTTCAATATGGGTACACCGTACTCTTTCCAATTCGACATTTCTATTTATCTTTATAGGATCTTTAATTATGATCAGGGTTGGGGCAGTAGCCTGCAATTTGGTCGAGATAATTCGATAACAGGACTGTATGTAGGATTCGGAAATTGCAATGATTGCGTCGAAGCTAGGCCGAGGAGATGAAGAGACACGCAGTTGCGCCGCCCGCTCGGCGCATGTTGCCGATATTGGCAATGCAATTACGGATAGGGCTGTCATTTTGGCACGTCGATGAACATCTGCTTTTTTATTTGGAAACAGTCCATATTCTCTGGAAGGTAGTGGCTATGGGACGTCATAATTCGCGCAATTATAATAACGCTTTATAGGTATAATCGTACAACGTATCTGGAGTACCTACCAGCTAGCAAAACGAAAAATCCAATGCCTACCTTCAAAACATTTCCGAATGTTGGCTAAATATATATATTTGCGGATTGATGGCCACTGAGGAGAGTGAAATATCGTGTAGCAACGAAAATAGTACACGTCACGATTGAATTGTCAACCCTGTCGGTCCCCGCCTCGCCTCGTCCACACCTCATCCCTGCTGGCTTGCTACGCCCTCACAAATATTTACCGCGCTACAAGAATTTTGCATTAGCACCTACCGGATTGACCGCTCGTAGCGTGTATTGAACTGTACGTACTTTGTCAATAAACGTTATATATACATATCCGATAAATGGGTTTTTTACTCAATATAGCATTCACCTGTTGGAAAAATCTATCAGCTTTAATGGATAAGAATATGTTATCTATGCAGGGTACAATTTTAACCAGTGCGGAAACTACAGCCACAGATACAGTATATGATTCTAGACCCCTAGCGGTGAAATCGCTGTTCCATACATTTCGACAGCGTGGGTATTGCGCTTTTATATGAAACAGCAGAATTTTTTAAAATAACCTGCGAATAATTTCTGCGCTAGAATCATATGCTAAATTTTTGGTTACCGTTTGCTTACTGGTATTTGTTTCCCCCTTTAGAATCGCATATTAAAACGGACCCAAATTGAACAGATAGCTGAATATGAGTTATCGCATTCACATGGATGAATCATACTTGACAAACAGAGATGACCTCGGTGGCAAGCCGTCCAAACAAATGATCTCCTCGTACAACTAAGCATTCATTTAAGATTGCTCGGCCACATTGTGGAGATAAATTCTTCATACGTTTTCGTGTCGCAAAAGCAGAGCACACAGATGCTTATAAAAATCTCCTACATGTTCTTCTTCCGCATTTTGATTAAGGAATTAATTAAAGTAAATACCGTTAGTAGCAGCTGTGTCATGCCACCTGTCACCTCGCACATTTAGGGCTTATAAGGGCAGGAATAAACGCCCGTTAGTGAAAGTACCTGGACTGCTAAACTAATTTTGAATAGATTATCTTATGAACTCATTGTTTTTCGTAAAATGAATGAATGAATGAAATGCACCGATCCCAGCGTGGCTTGGCCAGATTCGATTAATCGAATGAACCCCAAGATTTGCACTAGCCCCTGGAGCCTCATGCTACATGGTGTTACAGAGGCTATTGATATAAAGAAGTAGACCGGGGGCGCTGTAATGGTCAGGTAGACGTGTCCTTAGGATAGGAAAGGATTGCGAGCCTGCCGGATTTGCATCCTTGAGTAAGCATTGTACTAGTGGAGAGACGGGTGGTATTTATTCATAGGAGGGCATCTTTTCACGACGTCGTCGGCATGTTGATTCAGGTCGAGTTTCTTTTTTTTTTTTCTGGGTGGGAAATCATCAAATAACTTCTCCCGCTCTGGGTGGAGCAGGAGGGCGTGTCAGACTTTTACTGACTAAAACCCACCCGTGTTCCCTCATTTGCCTGTGTGCCAGGGGCGGCGGTATCTCTTTCGAACAACCCGCACCCCTGGCAGGCATCGGCCCTTGCGGGCCCCATCTGTTGCTGCTGACATCTCTTTGAGGCGCGCGTGGAACACAACGCGCCGTCGACCCGGGCTTGGTCCTTACCGGACAGCGAGCTACCCATTACTCGCCGTCCGCAAGCCCGTGCCTACGGTGGCCGGGAATCAGCCTGGGATTCCCGACGCCCAGGGCGTCTCCTGCGAAGGCCACGGCTGTGAGGGCGCATGTACTGCATCTCCCTCACGTGCGCCGCCTCCCTCTTTGCGAGCATAACTGCTTCGCTGAAGGAGGCGACTGCCAGCCATGCCCTCTCGCTCCGTACCATGGCCTGGGCCAGGGTTGGACGCCAGAGATCGCCTCCGCCGATCACCTCCACGAGGACACGGCGGTGCTCCGCCCAAGCCGGACAGACCTCCACCGTATGCTCCACCGTGTCCTCTGGGCGATCTTCGCAGTGGAAACACCCGGGCGTTTCCTCCCGCCCTATCCGAAACAGGAACCTCCCGAAACAGCCATGTCCGGTGAGGACCTGTGTCAGGCGGAAGGTGAGGACGCCATGCCGCCTCTCAAGCCACTCCTCAAAGAGGGGACTTACCGCCGCAATCGCGGCGTGCCCAAGGTCGAGTTTCTTGGGTAGATTTAACTGTTTTCTTAGCTCTTTTCTATGCCGTTGCTTCGCTATGTTCTGTGTTGTTGTATTCATAGTCGTCTTCTGAGTTCTCGCTGCTATCAGTTTCTGGTTTTTTGTAGATATCGCTAGCCGCATTCTTGATCTTATTTCTGTCTCCAGCCATGTCTTTCCAAAACTTGATTCCCATGTCAAAGTATTTCATTTCCTGTTTCAGGTTATCGTCCCAAGTGTAAATAGATCGTCCGACCTACTTAGATTTAGCCTTATATTGCATTGCTGCATGCAATAGGTGTGTTTATCCCGTCTGAAGACGTGTGCTAAGTAGCACATCGTTTGGTTCTTGATGCGTTTTGTTACGGTTTTTCCGTCTAAGATTTGGTGCATTTGCTTAGTTCTTGGTTTATTCCTGGCGTGGTTAATCAAGTCTCTCATGATAACTCGGTCCTACGTTCTCTTGATGTTTTCGCCTTGGTGAGGGTCGATACTTTTAAGCCATATGTCTACAAAGTACGATAACCATTCGATACATAAGTCTAGTTAACTTCCAACCCATCTTTGAATTTAGTATGAATGGTAGTAATGATGGCGTTTTTCGTGGCCCGTTGGCATCGTTTTCTAATGTGATTTTTCTGCTTAATGCGGATGTTATGTATGTGCCTAGGCATTTGATTTCGTCCACTGTTGGTATACTTATTCCGTTGAGGGTCACGTTGGTCGTTGGCTGTGATGTTAAGGGGTCCCTAATATATTTTTTTGTTTACCCTACCCTATTTGTAGTATAAAATCAGTAATGACGATGAGGTCGTCCGCAAATGATATTACCAGGGGGAGTGAAATTTCGCGGTCCTGATCTAGTTTGATTAAATAGGTTTCGTCTTCAAGGATTCTAAGGACTTCGTCGATGACCAATGTAAAAAGGCGATGTGACAGGGGGCACCCTTGTTTAACTCCCTTTTCTTTGACAATCCAACTGCTTTGCTGACCGCACCATTTGATGCATGTTCTTTCATTCGAGCATGCCTTGATTTTGTTGTTTCGTTCCAATAGTTGTTTCGTTCCAATAAGATATATCTTAATGCCTTGAAATCAACGTCAAAGGCTTTTTCTATGTCGAGGGCGAGTACGTAAATTCGTTTACCTGCGCTCCATTCCTCTTCTTTTTGAGTGTAAAAATGTGATCATCTGTTGATTTATTGTTTAAGAATGCTGCTTGGTAATTTCCCAGCTCCGCTATTGAATCGTCTAGTTTTTTTTGTAAGTATGAGGCGTAAAATCTGAAACCCGTTACAAATCGTTATGCGGCGATAATCGTTTGCATCCTTAGGATTTTTTTTGGGATTGGGACCTGTACGGTCTCAAGCCACGTGTCGGGTACAGTGTTCTGTGTCCAGGCTTTATTCATATGTTTAGTTAGGGCTTCCTTTAGTATTTGGGGCATCGCTTTGTACACCTCAATTACCACTTGGTCAGGTCTGGGGGCCGTTTCGAACTCATTGTTTTTTGTAAAAGGAGATAAATACCTCCATTATCACAAGAAAAAGGTGCAGCAAGAAGTTACTGTTTTATGTAATAATGCAATATCATAATGAATCGGACTTATCAATATCAGATAAGTAAATTACTGATATCGCAAATCGCGTCGAAAATAACAAAAGCGAAAGAGTTAAAAATGTTAGATTTTCAGGATTTCAAAAAGGTCAGTGGCCGTCTACATCGACTCGTGATTAGACATTCGTGCACTATTCACTAATCCGAGTTAGTACGCGAGCACTACAAATCTCTGTACTGTTATCTGATTTACTGAAACTTGGTAGAACTTGGGGACTTGTGGTAAAATTGCTACCATGCAGAGCTATGGTTCTGCCGTTCTTGCTCCGATTGTGTCTTAGATGGGTGACCGTTACGAGATCCCTATAGTGTGTTGTTAAACATTAACAACAGGCCAATATCGGTCAGAAGTCTGAGAATCCGACTGCTGGTTTGAGACCTAACGTTTTGTACTTATCTGACTGTAGTTGCTCCGTTACAAACTGTACATTAAGTAAATTCAGCCGCACCTAGTTAGCAAGAACTCAACCCTAACATAATATTATGACGTAGTTACAAAAAGCCATTAGAAGCCGGTGACATTTTATATCAAACAATTTCTGTACAGGTGTATGTGAAATTGTTTTAAACTACATAATACAAAATGCCCGAGTATGACCGTAGCGAGTGCATTGACACTTGGCGAGTGGCAGAACGTAGATGATGTAGAGCTGCTATTATTTTATCTGGTTTATTAACCTGCAATGGGAATAAAGATGCGGAGGCAGCGTTATCAGATAACGACAATGCTCGTTTAATTACATAAAACGAATTTGTTACTTATGAATCTTTCGCTATTGCGTTGCCGCAAATTGTTACCGCTACTAACACAATCAAAACAAAAATAACCATAGGCGATGCAAACCAACTGATAAATTGCGCGTTGTCCCTTGAAGTTTTGCGATAAACTTTACCTGTTTATCACTATTTATATTTTGATTAACCTCATTTCCTGAAATAGCTCGTACCTATGATAGGTAATCTACATAACTACCTGCAGTGACTAATTAAATGAGCAGGCGTTTGAATGGGACTACATCGGGCTATATCGAGGGCGACAAGTGGTACTTGTTGCGTGGGATCGAAACTTTTGCATATAAATGCGATATGCGGGCGTGATTTGTCGCTCCACAGCCTGGACCAGTCGCCTGCGCTAAATGCTAAACTGTGTAATAACTCGGAAAACAGCCCGTAACATAACTTGTCCGGGAATAATACACGATCGATAATTCTGTACGTTTTATACAAGTAACCTATGTAACCATAATAGAGGATTTATTCCAGTTCCGTATCTATTACCAACGTACGTCGTTTGTGCAATTTGTAGCCCTAACAATGTATACAGCTTTCCGGAACATTATAGTCAGCAAATTCAGCAATTGACACGATGCACGTCTTTTTCCTACTTGTCAGAATTTTGGGCTTCTGACTGTTAGTGACGACTGTCAAAAGCTACGAATGACAGCCGGGCCGAAGCACGGCAGGGGTCTCGACATGATCGATAGTGCTGTACAGAAGTCATACCTATTTATCCATAATGTAGGATATATTTCAGCTCCCGTATTACGAACGTGCGTCATTTTTGCAGTTTGTGGCCCCAACAATGTATACAGCTTCCCGGAACATTATACTCAGCAAATTCGGCAATTGACACGATTCTCATCTTTCACTGCAAGTTGGTACTTTACATGCACGGTATTGGTTTAATATTTAGGTCGCTTTATGTTTGAACGCAGCCCTCTGATCCACATTTCCTCTGTACGATTAGTGAAATTATGCCACATGTGGACCGGATGCCTGGAAGTGCTTGCAAATGTTGCATCCTTGCATCGTTATATGTAAAATTGTCTTCTTGTTCCATATTTAGCTTTGGTTTTGTGCTGCCCTCCACAATGTATGTTCTTTTCCAAGAAATAAGTAAGTACCAGATTTGGGAAAATAAATCATGTAAATACATGACAAAGTACTTCATCATCTGCCTAGTCTTTTAACTATGTTGGGGTCGGCTTCCAGTCTAACCGGATGCAGCTGAATACCAGTATTTTACATGGAGCGACTACCTATCTGATCTCCACAACCTAGTTATTGGGTAATACTGGCTGTCAGATTTTCGGGCTTCTGACGACCCGTAACGACTGTCAGAGATGCTCGAATGACAGCCGGGACCAACGGCTTAACGTGCTTTCCGAGGCACGGAGGAGTCTCGAAATGTAAAGAAGATCACCCATCCATTGACTAACCGCGGCAAGCGTAGCTTAACCTGATCGATCGATCCGTGCTGCCACGAGCCCTTCCATATTTATTTAAACCACGCAAAGATAGAATATTTGTCTGTCTATCAATGTCTTCATCCGGCTAACCTCACTAACTGTGTAATACGGGCTAATGTTATTTTAATGAGATATTCTTTCTCCTTTCATCGTCGCTTTTCAAAGAGTTCTCAGTATCACGTGGAAATAACGGATAGAACTTGCGGAAGAGTCGTGATCATTAATCTATGATAACATTGTACTTGTAAAGTAAGCTTATTTAAGTAGGAATCGGATTTAGATTCAATTTAGTTAACAAAACTCTTGGAAAACCTTTAAGTGGTAAACGCGACGGGAGATTACATGAAAGTGGCGGGAGAGTGGCGACATGGACAGCCCAGCAGCCTTCCAATTATGAGAGCATTCGAATCGGGTGCTGCGAGCGTTAATTAGAAGGATCCCCGGTGGCACGGCGACGTATAACTCCATATAACTCTTTGCGTAGCATGCCTATAAACCAATTACCGGGCAACTGATGAACGTTGAGCGTGCACGAAAGTTCCCACTCAATTTCATTACGCTTGGCTGTGCGCACTAACAATTAGAGAGGTTTCTATAATCGCGATTAATTCATTGATTAGCAAAGAGGTGGCTTTAATTATGTATGCATAAATCATTGCATATTAATTGTTACGTGGAGTCTAAGAATGTTTAGGAAAAATCGCTAAAGGAGAGGAGTTATTTATTTTGTGATCGAGACAAAAATGGCTGGTACTCATAATATATCGTTAATTGTATCGGCGCTCTATCAAAAGCTTTTAGCGGGGATAACCGTCTGATGTTTGTCGTATGTCGCGCCGTCTCCTCGGAGCCGATTATACAGACTTGTGTATTTCCATTTCCAAAGTCCTTCGTCTCTAAGTAGTCCTGTCAAGTTTGTTTGCCTACCATCATGCTTGTGTAAATAGCAGCCAGCTTCCTCCCCTCGTTGCTTTAACACTCGACGAGCGACGAGACGATTTACGTATACGTTTAATTAACACTTCAGCGGGAGTTGATCCAACGCTGCGTATTGGAATAAGCAGACTATGAGTAGCTCAGTTTCTGTTATCTTCGCAGGAATTATCTAAAGTGGTGGTGTATATAGCATTATAAATAGTAGTGATGTAACGCGTATCGACTGTACAGTTAGACCACAGACGCCAGGGTTTGATTCCTGCACATTGCACATTGCACAATGCATTCACGTTCCATACGCACTGCTCGCATTCTTCATACCACAGAACGATCTATTAGATTTCTATATCTTCTTGGAATCAGCTCTGCAATAAGAAATCTTTGTGCCCTATGTCCAACCGCAATGTACTTATCATTCTTTAAATCGATATCATTCTCTGAATAATGAATGTCATTATGATGTTTTATTTCTTTGAACACTTAATCGATTTTTATCAAACGCATCATTGTTATCATTGAAACAAGTGTTATACTGGTTTCTGATAACGAGCATACTTATAATAGTAATTACATTTTGTATCAATAGTTGAATGCAGATTATTTTCTAAAGCCTCGTCGTAAAAAGCTGAATAAAACTGTAAGGTGGAATAGATTTCATTTTGTGCAGTCTACCTCCCCATGAAAGGGATCCCCCCTTTACCTCTACTGGAGTTTTTTTTGTCGAGGTTTGCCTGTGAAACCTGAATACATATTTCTGTTCAGCCGCTATATTAAAATGCGGGCGAAGCTTTTTACTGCATCATAGAATAAAAAATATTACGCTGCTGAATTTTATTTTATGTTCAGGAAAGTGTATAAATCTTACGGATTTTTAATATGTATAAGTTATGTATGACATTGGTAGCTTTTATTCTCGCCTTTAATACAGTGTCACAATTTCTGTTTTGGCTAAGCTGTTAAATCTGGATTGTTTGTTATGAAAACATAGCCTATTTTACTTCTGTTCCAAAAACGAAACGTTGCCAAAATCATTAATGTTGTTTTGCTTGTATCGAAGCATTGCGAAAGCCAGCGGTATTTCATAAATATTTGGATATGCAATCCGGAACCTGGACTGGTAATTTAGTTTTCAATGAGTACCAATAATAACTGTTTTTAACTAGGTCGTAATCATAATGGAAGCTACATTTATTGTGTAGCCAGCGGACATGGAAATAATCTTTGCCGTCTACCGTCTGCCGGCCGGCTTTGCACGCTGTGCCGAGCTTTGCTGGAAAATTGCAGTTGATCCCTCCCCCAGACCCACCCACCGCGCCTCTGCTCTCTCTGCTCTCTACATTTGATTTCCGACCTCCTACAATTATGTATCTACATCGTGATACCATTAATATTCATGAGAATCCAGTTCCGCAAATACAGTCCTGCTTCAAACAATATACTGCAGATTTGAATGTAAGTTAAACCTTAAGCCCACAAACCAGGTTGCAGTTACAGATTAACAACAACAACGGCTGCAATAATTATAGGAATACCTCGATAACGTCAGCGGCAGGTGGTTCGCGGTCGCGGGGCTTAGTATGCGCCGATGGGCCGTGATCGGTTTTTGCTACGAGTTGTAGTGTAGGGAACAATGGCCGACGACGTGCATTCCATCCGCACCACCGTTAGCCGGCGGCAATAATCGCCGCAATGATCACCTCGACCGCTGCGAGCTACTTGCGCCACGATCGACATGATACACCTAACTCATAAACATTTACCGCTTCCGCGCACCGTAAGAAAAACTCATTCCTCAAACATTACACAGTACATATTTTTTTACAACTTGGGACGAGGAAAGTTACTTGATGAACATGCGAAAGTTATAAAACGCATCCGTTACGAAACTACGTTGTCCAAAGAGTTTTTATTAGCCTAAAGAACTCTTAAAGCATCTAAATATATTTTGGATCTATAAATCAAATTAACAACTATCTACGGACTTAGATCGAAATAAGAGTAGACGGGGCGCGGTTGGCTTCGAGCCAGACCAAACAGGGTAAAAAGCAAGGGCGGCGGCAGCGACCGCGCCCCGAAATAGCGAGCAAAGTCAAGGCGCGTGCGCTTAGACGACGAACTAACGGGCGCTTGAAGCACATCATTGCACGAATTGCTGCTACATATTTTTAAAATTCCAGTTAGACACGCCTTGCGTCAGGGCGCGCCTACTGGTCGAGTTACCTTCCATAGAAAAAAGAAACAACCCGTGTTAACTAATTAAATTATGTGTGCCTATCATGATACGAACGCTTCAATAACTACTATAAAACATAACGACCTAAATGTAGCAAAAAACAAGGTGGAGCCAGTAATATATTCGCAGACATAGCGCAATGTCTGGGTTGTTCTAAAATGACCTACAAAAATGTTTTCTATTAACGTGTTGACATCACGGTGACAATGTTCCTCCAGAGAATTTAACATACTGTACACAATTTAAGACTCGTATTTTCATGAAAGTAATAAGGGTCGATAGAATGCGTAACTCCGTTGAATCAAGGTCAATGTAATTCTACAGTATGTTTCAATGCAAAATACCTAAAAGGACTGGCGCGGCGGCTTTCATATCAACGAAGGCCTATCACGTACTGGTGTTATGGGGCACAATAGCGGTGCAGTGGCCAGTGAGTCAGTGACTCACGCGCAACAGGCTTGAGACAGAACAAGGACATCCTCACATACAGCCAGCGCTGTGGCAAATCGAAACATAAACATGGTTACTCCATATCCGTCGGTGCTATTCACCATTGTGGCGCAACAAATTGCAGACATAATAGACTTCGCAACACTTTAAGCTCTGTGCTAGATGACACATAGATATTTTAAGGATAATAACACTATTAAGAAATTCTGTCGGTCGTTAATGTATTCTTTGTGGTGGAAACTATGCCTAATAAGATTTTAATTGGTCGTTGTTTGTCTTTCAAGACATATATTATGGAATATGTAATACTAGCTTTTGCCAGCGGCTCCACCCGCGCGGAACTTTCATCCCTTATTTAACTCCCTTACGGGTTGAAATTCGAAAAATCTTTCCTTAATCCTTGTCTACATTATAAAGGGAACCTCTCTGCAAAATTTCAGCTTTCGAGGTCCAAGGGATTGGGCTGGGCGTTGATGAGTCATTCAGTCAGGACTTTTCTTTTTATTTATATAGATAGACTAGCTTCTGCGCGCGACTTCGTTCGTGTCAAATTTCTTGTTCCCCGACCCACGTCCTGGCTCACCTCGCCTGCCCGTGCGAGTACTTCGTATTCGTGATTGTTTTCTCTTTGCTCAGCTCCTAAGGGTTTTAGCGTGATGTTATATAGCTTATAGCCTTCCTCGATAAATGGGCTATCTATCACTGAAAGAATTTTTCAAATCTGACCAGTAGTTTCGGAGATTAGCGCGTTCAAGCAAACAAACAACAAACTCTTCAGCTTTATAATATTTTTATAAATATTATAAATTATAAATATAAACAAGTATAGATAGATAGATTGCACACGTAAAGTACCAAAGCGCACTGGGCCCGTGTGGCCCACTCCTCTCACCGAGAGGAGGCAAGTGTCCCTGCTGTGAATACATTATAGGCTGATTATGATTACATGTAAATTGTAAATACAGCTCATGTACAGAATCTTTAAGGTGTATTTTGTTTTGTGCAGATGACTTGAAGGCGGTGACGAAGCGTCTGATCGTGCAGGCCAAGCGGCAGGGCTCCGCAGACAATATCTCCATTATCGTGGTGTTCCTGAAGGACCCGCGTGACATTGCCGCAGACAACCGCCCGCCCATGGATCTTGGGTGAGCCTCATTGTTACAATATGCTTTATGTTTTATTCACAATGTATAGGATATTCCTTCTTCTGTCTTCTGATTATAACCCTGAGTCGTCGAAACAATCGTCGATAAGAACTGCAGCAGGATTTATTTGTGTTCTTAAAACATTATCCGTATACCTCCTATCCTCTTCGCTTTATGTCTGATATACTAAAAAATATTTCAAAAATTTCAATTCTCATTTCTTTTTATATGACTAGAAAGAATTTTGCTAGCATTGACTCTGAAGGAATTTCGTCAGGGTCATGTTTTGCAGTAGGTAATAATAGAACGCCAAAGTAATGCTTGGAAAGTGTTCACGTCTCATATCCATAGCCCGTTACTATTCCAGTTGCCTACAAAAGACATAAACGAAATGACTGATTGAGGACAATACCTGTTTTTAGAACTGTTATAACGTGTCGCTAATGGCATTACCATACCACATGTCACGGGCGGATATTAATAATCCCTATTTTTAGTCCGCGCTATCATTTTATGATGTCATATTATGTTGGGTGCAGGCATCTACAATATCAACTAAATCGCTAATAACGTCTACATTGGGAGTTGTAAGTCTCCTGCCTAAATATTTCGTCAAAAATACCAGTTCCAGCGATATTAGGCCGATAACCGGTTACAGGTAATTCGTACATATGGAGCTCGTATAAAAATGTAGACGTACGAATGACATTATCTTGAACCAGACGACCTTGGATGTTGTCAGCCCATATCTTCTAACACGAGTCTTGAAAATGAAAGTTTATGTCACTTTCTTTGAATAATTAATTGTTTTTTGGCAGACGTTCGTTGAATGAAAGATTAGTGGATAAGCCTGGTTATAAGACTACCAGATTGTAATTCTAGGAACGAATGACTTTAGTATTTCGTGCACTGCCTATCTACAACGGATTGATGAGATATATATGTATTTATAATGTGGGTTGGAGCTCCAATGTCATCCACATTTGGTCTAAAATACCTGTTACAATAGTTAAGCTAGAAGAAACCTTCCATAAGCAGAATACTTGTTTAATGTGACCTCTTTACTAAAACTAAATTATACATAGGCTGGACAACGCGATGATGAACGCTCCGCCGTTCACCATCGAGACGGAGGCATGCCGGCGGCAGGTGGACGCTGCCGCTGCCGCAGCCGCGGCTGCTGCTGACGCCGAAGCCGAAGAGTGTGCGGAGGCCGAAGCCGAGGCCGAGGCCGCTGACAACGGCGTGGACAACTCCGACAGCGACAGCGAGGACCTCGGCCCCGAGACCGCCGTCGATATTGACGCTGATGACGTAGACGCGGAAGCAAGGAATCAAGAACCACAACCACCTACCCCACCTGCACATGCTGGTGAGTCTTGTACCCCTAGTTTTAATTTTGCTCTACATAATTATCTCTGTCCATATAAAAAAAGAGATCTAAATTAAAACATGCCGAAAAATATCCCCAAAACCCGTAATCCCGAAGATTGGGACTCCTCATTGCTCTCAAGTTTGGTGACCGCAGATGTAGCTTTTTCGTTGTTGTGATATGGCATTACAGGACAAAATAATTATTTCAATCTACTATAGACGACACTGTTGGTACAGTAGCGGAACGATAAGCTTTTAATACCAGGTTATTTAAGTGCGCTGAAGTCGCGGAACAAAGTCTAGATGAGGTGATGGCGAATATGATTATCACGGTCCGTTTGGTCGATTACTAGCAAATAGCAACCAAGATTGAAATTATAAATCAAAAATTAATGAGCAAAAATAACAAAGTATGTAGTAATTATTATTAATGAGAAAATGACATTTTAAATTATTTTCTGTCTGAAGTCTGGAGTAAAGTTTGTGAAAGATAAAATGTATTAATATTTAGATTATGATTGATTTACTTAAGGAGAATGCGTAATGTAGCCCTCGAAATTCGATTTTCTTCCGATTTTTGCAATTCTTTTGCTTCCCCTTAAGTATAATTTTTACTGTTTACTTAAGGTCCGCACAAAATAGATTGGCGGGTTGGACCCGGACCAACCCGAACCGCGTTCCGCCATTGGTGTCACCTGGTCTAGATGTGCATGTGAGAGACAAAAGAAAGTGTAAAAAATTGCTAACTCCCCAATTCGGCGTATTTCACTACTCACAATAACCTCGGCCCCCATCTCATCTGACCTAATTCTGGGACGGTCACGGGCAAACTGTCGACCTTCGTGCCAAACCCTTTACGCATTACGAAATGTCTCCCCGAATTTGAAGCCGCGTCGATAGCAGCGAGTCAGGAGGTCTGCTCCCTAAGCACGAACTCCGTAGCTTCGTCCGAAGCTAGGATTAGTTTGGGACCCGACCTAAGAATAAATGACAGCACGATTTGACAACTGTCCCTACTCCCAATGTGTTATTTCCCGTCCGAAAAAATTAGTTATTCGGGGGTAGGGTTCACTCCGAAGTTGGGAACGACTTTTGGACGGGCCCAGATCTTCGTCGACGGACTTAGATAGTAGGCGGGATGCGATCCGAGTTCGAGAAATGGCGGCTCGAAGTAGCTGTAGTGCTCTATTTGTATGAGGGGTTGTGCATTAGATACAAATTCTGTCCGTCCGAAGTTTGAACATTCCCAATTCGGATTGAATTCGGATCGGATGTAGTGCAGTACCGCTCTAAGTCTGGCTGGCATCATTCGAAGCTGGAACGTGACGGGTTAGAGATCATGACAGGTAGCCGACTAGCCGGATAGCCTACGTTTCATAATAACCCACTTTCTCATGCATGACTCGACTGCGAGTCATACTACGCAAGATTGTGGCGGGATGGCCGTTTGTTAATGCTTTTTACATTACGGGAATATTTTGCTTAAAATGCACAGACGCCAGCAAATCAAGCTATCCCAAACTCTAAAATTTTCCAAATTGAACATGAACCTTATGTTTTTGTAGTAAAGTTGAAAAACTATCAAAGATATTTGACAGATTGGGGTACCTTGATGTGCTGGCTTCTGTACATATGCAAGAAGATGTTGTGAAAAAAACGTATTTACATGTGGGAACATAGCCTAAGACAGGGATGGCGAACCGATGGCACGCCTGCCTTTGGTAGCACGCGACAAAATAGGTTGGGCACGTCATTAATTGAGGAATAGATCACAATGGCAAACATAGAAATCTGAACGCTATATGTAGGTACTCACGTCTACCTGTGTCTGCAAGTCGTAATTTTCGATAATACAAACCATTAAAGACTCGCTTAGAAAACGATGGTTAAAAGTAACAAAATGTGAACCTGATATAAAATTATTTAGCATCTGCTTCAGTAGGGGTTATACTTATTTGTTTTTAATTTATAGATAAGTACCTACCTCAATTAAGATATATACAGAGTAGGTATTATAGCAAAACTTTTTTCCCTGTCGTTGTAAGTCAAGATTAAATTTTGGCACATCATGGCCACATTAAATAATTGTTTGGAAAAAAATGGCACGTCGATGTACAGAGATTCGCCATCCCTGGCCTAGGAGAACATATAGTGACCTTATTGGTGACGTTCTTCAGAAAAGTCAGGTGCGTAGTACTTGCAACCGACGGGCGTGTATGACCAGAGGCCTTTAGTGCGAGTTTCATTTCACCATCTCGATCAAACGCATCGAGCGCATTTGGCGCTCCGATTGGCCCTGGATTGGTGACAGACCAATCGGAGCGCCGAACGCTCTCGAAGCGTTTGATCGAGATGACGAAATAAAACTCACACTAGGACCACTGATGTATGAACATAAACGAGGTAAAAGGAGTAGGATAAACGAGAACATAAACGAGGTAAGGATGGCAGGTGACATTCTGTAGTTTCTGCCTACACCCATGGGGAAAAGGCGTGACTTTATGAATGTACATGTGTGTGAACAACAATCAATCAATATTAATGATTAATGAATATGGTTTACGGTATTTTTTCATCATATCTATTATTAGAATAACGTAGTGGTAGAAGATAGTTCTAAAACTTGTTAATATTTCACTGAAAATAAATATCGTAATCGGTTACGTTGAATACGACCACACAAAGTTGATATAGGAAGCTAATCCAAAGTACTCTCGTGCCTCACACTCATGCATGAGCCACATTTCAATAAGAGCAAAAGAAAAAGTAAAGAATCGTGTGTGTCACGCTTTATTGATTGTTACACACATTCTCCCACATCCATGCCGCGCTGCGTCCGTATGTACCCACCAGTCAGAGTACATCGTGTACATTTTCTAGATGCGATTGTATGCAGATGAATCGATCGCTGATTCAGATTTGATTAAGAACTTGGTAAAACTAAGTTCGGAATGAGTGCTTTCACCCGAACGATGTAGGTATGAGGGCGACATCGTTCTTTTTAGGTTTTCGTACCCAAAGGACGCCAACGGAACCCTAGCCTCCGTTGTCCGGCCAGCGTCTGTCTGTCAGCGGGCTGTGTTGTATAGAACCGTAATATGTATACACTTGAAATTCTTAGTGTGCGCTATAACAACAAATAATAAAAACCGGCCAAGTGCGAGTCGGACTCGCGCACGAAGGGTTCCGTACCATTATCTTTAAAAAAAGATATGGGCAAATTTAGATTTTCGCGAAAACTTGTAAGTACCAAAATTTACCTTAATTTTCAACTTGTTTTATTTTTTGGAATTTTTCCTTTATTTGTGCTGTAAGAAACAGTACTAAACTGTTGCCTTCCTTTTTGCCAAATTTCGTGATTCTAGGGTAACTACCATATAAGTTTTCGACCCAAAACCTATAGGGTACTTCCGGTTGACCTAGAATTGGCAATTTTGGTTAAAAGCAAGGTCTTATAGCACAAGTAAAGGAAAAATTGCGAAAAATAAGAAAAGTTGAAAATTGAGGTAAATTTTGGTAAGTACTTACAAATTTTCGCGGAAATCTAAATATGCCCATATCTTTTTATTGTGTTGACTCAGCACCTTGATTTATACACCTAATAGGGACTATAGCTCTCAGTATCTGGTATAAATTTCAACTTGCTAGGTCCGCCCGTTCCTGAGAAAATTGGTGGTGACACACGGACAGACAGACGGACAAGAGAGTGATCATTTAAAGGTTCCTTTTTTACCCTTTCAGGTACGGAACCCTAAAAATAAAATAAAGTTAAAGAAGGTCAGATACAAGAAACGTGTTTTAATGTAAGTAGTGTTAAATATTGTACGGTGATAGTAGAAGGCATCCAACTTTTTTTTAACTATGATACAATTCGTGAAAAGCCATCATTCACAATAAATTCGGCTAATTATTACTCCAACACCGCACCTGTCAGCTTTTAGGTAGTTACGAAAATTGTATCTTCAGATACCTTGAATCAAGCTAATTAGCAAGTATTATTTAGAGACTTAATACGATATTGTGAGCAGTAGTGGCCCAGTGGTAGCGGCCGTGACTTGGTTGTAGGTCGTAGGTTTGAACCCAGACTGGCGCTTTACTTTGTGTAAACTATTTCATCCCCACTGCTCTCAAAATGGTGAAGGAAAACATCGTGAGGAAACTGGCATGTGTAAGAACCAAAAAAATTCGAAGACATACCTAGGTATGACATTTACCAACGCACTGGGCCCGCATTACGGCCCACTTCCTCTCACAGAGAGAATGCCTGTTGTCCCAGCAGTGGGAACATTCTAGGCTTATTATGCATACTTATGCAATACGATATTGATTGGGTACTTAATGAGGTTTATAACCAAGAAGTTACTTAGAAGTGTTTACACATCACAAAATAAATACTATCTTGTTTGGCTTGTTAGGCATATAAAATGTTTCGCATTCACTAAAATTGCTCGCTAAATACCTTAAAACCAGGCTCGTTTTATTTAAAAAAGCCCGTTTGAAAGATCGTTGCTTCTTAGGACCACGAGTTAAAGGGTTATATATTTTAGGGCTGATAAATAACAGACATCTAAATAAAGAACTGCGGGTAACATTCGATTTAAAATTACATATTTAATAAACTAAGGCTAGGTAAATAATTTATTATGTCTGGATAATAATAAAATAGGAATGATTATAAAATGACACGACATCGGCATCCCTATCGGGTGCAAGCGGGCGCCCCGCGCGCCGCAGCCCCTTCGCCCTCGCGCCGCTGTCGTCCCGCTCGCTCGCCTCGTCCCTCTCGCAGTCGCTCATTGAACGTCCAACGGATCTGTGCTACTCTCGAAAGTCGCTACTACTGTAATCGGGCTTTGTCTATATTTTACGGCTCGAATATTACACCGCCAGTGAAGATAATAATCTGTGCAGTGAAATTACCGTTCACGGTATGTGGTTTTTAGCGAATGTTGTTGATTATTTTCACATACCGAACAGTTTGTGAAAGGTTATTTCTGTGTTGATTCATGCGGAGCGGTGTTCTGGAAATAGAACGGTTCGCCCGAAGGCGCGTCCCTCGGTGGTCGGTGAGCGCAGGATTCCCGGAGGTTCACTCACATGTTCTCTACACTGTCCAAGTTCGATCTCGGGCGTGTCTCCACTGGCCGTTGTTGTTCTTGAAATGGCGTCCGCGAATGTCTCGCGAGTTTGAAATCGCGGCGACCGGTAAAATATCGTTGCTAGCACGCCGCTCATAAACAACACCGGCGTTCATCGGTTCATGATTTATTGCGAATAGCTCAAAAGCTGATGTTTTTGTCTCCAATCGAACGAATGAGTTTTTTTTTCTGTCAAGGGTGTGTCACCTGTTGATATCGAGAATTGCGGAAGGAGGGGTGAATGTTGTGTGCTCGCCAGGTGTTCAGCGAATTCCTATTGTAGTGTTGTATATATCATAAATACAGGGTGTTTTTGGTGTTGTGTGCAGTGGAGGAGGGCCACGTTGACGGTTCTGTGGCGGATAATGTAGCTGAGAGCGGCGAAGACTCCGAAGACGAGTGGAACTACTTCAAGGGCGAGGGCGAGCGTGAGGAACACCCCAGCGAGGAGCCCGACGAGCAGCCGCGCTCCGAGACACCCTGCCAGGACAATGTGAGCTCATTTTATGCATAATACGACACTATCTAATCCATGAATGCATGTATTTACTCTAGACCACAATGTGTGTACATCAGTGTAAGAAAGAACAAACATCTACATTCCAAAACATGAAACAAGTAATTGTGTGTAAGAAAATAAAGATCCCAACAATAACTTTCTACAAGTAGTTTGTACACCAAACTTGTAAAGTAAATACATACATTTTATACCAACGGCTTCCATAGCTTTGGTAAAGTGAGACATTATTCATATTGACCTTCAAATCATGATTCAATCTATATTACAGGTTGTGACTAAAATAACCAAATTGCAAACATTGTAGGTTATGTAGGCAGAGGATTACTTATTAATTTGTTTGTAACATGTTTCAGTCGGCTTGGGAAAGCAGCTCAGTAGACATGAACAGTTCACCACTGAACCCTGACGCACCAGTGTTCATCCCTGGGAGCGTGACTGGTTCTGACGTCCTGCTCGCAGAGTCACCCCGCAAACCGTTGCCAATGGATGACATAGAGCTCCCGGATGAGGCACAGTTCGACACAGGAGCTGAAGTGAGGCCAGCAGAATTAAAAGACTTGGATAACTGTGATCAACTTAATGGCCATCATGTGAGTATTCTTTGTTAATAATTTATATTTTCTTGAGGTAAAGTTCAATGGAAACATCCACCGAGTGTAGGTGATGTAATTGTTAGTAAAAATGTGAATGTTTAATTAACATAACAAAAGAGAAAGTTTCACAAACATTTAAATGCCTATTCAAGTGAGATGGTGAGAAAAATGGCTTGTCTAATTTATTTTTGAAATAACTGTCTGTGTTTGAGTAACTATTATGTAGCTTGTATAATTATATCAACACAGAGTATCTATAATATCCAGTGTCTTGTACCTAGGACAGGTAGCCCCAGGGCCACAAGTTACCTCTTCCATGAACACAAACTAGAATTTTCTGTTAGTAATGACTTCCTTTAGTTAAACTTTATGTATTTCTTATCAGCAGCTGTATTATCGCATTTATGCGGCATTGTGGGCTATTAGTAACAATAGATTATTTGACAGGAGTGTAATAACCTTTAGTGGAACGAAATTTAGAACAGTTATGAAGAAATGTTCGACGAAAATGTTAGTCACCCAAGTTAAAAGGAGTGCATGGAAAATTGCCGAAACTGTGTTTAATTAGTAGCTTGCTTGCTGAGAATTCATGGTCTTTGTTTACATGGATTCAATTAATGTTCAGATAAAATGTTTATTCAATTAAAGTCATTAAGTACTGAAACACAAGTATCATGGGAACCATTGCAATATAATACACAGAATTAAGATAGTTGAACTATGTGTTTAATGTAAGTTTTTCCTTTAAATGTTTAAACAAGTTATTTATGTAGGTAGTCAGTTACATAGTAGTGACTAAATAAGTCATGTATGTGTATTGTAAACTGCTATATCAAACTTTGAAGTTCAATGGTAATTGTCAATAATTAGGTTGTCATTTTCACTTTATTTCGGATTGTTATGCAACAACCAACATTGAGATGAACCTGCAATCATTGGATTCCTCCCTTTCTTGAGTATGGGTAACAGAATACAAGCATCTGTGCATGCAATATACTGCGTGGCAGAGACATGGACGTGCAAAGTGTCATGATGAATTCAACACATGATTCTAGACAAATGATGAGAATGACTATTATATAACAGATGAATCATGTCTATGTTATAATCTATGTTAGATTGTTATTAAAAAAAAAACTGCTGTTTCATAGAAAAGTGCAATAATACCTACGCAGTCAAAAATGTATAGGACAACAGATAAAAAAATTACCAGCGACTTTTTTTTAATACATATTTTTTAAATTTTGATTCTAGAATCATGTGCTGAAGTCATGGTTACAGTTTGCATGTCCATGTCCCTGCCACCCTGTATATTCTAAAAACAGCATAATGTAGCAAGATTCTTTTGTATCAAGTTGAGTGATAATGATCATTCTAACTGACGAAGTGATGACTTATAAAGTAATGTTTATTTTCAGAATGTATCACTAGACGGAGCTGTTATAGAACACTTGAGAGAAAATGATAAGTTTAACATGGACAGTTTGGGCTTTGGATTCAATGTTGGCATTGAACCTGATAAAGTCAAGGATAGTGGTATCATACAAGACTTTGAAAGAATACAAAAAGACACTACTGACTTTTGCAACATTCAGGTTTGTTATTATTTCTTTCTTTTAGGGCTGATTTTGTAATGGTTAGATAACTTTTATCTGAAGAATAAATCTGACAGTTTGACATATTTTCTATACAAATGCTGTCCAACCGCAACATTTATTCCTCAGTTAAAAGTTATCTGAGGAATAAAATTGACTTCAGACAGTTACAGTATGGAAAAACAGTCCAAAATAAAAAAAACGGACTTATTCTAGGTATAAGTTTTGTGAAATTCGCCCTTAGTACTTAAATTTAGCTTTAAGCCAGAGTATGAGGCAAATGTTTGTTGTAACAGGCCAGTATTATGGTCATTATTTTGTGTATTAACAATGGAAACCCTGGCAAAGCCAATCTCAGAAGTTCCTTTTCATGAGTTTTTTATCCAGATAATTCTGATTAGTTCTTGTCCATTATGCTTAGTCTGAGAATTAGGGATATAGTGAGAAATAAGCACATAAGTAGTATTTTAGTTTATAATTTATATCAATTTTCAGGTATTCCAGACACACACAGAAACTAATCCTTTTGCCGTAGAAGGCAATGAGGAACTATTTGAAAGGCTGAAAAATAAAGAAAGAGATCCAATGAGTATGAGTTTCTATCAAGAAAAAGATGATGATACTTGTGAGAGACTCTCCAAAAATGAATCACATGTTGATCTCAATGCTGTCCAGACCTTACCTGACAGTGATGATGAAGATATCCAGCCAAATGGCATCTATGAAAATGATAAAGAAAACATCTCCCCAGATCAACACACAGGTTTGTCGGAACTAGAAAGAGATATTCTAGAACCAAATAATGACATCATCAGGTTTGAAGACAGGCCTGGCATCCCACAAAATATTGGTAACTTCGATCCAGGAAATAGTTTCGCAGATTATGTAACTAATTCTAACAATATTGAAAATTATTCAAATATTGAATTTGAATCGAGCAACATCAATCAAGATGTCGTGTTGCAAACAGACACCCCTGAATCTCACAAGTTACTCTTTGAACAAATACCTGAAATACCTGATGGCAAGAGTTCAGAATTAGGATTTACAAATGATGAGACACAAGACCCTTCAGAGAGTGAGAAAGATGTCAGACCATTCACACCTCAAGATGAAACATCACAAGACATTGAAATGGAAAGCAAACTTGAAGATTCACCCTGTGTTGAAAATGCACCACAGTTAAATCTAGATGACATGAAGGATGATGATCAAGTAGAATCTCACCATTTGCTCGAGTCCGAGCAAGTGGCCTCTCCTGTACCTACAGACATCCAATACGCACATTCTACTGAACAGCTTCCAGTATCTCCAGCACCACTCAAGGAACCAAAATCACCAGAACCTGTTACAGATATTGATGAAATTGTTGAAGTGGAGCATGTGGATTTCCAACAACTAGCGGAATCAGCATGTGAACAAGTGACAGTTTCAGCTGAGATTAACACTGAAATTAAAACAGCCACAAAAGTCTCAGAAGAAACTGAAAATGTTGAACAAATTATTTCTGAGATAGAATTAGCACTTGAAGCACCTGAAATCGAGTTGAACACTGACCACTTAACTTCAAAAGTTGACGAGCTGGCAGCAAGGTCTCTGTCATCCAAGTCGCCTCTTCCAGCTGAAACTCTTCTTCCCAGTGAGTCCCCATTGCCGACGGAGTCCCCTCTTCCAAGTGAGTCTCCCATTCCGAAAGAGTCGCATTTACAAGCAGAGGAGTCGCTACCACGTGACTCCCCCCTGCCTGTAGAGCTGTCCCTGCCTACAGAGTCTCCTCTACCGGAGGATACGCTGCTGCAAGCCGAAACTGTGCAAGTTAGTGAGTCTCCGCTGCCAGGAGACTCTCTATCTCCATTACCGAGCGAAATCATTCCATCAAAGGAGTCTCCACTACCAGTCGAGTCTGAAGCTCCCAGAGAATCTCCGGTGGCTGTCGAGAGCCTGCAGCCGACTGAGTCCCCGCTGCTTGCACACTCGCCGCTACCTGCACACTCACCATTGCTCACAGAGTCTGATTTGTTGCGAGAATCACCACTACCCAGCGAATCTCCACTTCCGAGTGAGCCCTTGTTACTAAGTGAATCCTTGTTGCCGAGCGAATCCGTGTTACCGGGTAAATCTCCTCTGCCGAGGGAATCCCCTCTGCCGAGCGAGTCACCGATGCCGACTGAATCTCCTCTGCCAAGCGCCGTGGAGCCCCCGCAGTCGATCGACCTCGAAGCATATGAAGCGTTGGAAATCAGCGCCGACGACGCGTTTGTGCCTTTCGGGTCCGCACCCTCCCCACTTGTGTCCTCCGAGCTCGCAGCGTCCTCCCTACCCGCCGAGCCCGCCGCGTCCCCGCTGCCGGCCGACGTGCCACTGCCGCGCGAGTCCCCGCTGCCCGTGGAGTCCCCCGTGCCAGTGGAGTGCCTTGCGCCCGTGGAAGCGCCCGCACAGTCCCCCGCGCCTGTACAGTCCCCCGCACCCGCACAGTCCCCCGCACCCGCACAATCCCCCACGGCCCTAGAGCTCGTGCGGTCCCCGTCGCCCGCGCTCCCGTGCGCCTCTCCCGCACCATCGCCGTCCGCGCCGTCCGCGCCTGCGCCCGACCTGCTGCCCGACGAGCCCGCGCCGCACTCGCGTCTAGAACTCGTCACCGACGTCGACATCGGTATTCCCGAGTCCAGAGCCCAGGAGATCTGCGTGCCCGTCACTAGTGAGATCCAACTGGAGGAGGCCGTCCAGCCGCCGGCCGCGGCCACCCCGCCGCCCACGCCCGCCGTGGAGCCGGCCGCGCTCGACGCCGCGCCGCTCAGTGCCACGCCCATGGCGGCCGACAGCGGGCCGCGCGGCGCCGACGTCGCGCTGGCCGCCGCCGCGCTAGGCGCGGTCGGAGCGGCCGCCGCAGCCGGTGTGGCGGCGGTCAAGGCTAAGTCGACCGCTGCTAAAAAGTCCCCCACGACCCCGACCGGCAAATCAGAGCCGCGTACGCCGAGGTCCGCTCCCAAATCTGCGACTCCCGCGCGCACTCCGACGGCGACCACTCCGGCGCCCATCAAGAGGCCCGGCAGCACACCCGCCGCGCGCACGCCTACCGCCCGCCCGGCCACCGCCACCAAGGTGCCCTCGGCCACCAAGAGCGCGTTGGGGGCCAAGCCCGCCAGCCCAGCCAGCAAGCCCGCTACGCCCAGCGCGCGCAGCACGTCGCTGTCCGCGCGGCCCACCCCACCGCCCGCGCGGCCCACCCCCCCGCCTGCCAAGGCGCCGACGTCCTCGAAGACGGCCGCTCCCGCGCGCCCCTCACTCACCAAGCCCGCGGCCGCTAAGCCAGCCCCCCTGGCCGCGCGCACGGTCAGCACGACGGCCCGCGCGGCCCCAGCGGCCCGGCCGGCGCCCAAGCCCGCGACGACGACCGCGCGGCCCACCGCCTTGAAGTCTGACGTGGCCGCCAAGCCCGCCGTGCCGCGCGCCACGGCCCCGCGCCCCGCTCTGTCCGCGAGGCCTCAGCCGAGACCTGCCGACAGGAAGCCGATTCCGAACGGCGACACCAAAGACGTGAAGCCAACTGCGAAGCCCGCGCCCCGGCCCGCGCCTATCACGCGGCCCATGCCCCGCCCCACGCCACGCGCGCCCGCCGCGGCCGCACCCCCTGCCAGGTCAGTCACTAGAGTTATGAATATGAGTTTATGGAATTACTAAAGATTAGGTGCAAAGTTTATAAGAACCATGTGATCGTACAGACAAATTCGAAAACCGACTTTAATTTATAATTTGTATAGATATTGAGAATAAAAGTGTATATTTTCGTTAGGCCAAGCGCACCGAAGCCGGCGCCACGCGCTCCACTGGACAAGCAGAGCAAGGACCTCGCCAACAAACGCATCACAGCCAAGGCCGCGCCGCCTAGGACTGCGCTCCCGAAGGTGAGACTAGAACTCTTTGAAATGATATTATGCCTACGCACCTAAGGTATGAAATTATCCTTTAGGGCAATTCGACAGAGTCAGTACCTTTCAAAGGCCAAAAAAGGTGTGACGATGTTTAAATTAGATTCGACTGACAGTTGTAAACCTTATTTCATTAATTATACTTTATCATACTGATGTTACCACCTCTGTATACACCGTGACATTTTAGTCGTCTTACAACGGCAGCCCACTTCATGTATCCAATGACTACTAAACATTTACGACAAAATAAAAATATTTTTGAACATATGCATAATTAAAAAAATTAAAATATCATTCACTAAGACGCATGACGTAGTTTGAAACACCCTGTTATGGAGATGGAATTAATGATGGAATGTAATGGTAGGTAGGTAGATATCTTCTACCGTTTGATACGTAAATATTATTAACAGGGAGGGTGTTTCATAATTCTAAAACATTATTTTTCTTTGTACAGACGCCAGCACATCAAGCTACCCCAATCTGTCAAATTTCTTTGATAGATTTTCAACTTTACAACATTTACCCAAGGTTCATATTCAATTATAAAAATTTGACAGTTAGGGGTAGCTTGATGTGCTGGCGTCTGTACCTATTATCTTAATTAATGGTAACAGTGTTTTAATCGCGCCTAGAGGTATTTTATGACAGATACATTGAGTGGACAACTTTTGTAAGACGACTAAAATGTCACGGTGTATATTCAAAGTTGTCATGTTTGTAAAATGTAATCGGCAATTATTTCCACGTATGGCAGACAAAGTCAGTCGCGCCAGACGCGCTAATATGGCTCACGTGGTTCCAAAACAGCATTAATGCTTTATTATTTAATTTAATAAACTTCCTAAGAGATGGAGGGAACTAAGCGCACACATACTAAAAAAGCGGCTAAAATTATATCAAGTTGGGAAAGCATACTACAGTATTTTAGATTTTATAAACGACAAAGTGTAATATAACGAATTTAACAAAATATTTACTTGCATTTCATAATTTTGACAATTTATAATTAGATTTTAAATATAATTTTTAGTTTGTAATCATGATTTTAGCTTTGTTTAAATCAAATCAAAATCAAAAGTCATTTATTCAAATTAGGCTGAGAATCAGCACTTTTCGAATGTCAAAATTACATAAGACAGTCCTGCGCGTATTAACAACCTGCATGCCTTGTATGTATACTCAAGTTTCTACAAATAAATATCTTATCTTATCTTATCTTATCTTATCTTACGCAAAAACTTTTCCAAACCATCGTTTGGTCAATTTATTTTTCCATCTGTTCCTGCAACATGCCGTTCTGCTTATGAACATTTCAGACATGTGACATCTTTGAACTTGTCTGTGCCGTATTTTATATAAAAGTTGCTCTATATGAATCGTCGTTCATTTCAGTCGGGTAACACGGGCCAGAAGAAGGCCGTGACAAAGAGAACCACGGACGCCGTGAAGAAGGAGCTGGTGCCCCACGGACTGGCCAACGGCGACGCGCCCAGCAAGCCGCCGCTCAGCCCGCCGGCCGCCGACAACGCGCTGCTGCCTGACGTCATCGCGTAGGCGACGCAACAAAACGATTCCTATTATTTCCGCTTGAATTTTGTGATTTTCTATAAGTGTATGATAGTTTTAACGTCGTTCGAGGCGACGAGTCGTTAGGTGCGGGAGTCTGCTCCCAATTTTATATTATAGAGTCGCTTTTTATAGACGTGTACGTTGCCGATTCGTTGTACGCGGAGCGGAGCGAGCGATCGGACGAACGCGACCGCTCGCCCCGCTCCGGCTTTAAACGGTTATTATCCATTATAATGATTATAAGTCTGTTTTAGAATTTTATATTACCAACGAATGATTGATTAAATCTGGCTTTTAATTTATTTTCTTTGTATAACCGTATTATTTAAATAAAATGTGAGGAAGGACTGAGACATTGTTTTATTTATGAGTAAATTTTTTATAACCGGACAGTGAATGATATTGAAACACAATTGGAATAAATAGCATTGTTTACTTATTGCTAGTGCTTTTTTGTGAAAATTTCAATATCCATGTATACTTAAAATATGGTGTTACAAAGAAAACTGGAGCATAGTATATAACTGAAATAAATGTTTATCACTCTTTTATGTTCTTTTCTTTCTAAGCCAATACTTTAATTTAAAGTGTCTTATGTGGAAAGCGCAGGTCAGTATCTCGCAGATTGTCCTCTATCCATCGCTCAGCTTGTTCAGTCATCTCTTCATCGAAGTGGTCGCGCCATCCTCCCGCTTTTCCTACAGAAAAACATAAAATTTTCAACATTTGTAGTAAATAATAATTTGATGATCCCAACGAACACAAAAAAACAACAATAACATCAACATGCTATCTGATACTCTCGATACTACCGGCTCTTCTCCATAGGAAACAACCAATTGGAACCGTGTACTCAGCTTCTGACGCTTCTTATGTGGCCATGTAGGTGCTTGTGAAAAGAAATATTTTGATTTTTGACTGCGCAGTGATGTGTTCGGTTTACACATACAACGAAAGTTATTATGTGCTACCTACTTTTTATTTATTCATAGACCGAGGCCTACTTTTCTCCCTAAAGAGTTCGGCTTGCTAACGTACCTTTTCTGATGAAACTTTGTTCGCCGGGTATCTGAATCCCGAGCACCTTCATGACGTCATAGTTGACAGACTTGTTGTTTTTGAAGTTGTCTATGCAGAGGTGGTCACACAGGCGATCTATCTGTTCATCTGTGTACTCTTTGTCGAAGAACTTGGCTACACGGCGAACGGATGCCGGCAGGTCCTGAGAAAGAAATAACTCAACTTCACATTCCCCGAAAGTTGCACAAGGATCTTTCGGCACTAACGCCGCCATCTTGTTTTTAAACGACTTCAAAAAAGAAGGAGGTTCTCAATTCGGTTGTATTTTTTTTGTTTGTTATCTCAGGACAGAACTCCAACGATAAAAACCCGATATGAATAATTATTTTGTTTGAAATGGGTTACCTATGGGTGGTTGGTCCCACATACATTTGGTCAAATTCTGATGAGTGAGAGTTAGCCTCAATAATACGTATTTTTTTCACACTTTGTGTTTGTTGATGATGGTAAATTACTAAAACAAAATTCTCGTCACCGCTGTTGTGTGTCCGTTTCAATGGCGCGGCCACGGCGTAATTAAAAAAAGTTTTTTTTTGAGACACGCTCTTGTTTACTCAGACAACAAAGTGAAAAGTAGGTAACAAAATAAATAAAAACCACCGATTTCCTAAAAAACACTACAAAATGAAGAAATTGTGTGTGCAGATGATTTCATTTATATTCAGTATGTTATTTAAAAGATTATTCAAAAATAAAATCGGTATTAAAAAACTTGAAACGGAGACGGTACCTTTGAAAGCTCTTCATAGAATAAGAACAGCATATTTGGATGGTCTCTCTTCTCCCAGGCTTCTTTTAGATGTTCAAAGAATGGTGTCCAGTGGTCTAAAGCAAAACGCTTGGTTATAAATAGATTGAGAATTGGTCCCTTTCTATCTTATAGGTACTACAAAGGGGTAGACGTAATGACTTATTAAATTACTCATGATGTATCTACATTGGATCTATCTAGTGTTATTTCGCGAGCATACCAATCAAATTAAATTATATTCTTCAATTTTATTTGTTTTTTTAAGTATAAAATATAAAATTGAAGTGTCTTCTTGTAATGTCCAAATAACTGTTTTGTTTTACAAAATGCTTAAGAAAGTTTAAAAGGTACTAATAACAAAAAAAAAAACCTGTCCGTTTGTCTGTTTTTTCCGGTATCTCCGAAACGGCTGGACCGATTTATAAGAAATTTGGTATGGTGATACTTTGAACCCCGGGAAAGGACATAAAACTATATTTTCATCGTCATTCTTCTCGGGAAAAGCCGCGGGCGATAGCTAGTTAATAATAAGATTGTTCAAAAAAGAATTGGACGGTGACCCCCAAACTAGGCATGTGCTTATTTTATCTTAGAGGTCAAATAATTTGACTTTGAACAAACGGGCGCTCTACGCACAATTACAGGGCTCCTTTCCAACATCTCACGCTTCCAATCAAGTTCGTAGGATGTTAGAAAGATTTTAACTCCATTATTAACTTAGAATCAAACTCTGGACCGTTCTGTACTGCAGGCACTGCAGCTACAGTATAATGACCGCATAGTAATTTGATTTAATTGAGGATGTGAATAATATCGATAGTTATTTTGCTACGATGTAGTAATTACCTATTTCCTTGTACCAGTAAATTATTCGATTAATAAACACTGTTCAATAATAAAACACGAACTCACGCAAGTCCTTAATAAAGAAGTTCCAATATGTTTTGAAGTCTCCTGTATACCCTTGAGTCCTCATCAGCCTGTTCAAATGATAGAACGACACAACGACATCTCTGGGGTCACGGGCTACGTAAACCATTTTCGCCTCATCGAGCAATTTGGGTGGCAGCAGTGATAAAGGCATGTGGGACTTGATGAATCTCGGAGATGGTGTTATAGCGAGCTGTTCAGTGCCTGGTTGGCAGACCGCTTCCAGTAACTCCAGGTTCTCTTTGCTGTGACTGTTCTCTTCTATGAACTTCACTTTGTTTTCAGGATGGATGCATATTGAAAACCTGGAAGAGTTACATAACGTTTATCAAATATAACACAAGTTATAAATACCTACCTAAACAGTTTGACCAAACATAGGCCTTCAAAAAGAGAAAGCGCCAACGTTGTCGTAGCGTTGTCTGTTGTTAAAATAGTACCTAGTCCATTTAAATCAACTTGATAGGTGCTAAAGTGCAAACTACACTAAAACTTCCCGAATTTAGAGACAAAACCAGAAAGAGAGCAACTTGTCTTGATCAAGTGTCGGACGATAGACGGTTAACTTAATTTTTACATTCAAGAGGTTAGCCAACTTTCGTTGTTGACCGTACCTAAGGTAACTTTGCAGCAGTTCCAATTAGCATAATAGGGAAATCTTCTATTGGACATGCTTGAATTATATTTTCGTAGGTAACCATATCTACTGGTTCTTACTTACTCTAAAAAGGGGTATCTTTCAGTCAATGGAGTGGCGTTCGATTTTTCGTAATCCAAATCATTTGCTACCATCCAAACCAACTCTTGCGTCCATGTAGTTCCTAAAACAGAGGGAAGGGAATAATGAAACCTTTCGTCATAAGTGACCTACGAATTTCGATAGAGGTTTTTATTATTTTACGAAGTTCAGAGAGTTATCTGAGGGCACATAAGGCGCTTCAGTGTTGTCTCATGCTGAAGTCCAAAGGCAGGCAGCGGTGACCATTTCCCAACTGGTGGGTTGCCTGCTGGTTGGTCACCCTAAACACAAGCAGATGATGATGATGATGATGATGGGACTCCCTTTTCCGCACTTAGACTCCCATTCGGTCCGTTGTGCGTGGGGATTCTGGCTAACAGAGCCAGTCTAGTCCGTCCAAAAGCACAGAAGCTTCCTGGGAGCTTCACAGGCTTCGCGGAGCACCTCATTCTTCCGAGGATTTCTTCGCATTCCAGGATGACGTGGGCGGCTAATTCCTCGGCGTCAAGGCAGCCCCTGCAAAGCGGGCTGTCTGTGGCGTCTATATTATAAAGACGTTTGTTAAGGGGGCTATGGCCTAAACACAAGCAGACAAAGAGTTCAAGAACAAAAATCAATCAATCTGTAGGCTTTTCCCAACTATGCTGGGGTCGGCTTCCAGTCTGATCGGATGCAGTTGAATACCAGTTTTTGATGGGTAATACGATACCCTTTAGTAAGGTAAGACTGGTTGTCAGACTTTCTGGCTTCTGACGACCGCAACGCCTGTCAAAGATCTAGGAAAGACAGTCGACACAACCGGCTTAACGTGCTATCCAAGACACGAAGGAGTCTTGGTATGTAAAGATGGCCCCATCCACCAGCAACGATCACCGGACCAATCGCGCCAAGCAGAGCTCAACTTGATCGATCGCCCCGTGCCGCTATTATTAGGAACCTATTTCGCTAGCCACACAAGTCCTTTCAACAAAGACTTCATGAACATAATTTTATTCAGTACCTGATCGTGGATAACTAGTAACGAAGACATCAGTTGGTCTCAGCGGCATGTTGTAGATTTTCGCAGCCTCTTGCTTGTATTTTTGCGGGAAGAAGTATTTCTTCGGGCCGACACGGACGAACCCTGTCATCTCGCCTGGATGTAGAAAAAATAACAAGCGTTTAGGTACGTAAACACAAATGGGGAAAATAATTTCTTACAAATGATACCCACAAGTTACCTAAGCTTACAGCCTATATGTACCTACTTATGTATAATAGATAATATCCATATCCATGCTATGTATTCTATTTCCAAAGTAATTAAAACATAACTGATTCTAAATTCGTCGAATAAAGCTAAAAATATTAACTATAAAATTGAATGATTGAATTATTGTATCAGACCTTGGTACAATCACTGTGCATGAAATTATTAAGTCCGGGGAAACCAATTTAGTAGACCTTGCAGGCAGTTTCCGTAATTTAAAACGTGGTTCAATTCATTTATCCAATCAATTGCATTTATCTACATATTGCGCCTATTATTGCACTAAACTGAAATCAAGGAATAGTTTCACATTTTTTAGTAGCTATCCGTCTCATTTTTTACTTTGCGAAATATTTTTTAAGTATGACTATTTTAATAGAAAATATAGAAAGTTATTGACATGATTTACATCATGTCAATAACTTTCTGCCTTAACTTTCTTCCGTGTCCAAAAACTCGTTCATTATGAAGAATGATAAGGTGTTATGTTATGGTTACTAAACACAAAGTAAACTAATGACCAGAGTTTAATTGTCACACTTTACGAATTGTAACAAAGTCAATGAACTGATAAAAACGAATGTTAGATTACATTACGGCTATAATGGTTACGGCGTAATTATGTCAATATTCGGTTAGGTACCTATTTATAAGCACTTAACGATAATAGACCTGGGGGTCTGCAGGTATCTACGACAAAAGTTTCCGTTCCAAATGTGCGCTAAAATCGTTCAAGCGTGTTCCAGGCAGACAGAACTGAAAGAGGCCAAGAATAAATCCCTGTGGAACCCATTGTTTTTGCCCTAGATCTGCCTGCTGTTTATTCACCGAGAATCGTACCACTAAACTCGAGTATATTTAAATTAAAATTAAAGGGCGACGCGTAGGTACTCTCGGTCATTACACTTAAGGTGAGTAGGTACAATTTATGTAAAATGTACCTACTTACTTATGTTGATGAATAATAACTAAACCAAATCCCTGACTAAGATAATAAATTACTCTAATAAACGTTAGCTATGATAGATCTATGCTATAAAAGTTAACTTTATAGCTACCTATTGACATAAATTATTGTGTTTATTATTAGAAAAAAAAAACCCGTTTCTGAGTAACTATCGTAATAAACGTGACGACTTAAGACTATAATAAGTTCATAATAAAACTAGTGAAGTAAGTCATCGTAAATTAAACTAACTGTAACTAAACCATGGCCTCATTAATTGTATACAAAAAAGAAATTCTTCCATGCAAATTAGCTTACCAGTAAAACATTCCAACAATTCTTTCGTCAGTCCTGGCTCCACATCTTCAATCTCCAAGGGAAACTGGTTTTCTGAATCCATTTTAACACTTTCTTGTGATCAATTTACGAACTTGTGAATGATTTCTTTTTCATATATTACAAAACAAGAAAATGTTTATTTACGCGTGTCTTAATTATTGATTCCGTTCCAAATGATGCGACAGAGTGAGAGTGCGCACACAAGCTGCGCCTGAGACTGTGGGCGGAGTACTGCGAGTTTCGAATCAATGGCAACCTGCAACTTGATAAAGCTGTTCCACGCTGCTTGCCCTTAAGAAATTGTTTGCTTGTGTAGTTGAGTATCAACAACTGGCTCTGCGGTGGAGCCCGTTACATTTTATTATGTATTTCAAGGTGCTAGATCGGCGCAGGCGTCATTTTCGATTGTATTGGAACAAGCTACCTACTTCCTTGAGTATTGGCCCTCAGTCCTTTCTGACTTCAGATAACTTTAGTTAGCCTATTGTTGAATTTATTGTTGATTACTTGGAGTTCCTGACAAAAGTTGTTGCTGTTTGTTTTTACAAACAGAAACACACTACGCTACAAAGTTGTTTCAGTTGTTTGTAGCAAAATTTGGTTTTAAAAAGCATAGTTATAATGCATATATTGACCTCAAAAATTTAATTATTACTCGAACTGTGGAATGTTTGTAATGTAGGTAACGGACGAGAGGTATCTTTTTAATAATTACCAACTTGTAGATATTACTGATAATGAACTTGTAAGATGTAAATGTATTAAACAAAAATGGCTTTTCTATTATATTTTGCGGTAACTAATTACCTAATTACGTCCGTCTCGAGTAAAAATTCTCATGATGTCGAACTGATGGACGCACACACGGCGACAGTAGGTAGTCATACAAGTTTGTCTACTGACATTGTTAGCAAATATAAATATTTACTTAAACAGAAGATATAAACTTGAATGTTCTAAATGATAGGCTGTAAAAAGGAGCAGATAAACATGAATGGAAACATAATTATGGTCATCTTTGCCCAGCTGTGTGACGGTAAGTACAGAAAAATATTATTACCTAAGTATCTACGAATAATCAGATTCCTGCTACCATCCAAAAATCGCACTGTTGTCTATCTCGCTGTTTTAGTATGGTAGGTTAGGTATATCTACCAACACTAGGTCCCTGTATATTAAAGAAAATCTCACACACCGTTAATAAGTTAGTAGATTTTACCGTGTTTGACCGACTTCGAAAAGAAGAAGTTAAAAGGATAAGTTTAGGAGACAGACAGCGGAACTCTTCATAAAATTAGAGCAAATCAACTGCGATTGCTGCTAACGCATAAATATGCATTGTTTTGACGCCAATGATGATGAAATTTCGAATTGGTGTAGGGTAACTCTCTAACTAAAAAGAGAAAAACGAAAACTTTAATTGCGGAAGACGGTGAAAAAAAATTAAAATACATATCCAAAGTCACCGACTTCCGAAATTAAAGTTATTTTTTACTTTGTGGTGTTTTTCCGGAAGTTGGTTGTTTTTTTTATTCGTTGAACTTAGCGTAATCACACTGGTGTCTTCGTGATACTCTGACTTTTGCTTTTTTAACTGACGAAAAAACGGAGGAGGTTTTCAAGTCAACGTGTATAATTTTTTATTATTGTATGACCACGCATAACTTTTACAGAAAAGTCCGACTTTGGTAATTTTTTTTTATTGAAAAGGGTAAGTCCCATAGAAATTTGGAAAAAAGTCTAACCCTAAGGGAGAACAGGGGATGATTGATTGTTCACTCACAGATTTGTTTAATGCTGAGTTGTGTTTTACAAAAAGTAATCAAAAATTAAGCATGTGGAATTACCACATGCTAAATTTTTTAATACTTTTTAGTAGATTAGAGCCACAAAAAATAATAAAATAAAACTTTTTAACACAAAATTAAACCGCCGAAAAAACTGAAAAGCAAAAATAATAAACCTCTCGCACTTGTCCGGTTTTTTTTAATTTTAAAGGACGCTATCACATTTTTGAATCAGTCAAGTTTAGGTATCTGAGTCGCAACACAACAAAATTACGCGCACGCACACATTGAAACCATTGTCCGCTCGATTTATAAACAGTACTTAACTAATCTTGGTACTTGAACGTAGTTTTATTTTTTTATTTTACTAGTATTGTTGAGTAAAGTTAGTAGTAAAGTAACTTTATGCATTTGGTACATTTGTCTGCATGATCATCATTATTTTGGAATAAGGCAAAACTCGTAAGCTTCTTCAGTTTTTCCTTCATTGTTTGAATTTGTTTCTTACGAATTTTTGAATTCGCGCTCTGAGGGTTTACCTCAGAGCGCCTGGGTAGCTCATGAGCGAGTGATAGAAAAGAGCTAGCTCGTTTCGATGGACGTCGCTCTCGCTCACTCACTCGCTAAATAGCTCATTAGCTCAGTTAGCTCACTCAGACTCATTTGCTCAGTAATTCAGCGAGACACCGATGACCGACCGATGTCACCGGTCGAACGGCTCATTCGGCTCGCTTCGGAATACTTCGGATCGCATCGTCCGTTGTTCCAAAAATAGCTCTCCGGTACAATAAGTCATTGTAGACTATCATACGACTTAATCACTGTAAATCTATTTCTATGGCTATTGACATAAAGTAGAAAATACTTTGGCACATTCCACCTTTGAGATTGGAACGCGTGTTCAGAATTTTAAATAAACACAACAGTTAATTTAATTAAAATATTGTTAATCATACTACCAAACCCCCATAATTGTTACCCATGTCGACATATCATCTAATTATTACATCCGCCATCTTAAATTAAAAATGAATGATACATTCGTTATCACTACCCTCAAAATATCCGAAATCGATAACCAGTATGGTTAAGCTTTTCGTAAAAAAATACACCCGTTATTTTTGTATAAAATGCGGATAAAACATTCGTAATTACAATCTTAAAAATCCCTAATATTGATAGATGTGTCCACATTTTTATTGAAAAAAAACATCTGTCATCTTGAATGACAAATGCGTGTTATCATTACCACACTAAAAAAGGAAATTCATCCGCCATCTTGTATTCGTGTAAACCGATTACATATTCATACTCATCCCTACCTCCAAAATCCGCAATAATGACTATCTTAAATATGTTCGAATAAAAAAAATAGAATTTCATTTATTTATTTCTAAACTCGTAATAAGTTTGGTACTCATACTTTTGGTCCGAAAAGTATCAACTTTTTCCAACCACGGCACGGCACGCACTCACGGTACGGCACGGGTGAGCACGGCATTCACTTTATCATTATTTTGATCTTATTTATTTTTTACAAGAAAGCGATACACCCGCGCTTCCTAGAGCACGTCTGAGCGCGGTATGACAGACCGCGTTAAGAAAATGTTTGAAGAAATTTGAGAGCGATCTTCTCTCTTCTTCTTCTTCTTGGATTCTTCTTTAATTACAACATTTTTTGTTCATTTCTTAGAGGACTATATAAGCTACAATTTATTATTATTGTGGAATTAAAATATGCTTTAGATCTAGCTGTAATGGTTCCTATTCAGAACCCTTTTTTTTGTCTTTTTCTGCGATTACTGCGGTGGTGAAAACGTATTTGTGTGAAAATGTTGTATGAGGCTATGACATTTTTATGGTGTCATTGTGGAGATGACTATATTATCTTTAATTTAAGATCATAATTGCTTCGCAGTTATGAATGCTCTGCATGTAATTGGTACCACGAAACCAGCGGTATTTGTATAAAAATGTGATAGCGTCCTTAATAGAATGGAAAACAAAAAGAGGGAGCGTTCAGCAAACTTTAATAATGCTGAGGTTCAATTACTTGTGAGTTTAGTCGAGAGCTACACTTAAGATATATCAAATATAGTCAACGTCATTTATCAATGGACTATGCGGTTATCTGGCCGTCAAAGACGCATAATTTATTCCTCAGCTAAGTGAATTATTCGACGAATAAAGCCTATTTCACGACTGAACAACAGATTTTTTTTTCTACGTATCAAATAAACCCTCTGTCTGTTTATCTGAGGATTGAAAAATCGGCCCTTAGCGTATTTTACGATTGAAAAACAGTTTTTCTTGCTATCTATCGAAGAAACCCTACCTGTACTTTTATCTGAGGATTGAAAAATCGGCCTTTAGTGTAGTAGATGTGAGTTACGTGCGAGAAGAAAAACTCTGAAGATCACTATATTTTTTTAAGATTAGATTTTTTTGTATAGTTTAAGTAGATAGTTTGATTTTTAGGCAAGTTCAAATTACTTGCTAAAATGTATAAATCGAAGCGTTGGAAAGCTTCCAGCACTCACACGAACGTTAGGCTAGACTCTGTCGAAGCGCGTCAACTTCACACTTTCGTTTCGTTTTTAATTGACATCTCGTACTCATGACTCTTCCGACATGGCATCCTGATGAGCGATTAGATTACCATAGGTACTTGTAAGTTTCTTTCAGAGTTTACAGGACTCCTAGAACAAAGTTTCTAGGAGTCCTGTAAACTCTGAAAGAACTTACAGTTCGATTGGTTACGCTGTTCAGTTGAAAAATCAAAACCTTGCAAATAGGCCCACTATCTGTAAACTCGCGGCATAGATCCATCTTTTTACGTGACATATCATAAAGAGCTGTCCGTCACTATTGTGCACTGTGGACTGTTATTATTGACGATATCGTTTGATAGCGACTACGACCTATATACAAACGAGATAGACAGAAAATTGAGTAGAAATTTCCAAACCGATTGGATATTCGGCAACTCATGAAATATATGGAGCAATCAGAAGCAATATTGCCGAAACACATCGGCAATTTATTGTTGTTGCTCCAGATTGCTCCAGATTGATCCATTAGTGTTGCCGAGCAATAATTGCTCAAAAAATTGCCCGTGAAAGATCACCCTAATGTGGGTAGTGTAATATTGATTACCATATTTTAGAAATTGTAAACTGTGTCGCGGTCATATTTAACACTCGCAGTAGTTCAGGTCCTATTAAAATCTGATTACATAAATAGTCGGAATAGGTAAAAAGTGAGTGTAGGTACTGTACGGCACACCTCTGCCCAACCCTTGGGAAACAAGGCGCTATGTTATGTTATACTTAAACAGTCGTCAGGCAAAATTTGCAATAAAGTTTCGATCTTGCTTATGTCAATTTCTTCAACACATAAAATCTGAACGGTACTAGCTTAAAACACTCAGCACTTGGATCAAAGTGGTACGTAAAACCCTGACCTTGATGTTTTGTTAATCCCGCCGGAGGGTCGATGATGCACAATGTAGGTGCACACGTCCCTCGATCTGGGTGGCTGCCTCTGCATCACTTCCAGTAGTAGGTACAGTGGGCCCATTTTTTCCACACTTGAAGCAGGATGGACCTTGATGTGGTCTACTGCTAAGGGCTGGGTCGCGGGGCTGGAGTGGTTTTTTTTTCACTTTTCCGCTCGTATCCCAGTTCTGAAGTCGGTACAAGAGGCCGATTGGAGCTAGATGGCGCTGTGGCGCTGTCGTCGACCCGCACGAACGTCAGGCTAGACTTCGTCGAAGCGCGCCAACTTCAATCTTGCGTTTCGTTGTCAACTGACATCCTGTGCTCATGACTGTTCCGGTGTATTCAAAATATAAACACTGAATATGTATTTTTGTTTGTAAAACACTAATATGGTAATCTGTTCGCAAAATAAATAAGTAGTTTGATGAATTATAATACTTATTCACAAATGATGGTGCATAAACGTGAACGAAGTAAAAAGCTATCTTTATTGGATCGTAGCAGGGATACCGTAGTTCCTGCATACCCCCATGTGAAGAAGGCATGAATTTATGTATTTTTACAGATAATTACACTGATTTTGCACTGAGAATGTAATTGTATTTAAAATCACTTTTCGACTAAGTGTCATAAAATACTGTAGGTAAGGATCTATCTGTGTGAAAGATAATCTGCAGAAACTACGGCCTTCGAGCCGGATTGACTGCTGAAGTGCTTACCATTCACTTCACATTTCGTAAAACTAAGTAATAAAAAAAACTGTGCAGAATGTTTTCCTGGAAGGCTTTTATTAGTTCGTTTATAGGAAATTAAAAAGCAGAAATACAATAATACATTAACTTTAGAGGGCAATAAAATAAATAAAACCATTAGTTTTGTTAATGAAAGTTGTTAATGTTTCATGTGTGGGAAGCGCAGATCAGTATCGAGCAGGTTGTCTTCGATCCACCGATCAGCTTGTTGGGTCATCTCCTCGTCGAAATATGCACGCCAACCTCCGGTTTTACCTGAAAAAAATTCTACGATCAACGACCAATGAAGTTTTAGGTTAGGTGAGGATTTCCAGGTCGGGCAAAGTGTTTTTGGGTTATTCCATAGGAACTCATACGTAGCTGCTCAGAATCTGAATTTGTGTCCGGTCGATGACTATAGACTCGTCCTCTATTAGGAAATGTGGGTGTACCTATCCCTACTAATATTACAATGCGAAAGTAACTCTGTCTGTCTGTCTGTTAGGCTTCCACGCCTAAACCGCTTAACCGATCGTCATGAAATTTGGCAGAGATATAAATATGCCTGGGATATGGGAAAAGGACATAGGCTACATCCACGCGGGCGGAGTCGCGGGCAAAAGCTAGTACGTATATATTACTAAGTAGGCGTAGGTACAACTCTGCCTAGTCCTTCGACACTACTCACAGTCCTGATGGTATCTGTTATGTATACTTACTACTTTTTTTTTTTTTTGGTTGGGAAATCATCAAATGACTTCTCCCGCTCTGGTTGGAGCAGGAGGGCGTGTCAGACTTTTACTGACTAAAACCCACCCATGTTCCTTCAGCTGCCCGTATGCCAGGGGCCGCGGTATCTCTTTCGAACAACCCGCACCCCTAGCAGGCATCGGCCCTTGCGGGCCCCACCAGCTGCTGCTGACGTCCTCCTGCGACGGGTCAGTACGGTGGCCCCGCCGCCAACCACTTTTCCGCCAGCCGCAGGGGATAGGGAGAGCGGCCAACGCTATACCGACACTCCTCTTCCCCTGCGGCCCCACCGCGTCCGCCATCAAACGGTGGCGGCCCCGTCGAGGCTACGGAAGGGAAGAGCGCTACTCAGAAGTACCGGCACTCCTCCTCCGCCGCAGCCTGTAACCCTCAGCCGCGATGCCTCCCATTCGACATCGCGGCCCGCCTCAGTTGCGATGCACCTCACCGCAACCTACTTTTTGGCCGCTACGTCGTCGGCTTGGAGGCACAAGCCCTGACGAGCGGCCCCACCTTGGGGTTCCTCTTCGCTTCACCGTGGGAGGGTGACCACGGTTACTGAGCCCCCCCGCAACGACAATGCGGGAACCCCACTGGGGGGGTATGTATACTACTTTGGTAGCATATAAATACTTAATAATACCACCCTATTACTGAAGGGGCTTGTGGCTAAGTAATATTAGCCGCACGGATCGATGGATCAGGTTAAGCTACGCTTGCCGCGGTTGTCCGTGGATGTGTGACCATCTTTACATACCAAGACCCCTCCGTGCCTCGAAAAGCACGTTAAGCCCTTGGTTCCGCCTGTCATTTATGGATCTTTGACAGTCGTTACGGGTCGAAAGTCAGACAACCAGTCTTACCATGGGGTATCGTATTACCCAGTTACTGGGTTGTGGAGGTCAGATAGGCAGTCGCTCCATGTAAAATACTGGTATTCAGCTGCATCCGGTTAGACTGGAAGCCGACCCCAACATAGTTGGGAAAAGGCTATGATGATGACCACCCTATTATTGACCCCCTGCCGGGCTCTTACCATACAAGGACGGCTTTGATTGATCAGTGATCACTGATCAGTAGCATACTTAAACAATTAATAGTGCTTCTCAGTAGCAGTGCAGGATAAACGACTAACCTTTCCTTATAAAAGTTTCGTCCTTTGCAAGAAGTCCTGTTTCCCTCAAATCTTCATAGTTCACCGACTTATTATTCTTAAAGTTTTCGATACTCAGGTGATCGCAGAGACGATTCATTTGTTCTTCATTAAGTTGTTTGCCGAAGAAGTCTGCGACACGCCGAATGGATGCCGGCAAGTCCTGAAATATAATTTAATGTGGTTATTTCTGGCTATCAACTTTTTTTAATGAAGTTTTGAGGTGATCACTACTATGAGCTAAGCCCACCACGATCAGCCAACTTCTTAAACCACTTGCCAAAAGACTAGGAAGCATCCGCTGTAATGAAAATGCCGCAAGCCTATCTTTTGCTATTGCATTTGTATCTAACCAGAATTTTCTTGCGACGTAGGATGGACAGATCGAAAAAGATCGAGAACGAAAAAGACTGGGCGATTTGCCAAAGTCGAGGATCATAAGCTACCGATAAATTATATATCAAATCTTGTTGCCATACTACACAATATTACGCGAAAACAATGACTGTGTACTTTTTTGTTTTGACATCAAATGTTAATATTGTACTTGACGCCGTCACTTTTCCTTGATAATATTATCAAAGATCTAATCGACTTATAGCTCTGCTTAACTCGGAATGCAATAAAACATGTTTTACCTTTGATAGATCTTCATAGAATAAGAACAGCATGTTGGGATCATCTCTCTTCTCCCAAGCTTCTTTGATGTGCTCGAAATACGGCGTCAGTATAACTGTGAATGAAGAGGACGTTACATATTATTACAAAATATTTATAAGTGTACTTTCTTCTCAGTAAGAATTGGGGGAAAACAATAACTGAACGGATTCATTAAGGCATAGCTTAAATAAAGCTTATAAGTGTCAGTAAACCTGGGGACACTGGGTCTACCGCGTTTTCGAGTGCCATATAGAGGCCAATGGAACAAGCCTAACACCTAATAGGTCCCATTAGTTCCTAGACAATGACAGGACGTCTTCATGAGAAGCAATTGCACAGCATACATTTTCACTACTTACATAGGTCTTTACGGAATAGATACCAGAAGTCTTTGAAGTCTCCACGGCAGCTGGACGTCTTAAACAATTTAGCGTGGTGATAGCAAGAAACAGCTACGTCTCTTGGATCCCGAGCCACATACACCATCTTCGCAGTACCCAGGAGTTGAGGGGGTAGCAGAGACATAGGTAAGTGTGTCTTTATGAAGCGAGTAGCCGTCAATGGAGCCGCAGCCAGCAAGGGACTCACTGGCTGAGCCAAGAAATTCATTAATTCACAAAACTTCTCTCTGTCAAAGTTTTCTTCTGTTTTCGCGATTGTGTTTACGTATTCTTCTAGCGTGTCTTCGTCAATGAACATGAAGCCGCTGTAATCAATTATTTTATGGTTCAACTCTGGCAGTACGTAACTTACTTTTTTCGGTTTACATTTATAAGAATAAAAGAAATGTGTTTATTGGGCACAGTACCGTACTGTATATGTATCTTCTTTCGTATTATTCTCTTCTGTACCTAAATATTAATACGCAAAGCAAAAACTTTGTAGGTACCCCTTTTTACGAAAAATACGTGGATGGATGAGTATGAAATTTGGCACAGTTAAGAGGGCTATTACAAATTGAAGTATTCAGTTTTAGGTAAATTTTACGGCGCGTGGTAGCTGATCGCGCGTGTGTGTCTAGTGAAGTAAGCTTCTCAGGCATGCCAACCATTATGATTCGGACGCCCAGGAACAAACCGGAGCTAAAGCCCGCGCGTCCCGAGTTTTATTACTGATTCATAGCGTTGCATTCAACAATTGTTTTAAAATATTGTTTTACTTTTAAATAGAATGTGTTTTTTACAAGCAAGTTGACTGAGTAACCTTACTTATTAAATACTTTTTGTTTCAATTTCGATCAAACATACTTATATATATATGTATAAAACATAAAAAAATTATGTGAGCATTCCAAATAACAAGATACAGTCCTACCACAGACATTTTTATAAATTACTAAACTATTATATGTTCCATGTAACAAAGCATCAAAAGATGCCCGAAAGTAAAATTTAGTGAAACATCCTTTGCCGAGACAAAGTTTTTACTGAGTTGTGTAAACAAATTGAAAACATTTTTTAGAGCGCTCCCTACACAAATAATGAAATTTTCCAGGTCCCATTTTTTTTAAAATTTTTTTGGCTATATCTAATTCTAAACCATAGTCATTCATCAAATCTCGAATCAAACGCTCACATTCGAGAGAAAGTGTGAAAGCGCCCTTAAAGTTTAGGTATATGAAGAAGGAGCGCAGAAAGGTAATATTTTAATATAATAAAGCATTAGAAATACACTAAGTTTTGAATGAATTATGTTCGAAATTCGACTACTAGGCGACCATTACACTAGTGAGAATAAAATCTTAATTTCTTTACTCACTCCAAGAAAGGGTATCGGTTGGTAAGCGGTATCTCTGCCGCTTTTTCGTAATTCAAATTGTTTTCAATCAGCCAAACTAGTTCTTGGGTCCATGTAGTTCCTGAAAAAATATTTAAGTAATTAGGTATTTAAAAATACGTAAATTAGTTAAAAGTGGCATTTTCTGGTGAGAGTGAAATAATTATGTTATTGAGTAATTCTATACGAACAGAAATGGGAGTAGATCATTCGTTTTTCAGCAAAAAATCCCTCCGATTACCATGATGACGATGTGGTTTTCCCAAGTATGTTGGGGTTGTTTTCCAGACATATTAATTTGAACTAATGCAATGTAACTAGGTACCCACCAGATCGCTGATAACTGGCCACAAACACGTCAGTAGGTCTCAGGGGCATGTTGTAGATGTTCGCGGCATCTTTCTTGTAAGGTTTGAACACCATGTATCCTTTGGGACCCAGACGGACGTAGGTAGCAGGCGCGGCTGGAGGAAACACATAGATTGTACATCATTCCCACTTATTTTGAAACAACAAAAACATAGGATCACTTATCGTCTAAGTAGCTCTAACTATTTGCTGGGTGTAATTTGTGTTAACGATTCTTTTATCATTATTAGTAATTTTCCGTTCACAGCCCTAGCGTATAAGCAGATATGAGCCACTTTCTCTGCGTATCTTATCTGACCATATTGAGTCCTTAAATGGTGAGAATTAAGGACCTTCTTTCACCAACAACCGTAGTCGGGTACTACGGGTCTACTGGCATGGCCTGCAAATTGACCAGTGTCATTTCACCAACCTTTATTTATGACGACAAGAGGATTGTTTATCTAATAATGTATTTGTCTTCAGCATCTTCGTTTCTAGGACCTTGAATTTTGTAATGCTTACAAGAAATATATAAAAATAATACAAATAACTCACAGCCGAAAGTAGTTTTGATTAATTCTTCTTCCTCAGGCTTCAGCTCCTCGTATTCATACGGAAACGGTAATTCTTTCTGTTCCCCCATCGTATTGGACAAAACACAACCTCAAGATATGAAATATAGGTAAAGACTATGGCAATATCTATAACTTCAAAATGTTTATGCGATATTACCACCCGCAAAACATTATCTGTAGATATCGAAGTATTAACCAACAACGTTATCTCAATTGTATGATAGCAAATAAACAACAAAGAACCCAGTACTCTAAATGGATAAACCACTATCAATCAGACTTTGAATTGTTTCAAAGGATATATTGCTAGTTCATTGCTTCATATGTTCGAAAAAATTAAAATTCGTAAAACTAAGTAATAAAAAAACTGTGCAGAATGTTTTCCTGGAAGGCTTTTATTAGTTTGTTTATAGGAAATTAAAAAGCAGAAATACAATAATACGTTAACTTTAGTGGGCAATAAAATAAATAAAACCACTAGTTTTGTTATTAAAAGTTGTTAATGTTTCATGTGTGGGAAGCGCAGATCAGTATCGAGCAGGTTGTCTTCGATCCACCGATCAGCTTGTTGGGTCATCTCCTCGTCGAAATATGCACGCCAACCTCCGGTTTTACCTGAAAAAAAAATCTACGATCAACGACCAATGAAGTTGTAATTGGCTAAATGTAAAGTTCGTTCCGCCTCGTTGGTCTAGTGGTCGCAAGCACTATACTGCTAAGCATGAGGTTCTGGATTTGGATATCCAGGTCGGGCAAAGTGTTTTTGGGGTACTTATACCATAGGAACTCATATGTAGCTGACCAAAATCTGGATTTGTGCCAAGTTGATGACTATAGACTCGTTCTCTATTAAGAATTGTGGGTGTATCAACCAGTGGCGTGCACAGAGTTTTCAAAGTAAGCATTTTTTTTAGAGCTAAAAAAATACAGAATAACCGATTGCTATACCTACACAGCATGCAACCTGTGAGCCAATTAAATGAATCATATTGTTTTGTATTGAATTTACAATTGACTTTACCTTTAGTTTGGATTACTTAATTGCAAATCCGGTGTACAACTACTTTTCACGTTCACGTGTTCCTTTTTTTCACCGAAAGGTAGTTTTGAAAACGCATCATTTTCTTTTCTCTGTACACACACCACCTGAACAACTTTCACAGATTCACCTGAACATTCAGATTTTAACGTTGATAATAGTTTGAAAAATATATAACTATTTTATTTTAACGTTAAAATCTTAAATACATGCTATTATGGCTCACAATCAAAATAAATATGTACATCAAAACAAACAATGGCGTTGGAATATAAAAATAATACGGAAAAAATGTAATGGTTGTTTATGTAGTAACAATTCAATGAAACAATGCTACTTCAAAAAAAAAGTCATATAACCAACTTCGTTTGGAAAATATCGGTAAGTTTCGTAATTCGTCGTGTTTTAAGAAAGCCAGTGACTACCCTGTACGGTTGTGTGCGTTATTTGTTAAATTGTGTGCTACGTATGTATAGGAACGCACACCTAATAACTCTGCATGACCACGAGAGCACGCATAGAAACACTGAGACGCGAATAGTTTATGTCTCTTCCGATGCACTCAGCGGCGCTAGTGCATCGCGATGCGAAGTTGCGTCAAATTGTATGAACGAACAGGTATTGTATCGATGATACTAATGACCACCGACGCTCGACAGGTGGAGCTGATTTATGAATAAAGATTTTTTGTTTATTGATAAATTATATACGTTTTAAATATTTTTCTGATTTAGGTGCTAGGCAGTGTATTGCTGTCTTCCTGGACTGCACGCCACTGGTACCAACTAGGTGTGAGTACCTTTGACCTATCCTTCGGGGAATACCCACAGTCCTGATGGTATGTCATGTATAAAAATATTGCTGTTAATATTTCGGTAGCATGCTTAATAATACCACCCACCCTATTATTTCCCCCCCCTGAAGGTGAAGGGCAAAGGCCATACAGATAAAGTATTGATTGATCAGTAATCAGTAGCATAATTAGATAATTGATAGTGGTTCTCAGTATCAGTGCAGGATAAACGACTAACCTCTCCTTCTAAAAGTTTCGCCCTTTGCAAGAAGTCCTGTTTCCCTCAAATCTTCATAGTTCACCGACTTATTATTCTTAAAGTTTTCGATGCTCAGGTGATTGCAGAGACGATTTATGTTGTTTTTCATTATGTTGTTTGCCGAAGAATTCTGCGACACGCCGAATGGATGCCGGCAAGTCCTGAAACACAAAATCAATGTGGTTTTGTTAGGTTTCCTATTTTTATATATACATAGTTTTGAGTTGATCACAGCCAGGCCCACCACGATCAGCCAAGTCTTAGCTCTTAAACCACCTCTACCAAAAGTCCAGTAGGCACTGGCTGTAATGAAAATGCCGCAAACTTAGATTTTTGACCGTTGATAGTGCATTCACACCTTAATCAGCCTACAATGTGCCCACTGCTGGGACACAGGCCACCTCTCTTAATCAGCCCACAATGTGCCCACTGCTGGGACACAGGCCACCTCTCTTAATCAGCCCACAATGTGCCCACTGCTGGGACACAGGCCACCTCTCTTAATCAGCCCACAATGTGCCCACTGCTGGGACACAGGCCACCTCTCTTAATCAGCCTACAATGTGCCCACTGCTGGGACACAGGCCACCTCTCTTAATCAGCCCACAATGTGCCCACTGCTGGGACACAGGCCACCTCTCTTAATCAGCCCACAATGTGCCCACTGCTGGGACACAGGCCACCTCTCTTAATCAGCCCACAATGTGCCCACTGCTGGGACACAGGCCACCTCTCTTAATCAGCCCACAATGTGCCCACTGCTGGGACACAGGCCACCTCTCTTAATCAGCCCACAATGTGCCCACTGCTGGGACACAGGCCACCTCTCTTAATCAGCCCACAATGTGCCCACTGCTGGGACACAGGCCACCTCTCTTCCAGAGAGAATGGCCCATAATCCACACGGGCCCAGTGCGGGTTATTAGATGTCACATGTCTTGGAAATTTTAGTTCTAGGGCATGCCAGTTTCTTAGCGATGTTGTCCTCCACCGTTTTGAGAGCAGTGCTATTTGGGTTCCAACCACACAACACAACTCGTAAGTCACACCACTGCCCTCTGGTGGTGCATTAGCTGTACTTATTTTGAGCAAAGCTAATGCACTACTAGTTTTATTGCATTTTACCACGGAGGATTGGCAGCTCGAAAATGATCGAGAACGAAAAAGAATGAGTGATTTGCCAAAGTCGAGGATCATTAAACCACCGATGAATTATCAAATCTTGTTGCTATAACTACTCCACAATATTATGTGAAAACAATGACTTGCTGTTGATATTGCACTTGACGCCGATGCTTGTCCTTGATTATATTATCAAAGATATAATCGTGTTATAGCCCTGCTTAACTGGGAAAACTATAAAACTTGTATTGATAGATCTTCATAGAATAAGAACAGCATGTTGGGATCATCTCTCCTCTCCCAAGGTTCTTTGACATGCTCGAAATACGGCGTCAGTGTAACTGAATGAAGAGGAAGTAACATATTATTACAAAATCTTAATCAGTATGCCTTCTTCTCAGGGAGAATTGGGGGTTCCATTCATCAAAGCATAGCTTTTTTTATTTTTTTTTAGGTGGGAAGTCATCAAATAACTTCTCCCGCTCTGGGTGGAGCAGGAGGGTATTACTTTTACTGACTAAAACCCACACGTGTTCGTTCAGTTGCCTGTGTGCCAGGGGCCGCGGTATCTCTTTCGAACAACTCGCACCCCTGGCAGTCATCGGCCCTTGCGAGCCCCATGCGTGGAACACAACGCGCCGTCGACCCGGGCCTGGGTGCTTACTCTCGAATATAATTCCGATAAATCGACATTGGAATTGTCAGTCAAACGTCAGGAATTGGCTGGACTCACTGAGTCTAGCCAATCCCTGACGTTTAACTCGACCAATGTCGATCTATCGGAATTATATTCCAGAGTAAGCACCTTGGTCCTTACCGGACAGCGAGCTATCCATTACCCATAGGTTAATCACTGAAGCGAGGAATGAGAAAAGTAGGGCATCATTACGACTCGTCATCGTCATCTGCATAGCCTTTTTCCCAATTATGTTGGGGTCGGCTTCCGGTCTTACCAGATGCAGCCGAGTATTGTAGCGTAAATCCGCTACGGTTAAAAACTTTTTGGTTTCTATTCCAACCTTTTTAACCGACTTCCAAAAGGAGGAGGTTCTCAATTCGTCGGAACCTTTTTTTTTATTTTTATGTATGTTCCCCGATTACTCAAAGATGGTTGGACCGATTTGGATAAAATTTTTTTTGTTTGAAAGGGTATACTTCTCAGGTGGTCCCATGATCATCAAGTCAGGATCTGATGATGGGATCCTGGAGAAATAGAGAGAACTCTTCAAATTTTATAGGCACACTTGAAGCAATTTGTGTAGTTTTTGAAAGAGTACTTTATCGGAGTGGTTCCATTTCAATTTGGTGAAGATCTGATGAAGAACTTCGGAGATAGGCAACGGAACTCCTCAATAAATGATAGCAAATGGACAGGGATTGCTGAAATCTCATGACTGTCAATTGTTTACACCAGTTAATAACATAACATCACGCCGGTACGCTGTGAAGGGGTAAGCACATGTGAACCACTAAAAAGTGAAAAATAAAAAAGCTTTTTTCAAAAAAATAAACAACCGACTTCCAAAAAAACACTAAAAAGTGAAAAATAACTTTAATTTCGGAAGGCGGTGACAAAAAATTAAAATACATATCCAAAGTCACCGACTTCCGAAATTAAAGTTATTTTTCACTTTTTAGTGTTTTTTTGTTAAGAAAATTTTCCTCATATTTTTTTATTAAATTTTAAACTTCGATTCCGAAAAAAGATTGTCAAATGTATTTTTTTGACATCACTGTTGCGTAAATCCGCTACGTTAAAAACTTTTTTGATTTCCATTCCAACGTTTTTAAGAAAATTTTCCTCAGATTTTTTTATTATATTTTAAACATCGATTCCGAACAAAGATTGTTAAATGTTTTTTTTGACATTCCGGACCTCGTTTTATTTGAATGCTGTGTGATAAGGGACACCTCTAGGACCAAAATATCCTTAAAGGGGCGCAGTAAGCCAGAAAAAATCTAGCTTCACCCGCGTTTCGTTGCCTGCCCCTCTCTTCATACACGATGAAAACAAAACACAATTCCTTCCCGCCAGCAGTAACTTTTTGCCTGGCATTTAAGGCTAGGTTGTTCCGGCCTGTGGGCCTTTGAAACGCTACCTCCGCCTCCCCCAAATGCAGCGCGACGTATTTATTTACGATGAACTGTCAACCATTTAGCGGAAAATCCATGCCGTAGTATAACATATTGCAGTTGATCAAGGGAATTATTTTTGCTTATGTTCGATATTTTTTCCTTAGTTTTAGATACATTATCTATACATCTATACATATAAATAAAATGGGAGTGTCTGTTTGTAATATTAAAATAACCGCTTTTTGCTACATGCATATGAATATATAAACGGTACATATACCAAAATAACATTTTTTTCAATTTTTGTCTGTCTGTTTGTTCCAGCTAATCTCTGAAATGGCTGGACCGTTTTTGATGGGACTTTCACTGGAAGGTAGCTGATGTAATAAGGAGTAACTTAGGCTACTTTTATTTTAGAATTTTTATTTGTTTTTATTGATTCCATATCCTGTAAGTTGCCTATTGAGCGTTTTCAAATGATCAGATACCGACGCCAACCCGATTCCGATAAGTTAGCAGCTACACACAAACCGATATAATTATTATCGGCCCGATAATATTGGTAAATATCGATGACCATCGCGAGTCACCAAACGACTACAATACAGTAATTACCGACGTCTCGAAGTCGGCAGCGCGAATAAGCGTGTTCAAGTGAAAGAATGGCTGGTTCTCTTACCCCGCACTGCGTCTTCGCCGGTAGAAATTGTCTGACATCGCATCGGTGTCAGCACTGTCTGCGACGATATAATTGACAATAACAACTAAGTATGTAAAAGCGTTTAGTAGATACTAAACGTATGCGAAAATCTGACCGCTGATAATGTGGCGTTGTCGGAATCGGCTTATGTGCTGTGTTGTAATTTAATGTAATTGTTGATGTGATTGTCAACTAATTTTATTAATGAAACAAAAGCAAAAATGTATTTTCAATCAAAACTAGCTTTGCCTGAGGCTGGTAAATCCAGAGATAGAGATTTCAAACATATATAAAAAAAGTGCGAGTCGGAATCGCCCACGGAGGGTTCCGTACAAATTTTTAGGTACCATATTGTAATAAAAAACACTTGAGAGGTGTCAAGGGACACCCGGACGGAACAAAGTTCCTTTAGTGAAGGAATTGTAACAAAATTTAAAAAATTGTACATTGAGTTCATTGTGTGTGTCTCTGTCTGCAGAGAAACACGCGCACGCCGCACGGCTAACAACAATGTAGCAAAAAGTGTCGTTACAACTTTTGGTCTTAATTTTTTCCGTCTAGCCCCCTTTCGCAACGCGCTTATGGAACGTCGTTCCAAAACTTCGTTCCAAAAACTGAACTACTTAATGCAATGTTCTACTTAGATGTTTGATTAAATTGTTTAATACGGCCAATCAATCGGCCAACCAATCGGCCAACCAATCGGCCAACCAATCGGTCAACCAATCGGTCAATCAATCGGTCAACCAATCGGTCAATCAATCGGCCATCTAATCGGCCAGCCAATCGGCCAACCAATCGGCCAACCAATCGGTCCATCAATCGGTCAATCAATCGGTCAATCAATAGGTCAATCAATGGGTCAATCAATCGGTCAATCAATCGGCCAATCAATCAGCCTATCAATCGGCTGTAGTGTGCAAGTCTTATGTATGTGTGCTCATGTACTAATCTTAAGAATCAATACCTATATAAACTATTGTACTCTACTATTAGACAGTAATAAACGAGATTCCAATGAAGGCACTTGTTTTAAATCATCTCCTCGAACCCACAACCTTACATGGCGACCCTGCCAGGATGAGACGGGTGTCGAGTTCGGTCGAGTGATCTAATTGATTGGGAAAAATGAATAGACTTTTAACAGTGGATTTTTATAAAAATGTGCCGGTCAAATATAGAAAAAGAGGACGTTTTTATATCACAAAGTGCATCGGGTGGTTCAAATACGGCTTCTATGCAAGAGTACCATTTGTCGAATATTAGTATCGTGATGTTTATCATTTGCACCTTAGTCGGAGTCGCTGGACTTTACGCGATGTATAAACTGTACCGAAATTGTCATCATTCGTGGATAAGGAATGAGGTTTTTGCACAAAACCTATTATCACGTTCGCTTCGTCGACCGAACCCGGAGACTCGTGTCTGTTACGAGTGCCGCCAGCAGCGCCAGGAGACTCGCCAGGAGGCGGGTATCAGAGCACAGAAACCGCAGTAAGTGATTAAAATAAATAATCAGTGAAAAGTGTAGTGAGTCGTGTTCTATCGTTAAGTGAAACATGAAAAGTTACGGAACGGTTATTGGACGAATTACTAGATCTATTGACTATTAGTTTTTTTATGTACTAACATGTAATTGTAGAATAATTATTGTTCATGAGGATACTTTTATTTTATCCATACTGTGATTGGTAATGGCAGACGAGCTTAGCTTGTTATATGATCAATTAAAAAATATTGAGCAAAATTTGAAAAAACTAAGTTATCCTAAAAGGACAGAAACTGTACTAAAACAAAAGTTGAAGGAAGCAACATTGTTAAAATATCAATTTGATGAATGCATAAAAACCATATCGATACAGATAGAAAATAAGCAATTTAGCACAAGTGTATTACAGGAAATACAGACAACCTGTGACTTATTTGAAAACAAATTTACCCAAATAGAATCTTTTTGCTCCAAAACATACAGTTCTCAACCTAGTGCCGAGTATACGGTCAAGACTAAAACTGAAGTAGACAATATGGAGGCTTTTAATTATAGGACTGCCGTGTCATTATTGCCGATTATGAATGGTGATGAAAATGTCACGAAAAGTTTAATAGACACCATTGAGTTATATAGTTCTTCACTCACCGAAGAAGGCAACAAAATGCTAGTTAAATTTATATTAAAAACCAGATTAAACGAAAACGCTAAATTAAGATTGTCCACCTCTTATGACAGCTGTGAGTCGCTTATTATTGAAATGCGCCAACACCTTCTTACAAAGAAGTCTAGTACAGCAATACACAAGGAGTTAACACAAATCAACCAAAACGGTTCGTCTATAGAAAAATATGGATCCAAGGTCGAACAACTTTTTGTGGATTTGACGGTCGCGCAAGCTGATGATGACCAAACTGCATATAAAATATTACGGCCTCAAAATGAAAAGATTGCGATTAAAAGTTTCGTTGATGGCTTGCGAAACCGCGAAATCCGCACTATTTTGGCAGCGCGTAATTATGATACTTTGAAAGATACAATAAGAGCAGCTAAGGATGAGGAGTTGTCATGCAGTCGGCAAAACGCTGACGCTTCAGTGTATATCGGATACCAAGGAAGCTCAATTAATAATCGCGGATATAGATAGGTACAATAATAATAGACGTCCAAATCGTTCGAACAACAATCGATATATACAAAGAGGTATGAGTAGAGGTTCTTTTTACAACCATAGGCAAAACCAAAACCAAAGCTTTCAGCAACAGTTTAACAATAATCGTGGACGCATGCGGGGTTCATATAGCGGTAGACCAGGACGGATTTTTACGCGTAGTGGTAATGTGCGTGTTATAGAAAATGGCATAAATAATATCGAATTAAATGACCGGAATCGAACGCCCCAACCTACAGAGAAACACATTACTGAACCATTGCAGTTTTTTCGATAATCATTTTATATTTGCTTGTAACAATAACAGCACGGTAGAATTCTTAGTACAAGGTGCCAAATATGGATTGCTTATAGATTCAGGAGCATCACTGTCAGTATTGAAATACGAAACTGTGGCACATTGGAACATTCCAATCCAAGCAGAATGCATTTACATAAAAGGCATTGGGGGCAAAGTGCTAACTACAGGCTATGTTTTTGTAACGTTGACTGTAAATGGGCAAGAATTTGAACACAAATTTTACATTATGCGCACCATACCAGGTTTACAACATGGTATAATCGGCAGAGATTTTATGAGCAAATATAACGCTATTTTGAATTTTGAAAATAATACACTAACTTTAAAGAAAAACGACAATAATCTGACCCTACCCATGATTAATAGCTCACTAAATAAAAACTGTTTTTTAAGTATCCCACCGAGATGTGAGAAAATATTTATGTTAGACAGTAGTTTCCAAGAGGACTGCGTAATATTACCGTATCAATTATGCAACGGAGTTTGGATAGCGGGAAGTATTTGTACACCAAACAATGGACAAATAAGTATACAAATATTAAATACTCGCGAAACGCAAGTAGATATTAATTATTTTAGACCGGAAATACACTTATTATCAAACTATGACATCTGTAACTATGGACGAGATAGTAATATTGATGGGGAGAGAGCACGCATTATGTTTTCTTTTTTAAAATTAGATCATCTAAACAATGAAGAAAGGTCATCAATCGAAAACATATGTGCAAAATTTTCGGATGTGTTTCATCTACCAAACGATAAATTATCAACCACTAACCTTTACGAACAAAGTATACAGTTAAAACCAGATGCTGATCCAGTTTATACTAGACAGTACAGGCTGCCCTTTTCACAGCGTAAGGAAGTTGAAACACAGGTAAAAAATATGATTTCAGAAGATATCATTGAACCAGCAAAAAGTGAGTGGTCAAGCCCAGTTTTGTTGGTGCCCAAAAAATCAGAAGATACTTCTAAGAAATGGAGGCTGGTTATTGATTTTCGTAAATTAAATACTAGAATAGCAGACGATAAATTCCCACTACCTAATATAACCGATATTTTAGATTCTTTATCCGGTTCAATGTATTTTTCACAATTAGATTTATCACAAGCATATTATCAGGCAAAATTAAAACCAGAAAGCAGAAAGTACACAGCATTCAGTACACCTTCAGGTCAATATCAAATGACCCGGTTACCAATGGGATTAAAGATTAGCCCAAGTGCATTCTCTCGTCTAATGACAATTGCCATGTCAGGACTAACATACGACAAATTATTTGTCTATTTGGATAATTTGATCTGTTTTGGACGAAATTTGGAAATTCATAATAAAAATCTCATAGATATATTAATTAGATTGCGAAAAGTTAACTTGAAACTTAATCCAATGAAATGCGATTTCTTAAGAAAAGAAATTCAGTTATTAGGACATGTTGTTTCATCTGAAGGAATTAAACCAGATTTAGAGAAAGTGAACATAGTAAAAAATTACCCCGTGCCCAAAAACGCAGACGAAACAAAAAGATTCATAGCGTTTGTCAATTTTTATAGAAAGTTTATACCAGATTTTGCCGCAATATCTGTACCTCTTAACAGACTTTGTCGGAAAAATGTTAATTTTGAATGGTCGCATGAGTGTCAGAAATGTTTCGAATCCCTAAAACAGTCGTTACTATCGCCACCAGTATTACAATATCCTAACTTCAATGAAAACAATACTTTCATTTTGCAAACAGATGCGTCCGGTTATGCAATCGGTTCCGTGCTATGCAACAGTGATAACAGACCAATTGCTTATGCAAGTCGTAGTCTTAATAAAGCAGAAGTTAGGTACCCCACGATAGAAAAAGAGTTACTCGCTATCGTATGGTCTGTAAAATATTACCGACCATATCTTTACGGTAGAAAATTTATTATCAGAACCGACCACAAACCATTAGTTTACTTATTTAATCAAACAAATCCATCTAGCCGTTTGACTAAATTCCGTTTAATAATAGAGGAATATGATTACATAATAGAATATATTCGAGGTACTGACAATGCAGCTGCAGATGCCTTGTCACGTATCCGAATAACAAGCGATGAATTGAAGGAAATTAATCAACACGTGGTGTCTGTACTAACCAGAGGTCAGAAAAAACGTATGTGTGAACCAAATGCACAAGGAGTGAGTGACAACCCTACGGTTGCTAAGCAATCAACAAACGACTGGTCTGATCACCCAAGAGTTATGGAGTTGCTTAAAAAACCAAAGGATTGCACTGAGTTACGGTTTGAGCGTGAAAAAGAATGGACTAACCAAACAAATACTTTATTTGATTATGAAGCATCAAATTGCATATTAAGAGTAAACCCATCTTACCGATTACAATGCGCACGAGATGCCTTTGTACGGGAGTTGGCTTATTACTGTAAGTTAATGAAACTTGATAGCGTGTACATTATACAAAATAATGAAAACATTGAAATAATAAGAGATTTAATTAATAACATAAATATTACGCCAAGTTGGTCCGGACCACGTGTGTATATTATAAAAGGTTTAAAAGTTATAAATGATCACGATACGAAACGTGTAATTTTGAATGACTATCACTTACTACCGAGTAGCGGTCACGCCGGAATACGACGAATGATAAATAATATAAAACGGCGTTACTTTTGGCCGAAATTAGAAAATGACGTCACGGAATTTGTAAATCGCTGCGATAAATGCCAGCGACAAAAACATTATAGACATATAAAACAGCCAATGGTCGTAACTGATACAGGTCATTCGGCGTTTGATAGAGTATTCTTAGATTTAGTTGGGCCCTTAAGTAAGGATAGTGATAATTACATGTATATACTCACACTACAGTGTGATCTTAGCAAGTATGTAGAAGCTTATCCGCTTAGAAATAAGGATACAATTTCAGTGACAACGGCTTTCATTAATAATTTTGTATTACGCTATGGCATTCCGAGAAATGTTATATCAGATCGCGGAACAGAGTTCGTATCGAAAGTAATGAATGAAGTATGTAAAATATTAAAAATAACACAAATAACATCTACTGCATATCATCACCAATCAATAGGAGGTTTAGAAAATACTCATAAAAATTTACTTTCATTCCTTCGCATACAAACAGAGAACCAACCCCAAAATTGGAGTTTATGGCTTCCGTATTGGTGCTTTGCTTTTAATACAACTGTACACACGGAAACAAAATACACTCCATACGAACTCGTATTTGGAAAACTGTGCAATTTACCTAGTAACTTAACTTCAGATATTGAACCGCTTTATAACTATTATGACTATCCAAAACAACTCAAACACAAGCTTCAAAAATCACAGTATGACGCGAGACAAAATTTAGTTATTAGTAAACAGATTAGAAAATGTAAATATGATTTATATACAAATCCTGTCAAGTACAGTACTGGTGACATGGTACTACTTAAGAATGAACAAACTGTAAACAAATTTGATCCGCTCTACATAGGACCGTACGAAGTAATCGAAGATTGTGACCCTAACTTAAAAATACTGTATAAAGGTAAAGAAGTAATAGTACATAAAAATAGAACTAGACCATATGTTAAATGATTTGTATTCCTTTACATTTTTTTATATGTTTTTTAATTATAATAATAAGCAAAAACCATGTATGTAACTTTATATTATGGCAATTGTATTACAATAATGTATTGTGTGTAATTCAATACTATATATTTACTACTATGTTACTATAGTCTAAAAATAAAAATAAATGCCAAAAAAAAAAAAAAAAATCCAAAAGGTTGTTTCTGAAAAACAGCGCTGTTGACACTAGGTCCGTCCGAAGTCACAGCATTTTGCTGAGCAACGACCTGTTCTTGCACAGATACGACGCACGGCTTTGTTGTTTTAAAATTTGTGGTTTTTTTGGTATGAAGTAGTATAATGCACTCTGCTATCGGCATTTTGTTTTTGTTTTGATGGATATTATATAACTACCGGCGCCGTAACGCAGTATATAAGTTGTCTATGGTCCCAAGCCTTGACTGACATTAACAGTCAATGGACAATATTGTATAACCTTCAGACTTGGATACGGGGCTTTTGTCTAAATTGTATGTGTGCATTTTAAGTTTCTTAGCATAATTTTATTTTTTTTGTATTATGCGTTTTGTTTGTGCAGAATAAACATTTTTCTTTCTTTCTTTCTTTCTTTAAATGTAACCATTAATTTTATTTTATTTTGCCGGTGGGCGTGTAGTGTGCAAGTCTTATGTATGTGTGCTCATGTACTAATCTTAAGAATCAATACCTATATAAACTATTGTACTCTACTATTAGACAGTAATAAACGAGATTCCAATGAAGGCACTTGTTTTAAATCATCTCCTCGAACCCACAACCTTACAGGCCAACCAATTGGCCAACCAATCGGCCAACCAATCGGTCAATCAATCGGCCATCTAATCGGCCAGCCAATCGGCCAACCAATCGGCCAACCAATCGGTCCATCAATCGGTCAATCAATCGGTCAATCAATAGGTCAATCAATGGGTCAATCAATCGGTCAATCAATCGGCCAATCAATCAGCCTATCAATCGGCCAACCAATTGGCCAACCAATCGGCCAACCAATCGGTCAACCAATCGGTCAATCAATCGGTCAATCAATCGGTCAATCAATCGGGCAACCAATCGGCCAACCAATCGGTCAATCAATCGGTCAACCAATCGGTCAATTAATCAATCGATCAATCGATCAATCGGTCAATCAATCGGTCAATCAATCGGTCAATCAATCGGTCAATCAAACGGTTAACCAATCGGTCAATCAAACGGTCAACCAATCGGTCAATCAATCGGTCAATCAATCGGTCAATCAATCGGTCAATCAATCGGTCAATCAATCGGTCAATCAATCGGTCAATCAATCGGTCAATCAATCGGTCAATCAATTGGTCAATCAATCAGTCAATCAATCGGTCAATCAATCGGTCAATCAATTGATCAATCAATCGGCCAATCAATCGGTCAACCAATCGGTTCATCAATCGGTCAATCAATCGGGCAACCAATCGGCTAACCAATCGGCCAACCAATCGGTCAACCAATCGGTCAACCAATCGGTCAATCAATCGGTCAATCAATCGGCCAACCAATCGGCCAACCAATCGGTCAACCAATCGGTCAATCAATCGGTCAATCAATCGGCCAACCAATCGGCCAACCAATCGGCCAACCAATCGGCCAACCAATCGGCCAATCAATTGGCCAATCAATCGGTCAATCAATCGGTCAATCAATCGGTCAATCAATCGGTCAATCAATCGGCCAATCAATCGGCCAATCAATCGGCCAATCAATCGGCCAATCAATCGGTCAATCAATCGGTCAATCAAACGGTTAACCAATCGGTCAATCAAACGGTCAACCAATCGGTCAATCAATCGGTCAATCAATCGGTCAATCAATCGGTCAATCAATCGGTCAATCAATCGGTCAATCAATCGGTCAATCAATCGGTTAATCAATCGGTCAATCAATTGGTCAATCAATCAGTCAATCAATCGGTCAATCAATCGGTCAATCAATTGATCAATCAATCGGTCAATCAATCGGTCAATCAATCGGTCAATAAATCGGTCAATCAATCGGCCAATCAATCGGTCAACCAATCGGTTCATCAATCGGTCAATCAATCGGGCAACCAATCGGCTAACCAATCGGCCAACCAATCGGTCAACCAATCGGTCAACCAATCGGTCAATCAATCGGTCAATCAATCGGCCAACCAATCGGCCAACCAATCGGCCAACCAATCGGCCAACCAATCGGCCAATCAATTGGCCAATCAATCGGTCAATCAATCGGTCAATCAATCGGTCAATCAATCGGTCAATCAATCGGCCAATCAATCGGCCAATCAATCGGCCAATCAATCGGCCAATCAATCGGCCAACCAATCGGCCAACCACTCGGCCAACCAATCGGTCAACCAATCGGTCAATCAATCGGTCAATCAATCGGTCAACCAATCGGTCAATCAATCGGTCAATCAATCGGGCAACGAATCGGCCAACCAATCGGCCAACCAATCGGCCAACCAATCGGCCAACCAATCGGCCAACCAATTGGCCAATCAATCGGTCAATCAATCGGTCAATCAATCGGTCAATCAATCGGTCAATCAATCGGCCAATCAATCGGCCAATCAATCGGCCAACCAATCGGCCAACCAATCGGCCAACCAATCGGTCAACCAATCGGTCAATCAATCGGTCAATCAATCGGTCAACCAATCGGTCAATCAATCGGTCAATCAATCGGGCAACGAATTGGCCAACCAATCGGCCAACCAATCGGCCAACCAATCGGCCAACCAATCGGCCAACCAATCGCTCAATCAATCGGTCAACCAATTGGCCAACCAATCGGCCAATCAATTGGCCAATCAAATTGGCCAATCAATCGGCCAATCAATCGGCCAACCAATCGGCCAACCAATCGGCCAACCAATCGGCCAACCAATCGGTCAACCAATCGGCCAATCAATTGGCCAATCAAATTGGCCAATCAATCGGCCAATCAATCGGCCAACCAATCGGTCAATCAATCGGTCAATCAATTTGGCAACCAATCGGCCAACCAATCGGCCAACCAATCGGTCAATCAATCGGTCAACCAATCGGCCAACCAATCGACCAATCAATTGGCCAATCAATCGGCCAATTAATCGGCCAATCAATCGGCCAATCAATCGGCCAATCATTCGGCCAGTCAATCGGCCAATCAATCGGCCAATCAATCGGCCATCAATCGGCCAACCAATCGGCCAACCAATTGGCCAACCAATCGGCCAATCAATCGGCCAATAAATCGGCCAATCATTCGGCCAGTCAATCGGCCAATCAATCGGCCAATCAATCGGCCATCAATCGGCCAACCAATCGGCCAACCAATCGGCCAACCAATCGGTCAATCAATCGGTCAATCAATCGGGCAATCAATCGGCCAACCAATCGGCCAACCAATCGGCCAACCAATCGGTCAATCAATCGGTCAACCAATCGGTCAATCAATCGGTTAATCATTCGGCCAACCAATTGGCCAACCAATCGGCCAATCAATCGGCCAATCAATCGGCCAATCATTCGGCCAGTCAATCGGCCAATCAATCGGCCAATCATTTGGCCAATCGGTCAATCGGTCAATCAACTCTGTCTGAGTCTGCAGAGAAACGCGCACGCCGCACGGCTTACAACAATGTAGCAAAAAGTGTCGTTACAACTGTTGGTCTTAATTAAAAGTGTCGTTACAACTTTTGGTCTTAATTTTTTCCGTCTAGCCCCCTTTCGCAACGCGCGATAAGGAACTTCGTTCCAAAAAGTTCCTTATTGAAAATATTTTCGCGAAAACTTGTAAGTATCAAAATTGACTTTAATTTTTTTTTTTTTTGGAATTTTTCCTTTATTTGTGCTGTAAGATCTTACTTTTTGCCAAATTTCGTGATTCTAGGTCAACGGGAACTACCATATAGGTTTTCGACCCAAAACCTATAGGGTACTGTGAATTTTGATTAAAAGCAAGGTCTTACAGCACAAGTAAAGGGTCAATTCCGAAAAATAAAAAAAGTTGAATATTAAGGTAAATTTTGGTACCTACCTACTAAGTTTTCGCAAAAATTTAAATTTGCCCATATCTTTTTATCGTGTTGACTCAGGACCTTGATTTTTATACACCTAATAGGGACTACAGACTTCAGTATCTGGAATAAATTTCAACTTGCTAGAGCCACCCGTTCCTGAGAAAATCGGAGGTGACACACGGACAGACAGACGGACAGACGGGAAGGGTTCCTTTTTTACCTTTTGAGGTACGGAACCCTAAAAACAAACTCTTCAGCTTTATTATTATTATGATTGCTACGGGTTCCGACCTCAGGACTAGCTGCTTCTCACACGGACAACTGTACGTCAATTGCTCACACGTCACCAATCCTCCGCGAACGAAGTCGTGAGTAAAAGCTAGTTACAGATACACATGGTTTTTTGGTAGTAAGGTGAAAATAAATAATTGCACCATTGCAATAAGAATCCTTGTGCAAGTCATTCTATGAGAAAATAAATGTCTTTAAACCGAAATCATGCTTCCAGACCTTTCAACCAGCGACTTTCCAACACAAGTGTTAGTTGTCAGTGAATTAGAGAATTTGAATTTGAACTGGAGGAACACGGGTGGGTTTTAGGTAAAAGTCTGTCACGCTTTCCAGAGCGGGAGAAATCATTTGATGATTTCCCATCCAAAACAAAAAAAAACCATTGTGAAATTTGTTCTTTGAGAAAATAAATATCTCAAAACCGAATTCATGCTTCTCAGACCCAGAGGAGGCTAAGCGTTAGTAATCAGTAACTTTAAAAAAATGATTTAATAGACAAGCCGTGTGCCCGACGGTATTTCTCTGCGACAAAAATGGTCGATTTCCATACAAATTTTTATCCACAATTGAACTTCTTTAGTTGCAGAATTTTCAAAGATCCTGAATTTCAGATTTTTATAAAGTAGAATCGGCTAAAAATCGTCGTACGGTTTCGCTTAAAGTATCTTGGCTTACTGATAGTAAGCCAAGATACTAAATTCGAGATTAGTAGTGTTTTGGAACCAGAAATTAAAAACGGACGTGACAAAGTTCAAATTCAAGTACATAACCAAATTTATTTAGGACCTTATTACTCACACGTTGTAATAAAAAATTTGATTGTTAATTTTAAACACATCGTTCGTGCATCGTCATGTGACATGTGTCAAGCCAACATTTCCTTTTTAAAGAAAGTACATACTTTTTGTTTTATTGCTACAAGGATCTTTTGGCGTCTGAATGACATCGGCTGGGAGGCGTTGTTGGTACACATTTGTGAAATTATCACATAAATTGTAATGGAAAAACAAGCATGCGTTAGTTCCAATGTTAGCCACGCGCCGTAAGATTCCTGTACCGTTGAAGAATGATCCTTCCCGACAAAAACATTTGTCAACAAAAAGATACCGAAGATGATTTGGTATAAGGGAAAAGCAGAATTGTCAGCTTCGCCAATAGTAAACTTATATCCAAATAGGTGTCAAGTTATATGGAGCTTAAAGAAAGTCAAAAGTTTGATAGTTCCTTGTTTTAATTAACTTTGTTTACAATAACAGTACGAAGACGGAATTAACGCCTGAGGCGTTCTCAGCCAATAACTTTTTTGTCGACGAAGCCGACAATGCTAAACGATGTGACTCGTAACTTCTTTGACTTACTCATTTATACATACATAAACTCACGCGCCGTTCCTTAGCTGTCTATAATAAAGATATTATTTTTAGGTTTTCTTTCGTTTTTAACTTTCAACTTTTTGATTTAGGGGATATGCAAAACAAATGTTCGTGTAAGGTAAAAGACTGGGGTACTTCATTGAATTAACGTACCCTTGGATAGTTGGGTCCGCGAGTAAACAAATTTGGATCCTTACTGATTAACAATAAGATCTCAAATTGGCTGGTGGCCTATGTTGTAAATTATTGCCGCGAGAAAATTGACCGAAATGCTGAGCAAAAGTGCTAGTTGCTTTATAGTACTTACTACTTTCATGTATGCCAGTCAAAAATCTGTCAAATCAAATGTATGTCACACAGAGTACATTATTAGATACTGACATCTTGATTTTTTAGATAGCAAACAACACAATTTCTGATAAATAATATTTATGTGAATAGTTTCCCCTGCAATTATTCAGTTTTTCCATTCTTAACGTTTTTAATAATAGTTTCGGAAGTGGTTTTATTAGTTTTTTCATGTTGTTTTCACAGGGTCTTTTCTACAATGTGATAAATTAGGTACGACAATATTATTTACGAAAATAAATTACCTATCTATAGAATAGAAAAAAATATTTTTATTTCAGACAAAGTCCATAGGGTTAGTAACAATTTTGTTTATTCTCTAGTGTTAGTACAGATACAATTACTATTAAACACGGACAGCGCATTGAGGTATTATGTACTGACGTACTTAGTACTTATTACCTCAATGAGAGAGCGCAGCTGAAAATGTATGCGCCACAGAGTACATGATTATATGTATGCGAAGTCCTCTCGTTTCAACGGAGCGACGGCGACTGATTTGTGAAACAAAAATATGCTTGAAGTTCCCGTAACTTGCGACGGAAGATGACTTTTTCATCGAACTAAGAACGTCGTAAGTGCAAATAGTCTTAATAAAATCATCTTGTAGTCGTAATATCATAAAAAATAAACGGAATTTCAAAAAACGCCTTCAAAATTTTTTTCGCCTTGTAGTAATACAAGTAATCATCACATTTTTATGCTATTAGTAGCATATTATATGTACAAATTGAAAATGCGTGAAAATTAGAGGTAACTTCGTGATGTTTTTTAATCGGGAATATTTTAATATTTCGTGTTTCTGTTCACAAGGTTTGAAAAAGTTTGAAAATATCATGTAGTTAGTCTCATGTAGTTATCAAGCGTACAATGCGTCCGGCTATCACCAGGGTGTCGAAACTTTTCAGATCCTCTGGAGCAGATTATTTTTCAGACAAGTTCGCAACCATTGAGGTAATATGTAGTACATATTACCTCAATGCTCGCAACCACGTCTTTTCAAAATTCGACTTGTAACTTGTCGACGTCTAAAGATAAACAAACAGAACGTTCGGACCACAGGTACAAGCAGAATCTTTGACAAAGAGAGAATCAACAGTAGATCTGTTAAAATGGCAACACATACCACGGAATACATCCCCAATAAAACATTTCGATGAAAACTCAAAAATATCCCAAAATGGAAACGGCTTTTTATTATTGCTGTATTTTCTCTTCAAATAATCATATCAACTAACTTCTCAAGAAGAAGAAGTGTGTTCAAACAAGAAGTTTGTGCCACCATCGCTCGATGGCTTCGAAATCTGAAATGTACTCTGTGGAAATCTGCAGTGTGGGATGTCAGAAAAAAACATATAAGAATCTTTTTTCGGAATCGAAGTTTAAAATGTAAAAAAAAAATATGAGGAGAATGGTCTTACAAAGGTTGGAATTGAAATCAAAAAAGTTTTTATCCGCAGCGGATTTACGCTACAGTATCAGTATTTTACATGGAGCAACTGCCCATCTTACTTACGGTTGTGGAGGTTACTGAGTAAAACAAAACCTCTTGGTAAGTTTGGTTGTCTGACTTTCGGGCTTGTGATCCATTAATGACAGGCGGAACCAACGGTTCACCGTGCAAGTGCTTGAAAAGATGGTTTCCGATCCACGGATCAACTGCGGCAAGCGTAGCTTAACCTGATCGATAAACCCGTGCGGCTGTTATTAGTCAGCCACAAGCCGCCCTTACAACTACATTTCTAAAAATTTGAACTCATCCCGCTATCTACGTCAAGGTCTACCGCGTTTTCGTGTGCCACGTAGGGGCCAATGGAACAAGCCTAACACGTAACAGGCCCCATTAGGTCCTAGACTTGTTCTTTGGCCATTGGTCTTCTTTACTTACAAAGACCTCAACGGAAAAGATACCAGAAATCTGTGAAGTCTCCATGGCACCCGGACTTAAACAATTTGGCGTGCTGATAGCAAGATACAGCCACGTCTCTTGGGTCCCGCGCCACATAAACCATCGTCGCAGTACCCAGAAGTTAGGGGTTAGCAGGGACATAGGTAAGTGTGTCTTGATGAAGCGAGTAGCCGTCAATGGTGCCGCAGCCAGCAAGGGACTCACTGGCTGAGCCAAGAAATTCATTAATTCACAAAACTTCTCTCTGTCAAAGTTTTCTTCTGTTTTCGCGATTGTGTTTACGTATTCTTCTAGCGTGTCTTCGTCAATGAACATGAAGCCGCTGTAATCAATTATTTTATGCATCAAATCTGGCAACACATAACTTACTTTTTTTAATAAACAGATATATATTTAAAATAATTAAAGAAATATGTTTATTGGGCACAGTTTCGTACTGTATATGTATAAGAATAAAATCTACGATATACTATACTCTGCAGCTTTTTCGTAATTCAAATTATTTGTAATTAACCAAACTAGTTCTTGTAGTTTCTGAAAAATTGTTTAAAAGTAGATACTTAAAAAAAAATCGAGCTATAATTGTCATTTTTTTTTTCTTTCTGTTTTCTTTTTTTGTCTTTTCTTTTCTTGTCTTTTCTTTTTTCTTTTTTTTCCTCTTAAGGAAATAATAATGCTATAGCGTAATTTAATACGAACGATGCGAGTAGAAAATTATTTTTATAGCAAAAAATACCCTCCGTTTAACTTGATGATGATGTGGTTTTCCCAACTATACTGGGGTCGGCATCCAGAGCGTTTAGACCACATATTAAATTGAACTAATGCAATGTAACCCACCAGATCGCTGATAACGGTGGTGACGAACACGTCACTAGGCCTCAGGGGCATGTTGTAGATGTTCGCGGCATCTTTCTTGTAAGGTTTGAATACCATGTATCCTTTGGGACCCAGACGGATGTGATTAGCAGGCATGGCTGGAGGAAATAAATAGATAAATCATTGTACAATGACATTATAACTAAAAAAGTGGGAATGATGTACATTATTCCCACTTTTCTAGTTATAATATCGTTGATATCTTTTATAACAGCAAAAACATAGGATCAGTTATCGTCTAAAACGCTCGAACTCGTTGCTGGCTGTGATATGTGTTGATGATTCTTTTCTTTATTATTGTTAGTAATTTTTCATTTACAACCTAAGCATTATAGGCATTTAAGCAGATATGAGCCACTTCCTCGGCGTATCTTATCTGGCCAAATTGAGTCCTTAAATGATGAAATTTAAGAACCTTACTACTCCGACAACTTGATACACTACTTGCATGGTCTGCAAATTGACCAGTGTCATTTCACCAACCTTTATTTATGACATCAAGAGGATTGTCTATCTATTTATTTGTTTTCTGCACCTTGGATGCAGAGACCTTGAATTGTGTAATGCCAACAAGTAACACATACAAATAACACGAATAACTCACAGCCAAGAGTAGTTTTGATTAATTCTTCTTCATCAGGCTTCAGCTATGAGCCACTTCCTCGGCGTATCTTATCTGGCCAAATTGAGTCCTTAAATGATGATATTACCTTACTACTCCGACAACTTGATACAAACGGTAATTCTTTCTGTTCCCCCATCGTATTGAACACAAAACAACTTCAAGGTATTAAATATATGATAAGACTATAGACAGTATCTATATTTTCAAAATTTTATGCGATATTACCACCCGCAAAGTATTAATTGTATATATATCGAAGTATTAACGACCAACTACGTTATCTCAATTTTATGATAGCATATTAACAACAACGAACCCAGTACCTTAAATATGTACATCAGTATCAATCAGAATCTGAATTATTTTGAAGGATATTGCTAATTCATTCCTTCATATGTTCGAAAGAAATTACTGCTTGGCAACGTAAATAACGCAATGAATGTTGTTGAACTGTTAAAATAAAAGCCTGTTAATATGTTACGCAATGACCCCTCAGATTACAGTTTGTGAGTTGTTGTTTAGTGATAGTTGCAGTTGCTGAGGGCTTAATTTTGTATTTGCCGTCTGCTTCGAGTGCGCTCGGCCACCTTAAAAGTCGCTGTACTGAGAACGTTCTGAGTGTCTAATCGTGTTTAGGATTCCGTGCCACACTCATCGATCGATTCCATCAATTCGTCGTCCGTCCGTCAAACTTTCAGTATGTCACGACCCTAGTTTCTCAGGAACACGTGGAAAGGTATCATGTTAAAATCTTGGTATTCTAAAAATATCAAGGTTCTAAATAAACGCAATAAAAAATACGGCTATATGCGACATATTTTTTACTCACTTTCCATGATTACAGTTTGAAAGTTTGTGAGCCACTAAAACATAATAACGTATTATAATCCAAGATTCCTACTAAAAACTGTCTTCACGTGCAAGCAGTCCCAATTTGTAAACAAACGAATTTCTTAGAAAGTTCGGTATGTATGATACCGAAGGGCAAGTTTTTACGGGCTAGGATAATAAAGCGACAAGAGAACGTACACAGCTATTTAATTATTGTCGTTATTGAGAGTAGGTGTAATGCTATATAGAGTGCATCATTGTATGGAATACAAGCTAAACCAACCAAAGCCGAGTGATTTCGACGCTTTAATCGCTGGAAGATTTGGTAAGATAGGATAACTAAATGCAAAGATATAGATTGGGTTTATTGGCTGCTATAGCAGGCTTAAAGGTTGATAATGAACGACGCACGTAGGAGTACGTGCTGCAGTGAAAGAGTGACGGGTTGAATGATATGAGATAATAGTAAGTGTAAACAATATTTACTTGAGCAGTGGAGTTTTATAGATGCTAAAAATAGGTAAATAATCGAGGTCACGACATATGAGAAGTAAGTTCATGGAGCCTTTCTTTACTTAGAAACAGTTTATTATCTTAACCGGCAAAAAACAAAAAAAAATATTTTCAAATAATTTTCAATTATGATGTTAATTATGAACCTAGGATTTAGGGAAAAATATATAAAAAATGGCACATAACCAGATAATGAGATCCTTTAGGTATCTTTGAAGATACATTGCCAGCTTAGCAACAAACTTTGACCTTACGTGTTAGTGTCTTTGAGGATACGTTGCCAGGTTTGAGGAAATAAAATACACAAAATTTTCTTAATAATATATGTATAAAATTTGCATGTAGTAACAATTATAGCTATAAGAACCAAAATCAACTTACAGATTAATTAATTTTTTTTTTTTTTAAGTTATCGAAACATTTGAGGTATACAATTAGCTTCAATAACTACTTATCAGTATGGAATTTGACAAAATAATTTCTTTCTGGCTTAAAACACAAGCGTAACGAGCACTTGGCACACAATATGGGACTATCATTTCATCCACACTGAATCTGGTTTCGTGTGGGACTTTCAAAAAGTTTTCACGTACTTTTTGTAACAAGGGCCTGACTTTAAAATAACGGTCACCATCGTCTAACAAATTACTATTAAAATGAATGTATCTCATTATTAATTCAAATTTTTTAAGTGACATAATATCTGCAATAGGACTGTAGCGGAGCTCACGCGACCAATAATCTGTGTAAGCTGGTAAATCGAAAATTCCTATATGAAGGTTAATAGCTACGAAACATCTTGTCTTATTTAGTTGAATTTAAGGTCTTTCCTTTTTGTTGCACCAGGATAGATTGCTTGGCTATGTAATCAACGATATCGTCTCTAAAATACTCGTAAGGAGTTTTGGCTATTTCAGGTTGCGGAAGATTTTTATCTGAGATCTGGGCGAAATGTTTGAATTTATTTTTAGTTCACTGAAAATTTGAAGGCATTTCAAAAATACATCGGGGTGTGACTATTCTTGTAGTCCTTCCGGATATTGTAGGTCTTCTTGGTCGGCAGTTAGAGGCAATTAACTTATATCAATAACGCAGACTTGAAAGTAGTTTTGAAACTATCAAGTTTCAAAACGACTATGATAAGTCGGTGCGATATAGAATAGGCTGCTTAGTTACTCCCCTACGGTTGCTATCGAAAAGGGTTAATCGGACAGTTTATCATCAGCTGACAATGTATTGCGATCTCTAATCAGCGTCACGAGAGTGTTGATCCTATGAAGAAAAAAAAAAGAAAAACATATTTACTTGCCAAATCAATATAACAACCTTGGACATATCCAGTTAATTTTAGTATTAGTAAGAAATAAGGAGTACAGGGGCCCAAGTCTGCTATTTTTATAAATTCGTCATTCCAACACGACCCCATTGTCATTTTGCTAAAAGTTCGTAATCTGCTAAATTCATAATGGTCGATCATTGGTCGGTCAATGGTGTCGTAATAGAATTGTGTCATAATGGCATTGTCGTATTGCCATTATTATAAAACCCGTTAGTAGAAATGATTTTCCAAAAACTACTACTAAATTTGAACATTTATTCATGCCCGATTTCATTTAAATATATATTTTTACATATTACTTATTATTATATATTAGTTTATTAGTGTTAAATTTTAGCAGATTACCGCCTAAGTCAGTCATTCATTTGTCATTATGTACGAGATTACCAATAAATGCCATTTCTTTCAATGGAGTGTCAGTGGCTGATCATTGGAAAGTCATAATGACGCCATTATGTTAGTAGATTACCAAACTTGTCAAAATCAACAATTATGAAATCAATGATAGACCATTCTGACACTATTGTAATAGCAGACTTGAGGCCCTGGTAGGTAACATTTAAGTTGGGTATGTATCTGTAAGTACTTATTATGGTTGCTAGCACAGAACTGATTCACTCTGCTAGTATTCACTGTATTACGATGGAACAGATTTCCGCTTTCTCTGTAAATGTACTTATAATAGCCGACTTGTGACAACATAATTAATGAAGTAGCAATAAAAATGTTCGTTATTAATAACAAAGCCAAGTTGGTGCAACAAAGGTTGAATTAAGTAAACCAAAACATACAATGGTAAACTTGATTTTTGTAAAAACTTGAAGGTAGATGTTAAAGTTGTCTTAATATGTGGAAAATATTCAGATGCAAAGTTTGTTTACAAAGTGTTTGGCTGTACTTTTATAATATGTTTATCTACTATTGTTGTCGCACTTGCTTTTGCCATACCCGGAGGAGGTTAGGAGGGGCGCGCCATGGCAGCTCATTTATGAGATCGCTGCGGAGCGGAGCGTCACTTTACCACGCACCATCGTCGAGGCAACACCTCTCCGTGACCACGACACTTCGTGTATAAGAGTAAATAGGTATCAGCCAGAAATAATGTTGTTAAGAACATTATTTATGGACATAATTGTGTAGAATTTTCCTGTTCTTTTGTTGGCTTTATATTTATAGTGTATTGGTTTCTGCTATCAGCATTTAAATGTAAACTGTGATTAATTAAAATATAATCTTGAAATTAAAGGGACATAACTAATTTAACCTGATTGTAACGTTTATGTGTGTTCTATATACCTTATTGGGAATATACGCTTCTTATGATTTACTAACTGTGTTTCTTTTAATATCAGAAGTGACATCCGTACCTACATCGCTCACAAACATGCCGCGCAGCCGCAAACGAAGGTCAAGAAGAGAGCCATCGACAAGTTCAAGTACGTCGACCTCCAGTTCGAGTAGCAGCAGCAGTGCAAATGAACGGAGGCGCAGGAAGCGACGCCGCCAGAAGAATTCCGAAACCGTGAGTCAGAATGTTTTATTATCGTCAGTGATTCCCGAATTCGACCCACTTGTAGACAGTGTAGATATGTGGATTAATGTTGTAGAGGCTAATTCTCGAGCGTTTGGATGGTCCGATAATATGATTAAGTATCAGGCCCTTCAAAAACTACGTAATACCGCGAAAACTTGGCTAGACGCTTTGCAAAAAAATGAAACCAGGTGGACCACGTGGAAGTGGAAGCAATGGCGCGAAACATTGTCAGATACCTTTCAAGTAAGAAGTGATATGTTCAGATCTCTTAAAGAACTAATTAATTCGAAACCTTCAGCAAATCAGTCGTTATACGATTTCTTTTTCAAACAAAAGTCGAAAATAGACCGCTTGCAGTTAGGGTTTCGGGATCGAGATATAATATCCATAATCGTTGGTTCAATAGGTGATAAAAACATAAGTATAGCTGCCGAAGCAGGCAATTTTAAATATTGTGACGACTTAGCCGCCTTTTTACACGGTAAAATCCAGTTACCTGCAGTGAATGAGATTCCTTCTAAAAACGCATTGCCACCCAAACATTTTTCTCGTCCGTTACAACCCGGGTACCAAAATGCTATAAGTAAATCTGACATCAAAGTTGAACCTTCAGTCAGCAATAATAGTGTACCAAACCATACCTGCTACCGATGTGGAGAAGTAGGTCACAGAAGAAATAATTGTACTGTCAAAGACGATGTGAGGTGTACTTTTTGCAAAAAGTTAGGGCATTTAGAGGCAGCCTGTCACGCCAAGTTAAAGTCGAAAGTCGAGAAAAATGTTGAAGTGAAAATGATCTCTGACCCAAAAATGAAACAAAAGTTTTACAAACCGATTTTAATAAACAACCAGGAATGTAGTGCTTTTTTTGATATGGGCAGCGACTGCTCCTTAATTACATTTGCGTTAGTAAACCAGTTTAAGTTGCAACCTTTCTCTTTGAATAATCCTGTTAATTTAGTGGGGTTTACTAATGAGTTAACCGCTACAGTAACTAAGGCTGTCTCAGTTAAGCTTAAAGTCGATTCTGTGGAATTAATTATTACATTATACGTGATTGATGCTCTATCTAGCTGTAATATTTTGATAGGAAGAAATTTTACTGAACATAAAAATATAATGTATGTTCGTGTGGGAGAAATGTTAACTTTTCAATCAGCTCGAGCATTGAATGTGTGCAGTATTAAGGTTACTAATAACGTGAAATGTGAATACGAATTAGCACTAAATAAAATATTATTAAAATACCCCCAATCCTTTGCCCAAGATTTATCGAATTTGGGAAACACATCGTGTGTTGAATTAGAGATAGAATTAACATCTAATAAACCTATTTATCAACGACCATATAGGATGTCCGAGTCGGAAAGAGCTATCACTCGTGAATTGGTAGAGGATCTTTTAAAAAATGGGATTATTCAAAACAGTAGGTCAGCATATGCTAGCCCAGCTCTTTTGGTTGACAAAGCATCTGGGGCTAAAAGGTTATGCGTAGACTATAGACAGCTAAATAAAATAACTGTTAAAGAGAAATACCCTATGCCCATGATTGAGGACCTTATTGACAGATTGCAGGGATGTAAATTCTTTACTTCTTTGGATCTCAAAAGTGGCTATCATCAAATAAGCATCAAATCTGAAGATGTGCACAAAACTGCATTCATAACAAGTGACGGTCATTTTGAATTTTTGAGGATGCCTTTTGGAGTATGTAATGGGCCAGCGGTTTTTCAAAGACTAATGAATACAGTTTTGGGCAATCTACGATTTGGAAGGGTAATATGTTACATGGATGACATCTTAATCGCTACGAAAACTATAGAAGAAAATATGGCTTGCTTAGAAAAAGTATTAGATATTTTTGTTAAAAATGGGTTAACGATCAATTTAGACAAATGCTTCTTTTTCAAAGATCAAATTACGTTTTTAGGCTATGATATTTCCGAAAAAGGCATCACTCCGAGTGCCCGTAAGCTAGAAGCTATTTCTAAATACCCAACTCCGAAGTCAGTTCATCAACTAAGACAATTTTTAGGGTTAATTAATTATTTTCGAAAATTTATTAAGAACTGTGCGCTTCTCTGCAAACCATTGACTAGTTTATTAAAAAAGGGTGCGATTTGGCAATGGGGGTCTCAACAAGATCAGGCTGTAGCATGGGTGAAAGATGCGTTGGTTAAAAATACGGTACTCAGCGTATTTGACCCTAAATTACCCATAAATTTGTATACGGACGCCAGTCGTGATGGCATAGGATGTATTTTGACACAGGTAACTAATAGCGGTGAAAAACCTGTTTATTTTTATAGTCGTCAAACAAGTGATGATGAAAAAAAATACCATTCATTCGAATTGGAGCTTCTAGCAATTGTTTCCGGTTTACAAAAGTTTAGGCATTATTTATTAGGGACGAGTTTTAAAATTACAACCGATTGCAATGCAGTACGACATGCTTTAATTAAAAAGGAGATAATTCCGCGAATAAGTAGATGGGTATTATATACACAGGATTTTACATTCGAAGTAGTCCACAGGGCCGGATCACAGATGCAACACGTTGACGCATTAAGTAGGAACCCGATTCGTACTTTCAATAATGTGTCTGATGAGGTAAATATTAACTCAATTACTGAAGGCGATTGGTTGCTAGCGGTTCAATTGCAAGACCCCAGTATATGTAGTATTAGGGACATATTACAGTCAGGTGAGGCCGATACGAATAAAAATGTATTTAACGAATACGAATTGTTAGGAAACAAAGTTTATCGTAGAACTGAATTTGGCAGGCGTTGGTTAGTACCAAAGAACTGTATATGGTATGTTATTCGTGCTAACCATGATGATGTGGGACATTTCGCAGTAGACAAAACTATTGAGAGAATCAAGTCGAAATATTGGTTCCCTCGTTTAAAGAAAACCGTTTCGAAATATATTAAAAATTGCTTGAATTGTATCTATTACAAGAACGTTCACGGTAAAAAACCAGGCAAGTTGCACCCAATCCCAAAATTTGCTAGACCATTCCACACACTTCACGTTGATCACCTTGGTCCATTTGTTAAAACTACGCAGCAAAATAGTTATATCTTAGTGATAGTTGACTCGTTTACCAAATTCGTTTTTATTTCTGCTGTAAAAAACACTAAAAGCAAAGTGGTTACTAATGAATTAAATAAAATATTTAAAGTATTCGGAACTCCAAAACGCCTAATTTGTGATGCTGGTAGTGCTTTTACATCCAAATTATTCACCAATTATTGCAAAGACAATAACATTAGGCTCCATATAATTGCTACTGCTGTTCCGCGCTCAAATGGCCAAGTCGAGCGCTATAATCAGACAATTTTAGAAGCATTGCGTAGTATGAGTGCTGATACTGATAATAATAAGTGGGATCAGCACATAACTAGCATACAACAAGGTATTAACAGCACAATTAATAAAACCACGTCTGCCGTGCCGAGTGAGGTATTTTTTGGGTTTAGAATTCGTATGAATAATGACGCGATCACTGATGATAATAACGAGCATTCTATTGACGTCACTGCGTTAAGAAATAAGGTCGATGCAAATATAAAGAGTAATGCTGAACGACAAAAGGCATCCTTTGACTCTAGAAGAAAAGAGGCTCCTATTTACAAGGTTGGAGACTTGGTGGTACTTAAAATTCCAAGTCACACAAATGATGGGCAAAGCACGAAACTCTTGCCTCTGTACAAGGGGCCCTTTCAAGTGACGAGCATCCTGGGGCACGATAGATACCAAGTGGCGGACCTGAGGGGAGCTGAAAGATCTTCCAGAAGGTACGATGGTGTTGCCTGCGTGGAGAATATGAAGCCCTGGATCCGCGTCGCTGAAGTACCGGATGTTGTCGAAAATGCATAAGTACCTAAAAGTGGCAATAAGGTAAATTCTATAATATTAACGTACCTATTCAATTGTTTTATTTGTGTCCTTTCAGATTTTAATTTTACATCCGAATAACTGTTATCATTCATGTGGTCCAATGCATTCGCTTTAAACATTATGGATGTGTGTAGGGTGTTCAGTCTCTGGTCAATAAGCAACAGGCATCCGTAGTGAACGCTGTTGTAGTGTTGGTGGTGATACTCGACTAGATTGATACTGAGTGAACATTGATCTAGTTCAAGCCACATACAGTATGAGCATGTTAACCGTGTTGGCATAGCATGCTCTAATCTGTTCGAACACCTTACCTACAGTCCGATGTTAAAGCAGGTTGAATATGTTTGTACTAAGTTAAAATACAGCTTAAGCTAAGTAATTGTTGTATGTTTCAGCTTCTACATTGGACCAAAACGCTGTTCGAGGACGAACGCGTGAGCAGGACGGCCGGATGTTGTCGCACTTGCTTTTGCCATACCCGGAGGAGGTTAGGAGGGGCGCGCCATGGCAGCTCATTTATGAGATCGCTGCGGAGCGGAGCGTCACTTTACCACGCACCATCGTCGAGGCAACACCTCTCCGTGACCACGACACTTCGTGTATAAGAGTAAATAGGTATCAGCCAGAAATAATGTTGTTAAGAACATTATTTATGGACATAATTGTGTAGAATTTTCCTGTTCTTTTGTTGGCTTTATATTTATAGTGTATTGGTTTCTGCTATCAGCATTTAAATGTAAACTGTGATTAATTAAAATATAATCTTGAAATTAAAGGGACATAACTAATTTAACCTGATTGTAACGTTTATGTGTGTTCTATATACCTTATTGGGAATATACGCTTCTTATGATTTACTAACTGTGTTTCTTTTAATACTATTAAAACCAGTTACGTAGAAAAGTTAATACTGAATTAAAATTAAACAATAACTCAAATAAAATTAAAGGTAAAATGTAATAATGCGGCAATCAGTATACGGTGTGTGTGTAGTGACGTGACATGTGTAATGCATATGTATTATGTATTTTCGTGATTCATTTTTTAACTAGTAATTTTAAGTATTTTTTCTGTATCATCATAATTCAGTGTGTTTAGGAACTTAATAATTCAGTTTTACAAGCATGACTATTAAAATTACGAATTTGGATGTGCTTTGATATTTTATTATATATGAATGGTCCTAGAAAATTTAAAAATCTGTTTGCAAATGATGTTTTACAGTAAGGTACGGAGTAAACAATATCTCGCCTCCTTCTTATCGTATAGTCTGGTGTATTTTTATATTGATTTAAGATAATGTAAGATATAGAATAGATAGATAAGATGCCTTACTGTAAGAACAGATAATTCCGTGTATAATAAATAAGTGGGGTATCTAAATCTCCTGTAGCTCATCACCTTAAGAACGGCACGTTGCGCTCGTTCTAAACTAATAACAACGGTCTTTGAAGCACCTCCCCATGCAGCAATAGCGTAAGTTGTGACGGACTGGCACAACGAAACATACACTAATAATAGTAGTTTTGGCGGACAGAAGCAACGTATATTTTTAAATATACATATAAGTTTCCTGACTCTAGAGGTAAGGGTTTTTTTTTTTTTTTGGGTGGGAAATCATCGAATAACTTCTCCCGCTCTGGGTGGAGCGGGAGGGCGTGTCAGACTTTTACTGACTAAAACCCACCCGTGTTCCCTCAGTTGCCTGTGTGCCAGGGGCGGCGATATCTCTTTCGAACAACCCGCACCCCTGGCAGGCATCGGCCCTTGCGGGCCCCATCTGTTGCTGCTGACATCTCTTTGAGGCGCGCGTGGAACACAACGCGCCGTCGACTCGGGCTTGGTCCTTACCGGACAGCGAGCTACCCATTACTCGCCGTCCGCAAGCCCGTGCCTACGGTGGCCGAGAATCAGCCTGGGATTCCCGACGCCCAGGGCGTCTCCTGGCGGAAGGTGAGGATGCCATGCCGCCTCTCAAGCCACTCCTCAAAGAGGGGATTTACCGCCGCAATCGCGGCGTGCCCAAGAGGTAAGGGTTGAGACATGTTCTTGCCAGTTTAAATGTTGATCTATGATCAGTCCAAGATATCTCAGTGAGGAAGTTTCAGAAAGTATATGGCAAGAACATTTCCCCGGCGTTTTACACGTGTGAGCCTTTATTTGAATAGTGTCAGGAGGTGGCTGACTACTATTTCTTATGCTAAAAGGAATATATTTTATCTTAAATGTGTTTAGGGAAAGAAGATTTGTTTGGAGCCACTGCGAAACCTATCGAAATCCTAAATTAGCCAGTTCATTTGCCTCTTTCCACGTCTTCCCAGTAAACAAAAGGGCCAAGGCCATAGTCTTGGGCCAAAGTATGACCAGAGTGCCTTCTTTTCTTCGGTGGCCGAAATCCTGGAAATACCTTCTAGTAGGTAATTTCATAATATAAAATGGAAAGAAAAGAAATTCATAATATTATTAGACAGTAAAATGTAAGTGGAAGGCGCAAATCAGTAGCTTGTTCATTGTGTCATCTCCTCTTCGATGTGGTCGAGCCAACTTTACATGAAATAATACCATACAAGATCAGAAATTTGCTCATAAGAGTTGTAACCAAACGTGTGTTGGGCACGCCACAATTGCGGCGGTAAGTCCCCTCTTTGAGGAGTGGCTTGAGAGGCGGCATGGCGTCCTCACCTTCCGCCTGATACAGGTCCTCACCGGACATGGCTGTTTCGGGAGGTTCCTGTTTCGGATAGGGTGGGAGGAAACGCCCGGGTGTTTCCATTGCGAAGATCGCCCAGAGGACACGGTGGAGCATACGGTGGAGGTCTGCCCGGCTTGGGCGAAGCACCGCCGTGTCCTCGTGGAGGTGATCGGCGGCGGCGATCTCTCGCGTCCGACCCTGGTCCAGGCCATGGTACGGAGCGAGAAGGCATGGCTGGCAGTCGCCTCCTTCAGCGAAGCAGTGATGCTCGCAAAGAGGGAGGCGGCGCACGTGAGGGAGATGCAGTACATGCGCACTCACAGCCGTGGCCTTCGCAGGAGACGCCCTGGGCGTCGGGAATCCCAGGCTGATTCCCGGCCACCGTAGGCATGGGCTTGCGGACGGCGAGTAATGGGTAGCTCGCTGTCCGGTAAGGACCAAGCCCGGGTCGACGGCGCGTTGTGTTCCACGCGCGCCTCAAAGAGATGTCAGCAGCAACAGATAGGGCCCGCAAGGGCCGATGCCTGCCAGGGGTGCGGGTTGTAGTAAAAGTCAGACACGCTCTCCCGCTCCACCCAGAGCGGGAGAAGTTATTTGATGATTTCCCACCCAAAAAAAAAAAACCAAACGTGTGTAGCATTCGTAGCTAAACGCTCGTAGCAGTCGTAGCCATACGGTCGTAGCAGTCGTAGCTAAACGCTCGTAGCTAAACACTCGTAGCAGTTGTAGCCAAACGGTCGTGGTAAAACGCTCGTAGCAGTCGTAGCCAAAACGCTGTAGCAGACTTAGCCAAAACGCTGTAGCAGTCGTAGCCAAACGGCCAGCCAGCCTACACTTATGTGTAGGAAATAGAGAGAGTTGTGGATTAGAATTAATACTTACCGGCAAACTCCTGCCCACTGCTTTGTGCACCATGAGCTCAGCCTCGCGTGCAACCGTCCTAAATCCAGCTAAAACTTCACTGACATTTATTTCCACAGGTGTTGGTTAATGTTATTGTTCGTGTCTTGAAGGGGCTGCAGCACGAAATCACAGAAGGACCATTTCGTATTAGGAAAAAGGTTTTAGCACGCGGAACACATTGTTTTAGTTCGTGAACGATCGTAGCAGTCGTAGCCAAACGGCATAGCAATCGTAACTAAAAGCTCATAACAGTCATAACAAAACGGTCGTAGCAGTCGTAGCCAAACGGTCGTAGCGGTCCTAGGAAAACGCTCGTAGCAGTCATAGCTAAACGCTTATATTTCAGTAGTTCGATAGTAAATGAAACCTATTTAACTTTAAGTATAGAATAATTTATTTGATTAACTCAAGTGCTGACAGTTCGTTACAAATTAGAGAAGCGCAGGTCAGTATCTCGCAGGTTGTCCTCTATCCACTGCTCAGCTTGTTGTGTCATTTCCTCGTCGAAGTAGTCGCGCCAACCACCTGCTTTACTTGATAACAGAATACACCGTAAAAATAATTTATTTTTAATCATGAAACCTGGCTGGGAACAAACGTAGTTGAAAACGTTCTCTTACCTGTATCCCAATATATTTGGGGTTGTCGCAACATTTTTTCTTCTTCCATACTAGGATGAAGACTATCCGCTCGTGATACAGTTTTATACTAGTATGAGGGGATCGGCCGAAAAAGTGCGAAGACAACCGAGTTATCTTTACAATCTACCGTCTCTCATTCTCCAACTGTTGTCTAAATTTTATTGTCGAAACAATTTTAAGCGATTTTTGTCTATTTTGTGTTTATTATTAAGTTAATCTGTATGGTTGTCTTTTATTCGTGAATAAAGATTATTAAGATTATGATTATACATCTCTATGAGCCGTCATCTCTGAAGTCATCCCCTTCCTAGACCTAGCCATATCTTCTTTCGCACAATTCTTCGTTCAGAAACATTGTTCCAGAGAAATATAAAAACAAAATCTTTCATATATCTATCCATAGTACGTAATTACCGAAATTAAATCTAAATCGAACTAAAATCTCCTTATCAACATTTATCATCTAGATACTAATAAAATTATCCAACCTTTTCTAATAAACACTTCTTCAGGGGAAAGTACGCCATATTCTCTCAACTCTTCAAAGTTGACAGACTTGTTGTTCTTAAAGTTTTCGAAGCTGAGATGGTCACAGAGACGAGTCATCTGATCATCTGTAAGGTCTCTGCCTAGAAAGTCGGCAACGCGACGAATAACCGCGGGTAGATCCTAAAATTAAATAAATAAGACTTTTATTACGAATATTCTAAAATACTATGCACACCTACTAATATGATTACTAGCAATCCAAAGAGTTACTCTCTATGCCGAGCAGTGGTGACCCAAAGGTAACGGCCGCAACTTACGACCGTAGATTTAGGTCGTAGATTTTAACCCAGATATAGGCCAGACATGTGACATCTACCAATTAGGCCCGCGTGGTGTTTTACGACCGACTCCCTCCTACAGAGAGGTGGCCTATGTCCCAACAGTGGGCACATTATATGCTGATTATACTTAAGATGCATTAGTAAAAGGTCTACTGGTGCTTACTGAATTCTTGCCATACCTGTATAAGCTCTTCATAGAACAAGAACAGCATGTTTGGATGATGTCTGCTCTCCCACGCTTCTTTCACGTGGTCAAAAAATGGCAGGTATACGACTGAAATGTACAAAATTAAATAAATATGCTTGCGCAGGATGATACATTATAATTTAGGTATGCTTACTCACAAAGTCCCCTTATAAACAGATTCCAGAAGTCTTTGAAAGGGCTTGGAAAGTCGAGTACTCGGAACAACTTGGAGTGGTGGAAACACGACACTGCCACATCTCTGGGGTCCCTCGCCACATACACCACCTTCACATTGTCCAGGAGTTTAGGGGGCATCAGGCTCATGGGCAGGTGCGTCTTGATGAAGCGAGGAGACGGAGCTGCTAACAATCTCCCCGTCAGAGGTTTAGCGATTTTTTCTATCAGAGCCTGAGCCTTTTCTTTGTCCTCTGACCTCTTCAGTAAGTTTTCTTGCCATTTCTTGTTGAAGAACATGAATAGCCTGTGGTGAGAATTAATTATTACAAATTAATCCATTCTTTAAAAAAAAAAACTGTATTTGTCTGCTGTCAAAAGATAACACATCTTTTCATGTGTTAGCGGTTGAACGGATGTACTTACTCTAAGAAAGAGAATCGTTCTGTAAGCGGAATCTTCGCTGCCGTTTCGTAATCTAAATCGTTAGCTAGCAGCCAAACTAATTCTTGAGTCCACGTGGTACCTGAAGGATAGAAATTTCTGCTATAATTACCAAATTATACAACACTAGCGATCGACCCGCTCTGGCTTCGCACGGGAGTACAGCGTATGTGACAAAGGTCGTATACAGCCTGGACGAAAAAAGGGCATGCCGACCGATAAGGAACAAATTGATCTACATTAAATACACGTATCTAACGTATTTAATTGATAAGGACAAATACTGTTTTTTTAAAATAACTTCGTAAATAACCCATAATTTTTAGTCATATTTTAAAGGTAAAATGGTTACTGTGGGTTATCCTCAGGAGATAGAATATATACCATAGCGATCTTATCTGTTAACATTTTTAAGATATACAGTTCCGTAGTACATTATTTCGATCTATCTCCAGCGTTAGTGTTAGTTAATGTGTGTTTTTGACATCATTACTTAATCTTTGAAATTCTCGGCTTTTCTCTACTACATTAACTATATTGTGGTCAAGTCAGTCTTCCACCTAGTGTTTACGCCTATCTTTGGACGTCGTCGTCAAGTTAGTCTTCCGTCCGTAAGTTCCCCGTTTGATCAAGGTGTCGTTAAGTCAGTCTTCCGCCTATGATACTAACGGTTGTTTTGGGGTGTGGTCAAGTTAGTCTTTCGCCCATAGCATTAGCAACTAATCAGCAGACCACGGCAAGAACGTGAACAAATGAGTCTATTCATGTTCCTGATTTGTTGTAAAATCTCCTTTACAGATAGCGACACAGATGAAGAGGACTCTCTGGCATCAGGTGTCGCTGGCCCCAGCGCTAGCAGACTATCCATGCCGTTGCTGGATACAGATGAAGAGGATCCTCCAGCTCCAGGTATCGCTGGTCTCAGTGGCATCTCCCGAAGCGATGGTGTCGAGGGCGACACACTGTCAGGAGAGGTCGTGTAGGCGACACCCCCTCCGAACCACCAACTACCCTACGACGTGGCGACGCACGACGTCTATAAATATCACGGCCAACACGCTTGCGGTCCCCCCCGGCCCATCTGCATGTTTGGCAAGCCTATCCCTTGGGAGAAGCAAGCTAAATACCTAGGAGTGATTATGGATCAGCACATCACCTTCTCTGAGCACATCAAAAAGGCGCGCTCACGCGCCGCCTTCGCTCTGGGAAGGTTGCACTCTGTTCTTAATGCACGCAGCAAGTTGTCACTCAGGTGCAAGTTGCGAATATACACGGCGTGCATAAGGCCAATCATGACCTACGCTAGTGCAGTCTTTGCACACACAAAGCCCCGTTACATCCATAGGATGCAGACTTTACAAAACCGTTTCCTTCGCCAAGCTACAGGCTCGCCATGGTACGTTAGGAACGAGATCCTCCATCTCGACCTCAAAGTCCCCACAATAGCTTAGTTTCTAAAATGCAATTCAAAGCGTTTCTTCGATTCCGCCACGCAACACCGCAATCCACTGATTGCGAAGGCCGCTAGTTATGTCCCCAGTAGAATCAGTAGAATCCGCTGGCCGAGACATGTTCTTTCCGACCCTGATGACCCCATCACTCTCCTTCAAGAAAGCAGTAGGGCCACCAGTACAGCACACAGAAACAAACAACCGTCCTTCCGACCTCGCCGCCGAGGTCCTCGCGCCCCGCGAAGACCCCGAGTAAATGAAATCCCCCCCAACCGTCCCTTGCCCGCAGAAGTGCCAGCCCGCGCCGAAGCTGAGCAAGTAGAGTTAAAATCCCCATGATTTAATATTAAGAAAATTGTTTGATCCAGCCTGTCCCCACTTGCTGCCCCCCCCAACAGTGACTCCCTGAGCCGAGGCTCGTACCCCGCAGGGGGTGCTCTCAGTGCGCAGTCGCTATAGGTATAAGTGTAGTGTTGTAAGCCCTGGCTGGAGGCTCTTAGCCTAAAAACCAAAAGTCACCGCAGGAAAGCCCGGTTAAGCAGTCACGGCCTCTCAAGGTCAACTGCGAGATGACATACGCAAAAAAAAAAAAAAAAGCTTGCGGTCCTTTTTTGATTCCCGGTGCCCGAGGCGGCTACAACTAAGTATATGCGAGCCATCTATTTATAATCAAGCAATCAGCTCATTTATTCGGAAAGTTATTTTAGTTAAGTTTGTTATTTCATTTTCCTTATACTTACCAGTTGTAGGTAATTTTGTTGTGAGATATTTTTCAAATTAAAAGCTGTTAGTTTCATCAAACGGTTACTTTTTTTGAAGTTGTTTCCACTCCTGGTCATTACAATATAATATGCACTATACACATAAACCTCCCGGAGGAAATATTTTAAATGATAGTGAAAATTGTATCAAAATGCGTTGCGTCGTTTATCCGGCCGGGGTCCAAAGAACCGGGACCAACGGGAAACGCCGTTGATTATCGCGATGATGGGCGTTAACCGTAGGTGTAGCCACAACTTATCGCGATAATTTGACAACGGCATTCACATTGCCATTTGACGTTAAACGATAACTCGGGTGGCAGTCAAGTGTGGCCACTGAATTTATCGCCTTAATTATCGGAATCTTTACCGCGTTGTTTATCGCGATGATGGGCATTAAAAGAAGTAAGCTGAGAAATATATAGACACGCAAACAGCGACTTAATACTATTTAGAGATTAGAGATAGACATTAGAGAAGATAATACAGGGTCAAACAAAATTAGCTGAGGAATTAGATGGACGTGACGGGTATCGATGTCAAGTGACGATAAAACAAATAAAAGTATTTTCTTAACTCACTATTTCATGGAGTTGCGACCAGCGGCCTTGACCCTGTTATCAACTGTAGTTAATTAAAATAGTGAGGTTATAAAATCATTTTTAAAATATTTTATCGTTATTAGTGTGGCGCCATCTACAATGCGACATGCGAACTACGCATCAAAGACTTGACGCCACACAAATCCTACATCGTGCAATCAGAGTTTACCGCGCGACTCGTGTATATATAACATCCTGACGTCAACCGTTGGGTTGTTGCCCACCAGACACACCACCCGTCTGGTCGGATGATCCTCCCTTTTCCATAGAGTATGAGTGAACATTAAACCCTGTGCCTCATACCTCTATATTAGATATTAGATATAGATTTTCATTCACTTATATGAAATTTCGCCAGCTAATTTAGGAAATGGGAATTTTACCTTAGTTTAGGAAGTCTTACCATGATTAAATACCTATAGCGACCCCGTCATCATCATCTGCCTAGCCTTTTCCAACTGTTTGTTTGAGTTCCACAACCCAGTTACTACGATATCCCTTAGTAAGAGTGATAAGTATTCATAAAAAGTCACAATAAGCCAAAGATGAGGTTTACCTGCACGTTGGTATGTGACCACGAAGACATCGCTAGGGCGCAGTGGCATGTTGTAGATATTCTCAGCCTCTTGACAGTACGGCCGCAGGAACAAGTACTTCTTTGGACCTACACTCACGAAGTCCGGTTCAGCTGCAGAGAAAATAAAATAATTTTACAGTACAGTTTTGAAAGTGCTACTTTTATGCGCAGGTGACTGTAAAGTGGCCCCATGCATACAAGTTTAGAAGATAAGAAAGGAGAAGGAGAAATTTAAGCTATACTATATATAACGTCTGCCCGCGCTTTTATTTTAGCGTTATTACTGACTTTTATGGTTTTTCCTCGACTCCTATGGGTTTTAGCGTGATGTTAAGTAGCCTACACCGTGCCTCATGAATTTGGCTATCTATTTATACATATATAAAAATGAATCCCTATTTCCCTTGGTCCCATCACACGTGAACGGCTGGACCAATTTTGCTAATTCTTTTTTTGTTGTGTTCGCCATTGTCACGAGAAGGTTCTTATGAATGAAAAAAATAAGAACGTTGCGCATAACATATACAACGTGTAACGGAAAGGGTATATACATACCAAGGGCACGGCTTCTGTGGATGATATAAAACAATATTGGAAGGGTTTTTAATCCTATCTCTACATGTTCGGAAGTTATGAGAATTTTTAATACATTGATACCAGAAACCAAATCATCAAATTCAAATAAACACATCACTTGGAAGAGATTTATCATGATATTGGCAAGTAACGTGGAAAGTTATTGACCTACGTAGTGCGGTGACACGTTTGTTATGATTTGAATTTAAGAAACATATATGAAACCGAAAATTTGGTATCATTTCTTAGAGTTTAAATTTTGAGCTGAAACTATGTATTTCTATACCAACTGTTATCTTTAGTGCTTAAGGATAGCAATAGGGTTTCTATTACACCCTGTATATATATTAATGCGAATTCAATATTTATAGTTAAGACAGGATAACGTCATTTAAAAAATAGAATTTTTCAAATCCAGTTGGATTTGGAAAATTCTATTTATCTATTTGTGGTAGTTCCAGAGATTAGCACGTTCAAACAAACAAACAAACTCTTCAGCTTTAAATACAGTCACCAAAGGAGATAAGTAATCAGGGTCGACACTTCAACTATATGCTAGTTGAAGATTTAAAAAAAAAACGAATAATAATTAAATTTCATTCGAAAACATCTATCACTTTCTTAAAAAAACTTTAACTACATCCGATGATCCGGTTACTTTTGTCCTTTGGTGACCGTATATAGACCAAATATAGTCTCTGGTATATTTTACAATATTTTTATAAATTTAATCGTTGACCATTCATAATCGCACGCTTGATTATTATGACATTGCCAATGCGTATCTAAATCAAAACAAATCAAACAGCGTAAATCTGACAGCGTGGGGAATTTCTGCAGCTTATGGCTTTATCTATAAGTAGCTAAAGTTGTTTTTAATCTATACTACTTGCATGATCCCTTGGTAGACCATACGTTACTTTTAGATGCGCGAGGAATGGAATGAAAGAAAGTAAAGTACTGAGACACTACTGTATTGTTCCAAAGGTACTTTAGAATGAGCTTAATGAACTGATGGTGGCAATGAGGTGAGTGCCGCGGCCCTTGTTGGTTGTAACGAGAACGCCTGCCTGACTTGATAGCACAACGCGAACTGAGCTAATTATTATGAGTTGAAATGAATGTGTGGTGCAAACTGCTGAATTGCAGAATGTGCGGTCGCACCGTAGAGTACTTATGCCTCGTCCCAAATATCGCAGTGTCTCAAGACGAAAGCCTTTGACCAGTGCATGTCACCAGTGATGACTAATGGCACTGAAACGTGGTGGCTCACAGTGGACCTTACTTACTAGAAGGCTAAAGTCATTCAAACGGCAATGGATAGGGCTGTGCTTAGAGTTCTCCTACGCCCTACGTCAGCAGGACCAAGGTAACCGAGATAGGCCGAAATTGCCAAATTTAAGTGGCAGTGGGCAGGGCACATTGCTCGCAGGACAGATGGCCGATGGGACCGAAAAGTTCTGGAGTGGCGATCGGGTACCGAAGACGTAAAGTTGTAAGGCCTCCCACATGGTAGACTGATGACCTTGTGAAGAACGCACGAATCTGCCGCTGGATTCGGGAAGCACAGAACCGGTCGAAATGTTTGAGCTTGGGGGAGGCCTATGTCCAGCTGTCATGATGATAGGACGTATACAAATTTACCCACACCTCTACAAATCCGCATTTATGATTAAAAGTCCCATGTACTTAATAGGCTACACTACTACCTGACCAGCCATTTGGCTTTTATTTAATATCGATTTATTTACATAACAAGCAAAAACTAAACAAAGATAAAAACGATGTACTCACATGCATACAATCTTGCGAGTTCTTTCTTCTCTTCAGGCTTCAGCTCTTCAAATTCGTAAGGGAACCGTGAATCACCATTTCCCTTTCCCATTTTAGGAACACCACTTTTTTATACCAGTCTAGTAAACCAACTAATAGCACTTGACTATCAAACGCACTTATTAATACTTAAATAGGTATGAAGTTTTGCTAAATCCAATGGGTTATTTATTAATTAACACGTTTGACGTGATTTTCTGAAGCCGCACTATGTCTGTCTGTATGTGAGACACAGACTGTTATGATGGACACACACGGCTAAGGACTTGTGGACTGTATTGTATAAGTATACCTACGCAGATTATTAGGGCAGTTACACACTTGACGAAATGAGTTCATGTATTGGTAATTTTGAAAAGACATTGTAGGAATATCCCAGGAATTCAACAATAAACGCCATGTCGCATGTGATACAGTTTTTGAACTAGTACAGGATACAGGTGTTATTTATAACAGACTTCAAAAAGGTGGTTCGCAATTCGAGTGATTTTTGAAGTGAATACTTCTTTAGGCAAGTTGGGCATTTTTGAGATGGGAATAAACAGTTGAAGAACGTATTTCAAAAACCACCTTTGTCAAATTCCATGTTACGAGTTAGTTACGCCATGCAATTTGCTTTTATTCTTGGTAAAATCGTGTATTCGTTGTGTATCGTTGTTCGAATAAAAGCAAATTTCTGGTGACTTAACTCAGATGTTTTTGAAGAAATGTAAAATATAATCAGAAGGCTTCCAAATTCCTCTACAAGACGGCGGAACTAACTCATAACATGGAATTTTGACAAACTTGCGACACCGTTACCGACACCTCTGAATTTAAAAATATTTCGTGACGATTCAAAAAATACACACGTAATTGTTCAAGTTTTCACTTCTATCGGCACTCCCAGAGTGCTACAATTTTTTTGTTTAGCCTGTAGAGCCCTTTGCCTAGCAGTGGGACATGTGCAGTGGGACATGTGCAGTGGGACTGGTGGGCAAAGGCCTCCGCCAAGTCCATCCAGGGACTCTTTTGTCGCGCCACCTCGAATTTACCACCTTGGTTAATATACCAAAAGAAATACACGCGTTTTTTTTTTGGGTGGGAAACCATCAAATGACTTCTCCCGCTCTGGGTGGAGCAGGAGGGTGTGTCAGACTTTTATTGACTAAAACCCACCCGTGTTCCCTCAGTTGCCTGTGTGCCAGTGGCCGCGGTATCTCTTTCGAACAACCCGCACCCCTGGCAGGCATCGGCCCTTGTGGGCCCCATCAGTTGCTGCTAACATCTCTTTGGGCGCGATTGGAACACAACGCGCCGACGACCCGGGCTTGGTCCTTACCGGACAGCGAGCTACCCATTACTCGCTGTCCGCAAGCCCGTGCCTACGGTGGCCGGGAATCAGCCTGGGATTCCCGACGCCCAGGGCATCTCCTGCGAAGGCCACGGCCGTGAGGGTCATGTACTGCATCTCCCTCACGTGCGCCGCCTCCCTCTTTGCGAGCATAACTGCATCGCTGAAGGAGGCGACTGCTAGCCATGCACTCTCGCTCCGTACCATGGCCTGGACCAGGGCTGGACGCGAGAGATCGCCGCCGCCGATCGCCTCCATGAGGACACGGTGGTGCTCTACCCAAGCCGGGCAGACCTCCACCGTATGCTCCACCGTGTCCTCAGGGCGATCTTCGCAATGGAAACACCCGGGCATTTCCTCCCGCCTTATGCGAAACAGGAACCTCCCGAAACAGCCGTGTCCGGTGAGGACCTGTGTCAGGCGGAAAGTGAGGACGCCATTCCGCCTCTCAAGCCACTCCTCAAAGAGGGGACAGCGCAGGGCGTCAGCGTAGCAAACTACGCTGACGCCGCTAGGGAGGTCTGCGCCTAGCACCCAGTCGTACCCGATGTCCCACAGATGCGGCCCCAGGACCCTGTGGGACACCGCACGACATCTCTCGCCAGTTCCACTCTCCTTGGTGACCGGGGTAGATGACGGCCCTGTCCGTCAAGTAGGCCTCGACCACACGACAGAGGTAGGTCGGCATCCGGTGATACCGGAGTGCCTCCCTGATGCAACTCCAGGGCAGGGTGTTAAAGGCATTGGCATTGTCTAGAGACACCGCCAAGACGACCCCACCCCGGCCCACAGCATCCCCCGTCGTGAGGGCTCGCACGCGCATGGTGGCGTCCACCGTGGAGCGCCCCCTGCGGAAACCAAACTGGCTCTCCGCCAAGTCCGGCCCCACTCGCACCAGCCGCCCGACGCGGCGACGAGGCGGTCTGCAATTACTCTTTCAAAGAGCTTGCCCACATCGTCGAGCAGCACGATGGGCCGGTAAGCGGACGGAGAGTCCGCGGGGCGCCCCGGCTTCTTAATGAGGACCAGTTTCCCCGTCTTCCAGTCCTCCAACCGGCCCTCCTCCAAGCATGCGTTTAAGCCACCCTCTTAGTCGAGGCCCGAGAGCCTCCAAGGCCTGGACCCAGGCTTTTCCAGGCAAGGCCGTCGGGTCCTGGGGCGGTATTCTTGGCATTCAGCCTACGTACCGCCACTCTCAAGTCTACCTCGGTCACCTCTGGAGCATCATTGTTGTCGTCGGTATGGTCCGCGTCGGGCACCGTAGGAGGCGGAGCCATGGGCAGCGGGAGCATGCTCCCTTCTCGAGGGGAACAGAGCGCTCACTCACTCACTCCAGCAATTTATATCGGTTACGAAAATCCTTTTTTAATGGATTGTGTATGCTTTAGGGGCGGACCCATAGAAATTTTATTAACTTTGCTTGGGTATTTTTGAGTAAGCTTCAATAATACGTGTTTTTTCCACTACGTATAAATTGTATAGCAAGTAGTAGTATGCGAATTTGTGTAGGTACCACAACTAAAAATGATTTTTGTACAAAAAAAAAACAACCAACTTCAGTGGCAAAAAACTAAAATATAAAATAAAAAGAAACACCGACTTCCGAAACTAAAGTAATTTTCCACTTTAGTACCTAGTGTCTTTTTTATGTAAAATGTTTTATTTTTCACTTTTTGGTTGTGGTACCTAGGTACCCTAACCGAAATAATTTCGTATAAGTCGGTTGTAGGTATTTTTTAGTAAAAGTTATCCACTGTATTTTGTTGTTTTTGCTCAGCCATAAGTGGTGGAATAATATCGCACTGATTTTGGAATCATATAGGTATTATGATTACACCTCACCGGTTTTCCTACTGAGGGTCGGCCAGCGGCCTCCAGTTTTCAACCATTTGCGTCTGAATTTTGCACGAAACGATCTCAAGGCAAACGACCAACGTTATACCACTAAAGGGAATGGTGATAGTGATTGACTCATACTGCACAATATATTCATGTAGTTCTTCAGGTTTCTTAGATATACGTAACAGTAAGAAACGGTTCATTGGAGTTTTTTTTATTTAATATATGGAGACTTTTTGAGCCCCCTATTCATTGGCGCCCAAGGCTCGTGCCCTGGCTGCCCCACCCTAGTGACGCCTCTGGTTGGGTTACCGGTATGTACATGTAAATGTGTAATCAGAGGTCAAAAGGAGCAAACCTATAATCGCGAGTGACTTATTGTTTCTTTAACTGATTAGGTTGTTTACTCATTAATGTAAAAGTAGTAAGTATGTGAGTAACTTTTGAATTACGGGAGTACCTACATTGACACTGCAGAGATTAAGTAGGAAGACGAAGTATTATTTAAACGGCGTGCGATTGGAGAAGCCTACCCTATGTCCAGCAGTGAATCCGAAAAGGCTGGTGATGTTAATATACATATACATTACAAAGGGGGCAATTCTCGTAATTTTAAGAACGTTTACAGTACAAATCTCCGACTCAATCTGCCAAAATACATCGAGTTTCCATACATTTTTGGCAAGTTTTTGACATTTGATTGTCGCCGAGATGAGACTGCGACTACATAAAATAAAACCGACCTATTATTTTTTCATCAATATCCGGAATCCATCTTGAACCAAGCAAGCGGAGACTAAATTTTGATTGCCCCGAAGCCCCGAGCAGCTCAGGTGTAAGATACACCTGAGCTTTACGTGGAAACTACAATCTGAACAGCTGCCTGTGCCACCTATTATGCCTTAATTTTGAGCTTTAATACAAAATCATATCTTCTTTCGTTCGGAATATGACATGAGCAGCTGGGATGCCGTCACTCCAGCTTACACATATTTATCGGTTTAATAACTCATAGAGTATTTTGACCAGAGATTTGAACATTTTTTTGCCAAAGGCAGCTATTATGCCTTAATTTTTGAGCTGTAAAATACATTATTTTATCTTCTTTCGTTAGAAAGATACACCTGAGCAGCTGGGGTGACGTCACTTCAGCTTACACACACGTTTTTTGACTTGTTGTTATCTTTCAGTGCTTTCCTTCCTTGTGCAGCTTTTATGCCTTATTTTTCTGACTCTATAGTCAGAAAAATAACCAAACCCCTAACCTCATCGGTTTGCCTGTATTGAATTAGGAAGCTGGGGTGACGTCACTCCATCTAAGACACAGTAAACGACTCATATTAACGAAGGTTTTGTGGCACCTAAATTAACACTGGAGACTTTGATTGCACCTATTATGCCTTAAATATTGACATAAGTATAATTATTATATCACAATGAGGAAGCTAAAGTTATGCACACTTGGGTGTCAACGTTTCTCTAGACTCATTTGACCAATCCACGAATGATTGTAATGTTTTGAGAAAGCAGAGCATTCTTTAATCCAGCAAAAGATCGTTCCAATAAATATGAGCGTGAAACGTCTTTTCAAAACGTGAATCGTGAACGTGAAACTGAACGGCGCGAAAACGACGTTACAATGACGGTAAATCGGGCCATCACCCGATGCGCGCTTAAAATACTTAGTACCAACAATAAGTATAGAGGGCGCTACCAGCAGAGAGGCAAAATAAATGCTGACAACGGGCTGAAACTCAGGTGCTTGACTCAAGATGGATTCCGGATATTGATGTAAAACAGTTAATATAAACGTTTTTAATTACGAAAATTAGCCTTCTGGTGTTTAATTGTGTTTAGATGAACTTGATTTGATATAATTAAAAATCTTGCGAAGCTGTCTTTATAAAAGCGCGTGCACATTGTTATTGTTAAACTAAACATACACTCATGACAATGCTTTCAGCGTTGATTTAGTTAGTTAAAAAAAAAAATCAAAAAGTCATTTATTCAAACTAGGCTGAGAGTCAGCACTTTTTGAACGTCAAAATTACATAAGACAGTCCCCCCAAAACGCCCACCCTTCACCACTTCCTAGTGCTTTAGCTGGGAAGAAGAAGTGGCGCAACAAACTCCCCAGCAGCACAGCTGTCTGTTAAGTTAGAAGAACTTGATTCTATACAATAGTGGGTAATTAACATTACGAAACACAAAAACATTAAATTTGCCATATCTCAGCTAGCACAGGCTTATATACCCACAAAACATTGAAAACATAGTACAGGCAAATAAAATCAACCAACACATGAACTAATATAATTATATAACCTGTCAGTAGTCAAGCTAATACTGGTGAAAGAACATGAACATTGTCTTGAGTTAATCACAGCGACCAACAATTATTATCGTTTAAGTAGTCGTTGACAGAATAGTAAGCCTTTGAACAGAGGGTGGATTTAACTTTAACTTTAAACGCATTAAAATTCAAATCTAGCAAAGAAGAGCTTGTTACAAAAAGTTATACCAAGACCAACAAAAGAGTTATGAACCTTATGAAGCCGGTGAAAGGGAACACGTAGTTTGTCCTTATTTCTAGTATTAATATTATGAATATCACTGTTTTTAGTATACAAGTGTATATTTTGCCTGATATATAAGATGTTGGCCAAGATGAATTGCGATGCGACCGTGAGAATCCCAATATCCTTAAAAAAATCTCTCAGAGAAACTCTAGCACCAAGTTGGTAAATGGCTCGAACAGCTCGTTTTTGAAGAACAAAAATACATATTTTGAATGTCAGCTGCTTTGCCCCACAGCAGAATGCCGTAGGACATACGCTTGGCTAGGCGCTTTTCCCACTGACGTCGTTTGTCAGGTTCGTAACGGGATTACTGGTTGAGGTGTAGGTATAACTGTACATAGAACCTCTCGATCTCTCTTAACAGCTCAGGTTTGGCGGTAGAATTAATGATAACAGTAGAAGTAAATACACATTGTGCTCACTTTAATCATTTATTTAATAGTTTTTATCATCTTGATGCTTATTTTGGGAAGCGCAGGTCAGTATCGCGCAGGTTCTCCTCGATCCATCGCTCAGCTTGTTGTGACATCTCCTCGTCGAAGTAGTCACGCCAGCCGTTAGCTTTACCTGAAAAAAAAAAAACATTAATATTGGAGTAGGGACGTATATCTATGTATACAGGGTGACAGCGACACCGACGCACATACTGCCTGTGCTGGGGGTCAAGAAGCATTTGTTGAGTTCATGTTCATTTCAGTTTGCGTGTCGATGTGCCACCCTGAATATGTTTCCAGCTCATAAGTACTGTTTGCTTGTTAATTAGTGCAACTGTAGTACGTTGTGTAGGTACTGATCGTGCCAAGTAAGTGGACCTGGCATAATAATAATATAATGACAAAGCAATGACAAACTGAGAAAATACTATAGGTATATATAACATACGTCACCCTAATTGCGTAAATCAGAATCTGAATCATTTTGCTTTACTCATTCATTGCTTCATAAACATTATGTTAGAAAAATTTTGTCTGCGCAACACATTGAGGTAATATGTATTAGTACATATTACCCCTCAATGGCTCAACAACGTAAATAAAGTAATGAATGTTGTTGAACTGTCAAAATCAAAGCCATTGCTACTGTTAGTGTGTTACGCAACTACCCCGGTGGTCTTAAAGACAAATTAATTCAAGTGCAAGTTACGAATAACTCAGATACAGTACGCTAAACGAAGTATCCAGAGGAGGATACACACAGAGCACGGAACCGCCGCACTGGCAGCTGCGAAGGTGTCCCCGTCCTCTGTGGTGTTGTTTGGCATTCACATACATAGACCGACGTAATAAAATCGCGGCGGAATTTAATCGCGCACTGGATTTTCAACTCTCTGTGTTGAACTGACCATTGACAGAAACCAACAAAGTGCAGCACGAATGAGTCTCAGCGTGTCGAATAAACACAGTGTTCGATTATCAACTCTCGCGCTAAGAAGTGATTTCATTACGTCTGTGTAAATGTAGACACTTATATATCGCGAGAAATAAGTCGGCAGAACTGCAACGGTCCTTTAAAATGTACCTTTTCTGATAAAAGTTTCGTTAGGCAAGCATACGCCGACCTCCCGTAGATCCTCGTAGTTAACAGACTTGTTCTTCTTGAAGTTGTCAAAGCTGAGGTGGTCGCAGAGGCGAGTCATTTGCTCCTCCGTCACCTCTTTACCTAAAAAGTCTGCCACACGACGTACGACCGCTGGTAAGTCCTGACAGAACAGAAAAAGAACATTCATGTGTGTTATTCCGGAAATTTCAGCAGAGATATCTTAAATCTAGCATGACAATCTGCAGTTATATAATATGTAGCCCCAGGTATTCTTTTAATGTTTTTGGTAGCTACAAAACTGGCGACCCACTATTCATTCAAAATCAGCCCTTGATGTTCCCACTGTTGGGAGGCAGACCTCCTCACTGTGGCAGGGAGTGGGCCATAATCCACCACGCGGGCCCAGTGCGGGTGGGTAGACGTCACATGTCTTCAAATGTTTGGTTCTAGGCCATGCCGGTTTCCTCACGATGTTTTCCTTCCCTGTTTTTGGAGCAGTGGTGATGAAATAATTTAAACAAAGGAAAGCGCCTGACTGGATTGGAACCTCCGACCGACAACTCGTAAGTAGCGGCCGTTACCACTGCGCCACCGAGTGCTGCCGACCTATCTGATGGCAATTGATCACCGCAGCAACGCCACTTAGCCGGGATATGGGATCGTGCTTCCTCGAATTAGGTCCATACAGACTGCACTGTGGTGGTGTGGTTCCGTGTGGTGCCGGAGTTCCGTGTGGTGCCGGACGTAAAAGAATAGCACCATCTCATTTCTTCCCGTGGGTGTCGTAGAAGGCGACTAAGGGACTAACTAGAGAATGGGCAGCAGCGTTCTCTATGCATTTGACCACCATACTGCGATCGCCAACCCGCCTGCCAAGCGTGGCGATTATGGCAAATCCCCCCGTTTTGGGGAGGCTTATGTCCAGCAGTGGACGTCTTTCGGCTGATATGATGATGATGATGAGACTGCACTGCACTTTACTGCACTGTCAGAAGTATTCTCGTTTTACGAAAGTGTTCAAATTGAGGTACCTTTGCAAGTTCTTTGTAGAATAAAAACAGCATGTTCGGATGATGTCTCATATCCCAAGCTTCTTTCACGTGCTCGAAATATGGTGTCAGTATAACTGAAACAAATTCAACTATGAACTTTCCTATCCGAACAAAACTCCAAGATCATATCATTTGTAATACATAAATACCGTACTTCGACGTCTAACTGTCCTTTTATTTTTGAATTAATTTTAATAGTTTGTCAGTTATTTTATTTAGTACCTATCTAGTGTAAATAGTTGCTTGTGTTAATCACTTCATATTATAAAACAGTCTCCCGTCGCATTTGTCTGTCTGTCTGAACGCGATAAACTTAAAAAACTACGAAACACAATTGCATACGGTTTCCAATCGATGGAGTGATTCATAAAGAAATAGATGTATAATTCGTAAAGGTTTTTTTTTGGAATTGGCTGTAATATGACGATGATTGAAGATGTCGGAAGAAATAATACAGACTGGGAGCTTCACTAGCATGCAGCAACGAGTTAAATGTGAAAACAATGTATTACGGATTTGTTCTTCTCAAAAAGGTCTACACAAAGGATATATATTATCTCGGTAACTTAGTACTGTTGCTCGCCGCAATTAATGTCTGGTACATGGTAATATTAGTTACCTCTAGCGCCATCTAATATCGAGAAGCAGAATTAATAGAGTCAAGATCTTTCTGGAAATTGCGATGCTAGAACTTTCTAGAACTATCGACATCTGTTCAGTCGGGGCCGGTATGTACTCGACCATTCAAGATGCTTCTACAGTAGAAGGTTCTGGAACCGGAACGGAGCGCGACCCGGGGAGAATTGGACAAGCGATACATGCGAGAACATCGAAAGCGATCTTTAAGTGCGACTGAGAGTTATCAGTAGTGCAATTGTGTTTTGTAATTGGTGTGTTTGAGTTGTTATTAGGGTGTTTAATTAAAGTGTAATTTTTGGCGATTTATATTAACAGTTTTTAATTGTCACGAACCCCAAACTCGTAACATTACGTTGGCTCACCTTCTATCCTGCGCCGCATGCCTGTTACTTGTGCATTTGACGACCTTATGACTTCGTCAGATAGCGGAATTTTGGCCCAAAGATGTTTGAATTTTTTGCCATCGATACGCTAAGAAGAACTACGTTCCCGTGGGATATTTTTCGACCAACTCGCGGTTGAAGCCGCGGGAAAAGCTAGTATTGTATCCAACCATTTTAATGTATATGAAATAATTCATACTTACAACGATCGTTCATGAATAACTCCCAGAAATCTTTAAATTCACCTGCGAAGTCAAATACTCGGAAAAGCTTAGCATGATGATAAGATGAGACAGCGATGTCCCTAGCGTCTCTAGCTATGTATACCACCTTTGCCGTGTCCACTATAGTGGGTGGGAGGAAGCTCATGGGCAGGTGCGTCTTGATGAACCGGGGGGATGGCATCACCGCCAGTTTCTCCGTCACTGGCTGAGCTATTACCTCCAGCATTTCTAAGATTTTTTCTTTTTTCTCTGTGCTTTCCACCTTGTCAATGTTTTTCAGACAGTCTTTCCTCCATTCCGCGAAAAGCATGTAAACTCTGAAAAGAATATTATTGTTACAGTTTTTGATGAAGTTTCAGCAGTTTTTTTGTCTCTTAATCATTAGTTACTAATGGTGGACGGATATAGATGAAGTTTAGTAAGAAACCGCTGGATGTTTTCGAATAAAATTTTACTTGATTAATTAACTGTTTGTTTTCTAATAATTCATACATACATACATACAAAAACTCACGCTGTTTTCTCATGAGGGTAGGTAGGAACTACTGAGCACCACCTGCTACGATCCTGTCTATTAATTCATACTTTTGGTGACCGAACATACAGCTTACACATAAGTGTTTGTAACTTAATTTCATAATACTTATTGCATAAAATTACTGTTGTAAGAAAGCCTGATTTTAGTTTATCTTACGCGTATTACCTGTCCACGTATTCAGTAGATAGTACTACTATCAGTATTAGCTGAAGAGTCATTGAGCTTTGAAAATAAACCAAAACAGCCGAGTAATTGTATATCACACTACCAATGGAAACGGCATTCATTTTGACATTTCAACACAATTCATTACGTTATTTACGTTGATGAACAGACAAATTTTTCGAACATTTAAAGTAATGGATTAGCAATATCCTTCAAAATGATTCATATTCTGAAATAACAATGTGTAACTCAATTCTGGTGCAGGTTCTGTAACACTTACATGTGAAATTGTAAATGAAAAGACAAAATCGAACAATGAATTTTAACTTGAAGACAGTACTTACTCCAGGAAGGGATATCTGTGAGTCATTGGAACAGATAACGCCGTTTCATAATCGAAATCATTTGCTAGCAGCCACACTAGCTCCTGAGTCCACGTGGTACCTGTCGAAGAATAGGGCAGAGTTGTTAACAAAGGCATATTTTAGTCATTCAAGCAAGATTTTTATCTTTAATTTTCGCTACAAAATATCTTGTTTTAGTATATCCTAATTTTACCGTGTTAATCCACGGGGGTAGGTAATTCCGTAGAATTACCCCCCTGGATTAACACTTAGATACTTTTTATCCCAGTAGTAGGTACGTTCCCGTGGGATAATTATCGATCTCCACGCGGACGAAGCCGCTGGCAAAAACTAGTAGGTATCTAATACCTTTAAACGAGCTATTCTTGTATATGTATAAAAAAAGAAAGAAAGGAAATACGTTTATTTACGGTAAACATGACGCAAAAAAAAACAGGAACACACAAAAAAAAGGTTGAGGCAAACATGCGTCACATCCACGCAAAACAGCTATCGCTCAGCATTGTGCTGCGATCCTATGCAAGACAGAGCCCCAGCGCTGGTTTTGCAGCGACAGCCGGCTTTGACGTATTTACTTCGCCCGGTGCATCAAACAATTATTACGACACTGTATTGGTACAGCGAACTTATAGAAAAATAAAATAATTTAATGTAAATGTGATAAAATCAAAAATCAATCAAAACCAAAAGTCATTTATTCAAATTAGGCTGAGAATCAGCACTTTTCGAACGTCAAAGTATATGAGACAGACCCCCAACGCCCACCCTTCACCACTTCCTAGTGCTTTAGCTGGGAAGAAGAAGTGGCGGAAGAAACTCCCCAGCAGCACAGCTGTCTGTTTAGTCGGATAGACTTGATTCTATACATACATAGGCAAAGTAATAAATATTACGAGACAAAATATTAATTAAATAATTAGTCAAAATGTCAGCTAGCCATACCAATATACCGACAAATAAAATGAAAACTGTCGAGGCCAAATAAAGCCAAAAACAACTCATCATAGAAAATGTCGTTATGAGTAGATCATGTGAATAACTAATGAATTAATAGATAATTATAAAAAAAAATTGTTAGACAGACAATAAAAAATAAAATAATAATTATATGAACCCATTTATCCTGTCACTAGATACGCCAATTTTGGAGAAAGAACATAAAAATTGTCTTGAGTTAATCACAGCGACCAACTATTCTTGTCATTTAAATAGTAGTTGATGGAATAGTAAGCCTTTAAACAAAGGATGGATTTTACTTGAGCTTTAAACGTATTAAAAGGCAAATCTAGCAAAGAAGAGGGAAGCTTGTTATTAAAAGTTATACCAAGCCCAACAAATGAGTTATGAACCTTATGAAGCCGGTGAAAGGGAGCACGTAGTTTGTCCTTATTTCTTGTGTTAACGGTGTGAATATCACTGTTTTTAATGTACAGGTGTATATTTTGCCTAATATATAAGATGTTAGCGAATATGAATTGTGATGTCACCGTGAGTTTACCAACATCTTTAAAAAAGTCCCTCAAGGAAACTCTGGCACCTAGCTGGTAAATTGCACGAACAGCACGTTTTTGAAGGACAAAAATATTTTGAATATCAGCAGCTTTGCCCCACTGCAGAATACCGTAGGACATAACGCTGTGAAAATAACTAAAGTATACTAACCTAGCTGTATCGACGTCAGTGTATTGTCTTACTTTTCTGACGGCGTAGGCGGCTGAACTGAGCCTCCCCGCTAAGCTTGATATGTGTGATCCCTACTGAAGTTTGGCATCTACTGTTATGCCCAGAAAAACTGCCGAGTCTACGGTTTCAAGCACCTCTTTATCTAAGACGGTGTTGGGACCTAGATTTCTAACATTCAGTAAGGCAAATTTTACACATTTTGTTTTCTTGGCATTGAGAACAAGGTTATTTGCCGTAAACCAATCCGTAACCATTGAGAGAGCACTGTTTACGCCGTCAAAATCTTGTCTATTCCGGTCTACTTTAAAAATAAGAGAAGTATCATCTGCAAACAGTACAACATCACAAATACCCTTTAAATAGAATGGTAAGTCATTGATATACACTAAAAACAAGAATGGGCCGAGTATGGAGCCTTGAGGCACACCTAACTGAACTGGTAGCCTGGAAGATTTTTCACCATTAATTTCCACACATTGGAACCTATTTTGTAAATAAGAATTTATTACTTTTAAAGCTTCGTTATGGACACCGTAATAACACAGTTTTCGCAAAAGCGTTTCTTGGTGCATGGAATCAAAGGCTTTGGAGAGATCACAGAAAACTCCAATAGCATTTTGCGAGTTCTCCCATGCTTTAAATATGTGTTTCAACAGAGCAACACCCGCATCTGTAGTCGAACGACCTTTTGTAAAGCCATATTGCTCATTATGAAGGAGGCTATTTGAATTAAAATGTCTTAGCAACTGCTTGAGTATTAACTTTTCAAATATTTTGCTAAATGCAGGTAAGATAGAAACAGGCCTGAAATTACGAACGTCGTTTTTATTAGAATATACTAAACAGGAATATAAAAAATATATAAATGGAAATAGACATACATGCTATGAGAATATCATCCTTATCATCAATCTCGGAAACGGCTCCAACGATTTTCATGAAATTTAGTATGCAGGCGGTTTCGGGGGCGATAAATCGATCTAGCTAGGTTTCATTTTTAGAAAACGTCAAACAAACAAAAAAACCGAGCAAAGCTCGGTCATCCAGATATTATATATTAATTAATACACAATGACGCAGTTCCCGTAACAAAAATTAGGCAGTCTACAAAAACAAGCCAATATCAAGTAAAGACTTCCCCAGACAGAAGCGACACCAATGATTGGGTGTACTTAAACAACTTATTGATTTCCCATAGGTATATCATCATTAACACGATCAATCCATCTTTGAGAAAAGGATATAATAGGATTATCTACATTAGCATTCATTCTTGAAAGTTATATTTTAACATATTGCCCACTTCTTATAGGGTTCCCCAGTTCCCCAGTTCCCCAGGTAATTTGTTGAACCTGCTCTATTATTATCGTAGCATAAGATAAGATTCAACTTACCTGCCCTCTGGTAGCTGGCGACATACACATCACTAGGCCTTATGGGTAGGTTGTAGATGTTCTCAGCATGCTCTGTGTATGGTCTTGGCATCACATAGCCCTTCGGACCCGCTCGGATCAAATCGATGTTGGGGTCTGAAATAAACATCAAGATTTCCAGCTATTACGTCATTTTGTGGTCAGATACTGATGTCAGGGCCTAAATTCACTATGACCACTTAACGATTCCTTACTCCTAACCACACACGAATTCTGCTAATATCGTATTAATAATATCGACAAATTGTCTTGGAACATACCTTACTGTTACATTGGTTTCTAAAAAAACGATATTGACGTAGTTTGCTCGTAGTTAGCTTCCGCGGGGAATCATTTTAACGATACAGAATTGGGGCCCTTATGACCATATAGCTATTGAACTCTTTAGAATCAATTCTATTCAAATGTAAATGTTGACGTTCAAAAGTGCCTTTTATGTGCCTATTTGAAATAAATGCTATGACTTTGACTTTGAACAATAAACTGTTAAATAGTGTTATTAAAATGTACCAGAGTACATAATCATCATCATCTGCTTAGCCTTTTCCCATCTATGTTGGGGTCGGCTTCCAGTCTAACCAGATGCAGCTGAATACCAAAATACATAGAGCGACTGCCTATCTGACCGCCACAACCCAGTTACACCCAACAACTGAGTACCAGTAACTGGGCACCCAGTAACACGATACCCCTTGGTAAGACTGGCTGTCAGACTTTCGGGCTTCTGACGACCCGTAACGACTGTCAAAGATCCACAAATGACAGCCGGGACCAACGGCTTAACGTGCTTTCCGAGGCACGGAGGAGTCTTGGTATGTTAAGATGGTCACCCACCCACGGACAAACCGCGGCAATCGTAGTTTAACCTGATCAATCGACCCGTGCGGCTGTTATTACTTAGCCACAAGCCCCTCATAGGTAATAGGTAAAACGGGCTGTTTTCCGCAACTCCACGTCAAGGCGCGTATTTTGCGTATGGGTGGGAGAATGGGTTATTCGATCCACCCCAGCTCCTCGAGAAAGGCCAGCAACGCCTTGGTGTTGCTGACAATCTCACGTAGGGTACCTGGGTTACCGAAGTATTTTGCCCTGTAATTAGCGACCACCGGGCAGTTCAACAGCACATGAGCCGCTGTCTCGTCGTCCTCCATGCAGGCTCTGCACAGCGGACTGTCTGTTACTCCTAAGACAAAGAGGTGTTTGTTAAATGATCCGTGGCCAGTTACGGCTGCTGTAACTGTACGCAACTGTCGTTTAGTTAAACGGAGAACCTGTTTCGTGACGCGAGCATCGAACGCAGGAAGTGCTTCCTTAGCCTGCCTGCACTCACTTAGGTCCAACCATATTTTGTGGTGTTGATCCCTGGTACGTTTCCTTACCAGAGTGCGTAGATACCCGAAGGGGAGTGGCACAATGGGTTCTGGTCCCACTGGTGCCATGCTCGACCCCCTCCTGGCAAGTTCATCGGCTGCATCGTTGCCTAGCGAATTGCTGTGTCCTTTGATCCACTGAATGGTAATGTTGTTGAGGCTACCTACCTCGTTGAGGCGCTGGTGGCACTCGTATATCAGCCCAGAGTCAACTGTGTGACTGTTCAGCGCTTGCAGAACAGCCATGCTGTCCGAGAGTATGCGGATCGAGTGGTCCTTAACTACCCTGGCCATGATGGCAGACGCTGCCAGGGAGATGCCCATGCATTCGGCCTGGAACACTGTGTTATGGACTCCCAGTGGTGTGGCTATGTGGATGTTGAGGTCCTCCGAGAAGACTCCAGCCCCTGTGCCACTACCTGTTTTTGATCCGTCCGTGAAGATACGCAGCTCTGCGGGGCGCAAGCCTTCGCATCGTCGATCCTCATGCAGCTGGATTCTATATTTTTTATCAAAGATAAATTGTTTGGGCACCCGGTCATTTATTGCCCTCGTAATGGGTAACTCGCTATTGAGTTCCTTAAGTAGCGCGGTGTGTTGTGTGTCTCTTTTACTCCAGAGATTTATAGTCTTTAGACGCGCCGCCGCCATCGTTGCTTCCTGTTGTATGAACAGGTGGAGCGGCGGCAACCCCAGCATGGCCTCGATCGCTGCAGTCGGAGTAGTCCTCATGCAGCCCGTGCCAAGCCCCTCATATAAACAACAATACTTTACAGCTCTAATCAAAATCAAAATTAAATACTTTATTTCACATAAACCTACATACACGGGCACTTATGAAAGAGCTGTGGTGGCCCAGTGGAAACGGTAGCGACCTACGAGTTGTAGGTCGCAGGTTCGAACCCAGGCAGGCGTATGATTTTGTGTCAATTATTTTATTACCACTGCTCTCAAAACGGTGAAGGAAAACATCGTGAGAAATCCGGCCACCGATACACGCGGGCGGAGCCGCGGGCAAAAGCTAGTGGAAAAATAAAATTCAAGTCATGATTATTGTTCTAATAATTTTATTCTCTTGCACTTCGATCAACGTCGATACAAGGTAACATAAAACTTTATAGAGTACACTGCCAATTTGGGCCCGTGGCTTAGGTCCCCAGTGGTCGAGGCACCTGTGGCCGATGCCCCCGATTCGATTAATTTAATTCAAAGCAATTTTTTATCAAATCTACTGTCAGGCACAAAAATGTTTTACAAAAATAATAAATGTATGTTGATTGTAAGTATATGTATAATATTAAATAATTTATAACAGAAATGCTTTTATATTGGGTGTATGTTTTGAAAAAATTAAAGTCTTAGTTATTTTTCATTATTTATTTATTTATCTCAATAAGAAATCTAGTAAAAAAAATGTATATAAATCACAGTTTTCATCATCAAGAGAATCGTTTAACTTAATTATAATAATCAGTCTCAAATATAATAAAATAAGATAGTGATTATAAATAATCAGTCTTTTAAAAATTACTGCAGAGCAACTAACTTTTTACATAGTGAAATGTTGTTTTTATCTTTGTAACAATCATAATTAAACATAATCAACCATAAACAAATGAGAATAATTTTACTTAATGTTATTGCTATTGAACTGACTGTTATCAGTCTGTTTCAATAGCACATAACAAAATAATCACATATTGCAGAATTAATACAACAAAGAATCAATTATCCCAACTAGCTGGGAAACTACGTTACAGCAGAGAACGTTAACCGCCAGCGAGCGGCATTCGTATCAATGAACGCCATAGCTGATATTCCGTTTCCTGTTCTCAACCAAGAAGGCGTTATTTTGTTTTGTTTGGGGACCTATCATTTGCGCCTGGCACGCTCCCTATGTTAGTGAATATATGCGAGGAGGTATATAATAAGGAAGTGTGCACAACACCATGTCCAAGGATGACAGACAGATGGAGGCCAGATCTGCCATAAAGGAATATTATTGCTCATGCTTAACTGGCATTAGGACTGTTGGTGCTTGCGCACATACCATGAGCATAATCTGGTACTTCGTTATTTGCCAATATGTCAAACAATTTCGTTGGTCCTGCAAGTGCCTGGGACGATATTATTGTACAAAGCCGAAATACAATATAATAAATTTAGTTCACATTCGTTTATTAATTAGAATACAGAAACCTAAAAATATTTTTTCACAAAATTCCATATTCTCGCAATCTCCTATTCATTCATTGTGCGTTCACATTAATTTGTTATCTTTATCAATATAGTTACGTGTTTCCATCCGAAACTTAACATGCTACAAGGGTAGGGAAGGGGTTTATATAAAAACGCCCTTTGTTCTTTGTTATAAATGTATATTAACAACATTCACTAACATTTTATATGACGTTTTTTAAATTTTTTGGATGTTTGTACATAATATGTATGATTTTAATGGGGAAAAGGTGTGTAAGGATTAAGGTTAAGTGGCGATCTATTCTCTCTGCTATTTTATAGATAACTTTTGATTAGCAAGGAAAAATACTTTATTATTATGGTGAAACACTTTTCTCATTTACTGTACTAAGTGAAAAAGCACAAAAAAAAGATATTAAATTAATCGAATCGGGGGCGTCGACCACAGGTGCCTCTACCACTGAGGGCCTAAGCCACGGACCCGCCAATTTAAGGGTTAAACCCATTAATTATGCCAATAAATATCTACTTACAGTTGAACAACCTCTTGTTCTCAGCTTTCTCTTCTGCTTCAAGCTCTTTGAAGTCAAACGGGAAACGTAAACGATTATGTTCATCCATATTTTTAGTAAACTCTTGTAGAAAATAAGACAGTATTCTCACAAACACGAGCACATGCACGACTAACGATCTAAAAATATATCTCATGTCTTTTAAGTATGTACCTATTCACCTAACTAACTACATTAATTTTTTGTGGCCATTCACTTTGATTAGCTTAGCAGCACTTTGGCAGATATTATCTAGTATTTTTTTCAGTTGTATCCATTATTTCTTCAAATGTGACATACAGGATAAGTTTTTATCCAGTGCGCAAACTGTAACCAAGAATTCAGCATATCATTCTAGACCCCCATCGCATAAATTTGTAGGTAAGTAATACAAAATTAAAATCAGCTGTTCCATACATTTTGACCGTGTAGGTATTTCACTTTTCACTGAAACAGCTGATGTTTTTTTTAACCGACGTAAAATTTCTGCGTTAGGTCTAGAATGTTATGCTGAATTCATGGTTGCAGTTTGCGCACTAGATAAAAACTTATCCTGTACTTTCTAAACGTAGGTAATGAGTGTGGGTCATTGTGATATTTTAAGATTTCAAATGTTGATCATGCGATATGAGCCATTGTCTTTTAATATGATATGAGAGGAAGATTCAAACAATTGTTAATCTTACAATTAATCTATTTATAAAAGAAGAGGGGTTTTGGCTAAGTTATACCTATCTATACGGGGGTATATTCACAAAAGTTGATTAAAGTTAGATGTTTAAACGTCAAAAATGTATGGTGAAACAGTAGCTAAGCATTACTTAACTATAAGCAACGTTTATAAATAAAGGGGTACATGTAAACATCAAAAACATTGGTTTTTCATCAAATCTTTGTCAAAAACCGGTCAAGTGCGAGTCAAACTCGTGGGCCGATTGTTACGTACTACCCAATATACCGCCATAATAAAAAAGATATGAGCAAATTTAGACTTTCGCGAAAATTTTTAAGTACCAAACGTTTATCTTAATTTGCTCATATCTTTTTATCGTGTTGGCTCAAGACCTTGATTTTTATACACCTCAGTATCTGGTATAAATTTCAACTTACTAGGTCAACCCGTTCCTGAGAAAATCGGTGGTGACACACGAACAGACATACAGACGAACAAGACAGTGGTCTTATAAGGGTTCTTTTTTACCTTTTGAGGTACGGAACCCTAAAAATCAAAAAAATTGATTGTCGCTATGTCGTTATGAGACTGCGACTAGATTATGAACGTTTTTAATTACGAGAATTAAGCCTTTTGGTGTTTAATTAATTTAATAAAATTAATTTAATTGAATACAATTAAAACTCTTGGGAAGCTGTTTTTATAACAGCACGTGGAAATTGTTATTGTTAAACTAAATATACACCCAAGACAATGCTTTTAGCGTTAATTTAGTTAGTTACTTACTTACTGAAGATTAAAGATATTAGATAAAAAGTATCCTCATACCAAATTGAATCAAAATCGGTCCAGCCGTTTCGAAGATTAGCCGGAACAAAAGGACAGTCAGACAAAATTAAACAAAATGTTTTCATATTATTATTAATTAGGTGTATGTATAATAACTTTTTACTACACTTTGATGTGATAGTAAAAAGTTATTATTCTGACATTGCCCAATGACAAATTAACTTAATTGTATAGATTATTACATTCTAGCCCCTCTGAATTTACTACGAAGATCTATCCTATTGCAGATATTTTTCACTGCAGTTCAAATACGGACTTAATATCTATGTAATATATTATACTTACATATGTAGGTAATATTGACTGTTGTTATTCTCACGATGAAAACATTAACTAGATCCTTGTCTTACTGTGTAAATACATAATAAGATCCGCCCGCTGTGCCCGCGACTCAGTTCGAATCGTCCAATCCAATTCAAGTAATTAAATTCTATTTTTGTTTTAAACTGTGCCATCCCATCTTCTGCCATCCGCAATCATTCATCAGCATGGCGGGTTCTGCTGGAGTGGTTGCTGCGGGAGCAGAAAACCTCAAACGGCGCAAATATAACAACCTTATTAGATGCTTGAGCCATTTGGGGTTGAAATAGGGCCGTGGGGTCCCCCCGGTGGGTTCCCGCATTATCGTTGCGGGGGGCTCAGTAGCCGTGGCTTGCCCACCCACGATGAAGCGAAGAGGAACCCCGAAGTGGAGCCATTCGTCAGGGCTTTTGCCGACGACGACGTAGCGGCCAAAAAGTAGGTTGCGGTGAGGTGCATCGCAACTGAGGCGGGCCGCGATGTCGAATGGTAGGGTCCGCCCAAGCAGCACGCAAGCGTTTTCAACATAATAGCCTATTTAGAACTTAGAGTTCTTTTAGAGACTTACAAGAGTGTCAAAAAATTATTTAGTCTTTCTAATAGTGATTTATGAGTCATTATACAGCTCAAACTGTATTTAATCTTTATTAAGGGATCCGCGAAAAAGCTTAGGGTATTTAAACAGAATATAAAATCTCCACTATACAGCTTAAGTATTTTGTGACACTTTAATCTGATTTTATCGTTAAAGCTGTATACAAGCTGTATTTTGCATGTGAACACTTACTTATTACAGCTCTTAGTGTAATTATAGTATCACTTAAGACTTGTTTCTGTACAATGGTGTATGCAAACTCCGTTCTAAAACTTATTTTTGTGGCGTAATTGTACACTCTTGTAAATACAGTTGTTTTATGACTTCTGTTTTTGAGGGTGTTTTAAAACTAAAAAAATAAATGACAGCTACAGTACAGCTTTATTTTGTATTAATGACAGTCACTCGGAAAGACTTTACGGTCAACCGCCAATTCCGTCGACGTCCAACGAAGAGGGTTCCGTAGCAAAAACATTAAACAGTGTTATTAATGATCATAACAGTTATGTTAAATGTGTAAATTTAATTCAACCTTCGGAACATGATTATGACGTTTCTTCTTAAACCATCGCAAGTACTTCAAATGATGATTGATTTGAACCATGAGATCTAGTTCTCTCACTGCTTCGTCATATGACGATATTGATAGCCTTTTCACACAGCATTTTGAGGTGGACCAATTATGTAAAGGCCGAGATGTTTCATCCTTTACTAATTTGTTGACATCTAATCGCTTTCTTGGCCATCTTAACTTGCCTTTTGATTCCCACAAACTTGGTACAATGCAAAGCTTGTTTTGCCCTTTCTCAATGGTTGCTTAAATTTTAGTCGGCATATTTTCTTGAAAATAAAGTAAAACTGATGTAATACATACAAAAAACTAATAATGCTTTACAATAAGTTTACTTATGTATAAAATATAAGGTCAAATTGAGAATCTCTTCCTTTTTTTTGTGGGTTAGAAATTAAACAGCTACTTGTTTTAGTTTTACTATATGTAGGTACGTATTATATTGAGTCAACGTTTTTTATTTCTTTTAGGTAACCCTTAGGAGCATTATAAGTTATGTATAGAGAACTGATTTACAGCCTAAGTAATAAAAGTATTATATTATAAAGCTGATTAGCAGCCAAAAGCTGTACAATATAATCCTTAACTTACTTAGTACAGCTACTCAGACTATAATACACTCCGATTATTGTTTAGGCTGTTTAGCAAATAGTCGCCATTTTCGTAATTTCGAATGTAGGTATAAAACAAAATTTGAAACATAATTTAAGGAATACATAATGATTTTCAGCTTGATATGAGGGCACAATGATCACACTACCCTCACTTAAAATTGTTTTTTATTCTAACCTTAAAACCAACATTGACTTACTATATAAATAGTATTTTTCTTTTATATCAGATCGATTATTTTGCTGGCGCTTGAATATTTTGACGGAAAACATAGACAGATTCACAATAAGTTTGAATCCGCAATTTCAATTCACCAATTAACACCTTCAGATATCTAAGTCCAAGATTACGTTTACTTACTAATAAATATTATAAATAACAATGTCGCCATTCATTGAAAAGAATTACATTCATTTAGTGATTCTCTTCAAAACCTATTTAAAACTCTTTTCTCTATAAAGTATTTATAAGATAATATCTGTAGTATAACGGTTTCTTTGTACACCGAATAACAGCTCTAATACAGCTATTATACAGTGCCTCTATTGCTTCTACAGCTATTATACAGCTATACTAGAGCAAAACGCTGTATAAAATGTGTCCATTTTTTACTTATAAGGTCCCTATAAGCCCTTATACAGCCTTTATACAGCCTGCATATAAAGCTTCTAGTATAAAATCGAACTTAAATACAGCTTGTATACAGCTTGCAATGCTACTTGGGCGGTGACCGACAGCCGCGGCGGGTTCGCGGATGGCTTGCGCGTTCCTGTGTTCCCGCCACAAGCGGCACTGGAGGACACCGTAGAGTTTTAGTGGGTTACAGTCCCACATAACTGGGCTATCTCCCCGTGTTAGCGCAGTATGCATGAGCATTTCTCCACGTAAAAAAAAATGGTTGTCTGTAAAGTCGGTTTACGGACGATAATTTTACGTGATAACGTCATAAGAAAACAGGCCGATCGTGCCTCTCTATCGTTTGTTCTGCGCTCTCGCTTGCACGCTCGGCTCAGGCGGAACGTGACAATGACTCATGCTTTTTCGTGCGTGTAGCTGGCGTTCATATATTTTAAGACGTTATCACGTCAAAAAGGCCGTAGGGTCCGAGTTGTCATCGAGTATTTCGGCCGTGACCAGCATTGCTATCCAACGTGGCAACGCTGCCAGCCTTTTGGGCGCTTTTCCCACTGACGCCGTTTTTGCCAGATTCGTAACGGGGTTACTGGTTGAGGTGTATAACCGTACATAGAACCTTTCGATCTTCCTCAACAGCTCAGGTTTGGCGGTAGAAAGAAGTAATGACAGTAGAAGTAAATAAACATTATGCTCACTTTAATCATTTATTTAACAGTTTTAATCATCTTAATACTTATTTTGGGAAGCGCAGGTCAGTACCGCGCAGGTTGTCCTCGATCCAGCGCTCAGCTTGTTGTGTCATCTCCTCGTCGAAGTAGTCACGCCAGCCGTTAGCTTTGCCTGAAAAAACATTCTGTCAACGGACGTAATAAAATCGCAGCGAGATTTTTTCGCGCACTGTATTTTGAACTGTCGGTATTGAGCCGAGGGTTGAGAATCCAACACAGTGCATTTCAGCGCGTCGAAAATCGAACAGTGCATTGTACTTAGATTTCTCAGTGGGTTGCCGACAGCCGCGAGGCGCGTACGCACGCATAATTATTTCAATCGACCTGATGTACTTAGTTTTAAATTCTTATGATATGGCTGTTTCTGGTGTACTGTGTGCAGATGATGGATGTAGATCCAACAAGAGATCAGATGAAAACTTATCATTTTTCAGTTTAACGGTTGATACAGAAATATTAGTATCTAATTTGTTTTACTATCGTTTTTTAACAGGTAAATTGTTTAAACTTGTATGTTTCGTGTTTTGTCTTTTATTGGTAGGTACGTTATTATTTCTACAACGTAATCTGTGCTTCTACTATGCGTCTGAGATGAAAATTGAAAGGTTAATGACCTCCATTTATCAACCGTCATTTGAAAATAACGTTTAGCAAAAATCTACTTTGTGAAAATTTATTTTCAATAATATTTCCTATTACTGTTACTAGCTCGTTAATGTTATTTTCATATATTTTTGTTTATTTAAAAGCGTGCAAGTATGAGGAAAGCGCGCATGACGTCACAATATGGCGCCAGCGCAGGTTTGTTCCTAGTGTACAAGCATAGTAGTTACCTATTACGTTAATTGTGTAAATGAACGAACAAATAAATTAATGGTGTTTTCAGTTTCCGCCATTTCGTATTTCATTTGTATTTGTGGCCATGCGGAGAGGTTACGGCACTTAAAAAGCATTTTGCGCACTGCTGACTTTAAGACGTCTCGTCGATAATTATAGTACTGTGTTCATAAATTCAAGTGCAAGTTAAGAATAACTCAGACATAGTACTTCAAACGAAGTGTCCAGAGGAGGAACACACAGAACATGGAATCACCGCACTGGCAGCGGCGAAGGCTTCTCCATGGTCTGTGAGGTTACTTAAATATCGCGAGGATGAAGCCGGGAGAACTACAACGGTCTTTCAAAATCTAGTTTTTAGTACCTTTTCTGATAAAAGTTTCATTGGGCAAGCATATACCGAACTCCCGTAGATCCTCGTAGTTAACAGACTTGTTCTTCTTGAAGTTGTCAAAGCTGAGGTGGTCGCAGAGGCGAGTCATTTGTTCCTCCGTCACCTCTTTACCTAGAAAGTGTGCCACGCGACGTACGACCGCTGGTAAGTCCTGTCAGAACAGAAGAATTACACTCAGGTGTTATTTCGGAAGTTTCAGCAGAGATATCTTAAATCCTGGGTCACAAATTGCAGTTATATGTACTTAGCCCCACGTATACTCACATAAATAAAATAATTTATCATAAAAATATTAACGATAAATTATTTTATGTACACGGCTACACATCAAGCTTTTTATTTATATATATTTATTTGCGTAAAACATGGAATGAAAAGGTCTTACAATACAGAAAAAAGAGCAGACATGTTTTGCCAAGATTAAACATAGCATGCAAATATTTATAAAAACAATTTCCTTAGCAAAATTATAATTTTATTACAACAACACTATTTTCGTTCAAGGCATTGTTTTATACTAAAGAAGTTGTTATCAATTAACCATTCATACAATTTATTCTTAAAAGCATATCTCGTGTTTAACATTTTCAGATAACTAAGTAATTTGTTATAAATTCGTACACACATAGTTAAGCACCTTTTATTGTACTTAGCAAGTCTGGGAGCACTTTTAAGTACGAGTCTGTGAGGATCTCGTCGGCTTCGAGGATTTACATCGTTTGCTATTTAACTACTTATGTTTCCATACAAACATGCATATTTCATTAATATACAGACAAGGTAGCAGTAACAAGCCAAGTTTCTTGAATACTGGCTGACATGATTCCTCAGGATGAAGTCCGTGTAGAGCCCTAATGCATTTTTTTTGAGCAACAAATATTATAAGTCCATAACGTAATATGGATTCCATATACACACGGTAAGCTGATATAGCTGTTTTTAGATTAGTACTTTTTTTTACTTGTCTAAGAGCATACACAAATTTATTTATCTTGTTTGAAATACTGTCTACATGCACTTTCCAATGTAGATCTTCATCAATAGCAACTCCTAGGCACTTGGTATGTGTTACTGGTTTAATTTTGGGTATATTTAATTTGAAGTTAAATTTATGATTATTCGATTTATTAAATTGTATATAAACTGATTTGTCAAGGTTTATTTTCAAGTTATGTACATAAAGCCAGTTAATTAAAATGTCAATTGTATTGTTAATGTCAGTTTCGTGGTCATAAATTGTATTTTTTTTTATTGGATGTCACAGTAATAGAGATGTCATCAGCAAACAATATGAACTTATGTTTCATTATTTGAATGATGTCATTTATATATATCAAGAATAAGATCGGCCCTACTATGCTTCCCTGTGGGACACCAAACTTAATACATCTATATTTCGATGAGTGTAGCGTTACTTCTTTATCTGCGTTAATGTTTGTTGTGGTAACGCATTGTTGCCTGTTATCAAGGTATGATTTTATCCACTGTAAGGTTGGCTCTCTAATCCCAATTGCTTCTAGCTTTTGCAGTAGTAGGTCGTGTGAAACAAGGTCGAAGGCTTTCGACAAATCAAAGAATAATCCTGTGGTTAGATTGTTGTCATTAATGTTAGTTAGTATAACATTTATGAAGGCATAGATTGCTAATGTTGTAGACTTCCCCTTTTGAAAGCCATACTGTTCTGTTTCTATAATATTGAACTTTGTACAGTAATTTGCAATTCTTTTGTACATACATTTTTCGTATATTTTAGATAAGATGGGTATTAGGGTGATAGGGTGGTAATTGTTCAGGTCATGTCGGTCTCCTTTTTTGTAAAGTGGTCTAACAACGGAAAGTTTTAAAACTTCTGGAAAAATTCCCTCATAGAATGACAAATTGATCAAGGGTGTTAGTACTTCAACAATTTCGTCGACACTGGCTTTAATGATTTTTGTGTTAATTTCGTCGTGCCCTACAGAATTACACATTATTAACATTATTTAGCTCGTCGTTTATAACATTCCACGTAGCTTTGCACTTGTTATCGTTTTTAGCTATGTATTTGATATTTACGTTTTTCCTGGAATTAAAGATGCATTTTTAAGGAGATTAGCATATTTAAGGTATTTAGTCTTATTAATCGCAGTTTTGTTTTTATAAAAATGATGGCGCAATGACCGTTTTGTTTTACAACTTTTTTTTAAGCCCTTGCTTATCCAACTTTGTTTCTTTTTGTTATTTAAATTTACTTTTACTTTTAATTTAGGAAAACAAAGATTGTAAAGTAGGCAAAACGTTTCATGAAAATTATTGAATGCTGAGTTTGCGTTGTTAGCCGTGTGTATTTCAGACCAAGAAAGATTCCTTAAGCATCCCTTAAACTTGTGAATATTGTCTGAACTATAATCTCTTTTGTATGTATAATATATTGCTTGATTTTGGGTTTTATGTTTTAAGGAAATAGTCAACATTTGTGCTGTATCGTGGTCAGACAAGTGAAGTGGCAAAAATGCGGCAGTAGCGTCGTGAATGTTACTCAGAATGTGATCTATATATGATGACTTGCGTGTTGGTACATCAGTGTAAAATTTCAGATGATAGTTGTATGCTAGATCCTGCAATTGGGTAGTAATATTGCCTTTTTTAAGGGTGTTAATATTCAAATCACCCGCTAAGACAACTTTAATTCCAGATTTATATTGTTGAAATAAATTATGCATAAGACTATTTAATTTGATTAAAAATTGGTTTGGGTCTGATTGAAATGTTCTGTAAACACAAATTATAATTAAATTTTTATGTGTAAGTTCAATTCCGCAAATTTCGAAAGTGTTTTGCGTGGCGTAGCTTTTTATAAATGGCAAGTCTTTGAATAATAGGTTTTTTTTTGCAAAAATACAGGTGCCACCTCTTTGTTTCTCTCTACAGTAGTTAGAAGCCATCTCATAACCGTAAATTTTAATGTAGATATTACATTACTATACATTTCCAGTTTACGCTGATCTCACACTGTACGGAAATCCTATACAATGGGAGATCAGCTTATACTGGAAATTATAACTTGATGTGTAGCCGTGTGTACAACATTTTTACTCGTCAGTCGTATTTTAAAACTAGATAAGATTGGCGTTTCCTATTGTCTACTCTGAGAAGAAAGGCCAAACCAAACTCAGAAGTCAGTCTCTTTTAAAGTCCAGACATAAACTTTGCTAGATCATGTGAAGACCATGTACACTGGTGTCTGAAATTGTATTTTGAGGAAAGAACCATTGCACACAGATTGAGTGTAGGTACCTGTCTAGTCAGTGCACGCATTTGTTAGTTTGTACTTATGTATAATGTTATATAATGCTATCGGTGGCTAACAAGCTGGTGACCCGTCTTAATTGGTGACCGCAGCAATTCCGATTAGCCGGGATATGGTTTATTGCTTTCCCGAATTAAGTCCATACAGAGCACTGCTCTTACTCCACTAAACAACACTTAAACTACCGTATTAGAAGTATTTCGTACTGGAAATGTTCCAACTCAAATACCTTCGCAAGTTCTTCATAGAATAGAAACAGCATGTTCGGATGATGTCTCATGTCCCAAGCTTCCTTCACGTGCTCGAAATATGGTGTCAGTGTAACTAAAACAAAATCAACTATGAACTGTCTCATCCAAACAAAACCCCCCAGATCATACCATTTTGTATTTATACTTGGATACCATACTTCGACGTCTAAGAACATGAGTAGACAAGTCTACCTTTTGTTTTTAAATTAATTTAAATAGTTAGTTTGTCAGTAATTTTATTTAGTACCTACCTAGTGAAAATAGTTGTGTTAAATGACTACATATTATAAAACAAACCCCGTCGCGTCTGTCTGTCTGTCTGACCACGATAAACTCAAAAACTACGGAAGATTATTGCATACGGTTTTCACCAATGGGCGGACTGATTCATGAGGAAGGTGGAACCCTGCTTTTCGTGTATTACGGATTTATTCGCTATAAATATCTATCCAATATTGAGATACTTTTTACCCCGTAGTACCTCCGTTCCCGTGGGATACTTTCCGACCATCGTGACTGTGAAGCCGCGGAAAAAGCTGGTACTGTCCACAACCATTTTAATATTTATGAAATAATTCATACTTACAACGATTATTCATGAATAACTCCCAGAAATCTTTAAATTCGCCTGCGAAGTCAATCACTCGAAAAAGCTTAGCATGGTGATAAGATGACACAGCGATGTCTCTAGCGTCTCTAGCTATGTATACCACCTTTGCCGTGTCCACTATAGTGGGTGGGAGGAAGCTCATGGGCAGGTGCGTCTTGATGAACCGGGGGGATGGCATCACCGCCAGTTTCTCCGTCACTGGCTGAGCCATTACCTCCAGCATTTTTAAGATCTTTTCTTTTTTCTCTCTGCTTTCGACCATGTCGATGTTTTTCAGGCAGTCGTTCCTCCATTCGGTGTAATACATATAAATTCTGAAACCGATTATTTTTTATCGTTTTAGATGAAATTTCAGCAGCTTTTTGTGTCCTAATCACTAGGTAATAACCTAATGATCGTCGGATATTCTCGGAGTTTAGGAAGAATCCATGGATGTGTACTCCATTCTAGTTAGCTTGGGTGACAGAAAGAGATGCCTTACGGTGTTCCACGACCTTGTAAAAGCGTTTGACACTGTCTCTATTCCGCACCTTCTAAAAAAACTTGAATCGCTCGGTATCATAGGAATCTCCTTGAAACAACGACTAAGGATGAATGACTCGCTCAGTGACGAGCTCTCAGTCAATTTTGGTGTACCACAGGGTAGTATAAGTGGCCCGACACTTTTCCTAGTGTTCATTAATGACCTCTGCCAACATTCCCTACCTTGCTGACGATACTGCACTGTTCTTTGGTCAGTACCAAGGAACAGTGCAGTATCGTCAGCACGGATGGGAGGAGGTATTCGATGTTGCACAACTAGGTCTAAATCGTGTTAGTAACTGGATACGCTATGTACTTTGATTTGGAGACGCTAGGAGTCAAAACACAGTCTTGTGTTTTGACTCCTAGCGTCTCCAAATCAAAGTACACAGCATTTGCTCAAAAATCTAACTTACTCCCACCCTCAACTCTAACAATTACTGCTCACACCTGTGGCATTGAAAATACCGAGAGCTCGTGTGCTTCCCTTGAAACTGATTGATGACTGAGAATATTAAATACCTTGGAGTCACTATTGACCAATATCTTTTCTTTTAACCACACATAGAAATCCTCGTGACCAGGTTACTAAAGGTAATTTACATTTTCAAAACACTAAGATACTCGGCTGGCCGTAAGACTATTAAGACGGTCTACAACGCATTATGCCAATCACTTATTGATTTCTGCATCAAATCATGGAGAGGTGACTCAAAAATACACCTCATCGAAGTTGAAAGGGCACAGCGTGCCATACTCAAGGTTGGAGCTGGTCTCTCCTTCCTTTTTCGACTACTGACCTATACAATGAATGGGACACTCTCACTGTCAGACAAACGTTCATACTATGTACTTTACTTAAAAAAAACATTCTCAAATGCAGTTTGACGCTAAGTTACTCAAAGAGAACAGACGAAAAGGTGGGTATGTCCCACAACTAAGCACAAATCCACACTATCTAAAAGATTCGATTGCTTTCTTGGGCATTATCTTTACAATAAAATTGAATTAAGTCCTAAAGCTATACCCAAAAATTCGATCAAATTGCTCAACTATCATAAAACTGAGAATCTTTTGACCATTCTTAAATAAAACTAATTTTGACGAACCCCAAACGTACATAGCTGTTCCTCACCTCCTTGAAAAACAACACTTGCTGCACTCACTCCACAATAGTCACCTTCTCTCACACACAACATGTGAAATTTTTAATTAAAATACAATATCAAACCGTAAATTTTAACATGAAGACAGTAAGTACTTACTCTAGGAATGGATATCTGTGAGTGATTGGAACAGATAACGCCGTTTCATAATCGAAATCATTTGCTAGCAGCCATATTAGCTCCTGAGTCCACGTTGTGCCTGTCGAAGAATACGGCAGAGTGCTAAGAAATGCGTATTTTACTCATTCAAGCAAGTTGTTTATCTTTATTGTATTTTCGCTATAAAATATCTTGTTTTAATTATAGATATGTATATTATACACACAATTACGCTGTTTCCGTTACAGAAATAGCCAGTCTACAAGAAAAGGTCAATGTCAAATAAAGGCTCTCCCAAAACGAAGCGATACGACGCGCGACGGCGCGACGCGATTCTGGTGGAACAATTTTTATGAAAACTTCATGAACAATTTTCTACCGTAGTTGGTCTGCGAGCCTTTAGGTGACTGTCGCAGTCTGTCAACTGTAACTCATCTACACCTAATGCAGATGAGTTACAGTTTGAACTGTCATGTCAACTGCAGATTTTACTCTAGATCTCTACAGAACCAAAAGAGATCATTGAGGCACCAATGATTGGGTGCACCTTAACAACTTCTTCAAAATGATTACCATCAACCTACATCAGTCCACTGCTGGACATAGGCTTCTCCAGTTGCATGCCATTCAGCTCGAGTCTGCTCAACTCTCATCCAGCTACTACCAGTCACCCTGCGAAGATCGTCGCTCCACATAGCTTGAAGGCATCCTACCTTACTAAACCTTACAATAACCTTCGTCCTACCTTAAAATACCTTCTTGATAAATCATAATTATCCTAACATAAAAATAACCGTCATAATGATATAATTTTTATTGTTTACACGAGTAAACGATGATAATTATGGTTTAATTGTTATTGTTTTTGTTGAATATTTCTTTGAGTCAATTAGGATTATCTGCAACAGCATTCATTCTTGAAAGTTTTCTTTTATCATATTCCCCTGTTCCCCAGGTAATTTGTTGAACCTACAATAATATTATCGTAGCATAAGATAAGATTCAACTTACCTGCCCTCTGGAAGCTGGCCACATACACATCACTAGGCCTTACGGGTAGGTTGTAGATGTTCTCAGCATGCTCTGTGTATGGCCTTGGCATCACATAGCCCTTCGGACCAGCTCGAATTAAATCGATTTTGGGGTCTAAAATAAACATCAAGCTTTCTAGCTATTACGTCAAGGTGTGATCAGATACTGATGTGTGACCATACAGATACTGCACAGCAAATAGTGAAATAGTGTTATAAAAATGTACCTGAGTACATATTATCAACAACATTTTGCAGCTCAAATCAAAATGAAAATATTTGATATCACATAAACCTCTACATGGGCACTTATGAAACGTCAGGCAAGAAACTCCACGGTAAAGAAAATTAACAATTGTTGTGTATTTTATAAATTGTTTCTTAGAGCAGCCCGGAGTCTGGATATTGCCCGGTTGATGGAAATAAGCTCGACCCCTATTACATGACGAAGTATGAGTGTTAGGTACTGTAGGTTCACCTCTTTCGGGGAATAGAGGCGTAATGTTATGTTTGTGTTATGAAAAAATCAAATTCAAGTCATGAAAATTTTTCTAATCTAATTTTTCTCTTGCACTTCAATCAACGTCAGTTCATTAGTTGATTAGTTTATTCAGCGGTATGTCGCCGATACAACGTAACATAAAACTTTATTAGACCCATTAATTATGCCAATAAATATCTACTTACAGTTGAACAACCTCTTGTTCTCAGCTTTCTCTTCTGCTTCAAGCTCTTTGAAGGCAAACGGGAAACGTAAACGATTATGTTCTTCCATATTTTTATTAAAACCAGTTTTTTATTTAGAACAGAACAGTGAGAATGCACATGAACGACTAACAAAATAAAATTGCCATGCTTTATAAGTATGCATACATTTTTTTTGTGACCATTCAGTTTTGATAGCTTGGCAGCACTTCATTATTTTCCCGTGATAATTATTATCTAGATAGCCTTTGGTTCTATTATCTCTAAAATGTGACGTATTTTGCTGACGTAAGAACTGAATGTGAAGGACATTGTGTTATTTTAAGATTTCAAATGACGATCATGCGATGTAAGCCATTGTTATTTTGTTAGGAGACGAAAATTCAAACAATTTACTAATCTTTCAGCTAATCTGTTTATAAAAGTAGTTTTAATATTATGTCTATTTATAAAAGAAGAGGGACATGGCTTAGTTATAGTGATCTAAAGTTCCATGTGCGGGAAACGCAGGTCAGTATCTCGCAGGTTGTCCTCGATCCATTGCTCGGCTTGTTGTGTCATCTCCTCATCGAAGTGGTTGCCCCAACCGCCTGCTTTGCCTGAACACAGAATAAATCATGAGCTGGTAGATTCATTAGATGAGTGTTCTTTATGTTGCCTGTAAATAGAACGAACTGGATTTGGGAAGCATAAGATCGGTCGAAGTGGAGGAGCCTGGGAGAGGCCTATGTCCAGCAGTGGACGACTTTCGGCTGAATTGATGAAATAGAACGAAGATCATTCCTTTAAGGCAAGTATTTTTTGATAAAGAAACGAGAATTAATTACCAACAATGGCTTACCCAGCGAATAGGGTTAGCTGTAGGGTTAGCGTCTTCTTCTTCCATTCTCCTCTATCAGCCGTCTTGCTACGCTATCATTCACTCCCTTCTTTTTCATATCATTCTCTTCACACAATCCATCCATCCTTTCTTTGGCCTTCCTCTTCCTCTCCATCCATGAACCTTTGCTCTGAATTAACTTTATTTAACTCTAATTAACTATCACGTAGACGAATAGTCGTCCACGTGATAGTTAGGTAGAATTACTATCAGGCGTGGTTCGAGGGGAGGGTCCTAGGGGTTATGACCCCCCCCCCCCCCAAGAGGTAAACATAAAGCATAAAATAGTAATTTTTCGAAAATATAATACATTTTCTTATTAATATGTAGGTGGTCTTTGTCTGTGACCCCCCCAAAGTCTTTGGTTGCGATCGCGCCTGATTACTATATCAACCTTTGTGAAGTTTCAATGGACTGCCGTGGGAATAGGTGTCAAAAGATGTCCATATAAGTATAATAACCTTTCCTGATGTACGGCTGTTCTCCGTGGTTCAGGAGACCCAGTTCATCCATGATGTCATAGTTGACAGATTTGTTGGTCCTGAAGCTGTCAATGCTGAGGTGTTGACTGAGGCGGGACACCTGCTCCTCAGTGTAAGGTTTGTTAAGGAAGGAGGCCACCCGACGGATCACTGAAGTTAAGTCCTGGATGACAAAATTATTTATGATTTTACTCTATGTTTAAGTTTTATTTTGCTGTCAAACAAGGAATAAAAATATGGAACGCCATATTTTTTATTTTTCGTTGAGGTATGCTACTTAGTTCTAACTAAAAGAAAAATATACAAAGGCTGATTCTGAGTCTAGTATATGTTATGAGTTTTGTGCAGGTAAAAAGCCACTTTTTATTGAACATACGAAGTTAATAGATGTTACCAGACATTCAATAAAATTATGTAAGTACTCAGAAATGGTATTTCTAATTTTAGAACGACGGATGCCTCCGTTTGCATGGACTGGCTCTGAGTTCATCTCGTGTAAGTATTCAGGTTTAATGCAAAAATAGCGGTACCTTGGACATGTCTTCATAGAAAAGGAATAACATGTTTGGATGGTGTCTCTTCGCCCAAGCTTCTTTAACATTGTCAAAGAAAGGCGTCCAGTAAACTGCAAATACATATAGATAAGAAGTTATTAGGTAGCATTATATTTTTTAAGTTTATTGACTGAAATTTAGCTCATTAGAAAGTCGACAGAAAGTAGACGACGCGAAGTCCTACTAAGGACCTACTTCGATATCGTCAAGACGGTATCGAAGTAGCCTGTATCGAAGAAGTAGGTGTCTGTGCTGACTTCATTAGTAAACACTAAAAAAGACATAACAAACACCTACAGTTTTCTGACAAACAATTTGTAAATCTGCGACATTGCTATTACGTTCTACTTACTTATCTACATGTTCAAAATATAAACAAATTTTAAAGTTATAGAGTTTGTTATGTATTAGTGCGCTAATCTCTGGAAATACGTATCGATTGAATTTGAAAAAATCTCTGTATTTGATAGCCCAACTTTTGAGGATGGTTGTAGGCAATTCAAAATCACGCTACGAAAGCGAAAAAGAAGTAATAGTGTAGGCGTTGCGATGAGACGCGTTGAGTCGGAATTTCACACGGAAAAGTTGCGGGCAGAAGTAGTAATTTGGTCTTATGGACGGCGGAGTAATGGGTAGCTCGCTCCGGTAAGGACCAAGTCCGGGTCGACGGCACGTTGTGTTCCACACGCGCCTCAAAGAAATGTCAGCACCAACTGGTGGGATCCGCAATGGCCTGCCAGGGGTGCGAGTTGTTCGAAAAAGATACCGTGACCCCAGGCAAACAGGCAACTGACGGAACACGGGTGGGTTTTAGTCAGTAAAAGTCTAACACGCTCCAGTTATTTGATGATTTCCCACCCTAAAAAAAAAGGTAGTCATTTTAATAATTTGAAATGATCCTTACTCGAGCTGCTGACGAAGAAGTTCCAGAAAGTTTTGAAGTCTCCATGGTAACCGAGTAACCTGTGCAACCTGTTCATGTAGAAGAAGGACACCACCACATCTCTGGGGTCCCGCGCCACATACACCACTTTGGCAGTATCCAGCAAGGATGGTGGTAGCAAGGAAATTGGCAGATGGGTGTATACGAAGCGTGGTGACGTCGCCTGAGACAACCTTTGGGTTCCTGGAAGAGTTATTGTCTCAAGATGTTTGATCTTCGCAGCATCCGCAGTCTCACTCAAGACTTTGGCCCGCATCAAGGGATGTACGAGCGTAGGAAACCTTAGAAGCAACAACATTAAATTAATTTTTAACTGACTCTAAAAAGGAGGCGGTACGTAATTTATCTGTATTTTTTTTTTTTTGTAAGTTTGTGCCGCGATTTTGGGTCGATTTCGAAAATTCTTTTTTTAATGGATAGGTTATCCTTCTGGGGTGGTCCCATATAATCTTAATTTATTTCTTAGTTTATCTTAATTTATTTCATTTTATTTTAATTTAATTCTAATTTATTTTAATTTAATTCTAATTTATTTTAATTTAATTCTAATTTATTTTTATTTAATTCTAATTTATTTTTATTTAATTCTAATTTATTTTTATTTTATTCTAATTTTATTTTAATTTAATTTAAATGAACTTATTTCAATTTAATTTGTATCCAATTGGTCTCCTCACTACTAACATAGGTAGTTTTTAAGATAATGATATACTAACAAGATATGGACAATTTAATAGTCTGAAATAAACGAATTTTATTTTATTAATGTTTACATAATTTTATTGACTTTGCTTGGGTAGTTTTTGCAATAGCTATAAATAATACGTATTTAATCAACTTTGTCTCATGGTGATGTTCTAATACTTCCTGTCACTGCTGTTTATCTGGTCAGTACTGGTATACGAATAGGTGTGGGGTAGATACAGTCGACTGTACCATAACTTAAAGGTGAAAAAAACCGACTACCAAAAAAGAAGCACTACAAAGTGAAAACTAAGAAGTCAGTTGTTTTTTTTTATTAGTAAAAAAGTTCTATCTTGTACGAAATTTATTATAAAGCTTATCGTTTCAGATCGAGACCATTCTCGTGTTGGCATAAAACTTCTTTCCCAAAGCCATTATGTAGCTTAATATTAAGAAAACAGTTTCACTTCACTTGCCCTACAAATTAAGGCGCCGTAAATGTTTAGAAAATGAGAGCGCTAGACTTGATACAAATATGTACTTACTCCAGAAACATGAATCTTCCAAACAAGGGGACTGCCTCCGATTTGGCGAAGTTCCAATCGTTGGCGACGATCCAAACTAGTTCCCGAGTCCATGTCGAGCCTGCAGAGGTACACATAATAAATAGAAGCTTTTCAGCGCCGTAATTGCGGAATCCATTGCTTTTTTAGACTTTCGAAAAAAATATCTGCTCAACAACGTGCCTAAAAACGCAAAGAATGTTGTTGAACTGTCAAAATGAAAGCCATTGCTACTGATAGCATTTTACGCAATTGCCCCGCGGGTCTGGCAAGTTTTGAGAATATGTAGAGGTCAAAAGAGGAGGAATATTTTCAATTAGTGCATACTTAGATGGTAAACGTGAAGTTTACGGGATCTGTAGTCAATATACTAAGCTATTGGCTCACGGCTACTAAAAAAACGTAAAGAAAAACAGCCGACTTCCAATAAAAGTCGGTGACTTTGGATACGTATTTTATTAAATTTTTTGTCACCGAAATTAAAGTTATTTTTCACTTTGTAGTGTTTTTTTGGAAGTCGGTTGTTTTTTTTAAGTGTTTTATTTTTCAATTTTTTTGTTATAGTACCTACCCCACACAATTCGAAATTTCATCATCCTTGGGGTCAAAACAATGCGTATTTATGCGATAGCAGCAATCGCGGTTGTCTCCGAAACGCATCATCAGATCTATATTAATTTTTTATGAGACCATTTCGGAATAAACCCCTTTCGAACAAAAAAGGAAATTTTAAAAATCCGTCTATATGACGGAGTTATGCCCGAACCTACAAAAAAAAACCTTTTTGAAGTCGGTTACAAACTCTACTAAATAACTTTACAAAAGCCCTGAAATAACATAACATCACGCCTGTATTCCGCAAAAGGGTTAGGCAGATGTATACCCACATTTTTCCAGTTATGTTTAAGACCCTGATGATTGCATCTCCATTTACGTTCCCAACCTAGAAGATGCAAATGTGATAATTCTGGACACAATAGCGCATCGAACCGCATACTTTTTGTTACGTTATCTGATTGTGCTACAGCAACAATGGCTAATTACTTTATCTTATCAACCAGAAACCAAATCATCAAATTGAAATAAACACATCACTCGGAAGAGATTTATCGTGATATTGACGAGTAACGTGGAAAGCTATTGACCTACGTAGTGCGGTGACACGTTTGTTATGATTTGAATTTAAGAAACATGAAACCGAAAATTTGGTATCAATTCTTAAAGTATTTTATTTTGAGCTGAAATTTTATGTAGAGTGATTCTATACCAGCTGTTATCTTTAGTGATTTTTGTTACGTTATCTGATTGTGCTGCAGCAACAATGGCTAATTACTTTATCTTATTATTAAGCAGTACACCAGAGCTAATTTTATTCTCATCGTAGTTTTTTATCAGTGGTTCGCGAGTGTAGGTAACGCTGAATGATCTCTACTTCAATCAAGTTAGTAAAAACTTGCGGTTTATTTATAAACGTTGATTAAACTTAAAAGATGTTTAAACGTCAATAATGTATGGTTAAACAGTCGGTTATCATAACTTAACTTGTTAATATCTGCGGTTCTTTAAAGCTTGCTTTTGTTTCCTTCTCGCTGTTGTAATGGATGCGGTGGGTGCAGAGGCCTAGAAGGTATGCGTATCAAACTAACAGTAGGAATGGCTTACATTTAGACAGATCAGCAACATTCAAGTGGAAGCGCCAAGGTAGCCTGTTTTATGTAATTAGTAGCTGTATGTTGAACAAAATATGTTTACGAACAAAAAAAAAGTAAGAAAATTTAAATTTCTTACCTACTTTTTATTACATCACGCCTAAAGTGTACCTAAATTGAATTCAAGGTCAAGGTTAGAATGAATCAGATAGCTATAAATCAAGTTCAATGCAAGCTCCAAACTACCCTTAAGCTGAACTAGAATCTTCCTTGATACAGCTGCACTGTTTTCTGAAGACAGGTCTCAGTTACTATCTGAAGAAATCTGTGGACCATACTCTAAAGGTGCGCTTACAAGAGCAACTAAAATTGCTCCATCTTGGGCAATTCTCGTTAACTATGACGTCACGGCTACATCCAGCAATTTAGGGCAACGGCAATATGTAGCCACCTGTTGCCAGAGATACGGCCACACAATATTGAGCAATATGGAGCAACTTCAAAAACTAGGCAATGCGCCATTCCCGCCGCCTCCGCCACCGGCCGGTTCCTCTCGCGAAAACGAGACGTAGTTATACGTACAAACGTGATAGAAAGAAAATTAAGTAGAAATTTCCAAACCGGTTGGATATTCGGCAACTCATGAAATATATGAAGCAATCAGAAGCAATATTGCCGAAACACATGCGCAATTTATTGTTGTTGCTCCAGATTGCTCCACTTGATTGCTCCAGATTGACCCATTAGTGATGCCGAGCAATAAGTGCTCAAAAAATTGCCCGTGTAAGAGCATCTTTAGGCAGAGGGTTTCCCTGCTACTACATTTCTACCATATTCCCAAAACTCGTCAATAAATGTGAAGAGTAGATCTTTCTTTTCACGCCATTGTAGAACTCCATCGAGTCTTGTCTGACCGATTCCCAAAGCTGGCAACAACTTTGGGACACACAGCTCTAAAGTATAAATGATTTGCTAGAATGGTGAAAGACTGACCTGATCTTGGGTAACTGGCGACAAAAACGTCAGTAGACCTCACTTCCATGTTGTAGATGTTCGCAGCTTCAGCGGCGAAGGTTTTCGGGAAGAAGTAGCCTTTCGATCCCACGCGAATGTAGTTTGTGTGTTCGTCTGTTGCAGATAAATAAGTAAGTGAAACATCTGAATGAGGCGTTGGAGGACCTGGTGAAGGCCGCAGGAATCCGCTGGATGCGAGAAGCACAGAACCGGTCGAAGTGGCGGTACTTGGGGGAAGCCTATGTCCAGCTGTGGCAGTCTTTCGGCTGATATGATGATGATGAATGTCGTCATAAAGAGTATGTAGGGTAAGTTCGGCGCTGGGATAGGACCTTACCTTTTTAGCTAATTTGGCAATGCTGACAATATGGTGTTTTGCGTCATTTTATTGTGCCCCGACCTCCTCTTACTGCATTAAAAATTATTGACAAATTAGCCGGGATTTAACTACGTATAGCGCAGTCACCAAAATAAATAAGAAGACCCCAGTGGGTCTTTGGACATAGTTGAAGTTGTAGTTAAACCGATGGATTTTCGTAAATTTAATTTTTAAATAAACTGTTTTATTTTCTATTAATCAAATTAAATTGTATACGAAAACTTCCATCGGTTTCTTACTAAACGTCTACTATACCTGAAGACTCTGGTTATTATTATCTCTATTGATGACCGTAAGGTGCCTGACGGTAATCAATAAGTACTTTCTTAAGGTCACCAAAAGGTCTTATCTCAGTTCTCAAATTACCCCAAGATTTATCCACAATGTATTGGTCGAAGGGATATTGCTGTGGGTACGTGACAGCTATGGTTTTGATTCTGGAGCCCTCCAAAGTGTCATTGAGGTTTTTAAGCTGACTATTCTCCGGTATGGCTGTCAAGGTTCTAATTCAGACTTATGAAGGTTCAGAGGCATTAGGCAAGGATTAACACATTGACCATAGCAATTTGCAATGAATTAGCAATTTAATCAAATCACCGGATGCAAGTACCTACTAATAAGATAAACGATGTCCGGTTTTCTAAGAAACCTCTCGATTTGAAAGGAAACTAGTTTAATTAGGGTTGAGGTTGTTAATTTACAAGTCATCTTGAAGTCAAGATGACTTGTAAATTACATAGTGGAAAGATGAAAGTCACAGAAAAAGCTTTACAAAAAGTGTATGTACTAAAGCTGAGCTCAAAGCGGGTTACTCACGACGGGACATTGCAGATGTGCCACAAAAAATACAAGTAAAAAGGTTCGTACGTTCATTCACCTGCTTAGTTAAGTGGGATCCTATAATAAAATGTTGGTCACCGACAAAACAAGTAACCTTCCCTTCAAAATAACCGAAAGTCTTGGCTTATCAATTCAATCACCTTTTTGTGACTAGAAGACGGGTTATAATTTATCATAATTTGACTAATGAGTTATCGTCGGACAATCGAAAAAACAGTGGCACTCCGGGAGTGCCGACAGAAGTGAAAACTTGAACAATTACGTGTGTATTTTTTGAATCGTCAGGAAATATGTTTTGAATCGTCAGATTAAACAAAGTTCAACGTATGTTCAACGTTGTTCGTTGGTACGTTCGTGTGGTCAGTGGTGTCGGTAACAGAGTCGCGAGTTCAATTGTTTTTCCCATCTCAAAAAATGCCCAATGCGCCTAAAGAAGTTTTCACTTCAAAAACACGCGATTTTTCAGTAGTCGGATTTTAGTTCTTGAAATTACATTTTTATCGTCATAATACAGCCGAAAGCCCTCCACTGCTGGTCATAGTCCAGTCCTGTACTTCTTAAATCCAGCGTATTCCGGCGACCTTCACCGGATGATGCTCGTGTCTTGGTGAAAATAGCCAGATTGGTAACGTACTGACTATCTATAATGGAGCCCCGAACGTACTTTATACGTTAGGTATCGACATTTGTGGAGCTTACGAATCGAATCATGTGTGAAATTAATTCCACAATTTGTTGTTAATATAAAATTAGGCAAGACCCTACAAAAACTAAGCTTATTAGTTTAAAAACTGCTATATTTCAAACTAGCTGCTGCCCGTGGCTTCGCCCGGGTGTGTGTCGAAAAATATCCCATGGGAACGTGCTACGGAACAAACAGCCTATGTTACTCCTTATACATCAGCTATCAGCCAGTGAAATTCAAAATCAGTCCAGCCGATTCGGAGATTAGTCGGAAAAAAGAGACAGACATGTAAAATAAAAGTTGTTTATAAATAACGTAAGTACCTATATGCTTTTATTATGCATTTATTAATAAAAAGTCGTTATTTTGACATTACAAACAGAAACTTCAAATTTATTTATTTGTAAAGATGTTTAATCTTATGCATCTATGTTTTGAAATATAAATTATGCATTGGGGCTAAACTACTGTTCTTTAACGTATGGTACTGCTTATCTCCCAAAATAAAAATAAAGACAACTTGTTAAAACTGTTTCTTTGAGCTCTTCCGCATACTTAATTATTAGAAATATTTCACACAAATAGAAATTATACTGTGTAATATTATTTCTGGAAGCAAACGTACAAAAGTTTTATTTTTGGCGTTGCAACATTCGTTAAGCCCGATTGATGGGCTGTACAGCACAGAGAGAAGTTATGCTTAGCAGGACGGAAGCCAATATGGAAGGTCCATTTCTGTAGCACCCAGGAACATTATCATCATCATTTTCCTGACCTTATCACAATTTATTTGGGTTCGGCGCAACATGGGTACGACTTTCGATTGACGTCCGTCGAATTGAGGATGGGAGGAGGGTCCCCACCCTCAATTTCCCTCCTTTTCGGGTTTTTTTTTATTTTTAATTCTGAGGAAATTTGGACTGATTGCGAGGGATTTCTGTATCTATTTTGAGACTGCAACTTCTCCGGCGCTGCGGGAAGAGCAGCCTCCGCCTGCTGTAACAAAGCGTAGGCATCGGACGAGCCGGTGCGGCTGAGGCTGGTCGCCGAATGTGCATCTCCCAAGCAGCACGCAAGCGTTTTCAACATACATATAACAGCCTATTTAGAACTTAGAGTTCCTTTAGAGACTTACAAGAGTGTCAAAAAATTATTCAATCTGTATTAAGGGATCCGCGAAAGCTTAGGGTATTTAAACAGAATATGAAAACTCCACTATACAGCTTAAGTATTTTGTGACACTTTAATCTGGTTTTATCGTTAAATCTGTATACAAGCTGTATTTTGCATGTGAATACTTACTTATTACAGCTCTTAGTATTATTATAGTATCACTTGAGACTTGTTTCTGTACAATGGTGTATGCAAACTCCGTTCTAAAACTTATTTTTATGGCGTAATTGTACACTCTTGTAAATACAGTGGTTTTATGACTTCTGTTTTTGAGGGTGTTTTAAAACTAAAAAAATAAATGACAGCTACAGTACAGCTTTATTTTGTATTAATGACAGTCACTCGGAAAGACTTTATGGTCAACGAGGAGGGTTCCGTAGCAAAAACATTAAACAGGGTTATTAATGATCATAACAGTTATGTTAAATGTGTAAATTTAATTCAACCTTTGGAACATGATTATGACGTTTCTTCATAAAGCAGCGCAAGTAGTTCAAATGATGATTGATTTGAACCATGAGATCTAGTTCTCTTACTGCTTCGTCATATGACGATAATGATAGTCTTTTCACACAGCATTTTGAGGTGGACCAAATATATAAAGGCCGAGATGTTTCATCCTTTACTAATTTGTTGACATCTAATCGCTTTCTTGGCCATCTTAACTTGCCTTTTGATTCCCACAAACTTGGTACAATGCAAAGCTTGTTTTGCCCTTTCTCAATGGTTGCTTAAATTTTAGTCGGCATATTTTCCTAAAAATAAAGTAAAACTGATATAATACATACAACAAATTAATAATGCTTTACAATAAGTTTACTTAGGTATAAATACAAGGTCAAATTGAGAATCTCTTCCTTTTTTTTGTTTTACTATATGTAGGTACATATCATATTGAGTCTGCGTTTTTTATTTCGTTTAGGTAACCCTTATGAGCATTATAAGTTGTGTATAGAGCACTGATATACAGCCTAAGTAATAAAAATATTCTATTATAAAGCTGATTAGCAGCCAAAAGCTGTACAATATAATCCATAACTTACTTAGTAGAGCTACTCAGACTATAATACACTCCGATTATCGTTTAGGCTGTTTATCAAATAGTCGCCATTTTCGTAATTTCGAATGTAGGTATAAAACAAAATATGAAACATAATTTAAGGAATATATAATGATTTTCGGCTTGATATGAGGGCACAATGCTCACACTACCCTCACTTCTGTTATTATAACATTGTTTTTTATTCTAACCTTAAAACCAATATTGACTTACCATATAAATAGTATTTTTCTTTTATATCAGATCGATTATTTTGCTGGCGCTTGAATATTTTGACGGAAAACATAGACAGGTTCACAATAAATTTGAATCCGCAATTTCAATTCACCAATTAACACCTCCAGATATCTAAGTCCAAGATTACGTTTACTTACTAATAAATATTATAAATAACAATGTCGCCATTCATTGGAAAGAATTACATTCATTTTGTGATTCTCTTCAAAAACCTATTTAAAACTATTTTCTCTATAAAGTATTTATAAGATAATATCTGTAGTATAATGGTTTCTTTGTACACCGAATAACAGCTCTAATACAGCTATTATACAGCGCCTCTATTGCTTCTACAGCTATTATACAGCTATACTAGAGCAAAACGCTGTATAAAATGTGCCCATTTTTTACTTATAAGGGCTGTATAAGCGCTTATACAGCCTCTATACAGCCTGAATGTACAGCTTCTAGTATAAAATCGAACTTAAATACAGCTTGTATACAGCTTGCAATGCTACTTGGGCTGGATCGAGGGCCCATTTTTTTTCCTTGCGAAACGAAATAAGACTTGAAGGGAAATTAGTAAAAAATAGTAAAACTTAAAGCAAAGGGCCATAAATTTCTTAAACGTGAAATAAAACTATTAAATAACTTGGGCCCTCAATCCAGACGCGTGCATAAAGTGGCATTGCCTAAATCTCAGAAAGTACTATCTCTGGGTTAATCATTTTTATTTAAGAATTTAGTTAAGATTTTCTCAAATATTTTAAGAAATTCCCAAATCTGTAGAATATGTCATTACAGATCTATGGCGGTATATCTAGGGCCCTCAATTCATTGATGTCTTTACTGAGGCATCTGCAAAATACGACTTTAATATATTTTACTAAGATACCTCTGTGAATTAGTTAAAAAGAAATAATGACCCAAAAGTTATTTGTTAAAAAGCCCTAAAACAAGAAAGTCGTTGCACCCGATTGCACTTAACTTAAGAATCGCCAGTTGCTAAGGCGATGCTTATAAGCAGATAAATTGTAGCAGTCGGGACCCATTCTAGAAAGTCAGCCGTCTAGTCAGTAGATTGGAGTAATCTGCAATGTAATATAGGTATGTGCTCTCAATTCACTAAACCTCCATTTCTAGAATGGGGCCCGACTGCTACAATTGATCTGCTTATAAGCATCGCCTTAGCAACTGGCGATTCTTAAGTTAAGTGCAATTTGGTACAACGAATTTCTTGTTTTAGGGCTTTTCCATGAATACTCAGAAAAGCAGTCGGGTTTTTTTTAGTTTAAGTTAAATTACCGTTTTTTTTTATATTTTTTATTACGATATCACTTTCACAGTAATTACGAATATAACGACACCTCGCAAACTAAAATCCATCGAGCCGTTCAGGCCGCAGAGCGTGCCAAACATTTGAATTTGGCACCAAAAATCCGCCATTTTGTTTTTTTTTATTTTGATATACCCAGTGTCACTCTCACAGTAAATATAAATCTAACGACACCTCTCAAGCTAAAATCCATCGAGCCGTTCAGGCTGCAGAGCGTGCCAAACAATTATACATACATACATACATACATACTCTCGAAAAACATAACCCTCCTTCTGGCGCAGTCGGGTAAAAAGTAATTCAACTTCGAATTTTACTAAAACGGTTGAACTGAGAACCCAATATTTTCGGCTTTATTGGCTAGGCTCAACGTCATAGATTAACGCAAATTAGAATACCTTTTTTTACTAAAATGTAACACATTGTCCATTCTTCTAAATGTCATACTTTAAGAGAAAATTCAGTGGACATTTCTCCACGTTAAACAAAAAATGCCCGGGTCGACGGCGCGTTGTGTTCCAAGCGCGCCGTCAGAGATGTCAGCAACAACTGGTGGGGCCCGCAAGGGCCGATGCCTGCCAGGGGTGCGGGTTGTTCGAAAGAGATACCGTGGCCCCTGGCACACGGGCAGCTGAGGGAACATGGGTGGGTTTTAGTCAGTAAAAGTCTGACACGCCCTCCTGCTCCACCCAGAGCGGAAGAAGTCATTTGATGATTTCCCACCCACAAAAAAAAAAAAAAACGTATGACAACTTAACCGTAGATAAAACGAAACGTTAAATGACGAGAATTCAATACAATCTCTGCTAAGGATTGACATAAATATTGCAAAAATTGTTGATTTTCATTTTTTTTTCAAAAAGTACCTGTCTCGGAATGTTGAAACTTTGCGTGTGTGCTTATAATAATGTAACCTTTTTGTAAAAAAAATATCAACCCCCGACTCGACGGACGTCAATGGAAAACTATGCCAATATGTTTTTTCTTTCAAAGTCATTTTATCATCACTGATGATCATAGCGTACTCTCTAAAATCTACAGCCCTGTTAGATTTTGTGCCAATGTCACTTGATCTGATATGGTAATTGAGAGTACCCATGCCGCCAATGTTGTCTGCCCATCTGTCTTCATTTATGTTAAAATAACCTTAGTTTAATGAGATTATGATGCGAAGTTTCTAATCACAACATTTACGCGATAAAATAGATAAAGTATTCTAATGTTGTCCTACAGTATGATAAATTCAATTTCTCCATGTAAAAACGATTAACGTGTCTCAATAATCAATTAAAATAATTAGTAATATGACCCTAAAGCTTACTTTTAAAGTATTTCGTAAGTTGACAAGCCAGTTCTGGCTCCACATCTCGCATTTCCCATGGAAAATTATTTGTTGAATCCATTTCGAGGTGAGACAGCGATGGTCCGTAACGACTTGGAGGCACTGACACTGAGTGTTGCCGTTAGGACCATCTAGTTTGTGGCTACTTCAAAGAAAAAAGTTGCCAGTTTTGTAACTAAATTACTTTCGAATTTCCGCTAAAAGTGGCTAAAGTATTTTTGGCTTAATTTAACCTATTACTACTGATAATAATTTTAATATTGTATAGGGGTGCGGTTAAGCGGATTTAATAACACAATATATAATAGTGTTGATAGAAATGTATTAAAAACTGATTACAAGTTTATAGCTAAAAACATTAAAATTTCTGTTTTTTTTTTAGTAAAAAATTCAAAATCAATTTGAAAGTTTACAATGTCATCGTCCATAATTCACACAAGTATTCACTTAAAAGGTTTACGAAAAATAAAGGAGAACTGCTCGCGAGAGTGTTCGGCTAAACAATAATATCGTTTCGATACACGTTGACACGAGTAGTATTGACTTTGTACAAAACAAACTAGGCCCAATTCACATAGATGAATTCCTTGATTCGGCGCGGACCTCTGTGGTGTTGCCTACAGTTATTGACGATCGTCCCATAATTATTTCCCTAAAATACATTAAGTATTAGTCGGTAGACTTCTAACAGTAATAAAAGTAGAGAGTAATAATCTACAAAGTAGCCAGAAGTAGCTAGATTAATTTTGGTGGCTAAAACAGATTATTTTTTGGCTAAAACCGTCGAAAATCCGCTAGATCTACCCACGAAGTGGCTAAAACGAGAGTTTTTGGCGGGATCGCGTTGGAACATGTCGCACGAATTTTCATTTTCATGGAATTTTGTGAAATAGCGAATTAAATTGTATAATTTTGATAGTGAATTATTCAATTTAGTTACGTGTGAGTGCACAAGTGTAGTGAAGGTGAAAATAAGTGACTAACGTGGACTTTTCGTGTTCCCCCCAAAAACTCCTATTAGGTTGTTGTAAAGTTACTACCGCTTTACAATAACTTTGATTTGACTTGACTGACTAAAGACGACTATGACTGTTTTGTAACTTCGTGCCCGATATCGGGCCATATATTTGATCTAAAAGAAAAATTACTTGACACTGGCTAAATGCACAAACCGTGTGAAGCCAAAATCAAAAAAAAAAAGTGGCTAAAACGGCAACACTTTAGTTTGAAGAACTATCGCTTACAAGTTTATTTCTACTGATAAAGGTAAATATGAAAGATTACACCGTCTTGGTAAAACAAACAATATGATTCTATTATTCTATAAAAGCTGCCTTTGCGTTGGTTTGTTTTATTTTTAATAAGGATCTTCTTCCTAAACTCCTCCTAATACATAACTCCAAAGATCTGAACCAAATCTTTAGTATACTAGACCACCTATTTACTAAGATCAACTTTAATGCCTTTTAATTGAAAAAAATAATGATCGAAATTAGTCCAGATTTGACGGACACAATAGATAATTATGACGAAAGAGCTCTCTTGACGTGATTCAAATATATATAGAGCAAGCTGGGTGAAAATTGTAGTTACGAAAATTATCTATACATTATAGAGAAGATATAGGTAATAGATAGCTGTACTCTAGAAATGATTAGATCAAAATATATTGATACTCAGTATTTAGGTACCTACATTCTTATCGGTCATGTTACGAGGCATCGTGAAAGTGAGCACTAATTAATTGATTATACGTAAGATGTTCTCGTACAGTAGATGAATTAATCATAATACAGTTTGACCTAATTTTTAAGAATGCAGGAATAATCAAGCCGAGATAATGATCTTATCTCTATAAATAACATTGAACACAGTCTGAAGGCTTCATTAATAAGTTGTTATCAAACACAAAGAAAACACTTAACAAGAATTAAAAGATTTTTACTTAATAAATTAGAAATAAATAAATTACATGGCGAACATATTTGGAAATAAATTAACTATAGATACATAAACACAGAGATCGAGAACTATGACGTAATCACTACGACTTCAGGCGCAGGTTGTGACTCTACGATATCGTCCTTCTCCTGTGTTTGGACTTCTGTTTCAGCGCTGATTTCTACCGGGGATTTGTCCTGGCACACGAGGGTCACAGGATCCCGCGAGCGCTCCGGGCCACAGTTTTCCATTGCTCCTAATAGCTTGAACTCGTCCTGTTCGTCTGAGTCGGACCCGAGCCGGCGCCGCCCCGCGATCAAGACCTCGACAGCGCGCCCGTCGCTCGCTGATCTGTCTCCTGCGCCGATCTCCACGCGGTACGGGGTGCTCGGCTCCACGAAAGCCTCCATCACACGAACGTCAGATCTCTCCTGGATGTCATGGTCTCTGTCGAGCGGCTTGTGGCTCTTTGAGAACATGTCGAAGACGCTGAGCGGTAACTTCTTGGGGACGGCGATGAGGAACACCACATTTTGCACATCGGCTTGCACGTTGATCTCGCCATCCTGGCGCTGGTCGTAGAGTGCGGGCGCAGCGGCCGCGGTCGCGAGCAGACAGGTGAGTGCTAGGAACATGATGGTGCGTGCGCGCGACAGATCTCACATGCGCTGACTGCGCGCCGCATGCTCCCGCGCCGCTTTTACCAGCCACCCGCGAACCAGTCTGACGCTCGAAACGAGCACACTGTAACGGTTAACACGACATGAATACTGTATGGACCTAATTCAACGGATGATGGCTAAGTGTTAATTATCAATTTAGAATTTAATGACCACAGCGAGCTATCACTGTTTGCTAACTTATATATGAGTCATCATAGTTCACGTTGGGTTCCATTGTTACAATTGGTTCCAAGACTGTGGTATGTTATTCTTGGCGTAAAGTGCTGTTTTGTTTTCCAGCGATGGTGAATGTCTAATTTCGATGGTTAAAACAAGGTCAAACAGTGAAATCTAGGACTTTTGTGAAGCATCGCGTTCTACATTAGCCGACTGTGGTGGATATATCAGTCAAAACAAACAAGAAAGTAGTGAATGTCGTGTCGTGGCATGCCGTGGAGCCGCAGGGCTTGTCTGGCGTGTGACAGTGACCGCGGGTCACCGATACGATAACCGAGTTTCGCCGGCTGTCTCGATGTGCAGATAGGACCTAAGCCCCACTTGGGTGATACTCGAACTGCGCAAAACAGAATGCAAATAGTCATGGATACTTGATAATTCATTGCATTCCAAAATGATACTTAGATCTCAAAAGGTACCACAACTTTGAAGATCAATATAGACCCTGTCGGGTACAGCAAAATACTCGACTCCTTTGGCGCTGTCCCGTTATCTTAATCGCAATGACGTCATTGTTTTCTCAAAATGGCTCGCTCTGGTTAAAGAATACAGCTAACCTTTTATAGCAGTACTTATTTTTATGGCTCACGTACATTATATTTCCATATAGAACGCAGGTAACGCCGGCACACCTTTAGGGATACCGTTTAGTATCGTTTGAGACAAGTAAGGTGATGAACTCATAAGCTTTTCTTACAAACAGGAAATCTCAGATTTCCTTGCACTTGCTTTGAATGGTTTTTGTTCTGAGTGTAGTTTCACTGGGAGTTTGATCGAGACACCGTAATCTTTCACTAGACAAAACAATTAGAATTGCCGTATCAAGAGCACTAACGGAAGAGGTGAACTCTGGAACAGAGACTGGAATCAATCAGCCAGTGTTTGATGACGAAGAGACTGTAAGGGAGATCATACATTTAGCGTTGTCTTGAATTGTGTGACTTCCTAATTGAGGCAATTACAGCTGTTACTGTGCTATGGCTGACGAGGTTTCATACAGGATATAATTGTAACCAGTGCTCAAATTGAAAAATGAAAGAGAAATTTTTCGTCGGTGACCAAAAAATAAAATTCTGATAAGATAAGATAAGTCTTTATTTGCTTTAAACATGGTATACATAAAGGTGTTACAGTCTGGTACTGGTCTTTATATAATGTCCAAATGTTTAGCTCTACACAAATAGTATCAATTGCATGCAAAATAATTTATAGACACAAATTAAAGGTCGTCAAACGATGGCGCAGATTAATTGATACCTAATTAACATAAGATTCGATTTCGATCAATAAGTCATAAATCACAAACAATTGCGATTGCTGTTCGATACATTTTGACAGCGAAGGTATTGCATTTTTCTATGAAACAGCACATTTCTTTTTTGTTACCCGACAAAAAATTGCACGCTAGGGGTCTTGAATCATAACTATGCTGAATTAAATTTTGTCCTGTAAGTTTATGAACACATATTGCCCTTGGCATCGGCCGGTGGGAAATAATCTGATACGTGAACGGTACCTGTGTCCCAAACATTGACATCCGAAAGTCGACATTCACACGGACGCACTGGATTTTCAACTAATTCCCAGCATTGAGAATTAAATTATTCAACAGAGTGCATCTCAGCAGCACGTCGAAAATCGAACAGTGTGTTCCAGCTGTTCGATTTTTAACTTTCGGTGCGAGACAGTGCTTTGAAAATCCAGTGCGCGACAAAATCCCGCCGCGATTTTATTACGTACGTGGGAACTTGTGCTAAAGGTAACAGAGAGACATACTTTTTACTTTCGCATTTATAATGTTAAATAGAAAGTGTGTATATTTCGACTAATTTTAATTCATTCATCAATAAAACCTAATTATCATATTAATTACGTAGTCTTGTCTATAAAAGACTCATTCTTTGAACTTTTGAATGGCTCTATTGTTAGATGGCATACTTCTAAGGAATTCCAGTTGATGTCTCATTTAGGGTCAGAGTTCGATAGCTGATTAATACGGGTATCATTACACATCAAGATACCTAACAAGACATAATACATGATTGAAACAAAGGGCCGTTTCATGCCTAGTTTATACCTACTTGAATGCATTGCTTAAGGTGTATCTAGTCGACATTTTTTCCATACAAACATCGGGAGTGTATTACTCCACTGTTCGACAATGCACATCAAAAACTAAACATGGTATGGTGTTGTCTCATTATTAATATTGTTTGTACGGAAACAGAATTCTAAAATAATGAGCCATTAAAAAGTTAGGAGCCAACAAAGATTCGTTTTTCTTGCTAATTTTACCTATCTTTGGGCGTGTTTAAATAATAAATGACGTGTAAAATCTCCCAAACCAACGCTCAATTGTCGAAAAGTTCAATAAACTTTATTCGTCATGGATTTATGCAGTGGCTTTTTCATAAAACCCGATCTTCCGAAGGACTTTTCTTAATTTTTCACGGGCATGTTTGACAATAAATGATCCTGCATCTCACACAATAACGTTGTGCGTGTAGTTTAGCGTCTAACTGCACATCACTGATACTCCCTCTGTTGGATACGATGCCTGGTGAGACAGTATGCTTTTTAGTCAGGCCCACCAGTGAGTTCGAGCCCGCGATTAGATTTCCATTAAATGGATGTAATTTAGCAGCGGCGAGGTGTACATTTTTCTAAGAGAGAAGCCGAAGCGGAACTGGTTTTAACTTAGTCTGACTTACTTATCAATAAAGAATACTTAGGTACTATCAATCTAAAATGAATATAGGAAAAGGTACAAAGAATCGAATACAATGAAATTGAACAGCTAAAAACTAAATAAAATGTGCATTATTCCTCCATCTCGTTCTCGCTGGCGCATTTTTCTATATCTGTCTCTATCATGCCCGTTGTACAATGGCTTGCGCTCGTCCATATCAAGCAGTGCGTGTCCTAAAGTGACATCATTACGGGATCGCTGTTGTATGAATTTTTAGTTCTCGATTATGATGTTTTGGCGCCGGGTTTACTTTAGAGAACATTTTTTTTTGTTGTTTTACAAAGCTAAAAATAAGCGTTCTTGTTGTTTGAATATTATGGTGAATTAAATACCCGTTTTTTTTTCTGGGTGGGAAATCATCAAATAACTTCTCCCACTCTGGGTGGAGCGAGAGGGCTTGTCAGACTTTTACTGACTAAAACCCACCCGTGTTCCCTCAGTTGCCTGTGTGCCAGGGGCCGCGGTATCTCTTTCGAACAACCCGCACCCCTGGCAGGCATCGGCCCTTGTGGACCCCATCAGTTGGTGCTGACATCTCTTTGAGGCGCGCGTGGAACACAACGCGCCGTCGACCCGGGCTTGGTCCTTACCGGACAGCGAGCTACCCATTACTCGCCGTCCGCAAGCCCGTGCCTACGGTGGCCGGGAATCAGCCTGGGATTCCCGACGCCCAGGGCGTCTCCTGCGAAGGCCACGGCTGTGAGGGCGCATGTACTGCATCTCCCTCACGTGCGCCGCCCCCCTCTTTGCGAGCATAACTGCTTCGCTGAAGGAGGCGACTGCTAGCCATGCACTTTCGCTCCGTGCCATGGCCTGGACCAGGGTCGGACGCGAGAGATCGCCGCCGCCGATCACCTCCACGAGGACACGGCGGTGCTCCGCCCAAGCCGGGCAGACCTCCACCGTATGCTCCACCGTGTCCTTAGGGCGATCTTCGCAATGGAAACACCCGGGCGTTTCCTCCCGCCCTATCCGAAACAGGAACCTCTCGAAACAACCGTGTCCGGTGAGGACTTGTGTCAGGCGGAAAGTGAGGACGCCATGCCGCCTCTCAAACCACTCCTCAAAGAGGGGACTTACCGCCGCAATCGTGGCGTGCCGAAATTAAATACCCGTAGTGTAACTAGATTTTTTGGCAATAGTAGACACTGTTGACGTGCCATTTTTCAAAAGCAGTAGAGATGCGAATTATCGAAGGGAAGCCGGTTGGAATCGTGTTATATGGTGCTTTCGCCACTGTAATTTAGGTACCAACTGCGACATATGCCACCGACGTAAAATGTGGTGTCGCGGTTTTTGCATGGAGTAACTTATTAATTTAACATTCTACAGGGTCAAATTAAATTAGCTGCCAATACTTTAATCACATGTTTGATATCGATACATAAAACGAATGCAAAATAATAGTTTAAAAAACTAAAAAATACGCTTTAAAAACCAAACTTAAAAGTAGAAAATAATTTATTTCTATTAAAAAGCGTGGGGTGCTTTTTGAGTTATTTTTAATATCTATAGTGTTTTTAGTTTTTTAAACTATTATTTATTTTCTATTTTTTAGTTCTGCTAACTACAAAAACGATAATAATAATAGTAATTATTGAATTGTCATCGGTCCTCGATAAGTCTACAAAGTTTAAATGAAATCTGACGGTTTAAAGTGGGTCAAAATCGCGTTCAAAGGAATCAGTTACAAACATACAAACAAACATACATACAAGTGAAGCTAATATAAAGCGAGTAAAAAAAAACAGTGGCACTCCGGGAGTGCCGACAGAAGTGAAAACTTGAAATTACGTGTGTTTTTTTTGAATCGTCAAGAAATATTTTTTGAATCGTCAGCGTATATACTGATCAAGCTGAACTAAAACTAACTTACATACAGAGGTGTCGGTAACAGTGTCGCGAATTCAATAGTTTTTCCCATCTCATATAATGCCCAACGCGCCTAAAGCAGTTTTCATTTCAAAAACATCTTGTCAAAACTTTAACCAAAACTCCAACTTTGTTCAAAACTTTAAATGACACTAGCATAAACATTAAGCAACCAAACGACTGTTATGTTTTAGTTTTTGGAAATTCGTAAAAAATATCAATATTCTACGAAATATTACAAAAACCGCTGATCGATTACGGAAGTACCCGGCATTGACCTGAGTCCATCGAATGAAGTTTATTTTGACCCAGTATTTGTTTGCAGTTGAGATATTCGGTGCAGTAGAAATCAAAACACTGTTTTAAAAGCTATGGTTAAAGAGATTTATTTCTCAATAAGAAATTACAAATATTTTACTTACTTGAGAACATTTTTAAAACTTAAAGTGTAGTAAGTAATAAGAATAACTTTGACACACAAACTAAACAGCTATTTTTTTCTATAAAGTAAATCATGTATTCCTTTTTTTATCATTTAACTTTTAATTAAATATTTGCCACACGTACTGCTATTAATGTTCCTAGCGGTTAGCTCTTTTTTTTCTTAAACTTCTATGCCTACTTGTGGACAGCGTTGTGTGTTACTTTATAACCAAATTGCTATTTTGTTAAATTAGTTTTAAGTCCTTATAATGTAACTGTTTGCTGTTCCTCTCAATAAAAAATAAAAATAAAATAAATGTATCCGTATAACATTTCACTTCGTACTATTATAACATTAGCAAAACCACAAAACTTAAAGTTTCTCGATACACCCACAAAAGAAATAATCACCGCGGTCGCAAATATTCTTTAGAGATAAGGAATGCGAACCCAGTGCCACAATAAAGCAAAGCAGCAATAGGGCAAGTCTGTTTATGGTAGCGCTTGATCATTTAGAATTAGATTTTTTAATTTATTTTTGAAAATAGCAAACGAGTTCGCACTCTTAATACTGTTCCACTCCTGCGAAAATAATTGTTCTCTTGCCATTAGCTGTTCGCACTCGTGGTAGCAAAATGTGATCCTTCCTACGACTGCTCCGATTATGTACTTGATGTACTTTAGTAAAGTGTATTTGTGTGTGAATGGACTTGTTCAAAATTTTTCTTATGAGTATGCTTGTACAGTATGCGTGGAGTTGTTTAATACTCATGAGTTTAAATAAATAAATAAATAAATAGTTAGAGTTAGTTAGTTAGTTTAGTTTCCCTGTAAATTTTTATAGGGAATAATAGTTTAATAATTTTATTTTGAGCAATCTGTAGGTCCTTTAGGTTCGTTTTTGGCGCGTTGCCCCATATTTCAATTAGATACATTAGATGTGGCTTCACTAACGAGTTGTATATGCTTTGTCGCACTTGATGAGAAAGGCAATAGACAATACTGCGCAATGAGCCCTACAGTCTCAAAGCTCATGTTGTTAAAATCAAAGTTCGATTAACAGCTCGTTACAGCCCGTTCAAACGTATTTTACCTTTGATTTTGCGTCACTGTCAAAATCCAAGTGATCTTCGTTCCCATTACAATAAGGTTGCTTTTGGATTGCTGCCATAAGCCATTGCTGTTAATAACACAGTGATCTTTATTTTCTTCACAATATGGTTATTGTTGGGCTGCTGGCTTTGCTGCTGTCACTGCTGACAGAGGTAGAATAACTGTGGACGGACTGAAAAGTTCGGGAAAAAATCTCAGGTTCGATTCCCGCTCGGAACCAATATTGGTATGCCCTTGTATGTGAACGAGTTTACAAAACTATTTTTTACGAACCAGAAAAAAAGTTCTTATTCAGTTTCCTCTATTTGTGTGTGCATAAATGGTGCATGAGAAATCCTTTTAACGTAGGTAGAACATCATTCTGTCATGAAACGTTCTGAACGGCTAGTGTCTATGACGTTTTTCAATTGTTAATTTTTTAAACTATTAATATGATGATTTTCATAAACTATAACGCTGGTAAACTTTTAATCATACCTACCTATTGTTTGCCTGCCTACATGCAAAAAATATGGAAGCTAAAAGTGCTGTATCGAACTCTGTAATATAATATGTAGGCAATTGAAAAGTTCCAAGTTTAACTTTGAATAAAAGTGTTGAGATTTATTTTTTCAATACACTTTATTTAGAGGGGTTAAATCACAAATTGATTATGCCACCCTCATCGGGACGAACAGTTAAGGCTCCTGCAGACCGGCGCGACTCTACTAAAACAATTTCGATGAAAACTTCTTGGAAATTGATCTAGTAGAGTCGCGTAGCGCCGTCACGTCGCGCCGGTCTGCGGGAGTCTTTATATTGCTAGAATATCAATTATTAAAAGTTCACGGAAGGAAACAGCTTCTAGCTCATGAAATATGGGTCCAGGATATTATTGAGATTTCAGTAGAATAGCTAGAGTTTATTCTTAGTTTAGTAGATTTCCTTCCACTTTACAGAAATCATTGCTAAATATTTCTGTTTTAAACACTCAGGAATTATAGTAGCTCATGGCGATAGCTGTGAGTCATTTATTGGCTTTATTGGGTTCTGGGTTTCAAAGAAACTAAGGTTTAGGGATTTTTCAATAAGAATTATTATTTATTTTCAACGAAACAACGTACACACCTACGTACTTATATATTTAACTTACAAACTAAAATAAATGCATCTTTCCATGGCTCTCCTCGTACAATATAATAAATTAACTAACATAAACTGAAGGTTAATTGTAACTTTTAACGCCAGATTCCTATATTTTACCAATGTTTGATTGTAATAATCGTACTTGACCCATCCATAATGTAGCCGTGTTAATAGCGACCGTTGCTAGAAAATCCTACATTTATGAGGCTTAAAAAATGCAATGCTTCGCATTATTTAAGTTTTACCATTGATATCTGAAACGATTCGTTGTCAATAGGAACCGGGCATTATTAACACACAAAACTGTTAATTACTCGTTAATTGATCACATTTTTCTTCTATTGTTGTTAATGATGGCGGGTTTTTCTCAGTAGCGGCATCAGGAAACTTGCTAGGCGATGTTTCAGTCTGTAAAAGAAATAAACAAATAAATAGAGGTTACTAAACAAACAACGAATTGCGATAATTTTTAATTAGGGATCATTTCATTTTACATTAGGAGATCGTTTGATTCGATGTTTCTTTAAAACATTCTATAAAGGTTATAAAAAAAAGTTAAAATAAAGTTCCTAGTTTTGCATGATTCCAAACGAGCTTAACAAATAAAGGAAGGAGTTTTTACCTGATAACTATATTTTCGCGATTATCTGGGAACGAAAAGAAAAACATAGAATGGATCAGTTTTTTGCTTACGCGCTTAAGTTTAAAGAATCATGCACAACTATTAAAATCATTGAGTTTTTGGAACTAACAACGGACAGTTAAAAAAATCGTTTCGATTTTGCGTACCTACACTAGGTTTTGACCTTGATTTGACATATGTGTGTTCCACAGGAAATACCTCTACAGGCAGGCTATCAGGATAGCTTGAAGGGGAAAGTTTTGGTCAGATATTAAAATTTTTACCTTTGTGCTTTCTCCTGTTTCCTCATCGACGCGTCCTTCTTCTGGATCTTCATCTCGTTGCCCATACTGACGTCACTCAGCGGAGATGCAGGCTCGGCGGGCTTCGCTGGTTCCTCAGGCTTCACTTCTTGTGGCTTCACCTCAGCTGGCTTCTCTTCCTGCGGCTTCACTTCTGACACCGGCAGAGAAATTACTTGAATAGACGGCGACTCGGACGGGGAACCGTGTGGTGGCTTTGGCTTGTACTCAGTGTTGTACTCCTCCATGGCGAGATCCAGGAGATCATCCATGTCTCCGAGGGCGGAGATTAAGGACTCTGCAGGAGCCACTGCGATCACCACACCGTCGATGTTCAGCCTGTAGTTCTCCGTACCATTCTGTCGCTGGTCGTAGTGCTTCATGGCGCAATCGGGTGTTGGTGCGGCCGTCACCAGCGCCAACGTCGCGGCCATCAGCGCCACCTCGCACACCACTCGTCTGTAGTTGACCATCGCGGAAGGTGTCTGTGGGCGCACTGAACTTCGGTTGCGGCTGTGGGACCCGCTATGTATCCGTTCTCCGCTGCATCTTTTATTTATTCGCCCAGATAGCGGTACAGCCAGACGCGGCTTCGACTAACCGCGCGACCCGTCGTAGTTAAACTGGTATTAACACAACAGAATTGTGTAATAAATACATGTATACACAGGTATCATCCGTTATGTTAAGACGGACATTATTTTACAATTAATTCGAGCTCATTAACTACAACAAGTAAGCCTCCTTCTATAAGAACAATGTAATCCTGAATAATCAGATAATGTTTTGTTTACACTTTTATTTTTAGAACAGTAGGTACCTACTTATTAGAGATATATTATGAGGCCGTTGACACAACCCAATAACCCGTTAACCTCTGCTATCGAATGCAAACCAAACGGCTAAAAGAATTGTCAACAAGTTATTTTTGGCCATAGACGGCTATTTTTTCCTTAACGTGATTTAATTATACCTACTACGCGCCAAGTAGTATATAGGTAATTAAGAAAAAATTATATAGGTACTTAACGTCAGACAAACAAAAATAAACGAAGGGCAAGAAACGCAGGTACTTATTATTAATTTTTTGATGAAGAGATTCTAGAGGTTTTCCAGAGTAGATATTTTCAAACTGTTGTCAATTTTAGAAATTCCCATAAGTATACTTAGTTACATTTCTTAGATTCCACAAAAGTGGTTTCATGTTATGTTCTAACAGTGTAAGGGTTACCTTAAAATTCTGACAAACAAACGTACCTACCTATCTTTATGGCCCTAAAAGTCTTGAAACGACTTGGATCCAAGCAAAAGCTTTACGATGAAATTTCATAGAAACAAATACCTTTGTCCTAGATAGTCGAGCTTTTGAACAAACCAAACATTTGCTCATCAATCAACAAGACTACTCTGTTAATACCAATTAATAATAAGTTAATGGACGTTCTGTGGCACAGATCGGGTGCGGTGGTCCAACCTGTCGCTGATGGGCCACGGACAGCTTTCGACTAACTGTATCTACCGCCTACTTTACTTGCACCATCGATCGCATCGTTGCCGATAAACGGTAAAACTGTTACATTTTACTTTATTTGCCCTTTTCTGGGCTAATTGTTTTGGGGAAAGATGCTGTAATGGACGGGACTGTTGAGATTATCGACGTTTCGAAATGATTACGAAGAAAATATCAACAACTTTCAAGCAAAAAGCTACCTTTCATGGTAGCTTTCAACCTAGCTAACCAAAACATAAACTTATCAGACAAAATCCAGCTCTATTATGAGGAAGGAATAACGCAGTCCTAAGACATGCATACCTATGCACATAGGTACCCCTGCATACTTATGTAGTTCCCACACAAACTGTTATAAATCGTAATGATAGTTTTAGGTAGGTATAATCTACCGGTGTATGTTAAGCGAAACTGCAACTTAAATACCAATAGATATTTTTCTTTGCAATTGTGGAATTTGTGCAGGGACTTGCACATAAACGAACCTTACATAAAACTTACGAGTGCCATCTCTCCATAAATTCATTGTCAACTTGATGAAAGTTTAACAGTCATAATAGTAATTAATACCAACTTATATCGACTTAACACACTTTTAACGACACGCTAGATTTCTAGACAAGAGCTAGAAACGGTTAGCTGTCCACAAACAGGTCTAGCTTACTTTCTACCGCGCCTAGTTTTATTTTATGTCGGTTCGAATGTCTTGCTGTAAAATTGCCGTAAGGCAGGATGTTGGTTGAGTCGTACTTAGAAAGATCTTCTAAAAAATGTGACAAACTGCAGAAGACGTAGACATCATCCAGATAGTGTTGTTTGATTTTTACAGCGTAAAGTGTGATTTGTTGAGCTCCTTTTATCACTTATGCTTGTGCTTGTGTAATATTGTCGCAACAACACAAAATATAGGTAACATTTGTCATCATCTGCCTAGCCTGTACCCAACTATGTTGGGGTCGGCTTCCAGTCTAACCAGATGCAGCTAAATACCAGAATTTTACATGGAGCGACTGCCTATCTGACCTCCACAACCCAGTTCCTGGGTACCGCGATATCCCTTGGTAAGACTGGTTGTCAGACTTTCGGGCTTCTGATGACCCGTATAACGACAGTCAAAGATCTACGAATGACAGCCGGGACCAACGGCTTATCGTGCTTTCCGAGGCTAATGTTACTCAAATATGGATAACATTTTTTTTTTATATTCTTAAATTGTAAAATCATTTAAATACCTACTTTTATCAATATTTTAGCGAATGGTGAATGGGGATCTATCTACCTCTATCTGTTAGGGAAGGTAAAAGCTCTCTATAATTAATATCTGCTGTCGAACACCGTTCTGCAAAAGCGCTAAATATATTGGGGAACTGGTTTTAAATATAGGTAAAGTGTAAAATGAATTCTTTAACACCGTTGCATTCCCATGCAAATCGTCCAGTTGTCTCAAATAACAGGAACTGAGGGACAACGGTACTGCAGCGGCTAAGTTGCCAATCCACTTGCTCATTTATTAAGTCCCCATCAGATTAGCGCGGGATGCGGGACTTTAATGACTTATAGGTAAGTGGGTCGTTACTAACGTCGTTCATCATGTATTTATTTATAATGATTAAAAAAGTAATTAATAGCTAGGCACTTACCAGCGGCGAGGTGTCAATTTTTCAAAGAGAGAAGCCGAAGCGAAGCCAGTTTAAAAAAATCGAGTATTGACGACACTATTGACGTGCCATTTTTCAAAAGAGGTAGAGATGCGAATCACCGAAGGGAAGCCGGTAGGAATCGTGTTATATGGTGCTTTCGCCACTGGCACTTACTGGTCATCAGCCTAGCCTTTTCAGTTTCCTATAGGCAACTTTAACGGCTTAATAGATGATTAGGCACCTTCTCTATCCTTTGCATATAGGCGTCCTCATTCTGCTTTTTGTAAGCATCAACATAGATCCATATGCCATCCTTACCTAGTATAAAACAAAGTCGCTTTTTGTCTGTTCGCTTAGATCTTCTAAACTATGCAACGGATTTTAATGCGATTTTCATCAATAGACAGAGTGATTCAAGAGGAAGGTTTATATGTATGATACACCGACTTCCACGCGGGCGAAGCCGCCGGCAAAAGCTAGTTCGAGATAAAAATAGATCCTATTGTTTCTTAAATTAATGTTATCTTTCAGACGGTACATTATTGAATGAAGTAGGTTTCGTTGTTCTAGTGGTCGCAACTGCTACTACTGGGCAGGAGACCTGGGTTCGATTCCTAAGTTGGGCAGTGTTATTGGGTTTTTTTTTTGAGGGTGTGAAATCATCAAATAACTTCTCCCGCTCTGGGTGGAGCCGGAGATCGTGTCAGACTTTTAATGACTAAAACTCACCCGTGTTCCTTCAGTTGCCTGTGTGACAGAGGCCACGGTATCTCTTTCGAATAACCTGAACCCCGGGCAGAAGTGTTTTTGGGTTCTTTTTCATCAGGAATTTTGCAGTTCAGAGTCTGCTTATGCGTCCGATTGATGGCAATAGGCTTGCATAAACATAAAATAGTTAGCTATTTGGGACTTAAACATAACTGGCGAAATGTGATTGTACTATGAGGCACCTACGCCTCTGTCTATGCCTTCCGGGGAAACTGACGTGATGTTATAATGAATAGAGTACATGTGTAGCTGTATGACTGTATGTGTGTTACAGGTGACAGACGAGACCACACGACCAGTCTGGGCTATCCATCCGCCTTCCAAATTAGGATCTCGTCAAACCAAAGGTCAGTGCTCTAACGACAACTAGGGCTTGCAAATATTCGGAAATTTTATATTCGAATATTCGTATTTTTTTGGAGTAATATTCGAATATTATTTGAATTTAAAAAAAAACTGTTTTAATAATCATGTCTTTATTTGCCAATGTCATAAATACAGTAATAGTCCGAGCAATATTAAGGAATAAATCAAAATTTTACTGCTTTATAAAAGTACTACACGAACTTAGGCCTTCAGATGCAAAAGCGATCGATACACAACCACAACACGAGTCTTATCAATCAAGATTTCATATCTCGATTAATAAGTATTGTTTTAATACTTATATTAAATCAAACAATGAAATAATAAGTAACACCATAGAGGAAGCCCAGTGATGGCTCAGTGGTAACAGCCGCGACCTACGAGATGTAGGTCATAGGTCCGAACTCAGACAGGCGCTTTACCTTGTGTGAATTATTTCTTCACCACTGCTTGTGGTGAATGAAAACATCGTGAGGAAACCGGCATGTCCTAGAACCAAAAAAATCTAAGACGTGTGACATCTACCAACCCGCACTGGGCCCACCTGGTACCTACTTCCTCTCACAGAGAGGAGGTCTCTGCAGTGGGAACATTATAGGCTGATTATGCTATGCCATAGAGGAAGGATTATTAGTGATTATTTAGAAGTGGGACAGTGTAGGCCAGTGATGGGCAAAGTACGGCTCGCGGGCCAACTCCGGCCCGCGAAAGCATTTAATCCGGCCCGCCGACGGTCCTTCGACATGAATAGTATATGGCCCGCGATAATTATATTTTAAAGGTCCAGAAGTGTAGAGTAGATTCTTCTACTTAGTAGAATAATAGACACATAGGCTTTACCTATCCGAGCCAGCTAGACTAGCTTTTCTGCGCCACTGAAAGTTACTTCATCACAGCTCAAACCTGCATTCAAAAATATTATGGCAAATCAAAAGCAATTTCATATGTCTCACACGCCTACCATGGCAGGGCCTGCGAATAAAAGTTACATTGTAATTTTTAACATTTGTGCAAGTGTGTAGTAATGATGTAATGTTTTTATATGATTAAAAGTTTCAACACAAAATGCATTTTTCCTATAATTCTGGCCCTCCTCTGAAATTTCTAAAATTTTCTGGCCCCCCCATTAAGAAAGTTTGCCCACCACTGGTGTAAGAGAATTAACAAAAATAATCTCCATAAAATCTTCAATGTGTCACAGCACCGACTGCAAAAATTAAGGGATATATATCTAATCAAACAGATTACCAGAGAGTGGTAAAAACGGTATCACGGGAAATCTCATATATCTTCATCATTACCATCATTTCAGCCGAAAGACGTCATCATCTGGACATAGGCCTCCCCAAAGCTCCGCCACTTCGACCGGTTCTATGCTTCCCGCATCCACCGGATTCCTGCGGCCTTCATAAGGTCATCAGTCCACCTTGTGGGCCTTCCTACTCTTACGTCTTCCAGTACGCGGTCGCCACTCCAGAACCTTTCAGCTCCATCGGCCATCTCTTCTGCGAGCAATCTAACCTGCCCACTGCCACTTAAGTTTAGCGATTCTTCGGGCTACGTCGGTTGCCTTGGTTCTCCGGCGGATCTCTTCATTCCTGATTCGACCACGTAGGGAAACTCCAAGCATAGCCCTCTCCATAGCCCTTAGGGTTACTTTTAGACTTCTAATAAGACCCATTATGAATGATTACGTTTAAGTGCCATAGGTCAGCACACTCGTCAAAGACTTGGGACACTGCGGTATGTGTGACGAGCAGATATTGCGTTACCTCCCCGAACGCTGCCCAGCCAAGTTGGATTCGACGATTGACCTCTTTCTAGAATTTGGACTTCCTGACTGGATGTTTGTCCTAGGTAAAAGTACTCGTCAATAACTTAAAGTGTAGCGTCTTCGGTCTTCAAGAGAGTGGGTGTTACATGGGCATTTCACATTACCTTTGTCTTGTCTATATTTATTTTAAGACTCACTCTTTCGGAAGCATTACTGAGGTCATCGAGCATTGTACTGAGGTCCTTCATAGTCTAAGCCATGGCAAATATATAATCGACAAACCGAAGACGAGTGATGTACTCGCCATTGATGTCGATGCCAGCCCCTCTCCAGTCCAGAACCTTAAAGACATCCTCCAGTACAGCGGTGAAAAGTTTCGGAGTGATAACGTCTCCTTGTTGTCCGTCTCCATTTGCAGCGAGGTGCTCACACCACGCTGCAAAAGGATAGATTTCGAGGTCTGGTCCTGGAGTCGGACTAGACAAAATAAAAATAGTTGCTAATTGAATTTGTATAATTAATTATATTTATGATATTGATTTACACTCAGTGATTTGATTACTTTAACTCACACACTGACTTATTACTTGTTAATATTCTAGGAAAATCGTATATTTACTTTTACAATGTTTGTAAATATGTGAGCACCATGTATCTATAATAAAATTAATTTATCTGTAATTGCTTCACTTCATTCTTTTTACATTTTTACTTTGTTATGGTAATTTTATTCTGGGTGCATCGTTTTCACACATACCTAATTATATAATGAATATTGTTAAATATTGTGCTTAAAACATTTTAAAAGAGTAACGGTGGAGTTTCTTACCCATTCTTCTCCATACGAAACTACGTTTTGGAGGGGATCAATTCTATTTTAATGTAAATGTTGACGTTCAAAGGTGCCATAGAAGTGCCTATTTGAAATAAATGCTTTGACTTTGACTTTGGACTGACATCGTGGCGTTTTCGTACAGATACTTCAGAACGTCGATGTACCGATAGTCAATCTGGCACCGTTGAAGAAACTGCAGTACAGCCCATATTTCGATCGTAGCGAAGGCTTTTTGGTAGTACACAAATGCTTAGCAGAAAAGGTTTACTACTCCTCGGTCTTCAGCATAACCTACCGCAGCGTAGTAAGTATTTGGTCTACGGTGCTAAAGCCTTAACGAAATCCGGCTTGTTCGGTAGGCTGGAAGTCGTCAAAAGTGTGCGCGAGACGGTTTGTGATGACTCTCGAAAACTTGTCACCCTTCTTAAAGAAAAGTACCACCACACCTCGGTCCCATGCCTATGACGTTTTGTCCTCGAGTATGACGGAATCAAGCAGCTTCTGGAGGGCCTTAAGAATGGGTTTCCGCCAGCCCTCAGGAGTTTGGCCGTAATTCCGTGATCACCTTGTTGTTTTTAAGCTGCTTCAGAGCCATCCTAACCTCGTACAAGCTGACGTCCGGGATGTGTTCGGTATAGTGTCGGGTCAATCTAGCTCTTGGGTCGGTTGCCAGAATTGTAACGGGGTTACTTGTTGACGTGTATAACTGTCCATAGAACCTCTCGATTTCTCTATCAAGAGTTCAAGTCAAGTCATCATACTACTCTGTCCCTTATGTGTTTTCTGCAGGCTCCTCCTGCAGATTCTTCAAGATAATTTAGTTTCTTTTTGTAAATATACATCCAACACTCACATTGTATACCATGTGCTAAACATAGTTGATGGTAAGAAGGCACTTGTCGAGCAACGTCGTGGAGTGCCTACCCGGAGACTAAAAACAGGCCTTCTTCTTAACTTTTCTCCTTGAATTCCAGATTTAAGAGCGGCCCACCCGAGATAATTCTCATACAAATGATCGTATGTGATTATAACAAATTTTCCTCAGTATTCTGAGAACACAGATATCTTGTGGTTTATATCTAGGTTTCAATGTAATAACAAAAAAATATTTGTGAGAAACAAATACTTACTGTATTTGTTTCTCACAAATATTTTTTTAGACGTCTTAAAATCTGCTTTATTGCACAAATTTTATCTGAAATTTGGCCGTTCATAATGTACTCATACATTGAAAAAGTAAACAAAAACATCTTTATAGAAACCTCGCACATGTAATGGAGATTCTAAATGACAAATATTTTTTCCAAAAACTTGCAAGGCTTTTTCATAAACCGGACCGGGAAGGGTCCTCTTAAATTTCTTTACCCATTCCCTGTTAAATTTACAATAAAAAAAACATGTTTAGTGGTACAAATATACTTTCATTTATTTCAGACTTATTTTTCACTGCATTTTTAGACATTATTTAACAAAGGTTTTAAACATTGCGGGAAGACTTTTTGTGCTTCATAACTCCAAAATACATACAAAAATTATACACGACAGTGCTCACTATGCACAGCCGTTTTAAAACAAGTAAATCCAATAAAACGATTGTAATTTATACATAACAAGACGCCTGTAATCCGCCAAGAGGTAGGCAGCAATGGCAAACTGTAAATTTATTGAATTACTACAAATAAAAGCACAAACATAATATCAACTTCGTTCACAACACGTTTAATGAATATTATATCAGGTTTAAGTCTCAAACAGAGAAAATACAACATGATCAAAAAAAAACTTAAAATACACTATCCAACCACAAGGCACTTAGGAAGAAAGTACATTTAAAGGCACTTAAGTTACTATAATTATTTTAATATCCTAATTCTAAATTAATATCTTATTTCATCCCATTTCTTCCCGTGGGTGTCGTAGTAGGCGACTAAGGGACTTACTAGAGAATGGGCAGCAGCGTTCTCTATGCATTTTACCACCATACTGCGATCGCCAACCCGCCTGCCAAGCGTTGCGATTGTGGCAAAATCCCCATTGGAGGAAGCCTATGTCCAGCAGTGGACGTCTTTCGGCTGATGTGATGTGTTGATGTGATCTTAACACACGTACAGTCAGCCTCAAAAAGATGTATACACGGACAAAGAACCAACAACCTTTGTTCCATAACATTGTATCCACTGTATAGGTACAAAACATGGGCGTTGTTTGAATATCTGAGATTGTGAGGAGTTATTAAAGAATGGACCAACAATGCAACTGAGCAACACCTTAAGATGGATGTGCTAAGGTAGCAATTTGCAGGTCATTATCAAGTTCTATGTATATTAAAATATGATTCGCGGCCGTTACAAATGCTTTACAGAATTATAATCATTAAAATCCCTACTAATTATAAATGCGAAAATAACTCTGTCTGTCTCTCTGTTACGCTTTCACGCCTGAACCGCTGAACCGGTCGTCATGAAATTTGGGAGAGATATATCCTGGGATATGGAGAAGTAGATAGGCTACTTTTCCACGCGGGCGGAGCCGCGGGTTAAAGCTAGATATCAATATTACTCTCGAATTTTATTTTAGCCAAAATATTTAAAAAGAAACTGACAGACATATTACTTGATAAGTGCTATTATTCAATTAATGTTTTTTTAAATGACACTACATTTTCGATTTATATTTGACATTGCTTGGTTTAAAATCTATCTTTTTTGTCAATTTTGATTTGAGCGACATATTTATTATTTTTATTAAAAATATTTTCATTGTTTGCATGCCTAATTTAAGGTAGATTGTACATACAGGGATCACAAGTTTTGTAACAATTTTATTTTATTTACCTCCTTTCAAAGCAAATAAACGATTATGATTAATGGTATTCAATGAACTTAGAGGGTTGTATTGGATGATTTTAATTATTTTAATTCTGTAAAAACAATTCTGCGAATTGCGTTCCGCGGGCAACATTTGCCCCTTAACAATTAAAATTCTACGATAACATACTAACAATTACAGGTAAGTCTGAAACTATATTACGTGTGTAACATTTGAAATCAATGTATTACTGATAAAGACAATATTAACAAGCGGTGAAAAGTGTTAATCTATTTGATAAAGTAAAGATAACTCAATGATATGTAACTTAAAACAGTAAAAAAAAATAACCTCTTTACGAATTATACTTGTTAACGTTACTAATAAAAAGAAGACTTACAACAGTAATTAATAATTATTTAACAGAAAATATCAAACACGTTAATGATCTATCCACACAGTTATGACAGAAGCCATATTCTTCATAATCATAGCGTTATCTTGTCACCTCCTGTGCTCGGAATATCAAACTACAAATACACCAATCTGGAATAACTGAATATTGTACAGTCCGTTCACACTTATTTTGACAGCAGCAACCCAAAAGCAACCTTATTCTAATGGAAATAAAGATCACTGTGATATTGACCGAGTTGTTAGTGGCAGCAACCCAAAAGCAACCTTCCTGTAACGTGTACAAAGATCACTTTGATTTAACATTGACGCAAAATAAGTGTGAACGGATTGTGATATTATAACAGGAAAATATCAAACACCATAATTATATCGACACATTTATGACAGAAGCCAAATTCTTCACAATCATAGCCTTATCACCTCCTGTGCTCGAAATATCAAACTTGAAATCATCCATTATGGAATAACTATTCCATTGTTGGAATCATATTACTATCTTTCTCATTATAACACATTAGGATAACACCAGAAGACTAATTCTCGTATTAAAACATCAACACCTAGTCTCAGCGTTATCTCAGAGTACTTATTCAAGGTCAAAATAACGGTGAATTTATTCATCTACTACTAGCTCCAAATTTCAATAATTCAAATAAAAACTCCATAGAAAAAAACATTTAAAAAAGAAAATTAACCAAATCGGTCCAGCCGGTTCACTCTCGTCTTTTCCAATGACCCACCCTACAGCCTCTTGGGTGCAACAACAGTTACGACGAACAATAGGCAGCGGGTCAAGTAACCTGTCATAGATTTTAACAAATTTTTTGTACGTTTGAACTGAGATTAGATAAAAAATAATAATACGAGAATAGGGTATTTTCCAATTTAATAAAAAACTGTTTTGATTTGAAGATCGGGACAATTTGTTTAACAGATAAATAAAAATAAATTTATTTATTTCAATTTTCTCAATTAAAAACGATAAAAATCATAGTTATTTTTCGTTGTTTTGAATTTACCGCCAAAACGCTCCTTACGATGACTTTTTACAACGTGACATCGTGACGTCAGCTTTATGTAAACGGCACTGTACAAATAATTAGTTTGGCATAGTTTTAGAAGTATTTGTGCACAGAGGCACCGCACACCAGTAATCACTTTCTATCCATTAAAAATCTAGTTAATTATAAACTCGACATTCACTTGTTTACTAACTACTTTAATTTACACAAAGTTGACGTCACATGTAGTCACGTGACAAAAAGTCATCGTAGGAAGCGTTTAGGCGGTAAATTCAAAACAACGAAAAATAAATTTGATTTAAATCGATTTGTATTGAGAAAATGGGTATAAATCAATTTACTTTTATTCGTGTGTTACATATTTCGTTCCAATCTTCAAATTAAAATAGTTTTTATAAAATTGGAAAATACCCTATTGCTTCCTGTCCAAATACCCAAAAAGCTCACGTCATATTGATGTTAGCTATCATACTTATCAGTATACTCATCAGTGATAATACTGAGCACATGGCTGAAGAAGCCATCGTCATGTCTGAGCCTGTACAGCGCAGTGGTCAGGTACCGCTGTACTGAAGCTGCGCAAGACATTATAGGCATGCCTTCCCGACAGACGGAGCGGGACGCATAGCATACTGCGACCGCTTGACGCCAGATGCGGGTACTCACTGGGAAATAAATGACAAAGTTGTTTTATGATACAAGTCCATTCTTATACCTATGCACTTTTTTTGTTGTATGGGATATATCATCTCGCAGGTCAACCTAGGAGTTATCGGTTGCTTAACCAGACAACTACCGTAATAAATTAGGCCATATCATGGCTATAAATTAATTCCTCCAGCCAGGGTTTGAAAACTTAAAACTAAGCGACCACACGCTAATGGTACCCTCTGTGGAGTACGGACATCGGCTTAGGGCGTCCTTGGAAGAGGGCAGCAAGGGACAGGCTCGATTGGAATGCAACTATGCACTTGGGACTATGCAACTATGCAGTCAGTAGATTAACAAGATTAAATTCACCCGCCCAGTTCCGGGGTAAGGTATGGTCAGCACTTATTTTCGTTTAAAAACCTGTTGCTGACGCTACCAATGCAGCCACCAAGTCAAAATTGTGACGTTGACACTGTTACGAAAATCGGGTTATATCGCTGTAACTAAAGGGAGAGCCTGTACTGAGAGCTGGTCATAAAAAAATGTAAGGATGAAGGAGGTTTTTTACAGTTGTGGCGCACCCCTACCTGCATTGAGATATAAACGTACAAAATAAGGCAATCGGCTGTTAACAGTAAATACCGCCAAACCGAGGATTGTTCAATGACAGGCACAATGAACACCAGAAGGATTAAGTGCGGAAACCAAAGCTTCTAACATATTTGAGGGTGTTCGGCTAGTGACAGTATCCCCACCAAAGTGTGGCATGGCGTTACACTCTATTCGGTGTTACTTCTACTCGGGAATTCTGATTACTTAAGGAATATGGTAAGAGTGGAATGATTAAAAGCCCTGACCTTAAAATTATGGTAGAATTTTTTAGGCCTTCCTACTTTAACTAACGGGGTAAATGGGAGGTTCGATTTCGTCCTGAGTGCCTACAGCGTAATTTTGAAAGGTATTAAAGACAAGCAAATATGAAATACAGATTAATACTTACAAAAGTGTTGCATATCCGCATCACAGTGCTGCAAAAGCTGCTGTATGGATGAGGAGCCTTCAATGAGGGGCACATTGTTCCCTGTCACCACTAAGGACCCCGGTATCACAGCTTTACGTACTACTTCTTCTACTTCCGATGTCAAAGCCTGTAACATTCACAATCTATGTTTAGAGTCGCCGTATGAACAAGTTGTAATAACGTTATAAAAGTATGAGGAACAGGGTTAAAAGTTCTTCATCGTTCATAGAAAATCCTCCGACTTGTGTCTGGTGGGCTACTGCCTAATGGATGATATCAGGATGTGCGCAAAGCTAATCGCGCGGATAACTTTGCCTGCGTGATGCAGGATTTGGCGTGAAGCCTTTCGGATGCACGTAGTTCGCAGGTGGCGTTGTAGATACCGCCACAATTTTCTACCATGCCAACTTGCCATCTTGTCAAATTAATGGGAAAGCCTCCTGGCATCATTTATTTCTGTTCTGTGAGATGAGTGTAAAAATGTTGGACTAATTTTATCAATAGACAGAATTCTACCGTGCGCTCCACGTTTTAGCTAGATGAAGTTTAATTGAATATCCATATTGACGATCACGCGATCCACACACTGCCGTCCACACAAGTGAACCACCTTTGAACATTGTATAATAAACCGCCAGCCCTCAGTTCGGCTGCTCCACGCGTCTGATGGGATCGCGCGTGGTACGTAGCGTTGCTGGAGAGAAATATTCCGAAGTATTCCCGTCGTATTCGCGAATCATTCGGAAGTATTGAGTAATATTCGGAATTATTCCCCGAGAAAGAATTTTTGGAAAATATCTAGACCGCTAGATAGCGACGCAATTACCATAGCTAATTACATATGTTCTGCGTTGGTAATTGTGTATTCATGCCTGTGAATCTTCCTTCCTTCCTAACCTTGGTCACTGCAGCAGCAGAAAGCGCACGCAGATGACCACTACCGACGGAAGTTGTACAACTACAGCTTTTACCTTTACCCGCTAGAAGGCGTTCATTCAAGTGCCGTTACTTGAATTAAGGCCATCTAACAGGCAATGGAGAACTGTGGGTTCTACTACGTACGCGTTCATTATTAATGAGTATAATACGATTTGAAAACTTCGGAATGTAGGTAGGTTCGTACCTACCAACGATGAGTTTATATTAGATACTTATATATTATTATGTACCGAAGTACATTATAAAACGGTAACTAATACACGTTTATTTTTACATCGTTCTGGAGCCAAAACACAGTAACTCCAGACGAGTAACAGTCACTATTGGCATTGTTATTTTTATTTTAAGACATCTAATAAAGAAGTTAGAAATTTATCACTTTTTTTCTGTCATTCGAGTTAAATTTTAGTAGCGCTTCCACTATTTCATTCATAAACGCAAGATCGTACGCGATCTGCTCGGTGATGACGTAGCGCGGCACAGCTGTGCGTGTGCGTCAGTTCAGCGCGCCCGCGGTGGGCCAACGGACGTCGGACGAATAACCGGCTGCAAGTAGGTACGCACGGCTACACATCAAGCTATACATTTCCAGTTTACGCTGATCTTGCACTGTACGGAAATCCTATTCAATGTGAGATCAGCTTATACTGGAAATTTAAAACTTGAGGTGTAACCATGTGTACCTACAAGTAGGTATTTCATTTCAGGTACGATTTAGGTTGGTGTAAGTTCATTTACCTCCATTATCTCGTAACGAAAGCACGGCACGGTGTTTACCACTATCACATCTCGTAAACTAGTGAAATTAATTGACATTTAATTCACCACTCTCGCATCACGAATCACCTAGTAAGTACTCGTACCTATTCAACTAGACACGACGAGTAGGCTTGGGTGTTGTATTTTACCGCTATCGTCCGGCTGGTACGATATCGTACCAGTAAGTCAAGTACCCTTCAAGTCCCTTCAAGCCCGGCTGGTACGATATCGTACCACCCAGAAGCAAGCGGTTTTTATCTTAATACTTAATATAAATAAGGTTTAATCTCGTCTGCGATGATTTAACTAGAAGGGCCGATAGCCAGTCTTTCGTATACTATATCATTCAAACGCATAAAAGTTCTGTGGCAATATTTATAAAAATAGTTGACAGTGACGCTTCGAACGCGCGTGTCGACAGAGCGTTATCTTGTTAGGCTCTCTAGTTATTTAGTGTTTTTTCTTATTTTTTGTGCATATTCGACGTGAAGTGGATAAATATTCATTTATAAGTAGTTATTACATCTTTTTAGATAATATTTACATCAAATAGCATCATAAAAACTGTTTTTTCGACAAAAAGTGTTACGTAAACAAACCGTTGCTCAGTGACGTCATTGTTATGTAAAGTTTGATTGTGTTGGTGTTTCACAGTGAATTAAGTGTATCCTGGTGTGTTTAATGGTATGTACACAAATCGTACTCATCATTAAAAAAAATTCTAGGTATATTTCATAACAAAACTATTTTTAAAAGATCTTTGAATGTTCGAGTGCACAAAACGGCCTCTGACCTCCGCGCGATATGAAGTTTGCGTTTAAATATTATGCAAATGTTCAGTAGGATTCCCAAAAAAATACTGCTGTTAGATTAAGTACTTGTCTATTCAACAATAAACAAGCAAAATATCGTGCAAATTAACATCGTCATTTTATCGGAAATCATCATAACACGGGAACAAACACACTTTCAGCCATTGTCTGTTATCTCCATTGTATATCATTAAATATCAACGTAACAAGAGAACTGTTTACAACTTATGCTTTGTTTATTCAAGAACCCGACAAACGCCACTTGAAGTACCAAAGTGTAATAAAAACTCGAGCGGACCTTTTTTTATGAGCGCGGTTGCCTTGAATCGAGTGACGACCAATCGCGCTAATAGGTACATACTTATTAAACATAAGTACCTACCTACCATATAATAAATCCCCTCTTTGAGGAGTGGCTTGAGAGGCGGCATGGCGTCCTCACCTTCCGCCTGACACAGGTCCTCACCGGACACGGCTGTTTCAGGAGGTTCCTGTTTCGCATAAGGCGGGAGGAAACGCCCGGGTGTTTCTACTGCGAAGATGGCCCTGAGGACACGGTGGAGCATACGATCGAGGTCTGCCCGGCTTGGGCGGAGCACCGCCTTGTCCTCGTGGAGGCGATCGGCGGCGGCGATCTCTCGCGTCCGGCCGTGGTCCAGGCCATGGTACGGAGCGAGCGTACATGGTTAGCCGTCACCTCCTTCAGCGAAGCAGTGATGCTCGCAAAGAGAGAGGCGGCGCACGTGAGGGAGAGGCAGTATATGCGCCCTCGTGGCTGCAGCCTTCGCAGGAGACGCCCTGGGTGTCGGGAATCCCAGGCTGATTCCCGGCCACCGTAGGCGCGGGCTTGCGGACGGCGAGTAATGGGTAGCTCGCTGTCCGGTAAGGACCAAGCCCGGGTCGACGGCGCGTTGTGTTCCACGCGCGCCTCAAAGAGATGTCAACACCAACTGGTGTGGCCCGCAAGGTCCGATGCCTGCCTGGGGTGCGGGTTGTTCGAAAGAGATACGCGGCCCCTGGCACACAGATAACTGAGGGAACACGGGTGGGTTTTAGTCAGTAAAAGTCTGACACGCCCTACCGCTCCACCCAGAGCGGGAGAAGTCATTTGATGATTTCCCAACCCGAAAAAAAAAACAACCATATGATAAATACTAAATATGCCTAAAATACTTTTTATGCGACAATGCTTGCGGCGGCTTCACAAAGGCAGGCAATTGAAACAGAAAAATGAATCGTTAAATCTGTTACATAGAGTTCATTATTAGTTGGAGGTGCCCTTTTCTATGAAAATATTGAACCGAATTAAGATCTTATTGTTATAATTTTAACCGCGAAATTCGGTTGTGCATTCTTGTAAAGGCCGGTCGAACACGAGACAATAGGTTTCTAAGACTAATTTTAGTAAACTGCGGACCTACTTACCTAGTTTGGTGTAATTTATATTTTTACCCTTTACTGTTAAGAAATAAAGTCTGAATTCGCTTTTCATATTTTTACACACATTACACACGCATATATTCATTGATCGCAAGGAAGCGTTACTTCGAGTTCTCATTATTTCACAAAAAAATCAATAAATTTAAGTTTTCGTGATTTTTTTTATTGAAAAAAATAGTCCCAATCGATTCGAGTTCGATGATTGAGTTCATGGCTTTCGGTTCCAGAACGACCTAAAATGAACCGTGTACATATATTATATTTTTTTATATTAGTTCTTATTTGAACTATTGATTTCGGTTGAATACTAGCTATTCTACAAAGGAAATAAACTTTTTGCTAAAACATAGTCGTAAAAAAGTACGTAGGTAACCGTACCTACTTATTTAATAAAAAAGAAATACGTTAGTTAGGTCCATCGTAAAGTAAAACACTTTTACGAAGTAAACTAAACTTGTACATAGTATCAGCATAAATTCGGGCCCATTCCAAACTCAACCATACAAAAATAAAATAATAAGTAGTCACAAGTAGATAACTACTTACAGGGAAATATTCCCGCATATTAGGTACGTAGGCATCGAATAATACTTCGTTGATTATATGAGTGAACGGCTGCGGGGCTGGGGGTTCACGAAGATCACCATTGCCTGCTAGATGGCGTTAATTCAAATAACGGCTCGCCGAAATATCTAATATGTGGCAAGTCTCCTCAAGCTACCTACGCATACATTCATTACGTAATAAATACTTATACCCTACAATATTTATTTTAATCTGCATTCTTGCTGCAGTAGTATTCCTTCCAATCCAAGTATTCTTTTGAATATTTCCGAATTATTGAGAATATTTCCGAATTATTGAGAATAATTCCGAAGTTTTGCAACGCTAGTGGTACGTCCACACCGACCGCGCATTTGGATCGCACATCTGCCGCCCTCAATCGGAGCGCACTAGATCGTCCGTGTTCTTTTTTTTTGTGAGGAATGTCATCTCGCAGGTCAACCCAACAACAGGTCAACAACAGGTTTAAAAACTTAAAAACTAAGCGACTACAGGCTAAGGACACGACCTGTACGGACCTCGGCTTAGGGAGGGACGGGCTGGATCATAATGAGGTCGTCTGGCGTGGACCCCGACCCAGCTAATAATATGTACTCACACAAGTTTTGAAGCCAACTTTATAGACATGGAAGGATGGTATAAAATATTACCTGAGTATCAGGGGTGCCAGTAGCAGTCTTTTTGTTATCATCTTTCATAACATGCAGCCAGTAAGATGTGGGAATATGCTGTAACAGAAATATTAGGTTATTCGATCGAAAAACAAATCATTTTTATTTTATTATAGTATTTTTGCAAGCCATTAAGCAGAATGTACAAGGACTTTTAAAATTATTTGTAACATCTGGTAATTATTCACATCCTTTGCAAATAAATATGTATTCTTTTATAGAAAATACTGCTTACGATAGCGTTAGTAGTATATTTCCCTTTCCCTTGGGTAAAATAAATAGCCACTCACAACTCCACTCAAGCCACTAGTATTTAGAGAAGCGATTTTAAGATGGACAGCATTAGTTCCAATTCCCTTCAATAAGTCAGTGCTTATGTTTAGTCCTAGGCTTTTTTTTATGTCAAGTTTAGAAGAGATTTAATTTAGGTATTGAGCTTCATTTGCGGTTTTATTCATGCCTCAGTTTAGTTTTCAATGTTTTTCTTTGGTTTAGTGAACCTGACTTGTTGAGGCAAACAATTTTTTTTTTTTTTTGTGATTGTTTGGTTAAAAATGTTAATGACTTTACATACTAGTGTATAGAATCAAGTTCTTCTAACCTGATAGAAAAATGTGCTGCGGAGGAGTTTCTTGCGCAACTTCTTCCCAGCTAAAACAATAGGAAGTGGTGAAGGGCGTTTTGAGGGCCTAACTTCTGTCTTTTTAACATTCAAAAACTGCTGATTCTCAGCCTAATTTTAATAAATAACTTTTGATTTATTTTGTTATTATTATTTGGTTAGACACAGTAGCAACTTTAGTTAATGAATGCATATGCATCAAAAAGCTTGGAGATATTAAAGCTGTCTATTCGGTTCTTGAAGCAGTGCAGCAACATTTACCATGCTGTTACAACTCGGTTAGCAAAGAACTTCTGCAAAGGCTTTTCTTTCACCAATTTCCTATAACTGAAGGACCCACACAAATGTTTGTTGGCATTCAGAGTGTAAAGGTCTTGAAGGCTGGGCACTTCGTAGTGTTCTGTTAACATTTTGTATGTCTCAATGAGCCTACCCTTTTTTAAAGTAAACTGTGACTTACTTTCGTGTCTGCAAGCATCAGTATCCTATGCACATGTGGCTGGTCCGTAGTATCAGGAGACAGTCTGGTCACACAGTCTGGGTACATCTCAGCTAATACTACACTGTTCTCACCGCCCAGCTTGCGTTTGTTTTGTTCGTTTAGCGCTAACTCGTCGAGGCGATCGAAGATTAGAGTAGCTACTTTTGGTTTTATACCTGGAAGGAATTAAGGACGTATTAGGGACTACCTATGGAATTCATTGAATTTTGTATATCATGTGGAACTAGCAGAATGATTATGAAAATAAAAAAATACATTAATTTAATAAGGTAAACTGTTTATACAGTGGGATTTGAAAGCAACTTAAAAATATAAATGTTAAGCTATAAAAAAATGTAGTACACATTTATTTTGACTCTTGAACAGAGGCTGTGGAAATGTCAATACATTCATTCATTATAGAACGATTTTATTGTCATTTTATGACGAAAAACGCTTTTAAAATAAAATTGTAAGCAAGACATTTGAAAAATACAACACAAATACTATATCACATACATTTTAACATACAAACCATCAACTAATACAGCTTACCTCAGACTTGTTAAAGACCGCATGAAAAGTTCAATAGAATTATTAGTTTTTAAAACATTGCATCATCATTTTCTGTGCAGTACCAGCTTAAACATTTTAGATTTACTCAATAACAGTAATACATACAACATAACATACTATCACAACTATAATTTCCGTAAGGTTTGGCAGAGGTGTCAGAGACATTTTTGTACAATAAAAATTTTTCATATAAATATAACGCTGGAAGAAAGTGGAAGGTGTGTGTTTGCGCATGGGTACACTCGCACACGAAAGTACTAGGCCTATTATTTTATTTTTGAACTAGTCTTTCGCTCGCCGCTTCGTTTATTGGTAGGTACATTGAAAAACCCACCTCATACCACCAAATAGACCGATAAATCGTCAAGTGCGCAGCTTCATCGCCAGCATTCTTTTTACATGACGCGACCTGTACTATGTATAATACATAGCACTTGTGTGACTACTACATACTATAAAGCTACTATTTACTGGGTATGTTTTTAATTGCTTTAAATGTTCCCTGGCAGTTAAGAGAGAGTATGTCATGCTCACTCAAATGGCTCCCTGATGGTGGCGCATGTGTTCGATCATTCGGTTCCCTTCAAAATGGTTGAGCTAAATGATGCTGATCCATGTGTGGTGTTCGTGCACGAGCGCCGTCAGTTGGGACTGGTCATCTCTTAGCTGCCATGGCTTGTTTCGTTTCTTTATTTTTTCATTTCTTTGTTGTGGACGCTTTTAACGTTCACGTCTTTCAACATTGTTCTCACACGTATAATTTTAACTTGAATTTTGTTACCAATATTTTGATTTAAAAGAGTGTCGAGTTTCTCTCCCATTCTTCACCACAAGTACCATCACGGACACTGGCGGTTGAACACTTTTTCAACCTTATTGCTTTAGGTATAAGGTTGAAAAGTGATCCACCGCTATTGTCCGCATTTGTACTTACTATGCTTTGAAATGTGCGATTCTGACCAACAAACAGACCCCTTAACAACTCAATAGTGAATGTAATTGTTTTATTTGAAATAAATACTGTTAGAGGTCCCTATAGAATACTCACATTTCCCCAGAGATGTTATAGAGGCAAAAATAGAAACCGGTCATACGCCCATTGGTAGGACAAAATTATTGCATATGCTGGACAAGACTGGCCACAAACTAATGTATATTATTTTACCATAATAAAGAAATTAATCAATGAATCGATATATGTGTTTGAATTAATTTTTAATGTTATTTATAATTTTAAATGTTATTTTGATTGTGTGGAATAAATAAAGCTTAATTAGGTGGCAAGTCTTTTGCCAATCCATAATATATTTCTAATCTTACCAAAATGAGTGGCAGCTACATCCATGTCAGCATCTTCACTCCACGCGAGTATAATCTGCACTGTTTGCAGTATGGAGCATTGCAGGCGGAAGAAGAAGGAACCAGTCCTTATCGGCTGCCTTTTGCTGCATCCCTCGCATATCCATTGCACTCTGAAAATTACCACCAATTTATCATTAAGAAAATTCAGCAATATAAGTAGGTCAATGTTATTAATTTATGGTATAATAAGGTATAATACACACACTCATTATATTATATATGAGTGTGTCGGGGTAAGACTGGGGGAAGGTGACGAGGGACCGACCAACAATGTCGTGCCTTTTGTCGAGCTGTAGAGTCCTCCAGGCGAACCTCCACCACAGTCAGACCGCGACGACTCAGCTCCGCAAGTGGCTGGAGGTTCAACACACGGCCATTGCCCTGATCCAGGAGCCGTGGATTAGGACCGGCCACATACAGGGATTCTCCAATCTTGGAGGTAAGCTCCTGGTCACCACTGAGCACGATCAACCCAGGTCGTGCATCTATGTCACAGGTAACCTCAAAACACAGCTTTTAACTGAATTCTGTTGCAGAGATGTCTCTGTAGCTAAGCTGTCAATACAACGTGCTGATGCCATGGAGATGGTGATCGTCTTCGTCTCGACCTACATGCCTGAGGCGGAGGCGCCGCCCCCGCATGACCTCGCCCGTCTCGTCAGCCATTGCGTTGGTTGACTATTTATTCTCGACTAACCTATCCCTAGTAAACACCGGCGCCGAACCAACATTCATAACAAGGCGAAACCGTACAATCATGGATCTCACCCTGGCAATAGAGGGCGCGGCGGAAATCACCACGGGGTGGCAGGTCGCTAAAGAGGCTTCCTGGTCTGATCACAGATGGATCCGCTTCGACATCCAGGTCTGCGCTCAGCCTGTAACACCACGTCGCATCCCGCGTAACACGGCTCGCGGCATCTATACACGCAGCCTAGAACTCAAGCTTGCGACACCAAGCGGTTTGACGTCATATGGGGGAAGGTAAGGAAAGCTTTAAATAGAGCCATGAACACTTGTGCGGATGAGGACTGGGATAGCTACTATGCAGCCAAATCCAGCTACAAATACAGGACTATTCGCAAATTCTGTGGCGGTATCGAATCCTGCCAGCAAGCCAACAGGGTAAGGAAGGTTCTGGCGCAGCAGAATACATCGGGGCCCACCACCCTCCGCAAACCTGATAACACACTCACGACGTCGCCTGAAGAAGGAAGACGCGTTCCAATTGAAACTCACTTCCCTGGATGTGTCTTTAAGCAGGTAGTCGACTGACAAGACGTTATTCAAACACCATCAGAAAACGACTGGCGGTACGCACACTGGGTGATCACACTGGAGAAACTCCAATGGGCCATCCGAAGGTTCCATCTTTTCAAGGCAGCAGGCCCCAATGGAGTATTCCCTACCTTATTGCAATTGGGGGGAGCCTCTGTCGCAATTAGACTAGTTAGACTAGTGCCTCTAATGACAGCGTGCCTGGCCTTTAGATACGTTCCCAAGGGATGGAGGGAAGTGAAAGTCACTTTCATCCCAAAGTCAGGTAAAGGTGTCAGATGGTCTATACTAATGCCAAATCCTACCGACCAATCAGCCTGACCTCTTTTCTACTGAAAACATTGGAAAGGCTATGTGATAGGGAGCTGAGAGACGGCGCCCTCAAAACGATACTGCTACACGGTAACCAACACGCATAGAGCTCAGGTAAGTCAACCGTATCCGCTTTTCATCAAGTGGTCAGCCAGATAGAAGAAGCGATACACTAAAAAGGCACCTGCCTGGGCACTTTCATAGACATCGAAGGAGCCCTTCGATAAAACCAACTTCTTCAGCATCGGTAGCGCCCTCTCCAGACATGGGGAAGAACAGGTACTAACAGACTGGATTACTAACATGCTTAGCAAACGAATGGTTCGCCTTGAGGATGAGCAGCAGCTGGCCATGATAGCCAGAGGCTGCCCCCAGGTAGGGGTGCTGTCCCCTCTTCTTTGGAATCTGGTGATAAATGACATCACCAAACTTACCACCCATTACTTTACAATAGGTTATGCGGACGACCTCGCAATCCTAGTTATGGGCAAGCACTACGTATCGTAGAGAGATGGTGCAGGGAATTTGAATTATCAGTGAACCCCACCAAAACTAAACTAGTCATGTTCACCCAAAAACGAGCATTATGCCCTTTTTGCCTACCGAAACTGTTCAATACAGAACTTCAGTTGGCCAACGAAGTCAAGTATCTCGGGGTTACTTTGGACAATAAGCTAAACTGCAGCAGTCATCAAGCTGACAAGACAACAAGCTGAACAGGGCCTCCATCACCTTCTGGCAGTGCAGGAAAATGATAGGTAAGAAGTGGGGTCTGGAGGTCTATCACCCAAAATTATAGTATGGCGGTACACCGCAGTGATCCACCCCATGATCACCTACGGGGCCGTGGTCTTGTGGCCTCGCACCAAGCTAGCTACAGCCACCAACAAACTACAGCGCATGCAAAGACTAGCCTACATGGCGACCACGGGCTGCATGAGGACTACTCCGACTGCAGCAATCGAAGCCATGCTGGGGCTACGCCACTCCATCTGTTCATACAGCAGGAAGCAACGATGGCGGCGGCGCGTCTTAAGGCTATAAACCACTGGAGTAAGAGAGACACACAGCACACCGCGCTGCTTAAGGAACTCAACAGTGAGTTCCCCATTACGAAGGCAATAAATAAGCGAGTGCCCAAAAAAAATATTTTCGATAAAAATACAGAATCCAACTGCATGAGGATCGACGATGCGAAGGCTTGCGCCCTGCAGAGCTGCGCATCTTCACGGACGGATCAAAAACAGGTAGTGGTACAGGGGCTGGAGTCTTCTCGAAGGACTTCCACATAGCCACACCACTGGGAGTCCATAATACAGTGTTCCAGGCCGAATGCATGGGCATCTGCCTTGCCGCGTCGGCTATCATGGCCAGGGAAGTTAAGGACCACTCGATCCGCATACTCTCAGACAGCATGGCTGTTCTGCAAGCGCTGAACAGTCATACAGCTGACTCTGGGCTGATATACGAGTGCCACCCTCGCCTCAACGAGGTAGGTAGCCTCAAGAATATTACCATTTAGTGGATCAAAGGACACAGCGGTTCGCTAGGCAACGATGCAGCCAATGAACTTGCCAAGAGGGGGTCGAGCATGGCACCAGTGGGACCAGAATCCATTGCGCCACTCCCCTTCGGGTATCGCACTCTGGTAACGAAACGAACCAGGGATCAACATCACAAAATATGGTTCGACCTAAGTGAGTTCAGGCAGGCTAAGGAAGCACTTCCTGCGTTCTTCCTCACGAAACAGGTTCTCCGTTTAACTAAACCACAGCTGCGTACAGTTACAGCAGCTGTAACTGGCCATGGTCATTTAACAAACATCTCTTTATCATAGGAGCACATTATAGGCTCATTATGCATTAGGCATGCAGAGTGTAAGACTATGCAGATTTTTAAACGAAACCTATATTATGACATGGCATCCGTCTTTTTGATTTGGACATGACTTTTGTGTTCAGACAGTCCGCTGTGCAGGGCCTGCATGGAGGACGACGAGACAGCGGCTCATGTGCTGGTAAACTGCCCGGTGGTCGCTAATTACAAGGAACAATACTTCGGGAACACGTGGTTCACGGTTTATGCATAAGGTTTATGTTTATGAAATTTAATGTTTTTTAAATTTTTATATTTGAGTTGATTGAATGAAAGGTAAATTGCGGTTTACGATTTATGACGTATTAAAAAAGCTAGTTATTAGATCTCGTTCAAACCATTGTCGGTGGAAGTTTACATGGTAATGTACATCATATATTTTTTTTAGTTTTATCATTCTCTTATTTTAGAAGTTACATTTTACCACGTTGGAAGTGTCTCTCGCGCAAACTATTCAGTTTAGAAAAAAATTAACTCAACATAATTTTTGAAGACCTATCCATAGATACCCCACACGTATGGGTTTGATGATAAAAAAAATTGAGTTTCAGTTCTAAGTATGGGGAACCCCCAAAATTTATTGTTTTTTTTCTATTTTTGTGTGAAAATCTTAATGCGGTGCACAGAATACATCTACTTACCAAGTTTCAACAGCATAGTTCTTATAGTTTCGGAAAACATCGGTTGTGATATACGGACGGACAGACAGACATGACGAATCCATAAGGGTTCCGTTTTTTGCCATTTGGCTATGGAACCCTAAAACATGTTGTCGGGGCTGGTTTTACACCACAGAAATGCCATATATTATTAAGAACTATAAAAACTACTGTTAAGAATCTAGGAAGAAAATAGTTTTGTGAGTCAGTGTAAGAGTCTAGTGAGAATTATTACAGATAATGTTACTACAAAGCCCCGAGAGCTTTCAGCTCGAACTCCAGAATCGTTTCGAGTGCCTAGGGAGCTCCGTGGACGATTTAAACGATGGGTTCGTGGAAACTGTCCATACGGTCGGGTCTAAGGTCTTCAAGACCCGTCATACTAATCGCAAAAAGAAACTCTGATCCTACTCTGCAGCTAATGGAGGAGAGGCGTGAAATGATCCGGACGTTAGCTTGTACAAGATTGGGATGGTTCTGAAGCAGCTTAAAAACAACAAGGCGCCGGGTAATGACGGAATTACGGCCGAACTTCTGAGAGCCGGCGGAAAATCCGTTCCAGAAGGTGTTTGATTCCGTCATACTCGAGGGCAAAACGCCACAGGCCTAGAACTGAGGTGTGGTGGTTCTTTTCTTTAAGAAGGGTCACGATGCCCTTCTTAAGAATTATATTCCCATCTCACTTCTGAGCCATGTCTACAAGCTGTTTTCGACAGTCATCACAAACCATCTCGCGCGTAAATTTGATGACTTTCAGCCTCCCGAACAAGCCTGATTCCGTACAGGCTTTAGCACCTGAGACCACATACACACACTGCGGCAGGTTATACAGAAGACCGAAGAGTATAACCTGCCTCTCTGCTTAGCAAACTGTAACCATGAATTCAGCATATCATTCTAGAAATCAGCTGTTCCATACATTTTGACCACTTAGGTATTGCACTTTTCTATGAATCAGCTGCTTTATTTTTGTATAACTGACAAAAAATATCTACACTGCGAGGTCTAGAATTATGTGCTGAATTCATGGTTACATTTAGCACCAAGTTAAAAACTTATCCTGTTTACTTATAAAAAAGTGCTTACCTGTCTATTACTCTAGCAGTCCTACAAACAACTTTGCATTCAGGTTTGTCTGAGGGACACTTAATTACTTTGGGCAAAAGTCCAAATGTTTGCAGCCTTTCCACCAGTTGACACTCCAATCTCTGGTCACCCTGGCTGGTTGTGAACTCCTTGTACAGCTGCAGATTACTGGAAATAGAAACAAAACCTTGTTTATGTTTCATGGTGATTGGCACATGGGCCCACATTATCAAAACAGTCAATGGTTGAATAAATGTTGCCTACAGCCACATGGTAATCTAGTAAATAGAAAAACAATTGAAAACTCTAGCTGAATACCACAGTATGTGCTACGAAAGTACGGAAGTCAAAAATAGCTTTCACTTTCCATTCTCAATTGAAAGTGTTAGAAGATATCTTACCCAGGTAATGTGTTAAATGGTAGAGTAGGTTCGATTATTTCAGTCTTAATGCTGCTGTCGTATGTCGTGGAGTCTGCTTCCATCATTATCAGGTTTTAGACACCTAATTTACAGACATGTTTTTTCTCAGAATGTTATATTTTTATTTAGATTGAACATGAATAGATTTATGATGGTATTTACTTTTTTCACGTTAGAGCTGCTTTCTCAATGCAATAAATTTTATTTTTCCGAAAAACAAACAAATCCAAAACACAGAAATGTCAAATGTCATTAATAATAGGACCACATTCCGAATTAGAAAAATAGCGCTGTGAGCGCTCACTACAATAATTTGCGTTCCGAGTTAGATATCCCGATTATCAGATTATGACATCTAAGTACTGTCATTTTTGTCAACAATACGGAACGCTCGTGAGCGCGCTAACTGTGCTCACTCAATATTAAAACCTATTTACACCACAAATGTGGTCTTCTTATTTGGTTAGGTAGCGACTCTAGCCAGAAGCACTATAACTAAGTTAGCTAAAGATATGATACGATTCAAAATAGTGTTGAGTAGGACATACAAGAGGCGGTACATTTGTCCCGTACATGACGTCAAAATGTAAGAGCGGCTCGGCATTTTATAGTGTACTACTTCAAATTTTATGTCGCGGCAGTCGCGAGGTCGCATTACTTACTCTCCATCTCCGTCAAACTGTAGGATGAGGACAGAGACGGAGCGAGACGCATGCTACAAATTACGTCATTCTACAATGAACATTACTAGACTGCGTTTCGAGTCTTGGGCGAAAGGGAAATATGTTGAAATTGACATGACTACATACCGTGCGGTGCGTATTGAAGCGACAGTTTAAAGTCGTGACTAGTGTAAAAGCTTTTTATTTGATGCTTTATTTTTTAAACTATTTAATTTTAAACGGCTTTGTATTGTTGTCACTTCTGTGCCTTCGGAGCGTACTTCTAGCAAAGCGAACCAGGTCCTTACAAAAAGAAGGAACCGGCTCAGTGGCAACAAGTCGCGCAAATGTTACTTTTACATTGTAATTTTATTAATTACCTTTTTATTATATTCTATAAATTATGTTTCATGATTATTTACTTAATTATAAACAATATTTACTATGATAATCGTTTCATATTACTTTGCGATAGGTACTTGATAATAATAAGTCTTCAATCAGAGTTCAGACTGTCATTGTACTGTTTCAGAGCTTCAGTGCGCGTCGCCCAAGTTCCAATCCTCATCGGCCTCGCCTCATTTGAAGTAGGACATTGTACCGGCTCAGTACAAAAAAGAGGCTACTCTTACAAACTCTTTTTCATGTCGTGTCCTACCCAACACTAATTCAAAATAAAACAGCACAACTGTCATTTTTGACAGCGCTCACGGTGGTATAAAATATTACGCAAGGTTGGCGTTATCGGAAGATGGCGCATGTCATAACGACAGGAACGGGTGTGAGCACGCTCAAATCGATATTATCTTAACTCGGAACGTAGCGTAATGCAGTCTGTGTGTCATTGTCAAATTGTCAATCAAACTCTCAAACAAGAAGTCAAAAAAATATATCAGTTTTATATCTGACTACTTTGTTGCTGCAAAGCAAAATAAAAGTGAAATACATTTTTTAACAAAAAAAAAGTAAAAGCTTTGCGTCGAGAAGTTTCATTTTTATATGATTTTTATTCTACTTTTGAGAGACCTATTTAAGTGGTCAGATTATAACAGAGAACTAAACGTAATAAAGGGATGGGTGAGAAATCGTTTGGATTTAACCAATTGGATAAATCGATTCCATCCGGTTTAATAACAGTTTGTTTATGAGTTTGTTATTTAATTAATTTCGGTTTTCTCTACCTGGAATTACTCAGGAGCAGCGGCCACAGTTTGTATTTGTGTCCGGTTGATGATAATGGGCTCACCCCCTGCGACATGGGATTTAAACATAACTGTGAAAATTTGGGTGCACCTCTGCCTATTCCTTCACGATGTAGAGGCGTGATGATGTTATGTTATGTAGCCTCTGGTTTCTTGTTTCAAAATTATAGCTTATGTTGATTAAAGTGAATCGTGAAAATTTCGGGTTTACATTTGATGGCAGTTAAAACAATACCTGTGTATTTACATTTAATGTGTATGTATTTTGGCATACATAGACATAGATTTTGACAGCCAAGTAGTCGCCAGCGATGTTAATTCAGCGTGAGGATATGAACATTTTAAATTGCTAGTGAGTCGCGAGCGAGGAAAGTGGCTGCGTGTGTATCTAGCATTAATTAACTAATGTAACCCTATGCCTATAACTTTTGTGTCTATTTTAAGATAGACACAAAAGTTATAGGCACTTTTTATTTTGAAATGTATGATGTTTATTTTAAATTTATTAGATGTATCAAACCGATTGAATAAGAAATCGATTAGGAGTTGATTGGTTTGCAACAGGCAACACTGGTTGTGCATGCTTTCCTGCTTTCCATTCAATTTCGAGTTCGTTTTGTTTTATGTCAAAGTAATAGTAAAGTGTCATGTTGTTTGGTATGTTGAGTTTTTACATTCATAGACGCTGAGGGATTTATTTTTCCCATTATTTTGTGTGAAAACTGTATTCGGCAATCAAAACAAAGTGATGTATTTGGGATTCTTTATGTGCTATGTGAGTATTGTTTAATTTTATAAACATTTTCTGTCAGCATCTTCGTATTTTTGGTTTCCATAATTTCGACACTGAGTTGAGATTTAAAAAAAAGAGGAAGCGAGGAGAACAAATTGGAAAAAGTAAAGCAATAAAAAGCCGCTAAAAGTCTTTTTGGTCAATGGGTCGTCTTAGGGGCTGAACCAGAATAGGCATAGTTTAATTAACTTGTACGATGATAATTAATCTTATTGTTGCACTCCAAAAAATCAATACTCGTGGCTTACTAAGTTTAAAAAAAAAACCATTCACAATAAAGTGAAAACAGTGAAGTTTAGATTTATTACTTATTTCACACAATATCTTGGACAAAACTGGGTAGTAACTCTGTCTGTCTGTTTCACTTTTAAACCGCTGAACCTATCATCATGAAATTCGGCACAGATATAGCCTGGAATATGGAGAAGGACATAGGCTACTTTTCTACGAGAAAACCGACATCCACGCGGTAGTCTTAGTCCATAAAAGTAGAAGCAGCTCAAACCTGTACAAATCAAAACAGTTTGCTACTGGACTGCACCTACTTTAATAAAGTATTTAATTGCTATAGTGAACAATGTATGTTCTTCTAGAATAAAAAAAATATGTTTAAACCCAGATAGTACTTTACAATTACAATCCACATAAAAATAAAAAGTTTGGGAACGCTTAATTAAAAATACAAAATAAACAACAATAAAATATAATATGACATTCATTCAATATGAGTCAGTTCAACATCAGTATATATAATAATATTAATGACCACAACACCTATTCACAATTAAACAATTACCATGGAGAACTCAGTATTGATTGTTATGTCCTCAATGTTAACAATATAATTGCAGTTCACAACAGCACCAATTGCTTGACTTTTACGTAAAGTAAAGAACAAAGTGTGATTAAAAATTAATCGCAATAAAAATAAACTCCTACAATGCTTGTAAAATGTTAACTAAAATGGAGGATTTTTTAGTAGGAAAAAGAACAGGAAAAACCTTGTGTCCTTCTGATTTTTTTTTGTCATAAAACCTAACATGTCATTAGTGATTTAATCTGTGACAAAAGTACGCCATTTTAGTACATTACAGTTGTACTTAATAAAAAACATTTTAATAGTACAAAATAAAAGTTACACCTACTACAGGAAAAGTTACACCTACTAAAAAGAAATAAACAACAACTTGAATGATATATTAACTTGGCTAACAGAAAACACCTTAAAAATAAATCTTGCAAATACAAATTACATTTAATTTGAACAACAAACAAACAATAAAAAACCGGATATTTGTTACGGTCACAAAACTATCGGTTAAGCAGAACACACGAAATTCTTACGTATTTGGATAGATAAAAATATGAGCTGGAAAACACACGTTGAAAATACATGTGAAAAACTTAGCCAGCATTTCATAAGCTCTCCATAACCTAAGAAAAGTGTCAAATCGGGCAACTTTATTAATGGCGTATCACGGATATGTTGCATCTACTTTACGCTACGGGCTTATATTTTGGGGGAACTCGCCGGACAGAGAAATGGCGTTCAAAGCCCAGAAACAATGTATAAGGGCAATGTGTGGCATACAACGCACAGAAAGCTGTAAAACACATTTCCAACAGTTCCAGTTATTAACATTCTCATGTCTTTATATATATGAAGTGGCTATCTTTGTCAAAGCAAATCTACATCTATATGTATACACATCCAAGAAGCACACGACACAAAAATAAAATTTGCGTAAGACGTCATAAAAAAGCAGTATTAACAAAAAACATTTGGGCATGGCACCCAAAATATACTTTGCCAAAAAGTATCACAGACCTACACAAAATGGACCAATTCAAATTAGGTTTGCACGAATTCCTAGTTGCAAAAAGTTACTATTCAATTAATGATTATTTAAATGAAAGATGACTGATTTTATCTGAAATGGCACCACAATGTATAATGATTATTTAAATTTGATTTGACTTGTGAATTCTTTATTTTGTCATTTAATTTTTTTGACGTGACAACGTCTTATAAATTGGTTTGCCGGGTGACACTTCAAGAAACTGCGTTACGCTCCGCTCACGTTATGCGCTCACAATGAGAGCGAGTGAGAGGCACGCGTCCCTTCCACTCGGGCATGGTTAGCCCGCCTAAGAGCGAGAGAGACAGACATAAAAAGTGCAAGTTATTGTATGTATATTTGTATATAAATACGTATGTATGTGTAAAGGTCAAAATAAAATTTTGTTAATATGAAATTCAGTGCGAGATTCTTTGTATAAATTAATGTTTTAAATATAATTCTTTGTATAAATAAATGTTTTAAATTGTTACTATTATTTCATCCTTCTTCCTACTATACGAATGAATATTCACATTAAAATTATTTTACCACTCAAAGTCGTTGTCACGTAAAACTTTCGCCCGTATACCGACTTTACAGGCAACCAATTTTTAAGTACTCTAATTATAATGTATTCTAGCTATATATTTTTATGCGATTAGTACCACATATATTAAAATGTATTATGCAAATAAATTATTTCATTTGATTTGAGGAAGTATACACAACACTGCCTATTTTTATACCTGATCTAAAGGCATCATGTATTAAAAGGATTAGTGTAAAGTGATCACTCTGCCAATATTTTATGTTTGGTAATTTAGTACCTAACATAAGTAGTAGTAGTAACCGTAGTAGCAGTAGGTAGTATTAACTAACTTTAGACCATTTAACCTCAATGGTTAATTGGTAACTAATCGCAACCTCAAGTGTTAACAACCCTGGCAAACACCATTTTATGCCAAGTCAGATCTTCTCTAAGCCTGATAGCATATTCTGCTCAGGTAGACATAACTATCAAACAACCATAATTCAACTATGTAATAAATGCCGGAATTGTTTTAATTAACTCGCCGCGTAAAAGTCCAGGATTGAAACCGGACACGGGTTGTGTCTCGTAGTTCCTTGATATCGGCCGCTAACGAGCATTACGCTGTTCGCAATGCTGAAGCTCGTTAAAAACTATACAGACTCATAGACGAGCCCAGAAGTTTCCATAACATTATGTTACACAAACCTGAGTAATACCATAAGGAGAATAAAGCAACTTTATCAGATCTCCACAAATGTACTCCCATTACCATCTGTACTAACTAAGTGGGAAGTAATAAAAACAATGCAAACTACTGTTACCGAGCGAGTTTCTGAAATGATAAGTTGGAATACGTATTTCATGTGTGGTTTCCGCGTGGCTTGCGTGATTAAGGGCATTAGTTTGTGCAGTGACGCAACACGCGTATTTTCGGCGTCAATATTAACGTATTTCGTCCATAACGGCCGTGCTGAAATGTGAGCCGACGCAGGCGTCCCCGCCCGAACTTACGCTACTAATTGAGCTATTAACAGCTAGCACTTATACGTTACATACACATAGATATTTAGTTCACAGCTATTTAGAAATAGGCCATTTACGAGTTACGTATAAATGACTTTTATTGCACTTCCCGGTGTATTTAAGTTAGCATCTCTGAGAAAATCGTATAACAAACCAGGACGTCTTCGTCAAGCAGCATATGGGCTTGTTCAAGAAGCATGCGCAGCACATAGGTAGGTATCGTTGTGATTTATTGAGTGTTCTCAGAAGACGTTCTTCTTTTGTGTCTCTAAAGTGAATGGTCGCAGTTAATTATGCGTATCTGTCTTTCATTCTCGCGAACTGCATAATACGTGGTAATCGCTAGTAGGACATTTCGTAGTTAAGCCTAGACTTCGGACAATATAATTTAAATCGTCCCTTGGTGGATACGTTCGGCTCTTTAATGTTTGTGTTTTAGAGCGTATCTATACATTTTTACTGGATAATGTTATCACATAGTCCTGCTTGACCAAAAGCTTTCGAATTTCCTACCTAAAAGTTATTGGCTCAATAAATAAGCATCAAATACCACAGTGCGTGAACTTATACATCACCCAGTCTCAAAAGCAAATTGGTAATTGCTCTAGGAAGCTACTATTAGAGCTTGAATGGATGCTCTTGTCCATCTTGTTGATCATATTTGCCTCATGTTAGTTCGGAAGACTTTTCTATTAAATAATTTGAAATCAAAACTAAAACAATATTCCAAAAAGTCCAATTTCCTAATGCGTATCTAGGTCGAATTTAGTAAGTGTTATTTTCCCAACGTTGTTCTAATCACTGCGCTGGCCATCCATGACTATTGTGGTTGCGATTCTTTTGTTTTCTCATCAGCCAGTCATCGGCAGTTTGCAATTTATTGTCAAGGTCTGCTACTACCATTACAAAGGGGATTTTTTAAATTCTCATATTATGTAGTCACTAAACTCTTTATCTAGGGATACAGCAAGATACGAAATTGATTAAACTGTCAAGAAAATTGTACTCTACTTTTCATGAAATTTAAAAAAAAAAACTGGTGAAGAACCATCATAATCAAAGGGATCCGGATTTTACGTTTAAACACAGGCCCACCACATGCATAACATTTTGTAGAGAAAATACATTTAAGATCGGTGTACGAAATAGGTCACTAGAACTGTTAACATAGTTTGTCACAATCCTGAAAGCTGTGAATGAACCCATTGGCAAATACTAGGGTTATTTACCTACTTTGAGAAAGCGCGATTTTTCTAGAATTCTGTTCCTATAAGCACAGTAAAGGCTTCGTTTTCGCGTCCATAATTTGCAAACGACACATTTCCTCGACTAAATCAAATTTAAACACAATCGTATTATAATAAATTGACGTGTCGAGATTGAGATGTCGAAAGAGAGATGTAGATCTATCCGTGTGTCACCTCCACGCAATTACATGCACCATTAGCTGTGAGATGCTATGTTACGTGACACTGTGCAGCCATCAACGATATAACGCTATTTGCTAGCTAAATATTTTGGTACAAACTCGTGCACTCAAAGTGCGATTACCTTTGCTTGAGCAATACGTTGCAGAAGCTGCAAATGACAATGTTCAGGGTATGCCAGTGTAGAAACCAGTAACATTCCATTTACTTGATTCAATACGGATGGGCAATAACCAGATAGGGTCTCCGTTTAATACAGCAGGTGGAACGAATTTTTAACGCACGTTGTTAGCTTTAACTACTCCTTTTGAAACAAGGCAATACTGACGTCAGCTATTCACGTTTCTATTTAACCTTTTGCCATTCGCCACGTTTGCTTACATTGACGAAGTGCAGCCAATTTCGAGGTCGCCAGTCATGGACGCCGCGTTCTAGACCAATGAGCATTTATATCATCCCTGACACTAGGAGGATTTGAGTTCAAAGCACTTAGTCTACTCGACAATTGCTTCAATCTATAACTCTGACACAAAAATGCCAACTTTTCAAGGAAACTATTCAAATCTTGCTTATCTAAATAACTGTAGAAAATGTTCTATTGTTCCCAAATTAGGCTTGATTACAAATCAGGCGGTTCTGGCGTAGGCGAGCTGTGATTGTTTACTGAGTGGCTCGACTCCTAAAGGCGCCTTAACGATAGACGCACTTTCTACATGAGCACAAGTTTAAATCACGATATTGATATTATCTGTGACTGTGTTCCTTTCCACAAAACGAATAAGGTATGTAGTGCTCTGCATATAGCAACTGGTTTGAGTCGCGTTTTTGCGCAGATAATGCTTTTTTCATAGCGAGATTGCCACAATGATAAGTCGGCATGAAAAGATTATGAATGATATGGTGTATTCTCGTGACCTTGGGCTAAAATACGATATGGAGTCACACGACACGCAAGTTTTCACCAAACACGTAGTCTGACTGAACAGACGTTTCGTGTCTTCCAGTCATCAGTGGGTTTCATGAGTTCATGACAAATCAAATTTATTGCGTTTCAGAAATTTTGTATTTCGCCTTTCTGCGAATAAAGCTCATTCTGATAATGGTCTACTTTAGATTCGCTCAATCTGTTTCACATTTATTTTTTGCAATCTTTCCTGGTATTGAGAAATGTTTATGTAAATACTTTTTGGTCTCAATTGTCAGGACCTTTCTCCTTAGTGGGCGTCTCCAATGTGCGCGTCTTTCAAACTATTGGCGGCCTGGATTTTTGGCTTATTGATAGAACCATAAAACATAACAATGTAGTCGGTATGTTCGCTTTTAGACCAAGTACTGCAAGTTACTTTACTTTTTCTGACAAGAAAACAATTTTTCTTGTTCTTTGTCATATTGCTTACACGTGTAAGTACTAAAAATGTGCTAACATACTCTGTAAGCCACTGCCAGTGCAACTTTTCAGACTAAACCCCAAAAATGTAAGCCTTGTGTCAAACTTTGTTTCAGACATAATTCAAGCCTTTGACGGCTACGCTACCTCTTACTCAACTGCGAATCCCTACTCAGACGCCAAGTTATTATCTGCACCCCAACAATGTTAAGGTGAAACCCTAATTGCTCTCACTGCCATTTTGTCGCTAGATGGCGACACATCCACAATTTCGAACATTTTCAATTTTTACACCTATCATAGAAATTTTTAATAAACAACTTTATTCTTAGCGAAACCTAGGGCATTAACTTGATTTTTTTAGATCATCACTGTGCTTGTTAACTGGTATCATACAAAGATTAGAACATAATAATGATTTAGCCGCGTGAATTTACTCTTTACACACACATGCAAAGTAAATAGTAGTAACTTCCGACTCCACTAGATGTCGTTTTATTCAAACATGGTTGGAAATTATAAAGAAAGAGGACCAAATTATTTTTAAGATGAATATCCTTACATTATAGCAAAAACCGAAAACAAATATTAATTTACTAATTGAGCATACTTTAAATTACTAGAGGATTGTTATGTTCCAATCTACTTCTTAATAATATAATTATTGGGATATGCATACTTTTGTTTCTAGGCTCGTTATCAGATACCTTTTCACCATAACAAATTATTTTGGGTAATAAAGGTATATTGTACCTATATAGGTTGTTGTAATGTGACTGAACCTAAATAGTACCTAACGTGTAAATAAATTGTGACCTATACTAAATAAATAAAAGATTATGTATTCAATTGTAAAGCGTTTTATTGTATCTTACTATAAATCAATAATATTTATCTATGGTTAATATTTTCATACAAATATCGTTTTATTTACTCTCACTGCATTTACCTAAATATTTTCTGGTTGGATTCAAACCATCGACTCGTACCACCACACAAAGATAACATACTTTTTTCAATATTATGATATTTACAATTATGATTCTGAATTTAGTATTAGAAAGAATTATGTACGTAGATTACAATTTATGTAACATCACACGTAAGTGTAAGTATCTTACACAACAACACACAAGTGGTTGCTAGCTAACCATAACATTTATGTTTCAAGAATACCCACTTATTATACAACTTTGAACAATAAATATTCTTTTACAATTGAATTGTTTGGCTGGTACCTAAATACATGAGTGAAACATATGTACACAGAAAAATCTTATAAACTAACAAATAACATAAACTATACATCGCTACGTACAAAAATAGCATAATAATTAGTCTATAATGTTCCCACTGCTGAGACTCAGGCCTCCTCTGAACAGTGGTGATGAAATAATTTACACAAAGCAAAGTGTCGGCTTGGATTCGAACCATCGACCACCATACAAAGATACATAAAAAATACTATAATAAAATATCTTCTCTTCTACATGCTACTTTTTGCTGCGCCGCCGTCGCCGCGCAGTATCAATCTTCTGCTTGTCACTTTTTACTTCCATTTATATCATTTCCGTGCGATCTGAATCAATTGCTGGGAGACACAGTTTTCGCTGCAACAAATGAATTTACAGTTTTGTTAGACTATTCTTACTGAACCCACACCTCAGAAACCTGAGGAATAAGTTAGGAAATGAGTAAGACTTATATTTTTCATACCTTTTAATTCCTTGATGTCTAGACATTTAGCATTTTTCTCAACTCGTCTCAAAATAATTTCCAGCAGTACACATGTTTTGAAAAATGTTACCAACTTCGGCATCATAGCGTTGATAAATTCCTCATCCCGGTTAACTTCTATGACAGTCAATGGTTGGGTGACAGATATAAAGCAAATGAAGTAACATTTACTCATTTTGGTAATTCGCAATTGACCCTGGACCTAGAATCAAAATAATAATAGCTGAGAAACAATCCAAGAAATACATTATATTTATACATACATGAACCAAGAAATAATGATCTTTGTTACTTACTTGATAATAATAATTATGCTTTTTGTTCATAACTAATTGATGTTCTTTCCACATTTAGTTGATAAGCTTCAGTCTGTGGATCGGGTTGCGGCCAATTAAAATCAGCAGTCTCTACTTGCTCTGTAACAGATTCAACTCTATTAGAGCTAGAGCTGCAGGCTATGGCTTCGTAACGAATTTGTGGTATACCACGTGAATACGTTTTGGGCGTATCTTGAGCTGTGGAAGGGTTGGATAGCTGATCATGATCTTGAGTTGTATTTGGACTGAAATAAAAAATAAATAAATGAAATAGGTACAGTTATTAAAAACAATGTTGAGAGACAGAAAAATATTGATATGTCTGTACCTACCTAAACACAGCAGGGCAGTCCGCGGTTTCTTCCACTACTTTTTTTTTCTTGTTACGCCATGCTTCCAGCCGGCTGCAATTTGATAAAACTTGCTCAATACACTACTTGAAACTAACCTTATCGAGCTAGCCGTTTCTTTTTTTCCTACTGTTATCGACGAGACACAATAGATAAACAATTGTCATAAATCTCCTGGAGGTATCGTAACAGACAAGGGTCTACAGAAGAAATGGCGGCAAACCAACGGCAAACCAACGGCAAACGAAGACATTACATCACGGGCCAACGAGTATCAAATACACTCATAGGTACATTCACGTAAATCTGATTCGAAATCTTATGGGAATCTGATTTACTCACTAAAAATCATTAGAAGAATTTCCATGATGTCTTTTCAATGTTGCTTGCACTTTTTTCCGTGATTTTCGCGGCCCTGAATACATATGTCGTATATAGGCAAGTTTATTAGTCGGATTCATCTTAGGCAGAGATGCAATTCAATCTGTAATCAAAAAGAATAATTAAACACAACAGCAAAAGTATCGTAATTATGAAATGCTTCAAGAAATTTGTATTAGTCAGAAATAACACCACCATTTGTCACCATCAATCAAGCTGTCATGCTGTCAAGCTGTGTGTGAAAATTTGCAAAACAAGTAACAACTGACAGAACATGAAAACAGACCAAATAGAGATGTCAATCTGAGATCGATTGAGCAAAGAATCGATTTTTTGGAACAAATAAAAACGTTTTTTCAAATCGATATCTAGTACTGAATCGATACAGGGAATCGATATTTCACCCTAGAACATCAGTTTTTGTTTGTTTGAATTGTTAAGAATTGTGGTTGCGGGAAAATTACGAAGCATATCCAGTGCAAATCCTTTTGCGTAAAAATACGGATTTTTTCCAGATATGAGACCAGGAATCGTTTTTTCGGTTTTTTTTTTCAAAACGACAAGGGGCACCAATTTTTTATGTAGGGGCACATTTACAGCAGATTAGGCACCAACTATACGTTCCACTCATATAACTATAGGAGACACTTTCTTGCTAGGGTAACGTACACCCCGTAAACCCCTACATTGCAAATTTCATCGAAAACGAATGATTGATTTTTGGAAAATCATTTCTTTATTTGTGAATCGATTTTTCATATTTCCTTTCGAATCAATTCAGTAACGGATCTTTTTCAGAGAGTTTTTTTTGGTTCCTTTCGTCCCTCCCTCTGGGACAGGCAAAGTGAGTTTTTAGAGAGAATTGACGTCCCTATTAGGGGGAAATATTTGAAATTTAGAGTAGGTAGGTATGTGATGTGATGACAATCAACGAGTGTTGCTAACGTTTGATTTTGTATTTCCTCTTCTAAATCTTACACTTTTTAAAGTTTTAAGGGTAATTACTATTATAATATAACTCTGTATCACCTTCAAGCAGAAAAGCATCCTTTGTACATAAAAATAACACTTACCGTCAATAAAACACAAAAACACTTCACTTTTAAATAAAAACTCTTTCACGGATGGCACTCGTATGAATGGTTCTCAGTAGTAGCCTCAGTCACCAATTCTAAACCTGAATGGTGCTTACTACTTACTTAGCTGTTCAGACGAGCGAAATTGGAACTACAGCTACCATTTTGAGAACGTCATTTCGCTGACAGTTAAAAACCCTGAAACCTTAAATGAATGATGTACAGCAGTGGTGGCTCTGACTTGTAAGTCAGAGCCACCACTGCTGTACCTATATCATTCATCGTTTTAAATATCAGAACATCCTACAACTTACTACTAAAATACTGCCCTATGTTTTATTTCCCCTTTTTCTTGGTAAACTTCTTAGATGGCAAGACCAATTTATTTCGACGCACTTTGACGTGTGCTAATAATACTAAAATGTGCAATTGTTATGAAAAATCAATGTGGTTTGTCTGTGTATTCACTTATCTTGCTGGTTTCACATAAATTAAATATGATTCAATCAATAGATGTAAGTAGTACCTACGTGTCACCATTGCGTAGGTAGGTAATTAGAAAAAAAATAGGTAAATTTGCCTACGCTGATCGCCTGATTTAGGTATACCCTAAGTTTACATGAACTTCTATTCTCTGATTTTATTCAACCCAAACCAATGAATTAGTACCTAACCGTGTCAGAAAATGTATTATCAGTACCTACTTACATACAGTAGAAAGATTTTTAAATCTTTAGGTACTTTATATTTAAAGTAGATATTACAATAATTAGGTACATTAGTATTGTATCTGTGTGAACCAAATGCAGATCGCAGATATTTTTTTTCACTTTCTAGCATTCTTTCTCATTCCCTAATAAAAAACATTTTAACAATCATAAAATGTAAAACCCGCGGGCAAACCCGCGCGCCGGCGCTAACTTTCTAGAAACACAATTTTGGAAACGATTCGCAAGTTGTCAAGACAATCACGCATGGACTGACTGGAGCGTTGCATCGAATCGTTCGAATTTTCGAACAGCGCCATCTATTATAAATGTTTACCGAACGTAAACTCGTAACACAACAGCAAATAGCTCTTTCTCGGTGGTTCTTTAAATTTCTGTTAGATGGCGCGATTCAGGTCACTCACACATGTAAAGATTTTTCGTTTTTTATTGGGTCTAATTCTCCTAGAAATACTGTTTTTTTTATAAAATTTTGGCGTTTGGCGAACATAATACATTATAAAGTCTCATTATACTTGCTTTTATTCTGCAGAAACCGTTTATTTACGGAGATTACAACCCCTGAAAAATGTATGGCGAGGCCTATCTAGGGATCGACCTTAAGTTGTTCATTTCCCACAAAGTATCAAAAACATACCGGTGTACCGCCACCGTGAAAAGTTTAGACCATTGTCTACAAGGAAAACCTGTATTTCTCTTATGAACACGTACGAATTACCGATAAGCAGATCTAAACCAGTTGTAACACATTCTAGGTATTCCGACATCCTAATCACGTACAAATGATTCAGAAATGCTTAATTATGCTTAGTGCCTGCCTACCCCCATCGGAAGAAGACGTGAGTTATAAATGTATGTATGTAATTCTTAATTAAATAGCAATCTTCGATAAACCTAACGTGTTGATAATCGTGATAGCCTTGGTACAATCCGCTGTTTCTGAATATAGCAACATGAACTCGAATAAATCAAACACGTAAATAACCCTGCATCGACATTAATCGGATTAATCCTGACAGACGGACGTTATGCATTATTTAGTCGAACACATATCGAATATACATAAATCCAGCATTGTTTGGAACGGAGTTACTATCTTCAAAGGAAGTGACACTAGATCAACAGCTAAGGCAATCTGGTAATGCAGAATCAATTGGATATTCCAAACCTTTTGAACTATTTCGCAAACCAAACTGGTGCAAGCATATTCAGCTTAGTTGGAATTTCCAAACGAAGCTAAGTTCCAAGCTAGTGTTATTATATAAACCAGTAACCAGCGATAATACTTATTAACCTATTTAGGAAAACCATAAACATCTTATACCATCCTCAATTGCCTAAACCATGATTAGTATTAATAGTGGCTCTTGACAATTGATTTAAAACACTCTTCCTACGATCTATCGGCTCTCAAGAGGCTGTAAGATTGATGGTTCATTTGCAGCTCGCTTGATTTGAAAGTTTATCAAACGTGAATAGATTCGAGTTGTTTTGTTGTGTGTCTGTCGGCTGGAGGAGCAGGTATGTGCGGAACGTCGCCCGCACGGTTATAATTAGCAGTCTTTTGACACTCTAGCACTTTCTACGGCAGTCTTCCTGGAAAATTGTTTACAGGCGATAGAGGGTATGTTTTCACTCTGTTTTTTGTCGTATACATCAGCTCTACATGATATACAAGCTCTGTTTAACATGGGTGTCTGTAGTTAACGAACGATGGGGAATGAACACCATATTACTAACTATTTTGGTTCACACCTCAATACGAAATTCTCGCCATTTCAACATTAGCCGTAAGATTGATCTTAACTTTTTGGGGCATCCATGAAAATGCATGCTCCAAAAGGATAGCAGAAAAATTGGTATTCACTGCACCAAATAATTGCAATTTAGGATCCTATCGAACGCTACCCCTAGAGCATTGGTCGAATGTTTCCATTTTCCTCGTCTCGATCGTTTTATAAAGAAATCTCATTCCGGAACAGTCGCTATTACTTCATCAATAATATGTCCCGTAGATTAGGTTAGATTATTTATCTTGTGCTACTCACACGTGTAAATACGTGCGTGCTAATCAGCAACCCATCACGAAATAAAGAGATGTGAAAAACTATGTTGACACAGTCCATTCAACTTCAATTTGTTTAGTTTACTTTTGATGTTAGTTATTGTACGTTTGTCAAGTTTATTGCGATTAAAGTTCACGTTAAGGACACGAAAACATTGAATTTGCAAGATGTATGAAAATTGTTGAATGATTTTGTTTGGAAGAGTCTACACGACACTTGGTAATTCATGAATACAAGACCTCGACTAATGAAATTCCCGGGCAGACTACTATAGTCTGCACAGAATTTACAAGCAACTGCTGAAATATACCAGTTAACAGCACATTTATATTGCTTAATATAGGCATAACTTACCCGTAGAAATATATATATCTTACCTAGGGAATTGATGTTTCAAATATTGCCAAAGATCCAAGTATTCTGGGTTCGAAATATAATCTTGTCAGAGCACGGGTGCAGAATGCTGTCTGTACCAAACTCAGCAAGCTGATTTATAATTCCAACAGCAGCAAAGATTGCATATCTGATTCCTGAGTAAGGAAACAAGAAATTCTCTCCAAGTTTTGGTCATCTGTTGCTTAAAAATGGAAAGCTTTCTATTGTTTTTGTGTGGGAAAAACTACGTGAAGACTTGCTAATCGGTTTCGCTAGTACCGATAAGTTTCCATGGGAGAAAGACTGGCAACGTAACAACGTTGTCAATATGCGCGTTTAATTCCATCAAACACTTTCCATGAAACTAATTGAATGGGTTTGCGTGAAATTAACGGTGGTAAGATAGACCCCAGATAACAAGAAGTTTCGTTATCAAAACCAAAGTTTTGTAAACCAAACCAACTTAACTGAACGAACTAAGTTTAGCTGAAGCGATAGCTCGCCGAAATAACAAAACGCTGAATAATTATATAGCAATTAGTTATTCAGAAAACTTTATTAATAGTATCGAAACTTTTCAGACTGTTTGGAGTTGAATATATGTAAATGTTATATCAATAACCAAAACTTTTCTAACAAGTAATTAATCAATCCGACTGTTTGTATAATTGTGGGTTCATCATGTATTTGGGTCATCAATACCGTCATATGGCGGGTAGTTCGATCAACAACCGAATCGTTTCCTTGATGGCAGGAAGATGCGTATGCCATAAACACGTACAAGTATATCCGCATTAGTTAATTGCCCCACAATCTGCACCCGCGCTGATTGCGCATCAAATTGCTCCAGTGAAAGCCACGAGTGATACATTTAGTGATGACTCGCTTTTAAAACCACTGTGGGAATATTTGAATATCATTCGAACGTGTTATTTGGAACTTGTTCACATTGCCCGAGCATATAACATGCTCTCATCAAGACAATACTGCCTAGGTTTATAACTGGCAAATAGAAAAAGTTTAATTACATACGTTATTGTTTATGAAAAAATTACTGATGCGGAAGTAATGCTGGAACTATTTATTAAATATCCAATGTAACGAAGAGATTTAATCTCGGCTGGAATTATAGATTGAGCACTATATAATTGGGTGTAACACGACTAGGGCTCGCAATATCCGTTCATTTTTACTATCCGGATAACACGAATATTTATATTTTACTATCCGGATAAGGCGGATAATACGGATATTTTTTAGTTTTTACTATAAATAAAACTAATAAGCTTTGGCAACACGTTTTAATCAGTCTCTCAAGCAAAATGACAAAGAAATAATAAACTATACCAATATTTCAAGTAACAATCACATACAAAAAACTAATTCAATTTCTAAAATTGTACAATTAAACACCGATACCGCTCCAATAATTTGTATCTGTTCTTCTCATGCTAAAAACTATTCTAATTAAAAATGAGATCTTACATTTATCACAAAACACAACATCCCAATCAGATCAACCTATTTAAAACATAATAATTAAATAAAGTTGTCACTTTCCCTGACAAATCAGCTGAATTATTAAACAACAATAGTATAAATCAAATATAATAAAACAAAAATGAACAAAATATCTTAACATAATCAAATAACCCTTTATAGTATAATATTACGTAATTCTTAAATTATTTTTTATCCAAATTCTGGTAATATGATCTTAAAAAGCTTAAACTATCTAATAAATCTTCTTTCATACAGGGCGGGCGTTTTTGGGGGACTGTCTTATGTAATTTTGGCGTTTAAAAAGAGCTGACTCGCAGCCTAGTTTGATTATATGACTTTTGATTTGATTTTATGATTTTTTTTATAGTAGTTCCTAAATTGTTGCATTATATATACTGTAGCAGAAAACACTCTTTCTACTACAACGCAGGTCGGTGGTATAGATAAAAGTAGATTGGAAACCCTTTCTAAATTCCTGCTTCTCTGACCGTTCTCATCAAATAGTTGGCACTATGAAGAGGTGAAGAGATGGCTCTCTACTCGAATTGTGGTGTCTAAATCATTTGTTGAAGAAGTCGGTCGCTGCGCAGAAGATGGCTGGCTGACTCATAAATCGGATGATTTCTTCTCGTATTTGGGTTTTAATTGATACGCTTACAGTTGAAGAAGAGCAACCTTCTGTTTCTTGTGTATTGTTCGCTGAAGTTATGACTCTGATCTGATTGTTGTGTGTCAAAAAATGTAGAAATAATTTTAACAATCGTCAGTCTCACAGATTCAGATTCGTTTGTAGAATTTTCAAAAGGACAGTCGTGTGTACTTCGCTCTTCATAAAAATTGAGAGGGTTGTGTAAATATGTCATTGTACCGATTATTTCTGGAACTCGTCTTTGTGATATTCTTCTTTTGAAAAGGGTGAAAAGTTTAGAATAAAAACTGGGTTTAAGTGAGAACCGACTGTGCGTGAGATACAATACAATACAATCTTGAAAATGCGTGCTATATGGATGTGAGTTTAACATAAAGTTAACAAGTGGTCAATGTTGTTATGATCTGTCGCTAAATTAACTTATTGTGATTTCTGAAGTGAATAAATAATTGCAAGACTGCGTAATAACAGTTAAGTATGTACTTTACAGATGACACCTTTTTATTTAATATTTAAAAGTGAAATAAAACTATCCGTAACATCCGAAAAATCCGGATAGTGATGCGAGGAAAATCCGGATTTGATTATCGGCCGATATCCGGATAACATGGATATCCGGATATCCGGATTGCAAGCCCTAAACACGACTCATATGCGGAACAAGATTTTTTTTTTTTAGTATGAACTTTCACCTACACAATGGAAACTGTGTAACAAAGCGTATAATAGCTAAAAATTGATTTTTTATCCCACGTGAGAATTATCAACTGTCTGTACGTGTTCACGTGCTCATGTAATATCGAAGAAGTAGATAGGTGTCTATGGGAATGCATGTATTGGATTATGTATGAAAAACTTACCTATTGGGTATTAGCAATCGCAATTACTTTTTGCGTTATCTTTGTTGGAAGAAAAACATCAGTTGCATGCTCTACTAGCTCATTTACGACATTGCCTTGTTCAACCAGCTTGGTAGTACTTATAATATGCTCGTTGTTTCGATATAAATACAAGTAACGCGTTATTTTGGTGTCACGGACTGAGCTGCGTGCAACGCGCTGACCTCTCAATGCGGTGTACGCAGGCTCCGCCGCAGACCTCAGATCTGGGTCACTCGACCGCCAGCGCCACCCGAAAATGTCACTCAAAATACAATTGAGATTTCAATTCCCGAACGTTTCTTACGAGACGCAGCCACGTAGGCGTGAAACTGACAAAAATTCATGATTCTCTAACATTTCTATGTTTCCTTTCCTCCTGTTTCCGGGTTCTGAGGTCTATTCTTAGTTTCCCCGGAATTGCGCAAACTCCGAGTAAATTTTGCCATAATGTGCGAATATAGGTTCATAGACGATACGCTCAGTCACGTTGTGTTGCGTTACAAGTTAGATCACATGAGATTTACATGATTGTGTGTCTGTATTATACTGTAGGCTAATATCATATTGCATTTACATCCAATGTGGCGCGAATTCGTCACAATCGCACAATGTGTCCATTTACTTGCGCTAACGCCTTAGCAATTTCCTGTCATGTGCCACGTGTTCCCCAACGTCAGTTACTCACTATCCTTATTCATTTTATATTTTTGTTTCTGTCTGTTCTATGTTCCCCTATTCCAAATCAAGTAACTATAGCTTTAGAATTATTCATTGTTGGAATACATGTTTCTTTTTTAGAATAGTATGCAATCACTGGACTATTCTGAAATCTAACATCATCAAAAAAAACTCGTATTTGCAACTTGCGAGGCAATGCGTTTTTTAAGAGCCTATCCAACGCTCCGATCGCTAATCGAAGTTTTTGCCCCCGGATTTTTTTATTAAAATATACTTTTATTTAACAAACGGCACATGAAAGTTCGTTGAAAGCTTGAATAAGATCAGGTTTTGCACTTTCCAATATAGTGTCTGTAACAAAAGGAAACCAGAGCAAGCTTTACGAAAGATCACGATTGGTTCCTGTCGCAAGGCGCAAATTCACTGCAATTAAGTAATTTGAGAATTTCTTTCACAAAATTGCCACCAATTGTAGATTCTATATGAAATACAAGTTCGTGTTTGTAATAACAATTTAATATGAAAAGGAAATCAAATAAATTACCAAGTTTATCAGCGTACATGTGGACCGACGTTCAATCTAGATACGGCCAGTCAAACGTCCGGGTAAAATTAGCTTGGAGCTTGAGCTTGTTCATTTTCGCGGTCCCCTATCGGTTTAAACCGATAATTCTATGGGACCGTGATAAAGTATCAGTATTGTATAAATGATTCTATAATTTTATACGGGTCATATTAACCATCTGCGGGCCAATTTGGAATATTTGAAAAAGTTGTTAAAGATCTTCCAAAAAATTCCTATACAACAAATGTGTTTTGATTATACATAGCCGTCTAAGTCCGTGGTTGCAGTCTAATTCTCTTTTGGTTGCATCGCTAGCTCAACAGTAACCATGCAGTCACGTTCACCCTCGCGTCAGCGCTGGACGCGTGCGTTGTGCTTGTGGTTCTTACTTCACCTAATGTTTATAGTTTTTTCCGCTGTTCACTTCATGTTCTAAAGGACCTGATCACCTCGTTTTTGTTACGCTGTGACTTTATTTATGAAGTGCTAACCGGATTTTGGACTGAACATTCGTTGTTTCCTTTTTTTATGTCATGTAAGTACTTGTAGTTTATTTATGTTTGCAACGTTCTTATTATTCGTCTTTGCGTTTGGTTTTGGAGATTATTGATTTATTTTCCTTGTATTTGTGGGTATTATTTGTTTGATGAATAGTTAATATTAGTGGTTTGTTTTAGATATACGTAATTAAAATAGGTTTGCAATGTCTAATACCTAGTTGGCATAGCCGGCGCAAGCCGACGTGCGGCGCCCGTTTTGAGACCGGTTCGAAAGTGAGTGTTTTGTTGACGAAACCGGATTGGTAAATAATTACAAACATAATGGAAGCATGCATCTGCTGCACAATGTTCTACTACACGTCGATGAAATATGTTCAAGAGTTTCATTCAATATAAGAACAATGAGACACATCATTAGAAAAACTTGTCACTTCATTCCAATCAAAGATTGCATTGCAGGCAAATAGGGTTAGATAGCTACAGCGATATCTTCAGATAATCTTTCCAATATGTACAGATATTGCAATATACTGGATAAACTATATTCTAAATCCCAAAATCATCTCACCTTAAAAAACAAATTTCAAACATTACATTTTTAGGTATAGCCAGAATCAACTTCAGGTACAAAATTATAGACTTGTTTGTTTTTGCAGCACGTAAGAAGTTCGTAAATGAATAAACTCAACATTTGCGATCGGGCGTCGAACCCGTTAGATCGTTTTTAGAGCGACGACCTTGTAAGACTTAGCTTTGATTAGGTGTTAAGATCTAAGGGTCTTGCTTCCCTTCGACAGTAGTAAGCCTTGCATTAACACAACTTTGTTAGCCTTTCGGCAGTTAAGTTTAGCAGTAAAAATACCAAAGTTAGAATTAGTTTTCGATAAAACTAATGTAACCATCGTCAGAGTAATCCATCTAACACCAGATGAAATGTACGCTCCAAAAGCCATATTGAGTGATGACGCCACTTTCTTTGCCTCCCGCGAGTCTAGATTTAGATCCGTTAATTTTTTGCTAAGTACGCGGCGTATTGTGAAAATTTTAATTGGATATAAATCAGTAAAAACTTCTCGCTATTCGGAAGAGCCGTTTGGCTTCGAATTTATAATGCATCACATTTTGTGACAGTCGTAGATACGGAAGATCGGTGTTAAAATATTCTCGTTTGTTACCATCGTGGGTTTCCGCAAGCTTTTTCCTCACAATTTCCCGTAGCGAAGTGTTCTCGCCGTTCTGTGGCCTATTTTCCATTGAAGTGGTGTCGCGTCTAGGGTAACACAGACGACGCCGGAGAGTCTGAAGCTTGTTCTACACTTACGAGCCTCGTCAGCACTCAGCAGCCACACTTCGCTCAATGTCATATTTTTAATGTCACGACGGAAATTATCCTCTTAAGATTGTTGAGCTTTAAAGCCCTGTCACGAGCCTTCATTTTTCAACATCATTCTTTATCTAGAGAGAAAGCTGCCGAAACGTTTCTCTCTTTAAATGTTGTGTATGTATTTAAGAACTGTCATCTTAGCGTGTCGATGGCAATCTAAATTGAGTCAGCCCAAGTTTGAGAACTGTATAATCGATGCATTTATTTTCAAAGCACTCCTCGAACTTCCCTAACGTTAGCTTAGTTTGATGATAATTTATTGGGACGTGCATAATACATAAGTTATACCATTATTCTTTTGTCTGTTTGGCTCATTGTCTGAACTTTGTCTGTGAGAGTTGCTGCAATATTCATTATAATAATGAACGTTGCCTCCGTTTATACTTTCTTGGTAAACTAAAAAAATATTTGCATCATCCACTAAGTGCTTGTTTGATGAATAGTGTATCGTTTTCCTACTTGCACTGGAATGATGCCAACTCTTCGATGATGTCAGATAGAGTCTATATTTTTGCAATACATCAATATTAGTTTTGTTTCAATTGTAGTTTCAAAGTCAGGTCGACGGTAACTTTGTTTGTATTCAGGCGTGTATTTCTGTGCAGCATCTTGTTTTCCAGACGTACGGATTTGTTTATCGTCTAGTAATGGGAGTCAGATCGTAAAACGATGGTCGTATACTGTCGAACTTTGGGCGTGTCTGTATACTTTGTGTGGTATCCGTTTGCTTTATGGATTAGCAGTATTTTTAGTTTCTTCCTTCTTTGATTTGGCTACCAACATATATGACACTATGTCACATATTAGGTACACCTATATGTCGATCGCGCGACACATTCACTGTCGCCGTCGCGACTGTGTAAGCTTTTTGCAAAAAGTTGTATTACCCCAATAGGTTATTGTGACGCAACCTTTTATGTCGAGCCTCATGGGAATATCCATTTTAGGTAACCTTTATTCCATAACAAAAGCACAGGTCGGCATTCATGGATGATATTTATGAGTCAACTAACTTTATTTTCGGGTGGTTAGTCCGATGTAGACATAGCCACTTAGTAGTTGAAACGTGCGAGTTAAATGAACCACGACGCTAATCCAATTTAGCCACTATCAATTGTTTTTTGTTTTGTTGCATTATAATGTGAGTGATAAAGACGTTTACGGCAGGCCAATTGAATCGTTTCCCCATCGGCCACACTTTCCCGGATGTAGTCGACTATTTTGCGCCTTTGGCACTTCCATTGTATGCAGTCCTCGTAACCGCCAAACACTGTGATCGTTTGTGATGTAACAGATAACGAGAATAGGTGACCGATGGCAATTTAGAGTAAATAAACTTCGTGCCTCACTCAAATTTTGTATAGAGCAAAAAACATTTACAGTATTGCACGTGGGAGTCAGTAATAACAGGACATTACTAGGTAATCATCGCTTAAACATTCGGTGTAAAGAAATAAGCGAAAACAACAATTATGTAACCAAATGTTGCAATCGTCTGAAACTTGCAGAAAGAAATGAATATAAGAACCGTTGATCAGTATGCAGACTTGGTCGCAGTACAATGCAAAACAAAGGAGCAACGAACTTGGAGGAAGAGTCCTTGCCATAAACGGTTCAGTAGCACCTTTTTCGAACAGGCGGAGAGTGATTCATGTGTCAGATATTCTATTTCGGGGATTGATTGCTGAAGGAACTGTTACATCATTACTATTAACGACGAAGCATTCAAGTAGTAGACAGCCAAATTAAGTTTCATTCATAGATGGCCTAGTCAAAACTTCACAGCATTCTTAATCCAATCTGGAATAGGAAACGAAAATGTACGACGAAAGCTGGGACGGCTAGATGAAATAGGTGGGCAGAAATTAAACAAACATCTAATAAATTCCGACCACTATCTCGAACAATTTGCTCTGCTTAGCTTGATAAATGGAGCTACATATCACGTAGTTCATGTTGAGCATTAGCCTGCCTTCGTAGCAGGGTCATCTATAACTAACCCTATATTATTTAGCTTTTAGACCGGTGTAAATATAATAAAACTTGGGTCTTCGGTCTATGGTTGTCTAAAGCTGGGGGTCACGATTTACGCGTGTGTTATGCATAAAATTACACTTATGATTCCGTACAGTGTGTAAAAAATTTTGGTATAAGATACAAGTTCAACCGGTTAAGACTTAGTCAAAGTATCGTAGCATACTAGTTCGTGTCCAAAAATCCTAATAGACCGGATGGTGTAGAGAATCCTGCACGCTTGAACATCTCTTCGTCGTCACGCATAATATAGAAATGCAACGGTGACTTATCTTAGCCAGGTTGAAGAAATGTCAAGTATAAGTATATGTTCAGCGTAATCGTCTTCATCTGCTAACTATTCCGCCTAACGAAGGAAATCTCGTTTCCCGTAAACTCCTGCGTCTATAACCCAAAAAGGGTTTTTTGCTTCCGACAAGATTGCCGGTTTTCTCGTTAATGTTTTATCCGGGGTCACACGTGTGATGCCCTGGTTGTGTACAAAAAACACGTGCTCTTGACACAGCTGCTGTTCATCTATTTTGGAGGCGATAAATGAGTTTTTTCCCTCCATGTGTTTATTAATTATGTTGTATAGCGTAGCCATCGGTTTTTTTTTTTTTCTGGGTGGGAAATCATCAAATAACTTCTCCCGCTCTGGGTGGAGCGGGAGGGCGTGTCAGACTTTTACTGACACGATACTTTACTATTACCCACCCGTGTTCCCTCAGTTGCCTGTGTGCCAGGGGCGGCGGTATCTCTTTCGAACAACCCGCACCCCCGGCAGGCATCGGCCCTTGCGGGCCCCTCTGTTGCTGCTGACATCTCTTTGAGGCGCGCGTGGAACACAACGCGCCGTCGACCCGGGCTTGGTCCTTACCGGACAGCGAGCTACCCATTACTCGCCGTCCGCAAGCCCGTGCCTACGGTGGCCGGGAATCAGCCTGGGATTCCCGACGCCCAGGGCGTCTCCTGCGAAGGCCACGGCTGTGAGGGCGCATGTACTGCATCTCCCTCACGTGCGCCGCCTCCCTCTTTGCGAGCATAACTGCTTCGCTGAAGGAGGCGACTGCCAGCCATGCCCTCTCGCTCCGTACCATGGCCTGGACCAGGGTCGGACGCGAGAGATCGCCGCCGCCGATCACCTCCACGAGGACACGGCGTTGCTCCGCCCAAGCTGGGCAGACCTCCACCGTATGCTCCACCGTGTCCTCTGGGCGATCTTCGCAATGGAAACACCCGGGCGTAGCGTAGCCATCGGTTGCGTGGCCATTTTGGCTTGTTTTGTTGTAATATTTTTCATGGCATACATACGTCAGGAAACTGGCTAGGTTTATTTCATTAACTTGTTTTAAGTAATGCATTATTTCTAGAAAGAAATATTTACAGTGAAGAAAATTTTGCAGCAAATTACTCAAAAACTGAATGGATTATAATTATATAAATATTGTTGTGATAGTTGCGTGTTTAGAGATTACAACAATTTCTTAATTCTTTATCAATAACTTGCATCAGATTTAGCATAGTAATTTATATTAGAAATTCTGTTGCATTGGATTTGTTATGTTGGAAGTATGTGGACAGTTAGCAATAGACTCGAATATAGTATATCGTTTAAAGAAAATATTTCTGAATGTTGCCTATCTGCATGCATTGCAAGCTTAAAACCACTTGATCAGTTAGGTAATAACTTAATAGAATAGAATACTTTTATTTCAGACAGGAGTCCATGGAGTTAGTAACAATTTTACCTAACTTCTAGTGTTAAGGAGTCATAAAGTCAGCCTTTAATTATAATTTTAAAGACTCGTCAAATAACGGCCATCAAGTTATTGTGCAATCCTTAGTTTTAATTGTAAATAATTTTAGTAACTCCGGCAGTCATTATTTCAAATAAAACGAAACCATTAAAGCGTGTGTTGATTAAAAATGTATATTTTATAAACATTATAATTTATTGTAGCAATTTGACTTTCCTGTTATTGAACAACTACGTCATCGTTTTATATTTAGCTCATTAACTTTAATGATTAGAGCGACGGTTATTGAACGGTTCATTCAGGAGTAAGCTGTCATGATTGTCTACACTGGCGTTGCTATCTCTTGCCAAATCGATCGTGTCTTCAAAAAGCTTCTTATAAGCAAATACAACATTGATATTCCGCGACCAATCTTCTGCTGGCTCTCTAACATCACGTTTCTCCAATGGGTCTATAGTAATTTTTGTAACGACATCACCCGTAACTAAATATGTTTACTGGGGTATTCATCCAAACGAATGTCTAGGCAAAATCTCTCATAAAGCCCAAACAAAATAGTTTAAAATTAAATGAAGTTTAACTAAATGCATCTATCTGGATTCTGAATCTGTATTTAAACACAAACAGTTTATAAAGCTGATAGTAAACAATTGCTTGCACGTGGTGATTTACGCTCTCTCTGCGTATACTATCTGCTAAGTGTCCATAATGAATAGATATTCGCGTGTGGTCGGTACCGGCTGCTGGTTGGCCTGGCGGTAACGGAAGTCGGTTATTTAGCGAATCATGCACATTAGGGTGCTTGTAGACTGTTGCTTGTAGCGTAGCGTTCTGTTCTTATGGTGCTTTACAAAGTGGAACGTGTAGTTTGCCTTTGTGTGTTTCAGCGGATCTTCCCGTTGGAGCATTGTCTCTTGTACTTATTTCATCTTGCTGTTCTAGTTAAGATACTACTAAGTTCTATTATGAATATACAGTGACAAGGTTCGTTCTACAAGCACATACCTACCTAAATAAAATAAAAACCAAACCTACTTAGGCTGAGCGGATAATGGATAAGAGGATAATAATAGGAAAGAGGAAAATACACTCAGTTACCATCCACATGTCAAACGAGATGATTGTGAAAACATTCCAGTGATTTCATTCTGGTGTTCAATCGCTAAAGCAGATGCTCCGTACAGCTATCTTTAACGTTACATTACAATCTAATCTGTATGAAGGTTTATAGTATCGCAGCGAGTGTATTTAAGTACCGCAGCTTGGGAGACCGGCCTTCACCCGACCGACACTGGTCAAAGACGTTTATACCATTACCGGCGACTTTGGCAACTAACATCTAAACCCTGTCATCTTTATAATAGGCCCCATAACTACAAGGTATGAGATGATTTGGTTATTTCTTGTCCTTTTTGGGTGTAGTTTACTTAGATCTTAAAATGGAAGTTGAGAGACTCAGATATGTGCTACAAACTTGGAAATATTCAGATTTACTACATAACTCCGGTCTTTAATCTGGTGACAAATTATAATAGGCTTAATTAATCAGGCATATTTTAAACATGACATGGAGTAAATAAATGGCTCCCTGCTCAATGAACTCAAGCGCCGAATTTTCACGGCTGCCATGCCATGCCACTAATATATTAAGCCCATTCAACGTTATGGCAAATGGCTAGTTGAAATATTAAAGTCAGCTGTAAATCATCACATAACACGACGCTTTTCAATATAGAGCGGCATGCGGAAGTGTAGCCACATCCAACATGTTCGAGCATCGCCTTTTTAAAGTCCAGTCCAAACATGCCGAAATGAAATATCGGTGGAACACTAATCCGCGCCGTATCCGACGTTCCGTAATGTTCATATTTTATTCGTTCCCGGACTAGCTTGTCCTACTAAAATGTAGAGACAGCCCAAGATGGAGCTGTTACGGCAATTTGTTTCGACTACGTCCTTATAAGCACTTTATCCAAGAATGTCGAACATGTGGGGACTCCATGCGATTTTTCTTTTACAGCGCAAATTCCAACAGGTGACCGTTAAAATCGCTTGAGGCATCGTAATCGTAAAGTAAACGTGTTGAGTGGAAAATTGCGAGAGTGCACTAAATGCCAACGGATCGTAAACCTATGCCTTGGAGCAACAGCAACCAGTCTTTCTCAGCTGACTACTACAAATTGTACGGTGTAATAAATTGTAGATAAGGTTTGCCTTTCATTCCTGAGAGAACGCAATACACAAACGGAGAGGAATTGAAATTAATTTCACGGGAATTAAAATTATAGAAAATGCAGCCAGGAAAGCCGAAACTTCTGACGGCATTGCGGACTTTCTACATCTGCAAAATTAGTATAATTAAATCGAGTAGTATACTTATTCGGGTCTCGCAGACGGCTCATAGATATATTTTAACATACTTACAAGTGTCCCATCTTCAGGATTGGAACGCTAGGCACGCGACGAGACGGGAGATAAAATTAGATTCACCCGTTCCTGTAAATCCTTCTCCTTTTGGAACGAACGTTTTGCTTATTAAAGTAAAATGTTCATGAAGAAATAAAGCGCTTAGAAATTACTTTGTTCGTTCTGCTACATTTCACTTCATTTAACTAACATGTCCAATTATATTTCTTTACATTTCGTTGTTAACACGTACTTGCGTATTGATTCTTGTTTATTGGACAGGCATTTCGTTTACAAATTCTGATTAACTTTCATTGCAGGGCTATTGTATTAGTCTGCTGAAGGCAAATCAACAATGTATTTTCATATGACCTTGTAGTTTGAGAGGACTTACAAGCTGTATTAGGAAGTTCCAAAGTCGAGGGTTTGGGCTAATTTGAATGGAATTGTTTGAAGTTACAACGTTATTAAGACGTTTTCTGCATACTATAGGCTTCTTCACGGAAGATGTCTGACGTCTTCTAGAGCCCTCGACTCGACGTTACTAAGCGTGTCGGAAAAGGGTGGTTACGTAACCAAACCTCGTCTTAATTAGCGATCCTTTTGTTACGAACACATTCAATAGAAGGAAATGTTTAATTTGAGCTTACCAAGTTAAAAATAAAATGTCACAATTATCTTTACAGCTTGACGTTAGATAGCTGGCACTTAAAAGGTCACCGTATTAATGGTGTTTATATTGGAATTTTGTTTCAATGTAATTTTGTTTCAAAGTGGTCTGGAATGCTGGAGAAATGCAAGAGCTGATAAGAATAATTTAGCTTATTGTTGCTATTGTTGGCAAGCTAACAACAGTAACAAGCAGTCACGGGACCGTGACTGTTTTATTCATAGAAGCTCATGCATTAAAAAACCTTCATCCAGTATTTTTAAGAACAACAAACTTTTATCGCATCTCAGCGACCTAGTTCGCAAGTGTGCGCTTGTAACTCATTCTTTTTCCCTTAAGATATTTGTTAACTAGAGAAGAAACAGTTACAAACGTATGTAGAAGCACGCAATCGACCAAGAATACCGTTGCCTATATATTTGAAGAGCATAAAGTTTTATTCCTTAATCACCGCAAACCATGGCATTCCCGTGTGAAGTGACTAACAATCTGGTGTATGAATCAATAGACGATTGAACTCGATACCCGTGAAGCCCGGTTCCGCGCTGTGCCCGAGGATCTGATTGCAGGCGATGCCCAGGTCACTTCACACAATGACACGGATGCAGGCCCACAACTGGACCGATGTCTGCATGTCGCGTGGTGTTTGTATCGAGTTCGTTTGCGAATCGACGCACTCGTTCCGCTTGCATGGAACCAAAAGGTGACTCACTGGCGATTTGTTCTGTAACGAATAGCATTACAGTGCTAACGAGTTTGTGTGTATTATAAACTTAGTTTGAAACCAGACACAATAGTCGAACTCCATGACTACTATATTGGTGGCAAAGTCTGGAATCATTAACTTTTTGGGAGACTATAAATCCTACTAATATTATAAATGTGAAAGCTTGTGAGTATGGATGTATGTATGTATGGATGTTTGTTACTCTTTCACGCAAAAACGGCTGAACGGATTTGAATGAAATTTGACAATCAGGTACTTTGTAACCTGGAATAACACATAGGATACCTTTTATCCCGGTACTACGTTTCCGTGGGATAGTTTTCGAACTCCACGCGGGCGAAGCCGCTGGCAAAAGCTAGTAAAATATATGAAAGAAAAAAGGTCTCATAGTCTGGAAGACAGACATGGGTACCTACATAAAATAGATTTATTAGTTTGGACTGCAAAAAGATAAAAACATTTCACAAACAGCACTAAAATATTAAATTACAGCTAAGATACTCGCAGTGAACCCCACCATAGAGGTCAATGCATTCTTAAGACTTACGACCATGCCTAATAAGGTCACCTTTGATGCAAGTTAATTATAAAATATTCTTGATGTTGATATAAATTATGTATATAACACCATTCTTGGCAGATGGAGGGTTAGTGTAAAAATTCTTAGTATTTAAAATACAAAACGTTCTATTAACACAGATGTTCACCGTTATATAAGGTGGGGCTGTTAATTAGCTTTTGTAATGACTGCTATCAAATTCGTCTCTCTTGCGTCACGGTTAAGAATGTTCATGTGCATTTGCGGTTGTTTTTCCATGGTCCTAATTTCGGTCCTGGCAATCTATTTTGTAAGAATCCTATCATGAGCTCGTGGCTTGTTGTAAATCATCATGTCTTAAACCAGTCCTCAGAGATTCTGTTCTGTAGTTGCAGAATTTATTATAGCGCATCATCAATTAGTTTTTCATTGAAGCTTTTGACAGCGATGCGATGAATTCCATTTGCATCTACAATATATTGCAGCTATGAATTTATTAACCAAATATATTTTCGGACGCTTTGGTCCTTAATTTACTTAATACCAATTAACAAATACCGTTCTTGATTGCACTCTAAAATATCTCTCATCGGCACCTGACCCTATTTTGGGTCCGGTTTAACAACTCACGTGTAAGCAAGGTCGTACGGGATGATCACGAGTACCCTGCCATCTATGGCACTCGTCTCACCAGTCGAGAATCAAAGCGCATACACCATATGGCCGGCACACCGGTCAAGGGCATCGATCACTCCCAGCAAACACTTGAGAACTTCAAAGAAAATTATCAACTTTGATAAATAGCGTTTCGTGTAAACGCTGTGACCCAGATTGCCAATAAAACTGCCAATGAAACTGCGTTAAGTGGTGCACAGAGTGTTTATTTTTGTATCGTTAAGCAGTTACGTATTTTACTCAATCATGGTATTTTGTGAGGTTTTTAAATTTTAAGGTGGCTTTACGACATTCGTCACAATTTCACGGGCACAAAATGTTATGGTTTTTCCAATCACGTTTGTCGGTGATTGGAAAGCAATTTGCGATTGATTTCAAATCGACACAGCTGCCTGCTCACACCGGCGATTTGATTTCCCGCTCATTAACGGGATCAATAAGCTCAAAGGTAGGCAAAATCGAAATTCATTCGGTTCATGGCGATCCCTTGATGGCTGCGATTGGCAAGGAAAATTAAATTACCGGCTAACGTTATTAGCGTAGGTTCGACTGGACAGGATATTGCTGTCTGAACAACTTAATGAACCTGTTTTAACACTGATTTTAGTTAACAGCTCTATTCTAGTTAGGGATTTTCAAAGTTAAACCTGTTGTTGGTCGATTAAATTGTCGTATTGAGTTCGAAACAAGAAAATATTGGGACCTCTATCGGCTAGTTTATTCAATTGCTTCTCATTTTTATTGAAGCATGAATCAGGCTTACCTACCTAAAATGCCGCGACTATTTATATTTTTTGTAAATTAGGTATAACCACAACGTAAGATTCACACATTATGGAAACTATCTCACTTTCTAAAAGCCTCTTAAGCTTATTTAGACATTCAAACGATTCACTGTATGTATAAGTATATTCTCAGATATAATGTGTCGTATTCCCACGGCCGCGTATTTATTTAGCATAATGCTTCTGTTTGAATGTATCTACAAGTATGTATACATTGATGTCTCACTTTCATCGTAATTAATGTTTATGCTGTCTATGGTAGGCGCACATTCAACATGAACTACAATTTTCATCAGAAAAAACACTTAGGACAGTTTATTTTTTTCAGTTTTAGATTGACTCCTGGGACCACCAGTTTCTGCAGACATTCCATCATCTCGTACAAAAAGATGATCATTTAAAATGCTAATCTGCGTTACCCAAATATAATCTCGATGTAATGATAAATGTAAACGTTAGCAGAACAAAGTATTTTAGATCGTTCTATCTTTTACATAATCATTAATTTTATTTGTTTCAAGATCATCATGTAGATGTTTGCAAATATTACATGCAAATAAAGCTAGCGGCAAATCTGTTGTTGCATCTGAAGAGATCGCTCTGCGTATCCGATCAATCCTTGCTCATTGTGGTGCACGCTGCACGCAATTGAATCGTCCATGCACAACAGATTACCAATTTAAGATCATTATGACTTCAATAGAATTACACTTTACGTAATGGCTTGGACAAGGTCAGTCACCAAGTTTTCTGGAGTTAAAAAGACTTCGGAAGTCCCTTAAATGTCAAATGATGCATTCTTGCCTGAAACTTTCCGTACTAAATTTTGAGCGCTTTCGACAACTTTTTTCATTTAATATTCATTATTCATGAGTTCATGACATTAAAATGTCACAAAAGTTAATCGCTTCACTTGAAACGTTGCTTGGAAAGCTGCACGATTTTATTAACATCGATTAATATGGGATTCAAGCATCGTCTACTTCGTCATTCCTTGCTATCTTGATGCGAATACTTGTTTTTATTTCGATGTCCACAGCTGCAAGGCTGATAATGTAGTGTAGGGCGTGCAGCTATAACGATGCCATGTTATGTCTGCCTTCTGCCTGTTGAAAAATGTTAATAGAGAAAGGCACATGTGTATTGTTGGGTTTTGACATCGGCTCCATGTGGTGACGCGCCGCGCCCCTCCGGTCGTCGGCATTGCTCGCCCGTTTATTCGGTAGTTGCATTCGCGCCCGTCTCGGATATTGACGTGTTTATGATAAGATTTTCCTCCGAATTTGCTTTCAGTTGACTACTTGAAACTTTACTGTGGAACTGTGCAGTTGTTTGTTTGTTTGAAACCGCTTGGCTTGATAAGCTTAGCAATTCTGGACTCGACTGTTTCTGTTCTATAAACTTTCGGGTAAGTTATGCTTGAACTTTGTTTTCCAAACTTGATAAATACTTTTAAATTTTGTTTGTTTATTAAACTACTTCAGTAGCAATCTACCTAGCCTTTCCCCAGCTATGTTGTGGTCGGCTTCCAGTCTACCCAACCGCTACTTCAGTAGTTATGACATTACTTTTATATACATTCATAAAGTTACCTGTCCATACTTGGAACCTAGGTAATGTTATGGAAATCTTTTTCAATAAAACTTGTAAAGGATGACATCGAAATTGGTGTTATCAGATAAAATGCGTATATCATATGTCGGACTATTTAATTTGAATAGATACATATTCATAAAAGTTTCAAGGTCACCCAATATGACATTTGGGTGTAACTTACTTTGTAAACACATGTAATATAAATAAATAAATTATTTCTGGTCCTAAGTTGACGACATCTGATACCATTTACCTGCTGTTCATACAAGTTTAAACAAAACGAATGTATTTTGCATTTGAACATGATTTTTTTTATTTTATTATTCTTTAATTTTGTTGCGGTCACATGTTTGTTACATACGGAGCTTAAGGATAACGCTGCTACTAACAATTGCTTGGCTGCAAATTATGTGAATGGAAATATTTCGCAATAATTAAGCACGTGTAACTTTAAGTAGTTCATTGTTACATACATATGGCATAAACGTGTGATCTTTGCTTAATGCTTCGCTGTACAACACAGTCGTGTGAAATTGTGCCCTAAACCATGCATTTTCCCAAAAAATCAATGTGAGTAAGTAATTTAGCATTCGCAGTGTGTAGTCGAAGAGCGAGGGTGGCTAAGTTAGGGGAATCAGTGTTTATGGGAACAATAAAATTGTTGGCTAGGACATTTGTGTTGTTCCGCGCTTACATAAATATTTGAACTTGGCACGCCATGATTCCATCGATACCTACAGCCTTCACCTTGTCTCTGTCACAGACTATGCAATTATGTACTTTCTTTATGGTTACTCTGCGATATCCGTGACTGCGGTTCTTTCAATTTATTTCTTTTAAAACTGTAAAGTTCTTTTTCTATTGAAAACATCACGAATATTTGAAATCTATTTTGCAATGAACGTGTCTGTAACTTGAAAAGTCACGTTTTGCTAATTTATTGGATAATGGGCTGGCTGATTTAGGAAGAGCGCAATGATACATGTTTATTACATCGCACCACGAAGGATCTCAAGCAAACAATAACTGAATAAATAGTTGTTAATTCAGTTTAATTAAAAGTTGTTTATATAAATTACCAATCACATGTACGAAAGTTTTCGTCGTTTTTCTGTAGCCACGCAGTCGGCAGCTAGACTGATTCATTAAAACTCCATTATTTAAGCTTAATTAAGACTTATGTCTAACGCGTTCAAAACCCTACTTTATGTAACATGCTATTAAGATTAAATATTGAAACACATTTATTCATATCACGTAATTATTCTGCCATTTAGATTTCGATACACCTTTTTACAAATTATCGTAATCTTAATTCGTTTTTTAAATATCATCTTGAAATGTTGTTGTTCTTACAACATCAGCTAAACATAATTATTTGAGGTTGTTTAAAAAAATATATAGAAACTAGCTGACCCAGCAAACGTTGTTTTGCCTTATAAATTATTTAGGGGTGGACTACCCCTAACATTTAGGGGGATGAAAAATAGATGTTGGCCGATTCTCATAGATACCGGATAAGCACAAAAAATTTCATCAAAATCGGTCAAGCCGTTTCGGAGGAGTATGGCAACGAAAACTGTGACACGAGAATTTTATATATTACTAGCTGACCCAGCAAACGTTGTTTTGCCTTATAAATTATTTAGGGGTGGACTACCCCTAACATTTAGGGGGATGAAAAATAGATGTTGGCCGATTCTCATAGATACCGGATAAGCACAAAAAATTTCATCAAAATCGGTCAAGCCGTTTCGGAGGAGTATGGCAACGAAAACTGTGACACGAGAATTTTATATATTAGTTATAGAAATTTTACTATATGGGCGATATCAGATTCTGTACGTAAGTAATATCATAGGGGTCGCTATGACATGGGCCATATTAAAGGCAGACAGGGGTCGACAGAATAGGTAAAAATTGCGAAATAAGTCTGGCAACTGTCAGAACTCAATTTGTTAGATAAACTCAACTTGCGTGCGTTGCCAAAAATATAATAAACAACTATTTTGTATTTGAACCAAAACAATTTAGGTAATTGATAACATGTCGTATCATGCGATGAAAACCTATTACTGTAATCTACAATAAAATGGCGTCCATAATATTTTGATATATCCAGATTCTAGATAATGAATCCATTAATATTTATAAATTCACTGGGTGACGTCACAGCACTAAACTGAAATCATGAATCGAAATTGAAATTAAATGAATCTGAAAAATAATTTGGATCGATGAGGAAGAACGAACATCCTGAATTCTTCCCAGAATAGTAACGTCAAGCTTTCAGCTTTGTTTGTGATCAACGTCACTAAGATTAAAAGGTTTTCATGGAAGCTTCTAAATTGATGTGACAAATTGTTTCACACCCTTCGCTAAAGTAATTATCGATTAGGCATCCCGCAGAAAGTTGTCAATAGTTCTATATTATTTTGGCTGAAAAGTATTGGCTAGCTCTCTCTCTTTGCCTAGCCTTATCCCATTTCAATTGGGGTCGGCCCTCGTCATTCTTCGCCAGATGTTTTGGTTCTGGGTCATCGAGTCATTCACTTGGGCTCGCTTGAGGTCGTTGTTGACAACAGACCCATTCTCACTTGGATAAGTGAGAATGGGTCACCTCGCTTCTTTGGACCTGGATTAATGTGGAGGACTTGCTTAGTCAAACAGTCAAAAGTACTAGTTAGCTCTTCATTCTTATATCCTAATATCCTCCTACAATTAATGAATTAGCATTTTTATTTCTTTCGGACATCGTTAAAGATATACTTACTATGGATGGGCTCTCCTTCGCATTTGCATCATTCCAATCAAACCCGTCTTCCCCGATTGTCGTGAAAGTAAAGTGACAGTCGTTCTGCCTAAAACCAGAAACTCGCTGTACCAAAGATAAGGCAACAAAAACCGGTATTGCTCGACCAGTTCTCTGGAAAGCGGAACCTGACAATAGGCGGGAAACCGTGGAAAAGTATACACTCGATATTAGTGAACATGCTTCCTACAGACACATGAAAATCGCGTGACATTGACAAGGGTTAAGATTTTATGAATCTACTGAGAAGAGAAAACTTCCCGCTTCACTCAAATGAATGTTCGTTTTTGTTTCATCAAACGTTCACAAGACACCGACAAATTACGTTGAAATTACCGTTCATCTGGCCATTTCTTTTCCGATCATTCGGAGCACAAGTAATGGATGCCGAAAGGCAAAATACACATCTTCGTATTGGTACAAATAGAAAAGGGTTAGATATCACCCTTATCACTCACTAAATATGGTGTTCAAAGCCAAGATTTTTTTTACAAAGTTCCATACACTTTTTACTACATTCAAACAGGTCATCAAACCATTTACTCATGTCATGGGACTAGCCTGGCGCTAAACCGAACCCTATATTTCCGGTCCCGCCCTGTCTGATCCACTAATGGCGAAACGAAAGGGTTACCACAATCGACCCATTGTTGTGCTTATACACTTGTTTTTGAAGCTACATGTTTTAATACCCGTGGCAGGATAATAATATTAAATCATAACATGTCTAGTTATCGGTCAAAACAATATTTTGGCGTACCTACCTGCTTAAGCTATCCATAGCTTAAGCACTTAAAACATTTATGTCCTCTGTCTACTGACAGAGGACATAAATGTTTTAAGTTCGGTATTAACCTTTCGTCGTGTTAAGAGCTTCTACATTATCTTAACACAAAACAAAACTAGTTAGAGTAAGACCTCTTCAGTAAAACTTCGCTCACTCCCCACCTACCAATTTATTTCCAGATTTATTCGAAGAAATCGTCAGACAAAAGATAAATCGATTGTGATGCTTTTGGATAGGGCTTTAAACTTCAACATATCTGTTTAACGTCAGCTCATAAAATGTACATTAAAACGTATCGGAGTTTCAGCGATGGCGATGAACGACAAGACATTAGCTGTAAATGTGCCGAGCCCTAAGGGACGTGGGCCAAGCCCCAAGTCCTGTTATGGCCGACATAATAATTTTATGCTTGGCAACAGACGCCGTTAATCAAATGAACTATCGGTAACTAGGCGGTTAGGGTGGCTTCCAAAAGGCAAATATTTTCAGGTTATCCAATTTGGTTCAGGAGCAAACGACAAAAAATCATTTTAGTTTAGCAATGATAATAGGAGATGATGTTGTCATAAATATGAAAGAAGATTGTAATTTTCTTAAAAGGGACAAACTTGGAGCGCTTTTACGTTATCTTTAAAAGCTTTCCGTAGACAGAGACGATAGCCAAATTGCTGGTGTCAATCATATTTTCAACCAACTCAAAAATATCGGTAAAATTGGGTTCGTAGAATTCGGATACTATATTCTGCGATGATGTGGTGTCGCTCAATTTGGCGGCCCCGGTCCATGGTTTATAAAAACTTTGCCAAATCACGCGTCCGCGTCGGAGCCGGAGTAACGACCTTGCTTCGTCCACCTATGACACGGAAGGACGTGCCAATTGCATGAACATAAAATGGCCGACGTTTTATAGTCTGCTGGTGCAATTCTATGTAAGATAATGAATTTTAATTCTAGAATATTACGTCTTTGATCACCGTTAGGTAAAGGCATACTAAGGAGGAAATACATGAACAGTTTATTAATGGCAGTATTCAGTCTGATGTATAGGAGTAAGTAATTGAGAATAGGCGACATTAAAACTTTCTTTGTAGCGTTAAAGCTGAGATTTGGGGACCTAGCCAAAATTCGTAGACGCACTACGATACTTGCTACGAAACTGCATGTTTTAGCAGTTCGACTCTTGAGTTAAACCTGACATTAAACCTTATCCTTTAAAAATCCTGTTTTTATTGAGGTCTATGGCACGTCTATCTGTAATTCAAATCATGAAATGACAGACTTAACCATTGCAATCAAGGTCCAGTAGCTATTTTTTACACATATGTTGCAAGGTCTGTGCTATGTTGTTAGAATGATTTGTTGCTCCCATTTTGTCGTTAGCTTTATGTTTTTGTTCCAACGCACGCCAACCTATCATTTATCTACGTTAGTTAATTATAATATACGTTTCAGCAAAAACTGTGTCGGAATGTAGATTTGTTACACCACTTCATTTGCCTAGTGTGATGCTTATTTATAGAGGACATACATAAAACTACGTTCATGATTCCTGGAGCTTTAGTATAGCTCTGTAATTGCGTGCATGTGCACAAGTTTTTTTTTGAACGAAAGCACTAATTAAACCGCATTCGTAGCACTTGTAAGTTATAATCGGTCTGCGTAGAGTTAATTGGTCGGACCATTTCATATCCAGCAACTAGCGCAGGGCTATATTCTATCCATACTTGTTTTTTTGACACACTCAGAATAATTAGCTGTTGATAAATTCCATTATTCACCCATTATTCTATTATTCCCAGACCTCAATATTTATTCCGTACGTGTTGCCTAGATCTTCAGCCGATGTTAAGCACTGCATGGCTTTTTATGCTAAGTTAGTGAGAACCTCCGTTGAATAACGTGACATGATTGATGACGACAGTATATGTTTACTGTAGTGCCAATCAATGGGAAAATGTTTACCAGTTCTGACTACTTCTTTCGGAGAAGAGTTTGTCAATGTGTCAGCGACAGACATCAGCGCTGTTTGTTCACTCTCCCATGATACCGTCCTTGTTTACCAATATTATCGACGGTGTTACTTCTATGTTAGAACATAATGTGTTTTACCTTCACACTTATTTGGAAATAAAAGAATACCATACAATGAAGCTGCGTCATGTCCCACGTAAAAGGTCGACGGAGAAACATCAACTGCTGTTTCATGTATTGTGTACAAGTGCTGTTTTAAAACCACATGTGGTTTCATGTTGCATTTTGGCAGGCACTATGTGAGCTCCCTGCTGTTGTATCCCGTTTGAAAACTCCTACGAAATGAAAGAAAAAAAACACACAAACATACTCTGTTATGCAAATCTGTTGTGTGTCTGAGATTATCATAATTTGAATATCGTAAATGGAAACATCTTCTTTCCTTTAAGGTAGCATTGTCAAACGAGTTTGATAAATGGATCTGGATAAATTATTGCCTCGCAAAAAATATTCTCCGAGTGTAAACGATGCCGCCTTCGATTGAAATAAAAATCTTTATTTTTCTATATTTGTGTGTTCTGCCACATCTGACTAAGATATTGCTCGCAAAGGCATTACCATTAAGGCAGTATTTACAAACCGTGTCCAAAACTGGAACTTTGATGTATTTTTAAACATTTGTTTTATACTAAATATTTATTTGAGTTAAAGTAAACTGTTCAAAGAAGAGAAAAACGATTTATTTTTAACATTTCGTTTGTAGACGTTGGAAGATATGGCCACGATGTTAAGACACGCGTGTTATTTAATTGTGGCCAAGACCGTTCTCTTGCAACATGGCTACATTACAACCTTTTTTCCGTTTTATTTACGTACAATTCGCTTTTAAAACAAAATTATATATTGCTGATTATACATTTGTAGGCAGTTGGTTTGTACGCGTTTATAAATTGCGTGCATTAACCCAGATTCAAGTTAGGTACAATGATTGAACTGTGTCGGCTAACTGACGCCTAGAGATGGAATCTAGCCAAATACCTGAAACGTCTGGTTTGGATACATAATCGAAATTATATTGAGAATCGAGATGTATCGACTGATGTCTCGTGTCGTGTCTGAGACAACTCTTAACGGAACCGATAACGGACTTTTAGTTCGGTAGGGATCGTCAAATTTTACTATGCCACTCTATTCTAAAGGTTATGATCATGTGTGGGCCTGACGTTCCCACGATAACCATGTTCCCATTATATTCGAGTCGGAAAATATACGAATTCCCATAGTTTTGGAAAGAGAACAGTCAGCGAACAAATTCAAATCTACTGGGCAATAAAGTTTAGTGGTTTTCGAAACAGAATGCAAATTGTAAAGTTTAAGTTGCTTTCCAAAAAAAAATACCGGTCTAAAGATTCAGTTTGATTCTAATGATTGTTATATAAGGTAATGATATACTTGGTACAGTACTTGGAGATAGAAGTGAAAATAAAGCCCTTTAAGACTTGGAATAATGGTAAACCATTAGGTCAAGTCATAAAGATTATTTTAAATTTTATAACACATACGTTCTATCTTCATAAGTTATGGCCCAATAGTGCATCAAATATAAAATAATAATGAATCATAATCTTCGTATCGTAAAACGTTGATGGATAAGTTATAAAAAGTACTTTTACCTTCGCCTCTAAAAGAAATCCACTGTTTTCTCGAAGAAAAAACGCGATGTCTACGTGCTCCGTTTCTGGCATGTCGTAATATGGCCCCTCTAGAATATCAAGTAAAGCAATAGATAGCTTATTTGTATTTTAAACGTGATCTACAAGAAAGTTGCTCAAGTGGAAACTGACGCGACGATGGCAATTTTGATGAATGCATATCGATTGTCTGTCTTTTTATAGTTATTGTGTCTGCTATAGCATAAGCACTTAGCATAAGAGCTGTTGTATTCATGTCATGCGCATTTTATTACTCATGTTTACTCTGCAGCCAAAGCATTTTTTTCTAACGCGAGGCTTCGACTTTAGACCTTCGCCGTGGCCTTTCTAGATTAATTTTAATGGCCAGCAACAAGTTTGTTGTATATTGTATCGTCGGTATAAAAATAAACCTTAGTATTGTTTATCGGTGGGTGTGTAGACGGCGCGTCGCTACATGATTACCGTGACAAATTGAATAGTGAACGCGTTGTATAGGTGGCCATAGCCTTAGCTCAGTGTTTGAATAGTACGCCTTGATGCCCCCCAGCAAATCGCAGTACAATGACCCTGTTCCCGTATCCCCATTGGGTTATATGGTTATATCAATACGTAGTATAAACGGGAATAGTTTTGTATAGGAAGTTGAGCAACATGGTATTGAAACATTTTATAACAGTTGAATAGTAAGATATTCAAGTAAAAATGTCAGATTTGTTTTATTCAATGGGAATAAAACGTGGTTTATGAATAGAAAACCCACTTTTTAAGTGTTTTGATGATACTCAAGTTGCACCTATGTTTGTTCCAGTGCTTCTAATACATAAAAATGTGTTACATTCTTGCTCAATCTACAACCGATAACGTATCAAGTTCAAGTGGCTAAGAGTTCTGCTCAGTATGTTCCAATATGAGCAATCACGTTATTGTTATCGGTCGCCGTTTCAAATACTTATTCATTAAAGTCTGGTATTTTATACTAGACATTGCCGTTATTGACGATTTCCACGAAGACAATCCATCGATAAATTAATTTTACTGCCGTTTGTCACGAATATTGAGGTATTATGGTATACATGGGAAGATATTTCTTTCTGAAACCCTTGACGCAAAACGTTAGATTGCACCCAGATAAGTATGAATAGGCGAGCGAGGCCGACTGGAGGCCCGTTCATGTGAACTATTCTTTACTCCGCATAGTTGCTACACAATACGTCGATAGGTTTTGCTCATTGTTGGCCGTTTCACCATTTATTATTCTGATACCTAGCTTTTTGCTCAGACCACTTCTCGGCTCTTATAAAGTTGAATGCCTTGTACTAGTACAAGTATTAAACGCAGTCGGACAAGTATTTTTACGGACGCGAACGCAACGTGAAGCCATAAACCTGTGTCGGAGGCTCGGAGCCATGAACCTTGTCATATACTTACGTAAGCTGTTGTTTATGTAAAAGTTTTTGCATCATAATACCAATTTAATCGCAACAATATAATAATATGAAATCTTTTGTTTTTTTTTTTCATATTTCCACCAATGTTCTTTGGAGAAAGATGTTCAATTTCACGAGTACTATCACCCTGAAAAATTTAAACTGTGACTAAAAATTCACATTGACACACATTGTATAGATAGGATTGTTCATTTAACAGTTATTTTTGCAAAGACAGTACTTGAATAGGCGACACCCGGAACAATAGCAATAAGCTCCCCCGAGATTGCACCAGTGCAGCCGTGCCCAAGGGCCGGCGCACAATGGACGCCAGCCCACAATACCGCTGCAACGAACTGATTACTGCGCGCCGATCACTTCGCGAACTAACATTCATTTCTCAACGGACCTCGTTTGTTTTGTTTCAGAACATGTGATATTAACTTGCCATGGACGAGGAGAGCACAGCTTGCCCCGGCGAGGCCGGCCCGCCGACAGTTGACGTACAGCTTAATGAAGATGTTCCTAACGCAGAGACAAAGCCAGAAGGAGAGAACCTCGCTACTAGTGTTACAAATTTAGATATTAAAGACGAAAATGATAATAAGAATAGTTGTAATGACGAAAAACAAATTGAAAATAAAAAGGAAGAAAGTGTCGTTGTTGCTGAAACTGTGAATGCGGAAGCCAAGTGCCCAGCACCATTGGTTAAGGAGCCTACTGTTGAGCACGAGCCTACCGAAACGAACGACGACGCAAGGTCGCTAGGCGACCTGGATAGCTTGCCAGCAGGAGATGAGCTTGCTCTTGGTGCAGCGGGCAGTGACAGCGGAGTGGAGGGCTGCGGTCGCGCCCTCAGCAGCGGCGGTGGGTCCCGATCATGCGCCTCCAGTGTAGTTTCGTGCGGCTCCGGCTGTGGCTCGGAGAGCTCGTCACTAGCTGGTGCACCGCCGCGCCCGCGACGTCGCGTCAATGTCAACGTCGCTGAGCCGAAACGCAGTTCACCTGTCGGCTCGGCAGCCCCGCGACCCGTGACGGCACCGCGCGGCCCTAACCTGGCCACCCGTGAACGTGCTAGGAGTCGAGAGAAACCGACTCCACCAGAAAAGCCTCGACCGCTCACACCGAAACCTCGCATCCGGCCTACAGCCGACCTGCCAAATCTCGTTCGCGAAAGTCCCGCGCTGCGCGCGAAGCCAACCAAGACCTCGACAGCTCGGTGCCGGACGCCGAACTCGCCGAGCGAGGAGAAAAGATGGCCGGCGAATGGACCGCGGTTGACTACTGTGGCGGACGCGACCGCGACACGAGTGGCTGCCGACAAGTATGCGACTCTACCTCGCAGGAGACGTGATGCGGAGCCAGAAGGTTCTCCGAAACACGAGGGTACTCCGCCCTCCTCACGACGTCCCACCGTCACACGCTCCTCTTCCTCTCGTTCCACCATCAAGACTCGAGTACGCATCTACGCAGAGAAGACCTCACAGACAGTGCTGATCGGAACTGACATCGAGTCAGCACTGGCAGGGATTGTGCCAAATATTGAGAAGTAAGTCACTTGCATATTCATGAAAGATAATGCTGTCTTTTCGCAAAACAACCTTAACGATCGTTGCTCACCTAACCTAGCGTAACTACGAGCGGACGTAAATTAGCTCATTTTGTTATGAAACACACATGAATGTAATTCCGGTGCGAAGCGTACGTTAAGAATGAGGTTCACGTTTTGAGGGGGAAGCGCACGGGAAATCCGCGAAATTCAATTCACGTTTTTTGCTATTTGCAGTTCAGTGTTTCAGGCTGTATGTTGGACAAAATATGATTTCATGGAATAGTCATTCCTCAATGGGATTAGGAGTATTGGTGATTTTCATGATAATAATTCTTAAAACGCCATTTTTGTTAAGGTCGCGAATCATATCTATATCAACAAAAAACCTGACAGCGACCAGAAAATTGCAGAAAACGTAGGAAAATTTAAATTTTGCGGGCTATAAGGTAGCCCGCGAAATTCAAATCTTCTAAATCGCATCCTTCATCAAACAAACTAAACTTGAAATCTGTACTATAGATACTGATGAGTAATGTCCATTCCAGTCGCGTGGAAGTGACTCGGTGTCACCGCGGCGTGCAGGCGAGCGCGCGAGACGTCGAGGCCACGCGGCTCGCCAACGCGCTGGCCGCGGCGGCCGAGGAGCGCGAGCGGCGCCAGCGGGCAGAGGCGCAGCTGGCGGCCGAACGGGCGGCGCGCCTGGCTGCCATTGCAGAGCTGGACCGGAACTCGCAGAGGCTGCTGGATCTAGCCGGCGCTGGTGAGTCTGACAACCTTAGATATCTAGGCCTGTTTCCACCGTCCTGCCGTTTCCTCGAATATGTCGTATGTTAGTGACCGTAGATTTAGTTTTCTCACAGCTGTTTGACTTCATCCTTCTGCTTCATCATCATCATTTCAGCCGAAAGACGTCCACTGCTGGACATAGGTTTCCCCCAAAAGGGGGGTTTTGCCATAATCGCCACGCTTGGCAGGCGGGTTGGCGATCGCAGTATGGTTGTAAAATGCATAGAGAACGCTGCTGCCCATTCTCTAGTAAGTCCCTTAGTCGCCTTCTACGACACCCACGGGAAGAAATGGGATGGTGCTATTCTTTTACGTCCGGTACCACACGGAACAGCCTTTCTTCCATCCTTCTAATTACATCCCAATTGATTATGAGTCGGTGCAGAAAGTCTTCATCATCTATAGTCCGACTTCACCAGTTGGTGAAGCTACCAGTTGCTGGGCATAGGCCCCTCATTTCTTGTGCCAATCCCAACGCTGCTGTGCCGGCCTCATCCGGGTTCTACCCGCGATGGCAACAAAGTCCGCACATCTCACAGCCAGACCACAACGAAGTCTGTCTACTTTAGATATGTAGGCGTCAAATTGGCCTGGTGACCTGTAACAGATTTTTCATAAAACCCACATCAGGCACCAGCTCTCACAATGTTAATTTATATATGTTCAAAACTGTTAAGGCTACAGAACCATTGTGAGAGAAAATAAACTTATTATTATTTATTAAATTAGTTTGGTCTGTTTCAGTCCAACTGCTGTTTCCTTCAAAGCTTCTGTGTGTGCGTCCGCAGATTTAGTACTCTCACCGCTGTTCATTATCGTCCTCCTTTCGTCATTGCGGTTGCAAATTTGGATCTCTTTCTTCCATAAACTATTAGCCAATATTTCAAAAGCCGCCCCCTTTCAAACATATAGATAGATGGATTGTGTAAAAACTGCATGATTTTACACAATCCATCTATCGTTTCTTTGGTCCCTCACAGCTGTTCATTTGCCCAAAAAAGAGCATTTCGGAGTTCAAAATTCCACTCGCCTCAGCTAAGGATTTTGTACCCCTGATACATATTGCTTTTTTTATAAATAACAAGTGCTCATGTGACACCCCTAGACGTTTGTAGTCCAGCAAAAAGGCCTTCACAGACTCCGTGTATGTCTGTTGTGTAGCGTGCCTTAGATATTTGTATTGTCTTGTATTTCTTTGTATTTAAACTGGGTCACATATTAATGAAAAAGTAAGGAACAATAAGCATTTTATTTCGTCGACTCAACAGATGAAAAATGAAACAAAATTCATCCACCATACTTTTAAAAATATGCATAGTAGATACGTTTTTTTTTTCTCAACAGTCCATTATTATGATTATGACCATAACCGAGTTAAAAAAAAGGAGTGGGTTCGCAATTCGGTTGTTTTTTTTACGTTTCTTATCTCAGAACTCTATCAATTATAAACCGATTTGAAAAATTCTTCTTTGGTTACAAACGGTATACTTACCGAGTATATAAATTTGGTCAAGTTCTGATTAGTGGTTTTTGAGTTAGCTTGAATAATCCGTATGTTTTCCACTTAGTTTATGCTGATGATGTTAAAATAATTTTCTGTCACTTCACTTGGCAAGTGAAGATATACGAATTTGTGTGCGGTAGGTAACCACAATTCAAAAAGTAAAAAAAAAACAACTGACGTCAAAAAAACACTATAAAGAGGAAAATAATTTTAATTTCGGAAGTCGGTGGCATAAAAACGAAAATACAAAACTAAAGACACCGACTTCCTAAGAATTATTTTCACTTTTTATTGTTTTTTTGGAAGTCGATAGAAAACACTACCTATAGACAACGCAGAACAAACTTTTTGGTGCTGCTTTCAAATAAACAGTGAACTAGCCAGTTGTAGCTACCATGGCTATAGCCAGAAATAGATTTAACTTGCGTGCTCACGATGAGCGAAATGCGACCTCATTCATTCAAATTAGTTCGGACGTTTGAATTACGAATACATGATCTGTGAACATTTGGCGACCTTTTATAATAATGTCGTTGAGGTCAACACCACCAAATTATAAAAGTTCAACTCCGATCAATTCCGGTTCAATTCTCGTGTTAATTACCGATGCGACCTCTTTATATGTCACGGCGACCCTCGGATTGCAAAAATCTGAAAATGATAATTGCTTTTATATACAGCCTTTTAAAAACAGTTTTCTGTTTATATTTTGTCGCATTTGTAAGGTTACCAAGGCATATAGGTATTCTTATCCTTAATTGTGGCGATTTATCGTTATCAGTTGTATAATAAAATTATAAACATTGTGTTCTAAGGAAATAACAGCTTATTGTATGTCTTTTGGATTGGAGTATATCGATAACGCTTATCAAAATAGCGCCACCTGTGTAAACATACTTCTGATATAACCTAATATACAGTGTTAAAGAAATTGCGTGCCATAGCTTAGGGGTATTAAAGGGGGTTAAATATCGATAAAGAAACGCAGGAAAAATAAAAAAATAAAATATGAAGTCAAAAAATTATTGCAAGATCAACCTAATTTAGTACCTACTAACTTAAAATAGCAATCGTTTAGAATTAAAATTATTTTATTTGTTTAAATGCTTTAACTACTTACCTACTATCGAACGCGTTGTCATTTTGTCCTTCACTTCTCGCGTCCGAATACTTTTCGTTTTTATTTTTTACGGGTTCCTTTATCGATACTGAACTCACCCTGAAGCTATGGCACGCAATTTCTTTAACACCCTGTACAGGGTTTTCCCGTAATTTGAACTAAACATATTGCTAATAAATGGGCGCATTATTCACAACCGGAAGAGCCTACAAAACTGTAAAACCTATATACATATCTCGAAAATCGTTTCCCCGCTTCCTTAATTTCGAAACCAGAAAAACTGTCAAAACGAACGTCATGATTTCAATTCAATGTCAGCAGGCTTAGCATGATGCTTTCTATTTCTACGAAGAATACACAGTGCTTTTTCAATACAAAGTGACATTTCGTTTCTCCATTTTTGACATCGCACCGTAGATAATTTTCTTCTACAAACTTCCATTTTGTCTTTCGGTTCTAACGATCTTTGTCTAAGTCCTTATAAATGTAGACTATTTGAGAAGAATCTTTCTTCCCAAACTGTCAGTCACACTGACAACAGCCTTTCTACTCGACGGCCACAAAGTATTTACGATTATCTACAAAATCATGATTCGTTTAGAACGCATAACTGTGATAATTAAGAGAAAAACATAGCTATCTTCTATTGTACATCATTTAGTTAAGTCTATTCTTCCGTCGACAAATCGGTGCTCGTACTAAGCCTGCAGATAATGAATGTTTGTTAAATATATTAAGGAGTAGGAAGACAAATGAAAAGTCAATCCGATCCAGCCCGTTCGTTGCTGACCTCATTCAGCGACGCCCAAAGCCGAGGTTCGTACCCCACGGGGTGCCCTTAGCATGTAGCCACTTTAGTAGGTATTAAGTGTTTAAGCCCTGGCTGGAGGCCTTAATTTATCAAGGTAGCCACTCACCGGAGATGTCATTCACAAAAAAAAAACTGGTGTTAGACAGGAGAAGTAGCTTATAAAAAGGCATGTAGGGAAGAGGAGGCTTTTGGCCTATAGCAAGATCAAAATAGATGTATAATAGAGATGTATTTAAATATCGATGTACAACCGAGAGCAGTGTTGGCTCAATAGCAACCGCACCGAGTTACGAGTTTGTAAGTTCGAATCCAGTCAGGCGTATTAATTTGTTTAAGAAGACAAGTGACATTTACCAACCCGCACTGAGCCCGCGTGGTGCATTACGGCCCATTCCCTCCAAGAGGAGGCCAGTGTGCCAGCAGCGGGAACATTAAAGACTGATCATGCTAATAATGTAACTTTTTGATCCACAGGCGCCGGCGCAGGTGCAGACGGATGCCTGCGCGCATTAGAGGAACAACTTCGCTCAACCGGAGAGTTAGCCGCCAAGCAACGCGCCGAAATAGACGCACTGCGGGAACAATGCAACAAACTGCACGTTGTTAGTATACCTTGATATTTTTTTGCCTATATATTTAACTCACCTGCTAAGGTGGAGATTCACAGATGATTCCACCCTGGAGTGTAAAAAATGTAGTGCTGTCCCACAAACAATGGGGCACTTAATATCTTGTCCAGCGTGTCCTGCTGTCTGCTCGCTACAGGAGCTGATGGACGCTGCTGAAAGTGCCAAGATCGTTGCATAATTTTGGGCTGACTGTATTTAGATTGTTATAGATAAGGAGAAGAATAGATGGCAAGCATTGGTAGCAAGAGGAATGGATGCACCTCTCATGAAGGATTTCTAGTTTCTAACGAACATCTCTAGGATTAACCTCTAGATTTAAAAATCCAAAATGACTTGAGATTCTGAAACTACCTCTGGTGACAAATGTTATACTAATGTGCAAATCAAAAAATTATAACAATCTGATTCTGATTCTAATGAGGCTTTCAGAAGCCCTAGTTAAGATTTGAGATCTTGTTTGGTTTTATATAAAAAGACTTGCCAATGCGCGTGCGCATGATCAGTTTTAGAGACCCATTTAATTAGTTTTATTCATAATTTTACAGACTTAATGCTAAAAAGTATTGTCCACTAACCCGAAATTCCAGCTTTCTAAAGATCAGCCCAAAAATCTCTTTCTCAGGAGTCGTGCTGTGCCCGCGAGTGCGCGCGCGTGGCAGAGGCGAGGCTGTGCGAGGCGGAGTGCGAGGCGGCCGAGATGCAGGACTTCCTGGCGGCAGAGACCGGAGCCCTGAGTGACTCGCTACGGGACGCCGAGACCGAACTAACCAGGGTTAATGCTGATCTCGATAGAAGGTACTGTATTATCATAATCAGCATCATTTCAGCCAAAAGACGTCCACTGCTGGACATAGGCCTCCCCCAAGCTCTGCCACTTGGACCGGTTCCTTGCTTCCCGCATCCAGCGGATGCTTGCGGCCTTCAAAAGGTCATCGGTCGACCTTTTAGGACCAACTCTACGTCTTCCGGTACACGGTCGCCACTCCAGAACCTTCCGGCACCATCGGCCATATGTTCTGCGAGCAAAGTGCCACTTAAGTTACTGTATCATTTCTTCACTTTCTCAAATAACATGTTTTTCTTTCTTTCTACATACGGTTACTGAAGCGCATACCTTTTCTGGTTTTACACATGACATTTAATAATAATTCAGGGTCTTTTTGAGTTCATTGGTGAAACACCTCTGTCTTGCTAAGTGGTATTTAAAAGCAATAAAATTAAAAAGAGAACAGCCGATCACGAGAATGAGGTGTGTTTTGCAGGTTACTTCAAATAATTGATAAATGATTTTATTTCTGTAAGTTAGTTGTCTGTGTGTGTGTACACGTCATAGAGTATAATAACCACTAGAGAGCGTATAGGCCGATTTCTTCTAATACACTACTCACTGCCGCGGGCCGGGGCACGAGAAAGAATGCGCTGCTGCAATTGGTCAGTTCAAGGTCAAGTTGCGTAGGTATTCTTGGTTAGGGATTGCTCTACTTGATTAAGGGAAAATAGTAGAAATTGATATAATGGTTATTATGTGATTTTTATTGAGTATTTTTTGTAATGTAAAACATTACAAAAAATACTCAATAAAAATCACATAATAATATTTAATCAAAATCAGTCAATTACAAAAAGAAATACAAGTATCCTGTTATTATTGATTTTAAAAATGAATTAACTTGGTACATATTTTTTTCGAATTAAAATTTTAGGGTCCTTGTTGGTCTTGGTACAAAATGATAAATGAGCGTCTACATATTTCTGAATTATGCATCTTGCTAATTCATCAAATAATTTGTTGATTCTATTATTTTAATTTATTATTATTCTATTAAATTAATTTTAATATTATCGATATCGACTTCAGCTATTTGTAACAGCACAGATTTTTACGATAAAAATACAAAGGGAAAAAAAGGGATAAAAGAATTAGAAATTCCTAATTAAAAAAGGACTTTCCAAAAGACATCAACGCGCGTTATAAGGACCCCTGCGGTGGCTCATAATCTGATTAAATAAAAAAAAAATCATAGTGTTTATTTACCTATGAAAAGTTATACCATCCTTTTTGTAGTAACTAAATGTCTTGGAATGTTTCCCACACCACTTCACCGCGCATGAAGGCATTTTTATGCCTTATAAATTGCAGAAAAAAATACAACAATTTGTAATTATTTAGCGTGCACACAGGTCTAACACTTGGTCATAACTAAAACGGTTACTAGTACCGTATCCTATACATAGGCGACAAAATACTAATAGTTTTCGACCGTCGGGGCACAGTATGCGCAGTCAAGTGGTTTTATAGTCTTTGGTACACGTCAATCATATTTTTAAATTAGATGAGGTCGCCGTTTCTTATCTGACTAATACTGAAAGACCTAAACAAAACTCAGAGGGCACAGTCTGTTTTAAAGTCGAAGCATAATCTTGGTCAGATCTCGTGAAGACCGTTTCAGACACCAATCTACATGATTGGTGTCTGAAACGGTATTTTGAGGAAGTAACTACACAGATTGAGTGGACCTCACCAGCTAGAGCATGCATTTGTCAGTAACCGTGCAGTTCAACTCAGAACTTAAGGAGTTCAACGAATCGAGGAACAAAATCAAAGAAAGGATATTTGGGTAGGCCGCATAAACTACTCATACTGCCAGACTTAATTAAAACTACTGAACAATGACCCACATACTCATATTCACAATAATTAAAATAATATAATATTTTATACAGTAAATGTTCATGTCATTATATATGTAAAAATGTTTACAGAGAAAAAGAAAATAGTTAATAAAATAAAATAACATATTAATGTTTACTGTGTTTTACTAGAGTAGCGCAATCCCAAGCTTTTGTCCTCAAAATAGTCTTTGATAAATAGACTTTCTGGCATAGTTTTGCTTTACAAAAGAGTAGCGACCAGCCCCGGCTTCACCAGGGTGTACAGTGTATGTAGCGGAGGTCGTATAGCTATCGAATATGTCCCCGCGGCGTAGATAGCATCGGGGCATGCCGGCTGACTGACCGTTTCGCTGCGAACGGTTAATCGTTTTAAATCTGTGATATCTTCTAAAATATTCATTTTAACGATATACTGTAAAGGGCAATTTTGATCAGCATTAAACGCACAACATATCTAACGGCTATCTATTTAGTTGGATAATGATTAATACTGTATTGTTTAAAATAGTTTCGTAAATAATCCATAATTTCTTAGTAATATGTAAAAGATAAAAATGGATACCGAGTTATTATCCTTAGGAGATAGGCATATACCATTGCAGACTTTTCTGTAGACGTATTTCAAGATACGCAATTCCGTGATACATTGTTTTGATCTAAGGTTTCATATATTTCCTAAAATAATTTTAATTCTGTTGTTATTGGTACCGATACCCATCATGACTGAAGTTTCGTCAGTTAAATAAGAAAGGCCCTGTATGTATGTATTGTTTAGTTACATATTATTTAATTCTTATAGATACTCAACTCCTTGTTTGTTTGTAGGCGCGCAGAATGTCGTCAGCTAGTTCGTATGTGTGAGCAGCGTCGCCAGGAGACGCTGGCCGCGGCCGCGCGCGGGCGGGGCGGCGCGCGCGCTCTGGTCGCGCTGGACGCGCTCGCGCACAGGCTGGCGCGCCTCACGCGTGCCGTGCATCTGGCCTACCGCCTGCCCTGCGACCTGGAGCCCACTGTGTACCACAACGAGCTGTACAGGTAACTTAAAAAAAAAAATCAAGGACACTACAATTTTTTTAGCGATGAAAAACGATTTCCAAACTAAATGTTATTTTAATGCAGCAATACATGCTAAAAATTAAACGTGTTATTTTTGTTTTGTTTTATATGGCTGATTACAAATCGTTGCCCATCAGATCTGTGAACATTCGGTTTAATTCACTTACACACACTCACAGAAGATTTGATTCAAATATCTGTACGGTTTCTTTTTCCACAAGAAAGTAACAACACGTTTGAATTACAGCCGCAGCGATAGTGGCGAGGCCTTATCTCCCGAGGAGGAAGTGGCTGGCGCCGGCCTGCTGGCCAACGTGGCGCGGGCACTGCGCTCCGTGCCGGCCCCTGCCAGCCCCGCCACGCCGGCCGCCCCCGCGATCCCCGCCGCCCCGACTGCCCCGGGCAAGGACGACGACCGCTCGCACGTGTCCGATGATAACGATAATTCCGCCGACCTGTTGGATTCAGAGACTGAACCTTGTCTTGTCACCGACCCCGGTAAATATAAAGAAAAATACATTTATTTGCACCAAACATGAAGCATAAAGACTAGTGGTGAGCGTTGAATGAACGAACTGGTTTTTTAGACTGTTTATTCGACCTGAACTGTTCGACTAGTTTACTGTCCACAGATAAACCAGTTTATTCGTGAACGACATTTTACGCATGCGACCGGCGACGGCAACAACTTGATTTCGCCGTACACGTAGTCGACGCTCGACGGAACGGAACGAGTGAACACGTCGTGTTCACACGAACACTGCCGAAGGCCGTTTGTTACTGATTCTCTCTCATGCAGAAACGAACGTTCATCTCACTGAGCGAACGCTGTTAAATGAAAATAGACTCTATAACAAAACGATAGATACCGATCTCTATTTATTTCGTTGAATTAGTTTATCATACATACAAGTTTATTAGTCAGCCTGCCAGTCCTAACCCTGGAAAAAGTATGAAGAGAAGTTCATTTCGATTCCCAAGTACAGTTCATCTATCCGTCGATTAGTAAACTAGTTTCAACTAAACGACCTAATCTGATCGTACAATAAACGGTGGATAAACTCCGTGAACATAAATTCGTTTATATGCTGTTCAGTCTATTATGTAAACTAGTCGAAAATTAAACTGTTTTATCAACTAGTTTATTGTATGCGGTAAACCAGTTTCGTTTCGTCGACGGTAAATACGTGAACGACCCACTCCTAATAAAGACACACTAACACAAAAAAACTTGTCGGGGGACCCCCGTCAGGAACGAAGTTCTTTACGCGATATTCGCACGCACATACATTCGCATATAAAAGAAAGAGAGAGAGAGAGAAAGTTCAAATTTATTACGCGTTTTTAATACAAAGCCATCTAGTGTAAGTTTATACTAGCTCTCGAAAAATGCCGCCATCTTGGATTTTCATTTTGACCTCACCTCGGTTTTAACAACCATGAAAACGACGTCCATGTTGAAAAAGTTGAAAATGTTTGAAGACGCCATTTTGATTTTTATTTTGACCACGCTATTAGCTTCAGCACCCTAGAAAACCATGAAAACGACACCCATAACGAAAAATTTTAAAATGTTTCATGGATTTTGATTTAGATTTCAGCAGCCTTGAAAACCATGAAAACGATCTCTTTCCCTGTTTTTTTCTATTAAATAGAATAAAAAGTCGCAATGAGTACTTTAAATAGGATTATTTTCCCTCAGAATGCGCAGAAGAATGGTGGTCAGGTGCTGAAGGCGCAGGCGCGTGGAGTGGTGACGAACTGTCGCCAGAGAGGGACTTCTACGCGGATGATAAAGGTATGGGAATGAATCTACGCAAACTATATAAAATAACCAGAGTCGCCAAAATAACCAGTATAGCCTCGATGTACCTCATACCCTGTATAGTTATTCCGCAGTAAGAGCGCGCGTCAGTCATTGAAATTTAAGCACTATATCAGTGAAATAAAATCCACAATACTCGCAGCGATAATAACAGTACAATGTTATGCAGAGGTCCTACTGCAATCATGTGCAGGGCAGAGGCTCTGGTGAATTTCTTTTTACCATCTTGACTTAACGCATCGAGCGATAGATAGATAGACAGACAGAGTTACTTTCGCTTTTTATACAAGCTTTTATTTAATTCACATTTCCCAGTGTCTGTGATGAAATCTTGCAAGTTAAACTTGACCCACTTTCCGGTTTCCGATTGAGCTGAAATTTCGCACGCATAATAATATGTAAATCGGATGACAATGCAACATTATTATGATTTGCAGCTGATCTGATGATGGAGCCGTAAGGTTGCGCTGGGAACTCTGTCATAAAACGACGCAAACCCCTCGAATTTGAACTCGTTTGATTCGTAATAGTCTAAAAAAAACCACGGAAAAAAAAAAACAGGTACAAGTGCAAAGTAGGCGTGGCACGCGTGCCACAAATACGGGTTATTACGCTTATTTGGTCTCAGTCGCCTTCTAACATCGCGTCGAGTTGCTAGTCTTTCGACAAATTTATTTTTCCGTAGCTATGCCGGCCGAGCTGTTCCATTTTGGAGCGCAAAAATGATAGTAGTAGAATAAATCTTAAAAATGGAGGTGTTTCGTATCATCGATAAGTACGGTTTTATTTGTTTTCTAATAAAATCTTAGGTCATTTTAATTTCCTCATAATTTAATATACCGTCTAGTTAAAATCAACCTTATACGATTAAAATAAAGTTCATTTTGGATTGATTGTATTCACTATTTCGTTCTGGAAAGTATTTCGCTACTCAATTAGTGATGTAGTTGGGCCGGCTGTTGGTTTTATCGATGGATATCGATAAAAAAATTAGTCATTTAATATTTATTACAAAAAACCATCACAATACAAATATAGGTTGCTTAACATTCATACACGAAATTTATTTTCAAGAAGTGTATTAGGTTGTATAGATGCTTTATAGCAAAAATGTAATCAAACTTTTACATAATAACGTAATTATTATAATTATTATATTTTTCAATAATACTACGTCGTTCTTCCTACAGTTTTATTACTGAACTCCTAACAAGACTTACCCGATTTCTGGTTTAATTCGAAAAAAGTATCTATCGATATCAATAATGTAATTCATAATTCAATATTTTCTGCACTGGTGTAACCTTGGTCGAGTAGCACTAGATATCGGCCTACGACACGAATGCCAACCTTATCGTTATCGCAATTAAGTGTCGAGTAGCGGAATTTACTCGGCAATCGAATCTAGTTTGACTTTAGATTACAAAACGTTGTAAATACTTTCTGAGCTAAAGCAAAATAAATCCTTTCTATAGAGCATGAAGGTTTATTTCCAGACGTAGAATCTGTGGCTTATGCTAGTTTTGACTAAAAGTAAAACGACAAATCAAAAGAAATAATTATTTGTAGTGCATTATATGATTATCGGTTTATTTGTGTGAGTTTGGCGACAACGGTTCCTATAGTAATTTTGTTGCATTGCACTTCCACCTGTTTTTTCCTTTCCGTGAAAAAAACGTATGTGGGTTAGAGGAAATGAAACGAAGTTCCTTGCTCATTTTCTTCAACTTCGAATGTAACGTCGTTAACATTATCTTTAAAATACTCGCACTTTATTTTGACCTTATTATCGGCTTCAGCACCCTCGAAAACCATGAAAACGAGTTGTCGTTTTCAGTATGAAGAATTTGAAAATTTGCGTAAAGCCAAAAGTGAAGTGAAAATGAAAATCCAAGATGGCGGGATCTTGGATTTTCATTTTGACTTCATTTTTGGCTTTAGCACCCTCAAAAACGATTTCACTGTCTCTGTGTCTTTCTATTATTATAAAAAGTTGCATAGAGGGGGCCATAATGCTTTTCCTTACGAGACGACTTCTAAAATCTTTATTTTACTTTAATGTATGGTTTCCTATAAAAGTGTATGGTATCGCCAGATGGGGAATCGGCATCAGTATCAGAACGCGAGTCTCTCCGCACCCTGTCCGCGGCCATCGCGCAGCGCCAGCGCTCGGAGGCCGAGGCGGAGGCGTGCGACGCGGCGCTGGAGGGCGAGCGGGGCGGCCTGCTGCAGCGTGCGCTGGCGCTGGACGCGCGTCTGTCGCGTCTGTTGCACGCGCTGCGGCTGGCGGCGGCGCTGGCGGCCGCCAGGGGCGACACGGACTGCACCAGGCTGGCTGCGGCGCTCAAGTGAGTCTTGTAACTTGTACTGCGACGCGGCGCTGGACGCGCGTCTGTCGCGTCTGTTGCACGCGCTGCGGCTGGCGGCGGCGCTGGCGGCCGCCAGGGGCGACACGGACTGCACCAGGCTGGCTGCGGCGCTCAAGTGAGTCTTGTAACTTGTACTGCGACGCGGCGCTGGACGCGCGTCTGTCGCGTCTGTTGCACGCGCTGCGGCTGGCGGCGGCGCTGGCGGCCGCCAGGGGCGACACGGACTGCACCAGGCTGGCTGCGGCGCTCAAGTGAGTCTTGTAACTTGTACTGCGACGCGGCGCTGGACGCGCGTCTGTCGCGTCTGTTGCACGCGCTGCGGCTGGCGGCGGCGCTGGCGGCCGCCAGGGGCGACACGGACTGCACCAGGCTGGCTGCGGCGCTCAAGTGAGTCTTGTAACTTGTACTGCGACGCGGCGCTGGACGCGCGTCTGTCGCGTCTGTTGCACGCGCTGCGGCTGGCGGCGGCGCTGGCGGCCGCCAGGGGCGACACGGACTGCACCAGGCTGGCTGCGGCGCTCAAGTGAGTCTTGTAACTTGTACTGCGACGCGGCGCTGGACGCGCGTCTGTCGCGTCTGTTGCACGCGCTGCGGCTGGCGGCGGCGCTGGCGGCCGCCAGGGGCGACACGGACTGCACCAGGCTGGCTGCGGCGCTCAAGTGAGTCTTGTAACTTGTACTGCGACGCGGCGCTGGACGCGCGTCTGTCGCGTCTGTTGCACGCGCTGCGGCTGGCGGCGGCGCTGGCGGCCGCCAGGGGCGACACGGACTGCACCAGGCTGGCTGCGGCGCTCAAGTGAGTCTTGTAACTTGTACTGCGACGCGGCGCTGGACGCGCGTCTGTCGCGTCTGTTGCACGCGCTGCGGCTGGCGGCGGCGCTGGCGGCCGCCAGGGGCGACACGGACTGCACCAGGCTGGCTGCGGCGCTCAAGTGAGTCTTGTAACTTGTACTGCGACGCGGCGCTGGACGCGCGTCTGTCGCGTCTGTTGCACGCGCTGCGGCTGGCGGCGGCGCTGGCGGCCGCCAGGGGCGACACGGACTGCACCAGGCTGGCTGCGGCGCTCAAGTGAGTCTTGTAACTTGTACTGCGACGCGGCGCTGGACGCGCGTCTGTCGCGTCTGTTGCACGCGCTGCGGCTGGCGGCGGCGCTGGCGGCCGCCAGGGGCGACACGGACTGCACCAGGCTGGCTGCGGCGCTCAAGTGAGTCTTGTAACTTGTACTGCGACGCGGCGCTGGACGCGCGTCTGTCGCGTCTGTTGCACGCGCTGCGGCTGGCGGCGGCGCTGGCGGCCGCCAGGGGCGACACGGACTGCACCAGGCTGGCTGCGGCGCTCAAGTGAGTCTTGTAACTTGTACTGCGACGCGGCGCTGGACGCGCGTCTGTCGCGTCTGTTGCACGCGCTGCGGCTGGCGGCGGCGCTGGCGGCCGCCAGGGGCGACACGGACTGCACCAGGCTGGCTGCGGCGCTCAAGTGAGTCTTGTAACTTGTACTGCGACGCGGCGCTGGACGCGCGTCTGTCGCGTCTGTTGCACGCGCTGCGGCTGGCGGCGGCGCTGGCGGCCGCCAGGGGCGACACGGACTGCACCAGGCTGGCTGCGGCGCTCAAGTGAGTCTTGTAACTTGTACTGCGACGCGGCGCTGGACGCGCGTCTGTCGCGTCTGTTGCACGCGCTGCGGCTGGCGGCGGCGCTGGCGGCCGCCAGGGGCGACACGGACTGCACCAGGCTGGCTGCGGCGCTCAAGTGAGTCTTGTAACTTGTACTGCGACGCGGCGCTGGACGCGCGTCTGTCGCGTCTGTTGCACGCGCTGCGGCTGGCGGCGGCGCTGGCGGCCGCCAGGGGCGACACGGACTGCACCAGGCTGGCTGCGGCGCTCAAGTGAGTCTTGTAACTTGTACTGCGACGCGGCGCTGGACGCGCGTCTGTCGCGTCTGTTGCACGCGCTGCGGCTGGCGGCGGCGCTGGCGGCCGCCAGGGGCGACACGGACTGCACCAGGCTGGCTGCGGCGCTCAAGTGAGTCTTGTAACTTGTACTGCGACGCGGCGCTGGACGCGCGTCTGTCGCGTCTGTTGCACGCGCTGCGGCTGGCGGCGGCGCTGGCGGCCGCCAGGGGCGACACGGACTGCACCAGGCTGGCTGCGGCGCTCAAGTGAGTCTTGTAACTTGTACTGCGACGCGGCGCTGGACGCGCGTCTGTCGCGTCTGTTGCACGCGCTGCGGCTGGCGGCGGCGCTGGCGGCCGCCAGGGGCGACACGGACTGCACCAGGCTGGCTGCGGCGCTCAAGTGAGTCTTGTAACTTGTACTGCGACGCGGCGCTGGACGCGCGTCTGTCGCGTCTGTTGCACGCGCTGCGGCTGGCGGCGGCGCTGGCGGCCGCCAGGGGCGACACGGACTGCACCAGGCTGGCTGCGGCGCTCAAGTGAGTCTTGTAACTTGTACTGCGACGCGGCGCTGGACGCGCGTCTGTCGCGTCTGTTGCACGCGCTGCGGCTGGCGGCGGCGCTGGCGGCCGCCAGGGGCGACACGGACTGCACCAGGCTGGCTGCGGCGCTCAAGTGAGTCTTGTAACTTGTACTGCGACGCGGCGCTGGACGCGCGTCTGTCGCGTCTGTTGCACGCGCTGCGGCTGGCGGCGGCGCTGGCGGCCGCCAGGGGCGACACGGACTGCACCAGGCTGGCTGCGGCGCTCAAGTGAGTCTTGTAACTTGTACTGCGACGCGGCGCTGGACGCGCGTCTGTCGCGTCTGTTGCACGCGCTGCGGCTGGCGGCGGCGCTGGCGGCCGCCAGGGGCGACACGGACTGCACCAGGCTGGCTGCGGCGCTCAAGTGAGTCTTGTAACTTGTACTGCGACGCGGCGCTGGACGCGCGTCTGTCGCGTCTGTTGCACGCGCTGCGGCTGGCGGCGGCGCTGGCGGCCGCCAGGGGCGACACGGACTGCACCAGGCTGGCTGCGGCGCTCAAGTGAGTCTTGTAACTTGTACTGCGACGCGGCGCTGGACGCGCGTCTGTCGCGTCTGTTGCACGCGCTGCGGCTGGCGGCGGCGCTGGCGGCCGCCAGGGGCGACACGGACTGCACCAGGCTGGCTGCGGCGCTCAAGTGAGTCTTGTAACTTGTACTGCGACGCGGCGCTGGACGCGCGTCTGTCGCGTCTGTTGCACGCGCTGCGGCTGGCGGCGGCGCTGGCGGCCGCCAGGGGCGACACGGACTGCACCAGGCTGGCTGCGGCGCTCAAGTGAGTCTTGTAACTTGTACTGCGACGCGGCGCTGGACGCGCGTCTGTCGCGTCTGTTGCACGCGCTGCGGCTGGCGGCGGCGCTGGCGGCCGCCAGGGGCGACACGGACTGCACCAGGCTGGCTGCGGCGCTCAAGTGAGTCTTGTAACTTGTACTGCGACGCGGCGCTGGACGCGCGTCTGTCGCGTCTGTTGCACGCGCTGCGGCTGGCGGCGGCGCTGGCGGCCGCCAGGGGCGACACGGACTGCACCAGGCTGGCTGCGGCGCTCAAGTGAGTCTTGTAACTTGTACTGCGACGCGGCGCTGGACGCGCGTCTGTCGCGTCTGTTGCACGCGCTGCGGCTGGCGGCGGCGCTGGCGGCCGCCAGGGGCGACACGGACTGCACCAGGCTGGCTGCGGCGCTCAAGTGAGTCTTGTAACTTGTACTGCGACGCGGCGCTGGACGCGCGTCTGTCGCGTCTGTTGCACGCGCTGCGGCTGGCGGCGGCGCTGGCGGCCGCCAGGGGCGACACGGACTGCACCAGGCTGGCTGCGGCGCTCAAGTGAGTCTTGTAACTTGTACTGCGACGCGGCGCTGGACGCGCGTCTGTCGCGTCTGTTGCACGCGCTGCGGCTGGCGGCGGCGCTGGCGGCCGCCAGGGGCGACACGGACTGCACCAGGCTGGCTGCGGCGCTCAAGTGAGTCTTGTAACTTGTACTGCGACGCGGCGCTGGACGCGCGTCTGTCGCGTCTGTTGCACGCGCTGCGGCTGGCGGCGGCGCTGGCGGCCGCCAGGGGCGACACGGACTGCACCAGGCTGGCTGCGGCGCTCAAGTGAGTCTTGTAACTTGTACTGCGACGCGGCGCTGGACGCGCGTCTGTCGCGTCTGTTGCACGCGCTGCGGCTGGCGGCGGCGCTGGCGGCCGCCAGGGGCGACACGGACTGCACCAGGCTGGCTGCGGCGCTCAAGTGAGTCTTGTAACTTGTACTGCGACGCGGCGCTGGACGCGCGTCTGTCGCGTCTGTTGCACGCGCTGCGGCTGGCGGCGGCGCTGGCGGCCGCCAGGGGCGACACGGACTGCACCAGGCTGGCTGCGGCGCTCAAGTGAGTCTTGTAACTTGTACTGCGACGCGGCGCTGGACGCGCGTCTGTCGCGTCTGTTGCACGCGCTGCGGCTGGCGGCGGCGCTGGCGGCCGCCAGGGGCGACACGGACTGCACCAGGCTGGCTGCGGCGCTCAAGTGAGTCTTGTAACTTGTACTGCGACGCGGCGCTGGACGCGCGTCTGTCGCGTCTGTTGCACGCGCTGCGGCTGGCGGCGGCGCTGGCGGCCGCCAGGGGCGACACGGACTGCACCAGGCTGGCTGCGGCGCTCAAGTGAGTCTTGTAACTTGTACTGCGACGCGGCGCTGGACGCGCGTCTGTCGCGTCTGTTGCACGCGCTGCGGCTGGCGGCGGCGCTGGCGGCCGCCAGGGGCGACACGGACTGCACCAGGCTGGCTGCGGCGCTCAAGTGAGTCTTGTAACTTGTACTGCGACGCGGCGCTGGACGCGCGTCTGTCGCGTCTGTTGCACGCGCTGCGGCTGGCGGCGGCGCTGGCGGCCGCCAGGGGCGACACGGACTGCACCAGGCTGGCTGCGGCGCTCAAGTGAGTCTTGTAACTTGTACTGCGACGCGGCGCTGGACGCGCGTCTGTCGCGTCTGTTGCACGCGCTGCGGCTGGCGGCGGCGCTGGCGGCCGCCAGGGGCGACACGGACTGCACCAGGCTGGCTGCGGCGCTCAAGTGAGTCTTGTAACTTGTACTGCGACGCGGCGCTGGACGCGCGTCTGTCGCGTCTGTTGCACGCGCTGCGGCTGGCGGCGGCGCTGGCGGCCGCCAGGGGCGACACGGACTGCACCAGGCTGGCTGCGGCGCTCAAGTGAGTCTTGTAACTTGTACTGCGACGCGGCGCTGGACGCGCGTCTGTCGCGTCTGTTGCACGCGCTGCGGCTGGCGGCGGCGCTGGCGGCCGCCAGGGGCGACACGGACTGCACCAGGCTGGCTGCGGCGCTCAAGTGAGTCTTGTAACTTGTACTGCGACGCGGCGCTGGACGCGCGTCTGTCGCGTCTGTTGCACGCGCTGCGGCTGGCGGCGGCGCTGGCGGCCGCCAGGGGCGACACGGACTGCACCAGGCTGGCTGCGGCGCTCAAGTGAGTCTTGTAACTTGTACTGCGACGCGGCGCTGGACGCGCGTCTGTCGCGTCTGTTGCACGCGCTGCGGCTGGCGGCGGCGCTGGCGGCCGCCAGGGGCGACACGGACTGCACCAGGCTGGCTGCGGCGCTCAAGTGAGTCTTGTAACTTGTACTGCGACGCGGCGCTGGACGCGCGTCTGTCGCGTCTGTTGCACGCGCTGCGGCTGGCGGCGGCGCTGGCGGCCGCCAGGGGCGACACGGACTGCACCAGGCTGGCTGCGGCGCTCAAGTGAGTCTTGTAACTTGTACTGCGACGCGGCGCTGGACGCGCGTCTGTCGCGTCTGTTGCACGCGCTGCGGCTGGCGGCGGCGCTGGCGGCCGCCAGGGGCGACACGGACTGCACCAGGCTGGCTGCGGCGCTCAAGTGAGTCTTGTAACTTGTACTGCGACGCGGCGCTGGACGCGCGTCTGTCGCGTCTGTTGCACGCGCTGCGGCTGGCGGCGGCGCTGGCGGCCGCCAGGGGCGACACGGACTGCACCAGGCTGGCTGCGGCGCTCAAGTGAGTCTTGTAACTTGTACTGCGACGCGGCGCTGGACGCGCGTCTGTCGCGTCTGTTGCACGCGCTGCGGCTGGCGGCGGCGCTGGCGGCCGCCAGGGGCGACACGGACTGCACCAGGCTGGCTGCGGCGCTCAAGTGAGTCTTGTAACTTGTACTGCGACGCGGCGCTGGACGCGCGTCTGTCGCGTCTGTTGCACGCGCTGCGGCTGGCGGCGGCGCTGGCGGCCGCCAGGGGCGACACGGACTGCACCAGGCTGGCTGCGGCGCTCAAGTGAGTCTTGTAACTTGTACTGCGACGCGGCGCTGGACGCGCGTCTGTCGCGTCTGTTGCACGCGCTGCGGCTGGCGGCGGCGCTGGCGGCCGCCAGGGGCGACACGGACTGCACCAGGCTGGCTGCGGCGCTCAAGTGAGTCTTGTAACTTGTACTGCGACGCGGCGCTGGACGCGCGTCTGTCGCGTCTGTTGCACGCGCTGCGGCTGGCGGCGGCGCTGGCGGCCGCCAGGGGCGACACGGACTGCACCAGGCTGGCTGCGGCGCTCAAGTGAGTCTTGTAACTTGTACTGCGACGCGGCGCTGGACGCGCGTCTGTCGCGTCTGTTGCACGCGCTGCGGCTGGCGGCGGCGCTGGCGGCCGCCAGGGGCGACACGGACTGCACCAGGCTGGCTGCGGCGCTCAAGTGAGTCTTGTAACTTGTACTGCGACGCGGCGCTGGACGCGCGTCTGTCGCGTCTGTTGCACGCGCTGCGGCTGGCGGCGGCGCTGGCGGCCGCCAGGGGCGACACGGACTGCACCAGGCTGGCTGCGGCGCTCAAGTGAGTCTTGTAACTTGTACTGCGACGCGGCGCTGGACGCGCGTCTGTCGCGTCTGTTGCACGCGCTGCGGCTGGCGGCGGCGCTGGCGGCCGCCAGGGGCGACACGGACTGCACCAGGCTGGCTGCGGCGCTCAAGTGAGTCTTGTAACTTGTACTGCGACGCGGCGCTGGACGCGCGTCTGTCGCGTCTGTTGCACGCGCTGCGGCTGGCGGCGGCGCTGGCGGCCGCCAGGGGCGACACGGACTGCACCAGGCTGGCTGCGGCGCTCAAGTGAGTCTTGTAACTTGTACTGCGACGCGGCGCTGGACGCGCGTCTGTCGCGTCTGTTGCACGCGCTGCGGCTGGCGGCGGCGCTGGCGGCCGCCAGGGGCGACACGGACTGCACCAGGCTGGCTGCGGCGCTCAAGTGAGTCTTGTAACTTGTACTGCGACGCGGCGCTGGACGCGCGTCTGTCGCGTCTGTTGCACGCGCTGCGGCTGGCGGCGGCGCTGGCGGCCGCCAGGGGCGACACGGACTGCACCAGGCTGGCTGCGGCGCTCAAGTGAGTCTTGTAACTTGTACTGCGACGCGGCGCTGGACGCGCGTCTGTCGCGTCTGTTGCACGCGCTGCGGCTGGCGGCGGCGCTGGCGGCCGCCAGGGGCGACACGGACTGCACCAGGCTGGCTGCGGCGCTCAAGTGAGTCTTGTAACTTGTACTGCGACGCGGCGCTGGACGCGCGTCTGTCGCGTCTGTTGCACGCGCTGCGGCTGGCGGCGGCGCTGGCGGCCGCCAGGGGCGACACGGACTGCACCAGGCTGGCTGCGGCGCTCAAGTGAGTCTTGTAACTTGTACTGCGACGCGGCGCTGGACGCGCGTCTGTCGCGTCTGTTGCACGCGCTGCGGCTGGCGGCGGCGCTGGCGGCCGCCAGGGGCGACACGGACTGCACCAGGCTGGCTGCGGCGCTCAAGTGAGTCTTGTAACTTGTACTGCGACGCGGCGCTGGACGCGCGTCTGTCGCGTCTGTTGCACGCGCTGCGGCTGGCGGCGGCGCTGGCGGCCGCCAGGGGCGACACGGACTGCACCAGGCTGGCTGCGGCGCTCAAGTGAGTCTTGTAACTTGTACTGCGACGCGGCGCTGGACGCGCGTCTGTCGCGTCTGTTGCACGCGCTGCGGCTGGCGGCGGCGCTGGCGGCCGCCAGGGGCGACACGGACTGCACCAGGCTGGCTGCGGCGCTCAAGTGAGTCTTGTAACTTGTACTGCGACGCGGCGCTGGACGCGCGTCTGTCGCGTCTGTTGCACGCGCTGCGGCTGGCGGCGGCGCTGGCGGCCGCCAGGGGCGACACGGACTGCACCAGGCTGGCTGCGGCGCTCAAGTGAGTCTTGTAACTTGTACTGCGACGCGGCGCTGGACGCGCGTCTGTCGCGTCTGTTGCACGCGCTGCGGCTGGCGGCGGCGCTGGCGGCCGCCAGGGGCGACACGGACTGCACCAGGCTGGCTGCGGCGCTCAAGTGAGTCTTGTAACTTGTACTGCGACGCGGCGCTGGACGCGCGTCTGTCGCGTCTGTTGCACGCGCTGCGGCTGGCGGCGGCGCTGGCGGCCGCCAGGGGCGACACGGACTGCACCAGGCTGGCTGCGGCGCTCAAGTGAGTCTTGTAACTTGTACTGCGACGCGGCGCTGGACGCGCGTCTGTCGCGTCTGTTGCACGCGCTGCGGCTGGCGGCGGCGCTGGCGGCCGCCAGGGGCGACACGGACTGCACCAGGCTGGCTGCGGCGCTCAAGTGAGTCTTGTAACTTGTACTGCGACGCGGCGCTGGACGCGCGTCTGTCGCGTCTGTTGCACGCGCTGCGGCTGGCGGCGGCGCTGGCGGCCGCCAGGGGCGACACGGACTGCACCAGGCTGGCTGCGGCGCTCAAGTGAGTCTTGTAACTTGTACTGCGACGCGGCGCTGGACGCGCGTCTGTCGCGTCTGTTGCACGCGCTGCGGCTGGCGGCGGCGCTGGCGGCCGCCAGGGGCGACACGGACTGCACCAGGCTGGCTGCGGCGCTCAAGTGAGTCTTGTAACTTGTACTGCGACGCGGCGCTGGACGCGCGTCTGTCGCGTCTGTTGCACGCGCTGCGGCTGGCGGCGGCGCTGGCGGCCGCCAGGGGCGACACGGACTGCACCAGGCTGGCTGCGGCGCTCAAGTGAGTCTTGTAACTTGTACTGCGACGCGGCGCTGGACGCGCGTCTGTCGCGTCTGTTGCACGCGCTGCGGCTGGCGGCGGCGCTGGCGGCCGCCAGGGGCGACACGGACTGCACCAGGCTGGCTGCGGCGCTCAAGTGAGTCTTGTAACTTGTACTGCGACGCGGCGCTGGACGCGCGTCTGTCGCGTCTGTTGCACGCGCTGCGGCTGGCGGCGGCGCTGGCGGCCGCCAGGGGCGACACGGACTGCACCAGGCTGGCTGCGGCGCTCAAGTGAGTCTTGTAACTTGTACTGCGACGCGGCGCTGGACGCGCGTCTGTCGCGTCTGTTGCACGCGCTGCGGCTGGCGGCGGCGCTGGCGGCCGCCAGGGGCGACACGGACTGCACCAGGCTGGCTGCGGCGCTCAAGTGAGTCTTGTAACTTGTACTGCGACGGAGTGCTGGTAAAGGTCCGTTAGTCACTACACGGCGACGCGGAGTGATCGGTCGCTACTAGGGCTTGCAAATATTCGGAAATTTTGATATTCGAATATTTGATTTTTTTTCGGGTAATATTCGAATTATTCGAATCCTAAAAAATAATAAGTTGTTTTAATGATCATGTCTTTATTTGGCAATGTCTTAATACAGTAGGAGTCTGAGTAATATCAAGGAACAAAATAATATTTTACTGCTTTATATAAGTACTACACGAACTTAAAGGCCTTTAGATGCAAAAGCGATCGGTACACAGACAACCAAACACAATACAAGTCTTATTAATCGAGATCTCGGATCTCGATATAAATAAGTATTCTTTTCATATTTATAATAAAATCACATTAAATAACGAGTAATACCATAGAGGAAGAATTTGGGCGAGGCCTTTGCTCAGCAATAGGACAGCATAGGCTTATTAAAAAAAAAAACTCTAAAATCTTCAATGTAACACAGCACTATTCTTACTTATTCTAATGTGATTTTTGGTCACAGCACCGATTTACAAAAGTTAAGCGATATATACCTTATCAAACAGATTACCAGAGAGTGGTAAAAAAGTGTAATTGGAAGGAGCTATCTTTATCATCATCATCATTATTTCGGCCGAAAGAAATCCACTGCTGGACATAGGCCTCCCCCCATTGTTCTTCAAGATAACGTTCTTTTTGTAAATATTTATATCCAACACTCAAATTAGTATTACTATGTGCTACACATAGTTGATGGTACGAAGATACTTGTCGACCACACATACCACACATCACACTTGCGCCGTCAGTCTCGCAGGGCTCGCAGTCCGGTGTTATGGAAATTGGTTGAATATTCGAATATCGCAATTTCTGAATTCGAATATTCGAAAAGAAATATTATTCGAATTATTCGAATATTCTAATGCAAGCCCTAGTCAAAAAACGGCAAGATTCGTTATTTATGATGGTCTAGTTTCATAAACAGTAGCGACTGTTAATTAGTTAAAACAGTCTGAAGCTAGACCATCATAATTAACAAATTTTTGCCGATTTTTGTCTAGAATAAAATACTCACAGGTTTGAATTACAAAACATCTAGTAACGTTTTATAATTTTAACTGTACTTCTTGCCAAAGTAGACGTATTTTCGAATACCAATATAATGAAGTGGTATGTAGTGCACTTTATTCATGACACGTGACACCGTCACTCAACATTAATTACCTAATTATGTCTAGAAAATCTTCCAACCGTGTCATCATGTGCTATTGTTAACACAAACTAAACTGCTAATTATATCCATGCTTCATTTACTTTACATCAACTCCCGTATCGCTATTTCAGAGACAAAATAGACATGACCGAAAAGAATGTAGCTGACGTTGTAGTCAAAAAGCTAGCAGAGTTGGACGCCAGTAAGAATATGATGGAGCAGTACCGGCAGTCTGTTGAAGTGAGTATACATTCCGTTTGTATAAACAAGATATTCTTAGGTTTCTTTACGAACTGGATTACAAATGGCAGCTTCACTATACGCCTTTTGCTCATAGAATTTTATTCCATTGTTTCTAAATTCGTTCCAGTTTATTTCTATTCTATATTTATAATTATCTTTTCAAACAAATATGTAATCAATATTGTTATTTATGTCTACATTTTATTATTTATTTATTAAAACTTTATGCACAAGTTAAAAATACTTTTCAAAGGCGGTCTTAATGCCTGAGGCATTTTCTACCAGTCAACCTTATGGTGAAGCAGAGACAAAACGTGGCAGGTGTAACATACGGGATAGATATCTCGGAAACAACTAAAAAATATAAGAATAAATACTGATACATATATATAAACAGTATAATCTTAATTACCTTTTTTTTATTAAAGTATTACTGTTTAAGTATCACATACACTGCAAAACTGATTTCCTGGTTAACTGATCCGTAAGACGTCTTAGCAACATAAAGTCCAGTTGGAAACCAGCGTCAGACACTAGTTTGTCTGGCATTCATGCTGAGCTGAGCCTTTGTGACGCAGCTGTGAGGGACACAATACTGTTATAACTTAGTTGTTTTTTGTGTGCCCTTAACCTGGAAATTTATTTTCTTTCTATATAAAAATTTTGAGTGCGAGAGAGAGAGGCCATTTGTAATACTGATCGTATGATTTCTTACCTTTTTCATTCAAAGCTATTCTATTATTGAGTAAAAGTTGTTTACCATGTTTTACATCCTTAATACATCCTGACGATAAAATAGTTATTGATCAGAATGAATTCAGCAACAACTTTACATAAACTTATCTACCAAGCGTTTTTTATTCCGAATTTCTTTCACCATAACGTATGTCTTATGTGCACGCTATGATTGAAAACGTATTAAGCACATACTTGAATGTTTTATGATATCTTTATTTCGTAAATTTTAATACAGCGTGGCAGAGACATCGTCGCACAACTTGTTAAGTATTCAATACATGGTTCTGAACGCCCCTATGTAGAAATTTATCGTCGGTTATTAAAAAATAAATTGCTATTTCCTACCAAAAGTACAATTCCACCACGCGGTCAAAATGTTTTTATTTATTTATTACGGACATAAAACAGTTACATGCTACAAAATACAGAGAAATTAAAATTTACCAAACATGTAACCCACACTATTGTCCACCGTTCAACGAAAGGTTAAAAGGAGTGCTGTAAGACGAGTGATAAAAAAAAATACAATAGTCGCTGCCACAATATTGCTGTGTTACTTAGCTTAATTTAACTTAAATTACTCGCTACTACTTACTACTAAATAATTGCTTGTATACGATAACTTTTTTTTATTTTTTATTAACCGACGAAAAATGTCATCTCCACAATCATGTACTGAATCCATCGTGACAGTTTGCGCGACGATGTCCCTGCTACCCTGTAGATTTTAATGGTTGTAGAAAGTTTTGCTCCAAAAATGATATATTATGTATTTTTATCTGTCCTATTATGTATGTTTAAAAAGTATCTATAAACATATTTTTTTAAACCCGAATACTGTTAACAATATCCTCATATTGTTAGTACCGTTAACTGGTTTAATATGAAACAGGTATTTACACCATTCAGGCCCTGCTTGGCGATCTCGAGTCAAGAATAAGGCGCCAAGGTTAATACTTTTATACTCTACTCGCTGAACGCCTTATCACGGCTTATAGATAGCACAGCGCGTCTTATGTTCTCTCCCTGAACCGTTTATAATATACAGGATAAAATTTTAACCAGTGCTCAAACTGTAACTATGATTTTAGCATATCATTCTAGATCCCCTAGTGTAGAAATTTTTCGTCAGTTATACAAACATCAGCTGTTTCATAAAAAAGTGCAATAACTACGCGGTTGAAATGTATGGAACCGCAGATCTTTTTTTTTTTATAACTAACTACGCTAAGGGGTCTAAAATCATAAGCTGAATTCATGGTTACAGTTTGCGCACTGGTTCAAATATTCTGTATGTAAATAACACTCACAATAATATAGCCTACATGCAAAATGCCTGATAAAAAATAAAAACGATGAAGTAAATAACAGTTGAAGATTCCCGAGAGTGTAATGTATTAATTTGACAGCACGGTTGGCTCTGTGTTCAAGCGATTGACTGCTGCTCTGCATGTCGCGGGTTCGAATCCCGCACGGTACAATTATTTGTATGATCTTACAAGTACACAGTTGTTCCGGGTCTGGCTGATTGTGTATGGGAGATTAAATGTTTGTAAACGCACACACAATACAGGAGAGATTCCTTGAGTGTGGCAAATAAAAAAAAACAGTTATAGCAGCACAGCTCATTCTGTCCTATATTTTCTTTTAACTACATAAATGCAATTTGTTGTAGGTTATGTTGATTCGCATGTATATTTAAATTTTAATTTATTTTTACTATTCACACATTCGGCCACCATTACACCAAAATTACATTTAACATGACGATAACCATTGAGGTCGTGAGAGGAGAGAACGTATGGACTACATTCTACATAGCTTCGCAGCGATCTTGACGCGACTGACCGAGCACAACTTGTATATAGACACCGGCTGACCTGTATATAGAACTTGCTAAAAATGTTGAAGGGAAAGTGGTGTTGAAGTTAAACATGTGTAAAATAAAATTTGACGCAATTAAGCGCGATTTTGTTGCAATGTCATCTGCAAAAATAGTTTAATTCTGCATAATGATAGTGGCAGTCACGGTCACAAAAAGTGTGAGTAGGACGGGATTAAATCTCTATACTGAGTCTCGTGCTTTCTTCCACGTTTTATGACCGTGGCTGTCACGAAAGTTTGCGCATACTTTACATATTGTATTAATAAAAGTTGTTTTTGTTTTGTAGACGCTCAAGAAGCAGCTGGCACAAGCCGGTGAAGAGGATGATATAGAAGCTGTTGAGGAGGTAGGTGTTAAATAAGGATGTTTCTTCTTATATTTATTCATTTGTGTACATTCATGGGCATAAAGATAGGATAATACAAAGGTATACCTAGTTCTGCTAGAAGTTTCTAATAAAGATGCAGTACAGTACGATAATTTTTTTAATGTCCCTCCGCAAACTTCGTGTTTCGTCAGTCGTTGGATTTCTATCAGTTGCTCTTTACATTTGGTGCAGACTGGACGCTCTTAATTGATTTGGAAGTATTAAGAGTTGTTAATAGTCTTTTAACTTAATGCAATTTATTTACAAAATGGAAGGAATGTTGCTTTGTGTTCGGGAATGCGATGATTCCCGAGGGATATTAAGAAAATAATTGTACTGTACTGCATCTTTATTAGAAATTTCTAGCAGAATTTAAAATTGGACGCAAAATGGAACAATTAATTACAGAAACTTTGTTTTAGTATATGCGAAACTTGGTCGACTGTCGGTTTGATGGTGTAGGTTAGGGTAGGGTATCATTATTATCATTACAGCCGAAAGACCTCCTACTGCTAAACGTAGTCCTCCTCCAAGCTCCGACATTTCCAGTTCTGCTGCTTCCCGCGTCCAGCGGATTCCTGTGGCCTTCACAAGGTCATCGGTCTACTTTGTAGGAGGTCTTCCAATTCTACAGGGTTTTTTTGGTTGGGAAATCATCGAATAACTTTTTTCGCTCTGGGTGGAGCAGGAGGGGCGTGTCAGACTTTTAATGACTATAGTATATTCGCGTTAAGAAAATAGTGACTCATCGTTGTCACTCAGCTTGGCCACGCCCCTTGACCAATAAGATCATAGTAAATTAGAAATCTGTATTCACATTGACCAGTTGAAGTAAGCCCTTCAGACGTACACTATAATTTACTATGATCTAGTTGGACAAGGGGCGTGGCTAAGCTGAGTGACAACGATGAGTAACTATTTTCTTAACGCGAATAGACCATAAAACCTACTTGTGTTCCTTCAGTTGCTTGTGTGCCACGGGCTACGATATCTCTTTCGAACACCCCGCACCCCCTTGCAGGAACCTTCCAGAGTTTCTTTTTTGGGTGGCAAATCATTAAATATTTTCTCCTGTTCTGGGTGGGTGTGTCAGACTTTTACTGACTAAAACCCATCCGTGTTCCCTCAGTTGTCTGTGTGCCTGGGGCCGCGGTATCTCTTTGAATAACTCGCACCCCTGGTAAGTATAGGCCCTTCTGGGTCCCATCAGTTGGTGCTGACATCTCTTTGAGGCGCGCGTGGAACACAACGCGCCGTCGACCCGGGCTTGGTCCTTACCGGACAGCGAGCTACCCATTACTCACCGTCCGAAGGCTCGCGCCTATGGTGGCCGGGAATCAGCCTGGGATTTCCGACGCCCAGGGCGTCTCTTGCGAAGGCTACGGCCGTGAGGGCGCATATACTGCCTCTCCCTCACGTGCCCCGCCTCCCTCTTCAGATGCGGCCCCAGGACCGATCCCTGTGGGACACCGCACGACATCTCTTGCCGGTTCCACTCTCCTTGGTGACCGGGCTAAATAGGCCTCGACCACACGACAGAGGTAGGTCCGCATTCGGTGACATCGGAGTGACTCTACAGGGTTTAGGGTGGGTTAACATTTATTTTAGAAATAAGTTTTGTTAATCTAGTAAATCGAACTATCATCATTGTTTGGTACAGGAGTTGTCGGCGTGCAGCGAGAGCGAGCGCCGCGCGCTGTACGTGTCGCTGGACGCCGCGCTGGCGGCGCTGGGCGCGGCGCCCGCGCGCTGGCCGCGTCTGGCGCTGCAGCGCGCGCGCCTGGAGCGCCTGGCCTTCGCCCTGGCCGCGCCGCCTGCGCCCGGCCTGGCCGCGGTGCCCACGCCCGCGGCGCCGCCCCCGCTGCAAAGCACGGCGTAACGCGCAAGCTAGCCGCCAACCTCACATTGCTCAATCACACGACAGAGCCGGCTGCAAATATACCTACTTTATTGAACTGCTTATGTCAGCATAACAGAAGGCCAATTCTCGTAATTTAAAACGATCAAAATCTAGTCGCAGTCTCATCTCAGCGACAATCAAATGTCAAAAAGAAGTCAAAAATGTATGGAAACTCGAGGTATTTTTGACAGATTGAGACTGAAATCAGACTATGAACATTCTCAAAATTACGAAAATTGCTCCTCAGGTCAATTAAAACGGTTTGTGTTTTCACCGACTCTTTGAGCTTCCTACTTTACATTTGTTGATTGGTCTACTTAATCTCAGCTGCCGAGCTGCCGTCACCGGATCCCGAGTGAACCCTGATAATACTTCCATTTTGTCATAATTATTAAGCTAAGAATAGAATTGTTATATCGTATTGTGGAGCTTATGTTTGCCCTCCGCGGGAGTACGTCATCCGTCCGGCGTAGTCTATGACTAGAATAAAGGACCGACGTGCATAGGGAACGTTGTAGAACTAGATAGAGTAATGGCAATGAAATTTTTGCTGTAGAATGATTGATGTCGCTGTAACGAACAATCTAGTGAAAACGTTCATGATCTAATACACAAAATAGATAAGTATGCAGGCAACTTACTACAACTTTAAACTAAACTCTGTGTTTTCGTAAAGGTCTAAGCGTCATTTAAACTTGTGTTTTACATACTTAATCTTTTAACCGCCACTGTCATGTATAGATGACAAACCAAAATATGCCCAGCCCGCCACATTCACGACTATATGTCAAATGTATACGTACCGAAATAAAAGCCGATTGGCGCCGACGTTTTTGCTTTTTTGATGTGGCGGTCAAAAGGTTAATAACTCGATATTTCCTACTGCCTGCATACGTATCTTTTTGCCGTGTGTCGGTAAAGAAATTAGAAATGTTGAACTAATATTGTTACGTGAAATATATGTAGTAATCATGTTCGATGGATCTCAATTCGCGAGGAAAGCGTGAGTCTTCCGAAACTTGTTCCGCTAACAATGCAATGATCAAGTCTTGACGATAGAACAATAGTGTCATAATATAAACTTACTTGCTTTTTGTTTCTGTACAATTTTTAGACTAAGCATTAACATTTTCATTCCTAATTGCATTTAACGTTTCGTCTCAATTCTTCAATCATTGCAATTGCATTGTATGATTTAGAATAAAATGTACTATTTTTAAGCTGAACTTTTCAAATTTTTTGTTCGTATTATTTAAGTATTATGTTAGAACATTTCTTTATTATGTTGCACTGTAAGCGAATTTATCGTTGTATAATCATCGCGTCCGGAATACTGATGTCATCCGTTCCCTATACCATGACTAAAGTATTTAAGTGCCATTAGTGTTAGTTCTTGTAGTATATTGTAGTGCTGATCTTGGGTCTAAATCTATTTTTATTCGCCTAAGCAAACCTAATATTACGTCACAAATATCTAGTAGATCTTGGTCACACATGACTCCCGCCTCTATAAACGACATAAGATGGAAACACCAAGGTAGACCGCGTAATTCAAATTTTCGTTCGTTTTTTTTGCAATTTTCAGGTCAGTGCTAGGTGTATCAGTGTATGTTGAACAAAATATGATTCGCTACCGTAATAAATATGTTTCTACAGAGTTATAATGACTAGTGGTCCCTAGTGGCGCTCAGTGGTCTGTATATAAAATTCAATGTATTTCTAATGCATTATATTATAAAAATATTAGCCTTCTGCACTCCTCCATATAAACTTTAACTGAGCCATATTTCTTAATTTTCATATATAGATTAATATCATATTTTTTTAGATTATTTAATCCCATGATGATGACGGGACTCCCTTTAGACTCCCATTCGGTCCGTTGTGCGTGGGGATTCTGGCTAACAGAGCCAGCCTAGCTCCGCCCAAAAGCACAGAAGTTTCCTGGAAGCTTCACAGGCTTCGCGGAGCGACCTCACTGTTCCGAGGATTTCTTCATGTTGAGAAGCCAGGGCCTCGCATTCCAGGATGACGTGGGCGGCTGATACGTCGGCGTCAAGGCAGCCCCTGTAAAGTGGGCTATCTGTGGCGCCTATGTTAAAAAGATGTTTGTTATGGGGGTTATGGCCCGTAATTGTTCCTATTATTATTCTAAGGTTATTTCTACTCAGGCTGAGAAGCTTTTTTGGTTAATCGCGGGTGTACAATTGGTAAAGCCAATTTTGACTGTCTACAGTCTGTTGCCCGTGATTATTTAATCCCATTGAATAACTATTTTATGAAAAAAAGAATATTTAATGGGACAAACAACTTGACATTGACCGGCAAAATGCAAAAAAAAAAGAAAATTTGAATTTAGTGGGTAGCACATCCTTACTTTCGCAGCATTATACAAATCGAATAATGCTGTTCAAGTCAGACACTGCTGCGACGTAATATATAAAAAGCCGCATCCGTAGCCAGCCGACATCACAGAACCCATATTTTATATGATATTAAAATAAAATGTAAATAATATGGATGGGGTACACACTTAAATCACAATATTTATTTTTCTGATCTAGTCAATAACATTCGATTTAAATTTAAATTATTATCAGAAATCTATTGTCTTGTAAATTAAATATATAAATTTACTTCGATTCAATCTATATTATGATAATGTACAAATATTGTGTTGCCTCTCTATATTCATATTAAATCTAGGCAACCATACCACAATTATTGACAAATAGTATAGTACTGTACGCAATGTATACAGTTTATGAAATCAAAACGCGTTGCAAGTTGGACAAATTGTAACAAATGAGACTGATATTGTATTTACGTTGAACGAATCGTTAACGTCGTGTTGAAGTTTGGTAAAATGAGTGTTAAGATATTGATTTATATAAATGACTTTTTATTGCGTAATAAAATCCTTAATATGCAACACATTAACTGTATAAAAAAAATGCAAACGCTTTTTTTGTAAATAGTACAAAATCAGTTGAATCGCTTCGTCCATCCACGTCGCTTGCTTCAGGTGCTAATGATACGTAATCATTAGATATATACTTAACAAATTTATCGATATCGATACAGAATTTATTCCAACACCCAACTGCCCAAGTCAGTGGAATATCATAGGTGAACTTGAATTTATTTTGAATTAAATCGTGAAAATTATGCGATGTAAATACATTAGTGTATGTAAATATAAATAAAATATATTGAGCGTCTTTCCTGCAGTTTCATTTGTTTTTTTTTTTTTAATTTTTTTCTAGTTTCATTTGTTTACACCTATAGGGAAAATATTAGAAGTAGAGCCGTTAAAAAAAGACCGTAGCATGTATTTGTTGAGACATTTATTCGACGTAGTCCATTAATGTTACATTTTAAATAGTTATACAGATTCCACTGAACATTAAAGAATTAAATTATTTTTACAGCCAACTTTACAATGAATCTGTCAATATAGTTGTGTATAACCTGATTTTTGAAAATTACAGTACAAGCTCCGTATTTCCCTTTCCGTGCTCAATTCGAGACACCGGAAGCATTTAACACCACGTTTTCGTAGTACGGTACTTATGTAGATACTCACCAAAACCGTGCTCAAATTGCGACAATTAAAACAATTTAATAATAGACTAACCTTGTTATGTTTTTACAAAACAATGTACAGTTTAGTTTCTACAGCTGATTGAATTGACGTTGGCCGAAATCTGGGGCATTTAGTTTGCGTCACGTAAGTTCGCCGCTTCATGCATGTAAATGCAACAGTAAATTAGATAAAGCTCAAGGTCAATTAAATAATTTGTATTATTTCATATTTATACAAACCGTTAACCTGTATTTACACCGTTTTGTAAAACAAAGTTACGATAAACTTGCGCAAAATTGGCTTGCACTTATAAATATTAACGTGTATGGCTACTATTCAACTGAAGATAGTTTTGGCGGGCATGCACCATGCTACAAAAGCGTGGTGATTTGTTGAGTTAAACACGGCAAGATACAAACGCGTAAAGGCTTATTATTACTGTACACATATTTATGTTTTATTAAAAAGGTTTTTTATATGATAGAAAACTGATTTCTGAAATAATTCAAAATATACACACTGTCAATTGTTGTGTCGTATTATGTAACAAAATAATTAATGTAACATTACTAGAAGTAATTTAATTGCTACGCGCACAATAACATTGATCAGTCAGATTACTCCGGGTCCTATTTAGAAGCGATCGTCGCGGGAATATCCGATCGCTGTCACTTTTTGTTCGGAAAACCGTTACGCGCCTTCTGTCGGCGCGGCCATGTGATTATGTTCACCGAACAAAAAGTAACAAGGACGCGACGATCGAGTTTTCGTGCGGCGATACATTAGATGGCATCATTGCTACCATGCCCGAATACTCAACTGTGACCATCAAGTGAGCCTAAGTTTGTAGTTAATATAATATAATAATATTTTAACACTTTATCAGAGATGCCTCTTAACTATAGGTAGGAACAGAATTACAGAAAATCGCGTGAAAAACGTGGGAGTTCGGTAATTATTGCATAGTTACAGAAACTTAACGCGAAGACTAACACAGATAGAGCGATTCTCTATTGATAATTCATTCAATACTGTCAAATAAATTGTTCCCTTGCGATTAACTTTACAACTGTAAATTAATGTTTCTATTATAATTAACCCATTACATTATCCATTTAAGTTTACGCACGTGTAAAAGACATTTTAATTAGATTATTTATTTACTATTTTTCTTAGTGAAAATGTTATTTTTTTTCTAAACAAAAAAACCTCCTTAGTCGTAATTAATCTAACAGAATTTTGTTTACTTAGTTCATTTTGAAATTGTTAAAAGCTGACTTTTTTATTTGGCTTTTGTGTCGACGGCTTAGTAAAGCAGGAGTGCAAGCCCGATCAAAATGTTAAACTTAAAATATACAAATATATCAGTCAGTGGGCTGTAAGCTAAATTCTATTTTCCTAACTACAGTACAAATAAGTCATCTCACACTATCACCGCATTCACATTCACACTAACCTCAAGAATTTGTTTAACAATAAGTATAATTATTAATTACTAAATATAGATATATAAACTATATCCACTTGTTCGATTTCATGATATTATCCTTAATATACAACATCAATAGAATTATGTATCTGATATACATAAGAGCGCGAAATGCAAATTTAAATTCTTAAGATACATTTACGCAATGTAATTCATATTCAACATGGAAAGCTATTTTAATACAAAAATAACATGTATAGACAAGGAATGAACATTTAACATTTAATTGACGTGCATTTGAATTTTTAATATTATAAATATTTTCAAAAGCTTCGTCATTGAATCGTAAACCATTTTATTGCTATCAAGTTTTGTAATAATAATATGAGTTTATACATTAGTCAGATTGTTACAGACGAAACTGACGTCGACTTTTATTTTAAGAATATATTGACTATCGACTGCCTAGCATTCGTTCACGGCGAGTTTTGCACTAACATTCAATTGTATTTTAACACAAGCGCCCTACTATCAATATGATTGTCATACTTGCGTACGTAATGTCAACACTTGAGTGGTACTCGACCAAACTGCCGTCAACGGTTGCCCCTACCTCTGAATATGCTGTCCTTCTCTACACACCGTCCTGTCTTTTAATGCTCAATGAAGTTAATAACTAAAGAATTACATCAACATCATTGAGCATCGTCAATCTCACACTGTTCTACATTTATGCGAACTCAACATTGGAAGCTGGCACGCCGTAGGGCTCTTACAGTCTTGGACATATTTTGGAGCGTAAAAACAAGTTGCACGTCACTAAATGTGCGTCATGGCAACTTATAATATGGCCGCCATCTTGCTACTGACTGCAAAAAATGTGATCGCGCGAACATACTTGTTTACGCGCGTTTTATATTTATTCAACAGCGCATGTAGACGCAAATCTTACGGGCATACAAAAACGAGCCTTAACGCGCCGATAATACGCCCACAAACTGTAATAGCTCAACAAACTCGCCACACTTACAGTACATCTCACAACCCTGTTCATTAAGAACATTCACTTTGTTCAATACTGCTCCCATCTAATACTTGCCATACTTTGCTACATCATCGCGTAATCATCGGAGGTAGTCCTGAGATCATCTATCAACACTTTTAGCTCCCTATTTCGGTGGACGCCTATGTCCAGCAATGGACCGCATTAGGCTAATGGTGCCCACATCTACACTTTAGTGTGAAGTCATTATTGTTACGCCAATCTAAACATTGTATAAATATGAAATTTAATATAAATAGATATTTATCCAATCAACATCACACAATATAAATATATTGTACACTATCAGTTAATATAACATATCCGTATTCGCGATACTTTATCTATAAAATATAACTTGTTAGCTGTTTTCAATTGTCTAATAAAATAATAAGTATTATTTTAACACCACGAGGCACCCAGCTCGGAGACCGCTCTGTGGAGGTAGGATATCCGACCTGTTTCTGAATACTTTTAGTATAAACGCAGAGTGTAGCAAGTTTTAGATCCAAATCCGATTCTATAAATTACAGAGATCCCGAATTATATAACAAAAACATTTCTCTAAGTCAAATAATGACTGATCCACTGCTTGATTTACTAATTCGCAACCAAATGCTGCAATACACAAGGTTCATATTGAACTACTAGCACTCACTTACGTGAGTCTACAATACATCCGATTCACCAATCTCCTTTGGCTAGGTACAATTGCACGTTTATCTAAGTTGAGGCTGACTGTTGGACAGTAGCCTCTGTGATGACAATAATAACAATAAAGATCTAGTTTGACCGATGGAGTAATGAAAGTAACCAAGTCTAGGTGGACAGGTACAGGCGGTGGTAGTCGTTGGCCCCGAAGGCGGCGTTGCACTTGGGGCACTTGCGCTGGCGCGTCTCGTAGCGCGTGCGCAGGCAGTCCCAGCAGAACACGTGGAAACACTTCGTTAGTACGGCGTCTTTGCGTTTTACCTGCGAGAGATAGGTTAAGTTCAGAATTGTTAAATGACAACACAAGGTCGGAAGGTTTTTGTAACCTTCTCTAGTTACACAAAGCCCTGACAGCGACGACGCTCTAAAACAGCCGACCTCCACCATCGCCATCGACGGACAAATAACGAGGAAAGATGGATGGATTCTGTGAGGGATGATATCAATGAAAAATAAGTCTTGTGCCGAACCCAAGTAAGCCCAAGTTCGCACGCATGTAAAGCTATCGCGGCGAGATTTTATTACGCACTGGATTTACAACTCTGGGTGTTGAGCCGAAAGTTGACCTTCAGCGCCAAGCAGAACGTTGAAAAGCCAATATCCGAAAAAAATCGCGGCGAGACAAGAGCAGCCAGCAGAATGGAACAAAATACAAATCATCAGGGAAACGTATGCGCATCGGAAATCATCGTGTGTCTTCGGAAATACGAACGCGCGGTTATGAGATCTAATATAGAGCTTTGACCACCAAGAAAATGCTTGCCTATTTTGCATTGCCATAATAACTAAATTGTAGATTTAATAAGTCTATGAAATTCCAATAAGCTTCATATGACGATCAGACAGAAAGAAAACTACATTATAACGCCCCATGATATTTGCACTACTACAAAATGCGACAGGGTAAAAGTTAAAAGCTTTGCCGCTGTTCGTGATAATTTGGAAACGCGAAGATTCCCGAAGCGCATACCTTTTCTAGTTGAACTGTACAGTGTACAACGGTGTAGTACATACCTTGCAGGACGGGCACGTAAGCGTTTCCTTGTACTCCCGTATCTCCTCCAATAGCACCTCGTCCATGCTGCTGCCGGCTTGCTCCATCTTTTTCATTCGCTCCGCCTTCCGACGGAGTATCGCTAACTCCTCCTGTGGGAAAAAAGAAACTATATTAACACGCATACAATTTATACCGGTAAAACGGGGTGAATAGAGATACAGGTGTGAATCGAGACGAAACTTTACAAAGGATTTTAGTGTTGAAATTATGTAGTTTGTAGTCAAAAAGGACGTTGACATGTTGACTGGTTTATAATTAACGATGCCTGCCAATAAAGGCGTTTGCCTTTATAGGCAGAAAACGATCATAATTTCAATGGTTTTTTTACGGTTTTGTGCATAAATGCATTCAGTGCTACACATTGAAGTCTTTGTCATCTTCAAATGATTAACAGAAATATATTTTAAAGCTGAATGCATTTGGTCAATTGCGTGGCTTGTTGCTAAGTAATAACAGACGCACGTTCGATCAGGTTAAGCTACGCTTTCTGCGGTCGGTCAGTAGATGGGTGACCATCTTTATATACCAAGACCCCTCCGTACCTCGGAAAGTACGTTAAGCCGTTGGTCCCGGCTATCATTTGTTGATCTTTGACAGCCGTTACGGGTCGTCAGAAGCCCAAAAGTTCTGACAACCAGTCTCACCAAGGGGTATCGTGTTACCCAGTAACTGGGTTGTGGAGGTCAGATAGGCAGTCGCTCCATGTAAAATACTGGTATTCAGCCCCATCCGGTTAGACTGGAAGCTGACCCGACATAGTTGGGAAAAGACTAGGCAGATGATGCATTTGGTCAATTATGCTGCAAGCCGGCCTAAATCTTTCTTGTTACTCAATCCTTTATATACTGATTTTTAAAAAAGCTTATTAAAAAGGGAAAGTTTTTTTTTGTTTCGGTACAAAGTTCGTACGGGGTGCAATATTCTAACTTCCTAATCCTAACTAATATTAAAAATGCGAAAGTAAGTTTGATTGTTTGTGACGCTTTCACGCTCAAATGGCTGAACGAATTTGGATGAAATTTCGCACTAGACAGTGGTCTACCTGGACCATGACCTGGGTAAGAACATATGCTACTTTTCATCGTGCATCGCAGGCGTAGTCGCGGGCACCAGTTAGTAAGTATATACTTACATGAAGTCTTTTTGTTTTATACGCTTCTGCTTCCAATGCGCTCGTCTTCTCCGCCACCACTTGCTGCGCCTCTTTCATTTGCGCGTGATATTTCTCTGTAAGTGTATCATAATAATTATGTTAGACTTGATAGATATCTTAGACTGATTCAATGGCAATGTCACATCTTATTGGGATTGATCTATCACTCCCTTAGATCTTTTAAACTCCGCAATGGATTTTAATGCGGATTTCATCGATAGACGGAGTGATTCTAGAAAAAGGTTTTACAGGATAAGTTTTTATCCAGTGCGCAAACTAACCATGAATTCAGCATATCATTCTAGACGTCCCAGCGCAGAAATTTTTCGTCGGTTATACAAAAAATAATCAGCTGTTCCATACATTTTCACCGAGTAGGTATTGCACTTTTCTATGAAACAGCGCTGGGGGGTCTAGAATAATATGCTGAATTCATGGTTACAGTTTGTGAACTGGATAAAAACTTATCCTGTATATATGTATACATACAACAACCTCCACGAGGGCGAAAACGCTAGCAAAAGCTAGTAGCTAATTAGTCTTAAATACAGGCTTATTGATGATTCGTTTATTGCGAAGTATGTGTGGTGTGACGTTAAATGATAGGCTAGAGAAATGATGTGGGAAGACAACGGTGTGGTTTAAAAGAAGTAGTGACAAAATTTAAAAGAATGAGCTGAGATGTGAGAGGATGATGTCGATAGGATAAATGAAGGGTAGCTAATAGAAGGTATTTACAGGGCAGATGTGAATACAAGCCGATACTTAGTACAAGTATTCGTAAGGTTTCTTTATTCAGACACCAATCTACACGGTCTTCACATGATTATGACCAAGGTTAAGTCTGGATTTTAAAACAGACTGTGACCTCTGAATTTGTTTCGGCCTATCTTCTCAGAGTAGTCAGATAGAAAACGCCAATCTCATTTGTTTGTACAAACCTACTACTTACAGAAATAAAATAATTTATGATTTATTGTACAATGTACATACCTAAATGCAGCTTCAGATCTGCCGCCGACTGCGCCGACTCGATGGCTTTCCTCTTGTGCATCTCCATGGCCTGTTGCCGCAGCAACAGTTCCTTCTCCACAGCGGACAGCGTCGCCTGCAGCAGTCGCTCCTTCTCCTCCAGCCGGCGCGCCACCGCGCCCATTGATTCTATCTGCTGGTCGCGAGTTAACACCTGGCAAATAAATTCAATATGAATCAATTTTATAATATGTGAAAGAAACAGAAAATATTTTCCAGTGGGTTTCGGTAATCCTACTATGTATATAATATTACCTATATACCTAAATGTAAAATTGGACGTTTGTTACTCAATCACGCAGAAACGGCTGAACAGATTTCGATGAAATTTACAAATACGGACAGTTAATTATCTGGATTAACACTTAGGATACTTTTATCCCGGTAGTACGTTCCTGTAGGATAATTTTCTTGTACCACGCGGTCGAAGCCGCTGGCAAAAACTAGTACGGAATAGTGAAGCTTCACATGAGTAAAATATTTTTTGAAATCAGTGGCCCTAAAAAAAATTTGTTGCCTTCCTTGGAGTTTCTTTGGCGGTTGAGTATTAAGCGGTTTTAGAGTGTATGTGAGCAAAAGATATAAAATGATCTGAGGCCTTAGTGTGAGTTTAATTTAACCATCTCGATAAAACGCATCGAGCGATTGGTCCGACACCAATCCAGGGGCAATCGGAGCGCCAAACGCGCTCTCAGATCATTTTATATCTTTTACTCACATACACTCTAAAATTGCTTAATAATCAACCGCCAAAGAAACTCCAAGGTTGGCACCAAAAAATTTTTTAGGCTTTTGCAATTTTTAGATCAGTGTCACGCTGTATCTTGAACAAAACGTGATGACTATTTCATATATTTTAACGTTTCCCCACTCTAGGAATTTCTCCTGTATTCCAGGTGCGTTTACAAACATTTAATCACACATACATAAACAGCCAGACCCAGAACAACTACTTGTAGGGCATACAAATATTATTATTGGATTATATGAACATAGAGGATTATATTGATGATTTTAATGTCTATAATTCATCATATCATCATAATCAGCCTATAACGTTCCCACTGCTGGGACACAGGCCTCCTCTCTGTGAGAGGGAGTGGGCTATAATCCACCACGCGGTCCCAGTGCGGGTTGGTAGATGTCACATGTCTTCGAATTTTCTGTTCTAGGACATGGCCGGTTTCCTCAAGATGTTTTCCTTCATCGTTTTAGTTCTTCATTATTATAATTCTGTAAAACTATATTTGTTACGGTCGCGTAAAATATTTAAATCAACAAACTCATTTTTCTTTTATTACCAAACATGTGTTTAAATGGTAAACCCTCCATATTGGTGCCTTAGATTCAAGATACAGGCTTGCCTAGCTTGGGGCCAAAGTAAAATCTGTGATTTTCTTTTTGCAATAAAGTTTTTTTATAAAAATATGTGTGGATGTTCAAATAAATATAATATCTGTACTAATAATATAATTATTAGATCATACAGCACGTATAGTTTATCGTGTTGAGAACATACCTGTTCTTGCAACAGCTGCTTCTCTTCCCTCAGCAGCTTATGCAGCGAATTAGCTTTGATCCTCTCCGACATCAGCTTGAAATTCGCGTCATCTTTCTCCCTCAGCTGTTGTATGAGCCGTGAGTTCTGCTCCTGCATATCTTCAAACGCTTGCCCAGTGACTTCCATTTCATTGAGGAGAGCTTCCTCCTCCTGTGCAGTGGAAAAATACTTTATTTTTTTATTATTCCGCCCTTTTAGTTAGTTTATTCCTGTTTTGGCAAGACCTAGAAAGGAGAATGGAGAAAACAGGATTAGTACGGCTTATGGCGCTTCATCGTATGTTATGGTGAACCAACGCACGTGACTTGGGTCATGAAAACCCACCTAAAGCCTCATTGACACGATGTAGGTTTTTTGCCTGTTACATACAATTAAATTGGAGCAAAAAATGACTTGGCTTGTCTAAACACTGCTTAGATTTCTAGCTTTTATTTTTGCTTATGATATGCCGCATGAAATCAAATCGTGTTTTTCAGGCTTTACTGTACCTACTGCTATGAAATAAAGGCAGTTGCAAGGTCAAACTGTCACCATATACGTGCTGGTAACTGTACAAGCACTGTGTGAGCGAATTTCGAAGCAAAACATAATCTACGGTCATGGCAATTGATGAACACAGTCGCACGACAGTAGTAAAAGTTTCGTCTTTATGTCGTAGCAGTAAGGTTCTTACTCGTATTCCGAAGCATGGAAATTTGTGCTAACGGGCCGACAGCAAACTTGGTACGCCACAATACGATGAAGCGACGAGCCATTAGCTTCGGTTTATGGCGGTGTTTAGTGACGTTAGCGTCAAAAATGCAAGTTCAAATTAAATTAGCTGGCAGACGTGATGGATATGTCATCGTAAAATTGGACGTAGTTAAGCGAAAAGGATCCAATCCACACAAAGTCTTATGGGGATTGGATCCTTTTCGTTTAACTACGTCCAATTGTAAATACCGTTAGATTATAATCTATCTCGCGAGATTGTGAACTGTCGAAAGATTGTGAACCGTATCATACTGCTTACAATTTAACGCATTATTTTTCGGTAGATTATAATCTATCGAAGTGAACCCGTCAAATTGCGAACTGGTATCAAGACGGATACTACCTTGCGCTATTACTAAATAGTCAAGTAACTGCCACTAACATGGTTGTAGCGCTCGCCAGCCGCTACCGCGGCACCGCTCGCTTCGCTCGCTAGGCTCGTGCGCGATTGGTAAGCAGTTCACAATTTATCGACAGTTTATAATCTCGCGAAATAGATTATAAACTAACGGTGTTCACAATCATACGGTGACAGATAGAAATTTGTAACAAAACTTCACGCGTTGTTTTCCTAACGGTTAGACAGAGGTGTACCTTTCTATAGTACACCCATTTAGCCAGTTGTGTTTAAGTCAGTCCCATGTAATAGGGGGCGAGCCAGGCTGTTACTGAGAAATTCTGAATGGAAAACACAATAACACTTTGCCTGACCTGGGAATCGCACCAAGTACCTCAGGCTCAGCAGTAGCGCTTGCGACCACTAGACCAATGAGGCAGTATACAGGGTAAATTTTTAACCAGTGCGCAAACTGTAAACATGAATCCAGCACATCATTCTAGACCCCCAGCGCAGAAATATTTCGTCCGTTATACAAAAAATAATCAGCTGTTTCATAGAAAAGTGCAATACCTACGCGGTCAAAATGTATGGAACAGCTGATTTTTTTTGTTGTATATTCGACAAAAAAATTCTGGACCATGAATTCAGCATATCATTCTAGAACCCCCAGGTTCTAGAATGATATGCTGAATTCATGGTTACAGTTTGCGCACAGGTTAAAAATGTATGCCGTATACATAAATATCTAACGACGGTAAAATAAAATAGTGAAGTAATTTGAAATCCAGCTGATTTAATTTAATGTATAGGCATGCAGAATGATTTGAACAACTAAGAAAAATGATCAAAATAATCATATTTGTCAGAATGTCGGTTGTGAATCATTTTATCCAGTTTTCTTATTCGTCCGGATATTTTTGACGCTAACTATTTAACACCGTCTTAACCCGTTCATAGAAACTGTCTTTTTTATTATGAAACAAAAAAGAACAGCCTTATTTACAGAAAATTTTATGCAGGGTCAAATTAAATTAGCTGGCAATATTTTAACCAAGAATTGGCTATCGATATCGAATTCTAATTAAACAAAAAAAAAAAAACTTTTTCATCATTCTAACTATGTTCAAACTTCAAATTTGGACATGTATTAAGGCAACCAAACTACTTTTATGTTACGGTTTTTGGAAATTCGCAAAAAATATCAAAAAGTTCCAGGAGTAATTGCAAACACAGCTGACCGATTATAATAATTAATCAGCTGTTTTTTTCTAATTTTGAAATTGAATTTTTCTTTGTTGTTTTATTTGTCGATATCGATGCCCAACACGTGGGTAAAGTATTGCCAGCTAATCTAATTTGACCCTGTGATATAAAAAAAAGTTAGTACACAAATATTTACCTGTTTGAACTGTCGCTATAGCTACCGTCGGTTTCTGGAAACCTGATCAAGTATTTAATCAGTAAATCTGTGGCCCTTGTGAGAGTTTATTTTACCCATCTCGATCTAACACATCGAGCGCTTTTGATCGAGATGGTTAACAGAAACTCACACTAGGGCCCACTGTTGTCGAGACTTGTCAACATGAGATTTAATAATCGATTCATTTTCTTCCCAGAAACCTAGGGTTGGTGAATGACTGGCATAAGCCGCTACCATTAAGGTTGAAATCTACAACATGTAACAAAATTAACGTAAGACCTCAGACACCCCATAGGAGAGTTAAAAGCATAAAATGACCAAATCTTGATTTTTTTTTTTCAAGTTGCCAATTATCATTAAGAAAATGTGTTGGCATTGCTTTATGAATTTAAGTTCAGTCTTATTGCCTTGAAATAAGATTGAATTTTCTTTGGCTCAATCGGCGGTAATATTAAAAGTTACTGAAATCAATTCAGTAGTCAATTATGAACAAACTACTTTTAGGACTTGCGTTTATTTTGTTACACCTTGTATAGACGGAACTTTGACTTTGCTTAAGCTAAGTATAAAAGCAATTCGTACGAAAATGAATCTTACGGGTATGAAATTAATGTGCTTATTCCTATAAGCGACTGTAATTAAGCGTTTCATGCGAATATGACCATTAACTTTAAACAAATAAGTCGTTTTGGTATGTAACACTACTATACTTAGTTTGAGTTAAAGTTTGCTCTAATGATTTCGGAGTAAGAACTAAATTGAGTTATTATACACCGTGAAATTTTAATGGTTGTTTTCCCGCAGCGAAATGGTTTAGTCTTGGTAATACCTACAATTGTTTTATAAACAAATAAAATATTAGAAACAAAAATAGCAGATTAATCATTGTTAAAAATCACCACGTGCGAGAATTGATTTTGCTTTGAACATTTATGCATCGCTGTTCCCTTTGTCGGCGGTGCGTGCGATTCGAGTAGTACCTATAAGTTACCTCTAGTGTTACTATTGAGTAGTGTTTTATCGAGTTGATGATTTTTTTTAAATTATTTTAAAACAAAAAAATCTTTATTTTTTCCTTTTACTCTATGCTTCGAAAGTACTCCTTATGGCAAGTTGTTCTGCCGCGAGAAAACAACCATTAAAATTTCACAGTGTATTTATGAATGCGAGCTGAACTCCCGAATTCTCAAATGACAACTTATCCGGTAGCCCGCGAAATTCAAAATGTCTTACGTTTTTTGCAATTTGCAGGTCAATGTCAGATTGTCATCATTATTATCATAATATTATAATCAGCCTATAACGTTCCCACTGCTGGGACACAGGCCTCCTCTCTGTGAGAGGGAGTGGGCTGTAATGTTCTACGCGGGTCTAGTGCGGGTTTGTAGATGTCACATGTCTTCGAATTTTTGGTTCTAAAACATGTCGGTTTCCTCACGATGTTTTCCTTCACCGTTTTGAGAGCAGTGGGGATGAAATAATTTACACAAAGTAAAGCGTCTGTCTGGGTTCGAACCTATGACCTACAACTCGTAAGTCACGGCCGTTACCACTGCGCCACCACTCCTGTCAAGTTGTATTTTGATTAAAATATGATTCGCGATCAAAATCAAAAATCAAAATCAAAATCAAAAAGTCATTTATTCAAACTAGGCTGAGAGTCAGCACTTTTTGAACGTCAAAATTACATAAGACAGTCCCCCCAAAACGCCCACCCTTCACCACTTCCTAGTGCTTTAGCTGGGAAGAAGAAGTGGCGCAACAAACTCCCCAGCAGCACAGCTGTCTGTTAAGTTAGAAGAACTTGATTCTATACAATAGTGGGTAATTAACATTACGAAACACAAAAACATTAAATTTGCCATATCTCAGCTAGCATAGGCTTATATATACCAACAAAACATTGAAAACATAGTACAGGCAAATAAAATAAACCAACACATGAACTAATATAATTATATAACCTGTCAGTAGTCAAGCTAATACTGGTGAAAGAACACGAACATTGTCTTGAGTTAATCACAGCGACCAACAATTATTATCGTTTAAGTAGTCGTTGACAGAATAGTAAGCCTTTGAACAGAGGGTGGATTTAACTTTAACTTTAAACGCATTAAAATTCAAATCTAGCAAAGAAGAGGGGAGCTTGTTATAAAAAGTTATACCAAGACCAACAAAAGAGTTATGAACCTTATGAAGCCGGTGAAAGGGAACACGTAGTTTGTCCTTATTTCTAGTATTAATATTATGAATATCACTGTTTTTAGTATACAAGTGTATATTTTGCCTGATATATAACTGATCGTAACAAATATGACGTTACAGAATTATAATAATAAAAATCACCAATACTAAGCTCTCTCTTAGCTCATATAATAACTTTTTCATGAAATAATTTCAGATTATAATTCTGTAAATAAATACGTGTTACGGTCGCGACTCATGTTTGCCCTGGCCTGCAAATGAGGGTTTTCGGAAATGACGTTCACTAGGTGACAGCACTGAGACGTCAGGTCCGGGCACCTGTTTAAAGTGTCAAAGCGCCTATTGACTGAATGGTGAACGAAAGAATGAAACGAATGACATCAAATATTTAAAGTTAATTTGCGAACTGGAAGACCTCTTGTCAAAGTGGCGCCAACTGGTGGCTTAAATATTCATGAAAACCTTCATTGCAAAAAACTTAAGACGTTTTTAAAATTCTTTCTTACACTACCTTGCATTTTAAAGTAACAATGGTTGACCAAAATTGGTAACTTTTAGAAACCGGGGGTCAACTGCGGGGCAATTGCTAAAAAAACCCAGGGTGGAAGTTCAGACGTACATAATAAAGTCACAGCGGAATTTTTTCGTGCACTGGATTTTCTACTCACGGTGTTGGTGACATTGAGAATTCACACTGAGAATCCAACAGATTGCATTACAGCGCATCGAAAATCGAACACCATGTTTTACTGTTCAATTCTCAATTCTTGGCGCTAAGCAATGCGTTGAAGTCGTTGAAGATTGTGTGCGCGAAAAATCCCGCCGTGATTTTATTCCTTCCGTAGGAACATGCGCTAATAGCAGGAATGGTTTTCATTTTAACAGTTCAACAACATTCATTGCGTTATGTCGTTTACTGAGCAGACTATTTTTTCGAATATATGAAGCAATGCAATATCCTTCAAAATCATACAGTTTGTGACTGAAGAAAGTGTGTTACACAATTAGGGTGATAAGTGCCTGTGAGTTTCCGTTTGAGAATTCGGGCGTAGTATAGCGATACATCTACTGGAATAACAAAATGGAAAGTGCGTTGTTGCCTAACTTCTTCCCGACTGATGTATGACAATGGCCTTGTAATATAACACAAAGTGATTGTTGTTATCTTTTATTCGGCGTATTGGGCGTATTTTGTCGGCGCGAGTACACTTTCGGGTTTGCCGAACAAACGCATGCGACGATCGCGTATGAAGCCGCAAAGATAAATATTTTTATTTATTAACAAACACTACTACTTTTTTCTTCTTATAATTTTACTCGCTAAACTTTGTTGGCAGTTTGATGGCGAGAAGAGCTTTTAATTAATACATATTTTATGTTATTTTTAAAACTTGTAAAAAAAACTAACCTTAAAACTACTAACTAACTAATTCACACTACGTACCGAACGCGGCACGTAAGTTGAACCAAAATATCAGATTGTGTTTCAACTTATCTGCTACGATCTGTAGTTTATTTCCAAACTTCAGGACACGTTACATCAATGACTATGCTAGAAGGTGACTTCCGTGCGTTTGTTCTGATTTTGATTCATATGGCGTGGTGTGAGTTAATTTCTCGGTAAAGGCTGAATTCTCGTTGTCGAGAAATAAACTCCCTGATTTTCATTTTAACATACATGTACTTAATTTAGGGTTTTACCTGAACAAATCTACTTGATTAAATACTTTTGGCACTAAATATCTGGGAAATTCCTTCCCTGTAATGTTTTTTAATTTACGTTTGAACTATAGTCTATTCGCGTTAAGAAAATAGTGACTCATCGTTGTCATTCCGCTTAGCCAGGCCCCTTCACCAATTACATCATAGTAAATTATAATGTATGTCTGAAGGATTTACTTCAACTGGTCAATTTGAACACAGCTATCTATTTTACTATGATCTAATAGGTCAAGGGGCGTGGCTAAGCTGAGTGACAACGACGAGTCACTATTTTCTTAACGCGAATAGACTATAGTCTTTTCTCTCTTCCACTTCTTGTATTATATTTATTTTCAACAGGTACTTTATGCTCATACATAAAGATATATAAAGAATTATTTTAATCCTAATCCTAATAAACCTCATGGCAATGTAATTTGTTATTATTACGTCGCTGCATACGTTGTTGGCAATATACAAAACATTGCAAGCGCACAAATTCCATCACGTTTTTCCATAGATGTGTCGCTGTTTAGCTAAGCTAAAAAATGAGGCCCAGGCCGCTTCCTAACCGAAGCAGTCGTCGTGCGAACACGAGACCATCGTTCGTCACTTTCATTTTGTTCCACAAACCGGAACGCGTGGTCGTGCCTACAGAGGGCGCCTTCAGGTTTACCAAACAAATGCGTGAAATTATATTCGCGCGACCGATCGTTTTGGTTAGGACGCGGGCTTTGGCTAAATGCTGTTAATAACATACCGGTGATCCCGCAAAGGGTCGCGTGAAGGCGTGCAGCGGGTCGGCGTTAGGTCTGGCACACGACAGCTGCTTCTGCAGCTCGTACTTCTGCTCCTCTAGCTGTTTGATCTTCCGGAGGGCATCCTCGTCTGCGAGGCGACGTTCGCGTTTGCTTTCCTGGGTGTAGTAAAGGTTTTGTTAGTGGTATTTTTTGCTAGTGCACAGAAGCCTATCAGTGGCCCTTGTGTGAGTTTCTTTTAACCATCTCGACTTGACGGATCGACCGCGTTCGGCGCTCTGATTGGCCCTTCACCAATACAGGGCCAACAGAATGGACCACAAAAATACCTCTTCTTTGAATCCCATTCTGATCAGGCGCGGTCGCAGCCAAAGACTTGGGGGGGTGGGGAAGAAAATTTATTTCATTTTCGAAAAATTACTATTTTAAGCTGTACGTTTACGGCTTTAAAGCGGGGGTCATGACCGCTAGGAACCCCCTCGGACCGCGCCTGATTCTGATAGGCTTCAAGTTACAAGCAGTGTCACAACACTCCTCGCCAGACTCTTAGGCTGGTATCCAGCAATTCCACGGAAGATAAAACTAGACTTGTGTAAGTAATGCGAGTGATGCATTACGCGTCATATAACCCGACCGCGTACTGTAGCATTACACATGACTCGACCAAATTAAGCATGACACATGACTCTCAAACATGACGCGCGGGCTGTGACGCGCTGTTCGGCGTTCGTAAGGAACATCGTATTATCTCGGTAATTTTCGCTGTACTGTGTACAAGTGAGAAGGAGCATGCACCGCGCGCCAGTCGGCTGGCAGCGAAATAAGTGAACTATTATTTAGAACCGTATTTTCCAAGAAATAGGGTTTACGTTTTACTGACAACGCGGACTGCCTGTGCCACGATGTTTATTTGTATCTATAAATTTCATATTTTATTTAAATCATGACTCCGCACATGACTCCGTAATTCTATGACCTATGACATTACATTTTGCCGCGCGCGCCATACGATACAAAATAAAACAGTAACACTAAACAAATATAAAACTGAGTGTTGTGTTTACGATTGTTTTATCATTATTAATTAATGAGGTATTGAGTGATGTATAGAGAAATAACTTAAAACTGTAAATAAATAGATTAATAATACGCAAGTGTGAAAATATCTTGTGTTACTAAGGCGAAGAAAAGAACAATTGCGAATGAAATTAAGAATCATCACGAAACAATCATTGTAAGTACATAAAATCGATTTTTAAATACGCCAAAATTCACAATCATGGTCAATAATCAATATTGCAATCCATGTTTATTACTGGAATGTCCTTTTGATTGAATTAATAATTATGTATATCTTCTACAACGCGAGCATTTCATTACAATAGCCATCGCGCGTGATGCGTCATTTCGCGTTATGTTTGCAGGCATACGAAACGCGCGAGCATTTCATTACAATAGCCATCGCGCGTGATGCGTCATTTCGCGTTATGTTTGCAGTCATAAGAAACGCGCGAGCATTTCATTACAACAGCCATCGCGCGTGATGCGTCATTACGCGTCATGTTTGCAGTCATACGAAACGCGCGAGCATTTCATTACAACAGCCATCGCGCGTGATGCTTCATTACGCGTCATGTTTGGAGTCATGGTGTAATGTAACATTACTCGGTACGAAAAGTAATGTCATATTACATCACTTTATAGCGCACTGTTTTGCGCATGTCTAGATAAAACGTCTCGTAAACGACTAAAACGTCAATAGAAGTTACGCTCAAATAACGCAATCCTGTTCGTCTCGTAAACGACTAAAACGTCAATAGAAGTTACGCTCAAATAACGCAATCCTGTTAGTAATTTAGTAACCGTCTCATGGTCACAAGCGCGACTACTGAGCGTGAGGTCTTGGATTCGATTCCCGGGTCGGGCAAAATGTTATAAGGGCTAACAAATACAAAAAGATTTTTGTCTTATCCGACTGGTCGTTCCAAAGATTATCACCTACATACAAACAAAAAAATAACCTCTTATAATATGGGGCCATTCAAGTATTACATAATCACTACAGGGGGGCGGGGGGGTCTTTGCTTTTCTTAATTTTGATGACATGGGGATGGGGAATCTGGATGTTGATTACGTCAGCAGTATTTTTTTTTTACTTTTTTGGATTTTCTACAAAATTTAGTCGATTTTGGTTTGAACACATATGGCAACCCTACTTGTCTATGAATGGCTCGAAGAAAACGATGTCGATATTCCAAAATCACACGAAAATTTGCAGACACACAATCTTGAGCAGAAAACATCTAATGTCATCAAAGACTTAGAGTCATTCGTGTGTCATGGACTGAAGACTGTTAATTTGAATTAATATACCAAAATTTTAAAAGAAGTTTGTTTTGTTCGTTAGTATTTATAGATATATACATAACTGAAACTATCTCATTATGGTTTACTTAAATAAATATTATACGCGTTAAAGTCCTCTATTCCAAGCCTATTCCTTATTTCTAGACTTATAAATAAACCAGAACACATTGAAAAATGCATGTACCAATGTTTACGAGAGCATCGGTGCTATGACCTTTGCTTACTTTTGCTGACGAGGGGGATGGGGTGTTAAGAATTGCAAAAACTCCTGCTTACGTAATTCTTGAATGGCTCCTATTGTACCTATGTTTAGATATATTTTTTTTGTATATATTGACACCATATTTTTATAATCGTGAACCTAATTTGTTATTATTTAATTGTACTTTTGTGTGTACAATTAAATGATAACAAATTAGGTGTAGTGTGTACAGTACATACTTGTGCCATCTTGGCCTTCTGCCGATGGTCCTCCAACTCCTGCCTGGCCTTCCTCTCCGCAGCCATGAGCTGCACCTTGTCCCTCTGCTCCTTACTGACGCCCTTGTACATATCCAGTAGGAGCTTCAGTTCTTTCTGCTCGTTTACTGCCTTTCTGTTAACGGAAGACTGTTTGTCAACTTTTTTTTATTGAGCACTTTCTTTTGCCGGCGGCTTCGCCGGCGTGGAGTTCGAAAATTATCCAACGGGAATGTACTACCGGGATAAAAAGTATTTTATGTGTAAATACAGGTTATAAGCTATCTGTTCGCCAAATTTGATCCAAACCCATTCAGTTTTTGCGTGATTGTGTAACAAACATCCAAACACCTGAATATTCAAACATACAAAAATTCACATTTATTGCTTTACTAAAATAGTAGGAAGTAGGGTCAACTTATACAGGATCAAATTAAAATAGCAGGTACACTCACACAGACGCGCGCATCTACGAGACCTCTCAGCGAAGTTTGCGGTGCTCTGAGGCGGGTGCCGTGTCGAGACCAGTAGACACGTTATACGTTTAACCCTTGCGCCACGCTTACCCTAACGCTCCGATGGTGCGTAGGTAATGATATCAACAAATAGCCCTAGTTTCTATACTGTCCATAATTATACTGTGGTATTCATGAGGCTATCATCTCCACAAATATCGTGGATTTGAATGAATACTTACTTAAGTTGTTGTTTGAGTTCCTTGATGCTCTGCTCCTGCTCCTGCAGCTTGGCGCGCGCATGCTCCTTGCCAGCCGTGCACGTGCTACTACTGCCCTCTTCTCCCTATGGTGGTCCACGCAATGACAAATTGTATATATTTCAGTAAATTCGTTAAAAAAAACACTTCTCCTACACGTCCAAAATAAATTACGATAAAAAAAGGTTTTAAAGATAGATTCGATGTTTCCTTTCCAATTACTTTGAGAAGAAAGACCGAAAACAAACTCAGAGTGACTGTCTCTTTTAAAGTCTAGACATAATCTTCGTCAAGCTATATGAGGACCATGTAGATTTGTGTCTGACTGAGATGGTCTGTTAGTCTGTTCAGGAAAGAACCATACAGATTTGAGTGGAGATGTCCGGTGAGTGTACGCAAACAACAACTCAACTTAGTACTGAAAGGAGTGCTTTTCCGAATCGGACAATTCTACCTATAAAAAAATAACCGCAAATCAGATATTTTGCGATTTGGACGGTCTTCTAGACTCTGTTACATTATACGTCTAGAAAATCTACCATGGGCCAGATATGCAATTCAAAATGCTAGTAATTTAAAAAAGTAGAATCAGTGCTTGTACCTCAGGGTCGGGTTCCTCCTTCTTGAGCGCGTGTGGCTTCTCGTCCACGGCGTCACCTCCCAGCGACACGCGACTCCCAGCCTCCTCCAACTCTTTGCGCACCTGAACAACGAACACACATTTTAGATGTTACATTCACCGAAGAAAATTCTTCTCTCGTCATCTTCTTCCTGATCTTTTTCTCCTCTCGTATCGGTACAAATTATACGGGGTACCAGGGATATCGACGCACAACCTGTTACCAGTGATTCAATACGTTATTCTGAACGCCCGGCGTCGAAATTTTTCGTCGGTTATTTAAAGGAAAATTGCCTGCTCCAAACATTTGGAACGTGTAAGTATTGCACTTCACTTACACTTTTTCTATGAAACAGCAGATTTTTTTTAAATAACCGACGAAAAATTTCTACGCTAGTCGGTCTAGAATCATGGTCACATTCATGGTTGGTCATTTGGTGAATTCATGGTTACATTTCGCACATGCCATCCTGTGTGAGAATAGCACGACAAAAATCACTCTGCCTAGCCACAATACGCTAACTCATGGAACCTAATTGTGTGTAATCATCATTTAATTACTTAAAACACGCACCTTATTCAGCTCTTGACTAGTATCCTTGTACTTCCTCTTATAGCGATGCACCTCTCCCTTCAGCTGTTGGTTGTGGTTCTGCAGTGAAGTGATGAGGTGCCTCATCTCCCTATTAATAGGGCCAGTCTGTTCATTAGCCGCTAGGTTTTGTTCGAACTCTATGCGTAACATCTCGTATTCTTTCCGAAGCTGACCTAATACATCTTCTAGTTGAATCATTTCAGCTCTTAGGGTCTTTTGTCTTGACAGTTCTTCGCTCTGAAATCAATAGAAAGTAGTATTTAAGATGGGATTTGCGTTGTGAAAACTCAAAAAACATATATTCATACGTAAAATCACGCCTTATTTCTCCGAAGGGTTGGCCAGAAGTGTACCTAAAGTGCACCCAGTGGCGTGCAGTCCATAAATATAGAAAGACACTGCCTACCCACCTAAATCAGATAAATATTTAAAACTATTATTATTTATCAATAAACAAAAAATCTTTATTATAAATCAGCTTCACCTATCGAGCGCCGGTCGTATCATTAGTATCATCGATGCAATACCTGTTCGTTCGTACAATTTGACGCAACTTCCCATTGCGATGCACTAGCGCCGCTGAGTGCTTCGGGAGAGACACAAACTATTCGCGTCTTAACGTTTATATGTGTGCTCTCGTGATCATGCTGATTTATTTGGTGTGCGTTCCTATACATACGTGACACACAATGTAACAAATAACGCACACAACCGTAAAGTCATTGGCTTCTGACACGACGAATTACGAAAAAGTTTTCCGAACAAAGTTGGTTATGCATTGTTTCATTGAATTGTCGCTTACTTTATATTTCGACGCCATTGTTTGTTTTGATTTATTTGTTTTGGTTGTGAGCTAGGACAGCATGTATTTAAGATTTTAACGTTGATAATAGCGTGAAAAATATATGATGCGTTTTCAGAACTATCTTTTGGTGAAAAATAAAACATACAAGTGATCGTGAAAAGGAGTTGTACACCATTGCAACTAATACAAACTAAAGGTAAAGTCAATCGTTAATTTAATACAAAACAATATGATTAATTTAATTGCCTCACAGGTTGCAGTTGCTGTGTTGGTAAAGGAATCGGTTATTCTGTTTTATTGCCTTTTTTATCTGCCTACCCTGTCTAAAATCTCTGTGCACGCCACTAAGTGCACTCACATTTCGCCAATTATGTTTTTATCCCAGTTGTACGTTCCTGTGGGATAATTTTCGACCTCGACACGAGCGAATCCGATGGCAAGAGCTAGTCACTACATAGTATAAAACAAAGTCGCTTTCTCTGTCCCTATATCCCTATGTGTGCTTAAATCATTAAAACTACGCAACGGATTTTGATACGGGTTTTTTTTAATAGGTAGAGAATCGAGAGGAAGGTTTATATGTATAATACACCGACCTCCACGCGGGCGAAGCCACTGGCAAAAGCTAATAACATTATAAATGTGAAAGTTAGTATGTTTGGTGTTTGTTACTCAAACACGCAAAAGCGGCTGAACGGATGTGTATGACATTTGGCCCACAGATAGTTTATAACCTGTATTAACACATAAGATACTTAGCATCCCGGTAGCATGTTCTCGTAGGATAATTTTCGACCACCACGCGGGCAAAGCCGCTGGTAAAAGCTAGGAAGGAATTATTATAATGTTAACCAACCTCCATCATCTCAATCTGTCTCATGTGCAAGTTCTTGGCGTTCTGCAGTTGTAGCCGCGTCTCATCGAGTGCAGTCTTCATCTGCATAGACTCGTTGTAGAGAACCGAGAACTGACTCTGAAGACATTTGTACTCCGTTGTCTCTACTATCACAGATTCTGGCAGTTGTCGGATCTGGGGGAAGAAAGGATTTATTAGTTATACTATTTTTATCTGTACTTGTGGTTACCAAAGTGTGAGTGTGTAAGCTTCGTACCATTTCGGTACCGTCCGAGACAAAACATACTGTAAGAAGAGCGTGGTAGTCGGCCTAGGAATACTTTGAGCATTCTTAGAACTTAGTTCTATCGTTACATAACTACACATCATCATTTCAGTCGAAAGACGTCCACTGCTGGACATAGGCCTCCTCCAAGTTCCGCCACTTCGACCAATTCTGTACTTCCCGCAACCAGCGGATTCCTGCGGCCTTCACAAGGTCATCGGTCCACCTTGTGAAGGCCGATAACAATATATTATATTCAACTATGCATAATTATTATGAATTAGTCGCTTTTTGTGTCTGGCTTCTGAAATGTTATCTAAGAATGCAATGGATATTGATTTGGTTTTTGGTCTCGATAGTCATAAGCTGGGATCGTATATTCCGATGCATATTCACCTAAAGTTAATATTCAACTATGAAAGTATGGAAGCGGCTTCTTAAAATATTTTTTCTTTTTTAAACTCGGTTTGCCAGGAACACCGGCAATGCATAACTTGTCGGGTGTATAGTATGAAAACGAGTTTAAAAAAAATATTTATTAAAAATAAAACACCGGGATTCTCGGATTGCGTAACTATTTAGATGCATTTTATTTAAAATTAATGATTAACCCCCATGCAAATATGTGCATGCAGGATGTAAGATTTTTTCGATACAAAAGTGCATTTTATATTAGCCAACATCTCAACCTTAGGTGAACATGCATCCGAATATCTAACCCCTGGTACAGTCAGCGTCAATAATATCGGGACGAACAGGCTGTTCAAAATGATCTAAACAACTATGAAAATTAAATATTAACTCAATGACACAAGGAATGTTTCAGAATGATGACAGTAAACGACAGCTGTCATTCTGACGAGAACTTTATTCAATTGAGATAAAGTTTAATTTTCTTCGTTGTTGAGATCATTTTGAACAGTCTGTTCGTCCCGATATTTTTGACGCTGACTGTACAACCTGAAGACAGATGCAGCTTTCAATCAAAATGACACAACCAACAAGACGTTAACTCACGTCCATCTTCAGCTTCTCGACCTCCTTGAGCGTGTCCCGGTGCTGGCGATGCAGCCGGTCCAGCTCGGCCAGGCGGTTGTTGGCCAGCTCGCGCTGCTCCTCCAGCTCGGCCGCCACGTCCTCCAGCTTGGCCTGCGCCGCGCCCGAGTGCGGCGCCGGCCCGGCCGCGGCCGCCAGCGGCACGGCGCTGGCGCCCGACTGGTGGTAGCTCTTCAACTTCTCGATGGCTTCTGCGAGATGGTTTTCTAGCTTATCGTTGCGGGATCGGACCTGCGGGGGAAAATTCTGTGTGAAAAACTATCTTTAACAAAATGTCAAGTAACATGTTTTAAGAAAAACAATAACTTTGAGTACTATTTTATAATATAATAATCAAAATCTGGTCGACTCTTTACGTGTCCAGAGGGCTGGCCTATTTATTGGCCAAATAATCAACACTGCCATACAACGTGGCAACACTGTCAGCCTTTAGGGCACTGTTCCGGTTGACAATGATGCAGACAATTTTTTGATGCCCTATGATTATTTTATTTTTTATATGCTTGTACATATTATTATTTTAAGACCGTTCGTTTTTAAATAATGTAAATATCTATTTTTTATTGAATTAAAATCATTTTACAGTGTGAACGTTGATATGGTTAGAAAGGGTGTGACTACGTAGATGACGACTATTATAGTGTGGAAGAAAAAGACGTACTGCGCCAACCTAGAGATGGGTAACTCAGGAGAGATAGATAAAAAATATATGGATCAACCCGTTTCCATCATTCACTCTTTATATCCGTTCACGTCCGAATGTATCAGTGTATCTTTACAACTCATTCGCTCACAGCCTTTTTCTTCAAACTGTATCGCAATGCAACCGCATAGCCACACTCGTAAACAAATTTTTGGAAAGTCCAGACGTCTCTTTCGCACCTCTCTATTTAGAATGTTCTATCGCGCTTTCACAAGACAGAAAGAGTGAGTTGTTTGAATTAATAACTTTATAACTGGTGCGTAGGGCCTAAAGTCGTTAAGCGGAACTTGAACATTATCTATACTGGTTTATACTATTCCGGTCCTATACTATTTTTAACTGTACTTTTCCTTTAAAAAGTTTTAGTAAACTTTATACGGTATAAAACCATCGTTTTTAGGATCAAGATAGACAAAAAGGAAATTTGCTATTTCAAATTAAACAAAATATCAGTTTGCATCGGTAGTTCAACCTTGACCTCCGTTCGCTACCGTTCGGGATCGGGAGTAATAACGTAATAATAATATTATTGTTTTCGTTAATTAATTACATCGAAAAGAAAGAGATTTGAAGTAGTTTTTAACGACTAAGCAAGCAAAGTGCAAACAGCTATAGGTATTTATCTATCGCTCTATTGATTTATTGGATTGAGTTTAGCGAAGCGAGCCATGAGCTGAGCAGCACAGTGCAGAGTTCATTGCGCTGCGTGTCGTGCGCGTGAGCGTGAGCTACTGATACATAAGGGTATAAAGATATCAAAGAGTCGTGAGCTACTGATTCATGAGGATATAAAGATATCAAAGAGTCGTGAGCTACTGATTCATAAGGATATAAAGATATAAAAGAGTGATACATATCCCAGTGATCGAAAAATACAGTTTCTTTTTTTTTTTCGTTTTAATGACACATTTTGCCCATGTCTAGACGACCCTAAATAAATTGGGATAAGGGCGGGAGAATGATGACGCTAGTTAATAGTGCCGTGCTTTCCTATAATTTTATATACATGCGAGATCTATAAATTATAGCAAAGATTATAAGTGAATACTGTGTATATTTAATTTAGTTGGTAAAGTTTTATAAGTATAAATAAATACAATACAGCACTATTCTAAAAACCGTGAACGAAAATATTGTGTGGAAACTGGCATGATCAAGAACAAAAATTTCGATGACACGTAACGCCCACCAAACCATACAGGACCCGCGTGGTAGACTACTGCCCACTGTTTTTTTTTAAAGGCGACGTTTTCCTATTGATCCTATTGGTTGCTTGTATCTAAGTAATGCTCGATCGATCGTTCAGTTTCAGGTATGCTTGCCGCAGTTAGTCCGTGGATGGGTCGACATACCGAGACCCTTCTGCGCCTCGAAAGCACGTTAAGCCGTGGATTACGTGGATCTTTGAGTTGTTACGGGTCATCAAAAGCCCGTATTACCCAGTAACTGGATTATGAAATGGAGGTCAGATAGGCAGTCACTCCATGTACAATACTGGTATCCAGCTGCATCCGGTTAGACTAAAAGCCGAACCCAACATATTTGGAAAAAGGCTAGGCAAATAATGACGACTTCTTATTGATTTGATACAAGTTGAAAAAGTGGCTTCAGATAGAAATCTGAAGCCACTTTTTCAACTTATTTTCTCATTGGTTACTTTAGTTTGGCAAAAATCTACATTACTGCAGTTCTCTCGATTACTATAGTCTGTCCTAAAAGTATCTAATGTAAGTGTAAACAAACCCTGTTCAGGTTAAATGCTTTCGCAATCACTAAGTAAAGTGAATAGTAACACATTCATCTGTATTTAGAAGGTTGCAACTTTATATCTGACAATTTTTTCCAACAATTATTATTTGAATAACGTTATTAAGTTGTACAGTCAGCGTCAATAATAACGGGACGAACAGACTGTTGAAAATGATCTAAACAACTATGAAAATTTAAATAATTCACTAACACAAGGAATGTTTCAGAATTAAGACAATACACGACAATGGTCTTTCTGACAAGAACTTTATCCAATTGAGATAAAGTTTAATTTTCTTTGTTGATGAGGTAATTTTGAACAGTCTGTTCGTCACATATTGTTGACGCTGACTACAAGAACAAGTACAACAATAATCATCAATAAAATTCAAGTCATAAAATGAACCTCAATTGTTGAATGAAAAACCTCTTTGAGATAATTAAATTTAGTTCAATTTGCACGTGGCACTAAAACTTTGCATTCACTGGTCGTTTTCCGACCCGTTTGTTTACATTTTCAAAATACTTTTGAAACACACTATAAATTCAACAAACCTTCAGCAACTCGTACTGCAGATCATCAATCTGGTTCTTGAGCTCAGCGTTCTCCGTATCCCGGCTGTTGACGGCATCCTGGAGCTGAGCCACCCTCAGGGTCATGGCATGATGGCTCTCATGTAAGGTGGTACATAAAGCTTGGAGTCGACGGTTTTCAATCGTCACCTCCTCGTTGGTCGCACGGATTACGTCATCCAACATAGGGGCGGGGGCGGCTTCTGAAAGATATTATTATCGTGAGTGTATTGGTACACGAGATCGTAACTATATTTCCAGGCTTAGAATCAGCTATTGATGACCTATGGCACTAAAACGAGGACACTCACAATGGGCCTTATTACAAGGCTAAAAGTGAGCAAAAGGCCAATGGAAATGGCTATGCTAGGAAGTTCCCTACGTGATCCAATCAGGTATTAAGAGATCCGCAGTAGAACCAAGAATTGCAAAATTTTAGTAATAGTGGGCAGGGCACATTGCTTGCAGAACAGGTGGCCGATGGGGCCGAAAGGTTCTGGTGTGATGACCGCGTACCGAAAGACGTAAAGTTGGAAGACCTTGTCTAGCAATGGACGTCTTTTGGCTGAAATGATGATGATGATGATGATGATATCCAGCTATTCCGCTTTTGGAAACTTGAACAAGTTTTAACAATTAGTAGAAGGAAACAGTAAGACCACGTGTAGTGTTCCTGCGATTTCAATATGCTAAACGACTCACTCCAGCGAAAACATGCTCCGAAAATATTTTGAATGCTCTAACTTTCTAGACTAATTATTTCTTGAAATAAGATAAAGCAAACAAATTCTCAACATAAGATACAAATAGTGTTAAAATACATAAATTAAACTGAACTAACCATAAAGCTTACCCTCACTCTCGCCCTTGATGGCTCGCCAGATCTTATCGTTCCTCTGCTGCAGACGGTCAAATGCTTGCAACACTTTGGCCACCGCACGCTTGCTAACTTGCACCCTGTTAGCGAGCTGAGCGTCCAACTCCTCCTTGTCCCAGGTAGACAGCTGCATCAGAAACGAAGTTGTTGCTTCGTTTTCATCTGAGGATGATATAAGTTTTACTATCGGCTGTGCGTAACCTACCTATCTGAAGGGGAAGTGATGATAAAGTCTCACATACTAAGGGGCGAGCTTATTGCTCTACCTAGGCATTAATCCAGAATCTACTAAGAAGAGAAGAAATTCCAAATTCGAATACCCAATACTGCTTTGCGAGACCTGGGAAACGAGCCCAAGTCTCCACACTCCGCAGGCCATTTACAGCACTCTGGTTTCCAATTAAACTATACCACATTTCCATAGTTGTCTAAAATACTTGTTCTTTTCTATTAAACCTTAGTACTTCTAAAACACAGACAAAATGATTGAGTCCTCGGTTTCATTATGCATCAATAATATAATTGTCATTTTTAACCAACTTCAAACAAGGTATCATTTTATTTTCTTTTAATGGAATTGAGGACAGTATAGGTTGACCTTAACCTAGTATTAAACAAACAATTAGTTACTAATATTTTCACACAGGTCGTCTCCTTGAAAACACTTTCTCTCTCTCAGCTCTCTACTCACACTCAGGGTTGAACTCAAGTGATGGTAAATGCAGCTGTAATTACCAGTTTGTTTTATTATTTTTAACCAAATACACACAACAATTTCGGAGTTCTGAAAACTTAGAAACATTCCTTGTATGCAAACAAGTGTTATAGTTACAAGAGTAGGATAGCAGAAATTGCTATACAGGATAGGTTGATAATCGACGGCACGGTTGGCGCAGCGGTTAAGCGATTGTCTGCTGCGTTGCGTGTCGCGGGTTCGATTCCCGCACAGAAAAAATATTGGTATGACCTACAAGTAGTTGTTCCGGGTCTGGCTGTTTGTGTATGTGAGTTTTAAATGTTTGTGAACGCACCCACAATACAGGAGAAATTCCTAGTGTGGGGCAACGTAAAAAAAAAAAAAAATATTGCAAACTGCCAGTCTTTAAGGTACAAGACATCATCTGTCTAGCATTTTCGTAATTAAGTTGGGGTTGGCTTCCAGTCAAACTGGATGCAGCTGAATACCAGTATTTTACATGGAGCGACTGCCTATCTGACCTCCACAACCCAGCTACTAGGTAATACAATACCATACCTCTAAGTAAGAGTGGTTGGCAGACTATTGGGCTTCTGATGACCTGTAACAACCGACAAAGATCCACAAATGACAGCTGGGACCGACAGCTTAACATACTTTTCGAGGCATGGAGGGTCTTGGTATGTAAAGATGGTCGCCCATCCACGAACCAACAGCGGAAAGATGATACTGATCAATCAACCCATGCAGCTGTTATTACTTAACCAAAAGTATGCTTACGTAATATGTAGCACTTATGTCTGATTAAGTATCAATAACAGATAAGTGATCATTCTTAACACTCTGTAATTGAATAGACAAATGTAACTTAACATGTTGTAAGAGATTATTTCTAAAACTTCCTCAAGAAATTCTCTAAATTATGGTGAAAGTACACCTAGTTTTATTCGTTTTCATTAATAATGGGGGGACGGGGGCATTAGGCTCATGAGTGGTACAAAACAGGAAAAAACTATTGTTTAATATTATTAACAGAGATCAGAACAACTTACTTTTGTTTTCCGATTCATCTGCCGTCTCTGCATCAAAGCGTTGCAAGAGTACTCTGATATCCTCATTGAGTAAATTCCAGTACCGATTGACCACACACAGCACTGCATCATCTTGAGTTTGTCTCTTCTCAAGCTGTTCAATCCTGGCACGAAGTTCTGCCTCACATCTATGGCGTTGTTCTATTCTCTGGAAGGAACCATTTTAATGTCATTACTTTGGCAGAGATATATATAAAACTTGTGAGCTAGAAGCTAGAAGAAACATAACGTTGAGAGAAGGGAAAGCCAATATACAGGAGTGGGACAGTACTGGCTAAAGATACATAAACATGTACCCCAGATTCTAGAACAAAATCAGTCAATTTGGGAGTTAGAATTTTTTTAGTGTATTCTTAATATCTGTTGGCATTTGCATATTTAGACACATTCAAAATTTAATTGTGGACAGTGAGAAATGTTGTGATATTTTTTATATTGCACTTAGGTTGAGGTTTCCCTCTGTGCAATATCCTTCAATCCTTTTAATCACACATTTATGTGTAGTCCTTTAAATTAAAAGCCAATTGCTTCTGGAGGGAGGTGGACTGGTAGAAATAACCACCAAAGGCCGACACAGCCGACATACACTGGTTCACGTAAAGGACTAAGTGCAGAAACTAAACCCTCCAATTTAGAACACAGAAGCTAATTGCAGAAGGCAATACAGTCACAAGGCCAGAAGTTTATAATAGGATGAAAGTATGTTAACGGGATTCTCAGGTAATTTTCGAGGTTAATATTGTTTGACTTGAATCTGTTTATTGCCATTTTATTCAGTACACCCAAAGCATACAATGCAGAGTCTTCTTGTGCTCTAATAATATTATTACTGAGAAATGATACAATTCCATAGATATTATGATATGTTGATGGAATTATATCTTGGTTGGATGTTCTGTAACCATACAAACTATCCAATAAGAAATGAATTGTATCCCTGAACTTTTTGATACTGATCGAAAATGTTCATGTATGGCAGTCAAAATGGATCATAGCTTATACTTTCATAAAAATATTTTCATCTGTTATGTCAATATACTTTAGAAAGTTTACTAAACATGGATATAACATACTTTGAATAACAAAATGATCTTTAGTAGCATTTGTTATGTCATTTAGAATATCACTCATACCAAGAGATAATTCTTTCCCCAAGCCATGTGTTAGCCATGAACTATAAATACAAAAGAAATATAACAATGGACTATTACTAAGTAGATCAGTATGCTGCCAAAACAAGAATAAGATAAACAGATAGGCTGAAAACTCTTCAATGCTTCGAAACATTAAACTAACATTTATTATTGTTGTCATTGTACTTAGATGCTATGTAATTAGATGTTGATAAACAGCTGATCATGACATGTTTTTCATTCATTGAATCTGCGAAACAACCTAAAGAAAAACAATTAAACATGCAGAAATACTTCACGTTGAGTACCTGGGCCAGCTTTTTATTCTGAAACTGAAGAACTTTAATGTCCATTTCCTCCAAAGTGGACACAGGGCCGATAAGGTGGGGTTCAAAGTGAACTTTCTTGATCGGTGGCTGGCTACTGCCATTGCCGCCGTCATCTGCCGTACGTTTAGACATTTTGACCTAAAACATAGGAAAAGTGAAATCCTCAAGAAATTAAGCTGTAGTCTTACGAAAACTATTGATCAATATAACCCAGTCAATTTAGAAAGAGGTTATTAAAATGGTAAATAAAATGCGACTGTGTTCTTTTTACTTTGGCTGGATTATAAACATACCTGCTTGTCAATATTGACACTCTTCTAATTGTTGTTTTAATTCAAGTACTCTGCTGAGAAATCTTAATTTTACAATAATCTATAATAAATATCATCTTGCTAACGTAAGCAGAAGAAAACTAACTAAAAACGCCAAGCTCCGCCCGAAATATTGCCAACCTACTCGTCTCGCACGTCCTCGCTCGAGTAGGCAATAGTGATGTAGTGCGTAGGGCGTGAATGGCGTACTGCGGATAGTTGATTTCTAATCGATAAAGGGCGAGCTTACTAATTCTATGTTCAACTTTTTTGTAAGACTATAGACCTAGTTTATTGGGTAATATTAAAATAAAAACTACTATCTATTCGTTTTACTAACACACTATACTAAACCAATGACCCGCCCTTTCTTCGCAAGTGTGCAAGTGCAATCTACTAGTGTAGCGTCATGCCAAAAAAGTCGAGATTTTCGTATTGAAAAAAATTATCACACTTTGTTGTTCCTACAACCAGGCTCAAGAAAATAGGTAGCTCGTTTTGATGCGAATGTGGGTATTTTTCTAACAAACTTCCTATCCTTATTCAAAAACTAAGCCTAATTAAAATTAAAATCTTTTATATCGAACACTACTTATATCAGTCTGTCAAGGCTATCATAGACTATAGTGAGAATAAAAACAATGACAGCAGGTTTGAGACATTTATTATTATGCTCTGTGGTTTGAGCAGCTCCCATAGATTGTACACTCGGGTACACATCAAGCTATACATTTCCAGCTGATTTCGCATTGTATAGGTTTGGTATTATTCGTCGAATCTAGGAGTGAGGCGTATTTATCGTAACAGCTATCTGATGATATCAGACTGTAACTGTGACAAACAAACTGAAATAACAGGTACTGCTCCTCAAAATAATAAAATCCCTTACACACGACAGTCTCTATTCATGCCTATGACAGTAACCTTAGTTATAATTCGATAAAACCTGTTACTGTTACACCCTGTAACATCGTCACAAGCTCTTTCCTTTTCTCGCGTAGCTGTAGCACCTTAGTTAGAAAGAGAAGTACCTACTATGTATACATGGAACAGGAACAGGTGCTTAAGCTGTTACAGCCCACTCCTAGCCGAATCGTTGAGCTCCTTAAGTTCCGAGTTAAGCTGTACGATACGACAAATGCATACACTGACTGGATAGGTCCACTCAAATCTGTGGGTATGTCCTTAAAATATCATTTCAGAGATCGATCTACAATTCTACATGGTCATCAAATTATCTGACCACGATTATCGGACTTTTTGTCGTAGGTACACATTGACATTGATAAGGTTATGTAGGTATACAATGACATGAATATTTACCTTTGCAAAGTAGTACATAAGTATATTGTTGGAGTTTTTGGAGTTTTTGGCGGGATCGCGTTGGAACATGTCGCACGACTTTTCATTTTCATGGAATTTAGTGAAATAGCGAATTAAGTTGTATAATTTTGGTAGTGAATTATTCAATTTAGTTACGTGTGAGTGCACAAGTGTAGTGAAAGTGAAAATAAGTGACTAACGTGGACTCTTCGTGTTCCCCCCAAAAACTCCTGTTAGGTTGTTGTAAAGTTACTACCGCTTTACAATAACTTCAACTAGACTGACTAAAGACGACTATGACTGTTTTGTAACTTCGCGCCCGATATCGGGCCATTTACTTAATCTAAAAGAAAAATTACTTGACACTGGCTAAATGCACAAACCGTGTGAAGCCAAAATCAAAAAAAAAAAAAAAAAAAAAAGTATATTGTTTTATTTGTTTCATTCGAATTACATATCAGTTAAATTTTTAAACATTAAACTATAAAAAGAAATATATAAAAAACATTTAAAAATAGTAGACCACCGGTATCGGGAACAGGGTCCAAGCTACCAGTGGTCAGGGCTGCTGAGAGAGGAACCTCCTTACGATACGCGCCGTATCCAGTAGTACTGCTTTGTGGATCAAGCCCTTGATCCAGCTGCCTAACGATAGTCTCCTGAGGTGTTGGTCGAGGATCTTGGCTATAATGCCATTGGCCGTCACGACTATCGGCACAATGACTGTTGTATCCACATCCCACATGTCGACAAGCTTACATGCCAGGTTAAGATACTTGATCTGCTTATCTTTTTCAGCTTTCACGAATTTCTCGTCATGCGGTACTGCTATATCAATAATCATTGTGCGACGCTCTACTCGATCTATCACCACTATGTCCGGCTTATTGGCAACCATAGTCCGGTCAGTGATGATAGATCAATCCCAATACAACGTGATAGTGCCATTTTCAAAAACTCGGTCGGGCACATACCTATAGTACGGTACTTCCGAGTTCACGAGACTGTATTTCAGAGCAAGTTGCTGGATAATCCTGGCTATAAGGTTGTGCCTATGCAAGTAGTCTCCGTTAGCCAGACGAAAACAGCCAGAATTGATTCCTCCGGACCGTGGCATGCCCAACAGATGTCAACCGTGCCATCCTTCACAATATATTTTCGGTAGTTGTTCGTCATCATAACTTCGTCCATAATCGCAAAAACCAAAACTTTCGGTTTTCCCAAAGAGCTCACCGAATCGTAACCAGGATACGGACGCTAAGAGGCCTACATCGGGTCCATGTAGGACCCGGTAAAATCACCCATGAAGCTCTTTGCTCTGCAATACCTCCCTGCGGTCATTAGTATCTAATACTTTAGGTTTGCGCTAGTTCTCGTTAGCCAAGGAGAACGGGGTGAGGCCCTTGTCCACTGAGACCACATCTCGGTGCATCCCCACGTCGGCATCTAAGAAGTATTCCCAGAGACTGCATACCTCACGGTTGTGAAGGGTCTTACCATTTAAGAAACCTCGACCTCCGCACTATCGCGGGATATAGTCTCATCACCGATGACCGTGGATGGTGTATCCGATTTGCGGTCAGCAGTGTGAAGACCCTCTTATCCAAGACGTCAAGTTCCGTCTGAGTCTATTTGAGTACGCCGAAAGAGTATATTTAAACCGGCATGACCCAACCGTTGAAACCGTTCCGCCTGTTAAAGACTATTAAATACTTTTTCAGGTGGCAAAAGAAGCGCTCCCTCAACGATTGTTTCATGTCAGCATTGTTGATGCCTAACGCTTCCGACATACCCAAGTACTTCTAGGTTTCGGTTGAGGAGAGGGATCTAAGATGGATGGAATCCGAGAGTTGGGTTCCCACGGATTCCACAATCTACCCTCGCTTTACATGCATGACCGCACATTTGTCAACACCAAATTCCAACCCGATGGCGCTACTGAAGGTTTCAGTTGCTTTCAGTAGCTCCATCAGTTGCAAATTGTTGGAGGCAAAGGGTTTTAGGTCATCCATGTATAGGAGGTGAGATGTAACCTGACCACCTCTCCTCAATCGATAGCCTAACCTGAATCCTCCAGCAATGTGCTAAGAGGATTCAAGGCTAGGCAGAACCAGAGCGGACTCAAACTATTGCTCTGACATATGCCCCGCTCGATCCTTATCGATTCGCTATTCCTCTGGATATTTCGTCCTGGATAGCGAAGGACAGTCCTCCACTGGACCATACACGACATCAGGAAGGTGTGCAGGCCTGCAGCGTTGCATCTACTTTATACAACTCCAGCACCTTCCTGAGCCATTTATGTGGCACCGAGTCATAGGCCTTCTTATAGTCTATCCAAAATGTCGACAGATCCCTTCGGGAACGACGAACCTGTTGGCTAATGGCCATATCAATGAGGAGCAGCTAGAACCATTCCTACATTCATTTTGAGAGGCAGACATGATTTGGTGTCTACCTAATTGTAAATATTAGCTCTCAAAATGTATGTTAGAACTTTATAGACCGTCGGTAGACAAATGATCGGTCTATATTTTTTGGGTTCCGCAGTACTACCTGATTTAGGGAACAGATGGGTTATACCTGTTGTTAAGAACTGGGGCAGCGACCCTGACTCTAAGGCTGACTGAAACTGAGATGCCAAGCGAGCATGCGACCTGTGGAGCCATTTGATCCAAAAGTTGTGCAGCCCGTCCAGCCCTGGAGATTTCCAGTTAGGCAACGGAGGAACTGCACGAGCTTCATCGTGGGGGCTGATGGTAAGTACCCCCATTTCTGGCATTTGGCCGCACGCTCGCTCGATCTTCCTAGTCTAATCACCTTCGGAGTGATTGACAGGCACTGACCAGATATTTCGCCAGAACGAACACATGACGTTATCATCTGGCAGGCGCGTGTCAGCCACACCTTAGTCCGGTTTTAATTATTGTGAATTTGAAGACTATATGAGTCATTTTTTTTCTCTGTTCTCAGTTAAGTATTTGGAATCATGATTTAGCTTTGAGTCATATAAACGGCCTACCCAAATGTCCTTTCTTTGGTATTAGTCGTCAAATGGACGGGTCCATTCGACGTTCGATTCGCTATGTATCGGTTTGCTATTCCTGAATGTAAGATATTATTTCAATAATAATTACTTTGGTGATGAAAATAATAAAAGTACAAAGTTGTTCAGTTGATTAGTAAGTAAAGTTAACAGCGGTATGACGTAATAATATGGCGGCTACTATTTCATGGTGTTCAAAAACAGATTGAAAAAACTGGATTCTTTGAATTGAATTTTATTTTATGAACTAAAACTAAATGTTAGTTTCTTACTGTTTTTTGCCCAAGCTATCTCAATAATATATTTTTAGATTTATTTTCAAATAGAGTAATATTTTTGCAACTAGCACCCTAATAGTACCTTAGTTTTAAAAATATGAATTATGATGAACATTACGTCCGTCATTTTTTAAGTCCGTGTCAATGAGAAAAAAATCACTATGATACAAAATCGAGACAAAATAATTGAAACCTACGTATTACTTTTTGGCGTGACGTAATTGTCTGAGATTGTTCGTGGAATAGGGTCCGATAATAAGTATGTATACATTTCCAGTTTACGCTGATCTCACGCTGTCCGGAAACCATAGACAATGCGAGATCATCTTATACTGGAAATGTATAGTTTAATGTAGCCGTGTGTACCTATGGTACTACATAGAATTAAAACCAAATCAGTAGGTAAGTACATACTATATGTATTTTATAGTTGTAATATTCATTTATTTTATTATGTATGTAACAATAGAAATAAATTGAATAAAACTTCACTTAACTAGTTAGTACGTATAAACACCCTGAAATCCGAAATATGGCGAAGAAAACATTCTTTAACTAAAGATTAGAACTCATGACAGTTTTATATTTCAACTGATCTTGAAACATTCTCAGGAAAACTCTATACTTCTTATCATGGTATGCTTTAGTGGTCATATTAGGTGGTATGACGTCTGCAGTGCCACCCATATTTTCGATAGCATCCTGTACATTGTTGAAGTACTGGGAGGCACAAGCTCCTAGAATTGCAGACCCAACTAAAACGGAGTCTTTCTCATGGGGCCTTAGAATGGGCAGAGCCACGGCATCAGCTTGTATTTGGACGAACAGTGGATCTTTTGTGATGCCACCACAAACCAGCAACGATTTGAAAGGCTCGTATCCTGCCAGTACCAGCGCCTCTATAATATGCCGCGTGCCGTACTGAAACAATGTATTTTAAAAATATCAAATCATACAATATAAGACAAGTATCTTTTAACGCAGGGTAAATATTTAAAGGCTTCTTCTAACAGGCGCGACGCGACACTTGTAGAACAATTTCCATAAAGTTTTCGTCGAAATTGTATTACGAGTGTCGCGTGGCGTTGTCGCGTCGCACCTGTTTGATGAAGCCTTATATCGTAAAAGAGCTGAAGCAGATGATACTCTCTAATTTCTCCCTACCCCATGGGTAAAAAGGATGAGTTTACACACTCATATATTTTCTTAAGGTGGGCAAGAAAAATAACGGTAGGTAGGTAAGTACCTATTATCAGTGTTTACGACGTTATTATTACAATCAATTTTAATATGATACTTCTTCTTTTATCGATCCTATTGTTACGAACTGTAGTATCAGAATAAATCAAGGCGTGGTAAAACCGGTTGTCAGCTAATCTTGGGCAGTCCTCAGTCCTACTAGCTGGTGGTAGAAGGACTGCCTAACATTCGCCGCTCGTGCGTGGGTAGACCAAATGTAGGACACCGTAAAACGCTCAGATTTTTTTGTGGCAGTTTGGCCTATTGGTACCTCCTACATACAAGCCTCAAAAAAATGTAGTGCATTGTGAAATGTTCAAAGAAACGACGTAGTTAGTTAGATATTCAAAAGTATTACCAAAAAATAAAATTGGTATTACTTCTCATGATAAAACTTTCAAAAACATTTATTTTCTTCGAGTAGTTCTCAATTTCTTATGCGTAAAGTATCCTAACATGTCCTATGTAAAAAAGCCGGGTGATCTGTAACTCAGGATCCTTCTATCTTAGACAGATCAGACAATAGAAAGGTGCTTTGCTGCTTTCTCTATTTAAGATTGTGCATTCTATTAATTAACCATCATAAATCTTTAATTATCTCAACAATATAGTGGGTACAGGACCATCATGTTGAGATGAATAAAGATTTATGATTCATCATCATCAGCCTAGCCTTTTCCCAACAGGCGCGGTCCGAGGGGGGGGGGGGGGGGGGGTCCTAGGGGTCATGACCAGGGACCGAATTACCGGTATTTTTTATACAACGTTACCAATTACCGTTCTGATAACGATAAAAAATAACGTTAATAATACCTATACCCAAAGTCAGTTAACGTTATCTAATTACCAGTATTAGTATCGGTAAAAGTACCAATTCATTCTTATACCGGTAATTTACTTAAACGTCTATCTCTTTTTAACTATGACGGTGGCGAAACTAGCATCTTTCGGTGTGTGCACAGAAACAATATTATATACACGTCGAACGTGTGTACAATATTGTTTCTGTGCTGCAGAAAATTATTCTATACAGGGTGGCATCAACGTGAAAACTGAAACCATGAGTGACTACTTTCGGCGTGTATATAATATTGTTTCTGTGCAGCAGAAAATTATCATAAACAGGGTGGCAAGGACATCAACGCGAAAACTGAAACCATGAATGACTACCTTCAGCATGTATACAATATTAGTGCCGATTCTCTTGTACACCGTACTAAACTAAGTAAGTGATAGTTTAGTTAGTTTGTTTAGTGTAAGCTATGAGAATCTTAAAGCTATACTGCAAAAAAAAATCTAAATTTAAAAATAATTTTGACTCAACTAAAATCGGAATTGACAATCGTGACTCCACTTTTTTTTTTGCTTCGACACGTGACACTTGTTTGCCCTACACCTTGAATTTCTTTAGAGCGCGCAGGGGCGCCAGCCTCGGCGTGTTTTATATGGAATTTTTCACTTTTTGTATGGAAAATATTTATCTTTTTACCTATATATTTTCAGTTTTAGAGGTTTAGGGTTTCTATAAACGGGATCGAAATTTTCACTATTTTTGCGATAGGACACACCATTTTCGACATATAAGCAAAAGCGTTTAAAATAGTCAGATTTAGTTAAACAATTAAAATTTTAGCTGAAAAACGTCAAATTCAGAATAGCAAAATTGCCATTTTCTCTAAATTAATAACTCAGTGCCATCTTAGTACTGTCAAACTGAAATACAGGAAAAGTTATTATCCAGTGCATAAACTGTAACCAAGAATTCAGCATATCATTCTAGATACCCTAGCGCTGAAATTTTACGTCAGATTTACAAAAAAAATCAGCTGTTTCATACAAAAGTGCAATACCTACGCGGTCAAAATGTATAGAACAGCTGATTATTTTTGTATTGACAAGAGAATCGGCTTTGGATAGCATTGGAATTGACCTTGACAGCGCTTTTATGAGGCACGTAAGATATGAGAAAGGTTTTAATATTGTATCCAGAGGATGTATGGCTGACTATACCTACATAAAGACATAAGACTAATTAAAAAATAACAATATGGTTATAATAATACGGTTTAAGTTGAAAGGTTGAAACTTCTTTCGGCCCATAGTAATATTATTTTTTACACAAACAACTAGTTGATAAATCAAAGGCAATAAATAGACTTAGGTACGTCTGGCATCCGAAACGCGATGTTTGTGTGCCGTATGATTATGAAATGAAACACGCGCGAGCGCGAGTCTTATCGTATTCGTATCTTTCTGATCGTCGTAACATGCGTTGTTGCCGCTCTGCTTAGAACAGCCGAATGCAAGGCCGCGAGGCGCTTGGTTCGGTTTGGCAACGTCGCATGAAATGTTGCTTCTTGTTAGATTTTAGCGAAGTAACGATATTGGTAACGCTATTTAAATATCGGTAAATCTTTTGATTTAACGGTAATATTTAACAGTAAGGGACGAAATGTATTTACCGGTATTTTATTGGTAACGGTAACCGTCCCTGGTCATGACCCTCCAGGCCGTAAACGTGAACCTTCTGATAATAGTAATTTTTTGAAAATATTACAAATTTTTTGTTTAAGTCTCATATAATAGGGGGCGAGCCTATTGCCATCAACTGACCACACATCCAGACTCCAAGCTGCTACTGAGGAATTCCAGATAGAAAACTCCAATTACATTTTGCCCGACCTGGGAATCGAATCCAGGACCTCATGCTCAGCAGTAGCGCTTACGACCACTAGACCATCGAGGCAGTCTATTTTCATTTAATTAAAACTGCAATGTTACTTTTATTTCAGCGATCATTCGATTCAACTAACATCAAACGCATCGCTGTTTTGTGAACCTTTGTTGCCGTGATGCGATTAATTGTCAAATACCTAAAAATTTGATTCTTACCGCGCCTTAAAAGTATCCCTATTTATGTAGCTTTAAAGTGCGTCACTTACCGACAGCGCTTGCAATGTGGCCAGGTAAAGCAGCGCCAGGTTAGCTTCACTATTGTTTATTGATAGCCCACAGATCATGCCTCGCATTGAAGGGTCGGCCAGCGGCGAGCGGTTGCCATGAAAATCAGGCCAAACGTGAACATCCTTAGTCAAATAGCTGACGTCATTGTATCCTTCCAGTCTTGTCATTTTTGATAATAATCCCCTCAAGTGGTTGCGGGTACTGGAATTTTTAATTAAATAATAGGTTTAATTCTTAAAAAACCAAACTGAACAGTAATACCTTTTTTAGGTAACTTACTCGCCAGAAGACATCACTTTCAACAGCTCAGTGCCGGCTGGATGACTTGATATTATGTGGTCTAATAACATCCCGGAAGCACTCTGTCCAGCCTCATTCAACCACATATTAGGCACCATTGCACTGTAATACGGTCCCCACACACCTTGTACTAGAATAGGTTTTTTATTTACAGCCATATGACATGTAGAAGTTCCACAGATTAATCCAAGACGAGAAGACATCTCTTTATCTATTCCTTCACCATGCGTTCCTATCATGCCCAAGCCTCCAGCATGTGCATCTATGATGGAAGTGGCTACCGGAGTACCCGGTTTTAGGCCCAAAGTATTTGCAACCTCATCTGTTAAACCTCCACAAAACTCTCCAGGCATGAAAACCTTATTGCCAATCCTCTTAAAGTTATCTGCGGCTAAGTCCTCTAATCCAATATCTCGAAGAAAGCCTGTATTCCAACCCTGGTTTCCATCAGTTGAGCATTCATAATTCCATTTGCAAACTAATGAGCATAGTGAACGACTCAATGAGCCTGTTGCTGTCCATGTTAGGAAATCTGGCAGGTCAAAGAAGTATCCGAACTCGTCCCATTTATTTGGGAGATTTTTTTTTAGCCACAGTAATTTAGGCATTTCCATTTCAAGACTCACTTTTCCACCAACATATTTGAGTATGTCATGGTTAGTTTTATTTATCAAGTCTGCTTCAGCCTGTGCTCGGTGATCCATCCACATTATTATATTTTGCTCATTATTGTTTGTGCTTACAGATAGTGGCTTGCCATGTTTGTCTAAGGCCACTAAGGAACATGTAGCATCAAATCCAATACCTTTAATACTTGCAGGATTAATGTTTACAACTACATTCTGGAAAGCAAGGAATTTCTTGTGAAACATAATTTCCAGTGGATAGCTTGTTGTAATTTGAGCTATATACACCCTGACATTTTAGTTGTCTTACAACGGCAGCCAACTTCATGCATCCAATGATTATATGTGATGAATGATTGTATTTGTGATAATGATGAATGCTTATATGATACTAAACATTTATTTAAAAAAATGATATTCACTAAGACGCATGATGTAGTTTTAAACACCCTGTTATGGAGATGGAATGAATGATGAAATGTAATGGTATTTTGGTAGGTAGGTAGAAATCATCTACCGTTTGATACATAAATATTATTAACAGGGCAGGTGTTTCATAACCCTAAAGCATTATTAATTTTCCTTAGTACCTATTATCCTAATTAATGGTGACATTTTTTTAATCGCGCCTGTAGGTATTTTATGTCGGATACATTGAGTGGACCACCTTTGTAAGACGACTATAATGTCACGGTGCTTATATATATAATCATTTTATAATTAAGTAATTCAAAATAATGTAACTAGCAGAAAATATTTTATTAGTTATTTACCAAATTGGTAGCTTTCTGATTTATTCAGCACTACAGACACAATCTTACCTTAATGACAAATACACAGCAATCCCAGATGTCTTTTGATGACTGTTCATAGTAATCAGCTTTAGGTTTCCATGTCTGAATTTCCTTAACAGATGCATTTAAGACATGACCTTTATCATCAACCAATGCTGCTCGTACGCTGCCTGAGCCCACATCTACACCAATAAAATAAACTTCTTTACTCATTCCGAAGTAGGTATGCACTTTTTTGACACAATTCTGTAAAAAATTCAAAACTTAATAGAACAAATTAAAATAATGTACTCTTAACTTGTAAATATGCATACACAGATTGTAGAATGTAATAGGAAATGTTTTAACATTACCTTGTAGAAAATGACAATGATCACAACAACAGAATGAATGATATTCAACGGCACCACGGCGAAAGCAAAAGCAAATTGATAACACGGCCTTGATTTTGTAGATATTACTTATCAAGTAATAAAACCAAGTCTCATGAGATAACCATGTTGTCCTTTGAACTTTACCACCTGTAATGGTAAACACGACAATGTCAACTCAAATATGATTGTGGTGCCTATCGTATTCATGAAGAAATTATCAAAATTTGCATTTTACTACAAACATATGACTACATACATTGAAGATAGATAATTTTAACTGAGAAAATATTAATAATAAATATGATTAATACTTAAAATAAAATAAGTTCAGCTGGCAGAATTGCAGTTTTCAATTTTGCCGCTTCAAAACTTCTAAAACATCATAGCAGTGTCACTTTCTACAGTCATGTCCACAGAACATAAATACCTCAAGCGGGTCATGTCGGTCGAGTCAAGACCACCACAGGTGAAGACCATTCCTTTATGGTATAAATACCGTGGTCAAGACACTAATGCAATAAATCGCAGTAGTGTCTTGACCACAGTATTTATACCAAAATAAAGATTTTAAAGTTTTTTTTTTTAATCTTTAATTAGTCGAAAAAAAATGTTCGAACCCAGACAGGCGCCACAGTGGAACGAATGTATGGGAGCGGTTGGACGTAGACATGTCCGAAAAATAAGAGTAAAATTATGACAAACTAATGATGCCATCTTATTCGATTACTTAATGCCTTCATAAATTGTGGTGATGAATTTCTTCATAACTCCCATATTTCGGGAGTAATTTGAGAAAATGTGAAATTTTACTATGAAAATGAGTGTATCGAGCTCTCTCCCTCCTGATTCCGGGCTTGTTTCAAGTAGCGGTCTCTAATATCGTAATGCTATTACTAAGAGCTATATTTAATACTAAGACACATAGTGCGCCAAATGTGCACTTTCTGGGATAAAAGGAAATGAAAATTTAAAAAAAAAAACGTTTTTTCCCCATTTGTATTTACTTTAAACCGCAGACAGACTTATTAAGAGGTCTATAAATATATTATATATATATACAGAAATATATATTAACAAAAATATTCACAAGAACTGATGAGAGTATGACTTTTAAGTAAGTTGATAATAAATTACCTAGTTTCATTAAAAGTACAATAAATAATTAAGATGTAAGCTCTAATTTACTAAGTTACACATTTTAAAACAATAACATCATTTAATTATCTTCGTCATCATCATCATCATCAATTAATTCAAATTCAGAATCGATGTCCGCTAAATCATTTATGTTAACAAATTCGATATCACTTTTCTCAGAATCCGTAAGCTCATAAAATTCCTTAAAAGAAGATTTTTTTACAAACTTATTTCCTTTTGGACGGATACTTGTAACAAGTGGATCAGAAGACAGTAAAAGATTGTGCATAATATCTTCATTGCATGAGATACTGCTATGCTTTCGAGAATGCCCCTCTCTATATTTTCTAAAATCTTTATTTCTAGCCTCAGATGCCTCTTCGGATAGAAAACCAATGGGCACAATTGACATGTTCTGAACTATGTCTGGCCCATGCATTAAAATTTTATGAAGTGAAGAAGGCATATAATACCATGGGTATAACTCCACGTAAAGCTTAGCAGTATCAAAGCAGAACTCTCGGAATTTAGTTACGTTGATCTTCTCTCCTGATGAAATACACTGCAAGATCACACAGATTTTTCTTAAAAGCATAGCATCTATTCCGGTCAGTTCAGCAGATTTAGTGTAGTTTTCAAAAAATCTCCTTGCCGAGTTGCCATTGTTGGTGGATCCACTGCCTTGTTTCACAACATCGAGAAGTAAGCCCGTTTCTCTTCTTACAGCCTCTTGAACTCTTTTCTTCCTGTCATCAACTTGCCTTTTTGCTATATCACCCCTTACTTGCCATGATTTTATGTCTAATTTGTAGGAAATGTGTAATAAGCATTCCATTGAGCGAATCCAAGCGTGAAGGGTGCTTAAGCTATATTTATACATGTCCTCGTTTGCGTGTTTATCTTTGATTAACTCTAAATTATTCATTTCTTTAGGACAAGCCTTGCATATGTCACACACTGAAGCTGCTGTATTGGATATAATGGAATGAATTTTACCATCAATCATTGTCAACAGCAGTTGGTGTTTGACACTAATTCCATCAGTGATGGTGGATGGAGTTAAGGCTTCAATCTCTGCTTCGATTTCAGCCATCTCTCTCTGCACATTTTCTTTGGTTTCCTTTATAAACTTAAACAATATTGGCCGGCAAAATGAAGTGGAAGATGGTCGCTCGTTTTCCCAAATTGTTACACCTTTTGAGACGAGCCGCAGTGGTACAAGACTAATCATAAAATTACTAGCAAGATCGATTTGCTCATCTTCACTCGTCCTTTGATGATAAATGCTTTGGCTAGATGATCCGTCAAAACCCCATTTGCTGGTCAATACGAGCTGTTGATTGGAATCAACAGGGGTTTCTAACGACCTAATAAGTCTTCTTGAGGTTAAATCCATCAAGGCTTGTAATTTGATTTTTGCAGAGCTCTCTGTAACTGTGAGATCTTCTTTGGCCGGATAGCACTTAATTTTTTCTTTAACCAACATGTAGTAACTCGGGTATTGAAGAGCTCCTTCTTGAGTGTTGAAATCCCGAAGAGTGTTATAGCGCCATTTCGATAAGTTCATCGATACATAAAGAGCCAATGCCTTCAAAGGGGATATTTCCCGTACCTGAATTGATTTACCTTCAATGAAGGCTTTGATTTTTGAGGCCTCTTCTGGATTCTCCGTCAAGTATTTCATAACATAAGCTGTATCGCTTTGTCCTGCCTTTTGAAGCGCCCTTTCGGCCGAAAACATAATTTCAGCGCTGCTACTGCTGCATGAAAGACTATCTTCAGTGCGTCTTCTTTTTTGCCGGTTACTAAGGTCCTCAAAAGATTTACGAGGACTAGGATGTGTACAAGTTGAAGCATCAGATTTAGCAGGAGAAATTATGGGCTCGATGACGTCACTTATATTTTCTGTAGAAGGTTCCATATTTTCATTCTGTAATTCCGGCCATTGAATTGCAGCCTGTAGCCAAATCTCATGTTTCTTCCGAAACTTATCTGTGCTTCTTCCAGACTGTGTCCATTTTGCATAAATGCGGTAGCAAAATCGACGACACCAGTCTTTTAAACTTGTTTCAGCACTTTCACATAACTGAACACAACTGTTATCTTTTAAAACACTGAACAAATAGTTAAAGTCGCGTAAATCTTTATGTGCGCGTGCGCATAAAGCAACGTGAATATCAAGATTTGTATTAAAATTTGGAAAATACATTGCGAGATTAGCTTGGATACAACGAGGTGTAAATCAACACTGATTTTAAAGTTACTAATAGTGACCTATTTATATAAAATCCAGGTATCCCAGGTATCCTTTGTTAAATATTGCAAGGTAATTAGTTATTGTGATAATTAGTAAATGATGCATGCTAAATTAGTGTATTAAGAGCCATTTAGTAATTAAATAATAGCAATGTTCTTATCAGTAATCATTAGTGCATCAGTTTTATATGTAAACCTTAAGTCCCTAATTATATATCCTAATTAGCTTATATCTTCTCTAATTGGCTGCTCAGAAATGTTATTGTAATAAGGTAAACCTTTAGAAAAACGGTTTTAATCAACAAAATAAACAAAAAATAAAAAAATTGTGTTATAAAATAAACATCACTCTTTATCCCAGAAAGTGCACATTTGGCGCACTATGTGTCTTAGTATTAAATATAGCTCTTAGTATTAGCATTATGATATTAGAGACCGCTACTTGAAACAAGCCCGGAATCAGGAGGGAGAGAGCTCGATACACTCATTTTCATAGTAAAATTTCACATTTTCTCAAATTACTCCCGAAATATGGGAGTTATGAAGAAATTCATCACCACAAGTTATGAAGGCATTAAGTAATCGAATAAGATGGCATCATTAGTTTGGCATAATTTTACTCTTTTTTTTCGGACATGTCTACGTCCAACCGCTCCCATACATTCGTTCCACTGTGAGGCGCTTAACTTTGTGTAAATTATTTAATCACAACTGCTCTCAAAACGGTGAAGGAAAAAAACGTGAGGAAAAAAAAAAAGCCTAGAACCAAAACTTCAAAGACATGTAGGATAACAACGTGAGGAAATAAAAAAGCCTAGAACTAAAACTTCAAAGACATGTGGCTATTAGATTGAAACGGCTTTACTTGATAACATTAGTTCATTATAATATATTTCACAAGACTAAATTGGTATATAATAATGTACTCTGTGCTAAATTGTTCAAATTTTTCTAAAGACAATCACATTGACACACATGACAATTGTGTTTTTTATTTTATATTAAAGGTCGCACATTGTAAGCATATGCAACCTTATTATCTTCTCTCAATGAAGACCTATTAATACCAAAAGCTTCAACAGCCTTGGTCTGGCTAATGCTTTGGTAAACATTTCTGCAAGCTGGTTTTCAGTGGTGATCTTGCGTACATTTAGCTCTCCACTTGTTACCATCTCCCTGACGAAGAAGTGTCTAATCCGGATATGCTTAGTACGTTTGTGGTACTCCGGATTTTCAGCTAGTTTGATCGCAGCTTCATTATCTACCCTTAGGGTAGGCACACCCTTCAGTTTTGTCATATCTCCAATGACTCTGGACAGCCAAATTGATTCCCGAGCGCCTTCACTTGCAGCTACGACTTCTGCTTCGGTGGTAGATATAGCCACGCTTGTCTGACGCTGGCTTATCCATGATACGGCACCTCCAGCATACATGCACAATACACCAGTGGTTGAACGTCCTGTGTTCAAATCACCGCCATGATCCGCATCACTGTAGCTCTCAAGAATACCTGTCTTGAAACCTCTTTTGTAGAGTATCCCATTATCAGGAGCATACTGCAAATACCGTAGTATTCTCTTTAATTTGATACAATCCGGTTCTTTAGGATTTTCAAGGGTCCTAGAAACGACGCTGACTGCATATGCAATGTCTGGCCTACTACCGATCATTAAATATGCCAATGCACCAACCACTTGTCTGTAGTTTTTCAAAAAATTGCTCACGTCGCATGAGTCTTGACCCTGATATTGATCCTCTTTTACAATTGGAGTCATTACCGGTCTGCAATGTTCCATGCCAAATCTTTTAAGAACTTTCTTTGCGTAAGAGCCCTGAGATATTTTGATTCCATCATCAGTCTTCTCTATTTCAATTCCAAGGAAATATGATGCGGCCTTCGTTGTAATTTTAAACTTAGATTGCATTTGTCCTACAAACTCGTTTATAAGGTCCTGGCTCGTTGCAGCCACCAAACCATCATCGACATATAGAGCAACTATCAGTTTACCTCCAGACGGCGTCTTCCTTATGAATAAACAAGGATCTGAGTCACTAACTTCGAATTGAATATCTTTGAAGTAGTCCAAAATCCGCTTATTCCAACACCTTGGAGCCTGTTTTAAGCCATACAGGCTTTTCTTCAACAAACAGATGCGACCAGAACCATCATCATAGCCTTCGGGCTGTTTCATAAAAATTTCTTCATCAAGCGACCCGTACAGAAAAGCTGTTGAAACATCAAATTGAATCATTGCCATGTTTTCATTGGCTGCCACAGCCAACACACTCCTAACTGTTGCCATTTTAGCCACGGGACTGAAAGTTTGATCATAATCAATCCCTTTCTTCTGACTAAACCCCTTTATAACCAGTCTAGCCTTATGCTTTTCTACTGAACCATCAGCATTCAGTTTCACTTTATATACCCATTTGCATGGTATAACCTTCCTGTTATTGGGAAGAGGCACGAGATCCCAAGTCTTATTCTCCTTCAAAGAATTCATCTCACAATCCATTGCTTTTACCCAAAGACTCCGTTCAGAGCTTTTAATAGCTTCTTTATAACAACTCGGTTCTTGATGACAGCTAGCCATGTTTAAAACATAGTCTTTGAGTTTAATAGGTGGACGAAGTAATGATCTATCTCTGAGAATCCTTCCACCATGTTCTATGATTTCCTGTTCAGGCATTACATCTCTGGTATGAATTTCCGTCTCATCATCATTGACTTCCCTTAACTCTCCCCCTAACTCAAAACTCTGTTCAGAAGTATAACTCCTAGCATCATCAAAATCCAAATCTTCAACTAAAACGTCTTCTCTATCAATGAACTCAGTGTCCCCAATTTCAGTACCAACACCTTCATTGACATTTTCATTATTGTTAATAATTCTATCACTGTCTGAACTTCCTGCATTCTGAGTGACTTGTGGTTGACTCCCGGGATTCAATACATCGCCCTTATAACCAAGCAACTGTGGCAATTCCAAAGGTATTTCGAATTCAGCTTCTGTAGAAGCTTTCACTGGAGCTTCCGCACCCAAGGGCTTTTCATCGAATGAGACATCCCTTGATCTCACCAGCGAATCATTTTGTTGGTTCCAGAGCCTGTATCCATCGTCATTATCATATCCCACTAACATACATTTCACTGCTTTCTTGTGCAGCTTCTTCCTGGTTTGCTTTGGTACATGTGCATAACAAGGCGATCCGATGATCCTCAAGTGCTTTATTTGTGGTTTCTTACCAACCCAAAGCTCAAATGGAGACTTGCTTTCTACTGCTGTTGGACCTGTCCTGTTCAAAATATAAACGGCAGTATTCACCAACTCAGCCCACAATTTCTGAGGTAGTTCCTCATGAGCATGCATCATAGATCTCGCTGCCTCAACAATCGTCCGATTGTCCCTTTCACTACACCCGTTTTGTTCAGGCGTGTATGGCATGACCAATCGTTGCTTTATGCCTTTAGCCGTCAGTACTTTTTGTATCTTCTTATTGTTAAACTCTCCGCCATTGTCACTCAATAGTTCTTTAACAATATGACCAGATACCCTGGCAGATGCCAACATCTCTTTCAGCTTTTCATGTACCTCTGACTTCTCTCGAAGAAAGTACACAAATCTGTAACGCGTGAATTCATCTTTGAACAGTACAAAATAGCGATACTTTGATATGGATAGAGGGAATGGACCACACACATCAGTGTGTATGCGTTCTCCAGGCTGAGTGGCCTTTTCTCGTACACCAAATTTCTGTCTGTGAGACTTTCCAAATACACAGCCTTCGCATAATTCTCCAGTTTCCTTGGTTTTAATACCGAGTTCCCTCTCGATTAGACTTTTCACATGCCTTTTATTCTGATGAGCCATCCGCTCATGGTAGAGTTGCAGTTTATCAACTTTCTGTACCAAATTGACAATTACTTTAGATGGTGGTACAATCCTACAGTTAAGCCTGTACAGACCTCCGTACCTTTCTCTTTGTCCTGTAATTGTAATTTGTCCATCAATCTTCATTGAACAAGAAGTAACGCGCGACTCAAACAAGCTCCCTGGATTTTTATCTTGTGTCGACAGCACCGAAAATAGATTTCTGCTTATCTGGGGAACGTACCAAACATCTCTCAATGTGCCTTTGACAATCTTCTTGTTAACCTTAGCTTCAATGCTTAGTGATCCTTGCCCAACAGCTTTAATCACATTTCCATCAGCTGTTGTTACAGTGTGATCAGTATCAAAATATTTAAAATCTTGATACAAATCTAACCGCATCGTAACATGATTTGTAGCACCGTTATCCACATACCATTTGTCACAATCAGTGTCAGATTCAGCTGAATTCACAGACAGTAATACCATGTTAACTCCTTTTTTGTCATCTACAACTTGACGAGACACACTCCTCTTAAGGCAGTCTTTCTTAAGATGACCAACTTCTTTGCAGTTGTAGCATCTTATTTTCTTCCTTGTCCCTGGAGTTACGTCATCACCCCTCTTAAAAGATTTCTTCCATGTTTTCACCGCAAGGGCATCACAACTAGACTCACAGTCTTTACCGTTGTTGCAGAGTGCCTTTTCATGCGCACACAACTGACTTGTAATATTCTCAATGGTCCGATCCTTTTTAGACATCAGCAACCAGCTCGATTTGAACGGAAAATAACTTTCTGGTAATGTGTCCAAGATTTTGCAAATTAATAAAATATCTGGAAGTTCCTTACAGTCTTCTTCTTTAATTAATTCTTGCCTTAACCTGTACCAGACATTTTTCAGCTTCGAGATGTGCGTAGCAATATCATCAACAGTATCTTTTTTGTAACTGAAGAACTGCAAACATAAATCATACAGACGATCTTCACTCACGCCTTCATATAATCTATGTAGTTCATCCCATACTTCACTGGACGTTGAGAATCTTATAACCTTGTCTAATGAGTCATCTGAAATATTGTTTGTTATAAGTAACAATGCCGTATTATCCAGCCTGTTGTATTTTTTTACATTGTCATTATAAAGAGCCAAATCTGCTGCAGCTGTAGCACCAGCCCCACATGCAGGTTTAACCGGTCTCTTTATCTTGCCCTCTACAATGTCTATTAGGCCATCCATGCCTCTTAACAATGCAGACATCCGGTACTTCCATTGTATCCAATTTGTACCCTCAAGTTTAGCAATCTGAATCTTTGACAACTCCATCCTGGATAAATAAGCCCATAACCTATTAGATTGAAACGGCTTTACTTGATAACATTAGTTCATTATAATATATTTCACAAGACTAAATTGGTATATAATAATGTACTCTGTGCTAAATTGTTCAAATTTTTCTAAAGACAATCACATTGACACACATGACAATTGTGTTTTTTATTTTATATTAAAGGTCGCACATTGTAAGCATATGCAACCTTATTAGTGGCATCCACCAACCCGCATGGTAGATTTCAGCCCACTCACTCTCACGGAGAGGAGGCTTGCGTTCCAGCAGTGGGAACATTATAAGCTGATTACGATGAGTGTATTGTTCAAACATTTGAAACTAGGATTTTAAAAATCAGCTATTCAGCTCACGTGGGTACCTCAGCGAAAAGATATGTACCTATTCAATCCGATAGGAGACAGCTTTATAAAAAAAATGACATTGGTTATCTTCAGTGATACCAACTTAGGGGTTTTCCCCCCAAAATTAGGGGAAATCAAGATGTCAAGGGGGTTTTTTTAGGGAGTACATTTATTTAGGGGTAGATTATTCAAGATATTTTTTAATTTTATATATTCGAAATACGAAGAATCTTCCATTCGCAATAACATTTCTTATAAACTTGAACGTTAAATTAAAGAATCACTTTTGTTTTTGCTCAATTATAATAGGTTGCCTTGAAAAAATGTTTATACTAAATAATACTATTTTTAATTTATATTTGAAATTACCTCTCAAACCGAGTGTACTATAAAAAATTTAGAGGTTTTTAGGGGAATTTGCAGTTGGTCCTAGGGGGAACATTCTGTAGGAGTTGGCAAGACTGGTAATCTTGCTTGACAGACTTGACATTGACATGACAGCCGCGGTTTGTTTTGATTTTCTTCTTCGTTCGTCGTTATTATAAAAAAGTACTCTGTGTTCGTCGTGCAGGGCAGTTCACAGTTCATTAAATCCGAACAGGGTTTACTAAATAATACTATTGTAAATTGTGTGTTTAAGAATGGTTCGTTTTAAAAACAGGTGCGGTATTCAATCTAAGACGACCCACTGACCCATGTAATTAATACACAATTCAAAATAACCTAACACTCAAAAACACAAAATAATTTAAAACAATGTTTATAGTTTCTGATATTCTTTGCATTTCAGATACATGACTGTTGAAATAGTTTGTCCATACGTAACTAAAGATAAACCATTACACTTGAAGCCAAAAATATTCCATGACACTGTACTGGGAAAAATTCAGCAGCTGCATGGTGACTTTGGTGTTGCAGCTGTAACTAATGGATTTTTAACAAAATATTGTAATGAGAATACCAGGATAGCTATTATACGATCTAGACATGGGCCACATCGATTTGTAACTAGTAGTCTACCTTTTATTACTAAGATAGGAAACCTACATGTTAAGCTGAATACGCTGCATGTTGGTGCCACATTAAAACATAGTTTTAAGTTTATACAAAAGCATCAGAGAGCTTATTTAGATTCTATGTGGGCTAAATTAAAAACTGATGAGGAAAGACAAAAGTTAGAAGCAGCTGTGATGGATTATACGAAAACAGATGTTGCCATTAATATAGAAAATATTGCCTAAATAGGAATGTGTTTTTATTTTGCTGGTATAACTAGGTGTTTTATAATTTGATCCTATTTCTTAAGTTTCTAGAATTATGTCACCTTGATTATTGAAAACAGTATAACAAATAACCTAACTGCAACGCTTTCTTCCTATGGGGTAGGCAGAACAGAATGCCACCTGCTATGATACAACCTTGTACCTTTAATAATAATATGTTATGAATTTGATCCTGTAGTAAAGAAAGAAATAAATCAATACACATATCATTATAAGTGTAAAAAATATTTGTTTATAATAAAAAGATTCCAATATACATTGCACAGACCAATACATTTATCATTATATGTCAAAAATAATAATTATTATAATAAAAGGATTTAATATACATTGCACAGACATAATGATTGATCTCATTGTATTTTCAAATGTGTGTTAGTGGGTGGGCTTTTGTTCATGTTCACATTTCTAATAAATTCTGTATACACAATATGTTTATTTAATAGTTACAAAATAGTTTGAACCTGTATCACAATAATTACTGCATCTCCCACCAGCCCAATACATTTCATAAAAGTAATATAATGGCTACAAAAATGTTCTTTCTTTCCAAGATAAATACAAAACAATGAAATACAAGTCATGTGACGATGTGAGATTTACTGAGGAATTTGTAAATAAAGCTTCTTTAGTAATGTTGATTCAAATTTTGGTACTTGTTCACGGCCTACGTTTTTACAAACAGATGTCACATTGTTATTAACTTTAGTAAAAATATCGAGTACATGTTCAACATTAACAAACTTACGAATTGTTCTACATAATAGCTGAATGAATATTGAACCTCTTTTCTCGTCTCTATATGCTTCTAACTCAGGAGCTGTTGCATAGTAGATGAGGAAATTTGTTTTCTTTAAATCATAACTGTTTTTAGGGCTATCAGCTACTAGATCAGAATGAGGATCTTCATCAACCTGGCAGGCTTGAACTATCAGCACCTTGGGAATATTACGTATTTTCACTGCAGCGTCAGAGTCCAGCATATTTTGAATATCATCCATTTTGACCTTCACAGAATCTGCTGCATACACATGTCCTTTCACTCCGTGAGACAGAATACACAACATGAAAACACTGTCAGCTTCAGTTACTTTATTCTTTACTGCATCCATTATAAATTCCATCATTTCCCTGTGGCTTAAATCTGTAGCACTGATGACAGTGAAGTTTAATGATTTCATTGTCTTTTCTAACACCATTTGGTCTTTGTCAGAGCCAATACGCTTTGCCAATGAAGTGCATTGACTAGTAAGCTCAATACTATTCTTTGATGGGTAAAAATTTTCCTGATTTATAATGACACAAGTTCCCACATTTTCATGATTCTTGATTTCATAACTGTAAATATCCAATTGCTTTCGGTCCGATTTTAAAGTTTCATGTGGTATATTTTCATTTAAATGCAAATCCATCAATTTATAAATATCATCGAAACCCTCCATATAATAATCTTGATCAGCATGTCCTTGCGTTGATTCATCTACTTTCATGTGTTTGAAGGGAGTAGTTGCGGTAGCCGTTACACTTGGTTTATGTTCATCATTCATTGACTGTTGCAACATTTCTATTTCTAAAAGGATTTTCCTCAATCCCGGTAGATTCTGCACAATTCTGATAAGTTTGTCAACATCCACTTTAAAGCCTAACACCTTCTTATTGTACTGGTATTGGTTAATTGTAATAAACTTTTCACTCATGAGCTTTAGGAAAACTAGCTCACAGGAGTCATATTCTGTTGTATCAATATCATATGTTAGAAGAGACTTTTTCAGTTTCAAGAAATTGTCTGAGTTTATACTCTCACACAATTTGTACAAGGCCTTTTTCATAGGGTTTACATACATTTTGACAGTAATGAAGTCAGTCTGATAATACCTGCGTGCTGAAGGTACATTCAACCCTAATTTTCTGACTATGCTGTAAAGTTGGCAGATCAGGAGGGCCTCCACGAATTCGTGTTTCCAGTTTGGGTTGTGCTTAGCATGTCGAAACCACTCGTGTAACATGTTCGTGGAACTGGCGGCATCGTTGGCAACTCGCTGGAACACGATCAGATGTTGCAGTGCAGTATCTGGCACATCGTACAGAAGATACACAAGGGATATCATGTCGTAAGGACTGTCCAGTAGCTCTTTTTCAATTTCTGACATCATTTCAAAGTTCATTGCGTCGCTGTTCCCGATAATATTTTCTACACTTACTCCACTTACTCCCTCTGTTTGAGTGGTTAGAGCAGAGGTTTGTGAGTCTGGCCGCATCATTTTTAGTTAAAAAATTAACTCTACTGAAACAAATCAATCTAATATAGAAAACAAATTATTCTGATAGATTATTCACTCGTCGTCACACGGTTCTTTTTTGCAAAAATAAATACTAGTGTTGCGGTAAGGCTATTCAAGTACCTATTCATTTAATCGATTGCAGCAATCGAGTTTTATTAGTTATCGGTATCGTTCAAATCAAAGTTATTGTTTGGTTGTGTTTTATTTTAATGTTCAAAAGTTCAGTAGTAACAATCTTATTTTGGTCCAAAAGTTATCATAGTTTGGATTAATAGTGACATCAGCTGCTAACGGATTGTAACACAACATACCTATTGAACCCTTTAGCATGCCGTTAGGGCTTTATATATTCATATGAAATGTGATTGGGAAATGGGATTATTTTTGTTCTATTATTATACCGACTAGGATATAATTGTGAATTTTAGATATTTCAATAAATGATCATTATTGATTTAATCATCTGTCGGCTGGCACGCGACCATAGGAAGAGGCCAGATGGAATGGCCATAATGCCGTGGAAGTTGGGTAGGCCTTTGGTGTGGGATGCTGCCTGTATCGACACCCTCACGCCATCCCATCTTCTGAGCACGACGGGCTGTGCTGGTGCGGCTGTTGCAGGTGCAGAAAACCTCAAACGGCGCCAATATAACAACCTTATTGGGAGCTATATGTTTGAGCCGTTTGGGGTTGAAACACTAGGGCCGTGGGGTTCGAGTGCTCATCGAGTATTTCGGGACATCGCCAAGTGATTGGTCGACTTTTCACGCGATCGAAGGGCTGGCCTATTCTTAGGTCAAAGAATCGGCATTGCAATCCGACGTGGCAACGCTGCCAGCCATTTGGTCACTTTTCCCACTGACAGCAATGCGGAAGAATTATTTTATGCCCAGTGAGCTGTTCCTTTTTTTACTTTATATACTTGTATGTACATACATAATGTCTAATTATTTATGATTTATGATTGTACCACTAGTGAAGTGATCGTCTTTAGTGTCCTACCTAAAACTCGATTTTAAATGATGTCACTTTTAATTGGTAATCTTTTTTTGTGATCGCATCACTAGCCCTCTGGGTGTCGATAATGTTAACAGTTTCGGGAATTCCCAAGCCAACTATGAGTGTTTTCACATAACGCCGGTTCCACACGCTACCACACTTTGTCAAACTATCGCAAATCCAACGTGTGGATAGGCATAAGGCTAAGCTTATGTAGGTTTGCAAGCACTTTGCAATCCGATCGAGTATCAGTTTTCGAAATTGTTGTTTTTTCTTTTTTTAACTATTTTTTTAGACCAATCAAAGCGGCTGGTGCCAGCCGGTTGCGATGCATCCATGCGCTACTTATTAGTGGCAAGCGATAATTCAAATGCAGATGCATATAATCACGCCATATACAAGGCAATCGAAACGTAATTTAGACCAACTGTCCTCTATGGTTAAGACAGTTCTAAAGCGTCACTTGTCTTGTTATTTCGCGGTCTGTCAGTAAAAGATAGCAAAACACCTAATTTAATTTTTAGTGGTAAACAAAAGAATCGGCTCCATAAATAGCACAATTAGAATTATTGTCTTTACTTACTGTCAACCGCTTGTCAAATAAAAACCGTATGCCACTGTCAGTGCAAACCAAAGAGTACAATTTTTTTTTTACATGTTGTGCAAACCACTATCGATAGTAACAAGTGTCAATGTCAACTGTCTCAAGACAGCCAACAATGGTGTATTATTTTAGGTTATTATTTATTTAGTAATTGCCTTGGCTGAAAACTGTTCTGCAGCCGAAGAATATCTTATAATTATCTAACATGCCAGTTACAAGGACAGAGATCCTGAAACTGTACAAACATCTCATATTGTATTCAAAGTCACTGACACTGACTGATCCGGCGTACTTTAGACGCAGAGTTGCCACCGAATTTAGAAAAAACAAAGCATTGACTAAACCCAAAGACATAACATTTGCATTCGAGGTAAATATCATCTTATCTGTGAATTATCTTATTAATTACCCGTTTACTTAGACATAAACTGTGTAAGTATGCATGTTGATATTTTTCTATCAATTTCCATAGTGTGTAGTCTGATTGTGAAGTGGAATATTAAGACATTTTAGCAGGGCTTGACCTTCACCTTAAATCAATGTCAGATGCACCAATAATGCTCAAGTGTGCAAATATGAGCATGGGAAAAGGATAGTCAGATGATGATATCCAAGTATGAGCTACTACTGATTATAATGAAAACAGCTTTTAGTTGTAAAAGTTTTTGCTTTAACTTGATTAGCATCCAAGAAAATTTATTAAACACTTCATATTATATTTTAAACAGTGGCAAAGATTAAATAATTTGTATAAAAATCTCACAACTGTACCTAAACTAATTGGGTAGTAACTAGTTAAATGTAAGTCATTGCTTGGTAAACTGTATTTAACTAAGTAATCACAGCCACATGGGTTGATCCATCAGATTAAGCTATGCTTGCCGGGTTGGTCCATGGATGGGTGACCGACTTAATATGTATACTGGATCTCCCTTTTGCCTTGGTAAGCATGTTAACCCATTGGACCCAGCTGTTATTTGTTGATCTTTGACAGTCTTAACTGGTTGTTAGAAGCTCAAATGTCTGACAGCCAGACTTACCAAGGTGTATCGTATTACCCGGTTATTGGGTTGTGGATGTCAGATAGGAAATTATATACTGGTATTCAACTGTATCAGGTTAGACTGGAAACGAACCATAACACATTTGGGTAAAGGCTAGCAGATGAAAATATCTACCTACATAATTAATTTAATAATTTCAGAAAGGCGAAGCTCTATTGAAACGTGGTGCTGTTGTCTAACATGCTGCTCAACAGCCTGTACCGCACGCATGCTGGGCTTGTGTCCCGCATGTGTGTCGCATTCAAACACACCATAGATTACTCCAAAGTGCCTAAGATAATTGAGAGTGACTTGACTGAACAGTTTATAAGGGGTAGTGGACCAGGAGGTTCTGCAGTGAACAAAAATTCAAACTGTGTAGTTCTAACACATGTTCCAACAGGTAATTAAGGTCTTACCATGACTATTTTTTGTTTTATTTTGCTGCAACAGTTTCATAAGTCTAGTACTCTTATCCTTTGACAGAGTTGATTTTCACCTGGATAAAGGAAGGGAAATACTAGGTTATGTATTATACAAAGTGGCAGTCATAGATGCGCAAACTGTAACCATGAAGTACATGATTGTAGACCCCCCCCCATAATTAAGACAGTGCAATACCTACACGGTCAAAATGTACTGAACTGACGAATCATTTCAATGCAGTTTTTTAGCTTTAGTTAATTATGAACTAAATCCATGGTAACTGTAGACTTAGCATGACGCTTTCTATAGATACTCTACCATATAATACAAATTGCTTGATTACATTTCTCTGTACAAATCTGTAATTGTCTACACGGAAACATAATTTTTGTCTACTCTTCCGTCGACTAAACGCTTCTCTACGGATCTTGTGCTAAGCCTGCAGGTTGTGCTGCAATGTCCCTGCCAACCTGTATAGTCTACGTAAATCTCTTACTAACTCTGTAGGCACTAGAGTCTTGCGGGAATCACATGCAGTTAGTTATAGGCCCTGAAGTAAGTAAGCATTAATCAAATCGCGACACGGACCAAAACAGGCAACGACCGACGACCAAGTGCGTAACCACCTATTTAAACTGTAGTAAGTCACAGTCGCCAGCGACCGTTTCGCCTGCGACTAGTCGACAGTGCGTAATGACACTAAAATTAGGGATACCTCGATAGGCCTTTTTTCCGATACGATACCGATACGCTTATTGATTTCAAAAATGAAGGTAAAGTTAAAAAAATCTTTTTTCAAAAAAAATAAACAACCGACTTCCAAAAAAACACTAAAAAGTGAAAAATAACTTTAATTTCGGAAGGCGGTGACTTTGGATATGTATTTTAATTTTTTGTTTTTTTGGAAGTCGGTTGTTTATTTTTTTTGAAAAAAGATTTTTATTTTTCACTTTTTAGTGGTTCATATGTGTTTACCCCTTCACAGCGTACCGGCGTGATGTTATGTTATTAACTGGTGTAAACAATTGACAGACATGAGATTTCAGCAATCCCTGTCCATTTGCTATCATTTATTGAGGAGTTCCGTTGCCTATCTCCGAAGTTCTTCATCAGATCTTCACCAAATTGAAATGGAACCACTCCGAGAAAGTACTCTTCCAAAAACTACACAAATTGCTTCAAGTGTGCCTATAAAATTTGAAGAGTTCTCTCTATTTCTCCAGGATCCCATCATCAGATCCTGACTTGATGATCATGGGACCACCTGGAAAGTATACCCTTTCAAACAAAAAAAAAATTATCCAAATCGGTCCAGCCATCTTCGAGTAATCGGGGAACATACATAAAAAAAAAAAAAGGTTCCGACGAATTGAGAACCTCCTCCTTTTGGAAGTCGGTTAATAAAACACAAGTCAGGTATTTTTTTAAATTAAATATAAAAATAACAATAACAGGACAAACTAAATAAAACCTTTTATAACTATAGACAGGTTGAGATTAGTTAATAGTATATTTAGCATAGTTAGTTCGTGCCTCGTTTGCAACGAAATAGACGAGACAACACCCGCGTTTACATTACATTTTTAAAACGCGAAATTTGAAAAGTATTGTTGAATCCGTCATAAAAATATCGGCGATGGCAAACGCCGACAAATTGCAGTATTCAGTTTTAGGTAAATTTAACGGCGCGTGGTAGCTGATCGCGCGTGTGTGTCTAGTGAAGTACGCTACTGACACATGCTAACCGTTATGATTCGGACGCCCTGGAACAAACCGGCGCACACTGGTCCCAAATTAAAAAAAAGTGGACATTGATAGTAGACCGCTGATATTTTTTTTTATTGTTGATACAATGATAACAGATAAGGCAAAAAAATATTATTGTCCTACTTCAAATACTTTTCTGTAAAAAAAATATTTCTTTTTTTTTTGTATGGGAGCGATTACATTTTACTCAATTTCTCAAAAACTTTAAGCGATGTCGAGATGGCAATCACATATGTTAGAAAACTAATAATTCTGAGTATTTGGCTCGAAGAAACTTATTGCTTATCTCTGCGTACTTTCGAGATAATAGTGACAGAAAATAACATTTTTTTTAATGTTAATTTTTTGCTTTTTTTTAATCATAGCCTTACTTTAGCACATAATTATAATGTATGCGTAATGTCAAATAAGTAAAAAGAGACTTCTCTGTAAAAGAGGTTATGGGGGCTCACTAATGACTGAAAAGCTATGACCTTTCTGAAGGAGTACTTTCATCAGTTCTAAAAAACAATCAAAATGAAGACATATTAAGCTGCAAACATAAAGTTGAATATGTTCACAAACGATTCTGAAAAAATATTATGGTGAAAGATTAATATTTGGGTCTATATTCTCTTGAGAAATCTCTATTTCCTCGTTTTCCAACGAAAGCAATTCATTGTTCAAGATCAAAGCACTAGCCTCTGGAAACAACTGTTTATGTAAACGAGCAAACTTTGGTTTGATATGGCTGATGTAAGGATCTGAGCTAATTAGAAAGCTGTGGATAATGTCTAAATTAGTCTGAACTCTACCGATTTTTCTTGTATGTGCCATTCTAACATTCCGGAAATCTTTATTCCTCGCTTCGGAAGCTTCTTCGGAAAGCATGCCTATCGGAATAAAGGAGAAATTTTCACAAATATCAGCACCGTGTATCAACAATTTATGGACACTTGAAGGCATGTAATACCATGGATATAAGTTTACATATAGCATTGCTGTTTCTTTACAATATTCCCTAAACAAGTTGGTATTAATAAGTTGACCAGATGAAATTGTTTGTAAAATGACTGCAAATCTCTTGATTAAATCAGGGTGGATACCCGTTATTTCAGCAGATACTTCATAATTTTCAAAAAACCTTCTTGCCGTGTTACCGTCATTGGTTGTACCAAATCCCTGTTTTACTATGTCAATTAACAAACCAGTTCTTTCCCGGAATTCTTCTTGTGTCAAATTCTTTTTAATTTCTTTTAACAATTTATCTTCTTTTCGCGCAGCCCACTTTTTGAAGTCTAAGTTGTACGAAATGTGTAAAATACATTCCATACATCTTATCTACATATGAAGCGAAGACAGACCATATTTATACATATCTTCTCTGATGAGTCTTTTGGATACAAAGTCCAAGTCATTCATTTTGCTAGGTGGGGTATTGCAAATATTACAAACAGCTGCAGAAGAAGTATTGGAAATCACAGTAGAAATTTTCCCATCAATCATAGTCATGTACAAATCATGTTTAATATCAAAATTATCTACAATTGTGGGAACAAGATTACGAATTTCTTCCTCTAAGGATGCACTTTCCTTCTTTATCAATTCATTTGTTTCTTTTGCAAATATAAAGCCAATTGGACGACAATAGTTTGTTGAAGAGGGAGCAGGATTTTGCCACAAGATAGTACCACTCTCTTCTTCCAAACGAAGCGGAACCAAACTAATCATGAAAACTGAAGAATCGTCAATTTTAGTGTCGGAGTGTGACTTTTGTTTATAATTACTTTGAGAAGATGACCCGTCAAAACCCCATTTGCTTATTAGTTTTAGCGATTTTTTGTCGGCAGAGTTGTGCTGAATTGTTTTTAATATCCTATTAGTTGTCAAATCTAGAAGCGATTGAAGTCTTATCTTAGCATCAGATTCAGTTACAGTTATGTCTGACTCTGGAGGATAACAAGTTTTTTTAGCTTCCAGGAGCTTTTGATAGGATGGAAGACCATACATTTTCTCTGAAGCAAGAATAGTTCTTAAATTTCGATATTGCCATTTTGACAAATTTGTTGAGGTGTAAAGCGCTAACGTTTTATCATCTGGTAAACACGGTTTGTCAGTCTTTTTAGCGAATAGTACATCATGTACCATCTCACATTTTTCCTTGTTTTGGCTGAGTTCGTTTAATATAGCTGCTAATTTTGTTTTTTTAGACTCTTTTAATTTGGCACATAAAGCATAAACTAATTCCTCCTCTGTGTGATCTAGAAGTGTTAGAGAACGCCTTTTCTTCTGTTTATCAGATATATCAACAAATGGTTTTTTACTTGTACCATAACTTAATTGGTGAGTATCCACTTGCGTTTCGAAATTTGGAATTACTTCCTCGGCAACTTTAAAAATGCTGCTTAAATCGATATTTTGACATTTTGGCCAAACTATTTGGGATTGTAACCAGTCTGAATTTTTGTTAAGAAAGGTCTTTTGAGCTCTACTGGAAGCAGACCATCTTTTTGAGATATTACTTGAAAAATTACGACAAAATAATTTAATATTACTCAAATCTTCGGAAGACAATTCAACACCAATACGTTCAATAAGGGCATTAAATAAAAATTCGACATTTTTAAAACCACCTCCTGATTTAAGAACAACGTATAAGTCTAAGTTGGTGACAAATGCGGACATATTATAATTTTAAGGAAAATTGAAAACAAATTAGAATCAAAGATATCAAAGACAAAGTGACTTTGATTTTAACAAAAAAAATTACGAAAACAAATTCGACGAAAGAAAGACAAACAAAAATTATTTGATTTTAAAATCCAAAGATTCAAAATACAACAAGAACAAAACAAACAAACAACAAGCATTTCTTCAAGCGCACAGAAAAAATAAGGACACGTCTTATCGCAACCACATTTAGTTGTACACTGAGTGAGGTGTACGCGCGCGATTCGTGACCGTATTACGTTACGTCATGAGAGGCGGCCATCTTGTTATCCCGGCAAACTCGCGTCGAAGCTCCATTTTGCTGGCCAGCGGACCTATTGCGATATGAGTAAGGCTATGATTTAAAAAAAGCGAACAATTAACATTAAAAAAAATTGTTATTTTCTGTCACTATTATCTCGAAAGTACGCAGAGATAAGCAATAAGTTTCTTCGAGCCAAATACTCAGAATTATTAGTTTTCTAACATATGTGAATGCCATCTCGACATCGCTTAAGGTTTTTGAGAAATTGAGTAAAATGTAATCGCTCCCATACAAAAAAAAAAGAAATATTTTTTATAGAGAAAAGTATTTGAAGTAGGACAATAATATTTTTTTGCCTTATCTGTTATCATTATATCAACAATAAAAAAAAATATCAGCGGTCTACTATCAATGTCCACTTTTTTTTAATTTGGGACCAGTGTGCGGCGGCGGCGCGGACTTAAAGCTAAAGCCCACGCGTCCCGAGATCTATTACAGATTCATAGCTTTGCATTCAACAATTGTTTAAAAATATAATTTTACTTTTAAATATACTGTTTTTGTTTTCAAGCAAGTTGACTTGATAACTTTAGTTATTAATACTTTTTGTATGAATTTCGATTAAACATACATAAATAAAAAATTTCAGATGAAAAATTCTGTTTTACGGAATTATTTTTGGTGTTTCTAAGTAATTCTAATATTACACCAAAAATAATTCCGTAAAACAGAGAATTTAAAAACAAACAAACAAACAATTAACAACAAAAACAACAAACAATAAAAAAAAACAAACAAACAAATATTTTTTTAATGTTTCATACAGTATTCTGTATGAAACAAAAAAAATATTTGAGCATTCCAAATAACAAGATACAGTCCTACCACAGATTTTTTTATAAATTACTAAACTATTATTTGTTCCATGTAACAAAGCATTAAAAGATGCCCGAAAGTAAATTTTATGAAACATCCTTTGCCGAGACAAGCTCTTTACTGACTTTATTTTTTGGCTATATCTAAACCATAATACCTCATCAAATCTCGAGTCAAACGCTCAAATTCAACAGGAAATGTGAACGTGTTGTTCCGTGTGGTGCCGGACGTAAAACAATAGCACCATCCCATTTCTTCCCGTGGGTGTCGTAGAAGGCGACTAAGGCACTTACTAGAGAATGGGCAGCAGCGTTCTCTATGCATTTGACCATCATACTGCGATCGCCAATCCGCCTGCAAAGCGTGGCGATTATGCCAAATCCCCCCCTTTTGGGGGAGGCTTATGTCCAGCAGTGGGCGTCTTTCGGCTGATGTGAAGTTTATTTAATTCCATTGAATGACTATTTCATGAAAAAGTAATTCAATGGAATTAAATTTATGTATTCTTTAATGACCGACTAAACTAAATGGACCTACCTAGAGGGTTTTGTATTGATGATTTTAAATATGAAAAGCCATATTTGTTACGGTCGCGAATCATATTTTATTTGCAAATGCAATAAACGTAAGAACTTTTGAATATCGTGGGCTATCCTCGAGCTTTCACAATAGGGTATTACACCCATTTTGGAAAAGTGTCTTAATTAAAAGTGTCTTAAAATCTTAATTACATTCTAAAATGCTAATAAACTACAAAAAAGACAACATTTTTATTGAATCGATTAGTGCCTAAGTGCATTTAAATTTTACATTTTTATATTTCGCGAGTAATTTGACGAAAACTCTTTACGCAGTGGACGCCATATCGCTCTGTGGGTATGACGTCAGTTTGCTGTGTAAACAAATGCGCTGATATTTTATATGATCATTGTTTATAATTTAAAAAAATAGTTATTATTATACTTGTCGTTGGTTTGCTGTCTCTGAATGTAAGATATTATTTAAATAAAAAATACTTTGGTTACGAAAATAACAAAAGCACAAAGTTGTTCAGTTGATTAGTTTAAACAGCGGTATAACGTAATAACATGGCGGCTACTAGTTCATGGTGTTCAAAAACAGTTAAAGAAAACTGAATTGAATTTTAATATTTCATGAACTAAAACCTACATTTTCCGACTGCTTTTTGCCTAGGCTATCTGAATAATATATTTTAAGATTTTTTCTCATATAGAGTAAAATACCCTATTCTCATTCAATAAAAATCATTTGATAGCAAATGCAGTATCTTAATGTAATTATTTTGTCATTACAGGTACAGTAATAAAATGCCACACAAGTAGATGTCAAGACGAAAACAGAAAGAAAGCACGCGAGCTGTTAATTACCAAGTTAGACCAAGACCTGAACGGCGAAGAAAGCATTACTGCCCAGAGAAAACGACTCGATTCTAATAAATACAGAAAAACAGAATCCAAAAAGAAAAAAATGGCGCTAATGAAAAGTGAATGGAAGAAAAGAGAAGGCTTGGCTTAGAATTATTTGTAATTATAGTGTAGCAATTTTAAAAGATATAGATTAAATAAGCAATAATTCAAATCAAGAGGCATTTCTTTATGTGGTCCCTCTTTAGTAGTCGTTTCTAAATGACCTCTTGTGTCACTTCTGTTATGTGGAATTTCTGGATGCACGTCCCCAAGTTACGACAGCCAAAACATGAACCCCGTCATCTGTCCTTCAGACAGTTGGTGAGCGTAGGCTTCGTCATCCCGTAATATATGTAATCTCGATGGAACCATTTCAGTACGGAACCTTATTACCTGATGTTGAAGCCTTTGTTCCTATAAAAAGACGTCTCATGTTGGTTCAACATTTTTTGTAAAATCATCAAATCGGTACAAGCAACCGGTAAACAATTACCATCCAAAACTACTCTCAAGAGACCAGCTGCATCGGGCTTGTAATGCACTTTCTGATACGCAACAACTGATAGCAATTTACGTACGCTCATATACGTCAAGTTGTTGTACGCTAAATTCAGATAACACAACACGAAGTTGCCGATGCAGCGTGGGTAATCTTTAATCCTCACACTGCTAGTACCAAATGGGTCTACAAACGGTCCAACCAATTCTTTAGCTATTAATTCTGCCTTCTTGGGTAAGCAATCTTCAGTCAGAGCGCTCAGACTGAGGCTTTTCGCGCTCTCTCTTTTTATAGATTTACGTTTTACTTGAGTATGAGAACCTCTTTTGGGTGGCAGCACAACATGTATTTTCTCATGTGAACGTGATTTATTAGCGTTGGAGTGAATGCTTTCTGGTGGTGATTTCTGAGGCACACCGAGTTTATGTAAACTCTCCATGTATATTTCGCGTTTCTTTTTCAAGTAAACCATTAATCGTTGTCGTCTGTTCTTGTTTTCGTCGTAAGTCAAGGGAAATTCTATAAAACTGTTAAATATAAGGACCGCACCATCGTCGCTGATAAGATTATCAGCTAAATTCAAATACCGCAAATGTCTATTACTTCTAAGAGCCTCTGCTAAATATTTGGCACCTTCGTCCCCTATGCAGTTAGACGTAAGATTCAACGTTGCTAAACTATTTTCCGCAGTTTCTAAAAAGTGTAATGTAGAAGCTATTCGCTCGCACACTGCATCATTAATGTTACATCTGCATAGCGATAGATTTTTGAGAAATGTTGTGTTTTGTAAAAGTTCCTCATAATTAGCTTGTTTTAGTGGGCAGTCGTCTAAGCATACATCGGTGATTGTGGTATATGGAAGTATCTTACCAAGCTCGTGTACTACATACATGTCGATGTGGCAATTCTTGATCGTAAACTTATAAAGTTGTTGGTAGTTTGGTAGAATTAATGCTAGGAGTTGTATTGCAACTCTCGGTATGGTCTCTTCTTTAAATTTCGCTATCAGTAGTGCTGAAAGACGATTTTGGGTGTCGTATGTAGCTGTTATTGGCAAAATTATTTCGTCAGTTTGTTCGGCATCTTTGATTGGCTCCGAGGCTTCTGAGGAGACATCTGTAGTAGCACTAGCAATACTAACGCGTTTGTATTTTGTTTGAATTTCACGTGTCTCCGGGCTTTTGTTATCTGGAGTAAGAAAACAAGGTTTGAGCATAAGCCTACATTTAATCCCCCTGTGTTAATATATAGATTATGAACAGGGCCTGTTCATAATCTATACTCGTATATTAATACCTACGTGAAGCAAAAAACTTTACAGCATAATATATGGACAAGGACTGCATAAAGAAACCCAATATTTTTGATTCAAATGAAATGGTCGAGTTTCGAACACTGGGTGACCCTTAGTATGGTTATAAAAAAATACTGTATAAAACTGTGCTGTGATCCCAGAATTCTCGCAACCAGTGCTGCCTGAGCATAAGTCAAACACAGGAATTATCTTCTTTATCTGTGTACATCCTTTAACGATACTAACAACAACGGGACTGTTAAATCTTTTGTATAATTCCATGAAACAAGCTTCAAAATCTTCTTCACTATCCGACCGAAATTTTCCTGACAGCGCGTATTGAGACGTTGCTTTTGGATTCATTATTATTAAAAGAATAAACAAAATAAAGAATTATCAAAATGAATATGTACCTAACTAAACTTAAATGAATAGGTATTATAAAAGGTCAAAAATAGTTACTAACAAACACTATCAAAGAAGTCTTTGACATATACAAAACAGTAAATCAGGAAGGCTCGGTTCCGGTAAAGTCAGTGTGGTCAGTCAACAGTCAAAGAAAGTTTAAGTGTTTATACACGAGTGGTACGCGTCAATGGCAGAGGCAACTGCAGGCGACGACACTCGTTGTCCCTGCAAGTTGGCGTTGCCTTGACGCGAGCCGCTTGTGTGTACGAACAGTGCTGTTTTGGTGGCATGTAGGGAAGGCATTGTCCAGAGCAGGTAACAGAAATTCTCCGTTTGGAAGGCGTTACCTTCGAGTATCGGGTGTCGATACAGGGCAGCAGGGACGACGCAAAACCTGTTGTCATGAAATCAGTACATGGTTCTTCTCACAAACATAAATTTTCGGGCTCGTTGATTTGAGAACAGCGTTTAGAGGACTCTTTTGATAACATTGATTGATGTTAGGGGTGCGGGTTGTCTGTCAGGGGTGCGGATTGTTCGAAAGACATACCGTGGCCCCTGGCACACAGGCAACTGAGCTGGGTTTTAGTCAGTAAAGTCTGACACACCCTCCTGCTCCACCCAGAGCGGGAGAAGTTATTTGATGAACAATTTTTTTTTTGAGTGTGCACACTATGCCAGTTCCCAGGTCAAGCAAAGTTATATTGGGAACTTTTGTGTAGGTAGTGAGTTAGGTAGCACCCCGGAGTCTGGATGCAACAGGCCAACACAGTAACTGTGTATTGCCCGTTAACCGTGTACAACCTGGTTACGGGCAACAGGTAGTGAACGCAATACATGAAAAAAAAAAACTTAGTGGGTTTTTAATGTAGGTGCCTAGGTATCACGACTGCTGATAATACAGCTCTTCGGAAAAAAACGATTGTGATTTTATGTATTCATCTTGGAATAAAGACAGAACTAGCTTTTATAAAAGGCTGGTTCACACCGGTAATAAAGTAACATTATCATCGGCGGATGTGAGTGGAACGCCGGGAGGGGACGTCCTTGGAGTATGTACATAATCAACCTTAAATGTTCCCACTGCTGGGACACAGACCTACTCTCTGTAAGAGGGAGTGGGCCGTATTCCACCACGCGAGCCCAGTGCGGGTTGGTAGATGTCACATGTCTTCGAATTTTTGGTTCTAGGACAGGCAGGTTTCCTCACGATGTGTTCCTTTACCCAGGGCCGCGTAGCCCCTGTGTGCGAAGTGTGCGGCGCACACAGGCGCCAAACCAATAGGGGCGCCGCCATCGAAATTATTTTTGTTACAACATATTCTTTGTAGTGGAGTATCGATAAGTAAAAAGGTACAATAGGCGCAACATATGCCTTGTAAATAACAAAACATTTTGCGCTTATTGTAAAGGGTTTTTCAACAAGAACTTTGTTTTCTAAAACAAAATAAAACAAAGAATTTATATGAAGATGATTCAAATTTGTATTGTATTACGAAGAGAAAAGTTTGGCAATTATGAATGAAAAATTATATCTGACAAAAGTTTTTAATCACTTTTTGGCAAAATGGCGGGTCTATTTCGTTAATCACATCACAGATTTTGAGTTTTAAGGTTGCAATCGATTTGATTGGCTCCGCATAGACTCTGTCCTTAAAATAGCCCCACGAAAAATAATCCCGTGGTGTGATTTAACAATCACACAATCTGGCTGGCCATTTAACCGCTGAATTTCGTGAAATTATGCGATCGGGAAATTTCGTTTGCAATAAATTGATCGTTTCATTGGCTGTGTAACATGTAGCACCGTCCTGTTGAAACCACATGTCAGTGCTATCCACGTCATCAATAATAGGCAATGTGGTGGTTTTGGATAACCCCAATTGTTGAGAACGACGAGGAATAGACAAATTTGGATCTTCTTCAACACTGTGTCTCACGGCTGTGATGTTTTCAGTTGAACGACCAGGCCAACACGCATTGGTGTTGGCACATTTTGTACCGAGCCTGTCGGCTCAAACTTAGCGACCAAATTCTTAATAGCGGTTTCAGAAGGAAGGAAGGAAGGAAGGAAGGAAGGAAGGAAGGAAGGAAGGAAGGAAGGAAGGAAGGAAGGAAGGAAGGAAGGAAGGAAGGAAGGAAGGAAGGAAGGAAGGAAGGAAGGAAGGAAGGAAGGAAGGAAGGAAGGAAGGAAGGAAGGAAGGAAGGAAGGAAGGAAGGAAGGAAGGAAGGAAGGAAGGAAGGAAGGAAGGAAGGAAGGAAGGAAGGAAGGAAGGAAGGAAGGAAGGAAGGAAGGAAGGAAGGAAGGAAGGAAGGAAGGAAGGAAGGAAGGAAGGAAGGAAGGAAGGAAGGAAGGAAGGAAGGAAGGAAGGAAGGAAGGAAGGAAGGAAGGAAGGAAGGAAGGAAGGAAGGAAGGAAGGAAGGAAGGAAGGAAGGAAGGAAGGAAGGAAGGAAGGAAGGAAGGAAGGAAGGAAGGAAGGAAGGAAGGAAGGAAGGAAGGAAGGAAGGAAGGAAGGAAGGAAGGAAGGAAGGAAGGAAGGAAGGAAGGAAGGAAGGAAGGAAGGAAGGAAGGAAGGAAGGAAGGAAGGAAGGAAGGAAGGAAGGAAGGAAGGAAGGAAGGAAGGAAGGAAGGAAGGAAGGAAGGAAGGAAGGATCGGTCGGATCGGTCGGATCGGTCGGATCGGTCGGATCGGTCGGATCGGTCGGATCGGTCGGATCGGTCGGATCGGTCGGATCGGTCGGATCGGTCGGATCGGTCGGATCGGTCGGATCGGTCGGATCGGTCGGATCGGTCGGATCGGTCGGATCGGTCGGATCGGTCGGATCGGTCGGATCGGTCGGATCGGTCGGATCGGTCGGATCGGTCGGATCGGTCGGATCGGTCGGATCGGTCGGATCGGTCGGATCGGTCGGATCGGTCGGATCGGTCGGATCGGTCGGATCGGTCGGATCGGTCGGATCGGTCGGATCGGTCGGATCGGTCGGATCGGTCGGATCGGTCGGATCGGTCGGATCGGTCGGATCGGTCGGATCGGTCGGATCGGTCGGATCGGTCGGATCGGTCGGATCGGTCGGATCGGTCGGATCGGTCGGATCGGTCGGATCGGTCGGATCGGTCGGATCGGTCGGATCGGTCGGATCGGTCGGATCGGTCGGATCGGTCGGATCGGTCGGATCGGTCGGATCGGTCGGATCGGTCGGATCGGTCGGATCGGTCGGATCGGATTTTTGAACGACGCGTTGCGAAAGGGGGCTAGACGGAAAAAATTAAGACCAAAAGTTGGAACGACACTTTTTGCTACATTGTTGTAAGCCGTGCGGCGTGCGCGTGTTTCTCTGCAGACAGCGACACAGACAAGCGTGTGTGTGTGTACGTATATGTACAATTTTTTAAATGTTATTACAATTCCTTCATTAATTAATCGAAAGGAACTTCGTTCCATCTGGGTGTCCCTTGACACCTCTCAATTGTTTTTTTTTGTATGGTTTAATTTCGAATGGGCCCGATTTCGGGTTGATGTTATGTATGTGTTATGGTAAAAGTTTGGTTAACTTCGTTAAAGTGTTTTTGCTTTACGATGTACGCAACTAATGTATTTTTTAAATAAATAAGTAGGTAGAGTTACTTGCGTAAAAAATTAAATAAACTTTTAGCATAAAGTTTATTTCCTATAAAGAATAGTCAGTATTCAACTAGAACAAAAAATTAGAACCAATTGAAATAATATAATAGTCACCGTTTTACTATGTACCTCGATACATAATATTAAATATGTATCTAATTTAAACTCATCTTAGTACCTACTATAGTATCTGTTTATTGCTGACACTGCATCCCTATGGATCCCCCCACCCTTGCCCGTTTAGAAGTTTCAGTCTGCCGGTTAGGCCTGACGGGCCACCAACCCGTCACGTTGGTCTCAGCCTATATTCCGCCCACTTCTCAAGCAGAAGACTTTCAACCGATCACCGATGACCTCTCCGTGCTGTTAGGCATGAGTGACTCTGTTATCATAGCAGGCGATCTCAATGCTAAACATCCCGCATGGAATAGTTCCACTTCATCGACTAGAGGAAGACGATTGTTCGACCTCTGTTCCTCACTAGTCTTTGACGTCATCGCCCCGATGACTCCAACTCACTTTCCCCACGATGTAAATCGCAGGCCCGATGTACTCGACATTGCCATTCTGAAGCGAATCAACTTAAGGTTGGATAGAAGCAATAAACGAGCTCACCTCTGACCATCGTCCGGTTGTCATGCATCTGGCCCCTCGCACGGGTCTCCCAGGTTCTGACCAACCCCCCCTCACCAAAGTGGTAACGGACTGAAGGCGAGTAAGCGATTCGCTGAAAACCCCCCCACTTGAATGCCATTCCCGATCACTTCGACTCTATCGCCGACACAACGGCCGCGATCGACTCATTCACGGGTCACGTACAGTCTGTCCTGAACGACTGTTCAAGGGAAATTCCTGAGGGGGAAGACCACCGATGGAAGTTGCCGGACGATGTACGCGAACTGCTAAATGAGAAGAACGCGGCTGTTCGTGCCTACAGTAACTTTCTCTGCGATGTGAACAAGGCTCACATGCGCTATTTACAGAGATCTGTAAAGACACGCATGCAAGAGCTTCGTGACGCTAGCTGGGACAAGATGCTGAGCGAGTTAGAGCCAACCCATCTAGCCTTCTGGCAACTTCAGAGGAATCTCAAATCCCGAGAAGTCGCCTCCATGCCTCCCCTGACCCGGCCCGACGGCACAGTCGCTTTCGACGACATCGAAAAGCCCGAATGCCTTGCCGAGAGCCTCGAAGCCCAGTGCACGCCCAGTTCCCTACCAGTAGACCAGGCACACCTCGCTGAGGTGGACGCCGAATTCGAACGTAAAGCCTCCCTCCCGCCCGTCGAAGACCCTGATGATCCATTACCTCTCGTCACCCCGGACGAAGTTCACGAGATTATCAAAGGTCTGAAACCCCGAAAGGCCCCCGGCGTTGAATCACCAATAGGGTGCTCCAGATGCTGCCCGCTCACCTGATCATGCTCCTGACCACCATCTTCAATGGTGCCTTGAGCAATAACATCTTCCCGCAAGCATGGAAGCAAGCCACGGTCATCGGCATCCCAAAACTTGGCAAGCCCAAGTCCGAGCCCACGAGCTACCGCCCCATCAGTTTACTGAATTCTCTCGGTAAAATCTATGAGAGACTTATTTATAAGAGACTCAGAAATTTTGCCGAGACGAAAGGCCTCATTCCCGACGAGCAGTTCGGTTTTAGAACCCAACACTCGTGCGTGCAACAGGTCCACCGCATCGTAGAAGATATAAGCGCTGGCTTCCAGCGCGGTACGATGACAGGTGCAGTATTCTTCGATATAGCGAAAGCCTTCGACAAAGTCTGGCACAACGGCTTAATAAATAAGCTGTACAAACTCGGTGTGCCCGACCGTCTCGTGCTCATCTTACGAGACTTTTTGTCGAACCGCACTTTTCGTTATCGCATAGAGGGAGCGATTTCTTCCCCCCACCCCATACGCACCGGCGTCCCTCAGGGCGCCGTGCTGTCCCCTCTCATTTTCACGCTATTCACTAGCGATATCCCAAAACGTAGACTGGCAAAGTTGGCACTGTTCGCAGACGACACAGCCATTTACTACGCTGGGAAAAATCCCGACGCGATAGCCTCCAGGCTCCAGACCGCAGTCAATGTTCTTGGCGCGTGGTTCAGAAAATGGAGGGTCGAAGTAAATCCCGATAAAAGTCAAACGGTTCTCTTCTCGAAACCGAGACACAAACCCGACCCCCCCGGCCCATCTCCATGTTTGGCAAGCCTATCCCTTGGGAGAAGCAAACTAAATACCTAGGAGTGATTATGGATCAGCACATCACCTTCTCTGAGCACATCAAGAAGGCGCGCTCACGCGCCGCCTTCGCTCTAGGAAGGTTGCACTCTGTTCTTAATGCACGCAGCAAGTTGTCACTCAGGTGCAAGTTGCGAATATACACGGCGTGCATAAGGCCAATCATGACCTATGCTAGTGCAGTCTTTGCACATACAAAGCCCCGTTACATCCACAGGATGCAGACTTTACAAAACCGTTTCCTTCGCCAAGCTACAGGCTCGCCATGGTACGTTAGGAACGAGATCCTCCTTCTCGACCTCAGAATCCCCACGGAGCACATAGCTCAGTTTCTAAAACGCAATTCAAAGCGTTTCTTCGAATCCGCCGCGCATCACCGCAATCCACTGATTGCGAAGGCCGCTAGTTATGTCCCCAGTAGAATCAGTAGAATCCGCCGGCCGAGACATGTTCTTTCCGACCCTGATGACCCCATCACTCTCCTTCAAGAAAGCAGTAGGGCCACCAGCACAGCTCACAAAAACAAACAACCGTCCTTCTGACCTCGCCGCCGAGGTCCTCGCGCCCCGCGAAGACCCCGAGTAAATGAAATCCCCCCCAACCGTCCCTTGCCCGCAGAAGTGCCAGCCCGCGCCGAAGCTGAGCAAGTAGAGTTAAAATCCCCATGATTTAATAATAAGAAAATTGTTTGATCCAGCCTGTCCCCACTTGCTGCCCCCCCCCCAACAGTCGCTATAGGTATAAGTGTAGTTTTGTAAGCACTGGCTGGAGGCTCTTAGACTAAAAGCTAAAAGTCACCGCAGGAAAGCCCGGTTAAGCAGTCACGGCCTCTCAAGGTCAACTGCGAGATGCCATACCCAAAAAAAAAAAAACTGAAAGCATCATTGTTTGTTAACTGCTGGTGGAATAAACATCTTGGGTTGGCGTAAGGTATTTTCTTTGCACTCTCTTAACATTTTACTGCCATTTTCTTTTACTGTGCCTGTGTGTAATATATTGGTGCAAACCAATATGTCTGCCTCCAACAACGACGGCTATGAAGCGCCGACATATCGTCTGCTTACTGGTAAAACAAGTTAAATACATTTTTTTACTAAATCGAGTTAAAAATGCAGTCACGTGTAATTTTTTACGGGCTATCTACTGGTAAAACCGAAAAAATACATGTCCAATGGCTGCTGAGATAGTGAGTTTGTAAAAATGATATCTTCTCACATTTTGTAAATATTAAGTATATAAGAGTATATCTTAAAAGAAGGGTAATTAGTGCAACAGTTTGCTTTAACAGTTTTTAAATTAATGTGTTTGGAATAGATCAAATTAAAACATAAAACTTTGAAATATCATTTACTCGAAATGACACAGACTACACTTATTACTTTTTACCCGTAAGCAGACGATATAACAACAACAACAAACAAACAACAACAACAACAACGTACAACGTATAACATCATAAATAAAGTACGTAAAAAATTAATTCGTGTTTTATTTTTCGTAGTAATTGGCAAGCGGAAGCGCACTGGTTTTACCGATTTAGGAAAATATTATCTAAGCATATAAAACTGGACAACATTTATTTCGATTAAAATTAACAAATAATAGAAAAAAATAAGTTGAAACATGAAGATTCGTGAAAAGGCGCTGTGGGGGATCAGCGCGGCCCTGCCTTTACCGTTTTGAGAGCAGTGGCGACGAAATCATTTTCACAAAGTAAACCACCTGACTGGGTTCGAACTGCTTCGAACCGACCAAAAGGTAACCGACCAAAAGTACAACTTGTAAGTTGCGGCCGGTACCACTGGGCCACTACTGCTCTCGCTAACTAGAAGGACATAGTAGTGACCTTATAGAGGTATGAGGAACAGGGTGTAAAGTTCACTCATACACTAAGGAAAAGGGAGGATCATTCGACCAGACGGGTGTTGTGTCCGGTGGGCAACTGCCCGACGGTTGTTTTTTTTTCAGTGTGCCATACATCTCGCAGTTGACCTTGAGAGGCCGTGACTGCTCAAACGGACTTTCCTGTGGTTGCCTTTAAGTAAACTTAAAGCCTTCAGCCAGGGGCGTAAAACTATTACTTAAACTAAGTGACTGTATGCTGAGGGCACCCCCTGTGGGGTACGGGCCTCGGCCCCAGGGCGTCACTGATAGGGGGACAACAAGTGGGGACAGGCTAGATCAAATCGTTTTCATTATTTTTAAATCTTGGGGAATTTATCTTTGCAGGCTCAGCTGCGGCGCGGGCTGGCACTTCAACGAGTAAGGGACGGTCGGCCCGACAGTTGATGTCAGGATGTTGTACATACATGAGGCCCGCGGTAAACTCTGATTGCGCGATGTAGGATTTGTGTGAAGTCTTTGATGCGTAGTTCGCATATGGCGTTGTAGATGCCGCCACAACCTTATTGGTGATGTTCTTCAGAAAGGTCTGTGCTACACGCACGCGAGTACCTACTACGCATCAGACCTTTCTTGGCCTTGGCCCTAGTGTGAGTTTCTTTTAACCATCTTGACATAACAAATTGACTGCGTTCGGCGCTCCAATTGGCCCTGGAGTGGTAAAGGGCCAACTGGCCCATATAAAAGAAACTCACACTAGGGCCTGAGATGTATGAACGTCAACGAGGTAAAAAGGAATATGTAAGGATTGCAAGTGGCGTTCCGTAGTTTCTGCCTACCCCCAGTGGAAAAAGGCGTGAGTTTATGTATGTATTATCTTCGACACCTACTAATAAAAAGAGCTTTACGACTTCTACAATCTCTTAATCAATGGTTTTCTGGTTTATGAGGGCAATATTATGATTGTTAATTGTCTACAATGTACTATCCTTGACCTACTTACACGTTGAGGCCACGTTCATCTCCCCTACCGCTTGCTAAGTGACTTCCAATCTATTACATTTCTTACATTGGAAAAAAAAATTGAAGTGAGACCGTTATTTTATCAACGTCACGATATCACTGCCCCTTTGAACCGTCAGGCGTCAATGATCGTTCTTCGTATTGGTTTAGCTTTGGTTTTAGATAAAAAAAAACCCTTTCTTCTTTTCTCCAAATTCTATCTTGTGACTGTTACAAGATAACAGTCATGGCAGATATGCTTTATATTTGTATATATGTACCTATTTAATTTATAATATGTAAACTAACTTTAGCCAGCGGCTTCGCCTGCGTGGTGAAAATATCCCACGGGAACGTACTACGGGGTAAAAAGTATCCTATGTGTGTTAATCCAGGTTAAAAACCATCTATGTGCCAAATTTCATCCAAATCCGTTCGGCCGTTTGTGCGTGATTTAAGTAACAAAAATCCAAATGTACAAAATTTCTAACATGTATTAATGGGATAGATATATATATAGTAAGATGTCAAACCACAGGCAGTATTTGTCTCTCCTTCAAGAGAGCTTTAAATCTATCCAAAGATTATCTTTCAAAACTCGCTTTTAGCGATAAGGCCGCCCATTGTGTCAAATTGAAAAATGTAAAATTTCTACATTCATTTATGTTCTGTAACTTGTACCTACAGTGTAAAACTCTATCTAGTTCCATTCTATTGTGTACAAAAATATACAACTAAGTACATAGACTTGATCTCACGCACGTGTACGTTTGATCTTAGTCTGGATTAGAGGTAGGAGCGGGCAGACTGGGTCACGGTCACTGACGTCACGGGCCGTTCCAACCTCCCCATGCATTTCGCTCGTCTCCTTGGACAAACACTCGTAAAACTGGTGCTAATGAACAAATGAAGTAAGAGGGATTATCGAACACTTACCTACTTCACATTCTTTGTAGACATAAGAAACATACCTAGCTAAATGAGGATGTATCTGATGTAGGTACCACAGATACACATCTGTCTAGGTCCTTAGAGGAATACAGGCGTGCTGTTATGTTATTATAAGTAGGTAAACAATGAAATCCCTCAACTTTCTCAAGTAGCTAGGTATACACCGTGACATTTTAGTCGTCTTACAACGGCAGACCACTTCATGTACCCAATGACTGCTATCTACTACCATTTATTAAAAAAAAAATGTTTGTACATTTGCATAATCAAAAACATGAAAACATCACTAAGACGCATGACGTAGTTTGAAACACCCTGTTATGGAGATGGAATTAATGACGGAATTTAATGGTAGGTAAGTAGATATCTTCTACCGATTGATACGTAAACATTATTAACAGAGAGGGTGTTTCTTATTTCTAAAGCATTCATTATTTTTCTTTGTATCAATTATCTTAATTAATGGTAACAATGTTTTAATTGCGCCTAGGGGTATGTTATAACGGATACATTGAGTGGACCATCTTTGTAAGACGACTAAAATGTCACGGTGTATTAAGCTAGCTGTGTCGCTATGAAACCTTTAAGTTGTTCAATAAGTACATTCACGTACTTTTTTAAACGTTGGTACTTAATTAACAGTGTTGCCAATATTCAATCATTGTTTTTGTTACCCGTCATGTTAACTATTATCACATTTTTTTAACCATTTATGCACACATATATAAACACAAAAGAAGATAGGAACAAAAAAAATACGTACAAAGGTAATGCTTATTTCTACAGAAATCTCTTCCAGCACACCTGCGATAGGAGAGAAAATAAAAAGAGATGGAGACTAGATGAGAGATGTAAGTAGTTTTGTTTATATTGTGTTTAACTGTTTGTTCTTTACTACTTTATATTAATTAGCTAATTAAAACTAAATACCAGCAACATGTATGTAAAGAAAAAGGGCAAACCACGGTGACTTTTGGTCTTGTATTTTTCCTGTCAGGTATTATGTTATTTGATTTTTGTACAAAAATCTCACCTCGGTCTCACTTTAGTTTCAACCCGGCGTAATAGAATTGTCTCCGGGCAGTGGATTATAAGAGCTGACCCCTATTACATGTCTTCGAGAAGGTCATCACTCTTACAGTAGGTAATCCGACTGTGCCCACGTATGGATTCGAGTTTTAGAAAAGTTCGCCTTTGTAGAGGATCTTCTATAGATAGATACCACTCTCATGTCTAGGGAGAGTCTCGTTCTAAAGCTCAATGTGATAAATCATATAAAGGCTAGGGTTTGTAAATGTGTGCGTACAATACAACAATGCGTGGAGTGAACAAGGTGTGAAATCGAATACTTATGGGTAGGTATTTTAACAATTTGTTGTTCACTTAATACCAATATATTCTAGAGATCGGAATTAGAGGTATAGTCAGTTCCAAAAGTCGGTGTCTGATAAAAGTTTATCAGAAAACGTACCTGTGAATACCGTTGTGGCGTTGGCGAGGCACATTTCCCAAAACTACCGCTTCTAGTTCTTCATGCTTCGCGATGACTATCAACAAGTTACAGGGGCAGACACTGATGGCTGTGGGTGTCGACTTCACCAAGCTGCTTGTCACACGGACAACTGTACGTAGCTTGCTCCCGCGTCACCAGTTCTGGCTATCTGTATAATTTGGCTGCTGAGAACAAAACTACAAACGTAGTATGTAGGGAAGTTTTATAAAAGAGTGGCTGTGTGTATATTGTGGTGTTTTACAACCTCCACGCGAACGAAGTCGCGGGCAGAAGCTAGTCAGTATAATACATTGTTAAAGGTAATGCAATTGAGCTAGACATAAAAGTAAAGGTTGGAAGTATCTAAAACAAATCCGTTATGAGTCTCATAGCCAGGCTATGGCGTTTATTACATGGATCAAATTGATATAAACGATAGGCACATTCCCTTCATGGAAAGGGATCGAGACGGAAGGAAGCGCAATATTGTGGTTAATGGATCTTTAAGGTTAAGCTGGATAGCCCAGAAAATTGTTTTTTGTCTATTTGTGCAGATACCTACTGTAGGTATAATGTATACATACTTATATACAAATATATAAAATTGAAGTTGCAATGTCAAAATAACAGCTTTTGACTAAATGCAACTATAAAAGTAGGTATATACGGTATATAAAATATACATTTTTTTTTGTAATATCTCTGTCGGTCTGCTCCGAAACGGGTGGACCGATTTTGATGGGACTTTCGCTGGCAGTTAGCTGATATTATTAGGATTAACATAGGCTTGGATACTTTTTGTCTCAGTAGCACGTTCCCGTGGGATAATTTCCGACACCTTGAGTTGAGGGCGAGGCCGCGGATACAGCTAGTAATCAATAGAATCATCAAGCTTTGAGGGCTGTGCTCGGAGTTCCTGAAATAAAAAATCTGTAGGAGAAAGGCACTCACCACTGACATTGGGGACGTGGCGAACTGGCGACGCTTTGGGGAAGCTTAACTGTGTTTAATATATATAGTGTCAGTGTTAGTGCTACTTAGTCTCAGTTGACGTCCTTCGGCTGAAATGGTGTTGAATAACGAAAATCATGAATTAAATAGATACAACTTAACTTTTGTGGTGGGTTACCTCATGTTTTTCCAACAAACAAAGCTTAGAGAAATGTTGGTTTTCGAGTTGCAACAGTTTCTTCCCAATTATTATTTACCATGATCTCGTGGCTTTATTCTTTCTTGATTTTTTTGCGATTTCAACCGACCGCTTTTAAGTTCTAAATTATTATCACATTAAAATAAACTTTTTCTGGAATATGATATTAAAAAGTTAAGGGCATTACCGACTTACCGACTCCTTTTATGAATATAGAGTATTTACATTTGGGAAAACCAAAAGTCAACTTAATCAGGGTTAGGACGGCCTGCCTCTCGAGGATCGTAAAGTGTAGACGGGGCTGACAACTTTATTATACGTAGATAGGGCACAACACTGACTTGCGGGAAGATTCGATCTTCACAACACCTTGAGACTGAAGATTAGGATGATGTTCCAATTCCTTTTTTTTTATTATACTATGTAGTATGTTGTTTAGTTCTGTCTCTCCTTCAATGGATGCTTACTTTTTAACATGCTTTTCTCTTGCTTATTTCAAGAATTTTAGCTGGAGTTTCCCTACGCGGTTGATTCTGAATTAAACAGATCCGTAGGAGAAACAAGGTGGCCGACATAGCCCGAAGAATTACCTAGATTTAGTGGCAGTGGACAGGGCACATTGCTCGCAGAACAGATTTTTTTTTTTTGGCCGTTGGGGCTGAAAATTTCAAGAGTGGCGACCGCGTGCCAGAAGACGTAGCGTTGGAAAGTTTCCCACAAGGTGGACCGATGACCTGCTGGAGGCCGCAAAAATCCGTTATATGCGAGTGGCACAGAACCGTAGTGGCGCTACTTGGGGGAGGCCGATGTCCAGCATTGGACGTTTTTCGACTGAAATGATTTGTTTCATATGTTCGAATTTGACTGCTCAACAACGTAGATAACCCAACGAATGTTGTTTAAATGTCAAAATGTAAGCCATTTCTACGTTTAGTGCGTTACCCCGCTGATCGCATCCATGTTGTCAAGAGTCATATATGTTAGTGCAACAAGTTCGGCAGTAAAAACAGAGCAGTAAACGAAATAAAAATGACTCATAAAAATATTTAAATGGCTAATTAAATAAATACTAGGTAAGCAGTAAAATCTCTTAACGGACAGTTACGTGCGGGTAGTTAACAAATCAAAATTAGTCTCTAAGTCTCTCTTTAAGTTAGATTTTTTAAGTACCGCTCGTAGGCTGTTGCCACGGCACCGCGGTTTGTCACAGTCCTAACTTCATTTTTTAGTAACGGGGCGAAATCCTCATGGATGTCTTCCACCCTGGGGCGTGTTCCCTCGCACACTTGCACCGGAAGCTACGGGGGCACTTAAGCTCTCCTCAATGCAGCCCCCGACTGTTGCCAGCCCTCCTCTGCAGGCTCCGCTTGGTCAAACGGGGGCAGTGAGGTGTTTGACTCTTCCTGCGATGTCTTCCTAGGCGCGCGTGGAATATTGCGCTACCACCTTGGGTCTTATATGACGGTACCTTGGACCCGTTTTGGGGGACCGGAGAAGGGCATTGTCTGCCCTGTACCGACGCGCGGTGCGCCTGCTGCGGGCCTGGAGAGCACTCGAAATCTCCCTCTCCCTTTCCGCTGCCTCCTTCTGACATGACATTTTCGCAGAAGGAGATCACCGCTACCGAGCGTATGCCACGCCGTATCCTCCCAAAAATGGACGCATTGATGACACCGAGCGGCTGGATCCCTGCCTTTACGATGCAGGTACTGCCGACGCGGCCGTGCCTTGACAGCCCCTGCGTCGCCTTAAATGACGGGGTGCCTCCTCCCGAACCAGTCGTCTCGCAACGGCCGGATGGCCTCGATTCACAGTTCCAACCAAACCTAACGCATTTCGTCGAGGTGCTTTTTATAGCTGTTCATGTTTTACTATCGTCCTGATTTACCAACCGCCGAAAAATAACAGCCCGCATTTTTCTTCATCTGATCATAATAATCTCCCGGGGTGTTATCCGAATTTGCCCGTTTTAGGCCCTGAAAAAAAAAATGTCATAAAATGGGTTGGTAACTGACGGCATTTTGTATACGTGAGGCAGGTATTTAAAAAAATCTACTGTTCTGCTCTTACAAAAAGGTGGATAGCTAGATCTACCCTCCTGTTTGTAAGAGCAGAACGGTAGAATTTTTCAGGAAATCGAAAACATCATTGCAGGACTGGTATGATCGTAATTTGTATGATCCAATTTCACGATTTTCTCGCCTTGACATTATAATCTGGCAAACATCAAATAGGTAGGTAGATATATTGACGTGAGGTGTGCCAAATTCATGAAAACATTTTATCTCGCTTCTTTCATTAGCTCTAGATTTATTTTCCTCAATTGAATTCCCGGAATTCCCCCATAACTTTTATCTAAGTCTTTAGAGACTTGAAATTACAGTTTCATTTTTATTTGTTAGGATGAAATGAGTGCTATTCCTCGCGACGCGACCCAACTAATGACTTTAAGTTGTCTCAGTCGCCATCAATTATTAAGACACTGGACGTCGTACTTTATAATTGCTGTTTTAAGTGCATGCCTACCTTTCTTTTGACTCGAGAGAATATTCGATTAAAACATTCTTGACGTCGGGTCCACTTTAAAGTTAACAGTATAATGTTTAATTTCCATTTAATTAATATTTACTTTATTCGATTGTTTTAGGAGCCTGTTACCAAAAGTGATCATTTTTATTACCCGACTGCGGGAGGGTAGTGTGTTTATCAGTCTATGTATGTATGTTTGTTCCTTTGTGGCACTTTATAGAACAAACGCGTGGGCCGATTTTGATGATTCTTACGTCAATCGATTTGTCATAATCTTGGAAGTGTCACTAAAGACAAAACAGTAATCAAAATTCAATATGGCGATAGGTGACAACTAGACGCCATAATTATTGTGAAAATGGAAAAAATAAAAGTCGACAAAATATGCCGTGTGGGGTATAATTGTATAGGTAATTGAAAGGTAATACTACCCTCAGGTTTCTTTAATCATTCTGAATGATCATTTTAATCTCACTATTTCCAAACATATAATAAAGCGGTGATAAACTTCTTACATCATTTTAAATTTCCTAATAGGTTTCATTATCATAAATAATTATTAACTGTAAAGTGTAAAATAGAAAAGTAAATAAGTATGTAAAAAAAACAAAACCCGACTGCATAAAATATGAACTTGAAAAACGGTGGAACAAGAAAATTATATTTTTAGAGATTGACTATTCAACTTAATAGGTAGGTAGGTACTACCAGGTACTACAAACAATCTCATGCAGTTTGAAGTATCTTCATAAAGACCTATTTTGCCTCCGACTGCATGAGATTGGCTCCTTCTTTTTTTTAAGTCGATTAAAATAGGTTTCGTTCTACAACAAATTGATTGTAAGTGTAATAGAAAATATTTTCAACGAGTTTTATCCATTTTCTTTTTACTTATCACATACCCTTTATTGTTAGGGTACCCTGTGGGGCCAATATCTGTAAAAGCCGTGAGTGCTAAAACCGATAGCGGTGGAGAAAGGGTTGTAGCTGTTTGTGGCAAGCTTGTTATATACTTGGATATGGATATCGAAGCAAAACTCGTTCATGTGAGTAACCTGTGTACCTAGCAGTGGCGACAGCACCGTATAACACGATTCCTACCGGCTTCTCTTCGAGGATTCGCATCGGCAACTCTATCGCTATTCTAAATGGCACGTCAAAAAATTTAGTAACACTACGGGTATTTAATTCACCATCTCACTTAAAAAAAACGGTTATTTCTAACAGTACTGTAGCAATGAATTTAAAAACAATATTATACGCGCAAGATCTCAAAGGAACAATAATATGAGAAGTTTTGAAGTGCCCACATGTAATAACTATTATGGCCGAAGGTGTAGAAATGATTTAGTCCCAACTATTTTCAATAACCTTCCAGTCGATGTAAACGATTGTATCACAAAAACCTCCTTTAAAAATAAAATACATAAATATCTCTTTAATATATTTTGTGAAAGCTTAACTGTAGAAAATAATAAAAAAAAAGTATGTTTGTTTTAAAAAGGAATGCAAGAGTAGTTTTAAGTAGGTGAACAAGTACGTTATAAAAAATTAATTTAATGTTAATAATTAAAAGTTTGTATGAAAATGGAGCTACGTCTGCCAACAAACTGCTATGCAGTTTGGCGGAGGTGAATGTAACCTGCAAAGAACAAAATTCTATGAATAAATACTTTTTTTTTTTTTTTACAACAGCGATTCTGTAATGATATCACTTTAGGTCACGTGGCACCGCTTGATATGAACGAGAGCATGCGCTGTACAGCGGGTTATGACAGAGACAGATTTAGAAAAACGCGTCAGCGAGAACGAGATGGAGGAATATTGCACATTTTATTCGGTTTTCAGCTGTTCAATTTTATTGTATTTAATTCTTTACATTCCTATTAATTTCAGAATGATAGTAAGTATTCTTTATTGATAAGTCAGGAAATTAAAGCCGACTTCGCTTCGGCTTCGCTTTTAGGAAAACTGATACCTCGCTGCTGGTACCTAGGTAAATTATATGTTCTACTAGCTTTTGCTACCGGCTTCGTCCGAGGTCGGGTATTTTCCCACGGAAACGTACTTATGGAATAAATAGTATCCTTGTGTTTTTCATCCGAATTTCATTTATATCCATTTACCCGTTTTTTCGTGATTGAGTAATAAACATCTAAACATGCAAACTTTCACATTTATAATATAAGCAGGATAGATAGGTTTTTTTTGGGTGGGAATTCATCAAATAAATTCTCTCGCTCTGGGTGTAGCAGGAGGGCGTGTCAGACTGTTACTCACTAAAACCCGCCCGTGTTCCCTCAGTTGCCTGTGTGCCAGGGGCCACGGTATCTCTTACGAATAACCCGCACCCCTGGCAGGTATCGGCCCTTGCGGGCCCCGTCAGTTGTTGCTGACATCTCTTTGAGGCGCGCGTGGAACACAACACGCCGTGGACCCGGGCTTGGTCCTTACCGGACAGCGAGCTACCCATTACTCGCCGTCCGCAAGCCTGCGCCTGCGGTGGCCGGGAATCAGCCTGGGATTCCCGACGCCCAGGGCGTCTCCTGCGAAGGCTACGGCCGTGAGGGCGCATGTACTGCCTCTCCCTCACGTCGCGCCGTCTCCCTCTTTGCGAGAATCACTGCTTCGCTGACGGAAGCGACGGCTACCCATGCACTCTCGCTCCGTACCATGGCCTGGACCAGGGCCAGACGCGAGAGATCGCCGCCACCGATCGCCTCCACGAGGACACGGTGGTGCTCCGCCCAAGCCGGGCAGACCTCCACCGTTTGCTCCACCGTGTCCTCAGGGTGATCTTCGCAATGGAAACACCCGGGCGTTTCCTCCCTCCTTATCCGAAACAGGAACCTCCCGAAACAACCGTGTCCGGTGAAGACTTGCGTCAGGCGGAAGGAGAGGACGCCGTGCTGCCTCTCAAGCCACTCCTCAAAGGATAGATGGGTCTAGTAATACCTACTTATTGCACCGAAAGGGATAAGCACTAAGCAGCAAATTCGACTTACGAATCTCTTAGATTATTTATTTATCAGTTGAACGGACATCTCAATCTGCCTAGCCTTTGCCCAAGTATGTTGGGGTCGGGTTCCAGTCTATCCAGATGCAGCTTAATACTAGTATCTATTTTACATGGAGAGTGCCTATCTGACCTCCACAGACCACCACCCTCCTTTGGTAACACTGGTTGTAAATTAAAGTGATTAACATTAATCTGGTTTCTGTATCTATCGGCACTCCGAGCAACAACAGGCAATGACAACACCCAGACCATGCCCTACTTGGTGGGGCATGGTCAAATCTGTCTGCAGCGGCTTCAATACTGTACGCAATCAATTGAGAGTTTTCCATTCATGCCACTGCAGATCACGCCCGGGATGCAAATGTTCCAGGGGTTTAACAAAGTCGGGAGGTGGTGGAAGCTTCTCTTCTCATTGGGTGGTTTGTATCGAATAACTTACGTAGAGCTGTTACGACTTTTAAGGCATCTCGGGGTCGTTGTGTAATCGTAGAGGGGTCGGGAATCGGATTCTTGGTTCTTTTTTACAGCGCGCATGCGCTCTCTCTTTGTACGTTTTATATTGAAATCAGGTTATTTTCGAAGCATAGCTTACTCGTAAGTGCTTCTTCGTCATATCACACAGTAATCTCACACGTTTTTCGTTTCGTGGCACCTAACTACTCATGATTAGTTAAAATCATTGTTCTAATTAACAATAAAAAAAAATATTAGGTAGATATTTACAGCGTGTTTTGTACTTCTATATTGCTTGCAGCTTGTAGGTCATTATTTTAATTAGGTTGTCTTATTTCTATAAAACTGTACGTCCGTAGGCAAACACAATTAAACACCCCAGCGTGTTAATTAAACTTCCAACTCATTTCAATTGTTTTACTTCATACCATTGTTTACGACGCCCGTAGCGTTTCGTATTGATTCGACCAACAACGGGTTTGCGAGAAACTACACTGGCCTTCAAAACTTAATACCACACTTTTAAAATTGCAATAACCTTTTAAATTACACAAGTTATATTTTCGAAATAAAAAGGATTATAAAAATATTTTATTTTATTATACAGGATAAGTTTTATCCAGTGCGCAAACTGTACTCATGAATTCAGCACATCGTTCTAGACTCCCAGCGCAGAAATTATTCGTCGGTAATACAAAAAAAAATCAACTGTTCAATACATTTTGACCGCGTAGGTATTGCACTTTTCTATGAAACAACTGATTTTTCTTGTAACTTTTACTTTATGTTTTTAATTTCATCCCCACTGCTTTCAAAACGGTGAAGGAAAACATCGTGAGGAAACCGGCATGTCCTTTTTGGGTTCTAACCCAAAAAAAACCAAATCATAATATGTGACATCCACCAACCCACAATGGGTCCTCGTGGTGGGTTATGGCCCATTCCCTCTCACAGAGAGGAGGCCTGTGTCCCAGCAGTGGGAACATTATTTATTTATTTAAATTTTATTTTTTATTTATTTATTATAGGCTGATTATGCTTTTGCTAAATAAAAAACTCTATAGTCGATAACCTTCTCTTAAGGAATGGCCGAAAAAAACTGCATGAACAAAACACTCCTTTTCAAATTGCTGTCCTACTTTTGAGTTTTTTGTATCTGTGTTTGTCCACATCTATTTAATGATCGACGAATTTTGTTTCAGAAGCCAAGGTGTATTCAGCACGTAAACTTTACTTATCTTGCCTCTTTCACCTGAAGAATCATCATCTGCCTAGCCCTTTTCCAACTATGTTGGGGTCGGCTTCCAGTCTAACCGGATGCAGCTGAATACCAGCATTTTACATGGAGCGAGTGCCTATCTGACCTCCACAACCCAGTTATTGGGTAATACGATACCCCTTGGTAAGACTGGTTGTCAGACTTTCGGGCTTCTGACGACCCGTAACGACTGTCAAAGATCCACGAATGACAGCCGTGACCAATGGCTTAACGTGCTTTCCGAGGCACGGAGGGGTCTTGGTATGTAAATAATATCACCTGAAGAATATGCAACAATTATGGCTATTCTGGAACTAGCCATTAATATGCGTCGTACTCCAAGAATGGTGGGTGTAAGGTTCTTAAGAACGATCCAGGTGAAGCGAAGGTACGAAAAAACTGAAAAGCATCCAACCATATGAAGCTTGATAAAGCTCTAAGCAACTGGCATGTGTCACATAACGCTCGGGCTTGCGGACGGCGAGTAATGGGTAGCTCGCTGTCCGGTAAGGACCAAGCTCGGGTCGACGGCGCGTTGTGTTCCACGCGCGCCTCAAAGAGATGTCAGCATCAACTGGTGGGGTCCGCAAGGGCCGATGCCTGCCAGGGGTGCAGGTTGTTCGAAAGAGATACCGTGGCCCCTGGCACACAGGCAACTGAGGGAACACGGGCGGGTTTTAGTCAGTAAAAGTCTGACACGCCCTCCTGCTCCACCCAGAGCGGGAGAAGTTATTTGATGATTTCCCACACAAAAAAAACCGTTTGAGGAGACCTTGTGATGGCAGAACCACGTGCACTAGTACCCTTTAAGACCGTTATATTGTCCACTGTGTAGAGCAGTGATGGCCAAAATACGGCCCGCGGGCCAGCTCCGGCCCGCGAAAGCATTTAATCCGGCTCGCCGACGGACCTTCGACATGAATAGTTTATGGCCCGCGATAATTATATTTTGAAGATCCAGATGTATAAAGTAGATTTTATTTAGTAGAATAATAGACGCATAGGTAAAGGCCAGTCTAAGTGACTGGCCTTTTCAGGCTGCTAAAAGTTACTTCGTCACAGCTCGAACCTGCATTCGAAAATATTATGGCAAATCAAAAGCAATTTCATATGACTCACACGTCTACCATGGCAGGGCCTTCGAATAAAAGTTAAATTGTATTTTTTTACATTTGTGCAAGTGTGTAATGCTATAATGTTTTTATATGATTAAAAGTTTCAACACAAAATGCATTTTTCCTAAAATTCTGGCTCTCTTCTGAAATTTCTTAAACTTTCTGGCCCCCCATTAAGAAAGTTTGCCCACCACTGGTGTAGCGAAATCACCACCTCAATGCAGTTAAAGACCAGCAACAGCTTCTTCAGGCTAGAAGAGACTACATTAGTGAACTGTCACTGTCACTGTCACTGTAGGTACTGACCTACAGTGGGATATTTGTGTCCCATCGTTTGTGGAACATTAACACTTCAGAGCGGAGTAATCTATGAATCTTCAATTAATTAAGCAGGATTACCTTGGTTCGACCAATCTGTGTCTGGCTACTGGTAGTCTGTTTAAAGACTTCCAAGTTATCAGGGCCAGTGTAGGTGACAGATTTTCAGTAGGTGTAATCACTGGCGTGTTATAAATAGACGCGTCATATACGAACATTAGAGCACTCAAAAACAGCGTAGACCATGAGTGTACCTACTAGTACATACAATCATACAGTGCGCGAAGAACAGGAAAGACTCATACCGATTCCTGTTGTTAGAAAGAGATAAACATACATATTTAGTTAAGTCACTAGCGTGTCGCCTCGTCACTGAATGGTACATACGTAGAGAATACAATCCCGAGCATGTTTTTCAAATGCTGGGATTACGGGGGCTTTTTAAGCGTAATCCCGGGATCCCGGGGCTATCCCGGGATTAGACTATGTGGTTTCTAATTAGTAGGGACCGAATTACCGGTATTTTTTATAAAACGTTACCATCAATTACCGTTCTGTTAACGATAAAAAATTAACGTTAATAATACCGATACCCAAACTCAGTTAACGTTATCTAATTACCAGTATTAGCAACGGTAAAAGTAACAATTCTTATACCGTTAATTTATACGTCTATCTCATTCTAACTATGACGGTGGGGAGACTAGCATCTTTTGGTGTGTGCACAGAAACAATATCACATATGCAATATTGTTTCTGTGCTGCAGTATATTATAACAAACAGGGTGGCAGGGACATCAACGCGAAAGCTGAAAACATGAATGAGGTAGTCATTCATGATTTCGGCATGTATACCATATTGTTTCTGTGCTACAGAAAATTATAATAAACAGGGTGGCAGGGATATCAATGCGAAAACTGAAACCATGAATGAACCTTCGGCGTGTAAACAATATTGGTGCCGATTCTCTTGTACACCGAACTAAACTAACTAAGTGATAGTTTAGTTCGTTTGTTTAGTGTAGGCTATGAGAATTATCTTAAAACTATTCTGCAAAATCCCCATCGCATTAAGTAAAAACATCTTGTACAACGTTTTCACGAAAACAAACGGCGCGGACTCGAATTGCGCCTGCTTAATATTTTTTGGTTAAAAGTATGTATTAATTAATTTTACTTTATTTAATTTGTGGATCGAAGTCCAATTAATTAATGGACCAAACGAAAGGTTCCTATTCCTTCCTATCCCAATTTCCTATCCTGTTCTAGATCACACTGAAAGTAAACTGTAAAACTGATTCTATAATAAAATATAATAACAGTAAAGATTTCAATTTTATTTCATTCACCGTCTAAAAAAAAATATACTTATAAATTAATATGAGTAAATAATGGGCGGAATAGTCGCCGACCACAGTAGGGTGTAACAGAAACCCCATTGCTATCCTTAAGTAAGTAAGATAACAGCTAATATAGAATCACTACACATAGTTTCAGCTCAAAATAAAATACTGTAAGAATACCAAATTTTCGGTGTCATATGTTTCTTAAATTCAAATCATAACAAACGTCACCGCACTACGTAGGTCAATAACTTTCCACATTACTTGCCAATGCCAATATCACGATAAATCTCTTCCGAGTGATGTGTTTATTTCAATTTGTAAAGTTCGATTTCTGGTGTCAATGTATTAAAAATTCTCATGCCTTCCGAACATGTACAGATAGAATTTAAAAACCCTTCCATGTCGTTTGATATCATCCAAAGAAACCGTGCCCTCGGTATGTATATACCCTTTCCGTTACACGTTGTAGCCGACTAGTCGGTACATCACTAATCATTATCATTGGGTGTAATAGTGGTAGGTGTAGGTGTATAGATAGAGAAAACTGTCTCACCACAGCTACAGTCTATAAAAATATTGTGTATAATATCCGCTCTGCGGGCGCACTCTCCGTTGCGCTCACAAAGTGGATTTTGGCACAGGGCCAGAAGCCTGCCAGAATGAAGAATGATCAACAGTCAAACATCTTATCGTGCCTTCACTAAACCCACCTAACCACGGACGTAATAAAATCGTTGGGTGGTGTTTGGACGCATTGGATCTTCAACGCAGTGCTTGGCGCCGAGAGTTCAAAATCGAACATTGTGTTTTTTTGACTCAACGCGAACAACTCGCGCTGCACTCTGTCGGCTTCTCAATCCTCGATTCAACACCGAGAGTTTAAAATCCAGCGCGCGGAACCCGCCGCTAATGTATTACGCTTGTGAAGACGTCGACTAACAATGTATTACATCATCAGTCACACCCACTTGATAAAGGGAAATGGTGTCGCATGTATTCGGTGCCTTTTATCCTTGTTTATGTGAGATTTATTTATGAATAGTTTTTCTTAGTTCCAACCAATGGTAATACTTTTTTCGATAAAATGTAAGCTTTCCTTCAGTACCTTTTTCTTAAGATAGCTACCTAACTACTTCCTACCATGCGGCGTAGACACCTTATTTCATTGATAGGTAAGAAACAACACTAGCTGGTTGAGATAGAAGCCGGAAATTCCTATGTTAGTAGTGGTCAGTAAGGCGTTGCAATTGAGGTGGATCGAATAACCGAATCTCCCATCCGTACGAAAAACACGCGTTTTGACGTGGTGTTGCGGACACCAGCCCGTATTACCTATGTTAGTATTCCACTTCCAATTCTATCTACCTAAAAATGACATTTAAGCAACATGTAGACAGTTGCGTTAAAAAAGCTGCTAAATTTTTTGGTTTTCTTACGTAATACGCGAGATTTTGGATCTGTTAAAACTAAAATGGTCCTATCAATGTCTTAGTGCGTAGCAGGCTGGAACATGCCAGTGTTGCCTGGGACCTCTTTTACGCAATACAGTCTCAGCGTCTGGAGAGCATACAACAGGGTTTCACCAAACAACTCGCGTTCATATCCCCTGGCTTATCCCATAGGCGTCCCTATCAACAGCGTCTAAGCTTTTTTTAAGATGATTGTGCATAGCCTTTTTTTTGGGTGGGAAATCATCAAATAACTTCTCCCGCTCTGGGTGGAGCAGGAGGGCGTGTCAGACTTTTACTGACTAAAACCCGCCCGTGTTCCCTCAGTTGCCTGTGTGCCAGGGGCCACGGTATCTCTTTCGTACAACCCGCACCCCTGGCAGGCATCGGCCCTTGCGGGCCCCATCAGTTGGTGCTGACATCTCCCTGAGGCGCGCGTGGAACACAAGGCGGGTTCGACCCGGGCTTGGTCTCCACCAGGCCACCGGACAGCGAGCCACCCATCACCCGCCGTACGCAAGCCCGCGCCTAGGGCTTGCGTACGGCGGGTGATGGGTGGCTCGCTGTCCGGTGGCCGGGAATCAGCCTGGGATTTCCGACGCCCAGGGCGTCTCCTGCGAAGGCTACGGCCGTGAGGGCGCATGTACTGCCTTGCATAGCCTTATGTTCCTTCACAAACTAGTGAACGGTTGCATGGATTGTTGTGAACCGCTATCGTGCATTTTGTTGAAAGTTCCGCCTAGAATATCACGCTTTCCCATAACCACAATGTTATGCGCCCTACTACCTCTATAAACATAGGTCTCAACTCACCACTCATTAAGATGTGTGACAACTTTAATTCATTTAATAAGTCCGTACCTGAACCAGATATATCACTACATCACTACATAGTATAAAACAAAGTCGCTTTCTCTGTCCCTATATCCCTATGTATGCTTAAATCTTTAAAACTACGCAACGGATTTTGATGCGAGTTTTTTTAATATATAGAGTGATTCAAGAAGGTTTATGTGTATAATACACCGACCTCCACGCGGGCGAAGCCACTGGCAAAAGCTAGTGTATATATATATATAAGGTAAAGTTTAAATCTAGTATCTTGCCCTCTTTACACACCAATGAAACTTAGTCGTAATTTCTGATTAATAGTGCAAATTCAGTCCAATCTTATTACTTACTCTGTTTTTTATTTTATTTTATAACTTTATTTTTATTTTTTTTCTCATTTTTATAAGCGATTGCACACCTAGACTTATGTTAGCAACTAAGCGGTAATCTGGCGTCTTCTGTTGTCAATGTTGTGTTTACCTTTGCGATTTCAGGTTTTGTCCCATAGTAAAAGTTATTCATAATGATGAGTACAATGACCTCTTAAGAGGTTGTTGGTGTTTTTCCAATAACCCTGTATATTAGAATATAATCGTATGATTTTATATTTGTATGTGTATATATGTGCTGTGGGTAAACCATTAAGTAAATAATTAAATACCTCCATTCCCTTCTTTTACAATCGTTTTTTAATATTTTGTTGCCAGCGGCTTCGCCCGCGTGAAGATCGAAAATTATCCCACGGGAACGTACTACCGGGATAAAAAGTAGCCAATGTGTTAATCTAGGTTATAATCTATATGTGCGCCAAATTTCATCTAAATCCGTTCTGCCGTTTTTGCGTGATTGAGTAACAAATATCCAAACATCTAAATATTCAAGCATACAAACTTTGACATTTATAATAAGTGCTGTGCACTTCTGTAATAAGTTGCGAATTCAAAATACCTAAAACTGCGACACAACTTTGAGAAAGAAGCCGACAGAAGGATCCGGTTGGGTTGGGCAGCGTTTGGGAAACTTTTTTTTTTTTTTTGATTACGGGGTGAAATCCTCATGGATGTCCTCCGCCCCGGGGAGGGTGGAGGGGTCTGTCAGACTCTTACTGACTAAAACCACCCCGGTGTTCCGTCTCTCACTTGCACCGGGGATCACGGGAACTGATGTGACTTCCGCGATCCCCGGCTAGTGCCGGCCCGCCTCTGCGGGCCACGTCGCGATAGGGGGGGAGTGAGGTGTTAAACTCCCCCCTTACGTCATAGAGAGGCGCGCGTGGAACACTACGCGCCGCCATCTCGGGTCCAAACAAGTAGAGGGCGACAGATTTCCCCGGATCTGTCGCCCCTGGACCCATTTAGGGGGGCTGGAAGAGGGCGTTATCCGCCCTCCGCCGACGCCCGGTGCGTCTGCTGCGGATCGGGTTAGCGGAAGCAATCTCCCGCTCCCTCTCCGCAGTCTCCTTCTGCGACATGACTGTTTCGCAGAAGGATACCACCGCGTCCCAGGACTCCTCGCTGCCGACCATCGAGTCAACAACGGCCGGCAGCGACAGGTCACTGCCGAGTCCTCGCGCCACCGGTACAGTGACGCGAGTACCTTCGCCTCGAGGTCCCAGGGCGGGGATCCGGCCAGTACACAAGCCGCCTCGTAGGAGATCGTGCGATACCCCCTAATGACTCTGACGGCCATCGCTCGCTGTGGCCTTCGCAGGACAGCGATGCTGCCGGCCGTCAGGTCAGCCGCCCAGATCGGGGCCCCATACAGGGCCATCGATCGCACGATCCCCACGTAGAGCTGCCTACAGGCGGCGCTCGGGCCCCCCAGATTGGGAAGCAGCATTGACAGCGCCCCAGCCGCGCCCAACAACTTGGGCAGCGTTTGGGAAACTACGTCAAGTCTTTTCGTCGCCTATTCCGCAGTGCTTGAAGACTAAGGTCTTCAACCAGTGCGTCCTGCCCGTGATGACATACGGTGCCGAAACGTGGACACTGACGGTTGGGATGATCCACAAATTTAAAGTCGCTCAGCGCGCTATGGAGCGGGCTATGCTCGGAGTTTCTTTGAAGAATAAAATCAGGAATGAGATCCGGAAAAGAACCGGAGTTACCGACATAGCTTGTAGAGTGAGCAAGCTGAAGTGGCAGTGGGCTGGCCATGTTTGTCGAAGGACCGATGGACGGTGGAGCAGACGAGTCCTGGAGTGGAGACCGCGTATCGGCAAACGTAGTGTGGGACGCCCCCCAGCTAGATGGACCGACAACCTTAAAAAGGTGGCTGGAACAGACTGGATGCGGAAAGCGGAGGATAGAGTGTTGTGGCGCTGCCTGGGAGAGGCCTATGTCCAGCAGTGGACTGCGATAGGCTGAGTTGATGAAAACTGCGTCATTTTTGTGCAGGTTTTTGTCGATGAAATGCCATATCAATGAATAAATAAATTACTACAGTATTGTCGGTCGTCCGGTGACGGCCGGCTACATCCGACGCCTGTCGGAAACAGACGTAGGTGTCCCAACTCGTGAAATATACATTGCTCGACATGCACTTCCTATAGCATGAAAGGAATCGTTTGTTTGATATTATTTTCTTCGCTTCTGAATTCTGAAGAGAGTAGGTAGGTTTATTGTTTTGTTCCGAAGTTTATGTACCTTTTTTAGAAGGTCGTCGGCACACGGAAAGTAGGAAATTCCTTAATTTCATAATGATATCTAGATTGATTCAGTAAGAATATTTATGGGTAGGAGGAATATCGCATAAGATGGTTACTAATACTTTATATCCTCGGCACGTCAAAGACTTTTGTCGTTTTTCTTTAATGGCATTTTTCTTATTAATAACTATGTAATACATCTTACCTTCGGGACTCAATAAAAGAGCCTCTGATGAGTGACTGGGCAATCAGTCGCGCTACACATTCGGACCGGATAACCTTTTTATCGCGGCATCAGCCCATATTTTTGTATACCTAAGGAAGTATCTCGTGTAGAAATGAGAGGTCAGGTCAGGTCAGGTCCAGTCAAACCGGATGAGCTTTATACCAGTACTAGCTTTTGCCAGCGCCTCCGCCCGCGTGGTGTCGTAAATTATCCCACGGGAACGTACTACCGGGATAAAAAGTATTCTATATGCTAATCCAGGTTATAAACTATCTGTGTGCCAAATTTCATCCAAATCCGTTTAGCCGTTTTTGCGTGAAAGAGTAACAAACATCCATCCATCCATCCGTCCATACTTACAAACTTTCGCGTTAATAATATTAGTAGAATTATACATGGAGTGACTGCCTATCTGACCTCCAATCCAGTTACTGGGTAACATGAACTGAGGGAACACGGGTGGGTTTTAGTCAGTAAAAGTCTGACACGCCCTCCCGCTCCGCCCAGAGCGGGAGAAGTTATTTGATGATTTCCCACCCAAAAAAAAAAAAAAACCCGACTATCGACTTTCTAAATCTACGAAAGACAGCTAGAACTAACGAAGCACAAATGAATTTCGCTCGATGTATAATAAATGGATCATCATTTTCACGGATTCACGTTCCGTATGGTGCCAGACGGTTCCGTTTGGTGCCGGACGTAAAAGAATGGCACCATCCCATTTCTTCCCGTGGGTGTCGTAGAAGGCGACTAAGGGACTTACTAGAGAATGGGCAGCAGCGTTCTCTATGCATTTTACTATCATACTGCGATCGCCAACCCGCCTGCCAAGCGTGGCAATTATATCAAAACCCACCTTTTGGGGAGGCCTATGTCCAGCAGTGGACATCTTTCGGCTGAAACAAATGGATAGAAAATTAAAAATTTAAAAATCCCCGAGCCAAACAAAAACCTTTAAAAAGTAAAAAAAAACATATTTATTGTATTTTTAAGTTGTAGGGAATATTTTGATCAAAGCATTGTCACGTCGGGGGACGGCTAAGTAATGAAAATGTTATCCTTACCACATAGCCTAGTTACATTCATTGCTGGGCATCGTCTATTTGCCGTTTTCATTGACCGTCCCCCGACGCGACGTGACAATGCTTTGATCAAAATATTACCTACAACTTAAAAGGCCAAAAAAATATTTTTTTTTTACTTTTTGGAGGTTTTTGTTTGGATTACTTTTTGGGGATTTTAACATTTTAAAATTAACTTTTATTTCCTGCTTTTTAAAATTAATATAGTAATAGTAAACATGCTACGATCGACACATTATGTCACGTTTAAATCTGCGCAGCTTTACGTATGTTTCCCACAGTGAAGTTTGTTACTAATTTATCCTCATTCCTCGTCCTGATCACCATTTATCTATAACCTATTCATTGAGGCCTTTTCAATGAGCCCAAACACGATACTTCTGTTTGTTGGTGAGTAACTTGGGTATCCTGGAAATTCCAGGTGATGCTCAGTGGCATCAGTTCAAGGTTACTTTTTTCGTCTAATATCATTGAAGTAATAGAATACTAAATTTCGTATCAATCAGACCCGTGGAAGATGCTCAAATCCTTTTATTAACCAGAAAAGAGCTGATAATCTGCAAACGGCTGAACCTATTTTGATGAAAGATATCTAAGAACCACCACTAGAAAACCTACTTTAAAATAAAAAAAACCGCATCAGATTCAGATAGTTTTATTTGCTCAATCATGTGTGTACATAAAATTAATTTAAAAAATTCATACAAGGTGTTAAAGGTACATGGAGTTGTGCTAACATGTTTACCATATTGTCATGGTATGCAAATATTTTACAACTTAAGAATTAGAAAAATAATAGCAACATTAATTAGTAATAGCAACATTAAATAGTTTCCCCAAAGTCCTTAAAAAAGCTATGGTGACTCCCGTATTCAAGTCTGGAGACAAAAACTATGTGAATAACTACAGACCTATTTCAGTGTTAACAGGACTCTCAAAAATCTTAGAAAAAATTATCAACTGTAGGTTGATAAAATATCTGGAAGATAACAAACTACTTTCAGATAATCAATTTGGATTTAGGCCCAGAAGATCAACTGGCCAGGTAGTACACAAAGTAACGAACTATATTGCTACGAATCTAGATAGTGGTATGCACACAATTGGTATCTTTCTAGACCTTGCCAAGGCCTTCGACACTATTTCTTCTACTTTACTTTTGCACAAGCTTGAAACACTAGGCATAAGAGGAGCACAACTTCGACTATTTGCTGATTATCTCAGCGAGCGTCATCAATGTGTAAAAGTAGGTCAGTATACAAGTTCTGAACTTAAAAATAGTGGTTTTGGTATTCCACAAGGAAGCATTTTGGGGCCCACCTTATTTTTAATCTATATAAATGAACTGTGCAGCCTGCCACTTCAAAATGGTGTCATAATGTCTTATGCTGATGACACCGCTCTATTGTTCTCAGCTAAAACAAGAGTTGAGGTCTATGAACATGCTCAAAATGGTTTTAACACAGTGTCCGATTGGCTCCATAATCACATCCTAACATTAAATGCAGATAAAACAAAATAAATTTTATTTGCAATGAGAAATACTAACATACCGCTTACTAATCTAAACATTTTTGCACATAATTGTAGCCCGTACGCTGACACAGCATGTACTTGCACTACTTTAGCTAAAGCTGACCATTTGAAATATCTAGGTGTCACTATTGACTCGAATCTAAATTTCCGTAAACATATTGATTTACTATGTACTAGAGTGCGCAAATTAATATATGTTTTTAAGAATTTACGGAACATAGCCGACTATAGATTAATTAAACAGGTTTATTTAGCTTTGTGTCAATCCATTCTTAGCTATTGCATAACTTCATGGGGTGGTGCAGCAAAAACAATTTTACTCCCTCTAGAGCGTGCTCAAAGAGCACTTCTAAAGGTTGCTACTTTTCGTCCTTTTAGATTTCCTACGCACCAGCTCTACATTACATGTAATGTATTAACAGTTCGGCAATTATTCATTCTAAGCATAGTACTTCACCAGCACACTGCACTTCCTTTTAACCCAGTACCTTCCGACAAGAGAAGGAAGGATTTAGTTTGCATAAAGCCTCAAACTAGACATGCGTTTGCTAATCGATTTTATGTGTTTTTAGGTCCTTTTCTGTATAATAGGCTTAACAAATTAATGAGCATATATAGTTTAAGTTATAAAAAATGTAGTACTATGTTATCAGAATACTTAGCGTTACTCAATTACACAGACACAGAAAAACTTCTAGAAATTATGTCATGACGATAATTTATTCCATAGTAAATATTTACTTTTGTAGTATTTACATTTGCTTAGTTGTAGGTATTAATGTTTAATTACAATATGCTTTATCTCACACTTGTTAATAGATTATTTTTATATCAATTTAATTTTAAATGCTAATACCCCAATTTAATTAAAATGTAAAGTGATGGCCCGAAACACAGGTTTGAATAAACCTAGATCGGGCGGGTCGCTACCTAACATTCTAATGCCCAAAACATTATCAATTGCACTTGTAATAAAAAATATTTTAGAAATAGTTTATTTTTAGGCACTATAATTGTATGTGAAATTAGTAGTAAAGTTGACTAAATGTACTCTATTTGTATACGTTTTTATATTAAATAAATTATTATTATTATTATTATTATTAATTAATATTAACAATCCCACATATGAAAATAAATTAAATTTAATTGATTGATTGCATAAATTCATTAATATAGAAATTTCGAGTTACATACAGAATTGATAAAATATTCAATTTTCAAAAATAAAAACATCCAAATCGGTTGGTCCGCTTAAGAGCTATGGTGCCACAGACAGACACACATAGCGGTCAAACTTATAACACCCCTCTTTTTGCGTCGGGGGTTTAAAAAAGGTAAGTAATAAAGTTAAGTGGAGGAATTCACTGCTTGCTTCAATAAAGTTTAAGTCATACAATGAAAACGTAACAAGCTTTTAAATAACTTGCCTTGTTGGTTAGTTAGTATGTACTGATCAAATCATGTAAACTGAATTAAAACAACTTCCCCTAAACCTACGGAGTTGAAATACATGTTTATTCTGTTTCGAAGATAATGCATTTTTATGTGGCATGGCCTGATTCTACACCCAGGATTGGCTCCAGACGAAGGAACTCTTTTTCTTTTTAAACAGGCCCTGTCGTAGTGATATGTGAGTATTTAAGAAACATGAAAAACACTATTCCAAAAATATTCAATTAAGGAAAGAACTTGTTTCTCTTGTCAATAAATTAAAGAACTACGAAATAAAATTAGAAGACAGTATAAATATTTATGAAATAGACACTCAACGCTTACAGTCAGAAATTCAAGTTATATTTAGTTAATATGTATGTTCACAGCACCAAATTAAGGAACATATCCTTGCTACTAATGTGTTGGTAGACAGAGTGGACTTGCTGACTCTCAGCAACACTCAGTGTACTTGTCAAAGCAGAACCAACCTTGATGCCCTCCAGCCTGAGGTAACGGAGGACCCGTCCCAAGTTGTGAGTGCTCTGGACTGTAACCCCAGCCAAGATATACCGGATATTGTGCAAGTACCACCTCAAGATCAGTCAGTAGCTAGTAGTGTTACTCCTTGTTGTAGTCAAGTTTGTTATCAGTCAGTTATGTTTTCTGATAGTATAGGAAGAGGTTTAAGGAAATTTCGTAGTAACAACTTGAGTAATTCTACTCAAAACAATTGTTTACCTGGGAAATCCTTTAAGGAAATAATGACTTCAATTACAAGATATCAATATGATTGTGAAGGTACCTAATGGTTCACAGGTAAAAAAGGAAGATATCACTGACAGTGTTACTGAGATCTTAAAGATTAATTGTAATAAAATTATTTTGTGTGCTTTTCCATATTTTGAGAGGAGGACTATCTAGTAGAAAAAACAACTATATACATATGTTAAATAATCATATGCAGTTCTTAGTAAGTCACTACAGTGAAAAACTTATATTTTTTGACACCAACAGTTTTGTTGATAAGTTAAAATCGACAAGGAATACAGTGTATTTGCCCATTAGGTTTAGACATAAAATAGCAAGGCTATTAGCTTATATAAACCCAGACATAAGTAGTATGTCGAAGTTATGTTTGGTTACTGTTAGTAGTGGTACTAACATTACTTTTGATTCGCCTAGTAGTTTAAACTATTAGGTGCGACAACGGGTGAGCCGCATATGTTGATTGTTGTTCATCAAAATATGCAGGGTCTGTCCGGCAAAGAGCTTGAGTTAAGCTTATTTATGGAGAACTATGATGTTCAGGTGTTATGTTTGACTGAACACTGGTTGAAAGAACATGAAGTAGTGTTTATCAATGATGATAATTTTACGGTTCAAAGTGCATTTGTAAGAAAAACTGCTATTCGCGGTGGATCTTTAGTTCTTGTTTCAAACAAGTTTAAATGTAAACAACGTTTAGATTTAGTTAACCTTTCTATTGAGCGCACTATTGAGTTGTCTTGTGTTGAACTCGAGCGATACGTTATAATTTGCGTTTATCGACCCCCCTCTGGGGATTTCATTCGTTTCGTATCGGTAATGGAGGATTTACTCAATAAGTTAAAATCAAGTAATAAAAGTATAATTTTGTGCGGAGATTTTAATCTTAACATTTTAGATGTTACTCCATTAAGTATTAGACTTCTCAACCTGTTTAGGTCTTTTAATTTAATTAACTTGTTTTATGAACCAACTAGGATCACGGCATCTTCGTCAACATGTCTTGATAGTATATTTAGTGACTGTGATGCCAAAAATAAATTAGTGATAACTGACTTAACGTCCGACCACTGTGGTTTATTAGCTAGATTCTCCATGCCATTACATAAAAAGCCGCATACACTTGAATGCAGGCCTTATACAGCTAATCGTTGCAAAAGGTTTAAAAATAATATCGCTCATAGAATTACACCATCTATAGCACAACACGAGAATCCGAATGAAATGTATGGAGCCCTTTTTGATGTTGTGCAAAAAGAGTACCAATCTACTTTCAAGACCAAAACCATTAACATTAATGGCACCTCCGTTGGCTTTAACCAATGGGATACTCCAGGTATTTACAAAAGTAGAGCGAGACTGTACGAGTTATATGGATTTAAAAAAAGGTTTGATACTCCTTTCCTAGAGTATGTCAAAAATTATTCAAAGTTATTTAAAAAGATTAGTGCTTTTGCAAAATCGAAGTTTTAAGCGACACAATTAAAAATACTAATAATAATGTTAAAACCACTTGGAAAATAATTAACAATGTAACGGGTAAGTCGGTTAAACAAGACAAACAAGTTGAGATTATGGTAGACGACAAATTAATTAGTAAAGAAGCTGACGTAGCACAGGCATTTAATGAGTTTTTTGCCAACATACCTGTAGCTACGACTCGCTCCTTAAATTCGTCCCCGTCTAAAGCTGAAAACCTCTTGCATAGTAGTGTGCCTAAGTGTAGTGACCTATTCAGTTTCGAACATGTAACGCCTCGTAATGTAGTTAATGTTTTTAACACAATTAAGTCTAAAAACACTGGTGATTTCTGGGGCATTTCCATTAAACTTTTGAGTAATATAATAGATATCGTAGCCCCCTATCTAGCTGTCACTTTTAATAAATGTTTTTTAATAAATTCAGGAACTTTTCCTGACCTCATGAAGAGTAGTAAAGTCATACCATTATTTAAATCAGGTAATAAAAATGACGTCCGTAATTTCAGGCCTATTTCTATCTTACCTGCATTTAGCAAAATATTTGAAAAGTTTATACTCAAGCAGTTGCTAAGACATTTTAATTCAAATCGCCTCCTTCATAATGAGCAATATGGCTTTACAAAAGGTCGTTCGACTACAGATGCGGGTGTTGCTCTGTTGAAACACATATTTAAAGCATGAAAGAACTCGCAAAATGCTATTGGAGTTTTCTGTGATCTCTCCAAAGCCTTTGATTGCGTGCAACATGAAACACTTTTGCGAAAACTGCGTTATTACGGTGTCCATAACGAAGCTTTAAAAGTAATAAATTCTTATTTACAAAATAGGTTCCAATGTGTAGAAATTAATGGTGAAAAATCTTCCAGGCTACCAGTTCAGTTAGGTGTGCCTCAAGGCTCCATACTCGGCCCATTCTTGTTTTTAGTGTATATTAATGACTTACCATTCTATTTAAAGGGTATTTGTGATGTTGTACTGTTTGCAGATGATACTTCTCTTATTTTTAAAGTAGACCGGAATAGACAAGATTTTGACGACGTAAACAGTGCTCTCTTAATGGTTACGGATTGGTTTACGGCAAATAACCTAGTTCTCAATGCCAAGAAAACAAAATGTGTAAAATTTGCCTTACCGAATGTTAGAAATCTAGGTCCCAACATCGTCTTAGATAAAGAGGTGCTTGACTCGGCAGTTTTTCTGGACATAACAGTAAATGATAAATGATAAATGATAAATGATTTTATTTCTGTAAGTAGGTTTGTACAAACACTTTTACACGTCAATCATATTTTTTTTAAACTAGATGAAGTCGGAGTTTCCTATCTGACTACTCTGAGAAGAAAGGCCGAAACAAACTCAGAGGTCACAGTCTCTTTTAAAGTCCAGACATAATCTTGGTCAGATTATGTGAAGACCATGTGGATCGGTGTCTGAAATGGTCTTTTGAGGAAAGAACCACACAGATTGAGTGGACCTGTCCATTCAGTGCACGCATTTATTCGTAATCATGCAGCTCAACTCAGAACTTGAGGAGCTCAACGATTTGAAGAACAATACCAAAGATAGGACATTTGGGTAGGCCGCATAAAGTACTCAAACTGCCAGATTAATACTAAAAACTAACTGAGAAAGAGATGAAAAAAACACAAAAAAACAATTATTAAAAAAAAAATATGACCCACATAGTCCTCACATTCACAATAATTAAAATAATAAGTCCACTTTGGTTTTGCTTAGCCCTGAATCCTCTAAGCACTCTGCTGGAGGATTCAGGTCTAGGCTTTCGGCTGAGGAGAGGTGGTGAGGTTATATCTCACCTCCTATACATGGATGACCTTAAACTCTTTGCCCCCAACAAATTGCAACTGATGGAACTACTGAAGGTCACTGCAACTTTTAGTAGCGCCATCAGGATGGAATTTGGTGTGGACAAATGTGCAGTCATGCATGTAAAGCGAGGTGAGATTATGGAATCCGAGGGAATTCAACTCTCAGATTCCATACACCTCAGGTCCCTCTCTTCATCCGAAAGCTATAAGTATTTGGGTATGTCGGAAGCGTTAGGCATCAACACTGCTGACATGAAGCAATCGTTGAGGGAGCGCTTCTTTGGTCGCCTGAAGAAGGTATTAATTAGTCTTCTTTCAGGCGGAAACAAGGTGCGCGCCTTCAACGGTTGGGTCATGCCTGTTTTGATGTACTCTTTCGGCATACTCAAATGGACTCAGACTGAACTCGACGCCCTGGATCGACGAGTCCGTACACTGCTGACTGCAAACCGGATGCATCACCCACGATCATCGGTGATGAGACTGTACATCCCGCGGAAGTGCGGGGGTCGAGGCTTTTTAAATGCGAAGACCCTCCACAACCGCGAGGTGTGCAGTCTCAGGGAATATTTTTTTAAAACCGAAGTGGGTATGCACCGTGATGTGATCGCAGTGGACAAGGGGCTCACCCCGCTATCCATGGCTAAAGAGAACTGGCGCAAACCTGTTATACTAACTATCGATGACCGCAAGGAAATATGGCGAAACAAGGAGCTTCACGGGCGCTTCTATCGGGCTCTCCATGAACCCGGTGTTGATTTCTTGGCGTCCGTATCCTGGCTACGTTTTGGTGAGCTTTTCGGGGAAACTGAAGGTTTCGTCTGTGCAATTATGGATGAAGTTATCCTGACGAATAACTACCGGAGACATATTATGAAGGACGGGACGGTTGACGTGTGTCGGGCATGTCACCATCCAGGTGAGTCCATCAGACATATTATCTCTGGTTGTTCTCGGCTGGCTAACGGCGAGTACTTGCACAGACATAACCAAGTAGCCAGGATTATTCACCAGCAACTTGCTTTGCAATATAAACTTGTGGATTCTGAGGTACCGTATTACAAGTATGTGCCCGACCCAGTTCTTGAAAATGACCATGTCACGTTGTACTGGGACCGGTCTATCATTACTGACAGGACTATTGTAGCCAATAAGCCTGATATAGTGGTGATAGATCGGTTAGCGCGCCGCACAATGATAGTCGATGTTACCATTCCGCATGACGGGAACCTCGTGAAAGCTGAGAAAGAGAAACAGATTAAGTATCTCGACTTAGCACACGAGGTTGTTGACATGTGGAATGTGAACTCGGCTGTAATTGTGCCGATTGTCGTATCAGCCAATGGACTGATGGCCGAAAGCCTCGATCAACATCTCTCGAGGCTCTCGTTAGGCGGTTGGATCAAAGGCCTGATCCAGAAGGCAGTACTCCTCGATACGGCTCGCATCGTGAGGAGGTTCCTGTCTCTGGAGCCCTAACCACCGGTAGCTTGGACCCTGCTCCCGTTACCGGCGGACCGCTATTTTTTATATTTTTAAATGTTTTTTTTTAAAGTTACTTTTATAAAAATATTTAAAAATGTAGTAAATAAGGTATAAAATGAATAAACGAGAAAATAATAATAATATTATACTTCTCAAAGTAAATATTCATGTCAATGTGTATATAATAATTATCAAATGTCAAAGAGTATAAGTTTGCAAAAACAAAAACAACATTTAGTATGCAAAAATTGGAGCAGGTCAATCCCAAGCCTTTGTGTCTTCAATATAATTTTTAACGGTATAAAAGGCTTTCAGGCACAACTTACGTTTAATGAATGATTTAAATTTATTGATACTTAGATCTTGAACATGGCTTGGAAGTTTATTATAAAAGCGTATACATTGACATCTGAATGACCCACCTATTTTCTTGAGCCTTGTTGATGGTACAACAAATTTGTGTTTGTGTAGATCAAGCTTAGCGGGGAGGCTCAGTTCAGCCGCCTACGCCGTCAGAAAAGTAGGACAATACACTGACGTCGATACAGCTAGGTTAGTCTACTTTAGTTATTTTCACAGCGTTATGTCCTACGGTATTCTGCTGTGGGGCAAAGCTGCTGATATTCAAAATAGTTTTGTCCTTCAAAAACGTGCTGTTCGTGCAATTTACCAGCTAGGTGCCAGAGTTTCCTTGAGGGACTTTTTTCAAGATGTTGGTATTCTCACGGTGGCATCACAATTCATATTCGCTAACATCTTATATATTAGGCAAAATATACACTTGTACACTAAAAACAGTGATATTCACACCGTTAACACAAGAAATAAGGACAAACTACGTACTTCACCGGCTTAACCGGCTTAACCGGCGGGTATAACTTTTTATAACAAGCTTCCCTCTTCTTTGCTAGATTTGCCTTTTAATGCGTTTAAAGCTCAAGTAAAATCCATCCTTTGTTTAAAGGCTTACTATCCATCAACGACTATTTAAATGACAAGAATAGTTGGTCGCTGTGATTAACTCAAGACAATGTTTATGTTCTTTCTCCAGAATTGGCGTATCTAGTGACAGGTTATATGGGTTCATATAATTATTATTTTATTTTTTATTTTCTGTCTAGCAATTTTTTTTTTATAATTATCTATGATGAGTTGTTTTAGGCTTTAATTGGCCTCGACAGTTTTCATTTTATTTGTCGGTATATTGGTATGGCTAGCTGACATTTTGACTAATTATTTAATTAATATTTTGTGTCTCGTAAAGTTTATTACTTTGCCTATGTATGTATAGAATCAAGTCTATCCGACTAAACAGACAGCTGTGCTGCTGGGGAGTTTGTTCCGCCACTTCTTCTTCCCAGCTAAAGCACTAGGAAGTGGTGAAGGGCGTTTTGGGGGACTGTCTCATGTACTTTGACGTTCGAAAAGTGCTGATTCTCAGCCTAATTTGAATAAATGACTTTTGATTTTGATTTTTGATTTTGTGTTTATTTGTAAAATCTTATCCCTTTGATTTATGAACTAAAAAATAGTCTGAATACCATTTTATCTACATAAATGATAAAGATCATAAAAATTAACTTTCGAAAACTACCTTTGGAAGGTGGAAGGGTTGTCAATTGTCTTAGAGGAAAGTATGAAATCCACGCGGATGAAGTAGCGGGCAGAGTGCTAGTCCTACTATCCTATTTCCTACTATCCTATCAGCGGCGAGATGTCAAATTTTCTAAGAGAGAAGCCGAAGCGAAGTCGGCTTTAACGTACTGAGTTATCGATAAATACTAACTACTAATACTTACTATCATTCATAATTTAATATAGGAATGTAAAGAATTAAATACAATAAAATTGGACAGCTGAAACCAACTAGAATGTGCAATATTCCTTCATCTTGTTCTCGCTAACACATTTTTATGTATCTGTTTCTGTCATAACCCGTTGTACAGCGGCTTGCTCTCGTCCATATTAAGCCGTGCCACGTGACCTAAAGTGACATCATTACGGGATCGCTGTTGTATGAATTTATAGTTCCCGATTATGATGTTTTGGTGCCGATGCCAGGTTAATTTAGAACACTTTGTTGTAATATGAAGCTAACAAACCGTTTTTGTTGTTTGAATGTAATGGTGAATTAAATACCCGTAGTGCAACTACATTTTTTGACAATAATAGTAGCCACTATTGACGTGCCAGTTTTTAATAGCGATAGAATTGGCGATGCGGATACCCGAAGGGAAGCAGGTAGGAATCGTGTTATATGGTGCTTTCGCCATTGTATCCTATTATCCTACTATCCCACTATCCTACTAATATTATGAAGTGAAAGTTTGGAGGTTTGTTACTGAATCACGTAACAACGGCTCAACAGATTTAGATGAAATTTGGCACACAGGTAGTTTATAACCTGGATAATATATAGGATACTTTCATCCCGGTAGTACATTCCTGAGGGATATTATCCAAACACCACGCGGGCGAAGTCGCTGGCAAAAGCTAGTTTAAAATAAAAACACGAATATTAAGTTCTTAGTGCTATATACCGGCTGAAATTTTTTAGCGTCTGGACAACAATATGACGTTTTGTGTAAGTAGAATAGAACTCATATACCCTAACATTTACCTGGTACCATTTATTTAATAAAAGTTCCGAATATCCTTAAAATACATGAAAAAGAATACATCCTACGGCACTCGCGTAAAATTAATATTATCCAAAATAGGTAATAGTAAACGGCGTCAGCTGCGATTGCACATGAATGAAGCATGATGGAAGTGTGAGCGAGACGCTAGCATTAACTTCGCTCTCCTGCGCACAGGACGATACCGCCTGATCCCTACACACTCACGCACACATTGGCGCGTGTACCTACATACGTCACCGTGCTGTATGTAGTTGTAGTAGGCAAATAATTTGATACACTGAGTGACGCGTGTCTTGAAACCGTAAACCAAATAAATTACGTCTCGTAAGATCGGTAAAGCTTTGATAGAAATGTAAACAAACCGCTGATGTTAAATACTTATAACAATCACTCACATTCATCTGTATTTCGAAGGTTTTAACGTGATGTGTAATAAAAAAGGATTCCAACAAGGTTGTTTAATCCAAATCGGATACTACAACTTACTAGGCGTATTTAAAGATCGTAATCAACTTATTTACAAATAATTACACTGATTCATTTTTACAAAATTACAGAAAATGAGTTATTATTTGCAACAAAAAGTACCTTTTCAACGATATTGCAATATTTGTTCCAAATGTCCACCGTTTCTTTCTAAACACAAACTCCCACGTTTTTGCAAATTGGTTGTTAGACTCCTAAGCGTGTCTCTGTCACTTTTCAGAATATTAAAAACGTCTATTATTCGCTGTTTTAACTCATTTACACTACGAGCTTCTTCGGTGTACACTGAGCGTTTTAGTTCAACCCACAAATAAAAGTCTAATGGCGTTAGGTCTGGTGATCTCGCCGGCCAGTTCACAGGTCCACCGCGACCTATCCACTTATCACGGAATTCACTATCTAAATACGCGAGCACAGATCGCTCGTAGTGAGCTGGACACCCGTCGTGCTGAAAGTACATGTCCGGCAGATAGTCCAGAGGAACGTCTTCCAACATTGTGTCGATAACGGACTGTATAATTTCACGATACATTATCCCTGTCAATCGACCTTCGATACAAACTGGACCCATTATGCCAACGTGTATTATCCCGGCCCAAACATTGACACTGAATAGAACTTGATGAGCGCGTTCGTTTATTTTAAGTGAGTTTTGAAACTCCACCATTGCTCGTTGTGTAGGTACGTTGTAGATACCAGCGCGGGTAAATATGGACTCGTCGCTCCATAGAATGTTCACCTGCGGGTGGAGTTGGAGTATGCGTACGTCATTATGAAAATAATCACTGGGCGGTCGAAGCACATACGGTTCAAACGTAAAAAAACAGCGATCGACATCACGCTATGGCTAATCGCAGGTGACTAGAGAGAGAGAGCACGAGTGACGAGACGCGGTACTCGGTTCGAAGGGCGCGCGGGCGGGAGGGGATGCGCATGCGGTGACACGTGAGCGGTACGCCTAAGGAAAGATATTTTGCGATAGTAGTTACCTATCCCCGGCCGGCTTCAATCAAAGGATTGAATGTCGCTACGAATTCATTGATAATTTCTGCGCGTAGAGTAGGGTGCCTATAAGTTGGGTTTTGATATTATTTGCCGATATTTTTACTCTTTTCTATTTTTATTATTTTTTAAATTTTAGTATGAAAAGTTTACTACAAATAAGTAATAGTATTTATTGATAGGTTCATTTCATGTTAGGATTTAAAAAAAAAAGAAGTGAAATTTCTATGCCACAGGCTTCTACTCCGTTCACCTATTATGCCCTATTTTTTTCCAGACGGTAAAAAAAATCATACGGTATATAACATTAGTATTCACAGAATTGCGAATATTGTTCTTAATTAATTTCGTTTTGGTTATAAAAACAACTGGCAGGGCGGTGTTGTTGAGTTTTGTGGCCGGAGGGTTCATTGTAGGTAAGAACAGGGGCTGATGTGCAGCGTCGTAGCTAGAATTGCGAATTGGTCTAGATTAGGTTTTCTTTTGACCATTCATGCAGAATAGGAGTTATTTATCGAGTTTTTTTAAGGGTGGCAAATCATCAAATAACTTCTCCCGCTCTGTGTGGAGCAGGAGGGCGTGTCAGACTTTTACTGACTATAACCCACCCGTGTTCCCTCAGTTGCCTCTGTGCCAAGGGCCATGGTATGTCTTTCGAACAACCCGCACCCCTGGCAGAACCCACCATACCACCGAGTTATGCAGGAAACCTCAAGAATAATGATATACTACTTACTATTCTGCTAATACTATAAATGTGAAAGTTTGGATATTAAGATTTTTATTTATTATTTATTTATTTGCATACATATCTACCATTACAACATACCATACCAATACCATACCATACCAATACCATACCATACCAATACCATACCATAGCAATACCATACCATAGCAATACCATACCATACCAATACCATACCATACCAATACCATACCATACCAATACCATACCAATACCATACCATACCAATACTATACCATACCAATACCATACCATACCAATACCATACCATACCAATACCATACCATACCAATACCATACCATACCAATACCATACCATACCAATACCATACCATACCAATACCATACCATACCAATACTATACCATACCATGTCGTGTCTACCTATCCCTGACAAATAAAAGGGGTAGAAAATAGACTAGACAATTAAAGTTTAATAAGAGAAATACAAGATAAATTATAAAAAGGTACCTTTGCACTCTATTTATTGGTAATAATCACAGTCCAATTCCTTGACATGCATATCTTTGACTTTCACTCCTGAAACACTTCTTGGAGTTGTAGTAGCAGTCACACAAGCTTGCTTAGGAATAGTTTCAGTAACTGTTCCATTCATGCCCGGGACGAAATACCGCGCACGAGCCAGCAGTATAAACGCGGCCTTAATCTTCACCCCGTAATCTTTCATGGCTATCGTCATGTCTATGGAAAGTCTTCGGAGTTCTTTGCCAGTAGCTAGGGCGGTCCATTTTCTAATATTGTTGTGCTTGAAAATCAAACACTTTTCTTACGACTATTTCATTTTTGGGCATAGACGGACAATGGGCATTAAGTGCAGATGTGTAACTCCATTTTATTGCTTTATCTCATTGTAATTTCCAAAATACCCAACTGTTTTTTCGCTGACATTCCAATTCCTCCTTCTTTTTCTTTTTCAGACATTCTCGTATGCCAGTCTAGTCGGTCAAGACATATAAAACCTCCTTCATACAAACCGAGAGTGCGTTTTAAGACTCTTATAATAATAATTTAGAATTTTGTTAATTAGTTGACAACGTAGTTCCATAGAAAAACCAAATTTAGGCTATTCAAAACGATATAAAATTATTTTTAGTAAGTACAATCTTAATGCAACCTTCCTTGAATAGACTGCATAGACAATTAAAAGAATAAGTAGACATCAGTTTGACGTGTTTGACTTAAATGTCATAACAAGAATATTAATATGTAAAAATATAGAAATTCTAATGTAAAATCAAGTAATTCTATATAGACGAATCGTTTAAGACCGATTCGCAGTGTTAGCACAGAGAACAAAGAGAGAAATATAATAATGTAAGAAAGTCGTAAAAGGATAATAAAACAAAGATGATGTGGATGGATGAAAAAGAAGCGTAAGTACAGTATCAGTAATAAACAGATACTATAACCAATACCATACCATACCAATACCATACCATACCAATACCATACCATACCAATACCATACCATAGCAATACCATACCATACCAATACCATACCATACCATACTATTTCCATTGTTTTTGTTTAAAAATATGTATTAGTTTATAGTTATTGTTTTCTATACTTATGATATAATGTATAGTGTTTTATGGGCCTTAGTTGCCTGAAATAAAGGACAAATAAATAATAATAATTATTATTACAGTGTCCCCAATTAGGTAGTGTAGTTAATTAACTATAGGTACTTGCAATTAAAACATAATTGCAACATATATCCATGCCGCATAAGATTTAACAACCGTTACCTTTGCGAACTCGCTCAGTGAACATGAGAAAAGATCTATTCTGTCGGCAACCAAATACAGTGTACGCATTGTTCGCGTCAGAGATTTGAATGTTGGATACTCTGCATGGATTTGGATGAAATTTGGTACACAGATAGATTATAACCTGGATTATCACATATGTTCCCGTGGGATAATTTTCGACCTCCATGCGGGTGAAGCCGCAGGCAAAATAAATGTAAAAATTTGTACGTTTAGATGTTTGGATGTTAAACGTCTAAACGGATTTGGCACACAGATAGTTCATAACCTCGAAGAATACATTTTATCCCGGTAGTACGTTCCCGTGGGATATTTTCTAACTGCGGGCGAAGACGCTGGCAAAAGCAGTATAATATTAGTAGGTTATAATAGAAAATGGTGAGAGTAACTTTAGCGGCAGAAACAGCAATCGTCGAAGCAAATTCAAATTTAAATCTATTTTTTTTGGAAGTAGCAGGTCATTGCCAGGTTATATGTCGATTAAAACATGATTTTCGATCGTAACAAATACGTTAAATAACATAAATAAATAACATCCTAACTTAACTAAATTGTTAATTAGCTAAAATATGGCGTCGAAAAATTTCACAGCGTCGCTGTCGACTGGCCATGTAATCAAGACACTCTCTTTATTCCCACATAGCCTGACAATGCTTAGCCGCTGGCCGAGGGAAATGCCAGTCCTTGGGTCACAGGCCAATCTAAAATATTGTTTAAAAGTAATTATAAACAATCTTTTATTTACACTGCGAACAAAACTTAAACAATAAAACTTTTACCAGCTAATTATCTGAGATTCCAAATTAATAAAGTTTTTACTTCCTTCTTTACTTCAGTAGTCATTTATAAAACTTTGATGTTTGATTCTGACTCGTAAAACGTCGGCTGGAGGTGTCGTAATTTTTTGATAATTGTATAACTCTGTGTCCTAACTGAAAGCAAATTTCGCGCGAGTACGCGATCTTCATGCTCGAGCGACACCTTGTCGACGGCGGCCGTTGACGCGTCTACGGGTGCCGCCGACCAGTGTCGACGACTATAGTTGCCTCTGCCGTTGGCAAACGTGCGGCTTGTGTATATGAGCACTTATAGGAATATGAGGTATTCGCGCCATCAATCAAGTCGTGTTTGTACGTCATAGTTTATGTAAAAAGATGGGGCCCGCAAGGGCCGATGCCTGCCAGGGGTGCGGGTTGTTCGAAAGAGATACCGCCGCCCCTGGCACACAGGCAACTGAGGGAACACGGGTGGGTTTTAGTCAGTAAAAGTCTGACACGCCCTCCCGCTCCACCCAGAGCGGGAGAAGTTATTTGATGATTTCCCAGCCAGAAAAAAAAAAAAATCGTAATCTGTATCATTTTAAAACAGATTCCTAATCTATTGCTTCATATGTTCGTAAAATGTTTCTCGTCAGCAACGTAAATAACGCAATGAATATTTTTGAACTGTCAAAATGACACAGATTATGATTGATCGTAAGTTATGTAATTTTGGTGCCGATAGAAAGTATCAAAACTCAGATGCTTTTCGCAAATTGATGCTTCCACGTCAAACACGATAAGTTCTGTACAATACGCTACTCGTGCAGTCGTCGTGTTATAACTAGAAATAGGTAAATAAAAAAAAACCTTCGAAAGTATTTTACAGGCGCAGCACTCGCAGTATGACGTCAAAGGCAAACTATGTCCAGCCTCAAAATTGTTATAAATATGACCTACCTATCTTTTGAATGCTCAACGATTACCTTGTAGTTATAAGCAGTTGAAATATATCATATTTTGTCGGTCAGAAATATTGTACTTACCACCAGAACACCGAGTGAAAAGACGTTGTCAAGTCAAAACCTTTTTTGCCTCGCTAAAAGCGTAGCAAAAGATGAAAAAAATGGTCGTTGAGTTTCGCAATGCGATTTTATTTTTCAGGGTTGTGAATATGGGATGAGGTCATTTCTAAACGAGGACGAGGATTATATATATGTGGCAGCCCTATTTACGTTGACAATACTGGCCGACCAATCTGATCAACTTAGCGAAAAACGTTTTGAAAGTAATTTCGTGGATCGCATTTTAATATCTCTGTTATTAATGTTCGTATTGAAAACCTTGAGCTCTCTTTTCGGCAGCGACATAAAAGATTCGGCAATATTAATACCATCCCCCTTTTTCATAAAACTCGACTTTGGCTAGTGCTCATAGATCTTGCCGGTCATTGTCGTGTTCTTTTGAACTGAACGACGGGAATAGAGTTACTGGTTCATCCTACTATAATATTATAATATAATATTAATATAATAATATTATATATGAGAAAGTTTGTGTTTAGATGTTTGGATGTTTGTTACTCAATCACGCTAAAACGGCTGAACGGATTTGGATGAAATTTGACACACAGATAGATTATAACCTAGATTGACACATAGGACTTTTTAAGTCGGTAGTACGTTCCCGTGGGATGATTGCCGACTTCCACGCGGGCGTAGCCGCGGGCAAAAGCTAGTATTTTAGAAAGATTTATATCTATGGCTTGTGGGGCTATCAGGTTAAGCTTCGATTGCCTCGTTTGGTCCGTAGGTGGGTGACCATCTTTACATATGAAGACTCCTTCGTGCCTCGGAAAGCACGTTAAGCCGTTGGTCCCGGCTGTCATTTGTAGATCTTTGAGAGTCGTTACGGGTCGTCAGAAGCTCTGAAATCTGACAACTAGTCTTACCAAGGGGTATCGTATTGCTCAGTAACTAGGTTGTGGAGGTCAGATAGGCAGTCGCTCCATGTAAAATCCTGGTATTCAGCTGCATCCGGTTAGACTGGAAGCCGACCCATTCATAGTTGGGAACAGGCTAGGCAGATGATGATTTTATAAAGATTTATACTTCTTCTTTCTATGTCGTGTTATAAAGTGACACTAGAACGACACATTCAACATAAAATAGATTTTAAATTAGTTTTCACTGATTCTACATGAATACACGCTATAGCAGACCATAAAAATATGTATACGATCGCTTTGCGACGTCGTATTAAGTCTCATCGTCTATTCATTGCGGTGCCCGGACAAAGCATTTGACTTGCTAATTCTGAACTCCGTCATTCGTTCGCCATTTGTACTGCCCTGTTACTGCGAGTGGACATGGTCATAGTGCACAATTTAGACGTCAAAGGCCGGAATGTTCCGCTGTGAAACAGAATAGTGCTGCAAAATTGTTCGAAATGTTACAGAATTTTCTATTTAATTGCGTAATACACCATCAGTAGGAATCGCTTTCATTTTGACAGTTCCACAACATTCATTGGCTTTGTTTACGTTGTTAAGCACACAATTTTTTCGAACATTATGATGAAAGAATATATTAACAATAACCACAGAAATCTTAAAAATAAGGCAATAGAAATGCTATCTACTATCTTTTAATACTGGGACGCGTGTCGCTGGATTACAGCTACCAACACACAGACAAACAATAAATACACACTTTCGCCTACGGATGCATTTTGCATTGTTGCAAGAAAAATTAAACTTTTACCGATGACGACATTATTTAAAAAATTAAGCACTTACATATGAAATGTTATCCCTTTATTTGTAAAGTTACAAATTTTGGAAGAATTTCCGCAGTTAGATATGCTGCAAACCACCATGTTTACTACTCCGCGTTCCAAACAACACAAGTTACCGTAACAAACGCCCCACGCGCATTTGTGTTCTACGAGACTCATGCGCGGCGATAAGGTTTTGCGACTTCTTTTGCCTTATTATTAAGATTTATGTGGCAATAACCTTCAAAACGATTCAGAGGCTGATTATTACCTAGTATGTCACGCAATTAAGGGCAGACAAGCAAGGCTTCGTGACAGTGGAGTCGAAGCGAAGGAAGACCACTTGCCGTAATCGAAGTGGTACTGCTCTGGTGGGACCAAATATGTTGCTGCGTCCTGCAACACCGTCGCGCAGCTGTACGTATCCCTTCTGCATCACTCCACAATGACTGAAGACATCGTGGAGTACATCAGAATCAAGACCAAGTGGACCTTGAGAGTAGAGACGTAAACTTCAAGTCGTCTGTGATGCGGGTTCCAACTCAGTATCTAGAAATCTTCATGTAAGAAGAGTTTTGGCCGAAAGGTGTGGCATACCGACGTTTTCGCGGAAGGTTACGCGACACCACGCAGCGCAACACAACGCCGACACAGTCTTCGTGTACAATAGTATGTCTTTGTAATAAACAGTTAAATTAAAAATAAAAAACCCCCGACCCAAACAGAAACTCTAAAAGGCAAAAAGAATACTTATTTGCTTTTTAAGTTGTGGGTAGTATTTTGAGCAAGGCATTGTCAAGTCGGGGGACGGCTAATGAAAATGCTAGGCCTCCTCGGGTCTTGGGTCGGGGGTTTTTTAAATTTTTAATTTAACTTTTGTTTCCTGCTTTTTAAACTTAATGTCTCGCTTAAATCTGCGCAGCGTTGCGTATGTTTCCCACAGTGAAGTTTGTTAGGTACTAATTTATCCTCATTCCTCGTTCTGATCACCATTTACATAAAACCTATTCATTGAGACCTTTTAATGAGTACTAAACACGGTACATCTGCTGTTTGTTGGTGAGTAACTTGGGTATCCTGGAAATTCCAGGTGATGCTCCAGTATCAGTTCAAGGTCACTTTGTTCGTCTAATATCATTGAAGTAATAGAATACCAAATTTCGACTTGATCAGACCCGTGGAAGATGCTCAAATCCCTTCATTAATCAGAAAAGAGCTGGTAATCTTCAAACGGCTGAACCGATTTTGATGAAACATGTCTAAGAACACTCCCAACTAATTCACCTTTCAAACAAAAAAAAAAACAAAATCGGTTCATCCGTTCGGGAGCTACGATGCCACAGACAGGCACACACACACAGACACGTCAAACTTATAACACCCCGTCGTTTTTGCGTCGGGGGTTAAAATATGTTTGTTTAGGTTATGGTATTTATCCATGGGACTGCGTCGCCTGAAATAAATGGTTTATTATTATTGTTTTTGTTTTTCATTTAATTATCTCAGGTTAGTCCCTGGCATTTTTAGAATCTCACGGGTATAAACCAAGGTGATATTCTAGTTATTATTCTAAGAAGGTAAATTGCTCTGTACTGCAGTGAAATTATTATCTAAGTCTAGTTGTGGGAATTTTCTAACTATGCGGCAAGTGTTTAATATGGCAGCTTTATGTAGTGTTATGTATGTGTATTTGGATAGATTTAGTGCATTAAAACTATTGAATATTTGTTTCGGGATAACCCCCGTCGTAGATATTACTATTGGAACTATAGTGACTGTATTCATTTTCCAAACTGGTAATTTCTTCTTGTATTATTATATTATTACTAACGTGTGCAGGTCTTGAAATACTGTTATAATTAATTGGTTTACGACTAGCTCGAATTCTTAGTTTTAAGAGATTTAGACACAGTTGCACAAAGACAAACATTAATGCCACATTACATGATGGATCAAAATCAAAAGCCATTTATACAAACTAGGCTGAGAGTCAGCACTTTTTGAACGTCAAAATTACATAAGACAGTCCCCCAAAAGGCCCGCCCTTCACCACTTCCTAGTGCTTTAGCTGGGAAGAAGAAGTGGCGCAACAAACTCCGCAGCAGCACAGCTGTCTGTTAAGTTGGAAGAACTTGATCCTATACAATAATAGCATATAATTAACATTCAACAAAATGAAAATTTAATTAATAAAAAATAAAAAAATGGTTTATGCAGTCAAGTTAAATAAACAATTATATGAAGTAATTGATATGACCTGTCAGTAGTTTTTTTTTTTTTTTTTTTGTGGGTGGGAAATCATCAAATGACTTCTCCCGCTCTGGGTGGAGCAGGAGGGCGTGTCAGACTTTTACTGACTAAAACTCACCCATGTTAACTCAGCTGCCCGTATGCCAGGGGCCGCGGTATCTCTTTCGAACAACCCGCACCCTTGCGGGCCCCACTAGCTGCTGCTGACGTCCTCCTGCGACGGGTCAGCACAGTGGCCCCGCCGCCTACCACTTTTCGGCCGCAGGGGATAGGGCGAGCGGCCAACGCTATACCGACACTCCTCTTCCCCTGCGGCCCCACCGCGTCTGCCATCAAACGGTGGCGGCCCCGTCCAGGCCACGGAAGGGAAGAGCGCTACTCAGAAGTACCGGCCGGCACTCCTCCTCCACCGCAGCCTGTAACCCTCAGCCGCGATGCCTCCCATACGACATCGCGGCCCGCCTCAGTTGCGATGCACCTCACCGCAACCTACTTTTTGGCCGCTACATCGTCGGCTTGGAGGCACAAGCCCTGACGAGCGGCCCCACCTTGGGGTTCCTCTTCGCTTCACCGTGGGAGGGTGACCACGGTTACTGAGCCCCCCCGCAACGACAATGCGGGAACCCCACTGGGGGGGACCTGTCAGTAGTTAAGCTAATTCTGGTGAAAGAACACAAACGTTGTCTTGAGTTAATCACAGCGACCAACAATTCTTATCGTTTAAGTAGTCGTTGATAGAATAGTATGCCTTCGAACAAAAATTTGATTTTACTTTCGCTTTAAACGCGTTAAAATGTAAATCTAGCAAAGAAGAGGGAAGCTTGTTATAAAAGGTTATAAGCAGGTGCAGCAAATGAGTTATAAACTTTATGAAGCCGGTGAAAGGGAGCACATAGTTTGTCCTTATTTCTAGTATTAATATTACGAATATCACTGTTTTTAGTGTATAGTGTATTTTGCCTAATATATAAGATGTTAGCGAAGATGAATTGCGATGCCACCGTGAGAATACCAATATCTTTAAAAAAATCTCTCAGAGAAACTCTAGCACCTAGTCGGCAAATTGCACGCACAGCTCGTTTTTGAAGAACAAAAATATTTTCAATGTCAGCGGCATTGCCCCACGGCAGAATGCCGTAGGACATAACGCTATGAAAATAACTAAAATAGACTAACCGAGCTATATCAATGTCAGTGTATTGTCTTACTTTCTACAACAAGTTAATGGCAGATTAGTGTTTAATTACGACTTTAAAAGTTGAAAGTTCGTTTCTGCAACTGACTGTATGATAACTATGTAGACAGATAAAAGTTCATTTATCTAAATACATTCAAATTCAGTTCCCATTCCAATAAACAGTCAGATTAACCACTACACTATTAAAGGCTTTGAGAGCCAATTTGTCCGAATACACAAAGACAATAAATAAAAAGCAAATTGAATGACCCAAAATTGAAAACGTACATGTCTATCCAATTTAATAGACACATACACACAGCTTTGGTGACTGAAATTGAAATCAGTGGAAATAATTACGTTTGAGAAGGATCGACGACTGTTTTCGACGGTAGCTGTGGCTGTGTTGGCAATGACAGATATTCAATAGGTATATATCTCGGCCGTATTGTATGAGATCACGTCTCGTTCTACCAATTTAATCGGTATTGTTCTGTTGACAAAGCCCAGAATGAAAGCTCTTGTAAAAATAATGGGTGACTTTTTTTTAGATAAAGTTTCCGACGAATTAAGTCATAAATTGTTCTTTGAAATCTGCATATGAATCTTTTCTTCATTAGTGAAATACTTAGGTGTTGTACTAATTGTAAGTGTTGGTGTTGGTGGCGCGTGTATTGGATCATTCAGTTTATTTAAGTAGGAGTGCATAAAAGGTGGAGCTGGATGGTGCTGAACCGCGCGTCGTGTTCGTGAATGGGCGCGGTCGCGGCGGTGTGACATGTCATCTTTTAACTGCTACAGCTTATTTTTTATTTTATTTTCCATTAGTATTTTCTAAGCCTACTGATGAACTGTAATGCTACGGCTACATTGTCGCGTTATCGCGAATATCAAGTAGCGCTCTCTCTCTGTTTTACATCGAGACGTCGAGCTATGTGCGATGCACCGGATGCACATATGCTAAAAATACGCCCCGGAAAGTTCAGCATTATTACGCCTGCAAACATCATACTTAAACTGAAATTACATAGCAAATTTTATGGTTTAAGAACTTTATTATTCCGCATTAAGAATTAACAATAATTCACTAACTGAGAAACTAAATTTACATAAAATGTTATGAGCCTACAATAACTACGTAAAAATTTAAATAGGAAGGTAGTGATAAAAAGTAAAGATCAACTAATCACCAACCGAGTAAACACGGATCTAAAGTAAAAGTAGATGTACCTACCACTTGATGTGGCATACATGGCAGCGTACTACTAACTAATTAAGATATTTTATTTGATTTGTTTGCATAGACGTGTTTCCTAAAGCTAGTATTTAAAAAAATATAACTATTGTTATTGAAGAGTTTTAAAAAACAACTTAAATCCTACATAATGTTATACAGGATTTAAGTTGTTTTTTTTTTTTAAACTAGACATACTTTTTGCTTCTTTTATTTCCAGGGGTATAATTATATTGTATGAATATCATTGTGTAATATTTTGCGTATTAGTTTACATGTGTAGTACATAATTATGCTTGGGAAATGTTCATTATTTTTGTATCTTTATGTTGACGTTCTAAATTTGAAATGAAATTGTATTTAGATTAATCTATTTTGTGTTGTTTGTAATGTTTCTAGATCAGATTTAGCTGCGCTCCCACAGATTTCAATTAGGTAGACTTGTGGTTTAACTAAAGAATTATAAATTATGTATCGAACTTTCCGTGGAAGGCATTTGTTTATATTGTGAAGAACTTCTATAATGATATATACACGGTGAAATTTTAATGGTTGTTTTCCCGCAGCGAAATGGTTTTGTCTTGGTAATACAATCGTTTTATAAACAAATAAAATATTAAAAACAAAAAATGGCAGATTAACCATTGTGAAAAACAAAACTCGAAAGCGACCACGAACCCATAGTTCCGATACCTACGCTCGGCGCAAGCCGGGCGCCGCCGCCGAGCGGCCGCGCGGCCGTTGACCCGCGTGCTTTTCAGTCAGCTGATAACTTATAATATTAAGCTTTACCCAACAAGTTATTCAAATTTTCCATTCATACTTTTACGGGCTTAGGAACGTTATAAATACTTTTTAGCTGCAATTTACTGAACAAGAAATTAAATAAAAACAAGTTTAACATAATTTTTAGAATTAGATACATAGATTATATTGATACATAGATATAGATTGTAAATAAGTTGATTCAAATTTTTGAAATACGCCTCAAATACTTTTTTAGGTATCTAATTCTGAAAATTATGATAAACTTGTTTTTATTTAATTTCTTGTTCAGTAAATTGCAGCTAAAAAGTATTTATGACGGTCCTAAGCCCGTAAAAGTATGAATGGAAAATTTGAATAACTTGTTGGGTAAAGCTTAATATTATAAGTTATCAGCTGACTGAAAAGCACGCGGGTCAACGGCCGCGCGGCCGCTCGGTGAGGGCGCCCGGCTTGCGCCGAGCGTAGGTATCGGAACTATGGGTTCGTGGTCGCTTTCGAGTTTTGTTTTTCACAATGGTTTGATGCTGTGATTGCTCCGCTAAGTTATGCAAACAGAAAAAGAAATCTCCAAAAAAGTTGTCGGAATTTGTCAAAATCGTAGAGCACAAATCAAAAATTTGTCAACGTTGAAATAAAGTTATAAGTCCCACAGCGGGAGTCTAGTCAAGTCTTACTGGCTTTGGCTTGAGCTTAAAAGTATGAGAAATCCAACTGATAACACGGGTGGGTTTTAGTCAGTAAAAGTCTGACACACCCTCCTGCGGGAGAAGTTATTTGATGATTTCACACCCAAAAAAAAAATGGAGAGACATGTGAGTCTTACTGTTATAGTCTAAGCTTGCAGGTATGAATACCCTATGGTCACATGACTGACATGCGTATGATGACGCAGAGAGATATGTGTAGTCCCGCTGTGGGATTTATAACTTTATTTCAACGTTGACAAATTTTTGGTTTGTTCCCTACGATTTTGACAAATTCCGACAATTTTTTTGGAGATTTCTTTTTCTGTTTGCATAACTTAGCGGAGCAATCTTAACGCACATGGAAGATTCCTCTGAAGGAAGATCCCGTTGAGAGATGGTGTATGGTTTTGCTGAAAGACCATGTTGATAGCCCCGTATTTTTAAAGTGTATACTGTCTAATAAAATTCTGTTTTTGTTTGTTTCAAACGTTGTAGTGGCGGAGCCGTGTCAAGGAGGGCGGGGCGGGGGGGGGGAACGAAGCCAACCATTATTATTATTAATTTTTATTATTTATTCAGACAACCATTGGTCCATTAAACTAACATAATTGTTAGTACGAACTTAAAAACTATGTTAGTACCTAATAAATAATAGAGACTTAGTCCGCCACATCGCATATGCTCACTCTTCACTCACACCTCACTCCCACACTTACTTACACCCACTACTCACATACACATTCACCACCCCTCCACACCATCATCTCCACACATAACACACACATTCCAGCGCGCGTTTTGATGTTTTTCTTTTCATTCTTTTGTTTTTTTTAATGGTATAAAATTATAATTATAATTAATTTGTTCAAGCTAAATAACTTAATAGAAATTAGATAACCTGGGGAAGGGCGGAGCATCCTAACACAACTAAACTATTTGCTTAACAGGATTTTCCCCATTGTAACTAGCATAAGTTATTTACAATAAACATTTTTTTTTCTCTTGCATTTTCTTTTTCTTAGTAAAATGACTGCGAGTGCGGCGCATCGCTCCGCACTCCCTCTACCGCGCAACCCCCACCACAGCACTCATAACTTCTTTACCAAACGTAGCATCTCTGTGTGCTTTTAGAATAAATCGCTGACAATATTAACATATTATATTTACTAATAAACAAGTTAATTTATCACATGTCGAAATAAGTTACATAAAAATGATGTAATATTTTGATCTCGTCTATTGTTCACACATTTGTAAAATAGTTTGTGAATCATTTTATTACAAACGGAATCACAAGTTTCTGATTCATGACAGTCAATTTACTTTCTACTTTCTTTATTTTATGTTTAATTTATTCATTTAGGACAATAAACGGGTACACAATGTTACAAAAATGTTGTGCAACAGAGTGAGTACCTAAAGGTACCCACGACATTTTCCAATATAGTACAAAGACTAGTTATAAAACGAATGGGATTTGGTAGTTACAATAAATTAACATAGTGTGTAAATGAGTTCGGGTCGTCCAAAGAATCCTACTATCCTATCCTACTACCTACTTTAACATACCAATATATATAAATATATTATCGCATTTATAATATTATATATATATATTTAAATTTATAAATAATATTATAAATGCGAATGTTTGTATGTTTAGATGTTTGTTACTAAATTACGCAGTAACCGCTGAACGGGTTTGTATGAAATTTGGCACACTATGTGCCAATAGTCTATACCCTGGATTGACACATAGGATATTTTTAACACGGTATGGGATTATTTTCGATCCCCACGTGGGCGTCGCCGCTGGCAAAAGCTAGTATGTAGTTAATTTGTCTAAAATCGCCAACCCGTCTTGAGGAAGCGCGATGATCAATGCTCGTGCGTTCTCTATATATGAGAAGAGGTCTTTGTCATGTAGTGAGACAGTTATAGGCTGTTATAATACCTATTATTTTCAACCCACTTGTAATGTTACTCTTATAACATTACACTCGTGTTTTTTACTTTACATTACCACCCTAGTGTTTTACACTTTACATAACTTTTTTCGATCTCCGCAAAGAGTATTTTATAGAGGCTGTTTAACAGTTTTGCCAGTGCCTTCATTTACACCTGCGTGCGGATAGCTGGTGCGCGGAAAAATAAAACCAGCTCGCCATTTTTCCATAAATATTTGTTAACGTTTTTGTTGTATGGTTAATTATTATCAAAAATGTCGACTTCACGTAGGGAAGAAGAGCAGTTAACAATACAAGTCTGTTTGTCCTTTCAAGTGATTATTATCGCCGAATAATACCACAACGAGTGTAGTGACCAATAGGGTAAAACCAGGATAGTTGCCCCAGGGGTTATAATAGCCCCGATTATAATTACTCTAGTAGTTTCATCGAAAGACTCTCCAGCTACCACTAAGTTGACCGTGTCGCATATTTCTGTGCGATTGCATGGAAAGGCAAAATGCGATCATAGTTATTGCGGGATAGATGTCCTGTTTATCGGCGGGGCATCTATCCTAAACGTAATTTATATGTATTAGGCAACTATCCCCTGTATGTGAGTGTGTAGATGTCTCAAAATATAGAGGTCCGCAAAAATCGCTAATACGTACTCTGGAAATATTAAAGATACTTTTCATAAATTTGCAGATAAAAAACGGAAGTATCGACCGGTTTTGCAAATAAAGTATTTCGGTTTTTGTACTGAGATGAGAAATTTAGAGTGATTTAAAAAAGTGTGGCAACTATCCGGCTTTTACTCTACCTATTGTAGCGTAAATCCGCCACGGTAAAAACCTTTTTGATTTCTAGTCCAACCTTTTCAATAAAGATGCTTCTCATAGCATCTGATCACATTTTAAACTTTGAATCTGTGAAAAAAATCTTCAAAGTTTTTCTGTTTGACAACGCCACTACTCTCCCTTTTAAAAATGTACTCTGTGTCCACTACAGTTTTGGAAGTCACAGTTATGCATTTAGTGAAAAGCCGTTATTTTAATATTACAAACAGACACTCCAATTTTATTTATCTGTATGTATGTATGTATAGAAGATGTATAGATGTGTAAATTTTTTGTTTGTGAAAATAAATTAATACTATATGCGTTTGATTAATGTAATTATGTTATACATTTTAATATCAATGACATCCATGAATATTTGTACGCCTTCTGGTATAACATAGCGCGCTTGTAATTTCTTATACTTAACAACTATTTATTGTACCTATGTTAACAAATGATTAAATGAATTATGTATTAGGAACGTCAAAAATGGTATCCGGCCATTCCGCGGGTGGTTTTTCCCGTGTTTCATTATATGTGCAGGTTTTATTAATAAGGTTGTAATAAGGTCTCACGTCTGTGAATACCAGTATGCTTTGTTCTCCTCTGAATAATGAGAAACTACCAACACCGAACAACTTTTCATCTGACACCAAAAATGCACTGGACGCAGTCACCTTACTATTTTTTTTGTTCCGTATGCAAATAAAATGTCCCCACTCTCGTGGCAGCCAGTCGTCACAATCAACAACTCCGTCGTCGTCTGGGTCAAATTCAGTTGATAGCATTCTTTTTTGTCCAGACATTTCGCCATATTTAAAGTTGGGACCCATTTGGTCGTGAGGTTTTGCTAAGTCGGTCAAAAATATATCGGTTTCTTGTCTGTATGATCCGTCGTCATCGGGAAATATGTTCACGTTGAACTCTTTGGTTGTCAAGTTGCTTATCGTATGAAAACCATAAATTCTGAAAACTGCTAAATCATGTAGAGGACAGTTTTTTTTTTCTGGTCCGTGCCACAAATTTTCCTTTAATATTTGTTCATCTGGTAAGTAATGAACTTGACGGCCGCAGGCAAACCTGTTTCTTTTATTTTGAAAATAGTATAATTTTTTTCTTTTTGAGCGTCCAATAATACCTGTAGTTACTAATAAGTGTACTAAACTTTTATTTTGTAAAATTGTTCTGAAGGGATTGTATGACGTCAACACTCGATCAGGAGTTATCCATACTCCTGTAGCCACGTTTAAATTCTCTTTTCCGTTTCCATTCCAATTAGATAGATTTAAAGTAATTGCAGCTATTCTGTCGAAGTAAAAGTCATGCGGCATAGGAACAATTGCGAGGAACTTCCAGTGAAAGCTGCCAATTTCATATATGAATATGACGTGAAGCACAGCCGGTAGCCTGAAACCATCGATATAACTGTATTTTATTTTCTATGCCTGAAACAGTTATTTTCTTATTGATGAAATCCTGATAATTAAATCGTTACCTATTAATAATATTTTTCAGAATCAGAATCAGAATTAGAACTTTATTTGCTATAAACGTAGGTACATAAAAGATTATGTTTGGCAATAAATGCATTCTCATCCTTCAACCGTCCTTCGCTCCAGACACTGCTAGAGACTCCTACCTCAACATTACTTTATTTAAAGTCTCTTTGACATATCTCTGGCTCGGACCTTTGGAAGGCGTACGAAAGGCCGAACCCAACTCGCAGAGACCTGTAGAAAAATGGTAGATATCCTCCAGGTGGTACGAGGACTAAAACACGGTAACTTGATCGATAGTGGACTGTATTATATGAATGTATTCTAGGGATGACAAACGGTCAACTATATTTGAACCGGCGAGAAAAAGGAGTTTATATTAACTATGTCGTGTATGCTGTCGCTCGGACGATGATGCAGTGCCGAGCCGTCCGGTGCGCGCCCGCTGCTCGAGGGCCCCCTCTGCGACCGCAGCTTCCCCGCGGTCGCCCGGCGCGGCGTGATATTCTCGACAGACCCGTTAGAAGCTTTCAACGAAATGAGATACCAGCCGACGATTATCTCTGTACGCACTATGGAACCGCACCCAAGGACAACCTCTCAACCCCCGGTTGGCGTAGACTATTGTAGGATATGGAAACACAGATATTGGAATATGTGTTTGGCTGGCTAGAGTGGACTGGTTACCTAGAACTATGAACATGGCCCCTGCCTGATCAATGTTTCATAATCCACGGAAAAAATGACACGGGGTGACTTGCACACTCAATAATGGGCCTCCGGAAGCTATCGCTACCACTGAGTGACATAGCGACAAAGGAGAAACATATTTTGAGGGGCTTGAGAGATATTCCACGGCAAACCCAGAGCCCGGAAGATGGTCAAAATCCCTACCACCACTTACCGGAATATTTCCTTCCTCCGAGCACGTTTGCTCCTACAAATCTCCACCCCAGCTGGCCAATAAAGTCAAGAATGAGGTGGGGAGCTCTATGAATTATGTTTGGGAATGTTCCATAAAACCCTTCAACTGTAACAGTATGTTTAGAATATTTGATTAAAATAAGACATACCACTTCATTATAATGTTCGCTGTGACTGTTCTTGTTGTTAGTTCGCTGAAAATTAGTATTAATTATTTAACTATAAATCTGGTAATACACTCTTTACTTTCTACGAATGCATAAAGACAACAAAAATTAATGTGACAAGCACAGTATCAAGCTGTGGCAGTACTGCAATGGTGACTAATGACTGCCTTTTATACCAATTTTCTATTAAAACTATGCGTAAACACAAACAGTAAATGGAAGTTTATGTTTGTATTACCGCAGTAATGTTATGTTACCGGCCGACCAGCCGGCTACGTAACAAACTTGCCGTGAATGTTGTTACGTTACGATACAATTCTAGTGCCGTCGTCTTATAAGAGTCACGTATTTGCTTTAGGAGTTAAAACAACCTAGTGAATATACCTAATGGCTTGTCTTGGAGCCTTGGTCCATGGAATTTCGCACTAGTGCGTGAATGCAAAATAATGAACCAATACGCAGAACTAGAAGACTACGAACCATGAACATGAAGTAAGTTTAAAAAAGTTTTCATACGATTTTTTTTGTTAAAGTTCCAAATTCACATCACATTATGCACCAGCGGGTCATAATAGAATTCAATGTAATATGTTTACCTGGTTAGACCCCAGGTATTGAATGCCTTGCTTTAGGTAACGTTTAACACGTTACCGAACAACACATAGAAAACTAACATAGAACAATTTACATTTCCATACTACGATATCCTCTCACTTAGAACTTTGAAAAACTGCAAGAACCACAAATCGCCTTACAAAACATTAATGTTGTAAATGGGATATATTAGGACTTAGCGAAGTACACATAATAGGAAGCAGCATAAAGGAGTATAAGGACTTCATCTTCTACAAAGGCGAAACCAAGTATTGAAGAAATTACAGGCATATCCGAAAGAATTGGTTTTCTAAAAATAAACCTACCGGGTTACAAGAACAAATGGACAACCATACAAATTTTCGCCCCAACAGAGATGGCAAAAAACAAGACAAAGACATATTCTACAACAAACTAGCAAAAACTTTACAACACACACATAAAAACGTTATAGTCATGAGAGATTGACATAAACTCAACGAGGATAGAATCATTGGCAAGTTCGGTATTGATAACAGAAATAACAATGGGCAGAGAATGATTGACCTTGCACTGGAAAATAACCTTCGTTATATGAACAGTTTCTTTAAAAAGAATCCAAATCAGAAATGGATTTGGTCCTTTCCTGACAACAAGTATGAAAATGAAATAGACTACATAACCACAAACTACCCAAATCCGTTCCATCATGTGAGTGTAATTAACTGCTTAAACTTAAATACTAACCATAGAATGGTGAGAGCAACACTGCAGGTTAAAGATCCCCCTAAAACCAGAACACAATTTAAAAGAACGTCAAAAAATCTGCAAATAAAATTCAACAAACCATCGCAAGAGTCCAGTCAAGCCACAAGCGAAATACAATATCTGTGTTCGATGTATTCCTCGAAAAGCCTTCTCAAAAGGAAAACAGAAACAAACAGGGGAAAACAATACTATAGCAAAACATCAAAGATGCTCTTTCAACAAAGGAAAGAATTGTTTAAACGGAAGAAAGACAAAGGGGTAGGAGCAGAAATAACTAAAATTAGCGAAGAAATAAGTTACAACCTTAAAAAGGAAAGAAATATTAAAAGGAAACGATGCATAAACAACCACCCAGCAAAAACAGGAGCCATTAGAAAAGCCCTAAAAGAACTAGGTAATAAAAAAGACTGGATCCCTTGTATAAAGAACACATTTAAAAGAATTGAAACCGCTAGAAAATCCATCATGTCAGCAACTAAAGATTACTACAGGAATCTATACTCTATCCAACACAAAGAAGAAGAAACCAATCTACCCAACGATAGTAAATAAATCATTTATTTCAAGTAACATAGACTCATAATAATAGGACACGAACATAATAATAAGACAAGAACACACAGTCATTGATTAAAATTACACACAATTTAAATTAAATCTAACGAAAGTGAAGACTTCCCACCAATTTGAAAATCGGAAATAAAATCTGCAATCCATACACAAAAAGACAACAAAGCGCCAGGCCCTGATTATGTAACTAATAAAGCTCTGAAAACAATCTCATCTGAAAACCTACAAGAAATGTGGTACCTTTTTAATAAAAAATTTACCACAGAAAATATTCCTGCCCAATGGACCAAGTCTGTAATAGTACTAATGCACAAAAAAGGCGACAAAAACGAAGTCGGTAACTACAGACCTACATATAAGTTTAATTTCGAATTCGTTTTATACTAATTTGTGTTCTCAAAGTAATAGTAAAACTGGACGAAGACCAACCCGACGAACAGACAGGCTTCAGAGCAGGTTTTTCAACGACAGACCATATGCATACAATTAAACAGCTAATAGAAAAAGCACAAGAATACAACAAATCTATTTATCTAGCATTCGTAGACTACACTAAAGCTTTTGATTCATTAGACCACAACAGCATTTGGAAGGCCTTAAAACATCAAGGTACAGAACAGAAGTACATCCGAATCATTAAAAATATATACACTAATTCCACAGCTCAAATAAAACTCGACTCGAAACTTCAGGAAAAGAACTTCCAAGTCTTAGAGGATTAAGATAAGGTGACCCTTTATCCCCTAGGATCTTCTCGGCAGTGTTGGAAGAAGTATCTAAAAGCATGGAAGATTTCTAAACCACCTACGATTTGCAGATGACTTGGTCTTAATTTCTGAAACCATCTCATACTACAAAAGATGTTACAAGAGCTTGCAGAAGGAACCATTCAAGTGAGACTCTCTGTAAATAAAGAGAAAACAAAACTGGTGACAAACAGCATTGAAGAGACCATCAGTGTACACGGCGAAAGTATAGAGTATGTGAACTCTTATTTCGTTCCCCAGGCAAATGGAACAAGAAACAGAAAGATGCATAACCAGCACATGGAACAGGTATTGGTCAGTCAAAGAAGTGATGAAGAATGCCCAATATCCTATAAGCTCCATTATAAAACTTTTTAATACTTACTTGCATTTTCCCATGCCTCACTTACGGTTGTCAAACATGGCCATTGACTAAATAAACCCTCAAAAAAATTACTTCTTGCCAAAGAGACATGGAACACAGCCTACTGAACTTCAACCTGAAAGACAAAAAGAGAGCTAAAATTTGAGCAATATTACTAAATTAAAAGACGTTATCTTCCATACAAAAAACGAAGAAATGCATTTGGGCTGGCATTTTTACTACAGTTTTTTCAGTTTATTTTCTACGATTTTTTATTACGTGTAGGTAGATACATATATTCAATGTTGGTGTTTAATATGATTAAGGAAGGTTATTATTTACCAATTAAAAATTGTATGTGAGGTAAAGGGTATGAAAGGAGTGCCATTTGTCGGCACGTGGTCATAGAAATTTTGCTTCGGTTATACAAAAAAGAAATCAGCTGTTTCATAGAAAAGTGCAACACCTACGCGGTCGAAATGTATGGATCAGCTGATTTTTTTTTGTGTTACCGATGGAAAATGGTCTAGAATGATATGCTGAATTCATGGTTACAGTTTGCGCACTGGTTAAAATTTTATCTTCTATACAGGGTGTAACAGAAATCCTATTGCTATCCTTAAGCAATAAAGATAACAGCTGGTATAGAATCACTATACATAGTTTCAGCTCAAAATAAAATACTCTAAGAATTGATAACAAATTTTCGGTTTCATATGTTTCTTATATTCAAATCATAACAAACGTGTCACCGCACTACGTAGATCAATAACTTTCCACGTTACTCGCCAATATCACGAGGAAGCTCTTCCGAGTGATGTGTTTGTTTCAATTTGTGCTGTTATCAATGTATTAAAAATTCTCATATCTTCCGAACATGTAGAGAAAAGTTTAAAAAATCCTTCCAATATTGTTTGATATCATCCAAAGAAGCTGTGCCCTTGGTATGTATATACCGTTTCCGTTACACGTTGTATATGAAAAAAAAGGGTTTAAAAATACATTTAAATGAAATGAGCCGAATGGGCTCTTTCTATAATTGATTAATAAATCGGCATTATAAAGATATTAATTAAAACTGATGAATGGTGCAGCGCCACAGAATTTACTCACAAATGAATCAATGCCGACGGCAAAGTCTATTTTGATTTATGTTTTGAGAAAACTGCGGGAGACTGACGCAACGAATGAAATCGCGCTTCAGTATCCATGTTCAATGTTAATAAAAAAAAATGTGGTTAACTTCATTAATTTAATATGGAAATTGAGTACATAACATCACGCCTTGTAGTTTGTTCATGCCTAACATAACGCCAGTTCCCAAAAGGTGGGGCTGAGGTATAGTTATAGTACATCCACATTTCGCCAGTTACGTATGTTTAAGTCCTATGTAATAGGGGGAGAGCCTATTGTAACCAACCGGGTACAAATCTACACTCCGGGCTAAAAAATCCAGATAGAAAAACCCAATAACACTTTGCCCGACCTGGGAATCGAACCCAGGAGCTCATGCTCAACAGTAGCGCTTGCGACCACTAGACCAACGAGGCAGTCATACTGTACATACTAATTTTAACCTACAAAAAAAAATTTGTACCTAGATAACTTGTTTTTTTTTGGTTTGACGTTTTCTAAATTAAACTTAGCTAGATCAATTTATCGTCGCTGAAATATTAAATTTCATGAAAATCGTTGGAGCCTTTACCGAGACTCAGATTATATATATACATATATACCAGAATTGCTCGTATAAAGGTGTTAGATAAATATGAATGTTTATGAGGATGGATAAATGGATGTTTGTTACTCTTTCACGCGAAAACTACTGAACGGCTATGGATGAAAATTGCCACACAAATAGTTTATAACCTGAATTAAGAATAAGAATAATTTATTGTTTTAAAAGTTACATTCAAATTCGTTGGTTCCTGGAACTCACACTAGGATTCCCTGTGTCGTGAGATCCAGGCTCCTTCGTTCCGTTTACATTTATTGCTTTATATATGTAATCGTACTTTACAATATTTTTTAAAATTTCTTCTAATGTACTGGTAATCTACTAGAAAAGAATATACAATAAAACTTAAAACAAAATAAAAAAAAAGGGAATAACTATGTATAATATGTATATGTTATATTTTGATAATGTATGTTGTGTGTGATTTTATGGAGTGTGTGTATGTGTGATGGTGTGTGTTTCTGTGGGTGTATGAGTTAAGGTAGTTGTGTTGGTGTTGAGGGAGTTTGAATGTTACACCTGAGGATGTATATAATTATATTGAAGTTTATGTTATAGAATAATAAGTATATAAATAGAAATATATAACTGTACTTATCAAAGCTCTCCATGATTATGATTGATATTAACATATAGAATACTTTTTATCTCGGTAGTACATTCTTGTGCCGTAATTGCCGAACTGCACGCGGGCGAAGCCGCTGGCCACAGCTAGTACTTAATAAACACTACAAACAACAACAGCATTGTTTAACACTTTTTAGTAATAGTACCTACCCCACATCAATTCGAAATTACATCATCCTTGGGGTATTCTCAAAGTCAATCAAATCAAAACACTGCATATTTCTGAATGCGATAGCAGCAATCGCGGTTGATTTGCTGTAATTTTTTGAAGAATTCCGTTGTCTGTCTCCCAAACTCATCACCAGATCTATATGAAATTTAAATGGGGAATAAACTTCTTTCGAACAAAAAAAGAGTTTTGCAAATCCAGTATATGACGGAGTTGTGCCCGAACATACATAAAAAAAAAATATATAAACATACCGAATTGATAACCTCCTCCTTTTTGAAGTCGGTTAAAAACAACAATTCGGGGAATAGACGTGATGTCAGTATGTTTCATCATCATCTGCCTAGCCTTCTCCCAACTACGTTGGGGTCAGCTTCCAGTCTAACCGGACGCAGCTGAATACCAGTATTTTACATGGAGCGACTGCCTATCTCACCTCCACAACCCAGTGACTGGGTAGCACGATACACCCTTATTTTTTTATTTTTTGAGGGTGAGAAATCATCAAATAACTTTTCCCGCTCAGGAGGGCGTGTCGGACAGTGTTTACTGTCTAAAACCCACCCGTGTTCCTTCAATTGCCTGTGTGCCAGGGGCGACGGTATATCTTTCGAACCGCCCGCACCCCTGGCAGGTATCGGCCTTTGCGGACCCCACCAGTTGGTGCTGAGATCTCTTTGAGGCGCGCGTGGAACACAACGCGCCGTCGACCCGGGCTTGGTCCTTACCGGACAGTGAGCTACCCATTACTCAGTGTGGACCGTCTTAGTATGTAAAGATGGTCACACATCCACGGACCAACCGCGACGAGCGTAGCTTAACCTGATCGATCGATCCGTTGTTTGCTAATTGCATAATTAATCATCCTCCTTCCCTTATTCCTATTTGTTTGGGGTCGGCACAGTATGTACTTAGCTTGATACTTACTTGGAGAGATAGATACTTGATTTCAAGTATCTATCTCTCCAAGTAAGTATCTCCATCCGTTGTCGCCTCAGTGTTAATCCATAGCCATTATTATCTTTCCCACAATCCATCAATATATTCTTTGGTCTTATTCAAATGTGCTATAGGAAAAGTGGTACTTTTTTAAGCGTATTTTCTTACCTTATTTAGCCAGTAATGTTCCCATTGCTGGGACACAGGCCTCCTCTCTTCGTAAGGGAGTGGATAATCTACCACGAGGGCTATTTTCATATCCACATTCAAACATACCGGCGGCGGTTGCGTACCACAGTAACAATGTCAATTACTTGCACAATTCAGCAACATTTAGTACCTTATTTACGTAGTGCAACTGACGATGTTTTTAAACAAATACAGCAATGGTTTAGGAATTTCCTTCGTAATCGTTTGGATTTCGATAAAATGCGTTTTGCAATTTGAGTGCTTTTGTGACAGTTATTTTGTCACATGTTTCTCATTTCTCCACATTACACGAGTCAATAAATACGACAGTATCATACTAGTCAGCTTTTCTGTCGTCGGCGTTACTTTTAAAGACCTACAATTATTTATTTACAGTTAATTAAAACGGTAACACCAGTTACATCAATTAACGTAAAAACAATATTATAACGTGGCATATAATTATGTTAAGATATATGATTAAATTAAAAATTAACATGGAACAGTGGACTCCCTTGCATACTTTCTCTCACAGAATAACAGACATACGCATAAATTTATTCCATTCATCCGCTAATACATCACATTTAGGGTGGGCAGTCAGAAGGGCATTCAGCATCTTTAGGGTACGACAGACTGGGGATTCGGCTCTGACTACAGTTTTACATGGCAGTTGCGCAAACAGATTGTTCCGGCGGCTCTGACGGTGTCCGATGTATTTGTCGGGCACAAATAATCTGTAGAAAGGCCATGGAGATCTGGGCAGTCAATACGTCCCCGTAATGTCTTACAGGCTACCGTGAGCTGATCAAGACCTCTTCCCACCTCCATTGAGTTAAAACCCAACGTCCCTAAAAGTTAGTTGGTAGGGTACATGTAAGGAAAGAAATGATATAACTTATATACAAATCATTGTAGCCTACTAATATTATAAATGTGAAAGTTTAGACGTTTGGATGTTTGTTATTCAATCACGGAACAACGGCTGAACGTATTTAGATGAAATTAGGCACACAGATAGACTTTAACCTGGATTAACACATAGAATACTTTTTATCCCGGTAGCACGTTCCCGTGGGATCAATTCCTACCTCCGAGCGGGTGAAGCGGCTGGCAAAAGCTAGTATAATCTCATTCGCACTAAGAAACATTACGTTGCGTAAACGCTCGCAGGCTTGATGTGTTTTGAATCCATTAACTACAAAATCTGCTAACATTGTAATGTACGAAATTTCGTCGTAGTTATATACTAAGTTATTATAGCGTCAATGTAATTTCTTAACCCTCAACAGCTCATACATGTTATGTAAGTAATAATACGAGAGGTTTCGTTGCTACGCCATGTATTAACTTATGTAGGCACCAACATATAGCAATTTATCGTTGTTACGTCCCTTTATTTACATTGAAACGGGGCGAGGGAAAATTACGTTTTTTTATATAAATTGAGACGTGTTATATTACGGATAAAATGAGGGATATATGAGATGATGATGGAGGCTTTGTGCTGTGCATGACTTAACATCACGTGTGTAGTAGGTACGCCAATACAGTTAGGAATTCTTAAAACAGCGATGGCTACCACTTAGTGTCCGCAATATACCAGGGAATGACGTCACTTAAACGTTATTTATATTATATAATAAATCATTTCATTCAAGTAACATTCCTACACAAGACTCATACTAGGATTGATAACAACACACACAGTCACATTAATAAAACTCTTGCCAGAGGGGGCTTGCCTGTAGCGTGCAGACAGCAGGACACGCCGGACAAAATATTAAGTGCCCCAGCGTTTGTGGGACAGCACCACATTTACACTCCAAGGCGGAACCATCTGTGAATCTGCTAAGGTGCAGGTTCTCTTTACCTCGGCATACCTGAGTTCTGGGTCTATTCAGGGACTTCCAGTGAAGCCAAGGCAACTCATGTCCAGTTGCGGGATTTTCAGCAGGTGGAACGAATGGGTTTGGTAGGGAAGCACCATCTCGCCACAGGCTTAGCCTTTCCTTAAACCTTTAGCCAGTGACCAGGGGACACACTTTAAGAAGCTGTTGTGGCTTTTCAGCTTTTGTGACAAGAGGATGTTATTGTGCAGAGGGTGTCGTGTGTCGGAAGCCATCTTGGCTCTTTCACTTGAGCTTGCCACCGCTCTTCGAATTTTTGGTAGCGCTATCCCAGCTAATGGGTGCAGCATTGGCACCGGGGTCGGCTTGCCCCCTTTATTACAAAACAAGGTATGGTATGGTTTAAACCATCGAGCCTGTTTTTGAAATAAGAACCTAACTGTAATTCAAATACAGCTCCTTTTACAAAACTAACAACTTAGTCACGTGCTAAATTATCATTTTTGTATTAAGAACTTTACCCAAATAGAAGAAAAGTTGGTAATGCAAAAACTGTAATATAACAAAATTAGAGCGGTTATGAGGAACATATATACTAATATTTTATTGAGGAAAGATTTTTTTGTTTGTTTGTACCGAATAGGCTCCGAAACTACTGAACCGATTTTAACCATTTTTCACTACTATGAAGCTTAGCAAAGTCAGGTAATGATAATGACTGTTTAACCATACAGTTTTGACGCTTAAACATCTCTTAAATTTAAGCAGCGTTAATGAATAAGAGGGTAAATCTCTAACAAAATTAAGGTTTACAAGCAATAATATAATACCGTTAGATGCGTTACCGGCGCTCAATATTGGCAAGATAAATGCAAGGTAATTACCTGTAGTGTTATTTTATTAGTCACGTACCATCCAGTGTTGCAACAACACGCTAGTGACGTAACTAAATATATATGTTTATCTCTTTCTAACAGCAGGAATCGGTATGGGTCTTCTCTCTTCTTCGCCCACTGTATGATTGTACTAGTAGGTAACAACATTTATGGTTTACGCTGTTTTTTAGTGCTCTAATGTTCGCGTATGACGTGTCTATTTGTAATAAATATGTCATTGTTCACAATATTCTCTTAATTTATCGAACTCATATTAAACAAGAAAATGAAAATAATCTCACTTTTAAAATAGACTTCCTTATAACCATTATTATTCGCGCCTGTCGTCATTAGATCCCGAATGTTCTCGAACTAGGTCACGACACTTTTGGGAATCGGAGAGGGATTTCGGGACCTCCCGGTCCGCTCGTCTCCAATAACGGGACCGCGTGACACCGACAAATGACCATTATCTGTTATACAGATCTGCTAGCATCCTGTGTTACCTACTGGACTTCGTCTGTGGACTGGGATCGTGTTTCTTTATCGATTAATTTGTGCCCGACATTATGCATAGAGTGTTTATGTAAGATGGATTGTACGAAAGATGATATGGGTAGGCAGTGAACGTAAACGTGCGAAGTGCGAATTATTTAACCTATCTTAAATTTACTTACTTAAAACCGTACCGAAGTCAAAACTGTACTAATTTTTTGAAGATTTTTTTGCAGCGGTTGGGAACGATTCTAAGGGCGAAAATATTTTTTGCCACAGCAGAAACAAAAAAGCTAACAGGATAATAATACAGTAAATTATTTATTTTTATTTAGGTTCTTTAAATTCCACGCAAAGAATCAACGTCAGAATAACGTCAAAATAATGAAAGCTTTAGTTCTCTAACAGTAATATAATGAAATTATTGTAAGTAATTTGAATTCTTGTAAAACAAGTACTAAGTTATGTTAGCTTTGTGTTTCAATTTCTAATGTTAAAACCTACTTTGTTGAATACACAAAATGTACCGATAAAGTCAAAGTGTTTAATTCAAACTAGCTTCTGCCCGCGCCAGCATATGAAGCCAGTCAGAACGTGACACGGGAGCAAGCGACGGATTGTTGTCCGTGTGAGAAGCAGCTAGTCATCAAATGACTTCTCCCGCTCTGGGTGGAGCAGGAGGGCGTGTCAGACTTTTACTGACTAAAACCCACCCGTGTTCTCTCAGTTGCCTGTGTGCCAGGGGCCGGTTACGTGTAAATAGAGTAGCTGCAGCTTTTTGCAGTTGCGTTGTCGCTAGTATTTGCGATGTTGCTACTTTCTGGCTAGTGTTTGCGGACAGACAGATCGTTTTGTTTGTGATAAGGCCAGCCGTTTGTGAGGGGTCTCATATGTGTTTGCATTGTAGCTGAGATGTGGCATTGATGAGGTAGATATCGTACACAGTTCACGACCAAATGTGACCTGTCTGAATAAATTATTTATTTTCATGCGCCTTTGTTGTGGTACGTGTGCTCGGACCCTAATGTGATGTAAAACAGCCATGACCGCATCCTCTCGAAATACCATAACTTACTTGTTTTAATCCCACATAATTATTTAGCCTCCTGTGAGTTGAAATTGAGATGAAATCAAATGATTGGATGAATCACCTTGTCGACCGAATGGTTTGGACGAAAGACATCGTTACGGACTCAGGTAGGATATTTTATTTATTTTTTCCGCCTACGACCCATATCTGTCGACAAATTGGTACATGAGACACGCTCGAATTGTTCAGAGATTGTAACATCTTAACCGTACGATCGAATAATATGGTTGAATCACCGGCACTTAATATTTGATCCTGTAATTGGAAAAGCTGATGTAATTTGTTTCGTATCTACAAAAATACACACAAGTATACATTGATTGATTTCAGTTCAGTTCAGTTCAGTTTATGTACCTATTGTACCTACATAAACTCATTAATAATAATAATAATTCGGGAACCTCGTGAAAACTAGGTTGTTGACATGTGGAATGTGAACTCGGCTGTCATTGTGCCGAGTGTTGTATCGGTCAATGGGCTGATGGTCGAAAGCCTCGATCAACGTCTCTCTAGGCTCTCGTTAGGTGGGTGGATCAGAAGGCAGTCTTCTCGGTACGACTCGCATCGTGAGGAAGTTCCTGTCTCTGGAGCCCTAACCACTGGTAGCTTGGACCCTGCTCCCGATACCGTCGGACTAGTATTTCATATATTTTTAAACGTTTTTGTGTAATTTTTCTTTTACAAAAATATTTAAAAATGTATATAGTAAGAAAACAAATAAACGACAAAATTACAGGCTTTTTCTCGTAAAGAAAAGGCTCCTCGACTTCTCATACAGAAAAATACAATAAAAAGAATAAATAAATGTAAATCACGTTATGGTTGTGTCCACACCATACATAAGTACACATACATAATGTACTAATGACCGCAATCTAGTTCATCTTATTTATCCACGAATGTGCTCTAGGGAATAATAAACAAATATCTGATTAATTGTTTTCGTTGCCTCGAGGTAAGTACGTGTGATAAATGGTCATAATTACGTGTGTCTATCTACTAAATTGTCATAATTACGTGTGTCTATCTACTAAATTGTCATAATTACGTGTGTCTATCTACTAAATTGTCATAATTACGTGTGTCTATCTACTAAATTGTCATAATTACGTGTGTCTATCTACTAAATTGTCATAATTACGTGTGTCTATCTACTAAATTGTCATAATTACGTGTGTCTATCTACTAAATTGTCATAATTACGTGTGTCTATCTACTAAATTGTCATAATTACGTGTGTCTATCTACTAAATTGTCATAATTACGTGTGTCTATCTACTAAATTGTCATAATTACGTGTGTCTATCTACTAAATTGTCATAATTACGTGTGTCTATCTACTAAATTGTCATAATTACGTGTGTCTATCTACTAAATTGTCATAATTACGTGTGTCTATCTACTAAATTGTCATAATTACGTGTGTCTATCTACTAAATTGTCATAATTACGTGTGTCTATCTACTAAATTGTCATAATTACGTGTGTCTATCTACTAAATTGTCATAATTACGTGTGTCTATCTACTAAATTGTCATAATTACGTGTGTCTATCTACTAAATTGTCATAATTACGTGTGTCTATCTACTAAATTGTCATAATTACGTGTGTCTATCTACTAAATTGTCATAATTACGTGTGTCTATCTACTAAATTGTCATAATTACGTGTGTCTATCTACTAAATGGTCATAATTACGTGTGTCTATCTACTAAATCGCATGGTTATCTGTGTATTAATTCCTACTTATATTATACACTAGCTTTTTCCAGCGGCGTTGCCCGCGTGGAGGTCGGAATTTATCCCACCGGAACGTTCTACCTGGTTGAAAAGTATCCAATAAGTATCCAGGTTATAAACTATCTGTGGGCTAAATTTTATCCAAATCCGTTTAGCCGTTTTTGTGTGATTGAGTAACAGATATCGAAACATATAAACTTTCACACATTAGGAGGATGTTAAAGTTTGAATGTTTGTTACTCAATAGAAATAGTTCATAACCTGAATTAACACATAGGATACTTTTTATCCCGGTATTACGTTCCCGTGGGATAATTTTTTACTACCAAGCGGGCAAGACCGCTGGAAAAAGCTAGTCTTTAATATTTTGTGATTGCAGATAGTTACCGCCTTTATTTATATTGCCCAACGTAATTGTCCATCCCTTGGCAACTTAAAGGGCAAAGTTCCAGGGGTGCGGGTTGTTCGAAAGAGATACCGCGGCCCCTGGCATACGGGCAACTGAGGGAACACGGGTGGGTTTCAGTCAGTAAAAGTCTGACACGCCCTCACGCTCCAACAGAGCGGGAGAAGTCATTTGATGATTTCCCACCCAAAAAAAAAGGGGGTAAAGTTGAAATGCGTATAAACTTTATTTCTAATATTCGCTAGTCATCTGTAGTTTAATTTTCACCCATGCCTGTCACACGGGAAAACAGAAATGCAGCTTGGAAGCAGAAAGGCAGAAAATACTGGTATACCGCTGCTACAGGTAAGAGTGGAAGCCGACACCAACATAGCTGGAAAAAGGCTAGGAAGATTGTTTTGATGTCACCATGATAAATCATCATCTGCCGGCCTAGCCATTTTCCAACCTTGTTGGGGGGTTAGCTTCCAGTCTAACCGGATGCAGCTGAATACCAGTATTTTACATGGAGCGACATTGTGGTGGCCAGATAGGCACCTGGCCACCACAATCCGGTTACTGGAGATACCCCTTGGTAAGACTAGTTGTCAAACTTTGAGGTTCTGACGACCCGATGTACGAATGACAGCCGGGACCAACGGCTTAACGTGCTTTCCGAGGCACGGAGAGGTCTTGGTATGTAAAGATGGTCACATATCAAATCAAATCAAAAGTCATGTCATCAAATTAGGCTGAGAATCAGCACTTTTCGAATGTCAAAATTACATAAGACAGTCCCCCAAAACGCCCGCTCTTCACCACTTCCTAGTGCTTTAGCTGTGAAGAAGAAGTGGCGCAACAAACTCCGCAGCAGCACAGCTGTCTGTTTAGTTAGATAGACTTGATTCTATACATAGGTAGGCAAAGTAATCAACATTACGAGACACAGAACTTAAAAATTTGTCATATGTCAGCTAGCCATGCCAATCTAAAACTAAAAGGTAAGGTACTAACAAATAAAATGAAAACATATCTCAAGCACAAAAAATAAAAAGTAAATAAAGCATATACCAAAATAAAAGCATATAAATGGCGTGATAGCTTACATATGCAATGCTGGATTATGTTTACAAATGACATACATGTACGGACCAACCGTGGCAAACGCAGCTTAACCTGATCAATAGACCAATGCAGCTTTTATTACTTAGCCACAAGCCCCTCTAAATAAGAACAATAATATGCCAAACAAATCATACAATCGCCAAGTTATTTGCTCAAGGATGTATTTAAATAAATAATCTAGGTCAAACTGCTCGTCCAAGTTTACTCAACGAATTCCTTTTGTGGGTACATATATTACTCAATCAATCATAGATGTTGTATGATACAGAGATACAATGTAGTTAGTCTTTGAGAGCTATGTTGGTTCAGTCGTCGGTGATTGAAGGTCGATGATAATTTCGGGATTTTTAGTATTAAATATTGAAATGAAATGAAATGAAATGAAATGAAATGTTTATTTAAATGAAATGTTTATTTATGTAAGTAGATCTTAAAAGACACTTTTACACGTCAATATTTTGTTGGTCAATATTTTTTAAAACTAGATGGAGCCGGCATTTCCTAGCTGACTGTTCCCTGAGAAGAAAAGCCGAAACAAACTCAGAGGTCATAGTCTCTTTTAAAGTCCAAACATTATATTATTTAAATTTTATGTGAGTCTAACAATGCAGGGTAATGTCTGGAAAGGCCTTTTGAAGAAAGAGCCATTGCAGCTTTGAGCTGACCTGTCTCAACAGACGGCATGTATGTAGCAGTCACCGTGTAGCTCAACCCTATTTTAGGGAGCTCAACGACCCGCCACAAGACGCTACCAGATTTGCAGGACATTTGCGTAGGCCATTTACAAAATGCTCAAAACCACCAGACAAGTTCTAAAGTAATGTGTTCAATCTAGCCTGCATAGTACTCACATTCACAGTTAGTTTTTTCTTTAAATGTCATTAAAAATCAATACTTAAATATAAAATGTCAACAGTATCTATTAAACACTTAGCTTATATAACAGTTTGTTGCTTGAGGGTACATTGGAGCAACTTAACTAGTCCCAAGCTTTTCTGTCATCCAAGTAATCTTTAACTTTATAGAAACCTTTTTGACAGAGTTTCTGTTTAATAAATAGTTTAAATTTATTGAAGCTTAGTTCCTTAACATGGCTTGGGAGTTTGTTGTAAAAACGAATACTTTGGCACTTAAATGAATTGCTAATTTTTTGGAGCCTAGTCGTGGGCACAATAAGTAAATCTTTATTTCTAGTATTTATGCTATGAACGTCGCTGTGTTTAGAATATAGATTAATGTTCTTTTTAACATAAATTAGGTTCTCATATACATATTGAGATGCGACTGTCATTATATTTATTTCCTTAAATTTATCCCTCAGTGAATGTCTACAACTTAGGTTATAAATTGCTCGAATGGCTCGTTTCTGCAGCACAAATATAGCTTGAATGTCGGCTGCATTTCCCCACAGCAAAATGCCGTACGACATTACACTATGGAAATAACTAAAATAAACTAATCGAGCTGTTTCTACATCAGTCAAATTACGGATTTTATAGACCGCGTAGGCTGCAGAGCTTAGCCGCTTCCACAATTTAGTTACGTGTGGGCCCCACTGTAGCTTCGAGTCCAAAGTAATACCTAAGAACACAGTGGTGTCCACAAGATCCAATTCCGCCCCATTTACTAATACATTGGTTTTCACCTGCTTAACGTTAGGTGTCAGAAATCGAATGCATTTAGTCTTTTTCTCGTTTAATAGTAAATTATTAACACTAAACCAATGCACTATTTTAACAAGAGCATTATTTACATCGTCAGTAACTGTCTGTTGTCGTTTAAGTTTAAATAAAAGTGATGTGTCATCTGCAAATAACACTATTTCATGACTGTTCTTTAAAAGACAAGGTAGGTCGTTTATATATATGAGAAATAAAAAAGGGCCAAGAATTGAGCCCTGCGGAACTCCCATAGTGACAATAGAGCCTGGGGATCGCTTGCCGTTAACGTCCATTCTTTGGATCCTATTATCCAAATAAGAAATAAGAAGATCCAAGGCAGTGTTTCTAACACCATAGTGATGCAATTTCCTGACCATCGTTTCATGTGAAACACAATCGAAAGCCTTAGACAAGTCACAAAAAATACCTAGGGCATCGTGTGACTTCTCCCAGGCCTCATAAATATGCGTAAGAAGCTCAACACCAGCGTCGGTAGTCGGGCGACCCCTTGTGAAACCGAATTGTTTACTGTTTAATAACTTATGTTTATTAAAATGTCTTTGCAACTCATCTAGCATTAATTTTTCAAATATTTTACTGAAGGTGGGAAGCACAGAAATTGGTCTAAAATTCGTGGGGTCTGATGTGCTACCCGATTTACACAAAGGTATTATTTTACTATTTTTCATTAGGTCAGGAATTACACCACAGTCAATACATTTATTAAAAATAATTGCCAATTCCTAAGAACCTAATTATTACATTTGAAAGAAAGAAAATATATTTATTTAGCCTGAGCTAAAAAGGCACACAATATACAGCAAAAGAATAAAAAACGAAAAAAAAATCTTAAAAATCACGCTTACGTAGTTAGCAGAACTAAAAAATAGTAAATAAATAATAGTTAAAAAAACTAAAAAACACGCTTTAAAAACCAAACTAAAAAAGTAGAAAATAATTTAATTCTATTAAAAAGGTGCTTTTTGACGTATTTTTATAATCAATTAATATCAAGCACCCCACGCTTTTAAATATAATTAAATTATTTTCCACTTTTTTAATTTGGTTTTTAAAGCGTATTTTTTTGTTTTTTAAACTATTATTTATTTACTATTTTTTTAGTTCTGCTAACTACAAAAGCGTGATTTTTAAGTTTTTTTTTTCCTATTTCTTTTTTAATTTTTGAATTGTCATCGGTCCTCGATAAGTCTACAGATTTTAATTGAAATCTGACCGTTTGAAGTGGGTCAAAATCGCGCCCTAAGGAGTCGGTTACCAACAAACATACAAGTGAAGCTAATATAAAGCGTGTTAAAAGTGGGTAGTAGCTAGCCCACTTAGTAGCTAACGACATCGCGGCAGGCCCAGATGGAGATGGCGGGATGAGCAGCTGGACTCCTTTAATAAAGATGGGACCTTGTCGGCTTTGGACAGAGAGAGGTGGAAAGTGCGATGTCAGAAACTAGCATCAAAGTGTGCCTCACGGCTGCGCTAAAAAGGCCCAGTCAATAGTATCTGACTAACTCGCTCAACTAAAGTCGATAGGGAAATTACGGTTCTCAAAAAAAGTCACGTTTAACTACTGATTTAAAACGAACAACATTATGCGGTCCTAAAATACACCCAAACGTGATATTCTTCCGTCACAATTTTATTTATAGACCTTCAGATAAAAAATTGTGATGCAAAGATTGTCATCGGAGTTTTAAAGCTGAAGTTGAAATCTGTCTTGAGAAGCTTGGCGTCAAGCCAAGGAAGTGGCTACGCGGTGATATTAACTTGATCGGAAAGTCAGAATGTTTATCAAGGCTTTAGTTAAATCCAGTGAAGCCTACTTTTATAATCATTTTACTTTTTATTGTTTTTTACTGAAGCACGTCTACGCTGCTACAAGGCGTAGCATGTCTACGCAGCTACGACGCGTAGCTGTAGCGAAGTGGAGTCGCTGCTACGCCGAATACGTAGTCGTAGCAACTGACCGATTCGCCAGCTCGCTCTTCTTTTACTTAATTTGAGAGATGCAGATCTTTGTCTCATATAATGTGTATTTATTGAAGTTGAATATTTCTATTACTTAACTTTAAATCATAATATATTTGGAAACCACATAAAACAAACAATAAAATAATGGTACTTAATGTAATTTATTAATTTCATATTTTGTTTCATTTAATGTGTATATTTCACTAACTATCTATAATAATAGTGACCAGCGGCGAGGTGTAAATTTTTCTAAGAGAGAAGCCGAAGCGAAGTCGGCTTTTACTTACTGATTTATCTATAAGAATACTTACTATTATTTTAAAATGTATAAAGGATTGTAAAGAATGAAATACAATAAAATTGAACAGCTTAAACCCAAATAAAATGTGCAGTACTCCTTCATTTCGTTTTCGCTGACGCATTTGTCTATATCTGTCTCTGTCATAACCCTTTGTACAGCGGCTTACTCTGGTCCATAGCAAGCGGTGCTACGTGACCTAAAGTGACATCATTACGGGATTGCTGTTGTATTTATTTTTAATTCCCGATTATGTCGTTTTGGCACCGGGTTCTATGTTCTATGTTATGGGTTTGGTTTCCACACTTAATCCTTGAAGTGGACCATTGTGCGTGAGCCATTGCGGCCTTCGGTTGTTATTCTAGCCAGCCCACCTCCCTCCCGAAGTTGGCTATAACTCCTGGTCTATTGAGAATATCTGTGTTACATTTGGGTGCCCCAAGGATTTCTGTTCTAATCTGGGCTACGCCTGTGTAATCGAAAAGCACATGCGCAACGGTTTCCTCAGCATCCATGCAAGCCCTGCACAAGGGGCTGTCCGTTAGGCCTATTGTGTAGAAGTGTTTGTTTAGCGGGCAGTGTCCCGTGATGGTACCACTCACCAGACGCAGATCTTTTCCGTCCAGGCGTAACAGACGTCTAGTTAGCCTGCCATCCGAGGATCGCATTGCCTCCCTAGACTGCCTGCAGCCTGGTGTCTGGGTCCACCAGCTCCCGCTTGTATGTGGGTGTATTCCTGAAGCCACCTGCGTAGTTGGTTGAAAGGGATGGGCACGATGGGTTCGGGACCACAGACTGACGCGCTGGATGCCATCTTGGCCAGTTCGTCAACAGCATCGTTGCCTAGTGATCCACTGTGTCCTTTTATTCACTGTTGGTGCGAGGCTATTTTAGAACATCTTTTTTTTGTTGTAATACTAAGCTAAAAATAACCGTTGTTGTTGTTTGAATGTTATAGTGAATTAAATACCCGTAGTGTAACTATATTTTTTGACAATAGTAGCCACTACTGACGTGCTATTTTTTAATAGCGATAGAGTTACCGATGTGAATCCCCGAAGGGAAGCCGGTAGGAATCGTGTTATATGGTGCTTTCGCCACTGATAGTGACTATGTATCAATAATATTAAAAAAAACATTTTTTAAGCAAAACGTTTGGTCATTGTCTCCAGTATTTATCTGTTATTCAGTATTTATTAAAGAAAAAGAAAAAGACAAATTCTTACTTAATCTATCTAAGAAAGCTCGGTAAGTAATTACCACACAACATACAAGTATTGCGGTAAACATAATCAACTTAATGCCCGTAACACACATAGATAAACCATCTCTATATTAATGAGGAACGTCAAATGGTTTGTGTACTAACACAGCCACATCTCGGTACATAGCACGTTCTCGAACGTACCAAAAAGTATCCAGAAGGTCCGTTAAATAAAAAAGCAAAATATTTTTTTTGTTCTACGTCATGCAGGTTTCCTCACGATGTTTTTCTTCATTGTTTTCGGAGCACTGCTGATGAAATAATTCACCCAATTAAGGTACCTGCTTGGGTTCGTTTTCACGACCTCTTTGGGCCAGCAATGCTCTCAGGAACCCTTAGGAGAGTGATGCGTTCTTGAGTGTTGGTATAAGTGCAGGCATATGAGACTTTGGTTCTGGCCGAAACTACAATGCTACTGTCCTGCCTGTGTGTCCTCGTGCCCCTTGTAAAACAGCTTTTGTTAGTAGACAGTTTAGCAGCCTGAGTAGTAGACTGTGCGACAGCACCAACCAAAAGCTGAGCATTGTGGGATTTTCCAGACACAGCGTTAAAAACATTGTAGCTGGCTGGCTCCAGCAATTAGACTACCAAAAGACAAAAGACTTACTTGCTCGCATTGAATAATACCATATAACACACACTTCCATATTTATACTGACACCCCTCACCCTGCACCTCACCTCACCACGCACACACACCCTCACACACACAAACACACCCACACTCACAAGTGCTTATTATGCTAAAATAATAATTTACGTCACGCCATTCACCTTCACGCTGACACGATCTCCATAAAATGCTCCACGTTTGAGGACTGACTCCCAAAATACAAGCCCTGGCTTAGTTTGGGTATCAGTTTCATTACCTTATGTAATCATTATTATGAATATTATAGCTATGTGCGAAATTCTTGTGAATGTTTTTTTGTGAAATTAACTTTTTTACTTTTTACTTTACTTTTACTGGTATTGCAGATGTCCATTCTTACTTGGCTTGTTCGCTACCCAATTACATTTTAAAATGACTATGACCTCTGAGCTTGTTTCGTTAATTTTTCTCAAGGATCAGTCAGCTAGGAAATGCCGGTGCCTAGCTTTAAAATACTAATTACTAACAAAAAAATACTAGTAAAAGTGTCTTAAACATCGACTTACAGAACGGAGAACATTTGATGAAATATATGTAACACAACATCGAATACAATGTATCTAGCGCCATATCTTAAAAAGGATTTTGTCGAGGTAACGTTTTAAAATACGGCTGTTTACCCATAGAAATATAGCTCAGTCAGATCAGTAAGCTCATGAATATAGTTCCTCGTCAAAACTAATCCTTCTGTATGTTGTCTTGTGGTTATCGAAATTTCCGAGATGCCGTAACTCATGGTTGACGGAGCAGCGGCGCGTGACAACTGGCGTCTATCACACAATTCGTACACTGTATAGTTATGGACAGTATCATAAGTGTCGGGCTTATTCGAGGTCATTCCGGGGGTTGATCTTCATTTGTTATGTATTATCGGATGGACGGTGTAATGACTATGTCTTCCGCTCTATTTCTGTTTACAAGATTATATTCGTAATGAGCGAATTTAACTGGTGTAATGTACTGGTGTACTATACATAGGTACACCTCTGCCTAACAGTTGTGGGAATGCAAGTGTGATATTATGTTGTTTGTAAAGTGATCTATTTATTAAGCGAAAGTCTATAATTATAATATATGTATAAAGTTTCCGAAATCGGAATAAGTATATACAGTGTGTTATGTTAAACGAGGTTAACTTTAAGGGAGTGAAACTCATGAAAATAAAAAACATTTACTAAGGGACGAACACTGAAATCGCGAAATTAAAACCAGACGCTTTATTAATTTATGTTCGCATAACTACACAAAATGTAGGGAACAGCTGATTTTTTCTATTATATTTTGGTGCCCACTAAATATTAAAAGTTGTAAATTTTCATGAGTATGTCCCTTAAAGTATGTCCCTCGTTAAACGTAGCATACTGTATACAACGTGTAACACAATTAATGCAAGACCTCGCACATCCCAATTAGAGTATGGCAGTCAAAAGCATAATACAATGACCAAAACTTTTTTTAAAGGCTAACTATTATTATAAAATCGTGTTGATTATAGCATTACTTTATACATTTAAAATTGAGTCTTATTGCTTTGAAATAAGATTTTATTTTCATGGGCAGAATCAGCAGTAGGTTTACCAAAATACATAGTTTTTGATAAAAATACCCGTATTAAAAGTTGATATCGATTGAGTAGTAAATAATGAACAAACTACTTTTAGGACTTCCGTTCATTCTGTTACTCATATTTGTATACATATTCCGATTTCTATAACTTATTACCTGTATAAATAATATATAAGCATATTCCATGTGTATCTTCTCTCCTATCGCAGGAATGTTGGATGAGATTTCTTTAGAAATAAGCCTTTGTACCTATTTCTCTGTTATTTTCTTTGTCTGTTTATAAATGGTTAAATAAATAAATACGTTCAGTAGCATTTAAAGTAGATCCGATTAATAACAAGTCCTTAAAGTTTAAAAGTTCTTTTTCGAAAAAGAGTTCGATACCTAGCTGTTTATTCAGTCCATTATATGTCAAATGAACTTTGTTAAAAGCATATTATTTAACAAGAAATAACTGCAGTTGAAAGGATTTTATGAAAGGTTACAGTAATATGAAAATAGTATGAACCGCGGGCGCAAAAGGGCTTGGCGGTCATTGAACCGCTTGTTCGGTGTTAAAATGGACTTTTTGCATGTTTGAAATAGGTCTAAAGAAGAATTTAATTGTATTACACCGTCGCCCGTGTGCTAAGAACAAAAGTTATAATATCAACATGCATAAACTCATGCCTTCTTTTAATGGGGGTAAGCAGAAATTACAGAACGCTGGCTACGATCCTTAGATATTCTTTTGTATTTATCAAGAGTGCTAATTGGATGTCATAGAAAATTAAAGAGGCACCATTGGATTCGTTTTTACTACGAGCTTGGAAGTGCAAAGATAAAACTCGTAAAGAAGAATATTTTATTCTTCGAGTAACAACTAACCACACCAGGAGAACTAAACAGTTTCAATTTGTAACTCTCACTTTGAAAGTCTTCAATGCTGTGCAGCTAAGGAGCGATGGAACTAGATTTCGATACGTTGACGAAAAATCTGTTGAGTCTGTAATATAATAACTCTTCATTATGTACTGTCACCAAAAGAGATAAGTTACCAGGGTCGTTGGATATAGTTGAAGTTGATTATTATCAACTTCAACAAATTCAAATTTCATTCGAGAACAATGTTCAAAAACAAACACAAACAAGCAGTTCATTTATGAACTGTTTGTTATTTCTATTAATTACATTAAACTTTATTCGAAAACATCCATCGGTTTCTTGTTTTTAAGCTAACTGGTATTGTTGACAAAAATTGTGTTGGTCCTAGGATTACTTTATGCATTAAAAAATAGAGTCTTATTACCTTGGAATAACATTGAACATTTTTTGGCTCGATCGGCTGCAGGTACGGCGTAATACACATTTTTTGAAAAAAAAAAATACCTATATTAAAAGTTACTCAAATATCGATTCAGTAGTCAATTATGAACAAACTTCTTTAGGACTTGCCTTAATTTTGTTGCACTAGGTAAAGTTCACAAACAATCCAGCTACTTCAGCAACTTCAAGCAACAATATGTAACAACCCTGACTTGACGCTTGAACTTAACTAAGTAGCGGCCCCAAGAGATCAGACTGCGCAGTTGAATTCCACATCGAAGTTAGATTGTCGCCCGACGATGCCGCTAACTTCACAAACTAGGTATTCAGTTGCCCGGCTTCTATAAACCATTTACCATAGTTTCTGCGTGAGTTTCTGTAATAAATATTTCATTCAGAGTTCCGAGTTTCTTTTGCGGCATTATGTGCTGTGCTGGTAAGTTTTTCCAATCAAGTTTTATTTACTCACCTAAGGGGCTTATAACATATCCAACAGTCGACGTCTTTCGGCTGAAATTATAAATTAGTTTTATAAACAAATAAAAATAAATAAAGTATTAATAGAATACTAGCTTTTGCCCGCGACTTCGTCTGCGTAGAAGTCGAAAATAGTTCTAATAGGATTTTTAATTGATTTTTTACGTTATTAATTTTGCTATAACATATAAATTATTATGTTAAAATGTAAGCGCTTTCTAGCTGACACAACTATGTTAGGTGTGCTCCTACCGAGTTATGACAACCTGGTACTTCGACTGTATAAAGCGTTTTCTAGCTGACACAATTACCTATATTAGGTGTGTTTCTACCGAGAAGACAACCTGGTATTTCGACAGCATATAGCGCTTTCTAGCTGACAACTATGTTAAGTATGCTCCTACCGAGTTGTGACAACCTGGTACTTCGAAGGCATAAAGCGTTTAAAAAGTTATCTAAAAAAAATTAATAGATATAGATAGTTTAACAAATGATCGACGTGATTCTTTAAATTGGCATAACATTTTTATTTATGAACTGATGATTGACATGAAACAAACACTAAATGTTAAATGAAGCTTACCACAACATAATAGGTTGGGGAAAAAGTTTCTTCGCATTTTTTAAGAAAATTCAAAACATTTTTTAATAAAGTTTATTTACATTTAACTAAAGTATGTAGGTACCATTTTGTTCGATAACTTTTTGCCATCTTGTAGGTAGGGACATGATCCCATTGCTATAGAAATTTTGGGACTTCTGGTCAAAATACCGCGACAAGTGGTTTTGGCAGTCCTCTCGTGATGTTAACCTGACACTGCCTAAAGAATTCTGAAGAGACCGAAACAGGTGGAAATCTGAAGGTGCAAGGTCAGGACTATACGGCGGTTGCATTAACACCTCCCAGCCAAACTCTCTTAATTTTTGTTGGGTGGCTAAAGATGTGTGAGGTCTAGCGTTATCATGATGAAAAACCACACCCCTTCTGTTGATTAATTCCGGCCGCTTTCTCTCAACTTCTTGCTTTAATCTCATCAGTTGTTCGCAGTAGAGTTCAGAATCGATGGTCCAGCCTGGTGGTAACAGCTCATAATGAATAATGCACTTCCAATCCCACCACACACACAACATCACCTTGTTGCGAGTTAACCCGGGTTTCGCCACAGTCTGTGAAGCCTGACCGGCCTTTGACCACGACCTTTTTCGCACGTTCTTGTCATACGTGATCCACTTTTCATCACCAGTTATCAGCTTCTTCAAAAATGGTTCGGTTTCATTACGTCGTAATAAAGAATCACAAATGAGTACACGGTTCATTAGGTTCCTTTCAGTGAGCTCGTGAGGTACCCAAATGTCGAGCTTTTTTGTGTACCCAGTTTTTTTCAAATGCGCCAAAAGTGTTTTGTGGTCAATTTCCAGTTCTTCAGCTACGTCGTAACTACTGGTATGCCGATCTTGCTCCACGTTTTTCAAAAATGGCATCCATTTTATCCGTAATAGGGCGACCAGAGCGACGTGCATCTTTGACATCAAAATTTCCGGATTGAAAACGCTTAAACCAAATTTGTGCTACTCTTACAGACACTACACTAGGTCCATAAACATCGCAAATTTTTTTCGCGGCTTGCGTTGCATTTTTACCTTTTTTGTAGTAAAATTTTAAAATGTATCAAATTTCTTCATTAGATTCACTCATCTTGACGGTACGAAAAACAAATGAAAATCACACATTTTCCTAATTTGAATTTGGAATTATGTTCTTTAAAATTTAAACTTTCAATGACACCAAAACCAGCCAGATACAAATAGTATAGCCAAAGAGATTTTATTACAAGTTCATATATACTATAATGCGAAAAGACTTTTTCCCCAACCTAATATTAGTGAAAACCAAATCTAAATCGGATAAAGTCGTTTCAGAGATTAGCGTGCACAATCGCACAGACAAACAGATAAACAGACAAACAGACAAAAATTCTAACGATCATTGTTTTGGGTGCTATTTGCGTTGATAAAGGTCCCAATAATATTTTTTCTCAAATTTCTTCCATGTACAGACAGCGATCCGTTACATTTTTATTATATTGAATATTGATAAGAAAGAGACAAAATCATCATCTGCCTAGCCTTTTTCTACTTATGTTGGGGTCGTCTTCCAGTCTCACCGAATGCAGCTGAATGCCAGTACTTTAAATAGATCAACTGCCTGTCTGACCTCCACAACTTAGCTACTGTGTAATACGATACCACTTGGTAAGACTGGTTGTCAGACTTTCGGTCTTCTGACGACCCGTAACGACTGTCAAAGATTCACGAATGACAGCCGGGACCAACGGCTTAAAAACCGTGCTTCCCCAGGCACGGAGGGGTGTTGGTATGTAAAGATGGTCATCCATCCACGGACCAACCACAGCAAGCGTAGCTTAACCTGAACGATCGACCTGTGCAGCCAGCAAACAGACATGTTGCGCTTAAATCATATACCGAGGTATAAGCTTTGTTTACTAGTAAAAAAATAAAATAAAATCTTTAAACATAGTATGGAAGAAAAAGATACGTTGCGCCGACCCCCAATAAATTGGTTAAAGAACTGAATAATGGTGATGAATTATGTTTATTTGTTATTTGCTACGATGTCTTAAAAGAACGGTGGCCGTCATATTGCAACGACCGTGGTGAAAATCTGTCATTTTTACAAATGTGTGACATTCATATCTTAACAACTAGATGTTGTCGACGTTTTATATCTGACTACTCTACGGCCGAAACAAACTTAGAGGTTACAGTTTTACGTCATACACGTACATCGGAAAAGAGGTGTGAATTTATGCAATATACTTATAGTAATTAAATCTTCCGTTCCGTTCCGTGTGGTGTAAAAGAATAGCACCGTCCCATTTCTTCCCGTGGGTGTCGTAGAAGGTGACTAAGGGACTTACTATGGGCAGCAGCGTTCTCTATGCATTTGACCACCATACTACGATCGCAAACCCGCCTCCCAAGCGTGGCGATTATGGCAAATCCCCCCCTTTTGGGGGAGGCTGATGTCCAGCAGTGGACGTCTTTCGGCTGATATGATGATGATGATGAATTAAATCTAAACTTGTTAATATTAAAACTATTCAAATATTTGAGCAGAGAAGTTCCAACAGGCAACACAAACGAGCTGCCCGCCATTTTGCTTATTACCTGAAGTTCCTTTTGTCATTTCGTAATGTAAAAACCCTTTCATTCTAGTCTTTATTGAAGTTTATAACTCATTTTATTACCAGTGCCCGCTGGAGGGAGGAATTCTGGCAAGTCTCGCAAAAGATAGATAGTAGGTAGTAGTATGCAATGCGCACTGCGGTAGCCATTTATATGTAACAGGATGAGATTTACACGGGCGATTAAATTAAAGAGTTGTGACCGAGCAATTTCTGTCCCAGCCATATGCAGCAACAATGGAGATCGATAAAACCAAGTGCGGACGGACGTAAAAATATCGAGGTGTTATTTTAGCGAGGCGTGATTTTATTACGTACTGGATTGTGAACTCTCCGTGTTGAATCGAAGATTGAGAATCTAACAGATTGCATGGCAGCGCGTCGCGAAAAGACACAAATTCTTCGCGAGAAAATTCGCCGCGATTTTATTACAGATGGATTTTCAACGCACTTCTTAGCGCCAAGAGTTGAAAATCGAACACTGTATTTTTTCGACGGGCTGGGAATAGAATAGAATTTTATTTTTTAAATATGGGTAATACACAATAGTTGTTATGATACATCAAAGCTCAGCCATATTTTATCATTCGGCATGCAAAAATATAAAAAAAAAAAAATATTTATTTAATTAAGGTTCACTAACAGTTGTAACAGTTATTAGACAGATAGGAACATATATGTACTAGTGTCTTAAATCAACTGCACAAACAATTACAGGCAAACACCGCATGCAAAATGCTCTTTGTGATTATAAATTTAATTTTACAAAATTAATGTGCATAAATTCTAGATAGTTATATTAAAAACTAATACTTATTACATCATTCTGACAACGTGGATATTGAGTATGCGTGGACGTCAACCAGGTCGTTGCGTTCACTCATTCATCATTCATCATTCAATAGATCAATTTATAAATTATCATTTGAAAGTTGAAAATATAGTGCGCGATAAAATCCCTCCATGATATTCTTAAGTCCGTGTGAACGTCGACTAAGACGGTATCTGCAGGTTTTGAAGAACCCAGAGTATGTAATTTGTTACAGGACACCTCATAGACAAATGCCGTACCTTCTCCACAGATTGCCTGCAGATATTCGAATTGAGACTAAAAGCGGTTTGCCAAATTACCTTTCTCACCAATTCATAAACTATGTAATATATCATATAAAAATATGCTATTTAGATAAATTAGGTAATAAGTAAGTATCCGCTATTAAACATTACTTTAAAAAAAAAATATCTGGGTCTGTTAAAGTTAAGTGGGTCTGGATTTTCCTAGCTTACCTTACTTGTGAACTTAAAATGAGACGTGAAAAAATAATGAGAGATTAACGGGTCGTTCGAACTAATATAACATAACATTACGCCTTGTTTCCCCGGAGTATTGGGCAGAGGTGTACCTATAGTACTCTTTTGATTTCGCCAGTTATGTTTAAGTCCCATAGAATAGGGGGCGAGCCGATTGCCATCAACCAGCACAAATCTATACTCCGGGCTGCAATTGAGAATGTCCAGATAGAAAAACCCATCAACAGTTTGCCCGACCTGGGAATCGAACCCTGGATCTCATGCTCAGCAGTAGCGCTTGCGACCACTGGACCAACAAAATCAAAATGAAAATATTTTATTTTACATAAACTTACATGAGCACTTATGAAACGTCAGAAGCTAGGTGCATGGTTCCAATTTGTCGCTTCCTATGGAGAAGAGCCGGCAAGAAACTCCACGGTTACTCTTTTAAAAATAATTGGCTTTTACAATGTTTTTAAATTACAGTGATAATAGGTATGGGAGGACAGTGCAGGCCTGTCAATAAGTACCAGGTACTTAGACGAATGAAAATAAAGAATAGAAAATCGTTTACAAATCTACAGTCTGTAAGGCCTACAACGTTCTCTCATTCACAATATGTAAAAGAATTTACATAAATAAAATTTACAACGAGGCAGCAACAAGGTTCGTTCAAACTATTTGTAAGTAAAGCTAATACAGGCTAAATTAGTTATTCTGCCTGGTTTATTGGCTATGATTTTGACCTCCGTTAGTTTTAGTCAAGTTATGTTTAAGTCTGTACGTAAACAGACTTAAACATAACCAGACTAAATGTGGAGGTACTATTCTCCTCTGCTGAGAACTTTGGGATTATAGGCATGATTTGTGTTATGCAAATGAGTTGACTATGGACTCATAAAACGATTAATTGGCTTATTAGTCGATTCACACGAATTTACTCGTAATCGTCACTATTAAATAATATAATATTTTAAACAGGTGACTCGCACGAAGTTAATTTATTTGTAGACGAATCGACTTCCAGAAATGCGTATTGGCAATATTGTTACGTTTTGTATTTTATGTAATAAAGTTTTCTTGACTTTTCGTTGTTTTCATAACTTAAAAAGTAATAGACAATAGGAGGGTCCAAAATCGCGTACTGAGACCATGGTAACAGGATGCAAGCCAATATCGCAGCCACCCTATATACTTTTGACCCACGCAATTACCCCGCCAACCATCTACAGTGATTTCAGCCGTGGCCTTCAGTAGTGAAAAAGTTAAGGAAAATGTTATCATTATAAAAAAAAAACTTATCAGTGTCTCAGCGAAATGATATAATTTGAAGTTGACTTGAAGTTTTTTCCGCGAATTGTCTAAAGTTCGTTACATTTTCGAGTTTTACTAAGATTGTTTTAAAAAATCACAGCGTATTCTCGAAATTCTTTTTACTTTTTGACCCAACTACAGCAAAGGAAAAAGGAGGGATATGATTCTGACCGGTATTTATGTTTGTATGTTCATCTGTTCCCTCATAACTCCGAAACTGTTAATCATAATTTGACAAATGAGGTGTCGTTAGAAGCGTCTTTATTGTCCACTGATAAAGGCTATGTGACGTTACATTCAATTGCAAATGGCGCTCTCTAGAGGACATAAAGTTGTGTATTTTTTTCCAATGATGCTTTGTGGGGTATCAAAATTAAAGCGCTTAATTATTACATTTCAAACATTATACATATGTATTGTGAGCTAACCACAAAATAATTCCAATAAAAAGTAAGTTCAAAAACGAAAACCCAACTGCTGGAAACGGCTATCAGATGAGAATATTTTATTGTTTCATAGTTTTTAGAGCGTGATTTTTCAGTTGTCAAGTATTTGGATTCTTTTTTTAATGAATAGTTACAATATTAAGGTTTCTGTTTTATTACATAAAACATTGTAAAAGCCAAAGTAAAAGTTTGACTGAAATCTGTTCTGGCGTAATGAGGTGAACAGACAGAATATAGAACTTCTGTATAATAGGGACTGTATACTTATAGATATAATATAACAGATATATCCGCAGCACAACCGGGCATACCAAACAAAATGGGAATATGCGAAGCTATTTAAGAAATGAAATGACACGTGAGTAAGAAGATCTTTTAAGACACTGCATTTCGTAGCTAACTGATCTCCGAGAGGAAATGACGAAACAAACGGAGGTCTCTTTTAAAGTCCTAACATTATACTATTAGGATTCCATGTGACTATAACAATTAATGCAGGGCCATGAAGGACCTTTTGAAGAAGAGAGAACCATTGCAGCTTTGAGTTGATCTGTCCCGACAGATGACCCTCAACCCTATTTTCGGGAGCTCTGGCAGCGTCGTGTGACTGGTCGTTGATCTGTTGGACATTTCATCATTTCAGCCAAAATACGTCCACTGCTGGACATAGGCATCCCCCAAAAAATGGGGGTTCGCCATATTCGCCACGCTTGGCAGGAAGGTTTGCAATTGCAGTATGGTAGTAAAATGCATAGAGAACGCTGCTGCCCATTCTCTAGTAAGTCCCTGAGTCGCATTTAACGACACCCACGGGAAGGAATGGGATGGTGCTATTCTTTACGTTCGGCACCTAATGTAACTATGTGGCGGTTTTGAGACATCATCAGCATTTCAGCCAAAAGACGTCCACTGCTGGACATAGGCCTCCCCCAGGCTCCTCCACTTCAACCGGTCTTGTGCTTGCCACATCCAGCGGATTCCCGTGGCCTTCACAAGGTCATCGGTCCACCTTGTGGGAGGCTTTCCCACTCTACGTCTTCCAGTACGTTTAACTAATTGGCGGTTTTGAGTATTTTACTAAAAACCGCCAAACAGTTACTTATTACAAAAACTCATGTATTCAATCCAGCCTGCATGGTACTCACATGCGCAGTTACTTTTAGTTTTACGAAATGTTATTTAATCATACCAGAGATGTTTGGTTTTGATCAGACAGTAATACAATATTTGTAGGAAACATATTGAATAAAAACAACATTGAATAATAATATTCCCGGGAGTAGCTGGCATGCGTCGGTCTGCCTTGGTAATTCTAATATTATAAACGCACAAGTAAGTTTTTATTGTTTGATACGTTTCCACGCTACAACGCCTAAATGGATTTGGATGAAATTTAGGCCACAGATAGATCATGACCTATGTAAGGCTACTTTTCATTCTGGATCGCAGATGAAGTCGCGGGCAATAGCTGTTTGTGTAATTCATTCCATTCGAACTAGGTAGGTATGTTCTACTTTTTAAAGATCGAATATTCAGTCATTCATTAGTCAAAAACTACACAACCATAGAAAGAGCTGTTCAAAGAGAACCTTTGCGACATAACTTTTGCCAATTATGAGCCAGTTCGAAGTTAATGGCCTAAATAGGTGACTACTTGGGCACCACAGCTTAGGAATGTTCCTGGCGCCCAATATCCATATGTGATGTATCAATTAATAGCGATTAACGAATTTGGATGGGACGGCAATCCGACATGACTCAGTCAGGAAAATAAAATACAATATTTTTATACAAATTCGAGGATTTATATTCTTCTTCAATATATTCAATACATGAAGAAGAATATAAATTCTCGAATTTGACAGCAAAAATCTTATTTAATTTATATTCTTCTTCAATACATGAAGAAGAATATAAATTCTCGAATTTGTATAATTGTATTGTATTTTATTTTCCTGACTGAGTCATGTCGGATTGCCGTCAACGAAAAAAAAAACAAACATGCAATATATCCTTTTTTTTTCGTTGAGGGTGGGAAATCACCAAATAACTTCTCCCGCTCTGGGTGGAGCAGGAGGGCGTGTCAACTTAAAACCCACCCGTGTTCCCTCAGTTGCCTTTGTGTCACGGGGCCACGGTATCTCTTTCGAACAACCCGTACCCCTGGCAGGCACCGGTCCATGCGGATCCCACCAGTTGGTGCTGACATCTATTTGAGGCGCGCGTGGGACGTGACGCGCCGTCGACCCGGGCTTGGTCCTTACCGGACAGCGAGGTCCCGGTTACCCCTTCGCAAGCCCGCGCCTACGGTGGCCGCGAATCAGCCTGGAATTCCCGACACCCAAGGCGTCTTCTGCGGCAGTTTGGACCGTGAAGGCGCATATACTGCCTCTCCCTCACGTGCGTCACCTCCAGCTTCGCGAGCATCACTGCTTCGCAGAAGGAGGTGATGGCTACCCATGCACTCTCGCTCCGTATATTTTACATGTTTAAGGTGGCTTTATCAATTAAAGATTATTGCTGGCATCTAAGGGGAGCCATGATGGGGTACGTGTGATGCCGGACGTAAAAGAATAGCACCATCCCGTTTCTTCCCGTGGGTGTCGTAGAAGGCGACTAAGGGACTTACTAGAGAATGGGCAGCAGCGTTCTCTATGCATTTGACCACCATACTGCGATTGCCAACCCGCCTCCCAAGCGTGCCGATTATGGCAATCCCCTCCCCGTTTGGAGGAGGCCTATGTCCAGCAGTGGACGTGTTCGGCTGAAATGAATGAAAAAATGAATGAAGGGGAGCGAAATGTGACCTGGGATGAAGGTAGCACAGAAGAAATGAATTAATATAACTTTTTTCAAATACAAAGGAAAACTTTACTCTTCGCAACTTAGGTCTGATTTTTCAATAGTCAAATAACTTGTATCTGAAGAATAAATCTGACAGTTTGGTATATTTTCCATACAATACTTATTGCATCGTTAAATATTACTCTCAGTTTTCTACACATAAAACTTCAGGAATAAGTTCTCTTAAAGGACCTGAAGACACTAAAAATATTTTAGAAGAACTAAGCGAACACACAGACGGACACGAAAAACTACTTTGTTTTATACTTGTAGATAGAAGAGAACATTGTGAGTAAAGAAGTATTTTTACCTCCTTAAATAGCATAATAAAAGTAAACGAATATGATATTGGTCCATAAGTAAAAGTTTTAGCGCAACCTTCACCCGAGATAGCAAACCGATACTTACTGATTTGTTTAGAAATTAATAATAAATATTGTATTGGTGGGTGTAGCTTAGAACAAGTTATGATGAGGCTGACATGCCATTGTGGATAAAAGCCTCGTTTAAAAATTTTGATAAAAAAAACCTCCTTAGTCGAAATGACGTTGTACAGAAACATGTCTGCCTACCTTTTTGGGTATTCAGGCGTAATGTTTTTGTGTTAATATAATAATGACGATGTATACAACTTACTGTTTATTAAATGGTTAACTTATACAGTAATATATTAGCCATTACTCAGTTTTATTGTGTATAAGTCTCATGTAATAGGGTCTTTTAACTCAAATTTCAGAATTTTAGAAAGTGCTAATCAAAAAACGCAATCATAGTTTGAAAATTTCAAGCATAACTATTATTAAACGGTAAGAATACAACAGATCACAATATTGAATAAATAAAAATAATAAAATCGATGACACTGGTAGAATGCGCATCAGACCACGCGCAGTGTAGGATTACGTAGGTTATATCTGTGCCTAGGTGTCTAGACTACGGATAATAATAAACTGTTATTTACGCAATCGATTAGAGTGGTCTTCTTACTCAACTCCCCGGAAGCAGGGTAATTTACTACTTATTTACTTACTCAACTTTTTGTGAGTACTTTTGGGATACTTAAAGAACCATACCTGCCAACACGTAATTTTATAAGAATCATTTTTGTAATAAATATTATTATATTAGTTAAAGTAATGATTACGAGTAATAGAGAAGTGGGGAAGAAATATACATGTTGAGCCGACCCAAATAAATTGGGATAAGGGCAGGAGAATGATAATATTATTTAAAGTAATATTATAAATAAATTGGGATACGGGCAGGAGAATGATAATAGTATTTAAAGTAATATTATAAATAAATTGGGATAAGGGCAGGAGAATGATAATATTATTTAAAGTAATATTATAAATCAAGTGCTATCGGCATATTTTTACAGTCGTATACTAAAATAATATTATTATGTTTGTAAAATGCCCACATTTAAACCAAATTTAAATCAATGAATTCACATAATGCAGTCATTGGGAACACACTAAGTACGTCATTATTCACCAATTAGAGCTAATTTGCCTAAACAGATATACAATTGGAAACCAAATTCAGCGTAATTGTGTTTAGTCAAATCACTCAGCATTGTGTAGAACTGACTCAAATATTGAAATACAGTCACCTTGGTAGTGGACTTTATAAAGGCCTAAGTATTCTCGTTCGTACAAAATAAAATATACTAGCAGCCATTCCGTAATATCGCACATAAAAGTGTTCTCAGCTTACAAAGTAAGTCGAATAAAACTAGGATAAATCCGAACCGGGATCTCTTTTACCCGGGAATAAAATCTCGTCTTTCAGCGTCGGCATGGAAGTGTTCGGTGTCTACAATATTCCATCTGGACTTAATTAAAAACCGTTGACCGGAGCTACGGCGCGGCTACGCGCTACGACGGCTACGCTTCGTAGACTTCGTAGACATGACCTTTATTAGAGAAAAATACAGGGTGTAAGGAACATCGACGCGTAAACTGTTACTATAAATTCAGTTCATTATTCTAGACTATCCACCGCGTTGAATATTTTGTCAGATGTTCAAAAAGCAAGTATTAATTGACTTCACAAACAAAAAATGAGAAAAATATAAATTATATAAAGAAAAATATAAAAGTAACATAAGTTTACTCAAATCATGTTTAAATAAAAAGAGAGAAACAAGTAGTATAATAATTAAAATAATTCAAAAATGCCACATGCAATGTTAAATAGACTTGACTTGAGTTCAAACCAAGATCAAAAACAGTAATTACATTTTGTCTGTCAAAAATTCCGAAATGCTGTAATATGCTTTAAGCCACAGTAAAAATTTAAGCCTTTTCTTAAATAAGTTTATGTTCAATTCTTTAATTGAACTAGGTATGTGGTTGAATATGATTGGTGCACTACAAAAAACACATTTTTGTATGGCACCAATCATATTCAGCGAGCAGTGCCATGTCTTCGTGGAGGCGATAGGCGGCGGCGATCTCTCGCATCCGGCCCTGGTCCAGGTCATGGCACGGAGCGAGAGTGCATGGGTAGCCGTCGCTTCCTTCAACGAAGCAGTAATGCTCGCAAAGAGGGAGGCGGCGCACGTGAGGGAGATGCAGTACATGCGCCCTCACGGCCGTAGCCTTCGCAGGAGACGCCCTGGACGTCGGGAATTCCAGGCTGATTCCTGGCCACCGTAGGCGCGGGCTTGCGGACGGCGAGTAATGGGTAGCTCGCTGTCCGGTAATCACCAAGCCCGGGTCGACGGCGCGTTGTGTTGCACGCGCGCCTCAAAGAGATAACAGTAGCAACTGCTGGGGCCCGTAAGGGCCGATGCCTGCCAGTGGTGCGGGTTGTTCGAAAGAGATACCGCGGCCCCTGGCACACAGGCAACTGAGGGAACACGGGTGGGATTTAGTCAGTAAAAGTCTGACACGCCCCCTCCTGCACCACCCAGAGCGGGAGAAATCATTTGATGATTCCCCACCCAAAAAAAAAATGACATTCTCCTTATCACATGCCCATAATATGACAACCGATTTCCACTCAACTTTTCAGTTATCAGTGCCACTTTTAGACTTCCCCATATGTACTCATTTCTTATTACATCCATTCGTGTAACACCACACATTCCTCTTAACATTCTCATCTCAGCTGCATGCAATTGCCTTTTGTGGCCCAGCATTCTGAGCCATACAAGACAGCAGGTTTAACCATGGTTTTATATATCTTCCCCTTAAGTTTAAGGGGAATTCGGAATGCCCTAAATATTTTAATTTATTTACAGCTCAAGGTGAAGTGAAACATTGCTATTTTACGAAAAAAAAAATATTTGCAACACCTCCACAAATTAATGTTTTTCGCTATAAGATTACCAGCTTTAATGAAACACAAGAAAAGTTTTGTTGAACGATTTTATGAGGCTAACCAAGTGTGCAAATACAATAGCGTCGGGCGCTTTGTTACCTCTTAGCCGCTCAGATAGAAACAATAAAAAAGTCGAGATACAAAGGCTCCTGAGTACTGATCCATTTTTGTAGGTACGCATTCTTTGTCTCATGGATGGACAACCTTTTTTTTACAGTTGAACTAGTTATTTCCACTAAAGTGCTGTAGAGGATATTTACTTACTGTGAAACCTCACGTACATACTGGCAGCCGATGTTTAGGCTGTGTCTGTGTTCGAGCATTTAGGATATTCTAAAATAAGAACGTCAAATAATTTTAGATAGGTGGTGTCCCGGGAGCTTTCATTCTATTGACAGGCGCGTCTTTGTAAGGATCTGAATGTCTTCAGAACTCTTGAAATAAACGTGGAGTCCCACAGTTTAAGCGCCCCTTAATTTATATCCTTACACACCCGGTACCTGGAGGCTCGTCCGAGCCTCCACAGTACCCACATGAACCCATGAACTAGCAACTAAAAGCTAGTTGGCGAACAACGAGTAGCGAGTGCGCGACGGCGACTAGTGATTACTCGCTCACATGCGGTGTGAAGAGCAGCTGGTGACCTAGTGGTAACGATCGCGACTTACGATTTTACTTCGTGGGTTCGATCCCAAGCAGGTACATTACTTACCATAAATTATATATTACCACTGCTCTCAAAACGGTAAAAGATAACATCGTGAGGAAATCAACATGTCCTAGAGCCAAAAATTTTAAGACATGTGACATCTATCAATTGCCAACAGCACTGGGCCCGCATGGTAGATTACGGCCCACTCCCTCTTACAGAGAGGAGGCCTGTGTCCCAGCAGTGGGAACGTTATAGGCTGATAATGTATACTGTGTTTAAAGACGAAAACTAATATGACTTTTATATCTCGATACGAAATGTTTTGACCTTGAATTTTTTTTTTTTTGCTAAATATTGAGATTACTCGACAAGAAGAAACTTGTTTTGTGTTCAACTACCCACAGAAATAAGCGTTAGATACCTTACAGCAAATTAATTTTACTGAACGACAACCAAAATAAGCGGCCGTTAAAATGATTCCTTTTATCCGTTCAGAATGCCTTAAGATGAAAAAAAAAATTCTTCATTAGGTACTCCAGACAGAATTATTGGATTGAGTGCCTCACAACATTAAATAGATAAGTTTCCAAACCAATGCTCTGTTTAATTAAATACCAACATAATCCTTGTTTCCTCAATACTTAAGTACCTACCTAATAATCTTTTCAATGTGAAACTTTGTTAAGATGTTTATTACCACAAAATACAGAGAGTACAGAAGTCAATCTACATACAAAGTGCGCTCGAGCGACGCACACATAGACACCGTTCATGGACACGATATCTCGGACGGGTTGGGACCAGTGCAAGCGCGAGTGCCATCCCCTGAGACAGGCATCTGTGAAGTGTTCAGTGATGTTATTAAAACTGTTTAGTGGACGGTTGTTTAAATTCAACATTGAACTGTGAATTGTCGTTTTTTAAGCTACCAGTTGTTTCAGAGAGGTAAGTACCTAGGTATTTGCGATCGTATCTATTAGAGTTGATATTATTTGTGATCATGGCAAGAATATGTTGTAAGGTGGCTATTAAGCTTGATTTATACCTATAATAGTTTCCGATTTTGAATCAGTGTAAACGAAGTAACTTTTTTGTGAGGTTAATTCATATATTACCTAAGTTGTAAACATATTTTTTTGTTTGTGAAGATATTGTGTTGTTTCTAGTGTCATTTCATAGGTTTAGGTCTAAACGGATGGGGCAAAATAAATTGTGTAAATAGGGTAATCCATTTAGAAGTTATTAGGGATTTTCGATAGTGAAACTTGGCAAATGTAAAATTTTATATGTTTTTGTTCTGTAAACTTTTTTTCTAGTAATACTATGTTTATTGTTTATTTTAATATTATATATTTCCTATATTCCTGTTTCGTTCTCAACAATAAATCAAACACCTAGATACGAGTGCCACTACCACGATAGTTTCTTTTTTGCATAAGCCAAAGTTGACAACCCTAGCGCGACCGCCGAGCGTAGGTATGAAAAGTGAAGTACATACATGTGATTGACTTCTGTACTCTCTGTATTTTGTGTTATTACTCAATCATGCATAAGGGGCTAAGTAACAATAGCTGCACGGGTCGATCGATCAGGTTAAGCTACGCCTGCCACGGTTGGTCCGTAGATGGGTGACCATCTTTACATACCAAGACCCCTCCGTGCCTCGGAAAGCACGTTAAGGCGTTGGTCCCGGCTGTCATTTGTGGATCTTAGACAGTCGTTACGGGTCGTCAAAAGCCCGAAAGTCTGACAACCAGTCTTACCAAGGGGTATCGTATTACCCAGTTACTGGGTTGTGGAGGTCAGATAGGCAGTCGCTCCATGTAAAATACTGGTATTCAGCTGCATCCGGTTAGACTGGGAGCCGACCCCAACATAGTTGGGAAAAGGCTAGGCAGATGATGATGACTCAATCATGCATAAGCGGCTTAACGGATTTGGACGAAATTTGAAGAGATAAGCAAAATATCCTACTATCCGACGAATGTGAAAGTTTTGTATGTTTAGATGTTTGGATGTTTGTTACACAATCACGCCAAAACGACTGAACAAATAGATAGTTAAAACCTGGATTAACTAATAGAACACTTTTCATTCCAGCAAATATGTTCGATGGCTATTTAAGAAATAGGTTTTTTCTAATTTTAGAGCATTCGTTTTAGTCTCATCGTGCGTTGTTTTTAAATTAATTTGAACTGCTTAAATAAAATGTTATAAATCGTACAATATTTGCAACAAAAAAAGTTATTCTCAACCAAACAATTTTTTTCATGAGAAAACGCTGTTCATATCACTCTCGTAGAACAATTTCTATGAAAACTTCATGGAAATTGTTCTGCAAGTGTCGCGTCGCGCCTGTTTGTTTGAAGAAGCCTGTATGCTCGTCACTAGTTACCCTAGAATTTGAGTGAAACCGCGGCTACCAGTTTGTTTATAAAACAAAGTGCACATCTGGCCCCTCAGGCAAGATTTTTGTGTTCGTTGATCAGTAGTTAAAGTAAGTAAGTAAGCTTGTAACAAAAACCATAAAAGAACGCACTCGAGTCTTAAGTGATCTTTAAACGTTTCTTCATGACTGGACAAAGGCGCTTTGATGTTAGTGATTTTATATGGAGCTATATAAAGTTTTCCGATAAAAAGTTATATTGTAAAACGTTTTGAAAGATTTGAAACTTGGACGATCCAGTTTTATATCTTCGGAATTGTTAGGTTATTCATCATCTGCCTAGCCTATTCCCAAGTATGTTGGGGTTTGCTTCCAGTCTAACCTGATAACTTTAGCAGCTGAGTACCAGTATTTTGCATGGAGTGATTGCCTATCTGACCTCCACAACCCAGTTACTGGGTAATACGATACCCCTTGGTAAGACTGGTTGTCAGACTTTCGGGCTTTTGACGACCCGTAACGACTGTCTAAGATCCACAAATGACAGCCGGGACCAACGCCTTAACGTGCTTTCCGAGGCACGGAGGGGTCTTGGTATGTAAAGATGGTCACCCATCTACGGACCAACCGTGGCAGGCGTAGCTTAACCTGATCGATCGATGTCATTATCCAAACAAATTTTAGCAACCTTTTTTATACAAATGCAATGTTTGGAATGATTTTAGTATGCACATTTTCATTTGGTAAAAGTTTTACTCGGCCTAATATTACCAATCATAATGTCATTAAGGAATTTGGTTATTAATCAAATGATTTTTTACAGCAAACAATCTTTAGTCAATAAACATCTAGTCAAATGATTTTTGGGAGTTATATAATTTAAAATGCACTCTTATTTTAATATAATCATTTACTTGATACGAAATATTTGTAACTTATAAATTTTTTTTTTCGCTTTGGACATTTTATTTCAGAGTATTTAGACTTGTGTTGCAGAATTTGATTAATTCTGTCGTCTTTATCCAATAATATATTTTTCTATTTTTGTGACTGTTCACCCGATAATTTCAATGTCAGGTGGTCAATGGTCAATGGTTACGAACGACTATCGAAAAAAACACGATCTGCTACCAGAACTGCCGATCTATTCGGTATATATCTCACCGTGATAACTTAGGTGAAGTGAGTTATCAATGGTGGTAATCCTTAGCATTAGATAAAATGACAGCTCACTTCACATCAGTTTTCACGGTGATATTTTTACAGAATCGCCCGGCTATAGGTTAGGGTAGGTTAGAGCTGTGACCACACAGCGCGAGAAATATATTTTTGAATGTTTAACCAGAAACTGTAAAAACAGAATCTTAATATTAATATTTCCTTTATTTCATTAAAGAGACATATAAATTACATTTTTAAATATTAGTATAAAAATATAGAAACATTTAAAAATATAAAAAATAGTAGCCCACCGGTATCGGGAACAGGGTCCAAGCTACCGGCGGTCAGGGCTCCAGAGAGAGGAACCTCCTAACAATGCGAGCCGTGTCAAGAAGTACCGCTTTCTGAATCAGGTCCTTGACCCAGCTGCCCAACGAGAGCCTCCTTAGGTGTTGGTCGAGGCTCTTGGCTATCAAGCCATTGGCTGTAACGACTATCGGTACAATGATCGCTGAGTCCACATCCCACATGTCGACAACCTCGCGAGCCAAGTCAAGATACTTGATTTGTTTATCTTTCTCGGCTTTCACGAGGTTCTCGTCATGCGGGACCGTTATATCAACGATCATTGTACGCCGCTCTAGTCGATCCACCACCACTATATCAGGCTTATTGGCCACAATAGTCCTGTCAGTGATGATGGATTGATCCCAGTACAGTGTGACATGTCCATTTTCGAGAACTGGGTCGGGCACATACCTGTAGTACGGCACTTCTGATTCCACAAGGCTGTATTTCAGAGCAAGTTGCTGGTGGATAATCCTGGCTACAAGGTTGTGTCTATGCAAGTACTCCTCGTTAGCTAGACGAGAACACCCGGAGACAATATGTCTGATTGATTCACCCGGACGGTGGTATGCCCGACAGATATCAACCGTGCCGTCTTTCACAATAAATCTCCGGTAGTTGTTCGTCATCATAACCTCGTCCATAATTGCACAGACAAAACCTTCGGTTTCTCCAAAGAGGTCACCGAAACGCAGCCAGGCTACGGACGCTAGAAGGTCTACATCGGGTCCATGTAGGGCCCGGAAATAGCGTCCGTGAAGCTCCTTACTCTGCCATACTTCCACGCGGTCTTTAGTGTCAAGCACTACAGGCTTGCGCCAGTTCTCTTTAGCCAAGGAGAGCGGGGTGAGGCCCTTGTCAACCACGACCACATCTCGATGCATCCTCACGTCGGCTCCCAGAAAATATTCCCTGAGACTGCATATCTCGCGATTGTGCAGGGTCTTAGCGTTTAAGAACTCTCGACCTCCACACTTTCGCGGGATATACAGTCTCATTACCGATGACCGTGGGTGATGCATTCGATATGCGGTCAGTAGCGTACGGACCCTCCTATCCAGGGCGTCGAGTTCGGTCTGAGTCCATTTGAGTATGCCGAAAGAGTACATCAAAACCGGCATGACCCAACCGTTGAAGGCGCGCACCTTGTTCCCGCCTGATAAAAGACTATTAAGTACTTTCTTCAGACGGCCAAAGAAGCGCTCCTTCAACGATTGCTTCATGTCAGTATCGTTGATGCCCAACGCTTCCGACATACCCAAATACTTATAGGTTTCGGCTGTGGAGAGGGCTCGAAGGTTTATGGAATCCGAGAGTTGGGTTCCCACGGATTCCGCAATGTCCCCTCGCTTTACATGCATGACCGCACATTTGTCCACACCAAATTCCATCCTGATGGCGCTACTGAAAGTTTCAGTTACTTTCAGTAGCTCCATCAGTTGCGAATTGTTGGGGGCAAAGAGTTTTAGGTCATCCATGTAAAGGAGGTGAGAGATAACCTGACCACCTCTCCTCAGCCGATAGCCTATACCTGAATCCTCCAGCAGTGTGCTGAGAGGATTCAGGGCTAGGCAGAACCAAAGCGGACTCAAACTGTCGCCCTGAAATATGCCTCGCTCGATCCTTATCGGCTCGCTATTCCTTTGGATGTTTCGACATCCTGGATATCGAAGGACCGTACTCCATTGCCTCATACATGACATCAGGAAGGTGCGTAGAGTTGTATCTACTTTATACAACTCCAGCACCTTCATGAGCCATGTATGTGGCACCGAGTCATAGGCCTTCTTGTAATCTATCCAACATGTCGAAAGATCCTTTCGGGAACGACGAACCTGTTGGCTAATGGCCATATCAATGAGGAGTAGCTCCTTAGTACCACGGGACCCGTTCCGACATCCATTTTGAGAGACAGACATGATGGAGTTACTGTCTATATGATTGTAAATCTTAGCTCTCAAAATGGATGTAAGAACTTTATAGACCGTCGGTAAACACGTAATCGGTCTATAATTTTTGGGCTCCGCAGTACTACCTGATTTATGGAGCAGGTGGGTAACTCCTGTCGTTACGCTTGGCAGGAAGGTTTGCAATTGCAGTATGGTAGTAAAATGCATAGAGACCGCTGCTGCCCATTCTCTAGTAAGTCCCTGAGTCGCATTTTACGACACCCACGGGAAGGAATGGGATGGTGCTATTCTTTACGTTCGGCACCTAATGTAACTATGTGGCGGTTTTGAGACATCATCAGCATTTCAGCCAAAAGACGTCCACTGCTGGACATAGGCCTCCCCCAGGCTCCTCCACTTCAACCGGTCTTGTGCTTGCCACATCCAGCGGATTCCCGTGGCCTTCACAAGGTCATCGGTCCACCTTGTGGGAGGCTTTCCCACTCTACGTCTTCCAGTACGTTTAACTAATTGGCGGTTTTGAGTATTTTACTAAAAACCGCCAAACAGTTACTTATTACAAAAACTCATGTATTCAATCCAGCCTGCATGGTACTCACATGCGCAGTTACTTTTAGTTTTACGAAATGTTATTTAATCATACCAGATATGTTTGGTTTTGATCAGACAGTAATACAATATTTGTAGGAAACATATTGAATAACAACAACATTGAATAATAATATTCCCGGGAGTAGCTGGCATGCGTCGGTCTGCCTTGGTAATTCTAATATTATAAACGCACAAGTAAGTTTTTATTGTTTGTTACGTTTCCATGCTACAACGCCTAAATGGATTTGGATGAAATTTATCCCACAGATAGATCATGACCTAGGTAAGGCTACTTTTCATTCTGGATCGCAAATGAAGTCGCGGGCAATAGCTATTTGTGTAATACATTCCATTCGAACTAGGTAGGTATGTTCTACTTTTAAAGATCGAATAATCAGTCATTGATTAGTCAAAAACTACACAACCATAGAAAGAGCTGTTCAAAGAGAACCTTTCCGACATAACTTTTGCCAATTATGAGCCAGTTCGAAGTTAATGGTCTAAATAGGTGACTACTTGGGCACCACAGCTTAGGAATGTTCCTGGCGCCCAATAGCCATAAGTGATATATCAATTAATAGTGATTAACGAATTTGGATGGGACGGCAATCCGACATGACTCAGTCAGGAGAATAAAATACAATACAATTATACAAATTCGAGAATTTGTATTCTTCTTCATATATTGCATGTTTGTTTTTTTTTCGTTGAGGGTGGGAAATCACCAAATAACTTCTCCCGCTCTGGGTGGAGCAGGAGGGCGTGTCAGCCTAAAACCCACCCGTGTTCCCTCAGTTGCCTGTGTGCCAGGGGCCACGGTATCTCTTTTGAACAACCCGCACCCCTGGCAGGCACCGGTCCTTGCGGACCCCATCAGTTGGTGCTGATATCTATTTGAGGTGCGCGTGGGACATGATGCGCCGTCGACCCGGGCTTGGTCCCTACCGCGGACAGCGAGCTACCCGTTACCCGTTCGCAAGCCCGCGCCTACGGTGGCCGGGAATCAGCCTGGGATTCCCGACACCCGGGGCGTCTTCTGCGGTGGTTTGGACCGTGAAGGCGCATATACTGTCTCTCCCTCACGTGCGCCGACTCCCTCTTCGCGAGCATCACTGCTTCGCAGAAGGAGGTGACGGCTACCCATGCACTCTCGCTCCGTATATTTTACATGTTTAAGGTGGCTTTATCAATTAAAGATTATTGCTGGCATCTAAGGGGAGCCATGATGGGGTACGTGTGATGCCGGACGTAAAAGAATAGCACCATCCCGTTTCTTGCCGTGGGTGTCGTAGAAGGCGACCAAGGGACTTACTAGAGAATGGGCAGCAGCGTTCTCTATGCATTTTACCATCATACTGCGATCGCCAACCCGCCTCCCAAGCGTGCCGATTATGGCAATCCCCTCCCCGTTTGGAGGAGGCCTATGTCCAGCAGTGGACGTGTTCGGCTGAAATGAATGAATGAAGGGGAGCGAAATGTGACCTGGGATGAATGTAGCACAGAAGAAATGAATTAATATAACTTTTTTCAAACACAAAGGAAAATTTTACTCTTCGCAACTTAGGTCTGATTTTTCAATAGTCAAATAACTTGTATCTGAAGAATAAATCTGACAGTTTGGCATATTTTCCATACAATACTTATTGCATCGTTAAGTATTACTCTCAGTTTTCTACAAAAAACTTCAGGAATAAGTTCTCTAAAAATATTTTAGAAGAACTAAGCGAACACACAGACGGACACGAAAAACTACTTTGTTTTATACTTGTAGATAGAAGAGAACATTGTAAGTAAAGAAGTATTTTTACCTCCTTAAATAGCAGAATAAAAGTAAACGAATATGATATTGGTCCATAAGTAAAAGTTTTAGCGCAACCTTCACCCGAGATAGCAAACCGATACTTACTGATTTGTTTAGAAATTAATAATAAATATTGTATTGGTGGGTGTAGCTTAGAACAAGTTATGATGAGGCTGACATGCCATTGTGGATAAAAGCCTCGTTTAAAAATTTTGATAAAAAAAACCTCCTTAGTCGAAATGACGTTGTACAGAAACATGTCTGCCTACCTTTTTGGGTATTCAGGCGTAATGTTTTTGTGTTAATATAATAATGACGATGTATACAACTTACTGTTTATTAAATGGTTAACTTATACAGTAATATATTAGCCATTACTCAGTTTTATTGTGTATAAGTCTCATGTAATAGGGTCTTTTAACTCAAATTTCAGAATTTTAGAAAGTGGTAATCAAAAAACCCAATCATAGTTTGAACAACCGGGGGATCGAACCCAGGAATCTAACAGTCGCGTTTTGCGACCACTAGACATAGCATACAAAAGAAAATTTCAAGCATAACTATTATTAAACGGTATGAATACAACAGATCACAATATTGAATAAATAAAAATAATAAAATCGATGACACTGGTAGAATGCGCATCAGACCACGCGCAGTGTAGGATTCCGTAGGTTATATCTGTGCCTAGGTGTCTAGACTACGGATAATAATAAACTGTTATTTACGCAATCGATTAGAGTGGTCTTCTTACTCAACTCCCCGGAAGCAGGGTAATTTACTACTTATTTACTTACTCAACTTTTTGTGAGTACTTTTGGGATACTTTAAGAACCATACCTGCCAACACGTAATTTTATAAGAATCATTTTTGTAATAAATGTTAGACATTATATTAGTTTTTTTTTTTGTTTTTTTTTTGGGTGGGAAATCATCAAATATATTAGTTAAAGTAATGATTACGAGTAATAGAGAAGTGGGGAAGAAATTTACATGTTGAGCCGACCCCAAATAAATTGGGATAAGGGCAGGAGAATGATAATATTATTTAAAGTAATATTATAAATCAAGTGCTATCGGCATACTTTTACAGTCGTATACTAAAATAATACTATTATGTTTGTAAAATGCCCACATTTAAACCAAATTTAAATCAATGAATCACATAATGCAGTAATTGGGAACACTAAGTACGTCATTATTCACCAATTAGAGCCAGTTTGCCTAAACTGTTGTACAATTGGAAACCAAATTCGGCGTAATTGTGTTTAGTCACATCACTCAGCATTGTGTAGAACTGACTGAAATACTGAAATACAGTCACCTTGGTAGTAGACTTTATAAAGGCCTAAGTATTCTCGTTCGTACAAAATAAAATATACTCGCAGCCATTCCGTAATATCGCCGCACATAAACGTGTTCTCAGCTTACAAAGTAAGTCAAATAAAACTAGGATAAATCGGAACCGGGATCTCTTTTACCCGGGAATAAAATCTCGTCTTTCAGCGTCGGCATGGAAGTGTTCGGTGCCTACAATATTCCATCTGGACTTAATTAAAAACCGTTGACCGGAGCCACGGGGCGGCTACGCGCTACGACGGCTACGCTTCGTAGACTTCGTAGACATGACCTTTATTAGAGAAAAATACAGGGTGTAAGGAACATCGACGCGTAAACTGTTACTATAAATTCAGTTCATTATTCTAGACTATCCACCGCGTTGAATATTTGGTCAGATGTTCAAAAAGCAAGTATTAATTGGCTTCACAAACAAAAAATTAGAAAAATATAAATTATATAAAGAAAAATATAAAAGTAACATAAGTTTACTCAAATCATGTTTAAATAAAAAGAGAGAAACAAGTAGTATAATATTAAAATAATACAAAAATGCCACATACAATGTTAAATAGACTTGACTTGAGTTCAAACCAAGATCAAAAACAGTAATTACATTTTGTCTGTCAAAAATTCCGAAATGCTGTAATATGCTTTAAGCCACAGTAAAAATTTAAGCCTTTTCTTAAATAAGTTTATGTTCAATTCTTTAATTGAACTAGGTATGTGGTTGAATATGATTGGTGCACTACAAAAAACACATTTTTGTATGGCACCAATCATATTCAGCGAGCAGTGCCATGTCTTCGTGGAGGCGATAGGCGGCGGCGATCTCTCGCATCCGGCCCTGGTCCAGGCCATGGCACGGAGCGAGAGTGCATGGGTAGCCGTCGCTTCCTTCAACGAAGCAGTAATGCTCGCAAAGAGGGAGGCGGCGCACGTGAGGGAGATGCAGTACATGCGCCCTCACGGCCGTAGCCTTCGCAGGAGACGCCCTGGACGTTGGGAATTCCAGGCTGATTCCTGGCCAACGTAGGCGCGGGCTTGCGGACGGCGAGTAATTGGTAGCTCGCTGTCCGGTAATCACCAAGCCCGGGTCGACGGCGCGTTGTGTTCCACGCGGGCCTCAAAGAGATGACAATAGCAACTAATGGGACCCGCAAGGGCTGATGCCTGCCAGGGGTGCGGGTTGTTCGAAAGAGATACCGCGGCCCCTGGCACACAGGCAACTGAGGGAACACGGGTGTATTTTAGTCAGTAAAAGTCTGACACGCCCTCCTGTACCACCCAGAGCGGGAGAAGTTATTTGATGATTCCCCACCCAAAAAAAACGACATTTTCCTCATTTCTCCTTATCACATGCCCATACCTTGACAACCGATTTCCACACAACTTTTCAGTTATCGGTGCCACTTTTAGACTTCCTCTTATGCACTCATTTCTTATTCTATCCATTCGTGTAACACCACACATTCCTCTTAACATTCTCATCTCAGCTGCATGCAATTGCCTTTTCTGGCCCAACATTTTGAAAAAAAAAATTGGAACACCTCCACAAATTAATGTTTTTCGCTATAAGATTACCAGCTTTAATGAAACACAAGAAAAGTTTTGTTGAACGATTTTATGAGGCTAACCAAGTGTGCAAATACAATAGCGTCGGGCGCTTTGTTACCTCTTAGCCGCTCAGATAGAAACAATAAAAAAGTCGAGATACAAAGGCTCCTGAGTACTGATCCATTTTAGTAGGTACGCATTCTTTGTCTCATGGATAACAACCTTTTTTTTACAGTTGAACTAGTTATTGCCACTAAAGTGGCGTAGAGGATATTTAGTTACTGTGAAACCTCACGCACATACTGGCAGCCTGACGTTTAGGCTGTGTCTATGTTCGAGCATTTAGGATATTCTAAAATAAGAACGTCAAATAATTTTAGATAGGTGGTGTCCCGTGAGCTTTCATCAAAGAGTATAATAATATGCTTTCATTCTATTGACAGGCGCGTCTTTGTAGGGATCTGAATGTCTTCAGAACTCTTGAAATAAACGTGGAGTCCCACAGTTTAAGCGCCCCTTAATTTATATCCTTACACACCCGGTACCTGGAGGCTCGTCCGAGCCTCCACAGTACCCACATGAACCCATAAACTAGCAACTAAAAGCTAGTTGGCGAACAACGAGTAGCGAGTGCGCGACGGCGACTAGTGATTACTCGCTCACATGCGGTGTGAAGAGCAGCTGGTAACGATCGCGACTTACGATTTTACTTCGTGGGTTCGATCCCAAGCAGGTACATTACTTACCATAAATTATTTAATTACCACTGCTCAGTGAACGAAAAACTGCTCTCAAAACGGTAAAAGATAACATCGTGAGGAAATCGACGTGTCCTAGAGCCAAAAATTTGAAGACATGTAAAATCTATCAACTGCCAACAGCACTAGGCCCGCATGGTAGATTACGGCCCACTCCCTCTCATCGAGAGGAGGCCTGTGTCCCAGCAGTGGGAACGTTATAGGCTGATAATGTATACTGTGTTTAAAGACGAAAAAATATGATTTTTAGATCTCGATACGAAATGTTTTGACCTTGAAAAACATTTTTTTATTTTCCTAAATATTGAGATTACTCGACAAGAAGAAACTTGTTTTGTGTTCAGCTACCCACGGAAATAAGCGTTAGATACCATACAGAAAATTAATTTTACTGAACGACAACCAAAATAAGCGGCCGTTAAAATGATTCCTTTTATCCGTTCAGAATCCCTTAAGATGAAAAAAAAATACTTCATTAGGTACTCCAGACAGAATCATTGGGTTGAGTGCCTCACAACATTAAATAGATTAGTTTCCAAACCAGTGCTCTGTTAAATTAAATACCAACATAATCCTTGTTTCCTCAATACTTAAGTACCTACCTAATAATCTTTTCAATGTGAAACTTTGTTAAGATGTTTACCACAAAATACAGAGAGTACAGAAGTCAATCTACATACAAAGTGTGCTCGAGCAACGCACACATAAACACCGCTCACGGACACGATATCTCGGACGGGTTGGGACCAGTGCAAGCGCGAGTGCCATCCCTCGAGACACGCGTCTGTGAAGTGCAAAAATGGAGCAACAAAAAAAATGTTATTAAAACTGTTAAGTGGACTGTTGTTTATATTCAACATTGAACTGTGAATTGTCGTTTTTTAAGCTACCAGTTGTTTCAGAGAGGTAAGTACCTAGGTATTTGCGATCATATCTATTAGAGTTGATAGTATTTGTGATTATGGCAAGAATATATTGTAAGGTGGCTATTAAGCTTGATTTATACCTATAATAGTTTCCGATTTTGAATCAGTATAAACGAAGTAACTTTTTTGTAAGGTTAATTCATATATTACGTAAGTTGTAAACATTTTTTTTTTGTTTGTGTAGATATTGTGTTGTTTCTAGTGTCATTTGATAGGTTTAGGTCTAAACGGATAGGTCAAAATAAATTGTCTAAATAGGGTAATCCATTTAGAAGTTATTAGGGATTTTCGATAGTGAAAATTGGCAAATGTAAAATTTTATATGTTTTTGTTCTGTAAACTTTTTTCTAGTAATACTATGTTTATTGTTTATTTTAATATTATATATTTCCTATATTCCTGTTTCGTTCTCAACAATAAATCAAACACCTAGATACGAGTGCCACTACCACGATAGTTTTTTTTTTGCATAAGCCAAAGTTGACAACCCTAGCGCGACCGCCGAGCGTAGGTATGAAAAGTGAAGTACAGACGCCAGCACATCAACCTACTACAATCTGTCAAATTTCTCTAATAGGTTTTCAACTTTATCGCTGAAGCATAAGGTTCAAATTTGATTGAGAATATTTGACAGTTTCGGGTAGGTTGACCTGCTGGCGTCTGTACATACATGTGATTGACTTCTGTACTCTCTGTATTTTGTGTTATTACTCAATCATGCATAAGGGGCTAAGTAACAATAGCTGCACGGGTCGATCGATCAGGTTAAGCTACGCTTGCCACGGTTGGTCCGTAGATGGGTGACCATCTTTACATACCAAGACCCCTCCGTGCCTCGGAAAGCACGTTAAGGCGTTGGTCCCGGCTGTCATTTGTGGATCTTAGACAGTCGTTACGGGTCGTCAAAAGCCCGAAAGTCTGACAACCAGTCTTACCAAGGGGTATCGTATTACCCAGTTACTGGGTTGTGGAGGTCAGATAGGCAGTCGCTCCATGTAAAATACTGGTATTCAGCTGCATCCGGTTAGACTGGGAGCCGACCCCAACATAGTTGGGAAAAGGCTAGGCAGATGATGATGACTCAATCATGCATAAGCGGCTTAACGGATTTGGACGAAATTTGAAGAGATAAGCAAAATATCCTACTATCCGACGAATGTGAAAGTTTTGTATGTTTAGATGTTTGGATGTTTGTTACACAACACGCCAAAACGACTGATCAAACAGATAATTAAAACCTGGATTAACTAATAGAACACTTTTCATCCCAGCAAATACGTTCGAAGGCTATTTAAGAAATAGGTTTTTTCTAATTTTAGAGCATTCGTTTAGTCTCATCGTGCGTTGTTTTTAAATTAATTTGAACTGCTTAAATAAGATGTTATAAATCGTACAATATTTGCAACAAAAAAAAAGTTATTCTCAACCTAACAATTTTTTTCACGAGAAAACTCTTTTGTATCACTCTCGTAGAACAATTTCTATGAAAACTTCATGGAAATTGTTCTGCAAGTGTCGCGTCGCGCCTGTTTGTTTGAAGAAGCCTGTATGCTCGTGACTGTGTATAAAGTAGTTACCCTAGAATTTGAGTGAAACCGCGGCTACCAGTTAGTTTATAAAACAAAGTGTACATCTGGCCCCTCAGGCAAGATTTTTGTGTTCGTTGATCAGTAGTTAAACTAAGTAAGTAAGCTTGTAACAAAAACCATAAAAGAACGCACTCGACTCTTAAGTGATCTTTAAACGTTTCTTCATGACTGGACAAAGGCGCTTTGATGTTAGTGATTTTATATGGAGCTATATAAAGTTTTCCGATAAAAAGTTATATTGTAAAACGTTTTGAAAGATTTGAAACTTGGACGATCCAGTTTTATATCTTCGAGATTGTTAGGTTATTCATCATCTGCCTAGTCTATTCCCAAGTATGTTGGGGTTTGCTTCCAGTCTAACCGGATAACTTTAGCAGCTGAGTACCAGTATTTTGCCTGGAGTGATTGCCTATCTGACCTCCACAACCCAGTTACTGGGTAATACGATTCCCCTTAATAAAACGGGTTGTCAAACTTTTGGGCTTCTGGCGACCCGTAACAACTTACAAAGATCAAATATCCACGAATGACAGCCGGGACCCACGGCTTAACGTGTTTTCCGAGACACGGAGGGACTTGGTATCTAAAGATGGTCACCCATTCAGGGACTAACAGCGGCAAGCGTAGCTTAACCTGATCGATCGACCCGAGCGACTGTTGGTACTTAGCCACATGTCCTACTTATTAGGTCATTGATGAAAGATTATCATTTTTTGGCCTAAATAACTTCCTGCGATTAATTTATCTGGCAGGTAATTGAATGCAAATTATGATCCACTGTGAAATTATCTGGAGGTTAAAGCGTATCTAGATACCAAAAATGTCCAAGTCACAAAACGTCTACTTGCACTAAGAATCTTAGTGCTAGTAGACGTTTTAGCATCTTAGTCTAAGATCAAGAAGACCCTACTACACTGATAGAATTATACACAATATGCAAATCAAAAGCTATGCAAATGTGAATAGCATAATCAGATTGTAATGTTTCCTCTACCGGTACAAAGGTCTCGTCTCTATGAGAGAGACAAGGCCGTAATCCACACGGGTTGTTAGATGTCACATGTCTTCGAATTTTTTGGTTCTAGTACGTGCCGATTTCCTAATTTCAAAAATCATTTATTCAAACTGGGCTGAAAATTTGTACTTTATAACGTAAAAATTACATAAACTAGTCCTTCAAATGGACCTCCCTTACTGTTATTTTTTTGTTTTTTGAGGGTGGGAATTCATCAAATAACTTCTCCCGTATCTGGGTGGAGCGGGAGGGCGTGTCAGACTTTTACTGACTAAAACCCACCCGTGTTCCTTCAGTTGCCTATGTGCCAGGGGCACAGTATCTCTTTCAACAACCCGCATACCTGACAGACCCTTCACTGCTTCACAGTGGTTTAGCTGGGAAGAAGTGGCACAACAAACTTCCCAACAGCACAGCTCTCAGGTTAGTTAGATGAATTTGACTTTATACAACACTATGCAAAGTAATTAACATTCCAAAACACAAAACATAGTCCCGACATTGAACATTGTACGCTGTGCAGAGAGCGTCCGCGCTCCGTTGCAAACCGGTGCTGGAAGCAGATGTTAATAAATTCACCGCAGCGCTGCTACGTGTTCATTATTTCGTCTCTTTGGATGCAGGGTCGATTTCTATAATTATATCACGTCAGTATTCTCTAAGTAGAAAAAGTAATGCAATCATATTTTGCTTGTTTTGTTACAGAACCCATGTAATTGGGAGCTAACCTATTAACTGGTACTGAAAGTTGTCTAATGGGCGATCCTGTCGTTTTACCAAAATTATTTTGACAAAATGTCATTATCCAAACAAATTTTAGCAACCTTTTTTATACAAATGCAATGTTTGGAATGATTTTAGTATGCACATTTTCATCTGGTCAAAGTTTTACTCGGCCTAATATTACCAATCATAATGTCATTAAGGAATTTGGTTATTAATCAAATGATTTTTTTACAGCAAACAATCTTTAGTCAATAAACATCTAGTCAAATGATTTTTGGGAGTTATATAATTTAAAATGCACTCTATTTTAATATAATCATTTACTTGATACGAAATATTTGTAACTTATAACTTTATTTTTTCGCTCTGGACATTGTATTTCAGAGTATTTAGACTTGTGTTGCAGAATTTGATTAATTCTGTCGTCTTTATCCAATAATATATTTTTCTATTTTTGTGACTGTTCACCCGATAATTTCAATGTCAGGTGGTCAATGGTCAATGGTTACGAACTGCCGATCTATTCTGTAAATATCTCACCGTGATAACTTAGGTGAAGTGAGTTATCAATGGTGGTAATCTTTAGCATTAGGTAAAATGACAGCTCACTTCACACCAGTTTTCACGGTGAGATTTTTACAGAGTCGCCCGGCTATAGGTTAGGGTAGGTTAGAGCTGTGACCACACAACGCGAGAAACATATTTTTGAATGTTTAACCAGAAACTGTAAAAACAGAATCTTAATATTAATATTATTATTACCTGTTTAGAATCTGTCCCAAGTGGAAAAACACCCTTGTAATAAAACGTCGACGTTGACTGAATAGAAATGGTAAGTTGAAAACTGACGATACAAAATATTTGACTTATTTTATTTTGCGTAAAATATGTTTTACCAACTGAAATATTTGGCTACATTAAAATTTGTAAAAGTACTAGTTGGTAAGCAAGTTATTGTTTAAACGTTCACTTGCTAAACATTAGGTTTACGTTACAATTATTTGTGAAGGGTTTATTTGCTAAGTAATAATTTGGCACATTAAATTATGCGGAAAATTGTTTGGGAAGTGTTAATTTGTCATTTTTTATGAAACAAGGGAGACCCATCTGATGGAAGTAACTAATAACCCTTTATAAGGCTCTGTCCATACTTTGGACACCATAATGTTTAACTTTTGGCGGCTGAATGACACATCGGACAAATTCAACTTTTTATTCTGTGATTTGACAATTTGTTAGCAAGAACAAAACGAAAAAAAGAACAAAAGCTATGGCTGTTATATAGCAAGTGTTCGGTTAACTGTCAATATTTGGTGATTTATTTTCTGTGCTGTGTGTTCATCCAGCTTAATCTTCGTGAAAAATGAATAGAAGGGTAAGTTTTATTTTACAAGATGTTCTAAATATTGTAAATATGGGATACATGTCTTGATTTTAGTTATTAGTTTCATATTTCCTAACTAAACTACGACAGATTATGACGTCCATACATTGGAAAGAGCTGGTTGGCCTGTCCGACAAGTGCGGTTTTGAATATACCACATTTATGCGTTTTTCCTGTTGCAGGAAATACGAATACAAAACCTTAAGGCAACTTTAGAAGAACTTTTTGGCTTATCGGATGGTGAGAATTCAGAAGACGGTTATGAAAGCGATGAAATCCGGGAAAATGAGACGATTTTCACGGAAATAAGTCAAGAAGATCTCTTAAACATTTTGGATTCTCCGTCGCCTTCTAGAGTTGCCAAGTTGCTGTCAATTCACCTATACCTTCTGTAAGTGGAGTTTCTGCAATTCAAGATGTCAACGAATCGGCACCAGATAATACAAATCTGAGTGAATTCGCAGGAGTTTTGTTGAATTTTGTTAGTTATATTTAAATATTAACATTCTGTGTGAAGTCTGATTTTGTATTTTGGGTTTAGTTTCATAATTATTACATAGGTAGGTATTATATATAATTCTGCAGTCTGACTTCAGATTGTGTTTTTCAATTGAGTTTAGTGTTGCTTGGTATTTTTAAAGTTTAGGGTTTTATTATTAGTCGTTAGTTGATTTTGCAATTTATTTGGTGTGTGTTTGGAAACCACTATTGTATTGGGTCATCCTGTAAAGATAGTGTGTATAAGTTTAAAAATAAATAAATAAATAAAAATAAATAAATAAATAATAGTACTATTCTGAGAAATAGTCCGGAGCCTGAAACTATTTCAGACACTGACGACGATGACAATGATGATGATTGGAAGAAAGAGTTTTCCCATCATCATTGTTCAACAGCCACCATCATTCATGTTCATCATTGTTTCAACAGGCGCCTTAGCGCCTATTAGATATTACAGTAAAACCAAAGCAGAATTTTCCAAACAGAAGTGGTCCTCATGCATATTTTAGATTACTTTTCTCTGAGGAAATTTTGTCTACAATAGTTGAGCAAACCAATCTTTATGCAGCTCAAAACAAGGAGAAGAATTAGGTTGATGTTTCTGTTGTAGAAACCCAAGCGTTTCTTGGATTATTGGTACTAATGGGTGTACATCAGCTTCCTAATCTAGATCTATATTGGGCAATAGATCCACTGTTTTGCGTCCGGGAAATTGCAGAAATGACATCCAAAAGGTTTTAAATGATACTGAGGAATTTACACCTAAATGATAATACGGCTTACGGCACGGTTGGCGCAGTGGTTAAGCGATTGGCTGCTGCGCTGAGTGTCGCGGGTTCTATTCCCGCACGCAACAAATATTTGTATGACCTACAAGTAGTTGTTTCGGGTCTGGCTGTTTGTGTATGTGAGTTAAATGTTTGTAAACGCACCCACAATACGGGAGAAATTCCTAGTGTGGGGCAACGACTAAAAAAAAAAAAAATGCCTAAAAGGAGAGAAACAGAATTTGAGAAGCATCTCTTCGTCACAATGTATAAACGAGTTTATGGTGAAATTCAAGGAGCGCAGTACTTTGAAGCAATATATGCCCAATAAGCCCGTAAAGACGGGCTTCAAAATATGGGCGCGTTGTGATAGCAATACTGGCTATCTTTAGAAGTATGAAATATATACTGGCAAAAAGGATAGCGAAACAGAGTTTGGATTAGGAGATATTGTAGTAAATAATCTCTGCAAAGCACTGATTGATGAAAAGATGGACAGTGTTCATGTTGCCTTCGATTATTTATTTTCTTCTACTGAACTATTGCAGAGTTTATTTGAACAGAACATGTATTCGACAGCGACAGTTCGGTCTAATAGAACTAATTTACCCCAGAAACTGAAAATGCTTTTTCAGTTTCTGGGGTGAATTCGTTCTGCAAAAAGTCAATCAAAACTAAAACTTAGTAAGGGGCAGTATAAGTGGAGGGTAAACAAAAATGTTAGTTTTTTAGTGGATATAGTTTTTAGTGGTTTGGCACTATACCACTAAAAATTTTGGATTTTAGTGGTATAGTGGATGGATACTAAGATAGTCAGTATTATTAGCACTGCCTACCATTAAAAGCAAAAAGTGTCATACAAGAGGACACAAAAGATGGCAGAAAGCAGGAGATCCCACGTCCACTGGGAGTTGTTGAATATACGAAGAGGATCCACCCCCGGTGTAGGCAGCTTCGACCAAAGCGCACATATCCTGTGGCTAGGCGAAGTCGAAGATGATGGATGAGGGTTTTTTTTATTTTATCATAGATGATGCCATCACCATCGCATATATTTTATATACTCAAAAAATGCGTTACCTAATGAACAGTTTGCAATTCCGCACAATGCTTGGAAGGAACCTCATTGGTTTTTTTAGCAGTAAGAAGAAGAGGGGATCTAACTTGCAATCATTTGTCTGTAAAAAACCAAAAGTAGATAGCCGACAGAAGGTACACACAAGTATGGTCTTCCAGATGATATACGGCTTACGGATGTAGGTTCTTATCTCCCTGGTCCACTCGAAAGCTATAGAAGATGCAGAGCTTGTATTGCAAAGAAAATAATAAACAATCAAAGATACAATGAATCCGCTGTGAAGTTGCGTTGTGTGCGGTCCCATGCTTTGCCAAATTTCATAAGCCCTAGTAAGACAATAGCCAAATACTGGATACCATGCTATTAAAAAAAAATCGTATTCTTAATAAAGAGGTCCTAAATAATGTATTTATCTATTTTTTTACTTCCATACCCTTAGCAGTTTCCTGTGCCTTATAAAGGGATAACACTTTGCTAGATCACGGGATCGGGTCGTTGACCGCACTCTTCGCAGCTGCATTTCCTGCATCGATAAGGCAAATAATCAGGTAAGTTTTGCTAGATCATGGGATCGGGTCGTTGACCGCACTCTTCGCAGCTGCATTTCCTGCATCGATAAGGCAAATAATCAGGTACGTTTTTAAGTCGAAATGCAATCCGAGTAAAGTTAAGACAAGAGGGCAGTAAGCAGAGAAAGCAACGTCAAAAACATTTATTATTATTTTTATCTATAATTGTTATTTCATCATTGACAACTTTATCAGTGGAAAATCTTCAACGGATTCACTAAAAACTTCAACAAAGCCTTGATCACTTAATATTGTGTTCAATAATATTTTTATAAGCCCAAAATGGGAATTAATTGAGGTTGATTAAATACATGCCATTATCACATAGCTCTCCGAATATCGCATCTCTGTTTCAACTGATAAAACATATAGGTAAGTAGCCAGAAAGTTGAACAAAGCAGCATAGCATAATGCACACAAAGCAGCAAATTGTCTGACAGAAGAAAGAATGTATTTACTTACTAAGTCTGCCAAGAATACTAGGTAGGTACTACATTATTTAAAAATGGTTTGCAGACAGAAATAATGAATACCTACATGTATTCAATGTGCTTGGCCAGCTGTTAACAAATTTATAATATTATATTGGAACAACAAAATTATAAATGCAAGATTTTCTCAATACAAAATGAATGTGTATTTTTAAAGACCGCACAGTAATTTATTTTGGTGAATGTAGAATACGTATTCAATATTAAATTGCCTCATTCCACATTCATCTATAGAGACTACAAATACTAATTGGATTCACAAATAAATGCAAACAAAGTTAATTGGATTGTTTATAAACAGTACCTATTTAACTTGTTTAAGTATTTGTGGTAATGTGATACGGAACAGTTCAGAAATCGCATTCAATTGTTTAATTATTTATTGGATCTCCATCACAGTCTACACAATTACATGCAAGTATACATAGAGCAGAGACAAAACAATGTGCGCTTCCAATTTTATAGGAGACCACGTCATTTACTTGTAATATAGGTACAACAGAACACAGTACACAACAACTACAACTGTTACTGTAAGGTAAGGCAAGGTTATCTCCTTACTTCAAAATTATGTCAGTTTTTAAAGTAATTACTAGCCATGTTGCATCAGGTTTTTCTTCCTATATAGTTAAGGAATATTTTTATTTTATAGTAAGTAATTTTTCCATATATTAAAGACTAGCTTTTGCCAGCGGCTCCGCCCGCGTGGAGGTCGTAAATTATCCCACGGGAACGTACTACCAAGATAAAAAGTATCCTATATGTTAATCCAGGTAAGAGTAACAAACATCCATCCATCCATCGATACTTACAAACTTTCGCGTTTATAATATTAGTAGGACGAGCTGGGGAAGTGACGTAAGTAGTAACTGAATTACATAGTTCTTGGTCACAACCTGCTAACTACACCACTTTGTGAGTATCCGTAATTAAAAAACTTGCTCGGTCGCCTTCACCTACATTTTATAAATAATCCGCATGATGGATGGTTCGATTCAGTGGACGTGGGGCTAATTACGAGTTCCGCAGCATAATCCCAAAACTGACGAGGGGTTCTAAATACTAGCTTGATAAATTCTATGCGCTAATTACGTTCCTGGCTCAAAGGGATGCTGTAGACTGATTTACCTCGTATTTTAAATGCTAAAACCATCCGGTTAGACTGGAAGCTGACCCCAAAATAGTTGGGAAAGGCTAGGCCGATGCAGATGATGTTCAATCAAAATTGAAGTAGGACTATTACTAAAAATGTCCCAATTGAGAAACCCAAAACACCTGAATCGGAGATCAATTCCACCGAAACAACAGATCGTCAATGGGGATAATTCTTTGGACTTGTGATTGTTAGAAGAGAAGCCTTTTCCAGGAATGCAGGCTTTGATTACTGAAGCATTCTAAACTTAATGAGTAAACTTCTGTATGGGCTAGTGATAGTGTGGCGGCCATCTACAATGCCACATACGAACTACAAATCAATAACTTGAGATACACAACTAGTGAAGTGGCGCCATCTAGAATGCCATATGTAAACTATACAAGACTTGACGTCACACCGTAACTACATCACACAAGCAGAGTTTACCGCGCGACCCACATGTATACAACACCCCGACATCCACCGTCGGGCAGTTGCCCTCCAGACACAACACCCATCAGGTCGGAGGATCCTCCCTTTTCTATATAGTATGAGTGAACTTTACACCCTGTTCCTCATACCTCCATAATAGAAACAACACAAACAGTACTATCAGTCTAACAATTTATGAATTCCGTCATTGAATATTTATGGTTTTGTAGGGGCAGGGAGGGGGTGTGAATTAATCAATGAGTCTCCGGTAGCTATAGACCGGCTTGTTTCCGAATAATAATATCCTACCTGTGCATACCTAACGATAGGGTTTAATCAAGACGGACAGCTTAATTGGTTTAATTAAAGGGGGTGACAAACAATGAATATAAATATCACAAAGACGGCAGCGACGTTGCGGTTGCCAGAAGCAAACGCAGGCGACAGTGCCGATGCAGTTTTGATCCGTAAAAAATTGTCAGAAAAAACAAACCCATTCAGTGCCTCATTATTTCAAATAATGAGGCACTGAATGAGTTAAATAGATTGAGAAACATGGGAAAAACATAAATGCTAAAAAACCTTGAAAATAAAATTACTAGATACTTTGAAAAAAGCTAGAAAATCATAAGTTAGGTCCTATGTACTAGTATATACAATATAAAATCGCGGGGCGCGTCAAATTTCTATCAACAATCAAGTGCTCACATGTATATATTAATTGCTGTTCACATATTAAGTTAGGTTTCATTACGCCCCACGATTTTATTTTACAGGTTACACATGGGGGTGGCGTGGCTCCTCTACATCATAAATATCTTTCTTTGCAATAAAACCGTTTATATACGTATCATTTTCTTTTTCATAGTGTTTCGTCAAATAAGGCAAACCCTTTCATATGTTATTAATATTCTATTCGTGCAAACATTCACTCTGTACCATTTATTCCACTCCATTTTCCTGACGTTCAAAGCCAGTTACTTTGTGTAACATTATACGTATAAATGTCTACCCTATCGAAGCTATTTCTTTGCCTCCAGATCGGAAAAATATAAGCTAGTCAAAGCTAAAGTAATCCGTAAAGTCGTCTTTTGAGCTATTTCTTTGTAGGTTAGTGTTGTGTAGCAATTTGACATTTCATTTTGCGAATAATATTTTATGTCATTTCAAGTTTAGTTACCTTTGTAAGGAAGTATATCATAATCAGCTTATAACGTTCCCACTGCTGGGACACAGGCCTCCTCTTTCTGAGACAGAGTGGACCGTAATCCACGGCGCGGGCCCAGTGCGGGTTGGTAGATGTCTTCAAATTTTTGGTTCTAGGACATGGCGATTTCCTCACGATGTTTTCCTTCGCCATTTTGAAGGCAGTGGTGACTAAACAATAAACACAAAGTATAGCGCCTGGCGAAGAATTGCCAAACTTAAGCGGCAGTGGGTAGGGCACTTTGCTCGCAGAACAGATGGCCGATGGGGCCGAAAGGTTCTGGAGTGTCAACCGCGTACCGGAAGACGTAGAGTGGGAAGGCCTCCCACAAGTTAGACCGATTACCTTGTAAAGGCCGTGGGAATCCGCTGGATGTGGGAAGCACAAGACCGGTCGCATTGGCTGAGCTTGAGGAGACCTATGTCCAGCAGTGGACGTCTTTCGGCTGAAATGATGATGATAATGATGATGAAAGCGTCTGTCTGGTTCAAACCTACGATCTACTCGTATCGCGGCTGTTACCACTGGGCCACAAGTGCTCCAGCTGCCAAGGAAGTATATTTGGAAGTATTTCTGAGTTGTAGACGTCAGATAGGCAGCCGCTCCATGTGAAATACTCGTATTTAGCTGCATGCGGTCAGACTGGAAGCCGACCCCAATAATAGTTGAAAAAAGGCTAGGCAGATGATGACGATGTTAGGAAGTATATTTCGGTCGGCAGCTCGTTAAAAACCTCTTTAGAAGGTCGAATATTTGGTAACTGCTTACAGGACTTGCTTATGTTTAAGTACCATGATTTTTTTATTACTCTTATGTAATGTAACTAACTGCTAGAGGGTGGAGACCTGGTGACCAGAAACATAGGCCTGTAAAGCCTAGCTTAGGCTCCAGTCTCCCACAGTAAACTCACCGTACCTTAAGTGTAACAATGTCTGCAATATTTATTGTGGTGAGAAAAATAAACACTTATACTTATACACATAATAACTTTGCCCGAACTGGGAATCGAACCCAGATGTCGCGCTTGGCACTAGCTTTCACTAGACCAACAAGGCAGTCATTCATATGTCTACTCGTAATATGCAATATCGATAAGCACAATCGTTAGTGTTGGACGTTAGCTACGAGTAATTAATCGATAACCGTTGTGTCACTTTAATCTCGACTCGCACTGTTGAACTGATGCAATTCACTGCAGAGATAAAGGCAAATTGATCGCGATTCAAAACGCCGGCCGTATCTATCGATTTATTATTAGTCCGAAACTATTTGCTAATAGTTTTATTTGACGTCCTTTGGGTTACAGTTCAGGTACTCAGTTTCGAGGTAGCTCTCATTTCATCAACTACAATAAATAGGTACCATGGCGGACGCTGGCGGTCGACCACTTTTCAATCTTGTTGCGTAAGGGTGAAAAGTGAGCCGTAATCAGTAAAGCCTACGCTTTAGTAGGGCTCCATTAGGACTAAGATTGTGTTGATCCATTACTTCCTCAAGAGCAATTAATTGTCTGATATCAATGTCTGGTTTGTAAGATGTTGGATCATTTGCTGGATCTAAATTAATTACTACAACATTTCTTCCCAGTTTCCGCAACAGGTCTGACATTTTGCAACAGTATGTTGTTTTTCCTGCACCTGGAGGTCCAAGAACCAGTTGACCGTAATATTTTTGTACAGACTTAAATCTTTTTGGACTTATTGCAGCCATTTTAAGATTCTGCCGCTTTGCTTCTCAAATTCTAGACCTACGTCTATGCTGGTAAAAGTGGTAAAAAAAACTGCTAATATTAATCCTGAACTCCTAGTGGTCCTCTAACTGAACAGACAGAAGAGAGAGAGAACAGAAGTGGTGGTAATTTTGACATTCAAAAAGTACTGACTCAATGATTTTGATTCCTTTTTATGGTTCCGTACTCAAAGGTTGCCAACATGCCCTTTGGGTAAGGCTCCTCTGTCCATCCGTCCTTCTGTCTCAGGGCTGTGTCTTTTAAACCATAGGTAATAAGTAGACACTTGAAATTTTTACAGAGAACTATTGCCGATATAGCAACAAATCAAAAGTAAAAATTTAAGGGGGTCCTCCGTACAAGAAACGACATTTTCCAGCGATTTTAGAACATATTGTTAAAATACATTGTAAGGCGGTACCGAACCCTTCGTTTGCCTCTCCCTCTAAAGCTGCCATTCCGTCATGATTAAGAAAATAAATGAATCTAAGTACACACATAGTGTTTGAAACGGGATCGAAGATTTAAGAAAGAATTCTACAGAGCTTTCATATTTCATTTCATGAGTAAACTGAAAACTGGCCGGTGAAACAATTTAAAATGCTTGAATATTTCAGTAACGCTATTATTGCCAAAATAATTCATCATAAGTCTCTAGAGTAATGCCATGCTATGAGTTCAACTACGCTAACTTATTAAATCCTCCTCGTGCCCTGATTTAGTATTCTGTTCAAACAAGCTTTTACCTACGCTTGGCTTTTACCGTTGTATTTAATCAAATTTGAGCTCGTGATTATTATTCGCGGTAATAGTTCACTGCATCGCAAACCTACTGAATATTGTAAAAGCCGGTAATTGCTATATTCATTTATTGTGCTGAAGCAATTACCAGATCTTACAAGCTTTTATAAAGACTAATGAGTTACTACGTCAGAAATTAATACGACGTCGCTAATGGTTCAGTTAAGGGCTCGATCACACGTACTACGACCACACCACAACGACGACACCGACGGCTTATTAGTCGATTCGCTCGAATTTACTCGGGTGTATCGACAATTTTAAATGATACTCCTTTTTCTATAGGCGACTCTCATCATTTTAATTTTCATACAAATTAGTGCCCGTCGACGTGACTTCTTGTTGATTCGTACGAATTTACTCGTTTAGTTTGGTCGACACTTTCTCACTCTAATATATTATTTAAGAGTGTCAGTTCACCTGATTCGGGCGAGTAAATTCGTACGAATCGACTTAGAAGTCCCGTCGACGAGCACTAATTTGTATAAAATGAATAGTTGATTCGCGCGCACCACATTTGCCAGACAAAATCTACCCTATGGGCGATACCGACCACATTAAGGCCACGTCGCAGCCACAGCGCAACCAACAGCGCGACCACGTTCCTACTGGAGACCGGCGACATCGTAAACACAGCGATACTTACCACAGCGTAACCACATCGCAACTATTAGCGAAAACGCAACCACCCAAACACATCGAAATTTTGTAGTTACCTCAACTGCAAGAAGCTGCAGTAACACTATTAACACGTGCCTCAGCTCGTGCAGGACGTGGTGAGCGCTCTGTTTCCCTCGCGAGGGGAGCATGCTCCCCCGCCCATGGCTCCGCCACCTGCGGTGCCCGACGCGGACCACACCGACGACGACGACGATGCTTCAGAGGTGACCGAGGTAGAATTGAGAGTGGCGGTACGCAGGCTGAATGCCAAGAATACCGCCCCAGGACCCGACGGCTTGCCTGGAAAAGCCTGGGTCCTGGCCTTGGAGGCTCTCGGGCCTCGACTAAGAGGGCTCCTAAGCGCATGCTTGGAGGAGGGCCAGTTCCCACGTCACTGGAAGACGGGGAAACTGGTCCTCATCAAGAAGCAGGGGCGCCCCGCGGACTCTCCGTCCGCTTACCGGCCCATCGTGCTGCTCGACGAGGTGGGCAAGCTCTTTGAAAGAGTCATTGCAGACCGCCTCGTCGGGCGGCTGGTTCGGGTGGGGCCGGATTTGGCGGAGAGCCAGTTCGGTTTCCGCAGGGGGCGCTCCACGGTGGACGCCATCATGCGCGTGCGAGCCCTCACGACGGGGGATGCTGTGGCCCGGGGTGGGGTCGTCTTGGCGGTGTCTCTGGACATCGCCAATGCCTTCAACACCCTGCCCTGGAGTTGCATAAGGGAGGCACTCCGGTATCACCGGATGCCGACCTACCTCTGTCGTGTGGTCGAGGCCTACTTGACGGACAGGGCCGTCATCTACCCCGGTCACCTAGGAGAGTGGAACCGGCGAGAGATGTCGTGCGGTGTCCCACAGGGATCGGTCCTGGGGCCGCATCTGTGGGACATCGGATACGACTGGGTGCTGCGCGCCGACCTCCCTAGCGGCGTCAGCGTAGTTTGCTACGCTGATGACACGCTGGTCCTGGCGCAAGGGAGGTCGTACCAGGCGGCGGCCGACTTAGCGACACACGGGGTTGCGACAATCGTCGATAGGATCCGGCAACTGGGACTCGAGGTGGCCTTGCACAAGTCTGAGGCCATGTGGTTTCATGGTCTTCGGAATGCGCCACTGACGGGTTCCCAGATAACGGTGGGAGGGGTTCACATCGGCGTCGAGTCGACGATGAAGTTCCTAGGACTCGTCCTCGAGAGCCGGTGGAACTTCGCGGAGCACTTCCGACGTTTGGCTCCCAGACTGGAGCGGGCCGGGGCTGCCTTGAAGCGGCTCCTGCCCAATCTAGGGGGGCCAAACGCCTCCTGCCGGAGGCTCTACGCGGGGGTCGTGCGGGCCATGGCCCTATACGGAGCGCCGGTGTGGGCGCCTACATTGAGGCGCCAACCAGCACGCCGGTTGAAGGCGGCCCATAGGGTCATGGCCATCCGGATGATCCGGGGATACCGCACGATCTCCGGTGAGGCGGCGGGCCTCCTTGCCGGATTACCGCCATGGGATCTGGAGGCGAACGTCCTCGCGCTCACTTGGGAGTGGCGCGAGGAGGCCAAACGCCGGGGCGTAACTCCGCTGCCGCAGGAAATCGCGGCACGGCGGACAGAGCTCTGGCAGGATCTCATGGCGACGTGGAAAGTGCGATTGTCGCAACCCAGTGCTGGGCACGCCGCGATTGCGGCGGTAAGTCCCCTCTTTGAGGAGTGGCTTGAGAGGCGGCATGGCGTCCTCACCTTCCGCCTGACACAGGTCCTCACCGGACATGGCTGTTTCGGGAGGTTCCTGTTTCGGATAGGGCGGGAGGAAACGCCCGGGTGTTTCCATTGCGAAGATCGCCCAGAGGACACGGTGGAGCATACGGTGGAGGTCTGCCCAGCTTGGGCGGAGCAACGCCGTGTCCTCGTGGAGGTGATCGGCGGCGGCGATCTCTCGCGTCCGACCCTGGTCCAGGCCATGGTACGGAGCGAGAGGGCATGGCTGGCAGTCGCCTCCTTCAGCGAAGCAGTTATGCTCGCAAAGAGGGAGGCGGCGCACGTGAGGGAGATGCAGTATATGCGCCCTCACAGCCGTGGCCTTCGCAGGAGACGCCCTGGGCGTCGGGAATCCCAGGCTGATTCCCGGCCACCGTAGGCACGGGCTTGCGGACGGCGAGTAATGGGTACCTCGCTGTCCGGTAAGGACCAAGCCCGGGTCGACGGCGCGTTGTGTTCCACGCGCGCCTCAAAGAGATGTCAGCAGCAACAGAGGGGCCCGCAAGGGCCGATGCCTGCCGGGGGTGCGGGTTGTTCGAAAGAGATACCGCCGCCCCTGGCACGGGCAACTGAGGGAACACGGGTGGGTTTTAGTCAGTAAAAGTCTGACACGCCCTCCCGCTCCACCCAGAGCGGGAGAAGTTATTTGATGATTTCCCACCCAGAAAAAAAAAAAAAACACTATTAACACGTAACCACTGTGTAGTCGCTGCGGTGTGGTCTGGTTATGGTACGTGTGATCGGACCCTAATCGAAATTCAAAACATGCTATAGTACCTATACACCAAGCATTTATTAGTGGCCAGTGCTCCATTTGTTTCGACGGAATACGGACGAAACAACCTCCGCTTAATGGACACATTAGTCCCATCCGAAATCGAAACCAAGATTTTTAAAAGCATTTGCGTTTACGAATTGGCGCTTACGTCATCAATGGACCATCAATCTGCCTAGCCTTTACCCAACTATGTTGGGGTCGGGTTCCAGTCTAACTGGTAGAACTGAATACCAGTATTTTAAAAGGAGCGACTGCCTATCTGACTTCCACAACACGATCATCATCATTCCAGCCGAAGACGTCCACTGCTGGACATAGGTCCTCCCAAGCTCTGCCATTTCGACCGGGTAACACGATACCCCTGAAAAACTAGTAAAACTAATTGTTAACCAAATGTGACAACCAGTTTCGACTACGTATGTCAAAGATGTACGAATGACAGCCGAGACCGTGGCCGAGACTAACGGCTTAAACGTGGTTGCCGAGGCACGGAGGATCTCGATATGTAATCAATGGATATCCATCCCAGAACCGACCGCATCTTATATCTACAGAATGATGTTTCTTCAATATTTATTTCCTTTAATAAATTCAAACTATATGGACATGTCCTTTATTTGAATATACGATATGCACTTACTAGATAAGGACAGCGTCATAAAAGATAAACTGCATGTAATAAAGTGATGATATTTATGATAACAAGCTTATAACTCGAATAACATACTCGTTCGATGTACTATATTGCACTACGTACAGTAGGTATCTACTTCAATTTATATTCATAGCACCACTTATTAAGATAACGTCGTGATATAGGAATTGTTGCAGCGCTGTTTTGGCCCAGGGTGTATGGAGCTACAAATGGAGAAGCGACAAGGGTATGAAAAGATTAGGTACATGTCAATATGTCACACGAATCTTTGAGGTAATCAACTGCCTCGTTGGTGTCGTGGTCGGAAGCGCGACTGCTGAGCGTGGGGTCGTGGGTTGGATTCCCAGGTCGGACAAAGTGTTATTGGGCTTTTCCACTAGGAATTTCTTAGTAGCAGCCCGGAGTTTGGAAGTTGATGGTGCGGCACTCACGTGCGACATTAGTAGATCAATTTCCATGAAGCTGTCATGGGAATTGGTCTATTAGAGTCGCGTCACGCCTTGCTGCGGTATCCTTAAGTTGTTGGTCCCATCGGACTACTATAAATAAATAAATAAAAATTATACAAATAAATTTTATTTGTTTGTTTATGAGAGTGAGGAAAGAGAGAATGCACCTGTGTCGGTGGGCGCACACATTCCTGCACCATAATATCGCCTGCGCCGAAGACTAGTCTCCGCTGAGATTGGCTGCCATGGCGAAAATTCGATCTGGAGCATAGACATAGGCAATGGACTAAGGGTTCCGGATTAAATTGTGCAGACCGAGAACTACGAGAGAGAAAAAGCGAATGTGGTTTCGCGCTTGTAAAATATTAGTATAATGTTTGTTTAATCGATATAAATGATTAATTATTAATCAAATAAACCTATCAAGAGTTAGTTCGCCTTAGGAATAATTTCACCAAATTTTATACCTAGAATAATCCTACCTTGAGAATAAATTTTGAAACTGTCAAACGTCAGTTTTATTTAACGGATAAATGATATTTCACTTTAGTAAAATAAGCCCTTAAAAGAAATTGAAAATTTTCTTTTAATTAGGCATAATTATTGTTTAAAAATAGTTTTCATTACTTATTCTTAATTTTAATTGTCTAAAGGACATTGACCAAAATCAGTATCGCTTTAAAGGACAAGAGTATGGCCATAAAAATATACTCATAAATTATAAAATATTTTTTTAACTTTTCTTAGGTCCCATGATCGAAATCTTATGTGGAGTTAATATTTTGTATTTAATTAGTGATTTATTCGACTTCTTTGCACATTTTTTTTTAAATGGCGTATATTTTAGTGCAACGGTGTTGCCAATTTCAAAAACCTCCCCCTAAGCGGTCTTAACGGATATTCTAGGGGCAGACACAAAAAATGTCACAGCTTAAATTATTTATAAATCTCAGCGTTTTAAATATATGTAGTTGCAACTATGACCATTTTCCTTATTATTACATTTATTTAATTTTCGTAAATAAAATAATATTCTTTTACTAATTAAAAATATTTCTTTATTTGACAAATCACTGACAAGTCAGGGTGATTTAGATTAAGAGTTGATAACACTATCATAGGCAATGTGAAATTGTGAAAATTAAACTGTCAAAAGTATCATTGTCAAACAAAGTGTCGGCGCTAGGCAGCGAATTTTGCTGTATTAAATGCGTTGTTTGTTGTGCTATTTTAACTTATCAATGCGTTGAGTTCGTGTCCAGTCGAGTCTTCGGATTCCTGCACGACCAAAAACTCTTTTGAAGACCATTGTACTGTTTCTGTGCTGGTGGTATGGATTGTGTAGAACGTTTTTACGACTACGGTCTGTATCCTCTGTGCAGTAAATCACCAACTATTTTGTTAAAAATGTCACGCTGCGTAAACTGTTCCCTTTCTTTGATACATCCCCTACCCTGTCGTCAAGTCGGGGAGGCAACGGATGTAATATTAAGAATTTTACGATTTTGGATTACTCCAGCTACAGTTAGTATCAATTAAGTTATGTTGTAATTTTTTACCACTTTTCTCAGAATACACATACTTTTAAGACATGTGTGCAATTGTAAATGGGTACATACTGTTATATTATCAATAATATTGTATTGATAATATAGATAATACTTAGAAACGGTTGTCCAACCCTTTTAGCACTATTTTCATGTAAATGCATCATGATGAGATAAAAACCACCAGTTATACTTTTCTTAGTTTGATTCGACTTTGTTTTAATTTTGCCTGTCTGTGGCAATAATGTGTAAAACCATTGGTCTTTTGGAAGGCAAAAATCAGTTAACAGCAGAGCAGGCCAATCGATCAAGATGTGTTACAATGTGTCGATGGGTGGTTGAAGTTGTAAATGGGCGAATAAAACGCGATTTTAAATTATTTCGCCAAGAATACTTCAACCGTGCATCAACACACCTGATGTTAGATTTTAATATTGCATGTGCACTTTTAAATAAGTTCCATACACCAATTGTGGATCGACCTGATGCTCAACAGTTCTTAGAAATAGGTAAACCTAGATTACATACTAGAAACTATTTGGGAGAGTACATTCAAAATGAAAATATTAATAGAAGGAGAGCTATTTTTTTAACTATAGATGCTGAACATCCACATTTGGACACATTTCCAAGACTGTCATTACATGATCTGATGACAATAGCTCTAGGCTCCTATCAGATCAAACAGGCTCGGTCGTATTATGGGGAGCATGTCCGTAGGAATGGAAAATATGAAATTGAACTAGCCAACGACATTGAGGATGATTTGCCATTGGTACTGGGAACGGACAAGTATTTAGTAAGGGGCAGAATAAAGTCACGACATGTTAGCAGTAAGGTGTACTACACCTACATTTTAGTTAATAGGGCTACATGTAACTCAGTAGCTGATATTACGGGCTATTATTGCAATTGTTTGGTGCGTAATAGGACAGTGGGGTGCTGTGCTCACATTATGACCATTTTGTGGTATCTTAGTTCGGCTCGATTTAGGTCTGTTGAGCCGCCGGCCCCGTTTTTAGACGACATATTTTATGAATATGACGATAATATGGACCAATAAAACTATTTCATTCCCATATTCAAGCATTTTTGTTTTCTACTTCCTATGCTAAAAGTCACCCAAAGGACAATGGTGAGGGCTTTGGGTGGAGTTTCCCTACGTGATCGAACCAGGAATGAAGAGATCCACAGGAGAACCAAAGCAACCGACATAGCCCGAAGAATTGCCAAACATAAATGGCAGTGGCAGGGCATATTGCTCGCAGACCAGATGGCCGATGGGGCCGGAAAGTTCTGGAGTGGCAACCGCGCGCCGGAAAACGTAAGAGTTGGAAGGCCTCCCACATGGTGGACCGATGACTTTGTGAAAACCGCAGGAATACACTGGATGCGGGAAGCACAGAACCGGTCGAAGTGACTGCTTGACATTGGCCTCCCCCAAGTTCCGCAGATTGGGGGAGGCCAATGTCCAAGAGTGGAGGTGGTTCGGCTGAAATAATTATGATGATGCAAACCTACATTTAGCATGACTTACCTATGTAATATTATTTATTTGGGGTCACTCATTGGTTTGTTCGAACTATTCTCTGTTGTCGTAAGTGAATTCAAATCATATTGTGGTAGAAGACTGCTTTTTTAGGTGAAAGGTTTGTTACAAAACTAACTTCGAAACTGAACACAAAATCGAAGAACAACTTAAACCCTACAAAATACATAGATAATTTTTATTTCCTTTGAAAGTACGACATCAGCCCTCTTTTATATCCAATTTATGCTATCATACAAAAATATTTGATGCGCAACGGCGGTCCGTAGAAAAATGGGCATTCTCCTTTATCTTGTGAAGATAAAACGAAATGTTTCAGTCTCGAACCAAATCCAGTAAAGTCTAGAAATAATCATTAGTAGCATACTACTTTTTATTTTATTAGTTACTGTAATTAACCTTTGCAACGTTTTCCAACTAAACATGGAATATGGCGCCCTTATTTTTACACGCTTTTATGAAGCTCTCTCAGTCTATTCTCTAAGTTTAAGGTCTGGAGGACTTTTAATATTTGTCAAAACCCAAGCTTCGACAAGGTCATGTAAAGATACGGTACGCCTGGGAATATATGACAAGAATATTTGAGGTATTGTATCGAGTTTTACGAAAACTGGCTAGCGAGAAACACATTAAGTCAGTCTGGTGGTGATTTATTAACGCGAAACGGCAAGTATTTTGGTACTGAATAATATTGCTGACCTCGATACATATATTACCGAAAGTTATGTATCACGCCGCTCCTGAATGTAAATGAGAGGAATGTATGCAACCAATTAAAATATTGAAAATAAAAAATAGGGGTTGTCCGTTCCCAATTCAACATAGTCCGATACCTAAATGAATAGCTATAATGCCCATATGCCATACGCATGGTAAACGGATCCGTGATTACGAAGAATGTTCGTCCTCCATATCGACTGTAGAGAACAAGAATATTCTTCCTTTAAAGGAAACATCACGTCTTGACTCAATAAATCAAAATAATTGGCCGTAGTTCTTATAATTATACGAATTTATCTACTAGTAAAGTTGGCATAAAGTATTGCAACAATTTTTCGCTAATATTACGTAATTATTTATTGAATTTACATCACGTAACGATCCATTAAATAATAATGAGTTTACAGCCCGTCGCGTCGCCTCATCGCGTAACTACCCATTTTCTCGTCTTTTTTGTATTATACTGAAATGAGGGCAAACATTACCGAGTCATTACTGAGTAACATACCCATTAATCTCAGTTGTACCTAGTTAGTTTAAAGTATCTACTTTTGAGGTAATAATGTACTGGACTGGAAAGATTCTCGCATAAAATCGGCAATCTTGTTTTACGGATTAAGTATTCAGAAAGCGGTTATCAAGTTATCTTGATGAATCTACATCGTAATTGCTTAACACACTTTTAATCACATTCGAAGGAAACTCCCGATCCATTGCTCCAAAGGTTTGAAAAATCGCCTTCTCAGCAACGTAAATAACGCAATGAACGTGGCGAAACTGTCAAAATAACAGCGATCGGTTGTCATTTTACGTGAAATTGTAATTTTATGTGCAATTGTCGTTTTATGTGCAATTGTCATTTTATGTGCAATTCCCCCGCAGAGTTTGTTCGTTTTGTACTTGGCAGCACGTACTTACCTACTTTATTCCGACTCTTATATAGGAAACGTCGCCTAAACCGTAAGCTCGACGCCGAGGGCGTATCCTGCGAAGGCTACGGCCGTGACAGCGCATGTACTGCCTCTCCCTCACGTAGGTTATGTTTACTTAGATTGTTGTTATTAAATAGTGGTACTACATACAAAACTCAGGTATTTCTACAAATAACATTATTGAGTAATTTCTAAATGTTTTGAAACTCATATTTACACATTTTTTTACTGCATTTATCGACTATTGTTTATCACGTAACCAAGAAAAGTAAGTAATATCCGTGGAAAAGTAATAGAATTTCACACCATTTGATTTATTTTGAGTTTTCTTTGAAGTGTTCGAGCATCCAGAAACACAACAATACATTTTAACTTAGTAATTATGTTTTTTCACTTTTTTTATGAGATTATTTTATTACGTGAAGTGTCAATTTCAAGTAATGATGATTCCGAGAAAACTGCGGATTTGCGCCACTAGATGGCAGACCCTTCGTTGTGCACGTTCCCTATAGAACTTGTAACAATACCTCCATCGTGTTTGATATATTACATGTCAAAATTTAATGTTTGCCAAAGGACATTAGCCATATTGGGCCCAAAATCCAGTGCCAGCAAAAACCAATGAGTTACCCTTGTCGGGGAAGGCCCCTTATCGTTTTTTATTATTGTAGCAAATCTCTACGACCATGTGTCTTGCATCTTGAACATGTATTACCTACTAGGCCAACAAACCTCTGCGAGTGTTCCTATTTTTTTTTGCGTATTTAAATAAACTAAATATCAAGGTCATCATTAATTTATTTTCGAGAATCGGCATGCTAGATTTTTCTACTTTAAAAAACAGCTGAAGTAATCGTCTTAGAGATTCGTCGCTACGACGGAAAAAAAATAATAAGTAGGACTTCCTCGACCACATACACAACACATTTTTTTTTCTCTGGCTTTGGTTTTCGGTTTTAGGCCCAACTTTGTATGAAACATTTCCTTTGTGAAAATCCACAGCGAAAAACACTTTCCGGAATAAAACCCAGCCTTTGTCATTTAACTTAAAATAAAAACCTGTACGCAGTTACCTATAGGTAATTTTCAGCTGACCTTCTTTCCCTGCGCCACTTTTCTATCGACCGTCCATTTGATTAACGACCAGCTCTTTCACATTTATAAGTAGGTACCTATGTCTACCTACCTAAGTGACGATGACATTGACGCTTAACGATGCCAATATCGATGAGTTTTTAAGTGATATTTAAGTGGCAAGTACCTACTTTTAACTTTACTGAATATTCTATTCAATGATAAGCTATAGAAAAATTAATAGGTTGCATTGTCTTGATCATTTGACTATGCTATGTATACAACTTTGACAGTGGCTACGGATAGTCAGAAGCCTAAAAGTCTGACAACCAGTTTTAGCAAACGGTTTTGTGTTACCAATTAACTGGGTTGTGGAGGTCAGATAGGCAGTCGATTCTTGTAAAATACTAGTATTCTGCTGCAGTCGGTTAGACTTCAAACCGACCCCAACAAAGGTGAGAAATGGTTCAGATTGATGAATGTTAAGTAAGTATTTAGTTTGTGTCTTTAATGTAAAATACGATATTATTAGCAGACAACCAAAATTTAAAACATTTTTCAGATATAAAGTCCTAAATTCGCTTCAGTAAAATAAAAATAAATTAAAACCGTTCAGGGATTCCAACAAAACCTATGTAATAACTGAAAAATGTTATGATAAAAACGCGTTTATTTATGTTTCAATTTCAATCAAAGGTTTCTGCAATATAAATTACGTTGAGATATTACTTTGATTTAAGAGCGTTCATTCCACGCGGGCTGCCAGCAACGCATTTATAGTATTTTTTTCGTGAAAATTTAATTATATCCAAAAAACGTACTATTTTGTTCAGCCAAGCACAAGATCGTTGGTACTTATAGTGATTTTTAACATTGCCTCTTTAATAAAAACATTGTAATGCAAATAGAAAATTGACGGTATGTCGATTTTTATAAGTAAAGACCAAAAACTGTTAAAAAAATTGCATAAAACTTGTAATTACCAACGATCTAGTGCTTGGCTGAAAACAATGTTTACTTTTGTTTGTATTTAGGTAATAGTAATAGGTAAAACGAGCTGTTGTCCGCAACTCCACGTCAAAGCGCGTATTTTGCGTACGGGTGGGAGAATCGCTCATTCGATCCACCCGAGCTCCTCGAGAAAGGCCAGCAACGCCTTGGTGTTGCTGACAATCTCACGTAGGGTACCTGGGTTACCGAAGTATTTTGCCCTGTAATCGGCGACCACCGGGCAGTTTAGCAGCACGTGCGCTGCTGTCTCGTCGTGCTCCATGCAGGCCCTGCACAGCGGACTGTCTGTTATTCCTATGACAAAGAGATGTTTGTTGAATGACCCATGGCCGGTTATAGCTGCTGTCACTGTACGCAGCTGTGGTTTAGTTAGACGGAGAACCTGTTTTGTGAGGCGGGCATCGATCGTGGGAAGTGCTTCCTTAGCCTGCCTGCACTCACGTAGGTCCAGCCATAACTTGTGATGTTGGTCCCTGGTTCGTTTTCTTACCAGAGTGCGTAGATACCCGAAGGGGAGAGGCGCGATGGGTTCTGGTCCCACTGGTGCCATACTCGACCCTCTCCTGGCAAGTTCATCGGCTGCATCGTTACCCAGCGAGCCGCTGTGTCCTTTGATCCATTGAATGGTAATTTTATTGAGGCTACCTACCTGGTTTAGACGCTGGTGGCACTCGTATATTAGCCCAGAGTCAACTGTGTGACTGTTCAGCGATTGTAGAACAGCCATGCTGTCCGAGAGTATGCGGATCGAGTGGTCCCTAACTTCCCTGGCCATGATAGCAGACGCGGCGAGGGAGATGCCCATGCCTTCGGCCTGGAACACTGTGTTATAGACCCCCAATGGCGTGGCTATGTGTATGTTGAGGTCCTCCGAGAAGACTCCAGCTCCTGTGCCACTACCTGTTTTTGATCCATCCGTGAAAATCCGCAGCTCTGCGGGGCGCAAGCCTTCGCATCGTCGATCCTCATGCAGTTGGATTTTGTATTTTTTGTCAAAGATAAACTGTTTGGGTACCCGGTCATTTACTGCTTTCGTAATGGGGAACTCATTGTTGAGTCCCTTAAGCAGCGCGGTGTGTTGAGTGTCTCTCTTACTCCAGAGATGTGTTGCCTTAAGACGCGCCGCCGCCATCGTTGCTTCCTGCTGTATGAACAGGTGGAGCGGCGGGAGTCCCAGCATGGCTTCGATAGCTGCAGTTGGAGTGGTCCTCATGCATCCTGTGGTGGCCATGCAGGCTAGTCTTTGCATGCGCTGTAGTTTGTTGGAGGCTGTCGCTAGCTTGGTGCGGGGCCATCAGACCACGGCCCCGTAGGTGATCATGGGGCGGATCACTGCGGTGTACAGCCATAGTATTATTTTGGGGGATAGGCCCCATTTCTTACCTATCATTTTCCTGCACTGCCAGAAGGTGATGCAGGCCCTGTTTAGTTTGGTATCCAGATGACTGCTCCAGTTCAGCTTACTGTCCAAAGTAACCCCGAGATACTTGACTTCGTTGGCCAATTGAAGTTCCGTGTTGAACAGTTTCGGTAGGCTGAAAGGGCCTAATGCTCGTTTGTGGGTGAATATGACTAGTTCGGTTTTGGTGGGGTTTACTGATAGCTCAAATTCCCTACACCATCTTTCTACAATACGTAGTGCTTGTTGTGTGAGGTTGCAGATCGTTCCCGTCACCTTCCCCGAAACAAGAATTGCGAGATCGTCTGCATAACCAATTGTGAAGTAATGGTTGGCGTTGAGTTTGGTGATAAGATCATTGATTACCAGATTCCATAGAAGGGGGGATAGTACCCCTCCTTGGGGGCAGCCTCTGGCTATCATGGCCAGCTGCTGCTCGTCCTCCAGGCGAACCACTCGTTTGCTAAGCATGTTTGTAATCCAGTCCGTAATTACCTGATCTGCCCCATGTCTGAAGAGGGCGCTGCCGATACTGGAGAAGTTGGTTTTGTCGAAGGCTCCTTCGATGTCTATAAAGGTGCCCAGGCAGGTGCCCTTTTGATGTATTGCTTCCTCTATCTGACTGACCACTTGATGTAGAGCAGATTCAGTCGACTTACCTGAGCTATACGCGTGTTGGTTACCGTGTAGCGGTATAGTTTTGAGGGCGCCGTCTCTCAGCTCCCTATCACATAGCCTTTCCAGTGTTTTCAGCAGAAAAGAGGTCAGGCTGATTGGTCGGTGGGATTTGGCGCTAGTATAGTCACCCTTCCCTGGTTTTGGGATGAATATAACTTTCACTTCCCTCCAGCCTTTGGGAACGTACCTAAAGGCCAGGCACGCTCTCATTATGGGCACTAGTTTAGTTGCGACAGAGGCTCCCCCCCATTGTATTAAGGCGGGAAACACTCCGTCGGGACCAGCTGCCTTGAAAGGATGGAAGCTGCGGATGGCCCATTGGAGTTTCTCCAGCGTGATCACTCTGCATGTGTAGCTCCAGTCATTTTCAGATGGCGTTTGGGTTACATCCTGCCAGTCGATAACCTGCGCGAAGACACATCCAGGGAAGTGAGTTTCAATTAGGATGCGTCTTGTTTCTTCAGGTGACGATGTGAATGTGTTATCAGGTTTGCGGAGGGTAGCGGGCCCCGCCGTTTTCTGTTGCGCCAGTACCTTTCTTACCCTGTTGGCTTGCTGACAGGATTCGATGCCCCCACAGAATTTGCGCCAACCCGCGGTACTCCTGAATCTGATGCATTTTTTGTAGCAAGATTTGGCTGCATAATAGCTATCCCAGTCCTCGTCCGCACAAGTGTTCATGGCTCTATTTAGAGCTTTCCTTACCTTCCCGCGCTTGCGCTCCAAGTCAGCACCCCACCAAGGCTGTTTGCCCGGTGTGCTACGCGGGATGGTCTCTGGGCAGGCAGTGTGGTAGCTGTCTAACATTAGTTTAGTGATCTGACTTACTTGTGCCTCAATCTGTGTCGTGTCCGCAAATGACGTCGGACCGCTTGGTGTAGTTAGCTTTGCTACTAGGCTACGCGTATAGGTGCCGCGATCCGTATGACGCGGATTGCGACGTGGTGTTGCAGGTCGAGCGCAGACTTGGATGTCGAAGCGAATCCACTTATGATCAGAGCAGGAGGCCTCCTTGGAGACCTGCCAGCTTGTGATGATTTCCGCAGCGCCCTCCGTTGCCAGGGTAAGATCAATGATCGTGCGGCTACGCCCAGTTACGAAGGTAGGTTCAGCGCCGGTGTTTAGTATGGATAAGTTAGTCGAGAATAAATATTCAACTAAGGCCTTACCCCTTTCGTTTTGGGTGTCCATGCCCCATAGATGGTGATGAGCATTGGCGTCGGCCCCGACGACAATCTTAAACCCGCGACTCTCGCAGTAGCCCACGAGATGGGCGAGGTCATGGGGGGGCGGCGCCTCCGCCTCAGGCATGTAGGCCGAGGCGAAGACGATTGCCATCTCTACGGCGTCGGCACGTGGTATATACAGGTTTGCTGCAGAGACATCTCTGCAACAGAAATCAGTTAAGGGCTGTGTTTTAAGGTTACCTGTAACATAGATACACGATCTGGGTTGATCGTGATCAGTGGTAACCAGGAGCTTACCTCCAAGATTGGACAGTCCTTGTATGCGGCCGGCCCTAATCCACGGCTCCTGGATCAGAGCAATGGCCGTGTGTTGTACCTCCAGCCACTTGCGGAGTTGAGCCGTCGCAGTCTGACTGTGGTGGAGGTTGGCTTGGAAGACTTTACAGTCGGACAAAAGGTACGACATCGCTGGTCGTCCCCTCGTCCTCTTCCCCCAGTCTGAGCCCGACAAGCAGGTCGCCCTCGTCGAAGCCTTCCTCTCCTTGGCACGAAGCCGGGGACAATACCATGTCATCCAGCTTCTCATCCAAGGAAGATGCGGCACCTACGATGGCGGCAGCAGGGGTGGCCGACTCTGCTACAGCAGGTTCGGCCACGGGTGCTCCCGGGTTGTTTGGTGGGGGAGTGGGCTCCCCCGCTGGTATCACTGGCCGCTGCATCGTGTCTACGGAGATGGTTTCCGTTGTGGGGTCCCATCCGTGAGGAGCTTCGGTGTACTTGCCGTTCTGCCCTTGGAACCTAAAGTACACCGTTCCTACTCCTATCGAGAGGCGGCGTCCGGCTCTCATAATGGACGGGATTTGGTCCACCGGGACACCCACCACGACGAACCATGCCGCGGCCTGTTTGTTAACGTGGAGTAGTACCCACCTCTTGACGTCCATCCAGGGGTTCTGATAACTCAGAGCGCGCCCAATATCGGTCGGCTCTTCGAAGACCCCCTGTTCGTCTGGGATGACGATACCACACCGCGTTCGTGTGTCGATCTCCGACTGGCTCTTGACTACTAGCGGGATGCTAGTGAGAAGAGACAGTGCGGGGACTGTTTCCCTTAGCCATGCTAAGGTGTGGTCGTTGCCGCACCACAGTTTCAGGACACCCCCGGAAAACACCGGCTTGGCTTTAAAAGTCGGTCCTGGGGTGTCTGGTTTGGGGGACCGGGCCTCAACGATTATCTGCTTTTGGATAGCAGTGAGTACCCGGTCCTTGTGCGGTCGCAGGTAATTGCGACGTCCAGGGTAGTACTGGCAGCTTGGGCGTAGCTTAGCTTGGCGGCCCGCTTGGACTGATCAAACCGCGGCCGCTTATGATCCCCCCGAGGTGTTAAAGTCTCGTTGAGCGCACGCTTGGCCGCGGCCTGGTCCTTCCCCTCGGGTCGCTGTGTTGTTTGTATTTAATAAAATTATCATGAAAACCACTACCTATTAATTCGCCGTTGCCAGCCCACGTAGGATGAACACTCTTAATGTAAATTCCAACAAAGATATTAATTTTCTGCAACTGCGAGACTAAACTATGTTCACGAATGCCCAAAGATTTAAATCGCTAGATTGGCCCTACAGCGTTAAAAGATAGTCGTGTTTCTGTTTTGTTTTGACACCTCTCACACGCAATGATGCAGTAGCTTGACTTGGTTGTCATAGAAAAGCTATTTAATCATGTGTGACCTCACTCTTCTCATTATGGATTTTTTTTTGCGTGATTAACAGCAGAAAGGGCTAATATAGAGATTTAAATCTATGCAACACAAATTTTAAATTCTGAAAGTAGTCTAGACTTGGTTATAGTTTATATTTTTAATATTTTTAAACGGATAGGAGAACGGATCTGTATACATAATTCTAGTTAAATATGATCTATTTATGTTGTCTGTCTATTTCTTGGATCTGCTTGCTATTAGGCAGAAAAGCGGCCAAACGCGAGTAGGACTAGCATATTGAAGGGTTCCGTACCAAGTCAATTCGTTTTTGCTACTGGAGCTTTATTTTTGAGCAAGACAGAGATGTTTAAAAAGTGCATTCAAACTATCGAAAATTCAAATACTTGGCTCCAGCGTACTTTATGGACCGCACGAAAAAAAATTGGTTCTCAAGCAATTTTCTTTTTTTGCCTATACAATATGTAACAAAAACCCTGTTGTTCCTTCTACCCACGTTTTCAGAATCGGTATACATACGTAATAAAGCATGTCATTTATAAAAACTGTTTAACAAAAATAATTAAAATAAATATTTAGTTATGAATATTTGTAATGTTTAACTGATTTTGATTAGATCAAAGAAAGCCGCCAAGCTCGTAGTCTATTATGCGAAATAAGGATACTTGTAATATCAGATACTGTTAGCATTTTTTTTGAATATGTCGATTTTAATAGTTATTTCATGTTGAACTCTCGACTAGCCAATGCTTATTTTTTAAATAAGCATACACATGCATATGCATTTACTTCGTAAATGTTGTGTTTGTGGATAAGTGTATACGTCCCTAAAAGGAACAACAGGGTTTTTGTTACATATTGTATTTGTCTTCATGCAGAACGCTTTTGCAAAATGTCACAGCTTGTAAACGATTAGTTTACAAGCTGTGACGAGAAAAATAATCCTAGTTTCTAAAAATTCTACATTATAGAATTGGCATTTCACCACATTTACTGTACGAATTCCACTCCGAGTTTGTTGCGTTTTACGTTCAGCTAAACAGGTGCCTAGGACTATCAAAATCAAAATCAAAATCAAAAGTCATTTATTCAAATTAGGCTGAGAATCAGCACTTTTCGAACGTCAAAGTACATGAGACAGTCCCCCAAAACGCCCACCCTTCACCACTTCCTAGTGCATTAGCTGGGAAGAAGAAGTGGTGGAACAAACTCCCCAGCAGCGCAGCTGTCTGTTTAGTCGGATAGACTTGATTCTATACATATCGAGGTGGGACTTTATCGCGCATGTTGAATTTTCAAGTCTCGTTGTTCCACCGAGCATTGATAATACAACAGAGTTCAGCCCAGAGCGTCGAAAAAAACACTTTTCGATTTTCAACTCTCGTAAGCCAAATAGTGCGTTGAAGATGCAGTGCGCGGAAAAATCCCGCTGCTATATTTTTACGTCCGTTCGAACGTGGATTTTAGAGATAACAAACATTTACCAGCAATATTGATCTACTAACCAGCCCCTACCCTGCCTTGTAACCCCGTAGCCAAAAGGGAACACATGTTTAATTAAAGTTAGAAACAAAACAAGACATTCAAGGAATTTTGGATATAACTTTTGGCAACCCTACAATATTGTTTCTGTTCAGTTCAAAATATAATTGGTCTTATGTTTGTGACATTTGTTTCATCCTATGTGATGTTTCATTACTTGTGCCATTATTGTTTTGTGGGTTGAAATCCCAAAGAACATGGCCTAACAAACATGAGTTCCGTTTCTTTTCAATGTTATAACTATTTATTTTATAGTAGTTGTTGCGTTGCGTTGCGTTGACTTCGTCTGCGTGTATGTTATCATCATCTTTTTTTGATACAAATATTCAGGCAAATAGACTATTTCCTTCTCCAGGTCCTAGGCTAGTGGGTATGGTTACTACCATACCCACTAAAAAATATAACTGCGGTACGGATTAGACCACTTGCTTGATCGTTACCCTGATATGAATATATTTACTAATTTCATCATAGCTTCCTAAAAAAAAAGATTTGCCTAATACAAGAGCTTTTCTTTGTACTTAAATAATGGAATGATTTCGTAGAACTTAAGGCGCTACCAACACGTAGGACACTGTAAAACAACGCTCAGTCATTTGTCGGGCAGTAAGGCGTTTAAAATATTTCATAATTCAAGTGTAATGATGAAACAATCGTAAAGCAGAGCTCAAAAATAAATTAATGATGATTCTTTACTGTTTTATCGTAAAATTCGAATTATAAACTTCAAAACGAAGTTTATATTAAATACTTTTTGAACACAATAAAAAGGCCTGCAAATAGAATCATATAACACTTTTTCTCTAACAAGACATTTTCTACGATACGATACAAGGCAAATCCAAGAATTTAATTTTAATAACCCCAAGGAGTTTCTATTAATATTGTTTTCTAATTGTATGAACATGCAGGACATATACGCAGTATTACAAAACTATTTCTTGCTCTTTTGACTTTGATGTTTTATATTTAGTAGTTTAAATCCCAATGTGTAAATTGCGCAGCAGTGTGCCGTGCATTTTTTTTTTAATTTATCCATATTGCAAAATAACTTTCATTTTGGTGGTCGTTCGATTCAACTAACACTGTTCATAACCTTATTTTTTGCCGTGATGCGCTATTGTCAAATACTTAAAAAGCTTCTTACCGCGCCTTAAATTAAAGTTTGTTGAAGTCTGGCCCCGATGATGACACGTAGATTAGAACTCACGCTTGTATAAACTATTAAAATAGAGATTATCCAATTCAATAAATCGTCATTAAAACCTTCACGCTATATCATAAAATGGGTTGTACGTTGTTTTATAGCGAATAGTTTTATAGAATTTCGTTTCACATATTTTTTTTCTCACATTTTCGTTTTATAGAATAATCAATACGCAGAATACTTACTAAGATTTTTTACCCATTGATCTTTATTTCACATAAAGTTTAATGTTAGAATAATCATATCATAGAATAACAAATTAAATATTCTTTCTCCTTATATTGTTTATTTAATTTAAAACTTATTACCAAGAAAGTAAAATTTTATTAAGTGACAGTTTCTAAACGTTTCAATTCAAGCGAGCATGCAGCATGCAGCGTGCAAGCAAGCATGTAGCATGCAAGCATGCAACATGCAAGCCATTGCGAGGCTCCGGCGGTCCCACACGAGCTGATCGTCGCAGATGGTATTCACGCTCACCACCGCAGTTTCGGCTTGCTGGCCGGCTTAGCCGGCCAGCCTCGGCCGCGGCGGCGAGTTAAAACCTCCTGCTCCTGAGGTCGCGGGCCACCTCGCCCCTCCGCACCTACGCGGATTTAAATTACACTCTAGGGTTAGGGCAGACAAGACTACGTGGAGTCGGTTTTGCAGTGATTCGTTTCTGTCACTAACTTTTGCAGCACAACACATTGACAAAAAAAATTGTAAAAATTCATTGAATTCAAGTAAATAGACTTTGAAACAATAACATTCAAAATAAACCGGACCAAATATTATATGAAACATTTTCTGGGAAACCAAAATTGTATGAAATTTCTGTCAGCGAAACAAGGGGACACCCATAAAATGTATTAAAGATGATAGATGTTACAATTTAGCCAGTAATATTTCTTAAGAAACAGAACAGAGGGGGTTTACTCTTGACACTAATTTTAATTCCAATTTAAAGTCATTATAATTCCAATGTCAATTTTGCAGTGACGTGATCGGTACTCTTGAAAACAATAGTGTCAACATTGGATACAACAAGTTAGCTACGTTACGGGCCGCAATAGTGTTGTTCGACTCATTACGATAAACCGGTAATAGGGAATCAAAATGCTATAACCTTTAAATAACGCGGCTAATAAATAAATATCATATAAATAGTTGTTAAATTGAGTAATTGTAACGTAATAAATTCATTTGGGCGAAAGAAAATTATTAAAATCATAAATTAACCATGACTTTGGCTGCATGCGATAGGATCGTTGCCTAGCCCTACACTACTAATAAAAAAGACGGCGTAGAAGTTCTCCAATTTCTAAATTAAAGTCAAGTTGTTTTAGGACGAATTCCAAATGCACGTTTGGTTAGAACAGTAACTTAAAGATAATGTTCACGTTTGGTTCCTTTTTTATTAAGAAATACCTAACGGCGTGATCAGCACTTGCACTTGCCCTGGGACTTCTCCCACTATAGCTGACGTGCGCTCCTTATTTACTGAGAACAGCGCTCTGCTGACGGTACACGTCATCACGCACCCCTGAATGCGTAACATAGGTAGTACAAACCACAAGGACATCGGGGAGACGGGTCTCGAAGAGAAGCCAAAAAAAAACTTCTTGTTTCGAGTCTTGTCCGCAGATTTCGGCTTGTTTCTTCCTATTGATGTTGCCTCTTCGGTGGCTGACCTGCGACTGTTTAGTACTGTTTTTTTAATGACATCTCGCAACCTATGAGGATTTTGGCTGCTTAATCGGAACTGCCTGTGGTAACCTTAATAAATTTAGGCTTCCAGCAAACTAGAGCGACTGCTCGCTAAGGTCAGCCCCTGTGCCTTACGGACCTCGGCTTAGGGCATCGCTGGTAGATGGCAGGAAGGGACCGACTGGATCGAACTGATTGACTTGAGCCGGCAAATATCTCGTCTTTTATACCGGTGTCAGATGTACATTTTAACGTCACTATCAGCTTTATCACCCTCGAAAACCATGAAAACGGCACCCATCATGAAAAATGACAAAATTTTCGCAGCCATCATCTAGGATTTTCATGGAGAGGGTATAACGCTTTTTCGTTACGTGACAATTTCTACCAGTTTACTCCTACCGCAAGCCACGTTAAAGAACTTCGTTCCAATAAAACTTTGATGTCTCAGTTCATTTACGTACCCCACTCACAAATCAAACGGGACTATAATGCGGATGGGGTATTATGCGAATAGGACCATTTGTAATTGGGGCCGACTGCTACTCATCATCATCATCATCTGGGCCGCAAGACGTTCACTGCAGAATATAGGCCTCCCCAATGGATTTCCATAGTACCTAACCGGTTATAGGCGGCCTGCATCCAGCAACTTCCTTCGACCTTAATTAGGCCGTCTCGCTGCGCTTGCCGGTACGTGGTCTCCACTCGAGAACTCTTCTACCCTATCGGACATCAGTTCTACGCGCTATCTGCCCTGCCCAATGCTACTTGTCGATCTCGCAGAGAAACCCCAAGCATAGCTCTTTTGAAAAGAGTCTATTTTTAATGAAAAATAGATTTTACAGTGACACCATAAGAAATATATCAGATTTATGAGATTTTTTTTAGTCGGCACCATAATTACAAATCCATCCACCGAAGTGAGCTAAATGACCACAGTAGTGACATTTAGGACACCGAAATAGGATTTGCTGTCATTTTGGTGGATTTTCTCATATCGGTGGTGGTTTCAGGCCACGGAATCCACCGTTATGAAAACACCGAAAGGCAAAAAAAGACCAAAAACATCATTAAATTCATCATTAAATTGTGGTCAAGATTTAGATTCATAAGATTCATTAACATGTGACTGCTTTTTCTCATAATTTTTCATGTCATTGCTTAATGCACAGCATATATTATTGAACAGTTCACATGAGGACATATTTTTGATCTATAGGTTCTATAAAATTTATTGAGCTATCCAACGCTCACAATATTTTGAATCCTTGACAGTGCCAATATATTAATGAACTCGACTGTACGAGGCACATTACCATCAAAATCGTATTAAGGACAGCCACCGCGATGACAATTAATTTAGTGGTTAAACATTTTTTTTGGATAATTTACTGAAATCCTACTAAAAACTAAAATATATTTATTGCATCACATGGGTCATATTGCATCATATTTTCTAACAAGAAAAAATAATTTAACTGTATTTTAATTCTTCTGCAGTGCCGTTTTCATCTCCGCCACGAAGATTTTCAGTTTGGGAAATTTACCCATATGTTCTTTATTTATATTAAATAACAATATTGAGTGTGTCTATTAATAATACAAACTTTCTAGAACACAAACAATGAAAATGTAGTGTGGTACATTTTCCTTTCATAAAATATTGAATACCTTTGGAACCCGTGGTACGATTAACATAATTCCAACTGGAAAAATGGTTTTTTACATAGATCTCTCGTGTAAAATAAAAATAATTAAAAACTGTACATAAATAACAAACCTCATTTTCAACTTACGTAATTATACGACCCCTTACATTATTTTCAAATATTCTTTATTTTACTTAAATCAGTCTAATTGGATTCTAATATGAAAACTTGTGATGAGATTAAGTTTAATTAACTATTTAGAAACTTATACATTAAGTTGAGCCAAAAATCTCTTAACATTTTATCTATTTCTCAAAGAATTTCTTCAACTCACGACTTCGTATTCATGGCGCACCTGGCGCTACTTGCACCTAGGTGCACAGATAGGGTCTCGTCACCGATTGTTTCCTATAATACTTTGGAAACAATATAATATTTAACAATTAACAATTTATAAACAAACTGTAAAATTTCAAGGACACAAATAGCACGAAATACACCGAGAAATTTTAATGGTTGTTTTCCCGCGGCAAAACAATTTGCCATAAGGAGTACTTTCGAAGCAAAGAGTAAAAGTAAAAAAAATAAAGATGTTTTTGTTTTAAAATCATTTAAAAAAAATAATCATCAACTCGAAAACGTGAGAATCAATAGTAAGAGGTAACTTGTAGGTACTACTCGAATAGCACGCGCTGCCGACAAAGGGAACAACGATGTATAAATGTTCAAAGCAAAATAAACTATCGCACGTGGCTTTGAGTTTTATTTTTCATAATGGTTAATCTGCCATTTTTTGTTTCTAATATTTTATTTGCTTGTAAAACGATTGTATTACCAAACCATTTCACTGCGGGAAAACAACCATTAAAATTTCTCGGTGTATATTATCAAGGAATAAATGTAGTAAAATGTTTTAACTAATAACACAATTTAAACCTAAAAGACCTTATATTTTGGTGATATATCACTTCCTCTCTTAAGAGTTGGCATAAAGGGCTTTACGTTTTCCTAAATTTCCTCAAACAAATCCTTGCTCACTTTCTATAATTTGCTTTAAATTCGTTTTCATTCATAGAAAACGGTTTGTCCGTATAACGCATCAGCAGACGCTCATCTCGTCTTTGTTTCCATTGTTTTTATGGGTATTACGTAAAACACTGTATATGAATGCTAAACGTGCCATGTTATTCTCCTATAACTTAGGTACTGAAAATCACTTAAAACGCAAAGCAATTTCTAAAAGGTTACACTTTTGTTATTGGAAAATTCACAATCTACAAACAATCCCACCGTAATATTGACGCAATACACAGCTGTCAAATAAACTCAAGAGTAGCGTTTACCGCCCGCCAAGCCCGATCGCGATTCCACTTAATTCTTCAAAAGGACACGAAATTTAAACACAATTTGGCGCTAGCGTCGAACTCAAGAGTATGAAAAGTCAAAATTGCAATGTCGATCGATCGGAATTTAAATCAAGAGTACAAACATCTCACAAAGTAACCACAAGGTGATTCTTGCGAGCATCTCAAAGGTAATTGTTTATGTGTGGGTTCTAAGTTTAAGCTATTATCTTAGTTTGTGGTAGGTATTTAGAATGGTTAATTAAGTCTTCGCATTCGTACGTGTTTTAAGCATTAAAACTAGCTACTTACTTCGCCCATGACTGACGTGTCAGGTTGTCAGAAGCCCAAACATCTTATAACAAGGGGCAACGTGTTACTCGTCACTTGGTTGTGGAGATGGTCAGTCGCTCCATGTAAAATACTGGCACCTATTCAGCTGCCTTTGGCGACACTGGAAACCGAAATCAAACAGATAGATGGATAAATCGTTTATTTGGTGCAAAAGCTACGCTGGTTGATTTTATTTCGCTCTTAGCTTCACCAAACAATTGATTTCAAATGGAATTGAAATGTCAGGCGGTCATTTTCAGTGGTAATTTTTTCAGTTCCAGTTTTACTTGTAAATACATGACGAAGGTTATTTATTGCCGCTGAATAAAATTCGTCGTCGGCTAACGTAAAAATGGCGCAACACTCAGCTAAATGATCTGCCATTCAAACGAAACAACTTTATCCAGGCAGATGCCATTTTGAATCGATCACAGCTGTCAGTGCTATTGGATTGATTGGCGGTCACCCGATGACGGGAAAGGGAGCGATGGATTGACGCCGTGCACTGATGAGTTCGCACTGCGGTGACAGGGGATAATTGATGCATAAGGGTATGTGAATGAAAGAACTGCCTGACTTCATTAACCAATCCGTTGAATAAAATTTTATTAAACGACGAAAAAAAGGAGGTGGTATTCAATTCGAGCGTACATTTTTTTTTTGACGAATTACGCTGTCGAGGTTTACGGTGGGTACGTTTCATAGGACGAAGATTTGAACTGAGCAACACAGATATATTCTAAGAAGTAAGAAAGTAGAGTAATGCTAGGTTCCTATAAACAAGAATGGATCGTTTTGCTTACCAATGCAGGTAGCATTTTTTAACCGACTTCAAAAAGAAGGAGGTCAAAATGTTTTTTTGGAAGTCGGTTGTTTTTTTTTGTTTTTTTCAAACTGGGCAAATACATAGTTTAGTAAGTTAATTTTACGTGTGATAGCTACTACCAAATGGGGGGGGGGGTTACTATGCGAAGACATTAGGTCTTTGCTTCATTATTGGTAAAGATACAAGTGTTTTAATCTTAATACATACAACTGTCCGTAAATTATAAGAATCGGCCATTATAAGCGAAATTGTGCATATTAAAATAATAGTGAATTTCCTATAAAGGTGAAGCCGTATAGGTACCTAATTCCCCAACCTGTAGGCTAAAGGCTAATACCACGAAATTGAACGTGTTTGGAAGAGCGTATGACACGTTTATGCGTTCAACCAGCCATGAATATACAGGGTGGTAGGGACATCGACGCGCAAACTGTTACCTGACAAAAGCTAGTTGACCATATAACCAGATCACAACTGTAGTTTTTGACACTTATCTGAAACGGTTTTAACACGGAAAATTTACGTAGTGTGTTAATTTGTTTCCCTGACGGAACATAAAACACAAGTTTATGATAACTCAAAGGTATGGATCGAGCTCAAAGGTATGCTTCCTATGTAAGCATTAATACGCGTATCAGGCCTATTAATATTAAAATAGCAACCACATCAAGTAAACATGGCGTATTAACATGAAATACGTATTATGATTACTAATTTATTCCCGTGAACATTAGGGAATGGGCCTAACAGAAAGTGATGAATTGTTTGTAAATTAACGGTCTGAATGTGCTCAATTCAAGTTTGTCTTGAGATAATATTCTGACTTCAAAATGATTCGTCTGACCTCATCAAAACCCACACCCTCTGTGGCATTAACGGTTTCAAGATCTACGCTGTATTGTGCAATGCGTAAAATGGTTTTAATAAGCAAATGCTAAGACGTATCTTATTATAAAATCGTTTTATATGAAGAAGATCAAATAAGCTCCATCAAGCCCATTTAGTAATTTTAAAAAAATGTTTTTTATGCGTCCCCGTCCGCTATGTTCCCCCTGTTACATGGGACTTTCTCGAAAACTACTTACTTAACTGTTGAAATATGGGTGTCACCTATGTCTAAGGCTTTGGGGAATACAGGTGTCATGTGTTCCTAAATATACACACAAACACAAAGCTGAACACACACGCGCGCCTTTACGTGCGCGTACAGACGCGCACACACATACTCGCACAATAAAGAAAAGCAACAAAAACGAATTTATACAAAGCTAAATATTTTTCTTAAAATAGTTGATTTTAGTTATCCCTTAAGGTGAACCTAGTCCACATTTTTCCCATACAAACTTCGGGAGTGTATTACTCCACTGTTCGACAATGTACATCAAAAATTAAACATGATATGGTTTTGTCTCATTATTAATATTGTCTGTACGGAAACAGAATACTAAAATAAATAGACATTAAAAAGTTAGGAGCCAACAAAGATTAGTTTTTCTTGCTAATTTAACGTAACTTTGGGCGTATTTAAGGAATAAAGGAAGTGTAAAATCTGAAAAACCAAGTCGGTACCGACAAAGCTCAAATATCGAAAAATTCAGTAAACCTTATTGGTCATTGATTTATGCAGTGGTTTTTTCATAAAAACCGATCTTCCGAAAGACTGTTCTTAATTTTTTACGCGCCTGTTGTACTATAAACGATCCTGCATCTCACTCAATAATGTTGTGCGTGTAGACTAGCTTTTATCTGCTCATTACTGATACTACCTCTGTCGGACACGATGCCTGGTGAGACAGCGTGCTTTTTAGCCAGGCCCATCAATGAGTTCGAGCCCGCGACTAGGTTCCCCTTAATTCGTTTGTTTGTATTTTTAGTTTCTTAGTCTCGAAGAGCCTTACTAGCTTAACTGTAGCCAATTTCAACGTTAATTTCATTAAAAAATTACCAAACCAAATTACCTTTAATCTTTTTAATTCAATTTTATTCCAGGAATGGATTCTAGTTTTCCTCTAACAAGTTATTTTGTAGTCTCGATGAGGTTAACTAGTAATTTTAACTTTTATTTTAGTTAAAATTATTAAAATGTTGTACCTATTTCATGGTGCCCAATATACAGGATGTGGTTATTTTGGGACTAAAACGATACCTCCAAATTTTTATTCTGAATGCTGAAATAAAAATGTAATGTCCAAAGATTAAAACCCGACCACTGAAACCGACTACCGCTCTAAAACTAAAAAGTATGAAACAATACTCTCATCTGAAAGCCAAGGTTGTATGCCACTTTGTTCTAAAGGTGCTCTTACACCGGCAATCGTTTGAGCAATTATTGCTCAGCAACACTAATGGATCAATCTGGATCAATTAAGTGGGGCAATCTGGAGAAACAACAATAAATTGCGGATATGTTTCGGGAATATTGCTTCTGATTGCTCCATATATTTCATGACACGCAGAATATCCAATCGGTTTGAAAATTTTAAGTCAATTTTCTTTCTATCTCGTTTGTACGTTTAACTAAGTCTCGTTTTTGCGAGAGGAACCGGCCGGCGGCGGATGCGGCGGGGGAGCGTATTGCCTAGTTTTTTAAGTTGCTCCATATTGTATGACATTGTGTGGCCGTATATCTGGCAACAGGTTTTTACATATTGCCATTGTCCTAAATTGCTGGATGTTGTCGTGACTTCATAGTTAACGAGAACTAACCAGAATGGAGCAATTTCAGTTGCTCGTGTAAGCACACCTTAAAGCTTATGATCGCTAACTACTGTTAGAATGTATTGGTTGGTCACATACCTAAAACTAGCAGACGATCTAGACGCTTCCAATGATACCACATTTGTCAAATTATGATAAGTAGTTTAGAAGTTATGACGGAACAGATGAATGTACATAGTCACATTTATACATACATACCGGTCAAACCCATAATCCTCTTTTTTGCTTCCTCATAGTCGGGTAAAAATAAGGTAAGCTCAGCACGTAAATATTAACTCATATAATTTTCAAGTCGACTCCCACAGATGCAGTATTTTCGCCGAGACGAGAGCCTGTTTACAGCTTAGCGTTGTTCCGAGCAGTCAATTAGTGTTGTACCACTTGAAAATAGAACTGTGCCGTTTCAAGTGTTTTTGCTCTGCACGGAAAACGAGCGAGCATTCCAAAACAGCTGAACATCACATTTCTTATTGTTACTAGGAAAAGTTATGATGCATTTAGATTTAAAGCTGCGAAAATGTTTACTGACGAGTTTGAATACAATTGTAAAGTAGTTACTTCCAATATTAACTTGATGAGCTAAACATGGTACTGTACAATTTATCCTGATAATAATATTACAAATGTGAAAGTATGTATTAGGCATTACAGATTTGAATGAATTTTTACACTCAGATATTTTTTAACCTGATTTAACGCATAGGATACTTTTTATCATGGTTGTACGTCCCCGTGGGCAAAGCCGCTGGCAAAATCTAGTAAGTATCTACTATATTTTTAGTTACTAACCATGACTGACTTACAACGTGTAGCCAACAGAGAACCCGAAGGGAAAAGGAAGATCCAACACCATTACTCGCTACACACGTTCTCCGGCATTGTAATAAGGTCAACGGGAACGAAGAAGGTGGTATGGTGTTATTGAGTAAAAGAAATACGAACGCTGAATGAGCCTGACATTGAAAGATATGAGAATGTTTACTGACGAGTTTGAATACAATTGTAAAGTGCTTCCAGTATTAACTTGATGAGGTACAACTTTACTTATCCTAGTATCCTACTTCCTACTTTAATATTATAAATTGGAAAGTTTGTGAGGATGGATGGATGTTTGTAACTCAATCACGCAAAAACTGCTAAACGGATTTAGATCAAATCTTCTTCTTAACATGTTGCTAGCAATCTAAATACAGTCAGCCCAGAATTTGGCTACGAGCTTGGCATTTTCAGCAGCGTCCATCAGCTCTTGTAGCGTGCAGACAGCAAGACACGCCGGACAAGATATTAAGTGCCCCATTGTTTATGGGACAGCACCACATTTACACTCCAGGGCGGAGTCATTCGTGAATCACCACCTGAGTAGGTTTTCTTTACTTGCGCCAACCTGAGTCCGGAGTCTATTTAAAGACTTCCAGGAAAGCTAAGGCAACTCCTGTCCAGCTGCGAGATTTTCTGTGGGTGGAACGAATAGGTTTGGCAAGGAAGCACCGTCTCGCCACTGGCTTAGACATTCTTTAGACTGTTCGCCAGTGAGAGCGGACACATACTTTAAAAAGCTTTTGCGGCTTTTCAGCCTTTGTGATACGAGGATGTTATTGTGCGGAGGGTGTCGTGTGTCAGAAGCCATCTTGGCTCTTTCGCTTGAGCTTGCCACCGCTCTACGAATTTCTGGTGGCGTTATACTAGAAATTCGTAGCGTTTGGATGAAATTTGGCACACAGATAGTTTGACCTGGATTAACACATACAATACTTTTAATCCCGGTAAAACGCTCCCGTGGGATAATTTCCGACCTCCACGCGGGCAAAGTCGCTGGCTAAAGCTAGTTAGTACAATTTTTTAGTTACTGACCGAAGGGAAAAGGAAGATAAAACTACGGACGTTCTCCGGCATTGTAATAAGGTCTGTAAGAAGTAAGAAGGTGGTACGGTGTTATTGATTAAAAATAAATAATAGTTTAAAAAAACAAAATAAACACGCTTTAAAAACCAAACTAAAAAGTAGAAAATAATTTAATTATATTAAAAAGCGTGGGGTGCTTGCTATTTAATTGATTATAAAAATACCTCAAAAAGCACCCCACGCTTTTTAATAGAATTAAATTATTTTCTACTTTTTAGTTTGGTTTTTAAAGCGTGTTTTTTTAGTTTTTTTAAACTATTATTTATTTTCTATTTTTTAGTTTTGCCAACTACAAAAGCGTGTTTTTTTCTATTTTTTTATTTTATTCTTAAATTGTCATAGGTCCTCGATAAGTCTACAAAGTTTAAATGAAATCTGACCATTTAAAGTGGGTCAAAATAGCGTCCAAAGGAGTTGGTTACATACAAACATACAAACAAACATACAAGTGAAGCTAATATAAAGCGTGTAATAAATATGAACGTTGAATGAGCCTGACATTGGAAGATATGTTCCTTTGAAAGTACATTATACATACAATACATAGCATAACATGACACCTTGTTTCCCCGAAGAGTATGAACCTATAGTACTCCCACATTTCGCCAGCTATATTTAAACCTCATGTAATAGAGCCTATTGTCGGGCACAAATCCATTCTTCGGGCTGCTACAGAAAAAATCCAGATATAAAAACCCAGTAACACTTTACCCGTCCTGGGAACCGAAACCAGGACCTCGTGGTTAGCAGTAGTGCTTGCTTCCACTAGACCAACGACAGAGTCATACAATACAAACAGGGTAAGTTTTTATCCAGTGCGCAAACTGTAACTTTGAATTCAGCATATCATTCTACAGTAGTTCTAGATTCTAGCCGAGAAATTTTGCTTAGATTTTACAAAAAAAAAATCTGCTGTTTCATAGAAAAGTGCCAAAACCTACGCGGCCAAAATGTATGGAACAGCTGATTTTGTTTTGTACTAATGGAAAATTTCTGAGCTGGGGGTCTAGAATGATATGCTGAATTCATTGTTACAGTTTGCGCACTGGATATAAACTTATCCTGTATATAGAAAGATTTTTCGGAACTCTAGGGATTGAAGTTTGTATCTCAACAAAATTGCGGCTAACACCCAATATCATAGATATGTAGAAACATTTTCAGATTCTTCCATTCATTTCACAATAAAAGCACAAGAAAATATTCTAATAAATCTTTTCTGATAAATTCCATGTCTACCCTAATCTTCTAGCTTTACTGTGAAAAGCAGCTTCTATTTCCTAAGTAAATATCCTTTTGAACAAACCTGAAATAAGTCTTCTTTTGTTCAGGTAAAGTATTTTCTCTTTCTATTTTTAGCCGTGGTGTCGTTCGTAGCACTGACGCCATCGTTGCTACGCCGCTACGCGCGCTCTACGGCGTAGTAATGAGGGTCTACGTGCGCTCACAATACAAGTCTAGTTTATTGGCTATATGTGATGGTTATTAGTGTTTATCTATAAGATTGCAAAGATGTCGACATTGTTGGAATAATTGATAAGTAAATGTCAGATTGAGTAAATATTATGACAGGATCTTGAACAAATAACCATATTTCAGATAATAGGGTGCGCAAAATGATGATTATGTCAATATCCCCGATTAATTGCATGCAAGTATCAACCTGTTCAATCGTCATACCATTTCGTCGTTAAAATTTAATTGCTTGGAAATAAATTCAAAAATCGTTTTTATTGTGTTACATTAGGGTTGAAAATCGAGTGCATGCTTGAACAAAACTTTTGCATTGCACCGTTGGAAAATTGTGTCCGGATAAAGGCATGAATTCTAAAAATATACGATGTTCTATATTCAAATTGTGTCCTTCGAATAACATCAAACGTTATGCTGAAAATATTGAATAGGATTCTTTGGGCGTTGTTTAAAATAATAAATAAAAAAATTAAATAATAATATGTCAAAATGTGGTGTAAATATCCTACTAATATTATAATTAATGTAAAAGTTTGTATATTCATATGTTTGTTACTCTTTCACGCAAAAACTGCTGATCAGATTTGCATGCAATTTCGCACACAGATACTTTATAACCTGGATAAAGTAGAAAACTTTTTATCCCGGTAGTACGTTCCCGTCGGATAATTTTTGACTTCCACGTGACGAAGTCGCTGACAATAGCTAGTCAATTATAAATATCTAATAAACCGTGAACCCACTCCATAGAAGAGAGCAAGCACAATAAAGCAATAAATTTCTTTACTTTAGATAAAATGATCGCAAAAAAATAAGTAGGTAGACAGACTTCCCGTCCACCATACAATACAATTTATCATCCAGAGAAACCACGAGGCGAATATTTCGAAATACCCGTTTCAGTACAAAACGGTGGGATTAACATAAAGATTAATTAAAAAGATAGATGATGGTCGTTTTTATACGGACCCTCATTCTAAACGTTTTGCGATAGAATTATATTTGGGTATATTATAAACATTTTATGATGAGTTATGGCCGCTCGTTAATTTTTTATAATGAGGCGGTTTAGTTCCAATGTTTACTCATTTAGGAACATGTTTAGGGTTCCAAGATACATAATTATGGTGTTACATGAATGGAAGTAAGCGTCTCGTAAAATGCGCTTACACGAGCAACTAAAATTGCTCCATCTTGGGCAATTTTCGTTAACTATGACGTCACGACTACATCCAGTAATTTAGGGCAATGGCAACATGTAGCCACCTGTTGCCAGAGATACGGCCACACAATATGGGGCAACTTACAAAACTAGGCAATTTGCCTCCCCCACCGCCTCCGCCGCCGCCACCGGCCGGTTCCTCTCGCAAAAACGAGACGTAGTTATACGTACAAACGAGATAGAAAGTAAATTGAAAAAAAAAAATCCAAACCGATTGGATATTCGGCAACTCATGAAATATATGGAGCAATCAGCAGCAATATTGCCGAAACACATCGGCAATTTATTGTTGTTGCTCCAGATTGCTCCACTTAATTGATCCAGATTGATCGATTAGCGTTGCCGAGCAATAATTGCTCAAAAAATTGCCCGTGTAAGAGCACCTATAGGACGCTGAGCAACGTTGTATGACGTCAAGGAAATACTAATTAGTGTAATGCGTAGGTAACTGTATCCATCAACTATTATTATACGAGCTTTTGCTAGCGGCTTCACCCACGTCGAGGTCGGACATTATCCCGCAGGAACATATTACCGACATGAAAAATAATGAAAACTTCATTCAAATTCAAAAAAAACTGCTGGGGAGTTTGTTGCGCCACTTCTTCTTCCCAGCTAAAGCACTAGGAAGTGGTGAAGGGCGGGCTTTTTGGAGGGACTGTCTTATGTAATTTTGACGTTCAAAAAGTGCTGACTCTCAGCCTAGTTTGATTAAATGACTTTTGATTTTGATTTTGAAATCCGTACAGCCGTTTTTGCGTGATAACTCTATCACGCAAAAACGGCGATGTGAAAGGTTGTATGTTTAAATATTTAGATGTTTGTCCAAACATCCAAATATTTAAACATACAACCTTTCACATTTATAATATCATCTAGTAGGATAGGATTCAAACAGACTATTAATTACTATTTCAGGGAAATATATGACCCTGCGAGGATTTAAATTCAAATTTTCTTTTACTTTTTCGATTGACAAACAATGGCATAAAAGCTTATAAAACTATGTGACACTAGTTTGTGAGAGACTGATATCTTCACTAGGAATACCTTTATCACCACACGGTATGCAAACATGATCAGTTATTTAGTAAATGTGAAGAGAATACGGCATAACATAAAAAAAAAAAACAATATTTAGACGCATATTATGCACGCAGGGATACATTTTTATAATTATTTTAGTACCCAGTTTTGCAAATCAAATAAAGGCAGGCGGGAAATAATTCTAAGACTTGGGTGTTGTCTCCTAACAAATACAGTTGCTATAACAGTAAAGGTTGCTGGGTAGCAACATTTACTGTTATAGCAACTGTTTTCAAGGAGCCTCCTTGACTCATCTCAAATTTCCTCCTCGTATTGAATCGTTTACGTCACACCAAAGTGTTGCTTACCGACCACTTTTACCTTAAGAGCGATGCGTTACGGTAGGTTCTTACATTCTTACATGTTGTTGTATTCATGTTTTGTTTAAATAATTCTGTAAATAGTTTACGTGTCTTACTTTACTCAGAAAGCACGCTAAGCGGTTGGTCCCGGCTGTAATTCGTGGACAGTCAAGGACTGTCGTGTCGTTACGGGTCATCAGAAGCCTGAAAGTGTTTTTAAACCCAAGTTGTTGGGTGATACGATACCATTTGGTAAGACTGGTTGTCACCAGTATTCAGGTACATCCGGTTAGACTGGAAGCCGACCCCAGCATAGTTGGGAAAGAGCTAGGCAGATGATGATGATCATAATTATGTAAATACATATTTATTACAGTCGCGAGTCGTATTTTTATTAGCATACAACCTAATACTGAACAGCTTCTTCTTCTTAGTCGGTACGCTCTTAGCAGAGTGGTCGTCACGTAAAAGTAGTTATGAAGGGGGCAGAATAAATACTCCTCACGATGTCCCGCCATCTGTCTCTGCTGAAGCTCCATTCTACTGCATTCGTTTATGAAGCTGCCCACAATAGATTTAATCTGGTCGGTCCATCGAGTCGGTGACCTCCCGCGCGGTCTAGTACCTTCTACTTTTCCCGGGATGACGAGGCGCTCCATGGCTTTCCATGGAGCGCCTCATGGCTATCACGTCTTGAAACGTGGCCAAAGAAAGCTAGAACTGAACAGCAAATTGCCAAAAAACGCGGAAAATTTTAATTTGTCGGTTTACCCTAGTTTACCCTACTCTTAAACTGTGCGTTCTGTAAAAAACAATGAAAGGATTCCGTTCAGATGACGCGGCAGCAACGATGTCCTCTCTTCAACTGACAACAATGCCTTTGCCTTTCGCGGTTATTGTGACAATTTCCTCTTTGACCGTCCAATTTACAGGGTTGGGAAGGCTCCGTAGCGTAGACAATGAAGTGACTAAAATTAGGTCAATCCTAATTAAACCTAGCTGAGGGGAACAATAGTGGTTTTAATCGGATTGTTTTATAATATGTTCTTCAATTAAATCTTTTGATGACGTTTTGTTATGATTTTGTATAATTATTCATCTCTGCGAAAGTTGAAACGAAAATCCGTCAGTCATTTGTTTTTTAGGTAAAGTGGTTTAAAACAAAGTCAGAACTAAAACCGTTGTCCGCTAAAATGAAGTTATAATTAAGTGGTAACCCAGTATGAGGTAAAAAAAATAGAATTTCTGACAATAATGGACTATACGTGTAATCCACGTTTAGCCTGGAGCTAATCTTGGAAAGTTTCGAGTCGCGCCGTCGCCGGGCGGAGATAAATCTTACGGTAAATCTTCAAGTATTGGGTATCATTTTCAAGGCTGTTTTCGATTAGACAATTTATAGATAAATTGTTTTTCTGACAATCCGCTGATAAATGAGCTTTACGAATTTCGTAGAGAATTGTTTTTTGTTTCGTTAAATAAATCTTTTAAGTATTGCGGAAAATCTTTAGGTACATTTACTTATTTCTTTTATAACGTCTTTCATAACGGTTGCATTTTTACAGATACAATATAAGTAACAACTAAAAATTTTTCACACACGCATAAAACCTAAAACAAATGCGACAGTTGTATGGTCTACCTTAGCTCGTACAACAATGGTTCAACAATTCTATTTTGTACCAAATTAACCTAATTGAGGCTATTGTCTGTTTATATGTGTGTGCATAAATAGTTAAATAAATAAATAACTAAAGAGACGGTAATAAATAAGAGCTGTCAAAGTAAGTTGAACTTAGATTTTGTTTAACGCAACTACTATGAAATAAATTCGTTATGCATAAAATCACGCCAAATTCAAGGCATTCGAGACGTGATTTAGTTCCAACGTTTTCTTTCGCGGTCTGTCAGTAAGAGACAGCAATAGGTACTCGTATTTTAGTTTAGATGGTGAACAAAAGAATCGGCACTATTATGTCGCCATTATACACCGTGACATTTTAGTCGTCTTACAAAGGTGGTCCGCCCGCGGACTCTTCGTCCGCTTACCGGCCCATCGTGCTGCTCGACGAGGTGGGCAAGCTCTTTGAAAGAGTCATTGCAGACCGCCTCGTCGGGCGGCTGGTGCGGGTGGGGCCGGATTTGGCGGAGAGCCAGTTCGGTTTCCGCAGGGGGCGCTCCACGGTGGACGCCATCATGCGCGTGCGAGCCCTCACGACGGGGGATGCTGTGGCCCGGGGTGGGGTCGTCTTGGCGGTGTCTCTGAACATCGCCAATGCCTTCAACACCCTGCCCTGGAGTTGCATAAGGGAGGCACTCCGGTATCACCGGATGCCGACCTACCTCTGTCGTGTGGTCGAGGCCTATTCGACGGACAGGGCCGTCATCTACCCCGGTCACCTAAGAGAATGGAACCGGCGAGAGATGTCGTGCGGTGTCCCACAGGGATCGGTCCTGGGGCCGCATCTGTGGGACATCGAATATGACTGGGTGCTGCGCGCCGACCTCCCTAGCGGCGTCAGCGTAGTTTGCTACGCGAGGAGGCCAAACGCCGAGGCGTAACTCCGCTGCCGCGGGAAATCGCGGCACGGTGGACAGAGCTCCGGCAGGATCTCATGGCGACGTGGAAAGTGCGATTGTCGCAACCCATTGCTGGGCACACCACGATTGCGGCGGTAAGTCCCCTCTTTGAGGAGTGGCTTGTGAGGCGGCATGACGTCCTCACCTTCCGCCTGACACAGGTCCTCACCGGACATGTCTGTTTCGGGAGGTTCCTGTTTTGGATAGGGCGGGAGGAAACGCTCGGGTGTTTCCATTGCGAAGATCGCCCAGAGGACACGGTGGAGCATACGGTGGAGGTCTGCCCAGCTTGGGCGGAGCACCGCCGTGTCCTCGTGGAGGTGATCGGCGGCGGCGATCTCTCGCGTCCGACCCTGGTCCAGGCCATGGTACGGAGCGAGAGTGCATGGCTAGCAGTCGCCTCCTTCAGCGAAGCAGTTATGCTCGCAAAGAGGGAGGCGAGCACGTGAGGGTAATGCAGTACATGCGCCCTCACAGCCGTGGCCTTCGCAGGAGACGCCCTGGGCGTCGGGAATCCCAGGCTGATTCCCGGCCACCGTAGGCACGGGCTTGCGGACGGCGAGTAATGGGTAGCTCGTTGTCCGGTAAGGACCAAGCCCGGGTCGACGGCGCGTTGTGTTCCACGCGCGCCTCAAACAGATGTCAGCAGCAACTGATGGGGCCCGCAAGGGCCGATGCCTGCCAGGGGTGCGGGTTGTTCGAAAGAGATACCGCGGCCCCTGGCACACACGCAACTGAGGGAACACGGGTGGGTTTTAGTCAGTAAAAGTCTGACACGCCCTCCCGCTCCACCCAGAGCGGGAGAAGTTATTTGATGATTTCCCACCCAAAAAAAAAAAAAAAAACAAAGGTGGTCCACTTAATCTATCCGACATAAAATATCTACAGGCGCTATTAAAAAATTGTTACCATTAATAAAGACAGGTACTAAGAAAAATAAATAATGCTTTAGAATGATGAAACACCCTCCCTGTTAATAATGTTTACGTATCAAACGGTAGAAGATATCTACCTACCTACCATAATACCATTTCATCATTCATTCCATCTCCTTAACAGGGTGTTCAAAATTACATCATGCGTCTTGGACGAAAGATATATTTTTTTTTTAATTACGGTATTTATTATTATTCATATGTCCAAAAAAATTTTCTTCTTAAATAAATGATTATTAGTTATTGGATAGATGAAGTGGACTGCCGTTGTAAGACGACTATAATGTCACGGTGTATGTAAAGCAAATAAATATGTTCTCTGTTATCTCTCATCCGCAAAACAGTTAAAGTAGGTAATTAAAGTAGATCCCATTCGTCTCCCAATTCGGGATCAATGCGCAACCATAAATGGAATTACAAACAAACCTGGTATTAACTGAATAATCTATTACTGTTAACATGTTGCTATACCGGTTTAGAACTAGTAGATATAGATGCTTTACAATCGGATTATTCTGAAGGCGACTTTGATTAGGGCATATTTTAGGCTTAGAGCAGATTTTTCAAAAGTCAGATTTTTTTTGAGGAATAAATGTGTCGGTTTGACAGCTTTTGTATAGAAAATATGAGCAAGTGTGAGATTTATATTTCGGTTAAAAGTTGTCTGACAATTGAAAAATCAGCCCTTAATATTATGAAGCGTTGATAGTCAGTTAAATTAACTCATAGAAAAAAAACAAGGAAAAATATCATAATCATCATTATAGTAGAAAGACATCTACTGCTGGACATAGGCCACGCCCTAGTACCGCCAGCTCGACTGGTTCTGTGCTTCATGCATCCAGCGGATTCCTGCGGCCTTCACCAGGTTCATCGGTCCACCTTGTGGGAGGCCTTCCAACGCTACGTCTTCCAGTACGCGGTCGCCACTCCAGAACCATTCGGGCCCAAATACAATTATAAAAAACAACAGACTTCCGGAAAAACGCTACTAAGTGAAAAATAACTTTAATTTCGGAAGTCTGTGACAAAAAATTTCATTAAATACATATCCAAAGTCACTGACTTATGAAATTAAAGTTATTTTTCACTTTGTAGTGTTTTTCCGGAAGTCGTTTGTTTTTTTTTTTGGAAAAGTTTTTAGTTACAGTACCACCTCAATTCGAAATTTCATCATCCTTGGGGTGAAAACAATGCATATTTATGCGACAGCAGCAATCGCGGTTGAATCGCTGTCACTTTTTGAAGTGTTCTTGTCTGTCTCTGAAACTCATCACCAGATCTATACGAAATTTAAATGGGATTTTGGAATAAACCCGTTTCGAAGAAAAAAAGAATTTTGCAAATCCATCTATATATGACGGAGTTATTGCCGAAAATACATTTTTTTTAAACCTGTCAAATTGATAACCTCCTCCTTTTTGAAGTCGGTTAATAATACTAGCTTCTGCCTATGACTTCGCCTGCGTGAAATTTCTTAGTCCCTCGACAGACCGCGTCGCATCGCATCGAATCGTGGAATAAACCCGTTTCGAAGAAAAAAAGAATTTTGCAAATCCATCTATATATGACGGAGTTATTGCCGAAAATACATTTTTTTTAAACCTGTCAAATTGATAACCTCCTCCTTTTTGAAGTCGGTTAATAATACTAGCTTATGCTTATGACTTCGCCCGCGTGAAATTTCTTAGTCCCTCGACCCACCGCGTCGCATCGCATCGAATCGCATCGTCCGCCCGTGCTTTTACTTCGTTTTCACTTAAAGTATTTTCTGACTTTTTGTCTTTTTCCTCATGAATGTGGCTACCATTTCCAAAAAGATTTCTTCAAATCCAACAGGTACTTTCAGAGATTAGTGCGTTCAAACAAACTCTTCAGCTTGATAAAATTATTAGATAGCATTGATATTTATGTTCCCACTGCTGGGACTCAGGCCTCCTCTAGGTGTGAGGGAGTGGGCCGTAATCTACCACGCCGGCCCAATGCGGGTTGGTAGATGTCACATGTCTTCGAATTTTTGGTTCTAGAATATTAGTATAGTACATAAATACATATAACTGAACTTAACACTAAATTCGCACAAAAAAATCAATCAACTTACGACATCAAAGAAAGAAAGAAAGAAAAATAGATTTATTTGTCACAGAAACACGTGCATATAAAAGATGACATACTTAACATTAAAAAAAAACATGATACACACACAGATATTTATACATAGGCATAAAGAAGATAAATAATCGGCAGCTGCACGCCGTGACTGTGACAAGAAGGCTTCCACTCAGCATGATGCTATGCTATGGGATGGGACCCACAGCACATCGCTGATTTTCAGCGGTCACCCGAAAACAACGTACGAACATCAGCGACGTCGATTCAAGACCCGGGCAATAAATTTAATAGAAGAGGATCCGAGCTCTTCGGCCTGAGCACACACCGGTCTCCCTGGGCTAATACCCGGTTCTTCGGGGCGAAGGACTGTTTGACTGAGTTTTATTAAAAACTCGCTTTTGCCCACAGCTCCGGTCGCATGAAGATTGGTAAATAATATTTTAGACTGGGCTATCAACTGAATTGTTAACATTATCCAGGTTTATTAGACACTACATAACAGATTTTAGGTAAAAACTTATTATCATTTCTACTTGAAGATAATATCATCATCTGCTTAGCATTTTCTTAAGGATTTCAGGGTCGGCTTCTAATGTAACTGGATGCAACTAAATACCAGTATTTTGCATGGAGCGACTGCCTGTCTGACCTTCACAACCCAATTACTGAGTAAAACGATACCCCTTGGTAAGACTGGGTGTCAGATTTTCGTGCTTCTGACGACCCGTTATGGCTGTGAAAGATCCACGAATTACAGCTGGGATCAACGGCTTAAAGTACTTTCCGAGGCACAAAGATGTCTTGGTACCTATATAAAGGTCACCCATCCACGTAATAACCACGGCAAAAGTGGCTTAACCTGATCGATCAACCTGTTCGGCTGTTATTACTTAGCCACAACCCCTCAGGTCCCTCAAAATCTAGAAGTAGTATCTTGAAGTGTTGAACTTATGATATATAAAATACTAGCTTTTGCGAGCGGCAGCGAAGGGCGAAAAATTATCCAATGGGATCGTAATACCGGGATAAAAATTTCAGGTTACAAACTATCTGTGTACCAAATTTCATCCAAATCCGTTCAGCCGTTTTAGCGTGATTGAGTAACAAACATCCAAACATACAAACTTTCACATTTATAATAAAAGTTGCTAGGATAGTAGGATATCGTAGGATTATTTCATTCTCTCAATATCAGCCACAAATAAAGACCTACTCTTCTCTTCAGTTATTGGTCGTTTTATCGACTTGACTCACAAAACACTGCTCAGCTCCTTTTAGTGACAAAAGGCCACATCCAGCAAAAACACATTACCAGACAAAGTACAAAACTGTGTACGTACTTTAAATATGTCACTACATTTACTCCAGGTCCCGTTCCATCACTATTATCATAATCATAACCATTTCATAAGTGAAGACTGTTATCAAACTCCACGCAATTACCTTTTAGTATCTTCTTACGGCCCCCATGGGAAGGGCCAAGCGTTACTTACTGCCAACCGGTAACCATGAGGAGGGAATACGCATAATGTTATATATTTGGGAATAGCTCTCGTCTACAAATATGATTGTTTATGGGAACTATTTGTTTTCTTTCTACTACCTAATATGATTATCGGTATCGCTATCCGTATACTGAAGAGTTGGGAGTTAGGGAATGCAAAACCGACCAAGATTATAACCCGGTTTTGTTTTTGAGTTTTTTATAAAACAACCCGGTTTTCGGTGAAACCGGTTTGTAATAATTTTGTTTGTCTACATTCAGTAAGTAAAAGGTTTATTTGCTTGTTGTGCTTAAGCTATGTAGGTATAATATTAGTCAACAGTGTCAAAAAGATCAACTAAACATAATTAAGTAATTATAAGTATCCCGCTTGAAAAGAAAGTAATATAAAACACAAAATCAACATTTTATAACACTGAAAATCTGGTACCTATCAAATTAACCATATTTTATACTCTCATTTTTAAAAGGAACCCATAACAGTCTCAATAGCCTCCGACAATAGTTTAGCTACTCAATGTTTTTCGTAACTTAAACCTTTAATTAACATAAATAAGTCTTTTAAAAGAGATCAATAATAACTGCAATCAGGTTAATTAAACTTAGTTCTAATTAATAACCAAAATAATCATTTAAAAAATCAAGTGAAATAAAAAGTCATCTCTTAAACATAGGTTAAAAAATCAACAGATTTTCTTTAAAAACAATTTACTTAAACGTTTTTGGTAAGGTGATCGTAAGAAAAGCAAAGAATCTTTTAGACGAGACCGTATTTTTCTGCAAAAATAACTAGCTGTCGAAAATGCTCGTTCTGATTCGATACTTGTTTGCACGGCACGCAAACTTAGAACAAAAAATGTACACCGTATACTCTATGGTTGGAAGAAACGAACAAGACAGGCCTCCTCACCCCCTTCTATCATTCTTCACCCTTCTTTCGCCAAGTGCCAAAACCATAGACCATTTACAAATTTCACTGTCAAATTTAGGCGGTTTTCGAATATGTTTTCAGTTTTCCGCTTACCGCCATTACAGTTTTGTTGTTGATCGAGTGAAGTTTGCGTTGATTAATTTCCGTACTGTCTTATCCTCTCAGTGATTAAACTGTAATATTTTGCATTGGTGGCAAATGAGTACATATAACACTGTCCAGCTAAAAATAACATTTCCAAAATAATAAAAAGCCAAATTAAGTCTAAGTACTCATTTGGCTTTCTTTCTTGTGAAACACATAAAAAATAAATTAAAAAAGCCTTCCTTGACCATGTGTTAAAATTAGTAATTTTCAACTGGTGTTGTATAATAAATAAAATAATAAAAGACACAGATATATCCCGATTAATAGGAAAATCTCTTCCGAGAATGCAACCTAAGGCATATAATAAATATAAAACTAAATTAAAAAATAAAAATCTTAACAAGTATTTGTTGTTTCATTTACATATTTCTCAGTAGTTCCCTGTAATTTATAAGTTTTACATTATTGGATTTGAGCTACGAACAAAAAAAAAAAGATCTGAAAACAGTACCTACAATAGGGTAATTGAGGCTTTCTGTGTGAGCCTTTGCCTAAAACTCAACAACTAAATTAAAAAAAAAATGAACTGTCATGTTTTAAACTTCCAACTTTTGACAACTTTACTGACCATTTTTTCTCTATGGGAGTGGGTCGTCTGATACGTAGTATCTCTAAGTAGTCTGTGCTTGTTTGTTTGATCGAGCCACCGCCATTCTCGTGTAATGCCATTTCACATAACACCATTTTTTTGGTTTCTAAATTTAACGCAGATAAAGAAGGCTTAGTAAAACCCCTTGATAGTTTCAATGCATGCAAAACTATTGCAAATAGTTAAATGATACCAAATTAACAATGCTACGATAAAAAACACGTCTTTTCAGTATCAACCATTGGCAACGTTTGGAAAAATAAAATGACTGACATCAAATGCATCATTTTGACTTTTGACACGTGTCGAGTAGCGGTGCTGCCATTTGAAAATATTAAAAAAACCGGAAAATTGAAAAAACCCAGGTTTTTTAATAGTTTGTTAAGTGCCGAAAACCCGGCGTTTCTGTTTCGGATTAACCCGGTTTGCAATCAGTAGTTGGAGTGTTCACTGTTTCATAGTATTAGGGAAATGGAACCAAAAAGGACGGACAGCATGGCATACCTTTTTCACACAGGAACAAAGACGATATATGGTGCAAGTTGTTTTTTCTCAAAGCTAGAGAACTAAAAAAACTAGTTTTAGTCATATTTCGTCTATGTTGGAGCTGCTAATCTATATCTACCCTAGGTATCATAGTGCGTCTTGAGAATCAAATCAATGCGTTGCCTATATCACTTGTATTCAGATACCTAAGTAATGTAGGTATTTATGTAATTATCAAACTCCTAATAAGGAAGACAGAGGATTCCATTGTATTGACTATGTTTATGTCTTGTAGAATTATAAAATACATCGGATTCTTGTACAGTCACTAACTACGACAATGTGTTCAAGAAATCTTTTTATGGTTTAGTATTTTCTTCGACCTAATTTACTTACATACTCATTAAGTCGTTACTCTTAAAATGACAAAAAAAACTCCTTGAAATGTTTCGTCAGTTATTTAAAAAAAAAATTGTCATTCCATACATTGTGACCGCGTAGGTATGTAAGCAGGTATCATATATACCGGGTGTTTGGCAGAACGTTGAACATACGAAAATGGTGGATAGGTGGGGTCATCTGCTACTTACTCAGCCCTAATTTATTTGGCCCTGGACCCCTGGATATTCGAAAAAAAAATTTTTTGCTTTCTTCTAGTTTCACCAGTTTCTTAACTTTAAAGTGTAATTTTTATTAAAAATGTGTAAAACAGGCAATTTTTTTTTAAATGCAAGTTGAAATTAAAATTTAAGTATTTTTTACATCTTTCTGTAAGTTTGAGGACCCATTACCTTTTTTCAAGCTTACATGTATAAAAGCAATCATTTTATAAGAATCTGCCTAAAAATTACACTTTCAAGCTAATAAAGTGGTGAAACTAGAAGAAAGTAAAAAAAAAATATTTTTTATATCCAGGGGGCCAGGGCCAAATAAATTAGGGCTGAGTAAGTAGCAGATGACCCCACCTATCCACCATTTTCGTATGTTCAACGTTCTGCCAAACACCCTGTATACACTTTCGTAGAACTGCTGTTTTATTTTGGTAGATGAAAAGACGAAAAGTTTCGACGCTTAATTCTTTCTACTTCTTTTTTTAAAATGAATTCATGGTAACAGTTTTCACGTCCCTGCCACCCTGTAAGTAGCAAAACATTACGAAATTCAACCAAAGATTTTTATGAGTGAAGTAGATGCGACATTCATGTTGCCATCTCGTCTTCTCGACCTCGACCCCTCATCAACAACCTATCCTACTTATACTACACACTACCTATACTTAATTAAGTATGAAATGATTGAATTCGTCGTACATCTAGGAAGCGCTAAGTATCTGGACTCACGCAGGTAATTGATGCGTGAACCAAAACAAGAAAATAATTACGAATGACTGTAAATAAGCATCATTCATGCAATGCGACGACACCGACTTACGAATGCAAAAATAGATAAATCTATTATACCTTTAGTGATCTCAAATTTTAAAACCACCAGAGCACAAGTGTCCCTATTGCGTAGTTTACAAACTAATTCTCTATAATAACGAAAACTATCTATTTTCAATGCCTTAATGGTAAGCTCCCAGCTATTCACTTAATTTCTACAGAAGATTAAGTAAATTCCGTGTCTGGCTGGAGCAAGTAATTAAACAACTAGTTGCCATGACAACTTGGAAACGCCTCAAAGGGAACCAAACACGGTAATAATTATACGTAAAGAGCAAATAAATTGAAATAATTCTATTTCAATGCTTCCAAAACGATATGACCTTTTACACTTCATTCTACGTTAGTATACACTTAAAATTAAGTTCCTTATCGCATGTGGAACTCTGCAAAGTGGCAAAAAAAAGTAAAACTTGGCCACAAAAAGTATGTAATTTTGTCACTATACTTTTGCTTCTTGGGTTCGTCTGAAATAAAAGAACATCGGTAGAATCATGTAAGTAATCGTGTTTGTGCCTGTTATTTACAGTTAAATAATATACAGCTAAAGGAACTTCGTTCCAACCGGGGGTTAATTTCGTAACACACTAACAGTAGGAATGGCTTTTATTTTGACAGATCAACAACATTCATTGCGTTATTTACGATGTTGAGCAGACAAATTTTTCGAACAAATGAAGCAATGGATTAACAATATCTTTCGTAAATATTTTCATTGATCGTGTATTTTCGTAAATAATTATAACCCGAGGTCAGATAGGCAGTCGCTCCATGTAAAATACTGGTGTTCAGATGCATCCGGTTAGACTGGAAGCCGACCCCAACATAGTTGGGGAAAGGCTAGGCAGATGATGATATTTTCGTAAATAACTTACAACTATTTATTTTTAAATTATTTAAAAAAATGTTATTACTACAGTAAGTCCTTTCATTTCATATGTACCTAAACGGTTATTAAATACGTAAATATCTACCTACAATGTTTTGTGCCTGTGGATCGGCTAGGACTCGCGACCTTACATCATTGAAAATTAAAAACGTGAATTAATTGAAAAGAAAAACATCAATAATAAAATAAAGGTTATTAATTGAATATTCAACGCGTTTCAAACTTACCTACTTCCGAGTAACAATAGAACTCGTATCTTTCATATTCCATTTCTTGGGAAATTTGACTTCGGGCGCGAGTTTGAGGTACCTAAACCATCTCGGGGTGAAATAATTAAGACTAAACAAACGACTCCTGATGAATTATGAGCGAGGCTGTCTCTTACAGAAATTAAAACGTGTATGTATATGACTGGTGAAGTGACTGTCTTGGTATCGAATTACCTTATGTGGGTTTATTAATGGGTGAACTGGCGAAATGTGGGTGTACAATAATATGTAGGCAGCGGTAAGACAGGTAGGTTTGGTTAGCCAGACGTCCCCTCGCGTCACTGCATCGGTGGCGGGGCGTGGTACTGTTGCAGCGGCAGATAGTCCGAGCTCCGTCAGGTCTTGGTGGCGGAATGGCGGGACAGGCTTCAGCGCCCTACCTGCCCGATGACTGGCTCGGGAAGAGGCACGGCTCCCTGTCATTTAGGGCGACACAGGTGCTGTCGGGGCACGGCTGCTTCGGAAAGTACCTGCACCGTATAGGCCAGACGCTCGGTGTCTCTTAGACGTCGCGGACTCACGGGGGAGCCAAACATCTCACTCCACCCGCTTGACCAGACGGGGCCCGGACGAGGGCTGGCAACAGTCGGAGGCTGTGTTGAAGTGAGCTTAAGTAGCCCCGTAGCCCCCGGTGTAAGTGTGCGAGGGAACGCGGGGTGGTTTTAGTCAGTGGAAGTCTGACAGACCCATCCACATCCATGAAAATTTCCACCCGAGTTTTCACCAAAAAGGTAAGAGGTTGAGAGGTCGAGGTTTAGTAATAGGTATACCTCTACCTAACCCTTCAGGGAGCCCCCTAAAATCCTACCTTACGTCCAAGCTGAACACCTGGCTACGTGGGGGGCGGACACGCGTACTGTACAACTGTACAAAAACTTATGCGGCTAACAAGGAAAGGTAACCCCTTTATGCGAAAAACCTCAACAAAAAGACAGTGTCCGTATCCAATCGCAGACACTGTTTAAAAATAAAACACAAACATACTCAATCTACAACAAAACAAAACCCAAAAAGTGAAACAAAAAACAAGACAAAAAAAAAAAAACCCTTCAGGGAATAGAAGCTTGATGTTATGCATACGAATGGGTTGAATGTTATTTTAGACCCAAATCCTTAAAACTATGTTGGTATGTAGTTATTTGTGATCCCTCCGATTCGCATGTAAGCTTTAATTAAAAATCTTAACTGTAGAAAATATATGTACATACCAAAGCAAAAAAAGGTTCTGTCGCCAGACCTTTTACAAAGTCAAAAAGATTATTACGTTAATTACTATGACGAACGCCGCTAAGAAATTACATATGTAGGTATATACAGGAATGTACTTTTATCCGCATCAAAGAAAAAAAGTTGAAAAGAAGCTCTTTATAGAGCCAGGGAAAATTATGTATTTCATATTTAGATACCAATTCGGAAATCGAAAGTAATAATGAAAGTTAGATATCAAAGATTCCGAGATTTTACTGTAATAAGTTATTGAGGACATGCGAAAGTATTTCTTCTTGCAAATTGGAAGTCCACGAGAGCAATTTACTTTTTACTAGCTTTTGCCAGTGGCTTCGCCCGCATGGAGGTCAGTGTATTATACATATAAACCTTCCTCTTGAGTCACTCTGTCTATTAATGAAAACCGCATAAAAATCCATTGCGTAGTTTACAAGATCTAAGCGTACAGACACGAAAAGCGACTTTGTTTTATACTATACTAGCCTTTGCCAGTGGCTTCGCCCGCGTGGAGGTCGGTGTATTATACAATTAACCCTCCTCTTGAATCACTCTATCTATTAAAAAAACCCGCATCAAAATCCGTTGCGTAGTTTTAAAGATTTAAGCATACATAGGGATATAGGGACAGAGAAAGCGACTTTGTTTTATACTATGTAGTGATGTAAGGATTCATTTAAACGGGGGATAGGGATGGGCCCATTCCGCACTAATAAAATAGGTTTAGGTGTCCGTCTGACGTAAAATTGGGACATCAGGTTAACAACAAAGGCCATCAAAAGAGGGTAATGGTCCCCAACTATTTATATTACAATTGAGGGATCTAATCCTGCCGACCGAAGCAGACCTCAGATTCAAGGCTGATCAATACTGAATCGGTTACGACATTTACGACTTATTACAATGGCTCTGTACCCAGACAAACTAGACAACAAGAGTTAAGCGAATCGAATGTCAAAAGGTATTTCGCTTTCAAGTTCGAAATAATAGATATAAAAAGGGCTTCGAAATAATAGAGATAAAAATTCGAGCTTCAGAGATTCCTATTGTTATGCGCAACACGGTAGGTCAAATGACCTAAATAAAAAAAAAATGGTTTGCGGACCCATTTCCATCAAGTGCCCGTTATAAGACTTTTCTCTTAAGTCCCTTCAGACGCTTCGCTCTATTTGCATTTACCTAATAAACATGAATATTTATACCCTTAAGTATCGGTTTGGTAATCTCTATAGGCCTGAGGTCGTTATCTGTTCCAATATACGGCCCTGTTGTTTGTTATTGTATAACAAACAAGGCATCTGAAACAATATGGTTTATTGGTAAATTCAGATTAGCAACAGTAAGACGTAAATATTAAATATAAATTAAATGGCTTTTGTCAGCGGTTTCACCAGAGTGGAGGTCGACAATTATCCCACAGGAACGTACTACAGGGATGAAAAGTATATTATATAATAATTCAGTATATAAACTACCTGTGTCCCAAATATCATCCAAAACCATTCAACCGTTTTTGCGTGAGTTACAAACATCCAAACATCTAAACATCCAAACATAAAAAACTTTCACATTAATAACATGAGTAGGATTTACTAGAAATTGTTGAAATGCTACACAATTTTCCTTGAAAAACGATACGATAATTTTGTGATTTATGCGAAAACACTTAGTTATGCAACCATTTCTTCTCTTGAATAATTTATCCGAGAAATTTTTAATTTTCGACAAGGTTTTTCCTTACGGAATTCTTGTAACTTTGTGAATCAGAAAAAGGTACTTATTATTCACTTTTATTGTGAAAATAAAATCACACTTAGTAGAGTTCTAAATAAATTATTGCCTTCTATATTAATAAAGATGCAGAGTAAAATATATGGTACTAGCATTTGCCAGCGGCTTCGCCCGTGTGAAGGTTGAAAATTATCCTACGGAAACGTAGTATCGGGATAAAAAGTATCCTATGTGTTATTCCAGGTTACAAACTATCTGTGTACCAAATTTCATTAAAATCCGTTCAGCCGTTTTTGCGTGATTGAGTAACAAACATGCGAACCATCTTCACAAAGTTTCACATTTATAATAATAATATTATCTAGTAGGATTAGCGTCTTTCCACCGCTACGTGCGCGTGAAATTTCTTATTTTATCATAAAATATATCCTATTCAACAAAACCCTAACTCTAACTTAACATATACAAAATGTGTACATATACCAGCCAAACTCGATTTACCGATAAACTAGTTACTCGTAGGTCCACTAGTTTGTGAAACACGTGTTACGAGATAGATAGGCAACAACAGTTATAACAGAACTAGCTATTGCCCGCGGCTACGCCCGCGTGGATGTCGGTTGTCACGTAAAAAGGTAGCCAATGTCCTTCTCCACATTCCAGGCTATAAACTTTGCCAAATTTCATGACGACGAAAGACAGATAGAGTTACTTTAACATAACGAAACAACGAAAAAAAGAAGTTTTACAATAATCTCCAATAGTACAAAAATACAAAGAAAAAAAGGAGTAATCGAAAACTGGTGGTTTTCCCTCACAATATCGTCGCTTTTCACTCGAGAGTGTTCAAGGAGGTTTTCATTAATTTTCCATTTATCCGTGGAAAGTTTTATCGGAATACCCTCGGGCTGCGCTTATCAGGCTTTTATTTATCATTGATTTATTTGAGTTCTTATGTAATATTGTAAATGTGAATGTTTATATATATTATGTACATTTTTTCGTGTTATTTTTGACATTGACACGCTAAGAAGGAGAATGTGAAAGTTTGGATGTATGTCCGCTTTATCGTGATTGTAAATCATGGATCGGTCGAACGGATTGGCATGAAATTTGGCCCACAGTTTGTTTATAGCTTCGATTGAAAAATCATGTGCCAGTACATTCCTGTGGGATAATTTCTGACCTCCACGGAGGCGAAGTCGCTGGGAGAAGCTAGTGTAATAAATAATACCAAGAAGTTATGAAGTTGGACGGCGAGTTAAGAGCTTTTTCATCATCGATTTATCATAATGTTAATATATTTAAAAGGTTTTTATTTTATTATACTGAAAAAATGCTTTAAAATACAATATAAATTGAATACTTCTTCGTTTGTATATCTCCTGGCTTTATCGCAATTTATTTGAGGTCGCGCAATATGTCTTTAACCGACTTCAAAAAAGGAGGAGGTTTTATGTTCGACTGTAGGTATGAATTTTTTTAATGTATGTTCACCGATTTCTCCCCCATTTGAAAGAGTATAGTCCTCAGGTGGTCTCATTGGCACCAAGTCAGGATCTGATGCAGGAATCAAAGGGAAATCGAGGGCAACCCTCAAATGTTATATATATTAACACTGTTTTTCATTTATTTTCTAAAGCTATTGAGACATTTGCGTATGGCTATCATCATCTCATAACGCTGAGCTAATGAAGGAAGGTACAACCTTATTTTTTTATGTATGTTCGGGCATAACTCTGTCATATATGGACGGATTTGCAAAATTCTTTTTTTTGTTCGAAAATGGTTTATTCCGAAATGGTCCTGATTAAATTTCTGATGATGCGTTTCGGAGACAGACAAAGGAACTCTTCAAAAAATGACAGCAGATCAACCGCGATTGCTGCTATCGCATAAATATGCATTGCTTTGATGCCTTAGGATGATGAATTTTTTTCTGCCACACTTCTCTATTAGTCGTCATCTCGGTAGTCAGCCCTTTGCTAACCATGATTCACACAGTCCATCCATCGTTTCTGTGGTCTTCTCCTACTCAAAACTTTGTTTACGACATATTCTCCGAATCCCATGCCCTTACAATGACAACCGATGACACCAACGTTTAGTTACCAGTGCCACTTTCATCATTTGAATATCATCATCTGCCTAATCTTTTCCCAACTATGTTGGGGTCGGCTTCCAGTCTTACCGGATAACTCAAACTCAAAGCATTTATTTCAAATAAACCAATTACAGGCACTTTTGAATTGTCAAGGTCGGTGAGTTAGAAAGATGAAGCTAGTTACCCATTCCAAAGCGTAAGTACCTATGGAGAAGAACGGGCAAGAAACTCCATGGACACTCTTTTAAAATCATGGTGTTGTTACAAAAAGTTGGTTACATCATTATGTTGAAATTATCAATGTGAGAACGATATAAAAAGACGTGCACATTAAAGCGTCCGTAATTAAAACAAAAATAAATTAACAATTCAGAAATTAAAATAAGCCGTGGGAGCTAGGAGATGACCAGTCCCTACTGGCGGCGCCCGTTCACGAACATGACGTGTGGATCAGCACCATTCAGCTTAACCATTTTGAAGGGAACTTAATGACCCAACACACACTCCACCACCAGCGAGACATTTGAGTGAGCATGACATACTCTCAGCTGCCAGGGCACATTCAAGTCAATGAAAGACGTACCCTGTAAATGTCAGCTTTATAGTAGGAACATAGTGCTCACACATATGCTATGCAATTATACAATACTAGAAGTTTGAATTTATACAATGCAAAGATATCTAGTCTTTTACAGTCTTCAGCAGCTCCAACAACGTTTCAAATGCTATTCAATTTAGTTTAAGCTATCTTGTGGAGCAGCGTTTAGCCAAGCATTTTTGTCAGCGATGTAATCTCCCTACTTTGCGTTTTATACAAGATTTAAATTTCATTTCATTCAGTTGGAGTATGTGGGGAGGTATTTTATTGTAACATTTTAAACAGTACCCCATGAAGGATGAGTCTACTTTAGCCAGTCTGATGCCCGGTTGAACTAATTGGTCCCTATTTCTAGTCCCAACGGCGTGTCTTTCATCTCTTTTACTGAAAAGATTTCCCATAGATATATTGACAAGGTACCGTCATGATATTAATATTTTTGAAAAGTTCCCTTAGAGAATCTCGCCTACGGAGGCCATATATTGCTCTGATGGCTCTTTTCTGCAGAATAAAAATAGACTCGATATCTGCAGCCCGTCCCCATAGTAAAATACCGTAAGACATGATACTATGAAAGTAACTGAAATAGACTAACCTCGCGGTTTCTACATTAGTGAATTGGCGGAATTTTCTTACAGCATATGCTGCTGAACTTAGCCGTCCTGCAAGAGCTGTTAAATGAGGACTCCACTGTAGCCTTGAGTCGAGCATGATCCCTAGGAAAACAGCTAGATACAGCAGAATACCAGTATTTCACATGGCTGGCCTCCACAACTCCATAACATATCATTTTAATATATTGGTAGCAATATCAAATGATATATTACGTCATTAAAAACCAAAATTAAACTCAAGCGCCCCCGCACGTTCATAATATTTGTTTCACCCCGGGTTATTGAATTTTTAATAACCCAAAGAGGTGAAAAGTTAATAATACCATAATTATGCTGTCAAGTTTCTCAAAATTAACCTGAGTAGACTGACTTTTAAGATTAACACATCACTTAACATGAAAGAGATTAGTTTAATGAAACTTCAACCTTCTAAACATGTTTAAGAACTGGATTAAGTTAACTAGAATTAAAAACTTTTCAGACATTTTCATTAAATTTGATAATGTTATTTACTTTTGTATTACGTTTTAGGGTATCGTACCCAAAGAGTGGCATCGGGACCCTATAACTCAGCCTCCCTTGTCTGTCCAACCGTCAGTCAACGGGCTGTATCTCATGAGATGGTTAAGACTGGGTATCTCATAACTGCCAGGGCTTATTTTTAATCTTACACTTTGAATTGTTTCTTTATTTTTTTACATCGTTCTCTCATATAGAAGCAACAATAATAATGTACCCAGGATTTTGTAATAACTTGATTTTAAAGAGTGTCCTTGGAGTTTCTTGCCCGTTCACCTTCAACTTTTTGACGAACTGACCGACTTTTTAATAATTCAAATGTGCATTAAAGGTATGTAAAGGTTTAACTAAAATAAATGCTTTTAGTCTGAGTTTGGCCATAATGGGTAGATAGTTGACATTGTCACAGAGTGTGTATTTCTATTACCACTACAACATCAAATAATAAAAATAAAATGAAGTTAAATTATACGCAGAAGAAACGTGTTTATTTTGGCGATTTTCGCACCCTTCCTGTGCGAGTCCAACTCTCACTTAGCCGGTTTTTCTTTGTTGCCAAGAAGATTTTCGTAAACATTGTCAGCAACGAAAGTTTTAACAAAAGAGTTAACATTGACTTTTTGAGTATTAAAACATTGGCATGTCCTAGAACCAAAAATTCGATATCTTGTAACACCACGCCGTCTCACAGAGCTCACAGAGGTGAGACCTGTATCCCAACAGTGGGAACGTTATGTACCGATTATACTTTTGCTGTTGCAGGTTTAATCCCGTGTAGAACGAAATAAATTTTCAATATCGTACTTGTTGCTCTCATTACATTTACCCGCTACATCAAAGAACAACAGAATATATTAAAAGCACGATAGGTTTTATCCTCCAGCCCAATTCGACAAGGTTATACATATAGAACGGTCTCTATAAACATAAAAAAGAGTCCTAAGTCTCTCCGAGTACTCTTTAATTATTCCCGAACTTAGTGGCAGCGTATAAATTCGGTGTGAGTGCGACATAAAAACTCTTCATACCTCCCTAATCTCCGGACTTCCTAATTAAAACGCGACTTATTGTCTTAAGAGAGGGCTATGATGTACTTGTACCGCGTGATTCTCATCTTTAGAGATATTAATTTATTAATCTATAAGATGAACTGCTGTTAGATAACTGGGGTTTTTTCATTCTTGCTGCATTTGAAATCTAAATAAATAAAAGTGACGAGGTCACTCATTCATTCGCTCACTGATTAATCACGAAATCTCAAAAACTATTGAAGCTACAAAGATACAATTTGGCACAGAAATAGATTATGAGTAAGAGACGTTAGATAAGAAAGGATTTTAGGAAACTCTTCCCGTAAAGGGGTGAAATAGGGGGTGGAAGTTTGTATAAAACATGTTATTCTTTTGGCCGTGCAATGCTATTGGTAATATTAATTGCATTGACGCGGGTGGAGCCGCTGACAGCAACTAGTAATACATAAACCTATCTTGAACGATGGAAACTTTTCGTATTTTCACGTTGGTGATAGAGAGATCAAAACTTTTCTGAGTGCCGTACCATTTCTATCCAGTATTAGCTTTCATACATATCTATTAATACTTAGACACGCAAGATGCAAACTCTCTCACGGCTCCAACCTTCTTGCTTGTTTCTTTTCGAATCTGTTTTCTAGATCCGAAACGATCGTTCATTTCACTTGTGTCAGCCATAACATTCAGCCTCTGAACGCAAAAAATCAATACCATGTTAAAAATGTAAAACGTGGAAAATGTATAAAACAAAGGATTACCGCAAACGGAATTGAACGTCAGCCCGCGTTTATTTGGATGCCCGTAACGTAAACGTAACGCAGGCAGTTACGTAAATATTCCGCATACCGTTTGAGTTTTGTGGGCCGTGAATGCAATGAATGAATTTGAAAAGGTCGTTCCAACTAACGTTCGTACCGCAGGACTAAATTGCAGTCTACCCTGCTACCACCTAGTTGACTTGTTAATTACCATACCATTAATTAGTTAGTCATGAGCTATCCATACATAAGTAAGTCATGTCTCCACAAAAGAAGAAATAACTGTATCATACCAGATAAACAGTATGTATGTACTTTGGTGATCGAACAATTATTTTGAAATTATGCTTGCGTTTATTAGAAAATGTGCGCTAGGCCAGTACTCGCGTGTTGCTACGTAGCGCGCTACGGCCGGCTACGGCGTAGCGCGCATAGTCATCGGTCCCGGTATTCCGCAGTTGTAGTGGTTTAATAAAATATTGTTTCTATACACTTGAACAATTTTATTCACGGTCGGTAGAATATCTTTATGTACTTCGTAGTCGTAAATATGGTTGATGTCTAGTCTTAAAATTAGATTAGAATTCTCCATTTTTTGTTTAGGTAATGACTTCTATCTTTTACACATTTTCAGACAGATTGAAATATTATCGAATATCATCTCTCATTTGCTTATAAATTGTATTACCGAAAAGGTGAACGATGCCAACAGAAAAGTCACTCGTATCTACGGATGGTAAATATGATTTTCAGTAAATCACGAGGAGTTATTTTGCTCTATGGATTCGGAAAAAAGGGAGAAAGTTGTTCGCAAATACAGGACCACAGGTATGTCTGTATAAGACAATTTACACCACCTGAGGGTATTTGCCAGGATTTTGAGAAGCTTTGTTTATACTTTGTTGAAATTATCTCCATCCGAACCCTACTAAGGTAAGATATAGGCTTAGCCTTGGAACTTGTCTTTGCCTTTTGTCTTTGCTTATTTCATAGACAAGCATAATAATATGAAATGGAACTATCTGTAAACGAATCGTTTATTATTGCTAATTATTTTCGATCGTAATAGTTTAAAGTATAAATATTACTCATACATTATACGCTAGGTACAGGATCGATGTAAGTAGTAATGCTTGGGTGAGGCCTATATCCAGCAGTCTTACGGCTTAATGATGATGATAAACGCATAAAGTACACAAATCACACCTTCCTCACCAACATTGTCACCCCTATATCACACACACCGCCATCTCACACACACACATAACCGTGCGCATTCCTTATTCTTTAGTTATATGATTTTTTTATTGTTAAAAACCTTCGGCATGCTTTCTAAATTATCTCTTGTTTATTATCTCACACATTTATGTATGGTCAATGTAAACTGGAAGAGTTGAATCACCTAATACAAACAAATCTTTGCTTAAAAGTTTACTCCAAACTTTACAATGTAATTTACAAAATTCTATGAAATAAACATTTTTATTTATTATTTTATCATAAACAAAGCTCATTCCCTGAAAGGTTGCTGCTGCCATGAAAATGCTATTACCTACAAGGTGTAAGGTAATAACACTGTGGCACTGTGGCTCGTACTTTATTATAACACTGGCAAATGTGGTTGTTACTCTAAACACCTCGTTCCGGATAAGGCGGGAGGAAAGGCCCGGGTGTTTCCACTGCGTAGATCGCCCTGAGGACACGGTGGAGGTCTGCCCGGCTTGGGCGAGGCACCGCCGTGTCCTTGTGGAGATGATCGGCGGCGGCGATCTCTCGCCTCCGGCCTTGGTCCAGGCCATGGTTCGGAGCGAAAGGGCATGGGTGGCCACCACCTCCTTCTGCGAAGCAGTAATGCTCGCGAAGAGGGGGACGGCGCACGTGAGGGAGAGGCAGTATATGCGCTCTCACGGCCCTAATCATCGCAGGAGACAACCTGGGCGTCGGGAGTCCCAGGCTGATTCCCGGCCACCGTAGGCGCGGGCTTGTGGATGCCAAGTAATGGGTAGCTCGCTATCCGGTAAGGATCAAGCCCGGGTCGACGGCGCCTTGTGTTCCACGCGCGCCTCAAAGAGATGTCAGCATCAACTGACGGGGTCAGCAAGGGCCGATGCCTACAATGATGATGCCTGGGTGTGGGTTATTCGAAAGAGATACCGCGGCCCCTGGCACACAGGCAACTGAAGGAACACGGGTGGGTATTAGACAGTAAAAGTCTGACACGCCCTCTTACTCCACCCAGAGCGGGAGAAGTTATTTGATTATTTCCCACCCTCAAAAACTAAACTAAACATCTCTGCCCAACCCTTCGGGGAATTCAGGCTTAATGTCATGTTAAGTAGCCAGCTAACTCGGTTTTGTGGGAATGTAACACATAAGTACCTACACTTATGTGTTACATTCCCACAAAACCGAGTTAGCTGGTACCTACAGTAAAACACGCTTGAGTCAATCAAATAAAATAACAGAACGAGTTCTCATATTATTTTATGTTTTTATCCACATACCAACGTAAAAAATCCAGCGAACTCGATTCTTTTGTTCTACAATTTGTAATTTATGCTTTAATCGTCTGTGAGATAGTGGAACATGCTCGATTCATTTTCTATTAGCGAAGAAATCGCTTAGTCTCATCTATCAGTCGGCACTCGTTCGCAGAAAACGAAATTATCGATCGATTATTAGCACACGAGAAATACTGAAAATACGGAGCATAAAAACAGTCATCAGTCAACCATGGTCTTCACATAATCTCTGACCAAGATTACGTCTGGACTTTATAATAAACTTTGACCTCTGAGTTTGTTACGGCCTTTCTTCTCAGAGTAGTTAGTGTGAAATGGTGACCTCATCTAGTTTTAAAAATTATGATTGACGTGTTTTTAAATGTTTGTACAAATCTACTTACAGAAATACAATCATTTATTATAAGTTGATCAGTGCTGGTCTTGCTGGAGTGCCCTAAGTGCCCCTTCACCTGCACGTTGGATGATCTCAATAAAGCCACTGATGCCGCAATAAACGTGGCCAAGTACTGGGCTCCAACAATAAAAAAAATTAAAAAAAAGTGTATGAGTACCATCGACACGAATAGAAGAAGAAGAAGTGCTGATATAAAATGGTAGCCAAATTAACAAGCCGAGTTTATTTTGTTATTATTTGTTCATAATTGCACTTCACAGTCTAGCACCGGTAACTAAAAAGTTGCGTAGAAATCGGTTGTCATGGTATGGGCATGTGATAAGGAAAAAAGAGGAACTTTTCCTAGGTTATAAGACTTGGAGAAGACCAAAGAAAGGATAGACTGTGTAAAGGAAAGATGACATGGAGAATGAAAAGTTACGGAGTTGTGGAGGTCAGATAGGCAGTCGCTCCATATGATATACTGGTATTCAGCTGTATCCGGTTAGACTGGAAGCTGACCCCAACATAGTTGGGTAAAGGCTAGGCAAATGATGATAATCAAATGATGAAAGTAGCACAAGTAACTGAAAAGTATAACTCAAAGCATTTATTTCAAATAAACCAATTACAGGCACTTTTGAATTGTCAAGGTCGGTGAGTTAGAAAAATGAAGCCAGTTACCCATTCAGTCATTGTATGGGATGTGATGCGGAGGAATAAGGAATATGTCGTATGTTTTGAGTATGACATTCATACTCAAAACTTTCCTCACGACATATTCCTCATGGTAAGACCTACCGTATTGTATGGGTCAGTGTATGGGGCCACAATAAGGGATGAATGAAAGGCAATTGCATGCAGCTGAGATGAGAACGTTAAGAGGGATGTATGGTGTTACACGGATGGATAGAATAAGAAATGAGTACATAAGAAGAAGCTTGAAAGTGGCACAGATAACTGAAAAGTTGTTTGGAAATCGGTTGTCAAAGTATGGGCATGTGATACGGAGGAATGAGGAATATGTCGTGAGGAAAGTTTTGAGTATGAATGTCGATGGCTATAAGACTAGGAGAAGACCACAGAAACGATAGATGGACTGTGTGAATGATGATTAGAAAGGGGCTGACTACCGAGATGACGACTAATAGAGAAGTGTGGAATAAAAAGACATGTTGCAAATAAATTAGGATGGTATAAAAGATCCTGTTGCTATTTTTTTTAATTCTTTTCTATGCCTGCAGACATTTCGTTCTCGACTTAATATTAAGTTTATAAGAACCAATTCTGTTCCGATAGCTTTCTTAAAAGTCTATTTCAGTAAGTTTATAAAAGTACTTTACATACTTTGTGTCGACGAATATAGTCTACACTTTATCGTTTACAAAAAAACATGAACAATTTGGAATGTCTCATGAAAATTTTACAAAGAGTTTTTCAAGAAAATATTGTACACAGCTACGTGGCTGTGCCTGAACATTAAACTCCAACTCCACCAAAGAATTTGTGAGAGCGCTTTATTCATGTAGGTATATTCATAAAAATGCGACAAACAACAACAAAAAAACTTGTTTCGTTTACGAGCAACGCGTGCTTCGATACTGCTTACAAGAGTAAGTGCTGATTTTGCCGAAGTAAGCAAAGATATTTATGTACGGCTAGCTTTTGCCCGCGGCTCTGCCCGCGTGGATATCGGTCGTCGCGTAAAAAAGTAGCCTATGTCCTTTTCCATATCCCACCTGTGCCAATTTTCATGACGATCGGTTCAGCGGTTTAGGTCGTGAAAACGTAACAGACAGTTACTTTCGCATTTATAATATTAAGTACGGATGAGCCAAGAAAGTTGTACAATCCGAAATATTGGTTACAAGTAAAATAAAGAGTATTCTATGTATCTCTTTATCTATCTAGCTTCTGCCTGTGACCCTAAACGGCCGCGACCCTATCGTGTCGTATCGCATCGCCCGCCTACGCTTACTTATTTCTAATTTTGCTTAGCGTTCTTTCTGACTTTTTTATTTTTGCTCGGTTCCTCAGGTCGTAGCATGATGTTAGGTAGCCTTCCATAAGAATTAGGCTTTCAAATGCTAAAAAATATATTTTACCACTAGTACTTCTAAGTTCTGGAAAATAGCACATTCTAACCAACAAACAAATTTTATTGTGGCTTTGGTGTTAATAAGATATCTTTGCTGGTTGTTCGAAAGAGATACCGCCGCCCCTGGCACACAGGCAACTGAGGGAACACGGGTGGGTTTTAGTCAGTAAAAGTCTGACACGCCCTCCCGCTCCGCCCAGAGCGGGGGAAGTTATTTGATAATTTCCCACCCAAAAAAAAAAAAAGTCTAGCTAGTTTTTGTCTAGCTGCTGACCATACATAAACAAATAATAAATCTAACACGAGCCGAAAGATAGCAAGCAAGATAGGTATAATACAATAACAGCCCTATTCGAGCCGCGTTACTCGAGGCAATCAAATTACTCTCCAAATTAGATATTTTTGCTGAAAATGTTAATAAAATTGAACCAGTAAAGTGGACCTAAACGTTGTGTCCAAAAATTCGTTAAAATTAATTCTGATTTCATTAACGCTAAAAGATAACAAAGAAAAACGTTGACCGTGACCGCGTTACTTTGAGTTCGCATTAATTAAGTTTTTAGTTCTGCACACTTATTTGTTTATTACTGCGTGGACAGTGAAACCTGTTAAAGCAAACTACTAAATCGAAATAAAACTGAGAAATAATCAAAGCTTATCCATAATTTCTCATTTCATTATATTTATCTCGGAAAGCTGCATTTACTTCTCGTGGAAAATGAGGTTTCAATTAAGCTAAGCGTTTCCCAGACCACCAAACCGAGCGGAACGATTGCAAAACTGCGCCGAGCTACGTGGCTATGGAACGTGTAGCTTGTAGCCCGTAGCCCGTAGCCGTGCTACGGATTACGTCGATATTGAAAATGCAATCCCGGTGTGAAAACTATTTCGCGCGCAAGGGAAAATATGAGGATTATTTATATCCGACCGATATTGAAAATGCAGTTTTAAACAAATACGTATATCTGGATCCAGTTGCATTCCATTTGTAAACTGAGAACGAAGCTATACCGGTATAGTTTGTGACAGAACAATGTGCAAATATCAATTATTTTTTCGGTTTGTGGATTTTGTGAACGTAGCACTGATTTATATTTGGCTTGGGCAATATAAATGTGGGTGAATACACGTAAATATTTGCCGGCCTTCGTTACGAATATGGCTACTCAGATCACGTCTCGCGGGCGTCGTTTGAGTCTACTTAGAGTATATATCAAGAAAATGGATAGCATCGGGCAAGCAACAGGCAGTGTGCCAAGTGTGATGATGAGAAGGCCAGTACGTCATATGTTTCTATTTATGGAATAGGTTCCTTCCAGATACGTATTGCCTGATTAGAACTAAGGCTCTACACACAAGACGCATCGGATAGACCGACACAATAATGGGTGGAATTTCAAATTGACGTTATCCTACTATATATATATAAAAGTTTGTATGTTTAGATGTTTAGATATTTGGATATTTAGATGTTTGTTACTCAATTACGCTAAATAGACTGAAAGGATTTGGATAAAATTTGGCACACAGATAGTTTATTTCCTGGAACTTGAACTGTTAACACATAGGATGTTTTTTTGTCCTGGTAGAACGTTCCCGTGGGATAATTTTCGACCTCGACGCGGGTGAAGTCTTTGACGAAAGCTAGTGTTCCATAAAATAATTTATAGTAGCCTCACTATTAATCATTAGGTTTAGTTATCTTCATTCATTACGCCTATCGACTAAATAGGTACCCACTATAAGTCTATTTTGCCCAGAATAAAGGTCGAATACTTACCCACAGCAACTAATCGAATGTCAGTGTGATGTATCGATGATTGGCAGCCAACGCGGGAAATATTTGCCCTGCAGAAAAGTTTTAGTATTGGTCGAAACACAATTTCCAATCAGGATTTTCTATTTGTTTTGCCGGAGATGGATACAAGGTCTGAGTTATTTGGGTCACACAGTACAGCGCAGATACAGCTAGCTTTTGGAAGTATTTTAGGTGTGTGATTATTGTTTTGATAGAATACACGGGTAAGTTCCGATACGAAACTGAAATGCCTAGATAGATAACTTGTTTAAATCACCGTAAAATTGTAAATACCGTTAAATTATAATCTACCTCGCGAGATTGTAAACTGTCGATAAATTGTGAACTGCACCATACTGCTTACCGACCGAATACTATCCGTCTTGATACCAGTTCAAAATTTGACGGTTGCACTTTTTTTTTTTTTTTTTTTTTGTTGATTTTGGCTTCACACGGTTTGTGCATTTAGCCAGTGTCAAGAAATTTTTCTTTTAGATCAAGTAAATGGCCCGATATCGGGCACGAAGTTACAAAACAGTCTTTAGTCAGTCAAGTCAGAGTTATTGTAAAGCGGTAGTAACTTTACAACAACCTAATAGGAGTTTTTGGGGGGAACACGAAAAGTCCACGTTAGTCACTTATTTTCACCTTCACTACACTTGTGCACTCACACGTAACTAAATTGAATAATTCACTATCAAAATTATACAATTTAATTCGCTATTTCACTAAATTCCATGAAAATGAAAGTTCGTGCGACATGTTCCAACGCGATCCCGCCAAAAACTCGACGGTTGCACTTCGATAGATTATAATCTACTGAAAAATAATGCGTTAAATTGTAAGCAGTATGTTACGGTTCACAATCTTTCGACAGTTTACAATCTCGCGAAATAGATTATAATCTAACGGTATTTACAATTTACGGTGACATATATAACATTGCAAAAGAGAGCTGTCAGAGCCATTTATAATCTACGTCGCCGCGAATCTCTCAGGGACCTATTTAAAAGGATTAATATTATGACGGTACCTTGCCAATTTATTTATGAAAATATCATGTATGTAAGAAAAAATCTACATCTTTTTAATAAAATAAGTGATAGACATAATTTTAATACTAGAAACAAAGACAATTAGATCAACCATTTTCCAGATTAGCTAAAGTACATACATCTTTTATGGGGTACTGTGTTAAATGTTATAACAAAATACCTTGTGATATATTGCAATTAAATGAAAGGAAATTTAAAACTCATATGAAAAGTACACTTTGTAAACAAGCATATTACAAATTAGAGGATTATATCCAAGATAGGAATGCTTGGAAACATGCTGGTCCTGCTCCATAGGACAATCTAGAGTCTAGACAAAATCAAACTGGTTGCTAATTGAATTATGTAATTAATTATATCTATGACATTGATTACACTCAGTGATTACTTTAACTCACACACTGACTGATTACATACTTGTTAATATTCTAGGAAAATTGTATATTTACTTTTACAATGTTTGTAAATGTGTGGGCACTATGTATCTATCATAAAGTTAATTTATCTGTAATTGCTTCAATTTAATTCTTTTTACCAATTTTGGTACAGTAATTTTGTTCTGGATGCATCGTTTTCACACATAATTATACAATGAATGTATGTTAAATATTGTAGTTAAATCATTTTTAAAAGAGTAACGGTGGAGTTTCTTGCCCATTCTTCTCCATACGAAACTACATTTTGGAAGGGGCGACTAGAATCAATTCTATTTTAATGTAAATGTTGACGTTCAAAAGTGCCTTTTAAGTGCCTATTTGAAATAAATGCTTTGACTTTGACTTTGACTTTGACATAACTTAACATCACGTAGGTAATCCCGGCGGCCTTCGGACCTTCGCTTAAGTCCCATGTAACAGCGGGCGAGCGTATTGCCTTGGAATTCTTTGTTGAAAACGGACATTAGTCTACCGCAATACATTGTTATCTGGACCAACGACCTCGTAAAGTTACGTTTGTACTATAAATAATAACTAAATTCGACCGACATTAAAATGAAAAATAAACACATCAAAATATTCAAAGTTATTTCGGATTTTTTGTTAGTTCGTCTTATGAAAGCGAGGGAATTGTCAAATAAAATGCCATCCGTTACCTCAACCGACAAGTGGGAAATTGTAACTACAACCTGATAAAGTGGGGCTACCTGATAAAATGGTGCTACCTGATAAAATGGGGCTACCTTGACGGAACGGCAGCAGGGTGTTGATGTGGAGCAGTGTCACAAACTATGGTCCACCCTTCATTTCTCTGTTCCTTCTATCCTCTGTGTCCTAAAACATGCAGTCAAAGTGACCTCTGCGCTGCCACCGACGACACTGTGGAAGTGGTGAAGGTTTGGGCCAAAAAGATCGTACACACAGTCGTGCCATCGACACATCGAAGACCTCAACCTGTGCATGGAATCGTTAAGTACTTTTGTACTTTATCCTCATAGACATAAATAACAAATTCATTAAAGAAGAATAAGAATAGAATACTTAACAACCCGTTGTTACAGGCATTAAGTAAAGGAAATCGGTAAAAAGTCAGAATTTTTTTAACATAATTAGAGAAACAGCTGACTCCAAACTAGGCGCTGCGAGCGCCTGTATTTTGGAGCCAAGGCGACAAGTGCTGTAACTGCTGAGTTCTTTTTATTTTTGTAATCAATTTATGATTTTTCCAATTGTGGCGCAGGAAAATAACATCAAGAATAAAATCGTGATACCACACTTTAAAATGTAGGTATACGAGTTGTAGAAGTGACCGAGCGATTATAATTCTTAGTTGATATCTAAAGTATAAAATAAATCACGAATTATCGTACCTTCAGATTCCATACGCGTTTTAAGCAATGTTCTTTGGAATAATTACCGCAGAAATGCGATGCATCGCAAGAAACACCTAGCAGTTCCAATGATACAATTATGCAAATTCTAAACGGCTTTTCAAAACATGATTTTAGACTTCACACCACAACACACTACACTAAAGCCACTTCACATTTTACTCTTCCAAGAAAGAAAGAAAGCTTCACTGTTTTATATGGTATGGTACCTACAGATTATTATTCAACGCATTTCTTTCTCCACTAAACCCACATAACTACGACAAATACTAAAGCCCAGTCCCAGACAGACAAGTCAAAACAATCGGGGACCCTATTAATCGCGCGGTATTGTCTGATCAAGTGGCCACAGCGCTTTTGTTTCACGACTCCTAAAAGAATATGAGCCGGGAAGAAGGGACTGGGCGCCATATAATGGCTTTTTGATCATAGTTATTGGACACTTTGAGAAGCGGAATCATATTTTTACACGTTATGAAAAACACAACCTTCTCAGCGCCCGTACACAGTAAGATACCCGTCCTGAGGGCCTAGCATGAAATCGTGGAGTAAATGTTACGTAAATTATCAAAGATTTTAAAATTGAAAATACAGGTTCCGCACAGCATCTTTAATTTTATAGGCGACTAGCTTTTGCCAGAGGCTTCGCCCGCGAGGAGACCTGACATTATCCCACGGGAACGTACTATCAGGATAAAAACTATCATAAATGTTAATGTTAATCCAGGTTATAAATTCTACACATGTGTGTCAAATTCCATACAAATACGTTCAGCTGTTTCTGCATGATTGAGTAACAAACATCCAAACATCTAAATATCCATGGATGGACAGACATACTTTCACATTTATAATATTAGTAGGAAAGTAGGATGTTTATTTTGTCGTTGTCGCAAAAACTTAAACAAAAATGCTAAAGGATAGGTTGTTGTATTTCATCGATCAACTACTTTCGGAGGGGCCCACCAGAGGGCCCCCTTGATTAGGTGTGGCAGCAGTTATCATAATCATCATTTTAGCCGAAAGACGTCCACTGCTGGACATAGGCCTCCGCCAACCTCCGCCACTTCGACCAGTTCTGTGCTCCCTGCATCCAGCTGATTCCTGCGGTATTCACAAGGTCAACAGTGCGGCAGTAGTCCCCTGTCTCAATTGAAAGCACCCTTACCAACCAGGGTGCAATCAATGAATGTGCCCGTTTCAAAACTGAAAATGAAATACCAAAGCCACGTAAACAATAAACAAAAAAATCCTAATTGCGGCACCGAAAAATAAACAGTACACACGAATTAAATTACGTCCCTATTATAAACGGGCAACGGCCGGAATCACAAGTGAAGCACGGAGAATATGGGTACGTCACGTAACATTTTCATTTTAACGTTGAAAATTCTATAATGGACATCATACGGGAAAACACTTTACGCGTTGGGTAATATTGCAACGAGAAAAGGCTTTCCATAATGTAGCTATTGTTCAATACGCTTTTATTCGCTTTTCGGTTTAGGTATATTTTATTATTTTTGCCAAGATTATAACGGACTGCTTCGTTGGTCTGGTGGTCGCAAGCGCTACTGCTGAGGTCCTGAGTTCGATTACGAGGTCAGTCAGTCTTCTTGAGTTTTTCTTTATGGAATTTCTCAGTAGCAGCCCGGAGGCTGGACTTTTGGCCGGTTGATGGCAATAAGCTCGCCCTTATTACATGGGACTTAATCATAACTGGCGAAATGTGGGTGTACTATAGGTAGGTAGGTAGGTAGACCTCTCCCCAACCCTTTGGACAAACAAATCGTGATGTTATGTTATGTTATTATAACATTGGAACCGCAGCTCATCGCTGCATCCACGGTTTCTATCAATATTATACCTTTTTGCCAGAGGCTTTGCCCGCTTGCAGTTCTGAAATTATCTCAAGGGAACGTACTACCGGGATGAAAAGTATCATCATCATCATCATATCAGCCGAAAGACGTCCACTGCTGGACATAAGCCTCCCCAAAAGTGGGGGATTTGCCATTGCTGTCCATTCTCTAGTAAGTCCCTTAGTCGCCTTCTACGACACCCACGGGAAGAAATGGGAGGGACTATTCTTTTACGTCCGGCACCACACGGAACACCCGCGTGCAGTTCGGAAATTATCTCAAGGGAACGTGCTGCGCGGTGAAAAGTAACCTATATCGCACACCTAGATCTAAAGGGAGCTAAGTCAAAAATTGGGACTTTTTACTTGTTCTTTCCATTGAATTCTTTAACTACATTTCGACCAATAAAACAGATTTAAAAATATTTTTCTAGTAGAACTTGCCAAATATGTTTACAGATAACTTCTCCAGTGCACAGGAACACAGTTAACAGTTTTTGACCTTTTCTGAAAAAAGTGATTTTTTGAGTTAACTCTGTTTAGATCGAGGTGTGATCTATGTGTGAAAGATTACGTCGTGTCCTTTCCGCAGATAATGTCATTCCCATAAATTTTGGCGTAGCGTTTGGCGTGAACGGTAATAGAAATGCGTTTTGTCTCGGGGCCCAGCTGTTTTTGTGTGTTAAGTAACAAACATCATCCAAACATCTAAACATTCAAACTTTCACATCTAATATATAAAATTCTCGTGTCACAGTTTTCGTTGCCATACTCCTCCGAAACGGCTTGACCGATTTTGATGAAATTTTTTGTGCTTATCCGGTATCTATGAGAATCGGCCAACATCTATTTTTCATCCCCCTAAATGTTAGGGGTAGTCCACCCCTAAATCATTTATAAGGCAAAACAACGTTTGCTGGGTCGGCTAGTAATTTATAATATTAGTATGATAAAGTACCAGTATCTGTAGGTAGGCATACATAATTTTACTAGTACCTACCTACATGCTTCATATTACATACATACATACACTCGACCGAGCGAACGAACTTGGCAAACAGTGGTGGCCCAGTGGTAACGACCCCGACTTACGAGTTCTAGGTCGTAGTTTCGAACCCGAGCAGGCGCGTGTGCATGTAAATAATTGCATTACCACTGCTCTCAAAACGGTGAAGGAAAACGTCGTGAGGAAACCGGCATGTCCTACAACCAAACATTCGAAGACATGTGACATCTACCGCAGGCGCGGGCTTGCGGACGGCGAGTAATGGGTAGCTCGCTGTCCGGTAAGGACCAAGCCCGGGTCGATAGCGCGTTGTGTTCCACGCGCGCCTCAGAGAGATGTCAGCAACAACTGATGGGGCCCGCAAGTGCCAATGCCTGCCAGGGGTGCGGGTTGTTCGAAAGAGATACCGCGGCCCCTGGCACACAGGCAACTGAAGGAACACGGGTGGGTTTTAGTCAGTAAAAGTCTGGCACGCCCTCCCGCTCCACCCAGAGCGGGAGAAGTTATTTGATGATTTCCCACCCAAAAAAAAAACCTATTCGGTTGGTAAGCAGTACCTATAGTGCAGTTCCCAATTTATCGACAGTTTATAATCTCGCGAAAAAGATTATAATCTAACGGTATTTACAATTTTACGGTGACACATGAGTATTTCTCAAAACTATTGTACGTAACAAAAAAGCTGTTACGAAATAGTCCTTCATAGATGCTATGAAGGACATTGATTGTCGTAACGTAAAATTCATTTTACTTTTTAATTTATTTTATTAAGCTACCTAATTAAGCTAAGCATCAAGGAGAAAAGTACCTACTTCCTAACAATTTAAAGAGCTACCTAGTCCCCTACTTTGCGTGTTTAAGAACGAGATAAAGTTAAGAAACGTTGCGTTAATTTGTGCCTAAATAACAACAAATCTTGCGAAAATGCTTCCTATTCGCGCCCGGGACAGGCGCGACTGTTTAGCAAAACTTTGCCCATTATGGATCGTTTAAGCTCCGGATCCCAGTTGATAATTCGATTAAGCATTTTCTTGAATCAAAACTTCGGAATATAATAGACAGAGATGGATTGGGTATTTAATGGGTCGTTAGTGACAACTATTTTATAGTGCATTAACTACTGGGACCTTTCCAAGAGTTATAAAGAAGGCCATTGTTCACCCAATTTTTAAGAGTAGCGATGGAGAATGTGTCGGAAATTACAGACCAAGTTCAGTATTCACAACCATTTCTAAAGCTTTTGAAAAACTCATAAATAAACATAATTGTTTATTTATGAGTTTTTCAAAAGCTTTGGTTTGAAAAAATAGTGATTATTATGGACCCTGTCGGGCACAGCAAAAAATAGTAGGTATGTCAACGGAAGACGCTGCAATAGATCTGACAACAACTGTTATTCAGTCTTTAGATAATAAACTAAAAACCATGGCAGTATTATTGGACCTGTCGAAAGTTTTCGACACCGTCTCAATTCCCATCCTTCGAAAGAAGCTGGAAGTAATAGGCGTAAGGGGCACGATTTTAGAATTTTTCGTAGTTACCTCACTGAACGTAGTCTGTATGTGAGGGTTGAAAATTTCACCAGCAAAGAAGAATTTCTCACATATGGAGTCCCAAAAGGCAGTGTGCTTGTTTCTACCTTATTTTTGGTGTACATCAACAAGCTGTGTCAAATGGAAATTTACAACTGTAGGTCTTATTACATATGCAGATGACACAGCGTTGATTGTGCATGCCAAAGACTGGCAGCTAGTCTTTAAGGAAACCGGAAAGGTCCTTTCAACTGTAATACCCTGAAAGAACGACAATCTGTTAACCCTTAACACATGTTAAACATCGGCCCTTGCGGACCCCACCAGTTGGTGCACATCTCTTTGAGGCGCGCGTGGAACAAAATGCGCCGTCGACCCGGGCTTGGTCCTTACCGGACAGCGAGCTACCCATTACTCGCCATCTGCAAGCCCGCGCCTACGGTGGCCGGGAATCGGCCTGGAATTCCCGACGCTCTGGGCGTCTCCTGCGGCGACTAAGGCCATGAGGGCGCATAAATTGTCTCTCCCTCACGTACGCCGCCTCCCTCTTCGCGAGCATTACTGCTTCGCAATAGGAGATGACGGTTTCCCATGCACTCTCGCTCCGTACCATGGCCTGGACCAGGGCCGAACGCGAGAGATCGCCAGTTCCGATCGCCTCCACAAGGACACGGCGGTGCTCCGCCCAAGCCGGGCAGTTCTCCACCGCATGCTCCACCGTGCCCTCAGGGCGATCTACGCAGTAATAACACCCGGGCGTTTCCTCCCGCCTAATGCGAAACAGGAACCTCCTGAAACCGGTGAGGACCTGTGTCAGGCGGAAGGTGAGGACGCCTCAAAGAGGGAACTTACCGCTGCAATTGTGGCGTGCCCAACCATGTAAGTCATGACTTCATGAGTTTGCTATTCCAAAGATGAGATGATAATATGTGATATTGTTTTTAATTATATAATATTCACATACGTTAGTCTACTACGGCTTCTGAACAAGTATACGACAGGGTAATTTTTTTGTCACCACTTTTTGGTGGCTACTATCGTACTCGTGAAATTGAACAACGTTCTCCATGGAACATAGGTCGAAATATGAAAAACAAAATTCAGACCTCCCATACAAAATCGATCAGCTGACTACACGGAGTAAATACAAAGAGATGTTGTTATTAGATTTCCCTAAGGAACAACGCGTGACAATTTGCGGGGTGAGGGGGTCTTAGACCCCGCCCACTTCTTTATTTTCCATCTACCGGTCAATAGCAAAACTACTCGCTCGTGCTGTAGATTTTACTTTGTAGTGACGTATGTATCTCACTCTAGATTTCATTAAGTGCATCCTCAGCAACCTGCACTTAGTGAAATCTAGTGTGAGATACATACAGCAGCAACAGGGTCGTACTCAGAATTTTCGTACCAGGAAGTACTCCGTTTTTTATATTAATTTTGCGAACCATCTTGATACCTATTTTTTATTGAAATAGTGATATAAATTTTTGTAATCCAATGCTGTCTTAGATTATCTTCGGAAAGAAATCTAGAACATACATCATTTAAAATTTAACTATAGGCTTTAAGTACTTTTAATTAATTAAACAACAACTACCATACAGCATGGTAGTTGTTCTTTACTTTCCCTCCGTGAGACAACTAGTGTGGTCGACCATACTAGTTGTCTCACGGAGGGAAAGTACTTTAAATAAATTAGTTTAGATAGAATATTTAATTTATAGAAGATTGTATTTTTATGAGTATTTCCATTTATGAGACAGCCGCGGGACATTCGGTACAATAATTGGATTCTAATTCCGGCCCTGTTTTTGTTACTTGATAGGACGAAAGCCAATAATACACTGACTACTACGCCTACTTGATGACGTCAGAACCTAGTCGAGAATCACAGTGCACAGTTGTTGAGGCCGTCTCCTCTTTGTATTTGCTCCGTGGCTGACTATTGATTTTGCATGGGAGGTCTGAATTTTTTTTAACGATGAAGAATTTGGACGATGACTAAAAATTCACCCTGTATATACTTGCAAACATACTCTCATGAATTTTTGTATACTTGTTCAGATAAGATTTTTCACTCCTACAAATAAAATTGAGGATTTCGTGCAACCGCCTGGCACCTTCAATTTTGCCGCCCCTCATTTTTGCCGCTCTAGGCATTTGCCTGGCTTGCCCCCCCTTAGATTGGGCCCTGGTTCTTCGCCAGCTACTTGAAACGCCGACAGCAGTACGTTGACTACAACGGGTTCGAATCCGAGCCATACTACACCAGGTCAGGCGGTAGCCAGGGCAGCAATTTGGGTCCTCCCGAATTTATTTTAATGATAAATGACTTACCTGATGTAGTCAAACATAGTTTATGTTTATTGTTTGCAGATGGCCTCAAATTGCTGCTCAAGGTCAAGGGTGAGTCGGACTGTGAGAGATTGCAGGAAGACATAGATAGAGTGGTAGAGTGGAGCCATAGAAATAAACTAAATTTTCAACACAGCGAAATAGTCAGTGAGGACATTTATGCGCTCAGACTGCCTTAGCCTACGAATACAAAGTAGAAGTAGCGTCGATGTAGCGAGTATCTCAGCAGGCTTAGCACAAGCACCGAGTTGTCGACGGAAGAATAGACATGACTATTAACTGAACAATGTACAATAGGAGAAGATAGCTGTTTTTCTATTAATTATCACTGTTATGCGTTCTAAACGAATCATGATTTTTAAGATAATCGTATAAACTTTGTGGCCGTCGAGTATAAAGTTTGCGGTCAGTGTGATTTTGACAGTTTGGGAAGAAATATTCTTTTGAAATAGTCTAAACATAAAAGGACCTAGACAAAGATCGTTAGAAACGAAAGACAAAACGACAGATTGTAGAAGGATATCTACGGTGCGATGTCAAAAATGGAGAAACGGAATGTCACTTTGTATTGAAAAAGCACTGTCTATTCTTCGTAGAAATAGAAAAAGTCATGCTAAGCCCGTTGGTACGAGTTTTAGAAGTACTGCTAACCCCGGATCTAACTTTCCGGGATCATATAGTTAAGATTTGCAAGAAGGCGTACAGAAACCGTGTCCGTTTCAATGGCGCGGCCACGGCGTAATTTCAAAGAAAAAATTCTACCAAGATTTTGTAAAAATTTGTAAAAGTTGATTCCCAAAACCATAAACTTGTCAAAGTTATGGTTAAAAAGTTATAAGGGTTTGAACGTGGCCGCGCCATTGAAACGCGGAGAACCGCGCGGCCATGGAGATCTATAAAACTAAGCGTTGCAGAGACCTGAAATTTAGGTAAATGATAGATTGAATTTGTAAAAATATAGAAAAAATTCCAAGGTTTATATTTTAGGAGCTGCAAGACCCCCCATGGCCGCACCATTGAAACAGTGAAAAACACTCGCTGAAAAAACATCGCAGACGGCTGAAGTTTTTTGTAATACCTAGATTTGAATTTGTCAATCTGTGATTGTTAAGGAAATATAGGTATAACTTAGTGTAAGTAAATATCTCTGATAAACGTGATTTTTAAAGAAGTAAACATAATGTCTTTACATTATGTTTACTTCTTTAAAAAAATGTTTTTAAATGTAATCGTTTCATTTTAATTTAACTTAGAATTCTTGAGATATAATTAGGATAAGATAGATAGATATAATTAGGCAATAGGTGGAAAGTATTCTGTAAACAATAAACTATGGTCACCCTAACGAAAAATTCAAAACGTATTTTAAGGCTTTATAAAACGAAATAATTGTTTTTTTTTTGCCTATTATTGGTAGAACTACCATACATACGCAATACCGTATTACAGCTCCTAAAATACAAACCTTGGATTTTTTTTCTATAGTTTTACAAATTCGATCTATCATTTACCTAAATTTCAGGTCTCTGCAACGCTTAGTTTTAAAGATCTCCGTGGCCGCGCGGTTCTCCGCGTTTCAATGGCGAGGCCAAGTTCAAACCCTTATGACTTTTTAACCATAACAATGACAAATTTATGGTTTTGGGAATCAACTTTTACAAATCTTTACAAAATCTTGGTAGATTTTTTTTTATTACGCCGTGGCCGCGCCATTGAAACGGACACTAGAAACCTGGGTTTTGTGCTGAGACAGTCATAGTGACTCACTAACGTTACCACGCTCAGGGTGCTGTACGACGCTTTGGTAAGGAGTCACTTGGAACACAGTGCGGTAATTTGACCTCCTCATGAAGCGAAATACTCTATACTCTAAAATTCTAATTCGAATTCGAATTCTATACTCGAAAAACCCACTTCTCCTTCTTATCTGACTTCCCAGGTTCAATACTTGTGCTCTGCGCATAGTAAAAATCTTCGTTCCACCAATAATCGTCTTCTACGATGTCCCTCTCACCGCTCTGGTTTCATCAAATCTTCTTTCTTTGTCCAGGCAGTGTTTCTTTGGAATGCACTCCCTCTGAATATCAGGATGGCAACCAGTCGGCTTTCGTTTAAAGTAAAGGCACGTGAGCATATTCGTAAGAAATTGGCAGAATCATCCCAGCGCTGACTTACTGGATTCGTTTTCTCCTCTATCTATCGTTATTTCTCAAGACTAAGTTTTATTTTCGTTATATATATGTATATATGTATGTATTAGTATGTATTATTTTTCGAGTAACCTATCCCTTATGTTGCACCTGCCATGTTTTCTCTCTGCATCACCCTAAGGTTGACTGGTAGAAAATGCCTCAGGCATTAAGTCCGCCTTTGTACAGTATTTTTTTACTTGTGCATTAAGTTTTAATAAATAAATAAATAAATAAATACAATGACATGCTGGAGCGAGTACAGAATAAATTTACAAGACACTTGAATTTTAAACTTTATGGGGTTTACCCATTTTACCCGCTGATGTATCCTACACTGTTTGTATTGGGTATGGTGAGGTACAACGAACTCAGAGTGCGCCGGGAATTTACACTTGCGGCGTATGCGCTAAAGCTCTTGCTTGGAGTAGATCATAACCCGGATGTGCTGCGTCACCTGAAACTGTGCGTGCTAGACTGGTACGTGTGGAGGCGGCGGCGGCCGCCACCGCGGGTCGTTCCTGCTGCCAAAACCAACATGCTGTCAAAAACACCCCTCACCTGCACAATATGTGTTGTACTAAACGAAGTGCATGAGAGAGTTGACTTATTTTCGTGCAATCTGAGTGGATTCGCAAGAGTTTTGTTGAATTTTGTTAGTTATAATTAAATATTAAAGAATATATAAAATCAGGCTTAACACAGAATTGTGTTAAGCCTGATTTAATTTTTTGGGTTAAGAAGTTTAGTGTGATAATTATTACATAGGTAGTTAAAAATATAATTCTGTAGTCTGACTTCACATTGTGTTTTTAATAGAGTTTAGTGTTGCTTTTTTATGTTTGGATTTTTATGTATTATCCTAATGTTGATTTTTCAATTTATTTGGTTTTGCAAACCACTATTGTATTGGGGTCATCCTGTAAAGATAGTGTGTGTGCGTTTAATAAATAAAAATGTACTGCATACCAGCGTGGGGTAGTACATTTGCGTCTGTTATGCTACAAGTAGAGAGAGCACAAAGAGCGGTCCTAAAAGTGACTCGACTGTAACTTTATACCAACAATGTCCTGTACTCACAGTAAGACAGCTCTATGTGGTTCAGACCGTCCTACGTAAGCTTGCCACAATCCCGTATAAGCCGAACAACAAGCGCAGGAAGGACATAGAGTGTGAAATTTAGTCGCATAAAACTGCTCTCGCCAATATATTTTTTTTGTATTAATAGTTCTCATTTCTAAAACCGTATTAATAAAATAGCATACATACATAACTTAACAAAAAAACAATGCAAGAAAGAATTAGGTACCTACCTACACTCATTCATAAACTTACCAATACACTCACACATGCACTCACACAGGCTGAATCACTGACCCGTGCACTATAATGCACGCACATACACAAAATATGTTCAACATTTATGTGAATAAGTAGCTTAATTTTCGTTTTTAGATTTTGTTTTTATTTTTATCATTACATAATTCTCACCAGGCACCGTGTCCGATAGAGGTAGTATCAGTGATAAGCAGTTAGAAGCTAGTCTACACTTAAACATTATTGAGTGAGATGCAGGATCATTTATAGTAGGTACAACAGGCGCGTAAAAAATTAAGAACAGGCCTCCGGACCTAAAACCCGATCTGGGTTTTATCAAAAAAGCACTGCATAAATCAATGACCAATAAAGTATATTGAGCTTTTCGATATTTGTGCTTTGTCGGTACCGACCTAGTTTTTCAGATTTTAGATTTCTTTTATTATTTAAACACGCCTAGGCTAAATTAGCAAGCAAAACGAATTTTTGTTGGCTCCTAACTTTTTAATGGCTTTTTATTTTAGTATTCTGTTTCCGTACAGAGAATATTAATAATAAGGAAAAACCATACCATGTTTAATTATTGATATACATTGTCGAACAATGGAGTAATACACTCCCGAAGTTTGTATGGGAAAAATGTGGACTAGATTCACCATAAATTAAAGAATCACTTTTCTTTTTGCTTAATTATATAGGTTGACTTGAAAAAATATTTACACTAATGCCGTACTTCAAGTCTTGTACTAAGCAACACGCAGGTGGCGCTGGTGGTTGAATTTCGCACTATGGCCAATAACGAATTGTTACTCACTGCACTGGTTGTTGTCTCACTGCACTTTTTCATACTACTTATTTGTATTTTTAATTTATATTTGAAATTACCACCGTTTGCAGTTTACTACAAAATTTATCGGGGTTTTTAGGGGAATTTGAAGTTGGTCCTAGGGGAAGCATTCTGTAGGAGTTGGCAACACTGGCTGCTAGTGCTCGGTAAGTGCCCGGCCAGTGCTGGCGGCAAGCGCTCGGGCCAGTGCTGGCGGCAAGCGCTCGGGCCAGTGCTGGCGGCAAGCGCTCGGGCCAGTGCTGGCGGCAAGCGCTCGGGCCAGTGCTGGCGGCAAGTGCTAGGGCCAATGCTGGCGGCAAGTGCTGGGGCCAGTGCTGGCGGCAAGTGCTCGGGCAAGTGCTCGGGCCAGTGCTGGCAGCAAGTGCTCGGGCAAGTGCTCGGGAAAGTGCTTGGGCCAGTGCTCGGGCCAGTGCTCAGGCAAGTGCTCAGGCCAGTGCTGGCGGCAAGTGCTCGGGCCAGTGCTAGCGGCAAGTGCTCGGGCAAGTGCTCGGGAAAGTGCTCGGGCCAGTGCTCGGGCCAGTGCTCGGGCAAGTGCTCGGGCCAGTGCTCAGGCAAGTGCTCGGGCAAGTGCTCGGGCAAATGCTCGCGCCAGTGCTGGCGGCAAGTGCTCGGGCAAGTGCTCGGGAAAGTGCTCGGGCCAGTGCTCGGGCCAGTGCTCGGGCAAGTGCTCGGGCCAGTGCTGGCGGCAATGCTTGGGCCAGTGCTGGCGGCAAGTGCTCGGGCCAGTGCTGGCGGCAAGTGCTCGGGCCAGTGCTGGCGGAAAGTGCTCGGGCCAGTGCTGGCGGCAATGCTCGGGCCAGTGCTGGCAGCATGTGCTCGGGCAAGTGCTCGGGAAAGTGCTCGGGCCAGTGCTCGGGCCAGTGCTCGGGCAAGTGCTCGGGCCAGTGCTGGCGGCAAGTGCTCGGGCCAGTTCTGGCGGCAAGTGCTCGGGCCAGTGCTGGCGGCAAGTGCTCGGGCAAGTGCTCGGGCCAGTGCTCGGGCAAGTGCTCGGGCCAGTGCTGGCGGCAAGTGCTGGGGCCAGTGCTGGCGGCAAGTGCTCGGGCAAGTGCTCGGGCAAGTGCTCGGGCCAGTGCTGGCAGCAAGTGCTCGGGCAAGTGCTCGGGAAAGTGCTCGGGCCAGTGCTCGGGCCAGTGCTCAGGCAAGTGCTCGGGCCAGTGCTGGCGGCAAGTGCTCGGGCCAGTGCTAGCGGCAAGTGCTCGGGCAAGTGCTCGGGCAAGTGCTCGGGCCAGTGCTGGCGGCAAGTGCTCGGGCAAGTGCTCGGGAAAGTGCTCGGGCCAGTGCTCGGGCCAGTGCTCGGGCAAGTGCTCGGGCCAGTGCTGGCGGCAAGTGCTCGGGCAAGTGCTGGTGGCAAGTGCTCGGGCCAGTGCTGGCGGCAAGTGCTCGGGCCAGTTCTGGCGGCAAGTGCTCGGGCCAGTGCTGGCGGCAAGTGCTCGGGCAAGTGCTCGGGCCAGTGCTCGGGCAAGTGCTCGGGCCAGTGCTGGCGGCAAGTGCTGGGGCCAGTGCTGGCGGCAAGTGCTCGGGCAAGTGCTCGGGCAAGTGCTCGGGCCAGTGCTGGCAGCAAGTGCTCGGGCAAGTGCTCGGGAAAGTGCTCGGGCCAGTGCTCGGGCCAGTGCTCAGGCAAGTGCTCGGGCCAGTGCTGGCGGCAAGTGCTCGGGCCAGTGCTAGCGGCAAGTGCTCGGGCAAGTGCTCGGGCAAGTGCTCGGGCAAGTGCTCGGGCCAGTGCTGGCGGCAAGTGCTCGGGCAAGTGCTCGGGAAAGTGCTCGGGCCAGTGCTCGGGCCAGTGCTCGGGCAAGTGCTCGGGCCAGTGCTGGCGGCAAGTGCTCGGGCAAGTGCTGGTGGCAAGTGCTCGGGCCTGTGCTGGCGACAAGTGCTCGAGCCAGTGCTGGCGGCAAGTGCTCGGGCAAGTGCTCGGGCAAGTGCTCGGGAAAGTGCTCGGGCAAGTGCTCGGGCAAGTGCTCGGGCCAGTGCTGGCGGCAAGGGCTCGGGCCAGTGCTGGCGGCAAGTGCTCGGGCAAGTGCTCGGGAAAGTGCTCGGGCCAGTGCTCGGGCAAGTGCTCGGGCCAGTGCTGGCGGCAAGTGCTCGGGCAAGTGCTCGGGAAGGTGCTCGGGCCAGTGCTGGCGGCAAGTGCTCGGGCCAGTGCTGTCGGCAAGTGCTCGGGCCAGTGCTGGCGGCAAGCGCTAGGGCCAGTGCTGGCGGCAAGCGCTCCGGCCAGTGCTCGCGGCAAGCGCTCGGGCCAGTGCAGGCGGCAAGCGCTCGAGCCAGTAATCGGGCCAAAGCTGACGACAAGTGTTGGGGCCAGTGCTGGCGCAAGTGCTCGGGAAAGTGCTCGGGCAAGTGGTCGGGAAAGTGCTCGGGCAAGTGCTCGGGCCAGTGCTGGCGGCAAGCGCTCGGGCCAGTGCTGGCGGTAAGTGCTCGGGCCAGTGCTGGCGGCAAGTGCTCGGGCCAGTGCTGGCGGCAAGTGCTCGGGCAAGTGCTCGGGAAAGTGCTCGGGCCAGTTTTCGGGCAAGTGCTCGGGCCAGTGCTGGCGGCAAGTGCTCGGGAAGGTGCTCGGGCCAGTGCTGGCGGCAAGTGCTCGGGCCAGTGCTGGCGGCAAGTGCTCGGGCAAGTGCTCGGGAAAGTGCTCGGGCCAGTGCTCGGGCAAGTGCTCGGGCCAGTGCTGGCGGCAAGTGCTCGGGTAAGTGCTCGGGAAGGTGCTCGGGCCAGTGCTGGCGGCAAGTGCTCGGGCCAGTGCTGTCGGCAAGTGCTCGGGCCAGTGCTGGCGGCAAGCGCTAGGGCCAGTGCTGGCGGCAAGCGCTCCGGCCAGTGCTCGCGGCAAGCGCTCGGGCCAGTGCAGGCGGCAAGCGCTCGGGCCAGTAATCGGGCCAAAGCTGACGACAAGTGTTGGGGCCAGTGCTGGCGCAAGTGCTCGGGAAAGTGCTCGGGCAAGTGGTCGGGAAAGTGCTCGGGCAAGTGCTCGGGCCAGTGCTGGCGGCAAGCGCTCGGGCCAGTGCTGGCGGTAAGTGCTCGGGCCAGTGCTGGCGGCAAGTGCTCGGGCCAGTTTTGGCGGCAAGTGCTCGGGCAAGGGCTCGGGAAAGTGCTCGGGCCAGTTTTCGGGCAAGTGCTCGGGCCAGTGCTGGCGGCAAGTGCTCGGGAAGGTGCTCGGGCCAGTGCTGGCGGCAAGTGCTCGGGCCAGTGCTGTCGGCAAGTGCTCGGGCCAGTGCTGTCGGCAAGTGCTCGGGCCAGTGCTGGCGGCAAGCGCTCAGGCCAGTGCTGGCGGTAAGCGCTCGGGCCAGTGCTGGCGGCAAGCGCTCGGGCCAGTGCTGGCGGCAAGCGCTCGGGCCAGTGCTGGCGGCAAGCGCTCCGGCCAGTGCTGGCGGCAATCGCTCGGGCCAGTGCTGGCGGCAAGCGCTCCGGCCAGTGCTGGCGGCAAATGCTCGGGCCAAAGCTGACGACAAGTGCTGGGGCCAGTGCTGGCGGCAAGTGCTCGGGCAAGTGCTCGGGAAAGTGCTCGGGCCAGTGCTCGGGCCAGTGCTGGCGGCAAGTGACGAGTCAAGTGATAGTAGAATCTAGATTTCTTGTAATCTAACTTTTTCGTAAGGGTCTGCTGATAATTTTCTTGACTGAGTCCATAGAATCTACGAAAAAAAAATTACCAGTCGCCTCTTTTAACAAAATGATTTTCTTTTTCTTGTAGCGGGTAACATTTTCTTTTTTTTATTTCATGACTTAGGTCGGTAGAACTATTACGGAAAAGTATTAGGAACTATGGGAGTTGGGACTCACCACTGTGTGCCTAAATCAGTTTTAAAATTGTAATTTTGGAAAAAAGATTTGATAACAGAAGTTCGCAGAGCATATTTTCATTCGACCGCTTTTCAGGCAAAAACTCCTGAACTATTTGTTTTAAGTATAAGCAACTCCAGAACTCATGCGCATGCGAATAGAACTCACATTATATTTTGCTCTGCTGGGAAATGATCTGCCAAGTTCACCCACATCATACTTTCGTCGGTTATTTAAAATACAAATAGTTGTTCCATACATTTTGGCCTTATTAAATTTGGGCCTTCATACTCAGCCTATAAATTTGGGCCTTATAAGAAGGCAAAAAGTCACCCAAACGGCAAAGGACAGGGCTATGCTTGGAGTTTCCCTACGTGATCGATTCAGAAATGAAGAGATCGTAGGAGACCCCAAGCTTACCGACATAGCCCGAAGGATTGCCAAACTTAAGTGGCAGTGGGCAGGGCACATTGCTCGCACAATAGATGGACGAGGGGGCCGAAAGGTTTTGGAGTGGCGACTGCGTGCCAGAAGACGTAGAGTTCGAAGACCACCCACAAGGTGGACCGATGACCTTGTGAAGGCCACAGGAATCCGCTGTGTGCGGGAAGCACAGAACTGGTCGAAGTGGCGAAACTTGGGGGAGGCCTATGTCCAGCAGTGGATGTCTTTCGGCTGAAATGATGATGATGATGATGACATTTTAACCGCGTCGGTATTGCTCTTTTCTATGTAAGAGCAAATTATTTTTAAACAATCGACGAAAAATTTATTATTAATTTACATTTAACACATTGTTAAACACTATACCTTTATAAGCAACCTAAATTATCTGGCAAAACTTTACAGACATGATGTACCGACGCCAGCACATCAAGCTACCCCAAACTGTCAAATTTTCCCAATTGAACATGAACCTTATATATTTGTGATAAAGTTTGAAATCTATCAAAGAAATTTGACAGATTGGAGTAGCTTGATGTGCTGGCGTCTGTACCTCAGGCCTGACTGAATCTGATGGCCTTGTAGACTAGATTTGCAGACTATTTTCTGTATTGTTAGTACCTGGTACTTTTTTACATTCTTGCACTGTTTACACTGTTATACTTTGATAATATTGTAAAAGCCACTTATTTTTAAGTGTCATGTAACTGTTTCTTGCCGGCTCTTCTCCATAGGGAATGACCACTTGGAATTGTGCCCCTAGCTTAAATATGTTTCATAATTAAGTGTTCTTGTAGGTTATAGTGCAATAAAATATTCAGATTTCGATTTTGAAGAAAACTAATACGAAAAAAAAAATGTCATCATATTTGTACAAGTAGACCGTACTTTTAGCGTGTAAACTAAAATTGCAACATGATTTTTAAAAAAGTAAACATGAAATGTTTTTAAATGCAATCGTTTCATTTTAATTTAATTTAGAATCCTTGTGATATAATTTCTAATGACAATGACATGCTGGAGCGAGTACCTACAGAATAAATTAACAAGACACTTGAATTTTAAACTTTATGGGGTTTACCCATTTTACCCGCTGATGTATCCTACACTGTTTGTACTGGGTATGGTGAGGTACAACGAACTCAGAGTGCGCCGGGAATTTACACTTGCGGCGTATGCGCTAAAACTCTTGCTTGGAGTAGATCATAACCCGGATGTGCTACGTCACCTGAAACGGTGCGTGCCAGACTGGTACGTGTGGAGGCGGCGGCGGCCGCCACTGCGGGTCGTGCCTGCTGCCAAAACCAACATGCTGTCAAAAACACCCCTCACCCGCACAATGTGTTGTACTAAACGAAGTGCATGAGAGAATTGACTTATTTTCGCGCAATCTGAGTGGATTCGCAAGTTTTGTTGAATTTTGTTAGTTATAAATAAATAATAACTAATACGAAAATATAAAATCAGGCTTAACACAGAATTGTGTTAAGCCTGATTTTATATTTTGGCTTGAGAAGTTTAGTGTGATAATTATTACATAGGTAGTTACATATAATTCTGTAGTCTGACTTAAGATTGTGTTTATAATAGAGTTTAGTGTTGCTTTTTTATGTTTGGATTTTTATGTATTATCCGTAAGTTGATTTTTCAATTTATTTGGTTTTGCAGACTACTATTGTATTGGGGTCATTCTGTATAGATAGTGTGTGTGCGTTTAATTTTATTTTTTTAAACTAAGATCTTCCGCTGACCTAGAGACGTTAAAGCTTGTGTATTTTTCTCTAGCACAATCAATACTAATGTACTGCATACCAGCGTGGGGTGGTACGTTTGCGTCTGTTATGCTACAAGTGGAGAGAGCACAAAGAGCGGTCATAAAAGTGACTCGACTGTAACTTTGTACCAACAATGTTCTGTAGGTACGCACAGTAAGACAGCTCTATGTGCTTCAGACCATCCTACGTAAGCATGCCACAATCCCGTATAAGCCGAACAACAAGCGCAGGAAGGACATAGAGTGTGAAATTTAGTCGCATAAAACTGCTCTCACCAATATAATTTTTTTATATTAATAGTTCTCATTTCTAAAATCGTATTAATAAAATAGCATACATGCATAACTTAACAAAAATAAAATAAATACAATCATTAATAAATTTATCTATACACTCACACAGGCTGAATCACTGACCCGTGCACCATGCTGCACGCACATACACAAAATATTATCAACATACTTAAATTAAGCTACTTATTCACTTGAATAAGTAGCTTAATTTTCGTTTTTAGTATGTTTTTTTTTATCATTACATAATTAAATACATTTACAAGTTCACCCTAAAGCACGTTTGTTTTTTTTTTTTGTAACCTAATTTGGAAGGCGCTGTAATGTTTTTTTTTTCTTTAGTACAGGCACCAACGATACACTTTTTTCTGTTATGTTCATTTTTATTTTACTTCGAATATTGTTTTTGTTAACCTTATGAATGTGTTTTTTTGAAATAAATAAATTTATTATTACTATAGTTAGGTAGTTACATCCCACCGCCTACGAGAAAGCGACTAACTCAGTAGCTATAAACGATTTTCTCGGTCATGAAACCTACGAAAGATAAAATATACCTGCTTAAAAATATTGCGGCGTGATTTTATTGCACACCGTATTTTCAAATGTCGGGGTTGAACCGAGCACAGTAAATCTAACAGAGTGCATCCTAGCGCGTCGAACCCTCAGTGTTTAGCAGTATGTCGAATATCCAGTGTGCAAAAAATACCGCCGTGATATTTTTACGCCCGTGCGAACGTCGACTAATAATTTGATTGCTGACTCGTGTTCTCGCTATTGAAGAGTAGGTACTCGCTGAACGACGCTCGCTTGGCGGTCAGAACACTCGCTGAGAGACTCATACTTGGTACATACATATGCATCGAATAATCGCTCGTCGCCGTCGCGCACTCGCTATGGGCTCCCAAAAACAGGCGCGACGTGACTCTCGTAGAACAATTTCTACGAAGTTTTCATAGATTTTTTTTGTCTGCGAATCTCTAAAAACAAGCTCTTAATTCGTTTTGAGTAGTTGTAGTTCGTTACTCGTTAATCGCCGACGGTGGGATAGCTCCCTGACCAGCCATTGCGCTATGGGCATGACAACAGACATGCTAATGAAAGGGTTGGCCCGGAGCACCCTGCCGTTATCCCGTACTTTCATAGGTACTTATAGCCAGAACAGTGACTAAAGTTCTAATTGGGTTTTATGCCTAACGAAGTTCGTGACGATTTTTGATTAAAGTCCTGTTAACAACGGGTAACACAAAAGCTGTAAATCAGTATTCCAGTCTACATAAATGAGTGGAAAAAATACGTATTATTGAAGCAAACTCAAAAACCGCTAATCAGAACTTAACCAAATTTATTATGGGACCACTCGGTAAGTATACCATATAGACCAAAGAAGAATTTTTCAAATCCATTAAAAAATAATTAAAATTACTATCCCGGTAAACATGGGTAAGTAAGCGTTTAGGTACCGTTTTTTATATTTTCAAAGTAACCTGTCATAAAAATTATTTTTTCATATTTTGACAGGTTGGTTTGAAAATAAAATTTATAGTCTGTGAGAGTCCAGCTGATAATTCTAACCTCGAAAGGAAAGTATCATGAGAAGAAACCAGAGATTCCATACTCTGGAATCTTCAAAACTAAGCTTTATAGGTACTTGACGGAATATCATCCTATCTAAATTCTAATAATTAATACATATTGTTAACTATTTACCATAAACAAAAGCCAGACTTTCTAATTACTACGCAGTATTGTACAAGTCTCGTTAATATCTGCGGCGAGTTCATTATCCACCGTGTACTCCCCAGGCTTCGGAACCTCCCTAATTAATGTGAAAGCTTTCCCTAGTAGTTCTAAAAGCAATTTTTACTCCATTAAACTTCGTTCATCCATTCATTGAATGAAGCTTGTAACAACAGACTTGTTTACTTTGTATTTCATTAGCATATTTCTGTAAACCATTCCTACCTTTCTCGTTCAACCTAAAAGGTCTCAGTTTCAGGAACAAATTAAACAAGTTACCTCATTTGATTTGATTTATTTTCGTAATATTCAACTGTTGACAGATAACAAATGATCTTACAATATCCAATTTGTACATAATGACTTAAGAAAATATGGCAACACTCATATTTTAACAATAAATACATGATGTTTAGAGTTTTTATAGAAAACTAACGAGTAAGGAAGTCATGTGTGTTACTGGAGACATTTTGAAAACGCCCATTTCCCCACATTTTTATACATTCTCCATGTAAACTTCATTTTGAAACACTTATTTAAGATTAATGTGGTGAAATAGGGTAAATTTTAATTGGCTTTATATTCTCAACCATTAATAATAAAACTTTAATATGTCGCGGTAAAGAGGAGTTCCTAGTTTATGATGTTGTTTATTAAATTATGGTTGAAATATGCGTCACAAGATTATCTAGGCACAAGGCGTCGTTATTGTATCTGTAAAAGGTATTTACATGCACTGACTTTATGGCTTTATCCAAGAAACAAAACCTGACGTCATCAGAAAATGTATATTTGAACGCAGACCAAAATGCGTCTTGATATCCACGCTTCGTCCCTAGATTTTACATAATAGATACAATCTAAACAATGCAAAACAAGTTATTTAGACAGTCAGTGAGACGATTTCCACTTAGTTAAAACACTAGTCACTATAAATAAGCTTGTCTTTTTACAAATCATTCGCGTATGATCTAAAAATACAGTTGATATTACATATTTCCAAGCGTTTCTTATGTAGAAATTAGAAAAAGAACTGTACAAATAGAAATAGACTTATTGCCTCGCAAACAAGGTACTATATTTTGGTTTTAGTTTAAAAAAAAAACACTCGATATCATGTCGATGGAACAGTAAATGCGGTAATATTCTGAGAGGCCAATTGCTACGTTACCGGCGCTTCACAAATTCACGCTCAAATTGAATTTTGTCGGCAAAACCGTTGTTGTTTTTGGTCGAACTGTTTTGATTACATCAAGTGCGGTTATGCTCTGTGTTTGGAATAATTACAGCATCAAATGCACCTAAAACAGTTAACCCGTGAATGTAGCAACAACCGCCTAAAGCGATGAATTTTACATTTATACAATAACACGTAATACATTTCAAGATAACTCTTAAAGTCACTGGTATGTTTTCGTCCAACGATAAACACGTAATGTACTGTAATTTAAAAAATAGAATGACGAACGTTTTGCAGGTAAAGTTCTCTCTAATACTTTGAACAAACAACGGTATTCAAGTCTTAGTATAGAAGTAGTACAGAATCCGCCACTATCTGGGCTCGATCCTAACAACATCTTATAGACAATAATGAAAATGTAACAATAGATGCGACCCGCCCGCCCTGCGTCGCGGCACACAGCGTCGCCCGCACCCGTTCGTTGAAAAACTTGATACGGCGACCCCATTAATCGCACAATCTTCAACTTAATTTAAATCTATAAACATCTCTTTAAAATATTTGATATGAAGAATAACTATACTAAAATTATCTTGTGCGCTAACATGCAATACAAGGAAGACGATAATTATTATTACAAAATCATTGAAACATGCAAGTTTTCCAACGAACACCTCGCTAAAGAGAAAGTACATTTATTCGTAAGTAAATCACATTAGAATTGATGAATTTAATAACGTGGTGCTTGAAATTATTACACGGTGACACTTTAAAATACATTAAGTCGAAATGTAAAAATATTTACATCGGTTGTCAATTACCGCTAGCTGTCCACGTTGGTTGGTTCCGAACGATTACGAACGACGTACCAGTGCGCGTTGACGTCACAGCCGTGCAAGAAATCATTCCCGGCGCCGCACTATGGTCAGTTCAGACAGAACGAAAAAATCCTCGCGCAGGCTCGAGCATTCTCTGGCCGCAATTCAAACCGAGAGCAACCGAGTCGCGAGGCGATTGTGTCGATATTCATACAATATTCTACTTTAGGCCTATTTTCGGTCCTATTTTCAATGGAACCAGTAAATTGCATTTTTCCGTTCTGTCTAAACCAACCCTAAGTCCACCACGGTTCGCACTGATACGCGCGCGTAACATTTACATAATTTATGCACTCTCTACATTCCCATCTCTCTGTGAGGAGTCCGATACGTGTCTGGCACGCGCACAATCATTGAATATCCTTATGAGTCCACTAGCGAGCGTGTAGCCCGCTCGCCTGTGCCGTCGATATCTCACACGTAACGCTACCGACTTGTAATACTGCAGAATACCTATGATGACATCGATCCCCGTCAACACAATGGTCGAACATCACAATTTACAACTTGTACGACTAGGTATATGTTTTAACGTTTATAAATTTCAGAAAAGACCTATCTATTATACTATAAGTTTGCTACGCATTAATATATACCTATTACAACTACGCTCTGACCAATCATACCGATACGATATTTTAGAACACAAATCTACGTTTAGACGTCATGTTTCCGAATAATCTTTGAATCATTAAGGCCGCGTCCTATTTAATAGCGATTGTCGCGCAAATACGCGATCATCGCATTCATGTCACTTGTTCGGTGAACCTGAACGCGTGGTCGCGCGACAGAGGGCGTTTTCCGATTTCCGAACAAAAACTGACATATGAACGCGACGATCGCTATTAAATCGAACGCGGGGTAATAGTGAAGCGAGAATGAAGTTTTATTACATATTTTGGCAGTTTTAAAGTAAGAAAAATATTATTATGCATACCGCCACAAAAATACTTTATTGATCGCCATTGAAAGCGACTACTACTAAGAAATTAAAAGTAGAGATTGCGCTTTGAAAGCCACGTTGAATACAAACATTTAGATGTAACGTTTTTTTTTTAAAGTTGGGCTCAGAGTCGAGACTTGTTCAGTGACCGAAAAAATGGGTCATAAAATCACTGTAGCATAAAAAACTTACGTTCAAGAAACTAAGTCCTGTTCAAATCGGTTTGTGGTTTACTTTTACCGCATTACGGCTCAATAACATATTTAGAAAAAGGAAGCTCAACTGTCATCTGTTGGTTCCTGGCTCTGAGCCTAACAGTCATAATTTAAATTACATAACATACTGCATAATACAAAAATTACGGATTTCCCGAAAATGTAGCGAGTTCATGAATCGCATTAACTAATGAATGTTAAATGACACGTTGGTTAACAATTCACCTTTGGTTAACCGACTACAACCGAGGCGTTGCATGTATAACTTAAAACCACATCATCTACCCAAGTCATAATTTAAATTACATAACATACTGCATAATACAAAAATTACGGATTTCCCGAAAATGTAGCGAGTTCATGAATCGCATTAACTAATGAATGTTAAATGACACGTTGGTTAACAATTCACCTTTGGTTAACCGACTACAACCGAGGCGTTGCATGTATAACTTAAAACCACATCATCTACCCACATAATTAGACCCGGGTTGCGTCACTTCTGCATGCGAGTCTTTTCCGCATGTTTTCCTGTTACCATGATATTAAATGTTATGTTATCCTTAAAGTTACAACATTCAACAAATATTCTTAGGATTTATTCGATTACTGGGTTAAGCGCGAAGCACTGTAGAGATAAGATAGAAGACAGAGATGGCGATGATGTAATATTTGCTGTGACGTGTGTCGGGGCGGCCCGTTTGTGTCGGAAGGGATGTACGGATCTCGCATGTGACGAACATACCCGTCGGTCGCCTGGCGACGGTACCTCTACGCGTCTTCGTTGAGTTTCTTGAATAGTAAGGTCTCCTCGAAGATGTACTTCTTGAGCGTCTCTTTGGGAAGATCATCGAGCTCCATCGCGAAACGGAACGGCTCCTCTGCCACGGGCTGTAATAGAAATTCGTGTTTGAATGGTATTCGACAGCATCTAATGTTCATTGACACAATTGTGTGTTTGAATTAATAGAAATTGTTTATTTAGAAACTGATTAACTGAAATAGTAATTTGCATAACTTATTTAAACTTAGTTGCTATATATATTGATCCCACCATCGCCCTTTTACTACCGGAATACCAGATGCACTGCAGGGTACCATCCGCACTTAGTTGATATCCCGACCAGTCGTACTCAGCGCTTCTCCTCCACATGTATTATGCGCACAGTCAAAGTGTGGAACTCTCTGCCTGCGTCTACGTTCCCTACCACATTTAAACCATCTTCCTTCAAAACAAGATTGAAGAGGCATCTTCTGGGCACGCTCGATCCATTATAGACCTCATAAATCGCTTCCCATCAGGCATGATCGAGGTCAAGAGCAGGCCCATTTAGTAATAAAAAAATATATCAACCCCAAAATCAAAATTTCAATATTAATCTTCTATCTCACCACGATTATTTTCGTATTTTTTGTTTATATAGACATTGACATTATGAATTTTATTTAAACAATGACATGAATATTAACTTTGTAAAGTATTATATTGCTTTCATTATTGTGAATGTGATGACTGTATAGGTGTTTTTTTTTCTTCATTTAGTCATGGTCTGGGAGTTTTAGTAATTTATGCGGCCTACCCAAATGTCCTTTCTTTGGTATTGTTCGTCAAATCGTTGAGCTCCTCAAGGTCTGAGTTGAGCTGCATGATTACTGATAAATGCGTGCACTGATTGGACAGGTCCACTCAATCTGTGTGGTTCTTTTCTCAAAAGACCATTTAAGACACCAATCCACATGATCTTCACATGATCTGACCAAGATTATGTCTGGACTTTAAAAGAGACTTTTTCTTCTTTGACCTCTGAGTTTTTTTCGGTCTTTCTTCTCAGAGTTGTCAGATAGGAAACGCCGACCTCATCTAGTTTTAAAAATATGAATGACGTGTAAAAGTGTTTGTACAAACCTACTTACAGAAATAAAATCATTAATCAACCTACCGCCTACTAATTACGAAAAGGTAATGTTTTGTACAAAAAAAAAAAAAAACAAGACCTACAAAAAAGCTGTTACATTTTAGGTGGATAAAAAAAAATGTTGTTTGAAACAGTAAGACGTTACATTTAGGTATGGCGAAAAAACCAAAGGCATTTAATTATTTAAAAAAAAACATGTTTTATGGGTAATCTATTCAGAAAAAGGTTTTAGTTGCATCCACACTGAATTTACTTCTTGCGGAGCAACTTTTGCAAATGTTAGTGGGCAACAACATATAGTAAAAAGTAATTTGGTAAACTTACTATAAGATAAATACAGTTACTTAATGTTATATATCGAGTTGCTCTACAAAACGTAACATCGGTCTTCTTAGCGTATCGATGACAAAAAGTCAAATATATTTGGCCCAAAATACGGTAAACTCCGTTTAATGACGCAGTCATAAGATCATCAAATGCACAGGTGATAGGGTATGCGGCGCAGGAATGAATGTGGGCCATTGTTTGTGGGGCGGTGCAACATACGCACTTGAGATCTGAGCCGTACGTGAACACCTATCTATGGAGATTGTCTTTGCTCCGGCCAACTTAGGTTCGAAGTCTATTTAAAGATAACCAAGTCGGCCACGGCAACGCTTGCGTGATAAAATTGTCAAGAGTTTTAGAAAATTACAGGTGTCGTGGATGCACCTTTAGACAACACACACGAAAGTTACATACCTCATCATTAGGGTCATAGTACTGTTCCAGGTAGGGATGTGCCAGCGCCTCCTCTACGGTGATGCGCTTGTGTGGGTTGAAGGTCAGCATGCGGTGGAGCAAGTCCAGTGCGCGCCCGTCAGCTCCGGGGAACAGCTCCACCCAGGGCACGCGTGGCTTGTATGGCAGGGATTCCAGGTAGCCACGAGCCTATAGAAATGTAGAATACAGTGTAGTTTTTGATTAAGTGAAAATTATTGATAAATTTTTCAAATTTATTTCTTGCATATCTGTAATTTAAATAGTGTAGAAAGAGATAAGTAACCAGGGCACAATGACAACTTAGTCTGGTGCTAAGTTAAACTTTACTCCAATCGTAATATAGTTTGAAATACAAGAACTGGCTTAGATCAAGTTTTGTAATAAGACGGACTAGAATTTGCATCTTTAGGTATGTGCACACTCTTCGAAATAGTTAAAAAAAAAACAACTCTAAACAGCTCACAATATAATCTTTACAAAACTGAACTCGATAAATATTCGTTTCCGTCAGACTAAAGGTAGACACGTGTTTAGTGATGACGTGACAGTTTTTTGTCAATTCAAAAGTGCCTGTTTATGGTTTAATTGAAATAAATGCTTTAGAGTTTGAGTGATTTGTGGTGTAAAGCAAGTGAGCCCAAAAGTAGTAAAACTACACAGCTATATGAACCTCCATCCGTACTCGAATTTCGTAATAAACCAACAAACAGGCGCTGATACAGGGGTGGGGGGCAACGGGTGCAGTTTCGAGATGAGAATATTGGTTGAAATTGTTTATTGGTTATTAGTTAATGGTTAAATAAAATATCGATAAATTTATTGGTTGAAAATATTAGTTAATATTTTTATTCAAGTAGTTAACTGCAACATGGTTGATGGTTGAAAGTTCTATTAATGGAGGTTGAAATTGTTAAGACTCAATTAACTTTCCTACATACTTGAACAGGCTTAAAACTGACTAGCATTTATTTTGGTTAGATTTTCGAATATTTTTAACACGTCAGAATATCTTTTTTTTCAAGTTTTATTATTTCGTCTCGGCATTTGTTAAAACAGCTTCACAATCTTTACATTAATCGAAAACAATACAACGCGACGACACACACGGCTTTGTTATTCGAATAACAAAACAAAACTAACCTATTCAATCAATCAACTATTAAACGACCTAAATATTTGTTAAAAATATCACTTGCGTTTGTTTAGAATAAAATATCCCCAACAGTAAATGTGTTTTATCGTAACAGAGATTTAGCATAAAATTAAATGCACGTAACGGAATGAATATTTTTAAGAAGTTGAAATGATATTTTTATTCGATAAAGTTAATTTTGTTTATCGAATATCATAGTTCATTTCAATGGTTGATGGTTATATTCAACATCTCTAGTGCAGTTGCCGGTTGCCACTACCTGGGCTTCGACCAACCTGAGTCGAAACCTATAAATTGTTGGACATAAACATAGTCTTATAACTTGTATTTCTAGTTTGTATACAGCAGGTATATTAGTAATATATAGTTACGTCGTCATCCTCGAAGGGTAGGGGGGGGGCACATTGTTCAGTTTACGGAAAACCAGCGCCTTGAGAAATTAGCCTCCCTGCCCGCCCTGTCTCCCAGAGTGAAAAATGTGCCCACCTTGAGCGAAAACTACCATCCGCGCCTGTCAACATAAATGTACTTGGTCCAAAGAAAGTAAGGGTCGTTCCGCCATTAGGAAAACTCGTTGCGTCGGACTTGAATTTAATCTATGGTCAAAGTTCATATCTTATTCAGGACGACCTCACAAGAAAAGGATCGGAAAGTTTCCCGATTGGCCCATTCAATGTGCCCGACGAACAAAATCTAGGAGACAACGTGAATAAGTAATGATATAATACATCGGTAGCTTAGTAGCTACACGTATATTGGAGTCAGCTTCTAATCTAACTGGATGCAGCCGAATACCAGTTTTTTACATGAAGGGACTGCTATGTGACCTCCGCAATGTCCACAACCTAGTTACTGGGCCACAAAGTTGTTAGATTTTGGGCTTCTAACAAACCGTAACAATAGGGTATATTACTACACAGGAATAAAAATGTTGTTTTTTTGTGGTTTATTAGCACTTTAGAAAATAATTAGGACACTTTTCAAAAATGGGTGTAATACCCTATTGTTAAAGATCTACGAATGACAGCCTGGACCAACGGCTTAACGTGCTTTCCGGGGCATGAAGGGGTCTCGATATGTAATGGATGGTGACCCATCCACGAATCTGTGCGGCTGTTATCATTTAGCCACGAGCCCCTCATAAAACCTAGTAATATTAATAAATAATAGATTAAAAAAATCTAAAAAACACGCTTTAAAAACGCAACTAAAAAAGCAAAATATAATTTCTAAAAGCGTGGGGTACTTTTTGAGGTATTTTTATAATCAATTAATATCAAGCACCCCACGCTTTTTTTAAAATTATTTTCTGCTTTTTTAGTTGCGTTTTTAAAGCGTGTTTTTTAGACCTTTTAATCTATTATTTATTGTCTATTTTTAGTTCTGCTAACTACAAAAGCGTGATTTTTCAGATTTTTTTTTAAATTATTGAATTGTCATCGGTCCTCGATAAGTTTACAAAGTTTAAATGAAATCTGACCGTTTGAAGTGGGTCAAAATCAAATCCAAGGGAGTCGGTTACAAACAAACATAGGTACAGGTGAAGCTAATAAAAGCGTGTAAAAATGTAAAAGTTTGTATGCTTGTATGTTTGTTACTCAATCACGCGAAAACTTTGGCGTGTGCCAGATTTAGTGTGCCGCGTGTGGCGTGTGGCGGAATAAAAAGTATGAATTAATCTATCTACACAGATAGATTAACACATGCTTGTTATTCCGGTAGTACGTTCCTGTGGGATAATTTCCAATCTCCACGCGGGCGAAGCCGCTGGCACAAGCTAGTGCATAATAAAATAGTAGTTCTCATGGAAATCATATCACTTGGTTTAAATAGGTTGATTTTACTTATATAGATTCTTTTACATATTGTGAATGAGAGAACGTTGTAGGCCTACAGTTTCTATTCTTTATTTTCATTCCTCTAAGTACCTGGTACTTATTGACAGGCCTGCACTGTCCTCCCATACCTAATATCACTGTAATTTGAAAACATTATAAAAGCCAATTATTTTTAAAAGAGTAACCGTGGAGTTTCTTGCCGGCTCTTCTCCATAGGAAGCGACAAATTGAAACCGTGCACCTAGCTTCTGACGTTTCATAAGTGCCCTTGCAGGTTTATGTGAAATAAAATATTTTGATTTTTTGATTTTGAGTGAATTTCCTATAAAGGTGAAACCGTGTATCCAATGCCCGAAGCTGTAGGCTAAAGGCTAATAGCGCGAAATTGAACGTGTTTCGAGGAGCGTATGACACGTTTATGCGTTCAACCAGCCATGATTATACCGGGTGGTTGGAACATCGACGCAAACTTTTACCATGGTTTTAGTATATAAGCCCCCTGCGTTGAAATTTGTAGTCGATTAAAAAATGCAATTCCAAACATTTTGACCGCGTATGTATTCTATTGAGATAGGGGAGGATGAGTAATATTAGAAAAAATAGAAAAAAATATGTGAGTTATTTCAAAGAAGCTAATAAGAAATAATCGAAAAAAATCTGTAAGATCAATGAAAATATGGAGATGCTATCTATACGCCTAACAAGTTTTTGGAAAGGATTATTCCCGTCCTTGTCGCGCAGTGCGGACAATGTATGGCGCTAGTATTAAGTTACATAGTCTGTGACAGTTCCGTCTTTGTCTAGCAGTTAATTAAAACGTCTATAATATTTTTTGAACTAGATACTTATTATCTAACAATTTATGTAAACATAAATTGTTGGAATGTAAACATAAATTACATTTTAAATTTAAAAAATTTAAATGTAATTTATCATCCCTATTACGAGGTAGAGTTGAGTTTCGTTCACATGCGAATACTAGGTATGTATTTTTCTACTACCTGTTAGATGCATATTTACTAACATCGATAAGAATTTATTTAATTGTCTACAATCGCTGTTCCATAATATTGTTTTAATGTGTAGCCACAAAACATGTTACACATTGGGTACTTAATATTGTATACATTGATACAGTATTAAAGAACACAAATTGTAAACAATTAAATGAATTCGTGTCGATGTACCATCGCAGACATTGGTGGTAAAACACTTTTTAGCCTTAATTCTTAAACCTTAAGTTATAAAGGTGAAAAGTGATCCACCGCTATTGTCCGCGTTTGTTCCTACACATCTTTTTGAGACTCAATACCTATATAAGGAGTAGAAAGCCTTAGGATCCTTGAAAAAGACACTTCTCTTTATGAAACGCTTGGCCAAATCCAACTATTTATTCGCAATGAATAAACAAACCCCGTGGCCATAAATTGCAAGCACCCTTTGTTTGATGTTTTGACTAGAACTCAAACAAAACAAAGGTAATGTTTGTCAACGTATTTGTGCCTAGAGTGTGTCTTACTGTTATTCCTATGAACGATATGAACAACGTTGAATACACTTAGGGGCAATTCTCGTAATTTTAAGAACGTTCACAGTCTGTTCTCGATCTCAATATGTCAAAAATACCTACATTTTTTAAATTTTTTTGACATTCAATTGTCGTCGAGATGAGACTGTGACTAGATTTTGAACGTTTTTAATTATGAGAATTGACCTTCAGCTGTATTGTCTCGGTTGTATTCAAAGATGTATGGTACCTACTGGCTTTATCGGCTTCAACCCAATGTATCTAAGCTCGATGTAGTATTTTCAAAAACATTTATATCAGACGTTATCTCAGTATTCACCCCTAGCCATCCTTCACACAATCCATCCAACATTTATATCCTGTAATGGGTAGCTCCGGGTCGACAGCGCGTTGTGTTCCACGCGCGCCTCAAAGAGATGTCAGCATCAACTGGTGGGGTCCGCAAGGGCCGATGCCTGCCAGGCGTGCGGGTTGTTCGAACGAGATACCGTGGCCCCGTGACACACAGGCAACTGAACGATCACGGCGGGTGGGTTTTATTCAGTAAACGTTTTACACCTGCTCCACCCAGAGCGGGAGAAGTGTTTTGATGATTTCCCACCCTCGACAAAACAAAACATTTATATCCTTCGGTCTGCCTTTATTTTTATAAACATCCACATTCATACTGGGCGCTTTACAAACGACTGTCTCTTTCCTCTGTAAGTATATTGGGTGTAGACTGTAGATAAACATAAATAATGAGCAAAAAAAAAAATGGTTTGAAAATCCTATCGGAAAAAGTGTTTTCATGTTGTCATCTCGCCATATTTAAAGAGGAGGTTGATAGAATTACAATCGTCAATTTCCTGTCCTCAATTTAATTAGGTTATTTCTTTTACATTTTCTGAATCATTACGAGCATATTTTTCTGAATCCATAAATTATTTTTAACAACAAAAGGTTGCGCGTCCCTATCAAATTATTTGCGATAAAATTGGCAAGTACATACAGTAGAGGCATGACCTCACGTGCGACATAAGAGGAACCTAAACACACAGTGCCCGGAAAGTTTTAACACAAACCAATTTCACCAGCTCTGCGGTGTTGACACAGCTATATATCTAACTTTGTTTTTACCTAGCTTATCCAGCGACACCGTTACGCCCCTCAGGTGTTTACACTATAAATGACGCAGGAATATATACCAGTAAACATACAGACTCCGGGTAGAAACTTGAAAAGTAATACAAATACTCTTCAAAGCTAATAATAATACTATTTTAATAATAAAGGCCTCAAAACGATAGTAACTTTGTATAAGAAGTGAGAACTTCGATTTGCCCACTTCGTTCCAAAAAGGACAATGGCCATTTTGGACTAGAAATAAAAATTGTTACCGAGATATATTTCCAAAGAAAAACTGATTAGTAAAATAAGTATGGACACATACCTTCTCGTTGATAATACAGTCGAGGTCCTCCTGGCTGGGCGAGCCGAGTACTCCCAGGATATGGTTCAGCTGATCCAGGTAATGCTTGCCGGGGAAGATGGGCCGGTTGCTCAGCATCTCTGCCAGGATGCAGCCCACCGACCAGATGTCTATCGACTTAGTGTAACCCTATGGACAAGGAATTGTGTTACTTTACTATATTTTAGTTTTAATGTCATAAGGTTCTTTCTTTAATCAGAGCTTTATATAGAGATGAATCTGATAGTTACATAATTACACTGGGTGGCAGGGACATCGACTCGCAACCTGATACCATGGATTCACTTATGATTCTGGACCCCCCCCCCCCAATGAATTCGTCGGATATTTTAAAATAAATAGCTGTATCATACATCAGAAATCCTCGGAACAGTGAGGTCGCTCTGCGAAGCCTGTGTAGCTCCCAGGAAGCTTCTGTGCTTTTGGGCGGAGCTAGGCTGGCTCTGTTAGCCAGAATCCCCACGCACAACGGACCGAATGGGAGTCTACGTGCGGAAAAGGGAGTCCCGTCATCATCATCATCATCATCATTTTGACCGCGTAGGTATTGCACTTTTGTGTGAAACAGTGGTTTTTTTTTTTTACTAACGAAAACTTTATATGCTAGGGGGTCTAGAATCGTGTGCTAAATGCATGGTCACAGTTCGCGCGTGTCCCTGCCACTTTCTGTAGTAGGTACTCCCAGCTAAAGCTGCAACTGTTGCGACCAATTTTTTGTTATTGCACTTTGGTATGAAACAGTGCTTTTTTATAACTGACGAAAATTTTATATGCTAAGGGGTCTAGAATGGTGTGCTAAATGCATGGTCACAGTTCGCGCGTGTCCCTGCCACTTTCTATAGTAGGTACTCCCGGCTAAAGCTGCAACTGTTGCGACCAATTTTTTGTTAGAAATGCTAGCTACGCGTTCGTTTGCAGACGGACTTATCTATCCCTACATTTATGCCCACGTTGATCTGACATTTCAAAAATGTCAGCCCTCTACTATGTTTCACTAAGAGGTATTGTAACTTTTGACAAAGTAACAGTACATAATATATTTAATTTGCAAACGAAACTAGCCCATACTTACTGACTTACCAAAATTTCGCAAAAATAAACCAGGAAAAAGTTTTCAAATACATTACGAATTAGGATTCAAAACTGTAAACGTTACATAAGCTCTTCCCTACATGACTAAATACGAGTAATACATATGAATATATATGTAGATACTAGGGCTACTTATAAGAAATTTCTAATTTCTTAGCGAGGGTTGCGGATCTTTATCTCGCCTCCTCGAGTGAGATAACCTATCTCAATTTACGAAAAACGCTGACGCACTTTCACAAGGGCCATGCACGGCTCAGTCAATACAGACACAAAACTCTAAGATTAGCACTTTCTAGTGATTTAGTAGCTTTGTTCTTGCTTGCTTTGCTCGTTGAAACAAGTTTTTATATTAAAAAGTAATATTTCCAATCCATATAAATGTGCTAAGAATAAGAATGCCTTGTATTCAAGCAGTCGTTTCCAAAGTTATTTACGAACATTTTCTCACGACAACATTCCGTTGCTACGCGGTTTTTCCAGACATCAAGAACAAATTAATGTCTCAAAACATTCTACGGACTTTTGGAAGTTACTTAATGCATTAAATGGTATTTTAATATTCATAAAAGCGGGTATTTATTCGTCCCATTTTTCTAAATGCTTTATCGCTTGAAGAGCTCCACAAATGATAGTGAATAATGACGGAAAACATGTAAACAGAAAAGGGGACCCTATAATGAAGACAATGTTTTATTGTTCAGTCTGTCAAAAGCCTAAAAGGTCGGAGGCACAGCAGTCAGCTTGGATTCCTCTGTAATGGTAGGCTTTTGTTGTCTCAAATAGAGGAGTATTATCAAAATGGCGCAAACAGGGAGACGTTTCTGAATAGCGCAATACATTGCAAACATAAATTGAAATCTAGGGCTATATTTGGTTATTTCTATCTATCTTACTGCTTTTGACGTCGCTACGGAAGCTTTTGTAGTTTAGGACCTTATTATAGTCGTTCTGGCGAATATTAATTCAATAGATAAATGGTTTGTAGTTTTGCGACGGCTTAAACTAAGGAACGGTTTCGATTCCATTTTAAACTTACGTATCGGACTTCGAGAAGTTTCCTTTTCCTGAAATACAGACATACATACACATACATAAACTCACGCCTTTTTTCCCAAGGTGGTTGACAAAGGCTACAGAACGCCACGCGCTAGTTTCCCATACACCTTTTCCTTCGTCCTGAAATATTGTAACATGCTAGCAAGTGAAACAAAGGACACTGGGCGAAGTTGTATGGGAAGTTGTCTATGAGCCAATACAGATTTGGTTAATATTATTAGAAAGAGCAGTGGTGGCTGCTGACCACATGGCAGCGACCCCATTTAAGATTCCAACCCAGGCAGATATGTACTTTACTTTGTGCATTTTTATTATTGACGATGTTGTCCTTCATCTACAGGACAACTATGTCAGATAACTGGCATGTCTTAGAACTAAATGGCAATCGACATCCACGAATCCGTCTTGGCCCCGCAAGTTGGCCCATTGATTACCTCTCACAAAGAGGAAGCCGGTAGTGGAAACATTGTAGACGGATATGTAATTGTATGTAAACTCAGGGGAAATGATTGCTTGGCACGTTGACTACCAAATTAAATTTTCCGAAAATATATATCACATCTCACAGGATTTTAATATGCGAAGCAATTAATTTCCCCGACTGTACAAATCTCTATTGGTTCATATACCAATTTTGCCCAGTCTCCTTAAGTGTTAAAAATGTGTATTATTTATGTTTATAATATTAATAACTATATGATGGTGATCCATGCAGCATTTTGGTGAACGCTCAATTGGGACGCACTGCCCTAGCAAGCTTTTGGATAGTACTTAAAAGGTCATCACTCATTATAACCGCAGTGCTCTAGCGCAGTAGCCGCAAATTCCACCCGCTTGTCACCAACCCGCCGTCAGCAAGACAACCGGTCGCTGCTGAAACGCCACTGGTGAGGTGACAGCTTGTTGTTCATGGGCCGCTTACTAGTTGGTGGCACCCTCCACGCACCAACCGCAATTTTTCAGCTTGAAGACCGGTGGCCCTAGTGTGAGTTTCATTTAACCATTTCGATGAAACGCGTCGAGCGCGTTTGGCGCTCCAATTGGTCCGTCACCAATCCAGGGCCAATGGGAGGGCCAAACGCGCTCGATGCGTTTGATCGAGATAGTTAAATGAAACTTACACTAAGGCCTCAGTTTGCGAACATTAGTGAGTGTGAGTATTTGAGATAACCGTGCGACCGACGCGAGGGCGGCGCTACGTATATCTTTTGCAGGCGTTTCTTCGCCGAGGAGCAAATTGTGACTCACATCAAATATTCCGTGTTGTCAGCGAAAAATTTACTTTAACGCAGTTGATTTAATATCTTAGATTGATTGACAAGTTATTTGCTGTGACCAAGCGGTGCTGTTATATTGAGTGATGACATTATTCTAGAGTCCTGTCCTACTAGAAGTGGATAGAACAACTAGCTTCCACTTTCTGACCAACTTATCAACTCTTCGACAGTTCAAAAGTAAATGGTTTAATTATCATTAATGCTAAGAGTTAGTTTGTGTGTTACTTCACATCTTCGTACTATATTTCGGTTTCCGACTAACTCAATGTGATATTCCACCAGATCACACTAATGAACGTGCAACGTTGACATTATGTGCAGGTCAAGTATGCAATACAGGTATCAACGTAGTTAATTTCCGCACTAGGTCAAGAACGTACTCATGGGTCGTATTAACTGTTTATGTAGTTGCAAAACTCGTTAAGATCGCTCATTTTATAACGTTTTTTCTCCCAAAATAGATCATAACACGACAGGTTAGTTAATGCGTATAAAGATAAATATGATAGCAATAAAACTTGTATTTTCTCGTAAGAAAGTTTCGAAACTAAACGCGCTGACGCAGCGATACGTCCAATGATTATGTGGTGTCTTAGATATAATAACACAGATAAATCATCAAGTATTGAAGTACCACTTACCTTCGAGTTAAGCATGATTTCCGGTGCCCTGTACCACCGAGTGGCCACGTATTCGGTCAGGAAACCGGTGTGATCGTGGTCAGGGTCAGCGACTCGTGCCAGGCCGAAGTCGCAAATCTGTCAAAAAAAATCATAATTAATTTCTAGTTTATTTTGGACCTTACTGATATATTTGAAGGAAAACAAAACTGAAATTGCCGACCCGTCTTGAACAAGCATGGTGATCAATGTCTGTGCTTTCTCTGTATGAGAAGAGGATTTTGCCCTTCAGTGGGCAATGTTACATTTCTAGAATCGTCTAGAAACTAAAATTACTATTATAATTAGATAAATTGAACGATCGCAACGAGTTAGTATTTATAATCACCAAGACAAGGTAATTGGGTAATTGCAAACTAAAATAATTGTATTACAGAGAAGTAGGAATGTACTTAAAAAGGGTTTTCCTGAAAGTCTCTCCTTTTGCCAATTGGAAAAATAAATTCGAAGACCGCTACATATTTCGGCCACTACGACCCATAATGACACACAAATAGGTGCCGGAAAATGTACGCAGAGGAATGTAAGCTCAATAATTTACTGCCAATGGTAGTGGTTTCGAATAGAATAGAATAGAATAGAATATATTTATTGTAAAACATGAGTATACATCAAACAATATGTGCAAGGTCTTAAAAATAATAAGCAGATCTGCATGTTTTGCCATTAATGGCGTACAATAATAACATGTTTTTTTGGTCTAGAAAAAAACAACCAAAAAATTTGTATTTGACTCTACACAATAAAATAAAAAGAGAATAACTTAATCCTAAATAAAAATTAAAATTAGGGAGAATACATTACATATGCCAAAATTTCATACATAACTGCGAAAAATGTCGTAATTGTGAAAACTGTTAAAAAGTCCTAGAAATTAAGAAATCCATTTAATTAATTACGCTCATTTAAAAATTCCGTTATGGAATAATAGCATTTAGCAATGAGATATTTTTTTAAATGTTTTTTAAACAGAGCAGTAGGCATTTCTTTTATAGGTTTTGGGATTCGCCTGCACTTTTGTCCCTTTTCGGGTTACACTGAGGCATTTCGAAATTTTTGCACAATGGCCTCGGCAATATAGCGGCAGTGAAGACGATAAACGGAAAACTGATGCGTATTTCCAATACTACAATGACGGGATTGTCCCCTCGTTCAGAGCGATAATAATGAAGTAACAAAGCAAATATTTTATTTATAAATTGCTTGTCGACGACACTGTCTTGTTAATTGTTTATTACGTTATATTTGTACTCAGTGATCGCTGCGAGCCTAAATGCCAATATATGTGCACAGGGTGTGCCAGCAATGTCCTCGCAAAACCGACCGAGCGCACACAGTGCAATATTGACACGAATCTTTTGAACCCCTTTTTGAACTTTCTCCAATTTTGAGGAATGGTGGGGTTAAGGAACTATGGATGCGGGTATGTGTTCCAGAATAAATCATTTTGTTATTACATCTAAATATAAAAAGGTAATCGAGAATGATAACTATCCAAATACTTAGCTATCAAACAGGCACGACGCGACGGCGTGACGTTACTATGTATGTTGGAACTATTTCTATGAACACTTTATGGAAATTGGTGTACCAGAGCCGCTTTATGCCTATCTACGGGAGTCTTTAAGCCATTGCAACACTTTTAAACATTATGGACTGCAGATAAAGAATATGAACATCTATGCTTTCTCATTTACACAGTTAAGCAAATCTTTCATGCCTGCCAATCAGAATATTTCAAAGAAACTGTATTACCACCCTGAATGTATTAAGAGTAGCTGTGACATTGACGCTCAAACTGAAACCGTGAATTCAGCACTGAATCTAGACCATCAAGGAAATTTTTTTTACGTCGGTTATTAAAATAAATCTGCTTTTTCATAGAAACGTGCTATACCTAGTACTACTACTACGCGGTCAAAATATAAGCAACAACAATGCTTTTTTAATAATTTTTTTTTAGTTAGAGAACAAGGGGCTCAACTCATATAGCGTCCGACGAACTTTCTATAATTCATATTAGAAAATAGTAAGAATTAAATGATTTAAATCAAATCTGTAGAAGCACACCGTTGAAAAGTCATTTTAAATAGTTATTAAATTAATGATCCTTTTTCTTAGCTACTATTTATTTGTAAGTATTGAATCCAAGGAAACAGGTTGTGCGTCGATGTACCATCTCGGACACTGGCGGTCTACCACTTTTCTACCTTATTGCTTAAAGCATAAGGGTGAAAAGTGATCCACCGCTAGTGCCCGCGGTTATAGCTACCTGCCACCCTGTTTACTGCAAACTTTACAGCATAAAAAAGTAATGAAACCGCACAACTCCCGCTAGCAAGCTGTTCAAGTAAACACGCCGCCATATTGAGCGTACCACTATTAATGATATCATTATATGCATACCGACCACAATACTGCGGTCGCTTTGACTTTGCAATTCCGTTTGAGTTGGAGCGACTGAGTGATAATATAGTATCCGAGGTTTTGTTGTAAGTTATACCTAACAGCCATTTTGTTTTAGTAGGTATACTTATACCTTCTACAGTTGTCGGTACCCGAGGTTTCGTTGTAAGTTAAGGACATCATTTTGTTCTAGTAGGTGTGTACCGTCTATAGTTGTCGGTACCCAAAGTTTTGTAGTAAGTTATGTACACCATTTTATTCTAGTACGTGTGTACCGTATATAGTTGACGGTACCCAAGGTTTTGTTGTCAGTTATGTACACCATTTTGTTCTAGTAAGTGTGTACCATCCATAGTTGCCGGTACCCGAGGTTTTGTTGTCAGTTTTGTACACCATTTTGTTCTAGTTGGTGTGTACCTTCCACAGTTGTCGGTACCCGAGGTTTCGTTGTAAGTTATGGACATCATTTTGTTCTAGTAAGTGTGTACCATCCATAGTTGTCGGTACCCGAGGTTTTGTTGTCAGTTTTGTACACCATTTTGTTCTAGTTGGTGTGTACCTTCCACAGTTGTCGGTACCCGAGGTTTCGTTGTAAGTTATGGACATCATTTTGTTCTAGTAAGTGTGTACCATCCATAGTTGTCGGTACCCGAGGTTTTCTAGTAAGTTATGTACACCATTTTGTTCTGGTAAGTGTGTACCGTCTATAGTTATCGGTACCCGGAGTTTTATAGCAAGTTATGTATACCATTTTGTACTAGTAAGTGTGTACCGTCTATAATTGTCGGTCCCCGAAGTTTTATAGTAAGTTATGTACACCATTTTGTACTAGTAAGTGTGTACCGTCTATAGTTGTCGGTACCCGAAGTTTTATAGTAAGTTATGTACACCATTTTGTACTAGTAAGTGTGTACCGTCTATAGTTGTCGGTACCCGGAGTTTTGTAGTAAGTTATGTACACTATTTTGTTCTAGTAAGTGTGTACCGTCTATAGTTATCGGTACCCGAAGTTTTATAGTAAGTTATGTACACCATTTTGTTCTAGTAGGTGTGTACCTTCTACAGTTGTCGGTACCCGAAGTTTTGTAGTAAGTTATGTAGGTACACCATTATGTTGCAGTAACTGTACCGTATATAGTTGTCGGTACCCGAGGTTTTGTTGTAATTTATGGACACCATTTTGTATTAGTAGGTACCTTCTATAGTTGTCGCGTTTTAGCATAGTAATAGCGGTCATTGCCCTCTTCCTAATATCTCTCCGTAGGAACCCAAACAATAAACTATATGGTTGAACATGTTGAAGATCATGATAGATTTTTATTCAGGACGTGAAAGGCTCCCTGCAAAAAGGCGCGACGCGACGATGCGACGTGATTCTGGTAGAACAATTATTGCCATGATTTTTTCATAGATTTTTTTCTACTAGATTCACGTCGCGCTGGCGCGTCGAACCTGTCTGACCCGCCTTAACATAATTTATTATAAATGAAAAATGCTTGAAAATGTTGGTGGGTCGATGACCGCTATTGCTGTGCGTGTTAAGGTGCGTTTTACTCGCATCGTGAATGAGACATAGTAAACATATTATTTTCGTTTAAGACTTCGTATCTACTGACATAATTAGAAATATTTATCGGCTGTGACGATACCGTAAAAATCGGTCCAGCCGTTTTGGAAATTAGCCGGCTAGACAAAACATTTCAAAATTTTAATTTTGTTATCAAAACCGTTTACATTTTCATTTAGTAATACGCTGCTATTTTGACATTACAAACACATACTTTTTTTTATTTGTAAATATAGATAGATAATAATAATTAAGTATGTTAACAAGGTAGATACATAGGTACAACAATATCTCAGACTTGTGTTTTGTGACTTGTGCTCTCGTTTACTACCTAGAAATTTTGTACACAAAATACCTATCTATTTACGATTTATGTGTTTGTAAAGAACCAGCTGAAATTGCTATTTGAATTATTAATAAGGATCTTAAACGTAAGGTCGAATTCTACGCAGCTGTTTTATATGTTACCAAAAACGACGACGGGAACGTAAAATGCATGATTTCACTAAAGTACACTTTAGGAGCTTGTGGCTAAGCAATAACAGCCGCATGGTTCCATCGATCAGGTTAAGCTACGCTTGCCGCGGTTGTTTCGTGGATGGGTGAAAAGAAGAAAAAAAGAAAGAAAATACGTTTATTTGCGGTAAACTTGACGCAAAAAAGAACAGGAACACACAAAAATAAGAATAGGTTGAGGAAAACATGCGTCACATCCACGCAAAACGGCTATGCAAGACAGAGCCGGACAGTGCCGCTGGTTTTCAGCGACAGCCGGCTTTAACGTAATGACGTCGCTCGGTGCATCAAACAAATATTAGGACACGTACAGTGTGTGTGTAAAAAAAGATTTTAACTTTTTAGTTATGGTACCTACCTACCCCACACCCATTCGTATACCACTTCTTTCTATGTCAACAGTGACAGAAATATTTGAATATCATTAAGATACACAAAGTGGCTTAAATAGCGAAGCTAACGCAAAACTACCCAAGCAAAGTTAATAAATTGTTTTCTTTTTTTATCGGTCCGCGGAAATACCATGGAAGAAAAAAAAACAGACAGATATAATTGAGAACCTGCCTTTTGAAGTCGGTTAATAAAATAGCGTCATTCGAACCGCCCAGCAGGCTTAGCATGGCAGTTCCTATTACGACTTTACCGTAGAATAGAAATCGCTTGTCTACATTTCTCGGTACAAAACTGTCAACTGTCTACACTGCAACGTCATTTTTGTCTACTCTGCCGTCGACAAAACGCTTCTCTACGATTTTCGTGCTAAGCCTGCAGTTTGGATTTAAAATGATTGGATGCGTAAGCTGAACTAGTTTCTAAATTGATTGAATAATCTCAGTACTTAGACTAATCAGTCTATAAACCTTTTGTGACTGATAGTCATGCATGCGCAGCTTTAAGCGTTAGTGTTGCCATGGCGATAATAAACTGTTTGTTTGTTTCCCTAAGGTGTGTCACTGAACACAAACGTCGCTTTAGAACTACCTTGTGCTAACTCCTGTGTATAACAAAATACCTAACAATATTAAAATCCAACTATTTAAAATATTAAAAATAAAATAAAAAGCAGTAAGTATCAAAAAAATGTTCGACCATTCCACCACAATTCTTCTTCAGCGAATATTAAAGACGCAAATGGCTGGTTTAGAATATGTAAAAAAAATCTTAGATATTAGATAAATGTTCTTAGTCTGTAGCTGATTTGGGTTTGGTGAGAGAAATTAGCATGGATGAAGTAAGAAAGGCTGGCAAAAGCTAGTTTAATAATACAAGGTTATTTTTTAGTCGCCGTCCAAATTTTTCAGGGTGATAGTACCCGTGAAATTGAACAACTTTCTCCAAAAAAAAAAACTAAAACTAAAAAAAAATCTGACCTCCCATACAAAATCGATCAGCTGACTATTGATTTTGTATGGGAGATCCGTTTTCTTTTTTTTTTTTCATATTTCGACCCATGTTTCTTGGAGAAAGTTGTTCAATTTCACGGGTATTATCACTCTGAAACATTTGGACGGTGACTAAAAAATCAGCCTGTATATAGAACATAGCACGCGGCAATAGTGTAGCTTTCTATCAGTGAAAGAACTTCAAGAGCGCAACGAACTTCTGGCGCTAATTGAAGCGTGGCATCTCTGCTGGCTAGAATGGGCGGGTCGCTTTCTTGGTATTTTACCGTCATACCAGTTCTTGAATCTTGAACAAAATCAAGAACTCTTTTACTTTATGAGTAAGATCGAATTTGTCTTCGAAGTATTGTATACCTACTAGATTTTACCAGCGGCTTCGCCCGCGCAGAGGTCGGAAATTATCCCACGGGAACGTTCTACCGGGATAAAAAGTATCGTATGTGTTAAATAATCTACCGGGATCACGTTACAGGGACACAGGTAGAACGTGTACCGTAATTTTAACCACATCTGTTCAGCTATTTTTGCGAGGTTAACTAACAGTCATCAAAACATCTCAACATTTATACATCGAAACGAAATCTAAGTACATACTTTAAATTGTAATCTGTGGAGAACGTAGTGGGTGGCATAATTGTTTAAAATGTAATATTTAAGATAATTTATATTTAACTCTTTTTTCAGCTACTGTTTGTTTTTCCTCAAATAAATAAATAAATGACACACACAAACTTTCACACTGATATTGTTCTAGTAGGATAATACCTAATAACGCAAATAGCTAAGGTACAAGATACTACCTACTCATAATATTTTTCAATATAATCCGAGTTATTGCAGGTAGATTTAATCGCCACGATCAAACAGAACAAAAATATTTTCTCATAAAATAAATACTCTATTCATTGGATGATAGTTTGAGTGACACATCTATTAATATCGATTTATATTAGTGATGTACCGACTAGTCGGCCATATTTATAATCGGCGACTAGTCGGCTAAAACCGTCGGCCTATTGTTTACTCGTATTAATATACTTGAAAATTTAAAAGACGGTGATTGAAATGAAATTGAATCTTTACAGTTATATTTCTTATTATAGAATCAGTTTTACAGTTTACTTTCAGTGAAATCAGGAAATGAGGATATTAAGGAATAGAAACCCTTCGTTTGGTTCATTAATTAATTGGAATTAGATCCAGAATTTAAATACCGAAAGTAAATTTAATTAATACTTCTAACAAACAAGAAGAAACTCTATAGGAATCAATCGGCAATAAGTAGGTTTGCCATTTGAACATGGCCGATGTCACCCGAACTCAACCGAAATCAATGATCGGCTTGGCCGACTAGTCGGCTAGTCGGCCAAAGTCATCGTCGGCCCATCTCTAATTTATTTGTTGGTATATTGGCATGGCTAGCTGACATAAATGACAAATTTTTAAGTTCTGTGTCTCGTAATGTTGATTACTTTGCCTATGTATGTATAGAATCAAGTCTATCCGACTAAACAGACAGCTGTGCTGCTGGGGAGTTTGTTCCGCCACTTCTTCCCAGCTAAAGCACTAGGAAGTGGTGAAGGGTGAGCGTTTTGGGGGACTGTCTCATGTACTTTGACGTTCGAAAAGTGCTGATTCTCAGCCTAATTTGAATAAATGACTTTTGATTTTTGATTTTACACAGTTAAATCAATGTAGTAAAATCGATTTTATCGAATAACCAACTTTCGTTTTACGATAAGCATAAACAGCCTATAACGTTCCCACTGCTAGGACAAAGGCCTCCTCTTTGTGAGAGGGAGTGGGCCCTAACCACCACGCGGACCCAATGAGGGTTGGCAGATGTCACATTTCTTCGAATTTTTGGTTCTAAGATATTCCGCCGGTTTCGTCACAATGTTTCTCTTTAGACTCTTTACCGATTTGTAAAGCACTTGTGATAAAATAATTCACACAAAGTAAAGTGAGTAAGTCGTAAGTCGCGGCAGTTACCACTGCGCCACCACGGCTCGATAAAGCTCTAAGCAACTGGCATGTGTCATAAAAGGCGCGGGCTTGCGGACGGCGAGTAATGAGTAGCTCCCTGTCCGGTAAGGACCAAGCCCGGGTCGACGGCGCGTTGTGTTCCACGCGCGCCTTAAAGAGATGTCAGCACCAACTGGTGGGGGTCCGCAAGGGCCGCTGCCTGCCAGGGATGCGGGTTGTTCGAAAGAGATACCGTGGCCCCTGGCACACAGGCAACTGAGGGAACACGGGTGGGTTTCAGTCAGTAAAAGTCTGACACGCCCTCCTGCACCACCCAGAGCAGGAGAAGTTATTTGATGATTTCCCACGCTCAAAAAAAAAAGTCACATACAACCCGCGGGTTAATTGCGTAACACATTAACAGTAGCAATAGCTTTAATTTTGACAGTTGAACTACATTCATTGCGTTATTTACGTTGTTGAGCTGACAAATTTATGGAACATATGACGCAATGGATTAGCAATATCCTTCAACATGATTCAAATTGTGATTGATTGTGTGTTACGCAAATAGGCTTGTGGCCAAGTAATATTAGCCGCACGGGTCGATCGATCAGGTTAAGCTACGTTTGCCGCGGTTGGTCCGTGGGTGGATGACCATCTTTACATATCAAGACCACTCCGTTCCTCGGAAAACACGTTAACCCGTGGCATGTTCCAAACAACTTCTTTTATTTTTTTCTAGACAGTGTCGCAAGACGCGTGTAGCTCGTGGCCACGGGGTAAGGCCAGGTCATTGGTCAGTCGTAGACCTTATAATAGAATGTTGACCTACTAATTAGTGTTATCTTGGTTTCTAATAGAAATTGTATTGTTATGGGAACCCATGAGGTTCACTTGACATGCGAGAGGTTAAGCCGTTGGTCCCGGCTGTCATTTGTGGATATTTGACAGTCGTTACGGGTCATCAGAAGCCCGAAAGTCTGACAACCAGTCTTACCACGGGGTATCGTATTAGCCCATACCTAGGTTGTGGAGGTCAGATAGGCAGTCGCTCCATGTAAAATACTGGTATTCAGCTGCATCCGATTAGACTGGAAGCCGACCCCAACGTAATTGGGAAGATGCTAGGCAGATGATGATGATGATGAGTGCGTTAAGCAAATATGGTGCCGTTCTCTGTTGAACAGACTGTATTGTGTATTAATATCGTACCTTCAAATCACATGTTGTGTTAAGTAGCAAGTTGGAAGGCTTCAGGTCTCTGTGAAGTACATTCGCCGAGTGTATGTACTTCAGCCCGCGCAGTATTTGATACAGGAAGTAACAGATGTGATCGTTACTCAATTTCTGGAACAAAACCTTTGATGTTAATCTCTTGAAATGAAATAGACGGAAGGTTCTCTTTTGAACCGAACGCAACCTCCTTCGGACTAATTAATTGAAATTTTCAATCGGACGAGTGACATTATTTAATGGAGGTTCTATTCAAAAGATCTCCTTCATTAAAAGGGTTGATAAGAAAAATAAGTGCAATTATGATTTTGATCACCTGTGTTTTTAACAATTTGTAAAGGTCCGTCTCCATTAAACACTGTACGATGTAAACGTCCTTCATTGAATCTATGCATTCAGCCCTTAAAATGTCCCGAATGTCGATTATCTGAAAAAGAACAAACATTGTTAAAATTGCTTGTTTATGGCTAGTCTCTACCATAAATGTTCATATAATTTTTTATCATTAAAAAGTTAATAAAGTGAGCGTAAAACGTGAATATAAAGAGTGGTTTTCTTATTAAAGTAATAAATATCAGATAATTTGCCTTTACAAAAAACAACATTGAAATATACGAAGGGTAAGTAAGTAAGCCTTTTGAGTTTGATCTTTTGTAACTTTCAACAAAAATTCTGATTCTAAGCAAAATTAAAATAAAAGATTCTGAATTTTATAAAAGGGGCTTACGTTTTCATGCTTAAACCGGGTTAAGATTTTAATTTCCCTGAGTGTCCTCTGGCAGTACGTCTGATGCTCGAACGGTGATATTTTCTTGATAGCGACTTTTGATTTCTTTATGTTGTCGTGTGCGGACCTGTGAAATAATAACCACTATAAATTATTTTGTTTGACACATTGGACCTAATAATCTGAAAGGCTTTGGCAATCTTGTAACATAAATCACATCAATAAATAATGTACATAAAGACGCTCACTCTTTTTCCGGAATGAACAATATACACCGAGAAATTTTAATGGTTGTTTTCCCGCGGCAGAACAACTTGCCACTTCCGACGCATACAGTAAAATTTAAAAAATAAAGATGTTTTTGTTTTAAAATAAATAAAAAAATATTCTTCAAATCGAAAACGTGAGAATCAATAGTAACACTAGAGGTAACTTCAAGGTACTACTAGAACAGCACCCGCCGCAGACAAAGGAAACAGCGATGCTTAAATGTTCAACTTCAAAGCCAAATAAACTCTGGCACGTGGTGATTTTTAACATGGGTTAATCTGCCATTTTTTGTTTCTAGTATTTTATTTATTTATAAAACGATTGTATTACCAAAACAAAACCATTTCGCTGCGGGAAAACAACCATTAAAATTTCTCGGTGTATGTATTAGTAAACTGTACCTACGTAGTCCTAGTATTATTTTCCTAAATGAACCATGACAGTTCAGCAAAAAATCAACCTGTTCGGATGCCTACCAGAAACGCACTGGTTTAAACTTACAAGTTTCAAAGCAGACAGACAAGAACGTAAACCAAATACCTAAAAGCTCGCAAAATTAATACACATTTCAAATTTAAAATCCGTAACTTTCTTTCAAGCCGTTATTTTTTTATTGGGTGCATATCCATCAAATAACTTCTCCCGCTCTGGGCGGAGTGGGAGGGCGTGTCAAACTTTTACTAAAACCCACCCATGTTACTTCAGGTGCCTGTGTGCCAGGAGCCACGGTATCTCTTTCGAACAACCCGCACCCCCTGGCAGCCTCCTTAGGGTCGTAGCGTGATGTAAAATGTAATTGGTTCTGACTGTTGCTAGTGAGCTTTCATTGAGTCGACCCTTTAATAATAATAAGACAGAAAATTAAATCTGGCTAAGTTCGCGTTCTCAGGGACTTAAAAATATCGTGGCGGCATTTTATCGCGCACTGAATTTTCAACTCTAGGTGTCGAACCGACGATTGTGAATCCAGTAGAATGCATCCCACTGCCGTTCGTTAACGAGAAAGGCGTTAACCCTCACTTGGTATTTTTTTAATTTTTAATAGAATCTAAGAGAGTTCAAAATTCTCTATCTTTCTGTCTAACAAACATTTTAAAAACACCAAATAGTTCCCAAGATATGCAAAGTTTTTAGGCCATTAAGTAACATAATTTTGGATGATACCACCACTTGTAAGTGTCTAACTTCTTTAAAATACTTTAACTGCCGGAAGAAATGATCATTATCTAGTATCAATTGATGTGTTCTACAATCAGTAACGTAAGTATGAAAGTTTTTAAGAAATAACGATTCGCACGTTTTTTGCCATTTTCTCGGAAACAATGTTTAGGGCTTAACGCCTTTCTAGATAAAGGACGGCAGCCCAGGATTCCCTGCGCGTCGATAAAACACACTGTTGGATTTTGAGCTCTTGGCCCCAAGCAGTGCGTCTAAGATTCAGTGCGCGAAATATTCCTGTCGCGATATTTTTACGCCCGTGCGTACGTGGACATACGTATGTGTACACGTAGCCTAATGGCTAATGATAATATGGCAAAACATGTGCGAACCATAACATTCAGCCGGCTGGAAAAATGCTGACCGATTTTGTAATCAACGTCAAAGCAGAGCACATGTTCTCCCATTCCTCCCAGTGATTCATTATGTTATGAACAAAATAAACTGTAAAAACAACACTTGCATCATTATTTATTATTTAACTAGCGACCCGTCCCGGCTTCGCATGGGTGTACAGTGTATGCGACGGAGGTCATCAAATCTTTGAAATCCTCGGCTTTTCTCTGCTCTAATATGCATATGTGAAATTCTCTAAATAACAGTGAATACCGTATCAAAATCTGTTGCGTGGTTTAGAAGAAGTAAGCGGAGAAACAGAGACGAAGACAGCAACTTTATAATATAGATTCCCATAGATGTTTTCTATTTAGACGGGCCACGTGCCCTGACGCACCCCCTTGGGCACGCCACGATTGCGGCGATAAGTCCCCTCTTTGAGGAGTGGATTGAAAGGCGCCACGGCATGCTCACCTTCCGCCTGACGCAGGTCCTCACCGGACATGGTTGTTTCGGGAGGTTTCTGTATCGGATAAGGCGGGAGGAAACGCCCGGGTGTTTCCACTGCGTAGATCGCCCTGAGGACACGGTGGAGAATACGGTGGAGGCCTGCCCGGCTTGGGAGGAACACCGCCACGTCCTCGTGGAAGCGATCGGTGGCGGCGATCTTTCGCGTCCGGCCCTGGTCCAGGCCATGGTACGGAGCGAGAGTGCATGGGTAACCGTCACCTCCTTCTGCGAAACAGTAATGCTCGCGAAGAGGGAGGCGGCGCACGTGAAAGAGGCAATATATGCGCCCTCACGGCCTTAGTCGCCGTAGGAGACGCCCTGAGCGTCGGGAATCCCAGGCTGATTCCCGGCCACCGTAGGCGCGGGCTTGCGGACGGCGAGTAATGGGTAGCTCGTTGTCCGGTAAGGACCAAGCCGGGTCGACAGCGCGTTGTATTCCACGCGCGCCTCAAAGAGATGTCAGCACCAACTGGTGGGATCCGCAAGGGTCGATGCCTGCCAGGGGTGCGGGTTGTTCGAAAGAGATAACGTGGCCCCTGGCACACAGCCAACTGATAACACGGGTAGGTTTTAGTCAGTAGAAGTCTGACACGCCCGCCTGCTCTACCCAGAGCGGGAGAAATTATTTGATGATTTCCCATCCAAAAAAAAACGCACTCCCTTCGGCAATAATGTCTAGTTTTTATCCCCTTTTTAACCCTTTTACGGAGTGAATTCCATCATCATCATCATCACCATCAGCAATCCTTCCATAGTGAAAAGCTTCGTTAACAAGGAACTCTTGTACAGAACTTCATGATTCTAGACCCAGCGATTTAGGCACTATGCGTTGTCTATCAGTAAATTTAAGATTTAGATTAAAGGTATGGATGATACTTGTAATCGTATAATACTGGAATTTGGGTAGGATGTACCTAACCAAGCATAAACATTTTTTTCTCAGTAGGGCCACGTAATTGAATCAGTTCGATGTTCGAGATCACGGATGAGAAGGTAGGCCAAAGGCTAAGTTGCAAAGGATCGTCGAAGCTGGTCCACCTTACTACAATATGCATTAAAGACTTACCCAATGTTCCGGGATAACTTATGGAGAAAAACTTCTATCGTGGTCGCAATAAAAAGGGGTTCTTTGTGAAACTTTTCACATAATCTCATCTAAAAGCAAACTTGGAAGTGGCCTTAATGGCGGCAACATATTTTAATAAAAGTTACATTTATCTTTCGCCCTCCTTTTTTTCAGACATTTTGCCGTTGTTATGTTTGCTTTGATAAATTAGCAGTAACTTTTAGGGCCTTAGGGCTTTAGCACACCTCAGCCGCGAAAATAGTGATGAAAATCCACTTAACGAATTCCTCACACAAGCATTACTACATTGTGTCACGATTCGAGTAGCGGAACATCATGAGATTCAGTTGAATTGTAGCAATCGGAGCAAAATGTCGTCGCTATTCCCTAAGTTAATACAGTATAGGACTACTTCGGACCTCTTAGTTAGTGTATCCGTCGTATTAGTGTTTCCGTCAAATAGAATTCCATTTAAAAAAAATACGTTTCGCTTTTTTTAAATTTGGTGACTGCCACAGATACGCGCGAAACAAACGCGGCACCGCAACTAAATAGCGGGTTGAACGCGGAAATGTAACTGGCTTCCGAGCAGATTTGCGAAATCACGCGAGAAAAAGATAGGGAGGGACTTTTTCAGGGAGTTTCGCTTTTCAGTTCTCATACAACGGACGAAGTCATGGCGGAACTTCTGCGGTTTCCATAACATGGTTTCGCGGCGGAGATGTGATACCCGCCTAATACGGTGCGTACTTCCCAAGCGCTCCAAAATTGAAACAAGTGAAACAAAACAAAACCCGTCCTAAAATATCAAAACAGTGTTATTTTTTGCAATAATTTCAGGGGCGTGTTCAGTTATATTCTTCTTTTTGTGGGATCCGACATTGTCGTGGTAGGATTTTTATTCGGACATAACTAGAATTATCTAGAAGATACAAGCCTTTGCTAGCGGGTTCGCCTGGACGCCAAAATTATCCAACAAGAACGTACTACCAGGATAAAAAGTACCATATGTGTTAATCCAGGTTATGAGCTATCTGTATGCCAAATGTCGCATAAGGCGGGAGGTAACGCCCGGGTGTTTCTATTACGAAGATCGGCCTGAGGCACGGTTGTGACCGATTTTGTAATCAACGTCAAAGCAGAGCACATGTTCTCCCATTCCTCCCAGTGATTTGTTATGAACAAAATACTGTATAAACACCACTTGCATCATTATTTATTATTTAACTAGCGACCCGTCCCGGCTTCGCACGGGTGTACAGTGTATGCGACGGATCTTTGAATTTGATAAGCATGTGTGAAATTCTCGAAATGACAGTGAACCGTATCAAAATCTACAAAATGTTTAGAAGAAGTAAGCGGAGAAACAGAGAGACGAAAACAGTGACTTTACGCAGGTCCTCACCGAACACGGTTATTTCGGGAGGTTCCAGTTTCGTCACAGGTACCTCCCGAAACAACCGTGTCCACCCGGGCGTTTCCACTGCGTAGATTGCCCTGAGGACACGGTGGAGCTTACAGTGGAGGTCTGCCCGACTTGGGCGGAGCACCGCCGTGTCCTCGTGGAGGCGATCGGCGGCGGCGATCTCTCGCGTCCGGCCCTGGTCCAGGCCATGGTACGGAGCGAGAGTGCATGGTTAGCCGTCACCTCCTTCAGCGAAGCAGTGATGCTCGGAAAGAGGGAGGCGGCGCACGTGAGGGAGAGGCAGTACATGCGCCCTCACGGCCGTAGCCTTCGCAGGAGACGACCTGGGCGTCGGGAATCCCAGGCTGATTCCCGGCCACCGTAGGCGCGGGCTTGCGGACGGCGAGTAATGAGTAGCTCGCTGTCCGGTAAGGATCAAGCCCGGGTCGACGGCGCGTTGTGTTCCACGCGCACCTCAAAGAGATGTCAGCACCAACTGATGCGGCCCGCAAGGGCCGATGCCTGCCAGGGGTGCGGGTTGTTCGAAAGAGATACCGCGGCCCCCGGCACACAGACAACTGGTGGAACACGGGTGGGTTTTAGTCAGTAAAAGTCTGACACGCCCTCCTGCTCCACCCAGAGCGGGAGAAGTCATTTGATAATTTCCCACCCAGAAAAAAAAAACCAAATCCGTTCAGTAGTTTTTACGTGATTGAGTAACAAACATCCAAACATACCAACTTCAACATTTATATGTAACTTAGCTTTTGCCAGCGGCTTCGCCCGCATGGCGGTCGAAAATTATCCCGCGGGAACGTAATACCGGGATGAAAAGTATCCTATGTGTTAATCCAGGTTATAAACTATATTTGCCAAATTTTATCCAAATCCGTTCAGTCGTTTTCGCGTGATTGAGTAACAAACATCCAAACATCTTCACAAACTTTCACATTTATAATATTAGTAGGCTAATATAATTATGATTTATACTAGGATTTAACATCACATGACATGCGTATTTAAAAGGAACATAAACAATTTCGTGTGTAGCACATCATTTATCACTATGACTCATCGTAGTTCCTGATACAACAAAATTACTAGGAAAATTAATCATTTAGCTAATGTAAATTATATTAAAAATTTACAGTGTAAGCGTGTTTACGAATATCTACAAGCTATGTTCAAATTACCAAGTCAAATTACAAATGATATTAATTATTATGATACTATTGAAATATTAAATACAACACGCGAGTGAACATTTTCTAACGTCGTAAACAATAACCGTGAACTTACAATAGTTTTCTAATTTTAGCTATAATTAGTTTTGAAACTGCATTCAATTTAGATGTCGCTTTCAGTCATTGGTTTACGCCATTCTGACAGAGTTGATTAAAAAAGAGAGGGGTAATTAATTACGTATAGGCAAGCGACATCGCTGTAGCCCCAGACGGAGATGGCGAGATGAGCTGGACTCCTTCCACAAGAACTGGTCCTTAGCAGCTTTAAACAGAGAGAAGTGGAAGGAGGGTAAAGAGGCATTTGCCTTGCAGTGGGACATCACAGGCTTTCAATAATAATAATGATGACCCAGAAGTCTCTACACGGGAGACATCGCCAAGATTTATGCCAATTAAATGTCGACAAAGATGCGTCGAACGCGTGGTTAAATCGAGGTGAACTATTCCCGGAGACTGAAGGGTTTATGCTTGCAATTCAGGTCCAAGTAATTGAGACCGTGAACTACAGAAAATACATAATAAAAAAAATTACAACCGACACTTGTAGAAAATGCAATCGTTCACCAGAGACAATCCAACATATTACCGGTGCCTGCAAATCAATAGCCCAGACAGACTACAAACATCGACACGATCAAGTAGCCAACGTCATACACCAAAAACTAGCTCATAAATACAAACATAGACACTGTGGTACCTTATTATAAATACTACCCTGAAATATTAGATAACCCCACAACAAAAATGTACTTCGACCGCGCGATACTCACAGACCGCACAATTCACTTTAATAGACCTGACATCACATTAATTGATAAAATAAATAAAACTGGGTTCCTTATAGACATTGCTGTACCAAATACGCATAACTTACAGACTACAATAGCCGAAAAAATATCCAAATACATCGAACTAAAAGACGAAATAACTCGTCTTTGGCATCTTCAAAAAGTCACAATAGTCCCCACAGTGCTATCTACAACAGGAGTCATTCTAAAACAGCTTCATCAGTCCCTTAGTTCCCTCAACCTGCCATCTAACACCTACCACCTGCTGCAGAAGGCAGTGATTCTTAACACATGCAGGCTAGTTAGAAAACGTCTTCAGTGTGAGTCGGACACCTTGCGCGAAGACCCGCACGCAAATATAATTTCTTCTTCTTCTAATATTACTCCCACAGTTAACCCCACTGCTGGACATTTGGCTTAGGCCCGTGCCATCAGTTCTAACCGGCTAGGCCAAGGAAAACAGATAATAAACAAAAATAATAATAATTATTACATAACACACTAACAGTACGATTGGTTTTCATTTTGACAATTCAATAACATTCATTGCGTTATTTACGTTGCTAAGCTTTTTTCGGACATATGAAACAATGGATTAAAACCTCCTTCAAAACGATTCAGGAGGTGTACTATCTAAGTACAAAAGCCGTAATTTCGACCGAAGTTACGGGCGTTCCTTGCCCCGTAAGGCTAAGTGCGCACTACGTATTTTAATCGTTGCGATAAAAAATCGCCAATCTGTGAACAAAACCAATATACTAGAGTGCGCGCACTGCGGTAAAAATCGGTTGAGAATTAATTTCCTTGAAAAATTTTATGCGTATGCCATTTTATTTCGCATGAACACGCCTTTATTAAAATCGCATCGCAGTCCGCGCTTTGTCTTAGTATCACCTACGGACATAAGATCAGTTTGACGTTTGAACTAAGAATGAATGACAGCACGGTTCGTTAGGTGTCCTTATTCCCGATGTGTTATTGCCAGTCCGATTTTTTTTAATCCAGAGTAAGGTTCACTCTGAAGTATCAAACTGATTACGGACGGTACCGTTTTTTCGCTGACGGACTTATGATTGGTTCCTCTAATCAAAAACGAATTATTTTGCTTACCAATGGTACCATTTTTTATTGCTAAACTGAGCATGTAATTCTAGGCAAATTGTACAGAGACCACAACATCAAGCTACCCCAAATCTATCAATTTTCTTTGACAATTTTTTTTCAATAAGCAATAAGGTTCATGTTCAATTGTGAAAATTTGACAGTTTGGGATAGGTTGATGTGCTATCTGTACCTGTGTTAGCTACTTCCATATGGGAGGGTCTACTATGCAAAGCTATGAGGTATTTGGTTCATTATTAGTAAAAATACAAGAGTCTTCATTTTAACGAATAACGGTCCATAAAAAATAGGAATCGGCTATTAGAGTAGGCCCCCACAATCTCATTGATATTGCGTTACGCAGTCAGGGTGCCGAGTACGTTTCATCCATTTTCATTACTCAGTGGTTCATCATTCATACTCACTTAACTTTCATACTTATTTCATGTAAACCAAGGAGACGAGACATATAACTTTTTAAATACAATTAAGAGAGCCCTTACTTTGTTTTACGGTAAAGCTTTTAACGTTTAGCCTGTCCTTACAAAAAATCTCTCCACGATTTTACCAAGTGTCCCGGATATATTATGCAATAAAGTCCGACATACGTCATCTCTTTTATCCCGGCTAAGCCGTAACGAGCGGCTACAATTCATTTTGCAGAACCTTTTAGAGGAATAAAATGTTATTACGTCAAGAGCAGTTTAAAAACTTAAGCTGCAGCATTTTGTAGCGACGAATTAGCGACTTCCGCGCACTGAGTCGCCATTTTAGTTCCTGTGACCGTGCCAAGTTTAATCCACAGTTCTTTAAACGAGAGACTAGACTCTATTTGCAACTGTTTTGAGCTAATTTTAGTATTTACACTATCAATAAATACACGAATTTGCAGACCTATGCGAACCTATTATACGACATTTTCGCTTATATTTTTGGGATTCATTTCGACAGAACCTATCTGCTGTGAGTACTGGTGACCCAGTGGCCGCGACTTATCGAGTAGTAGTTCTTAGTTTCCGAGGCCAGACAGACGCTTTACTTTGTGTAAATTATTTCATCGACACTGCTCTCAAAAACGGTGAAGGAAAACATCGACACAAAACCGGCATGTCCTAGAACCAAAAATTCGAAGACATGTGACTTCTGCTATCCCGCACGAGAACCATAGGGTAGCGTTTTGTCGACGGAAGAGTAGACAAAAATGACGTTTCCGTGTAGACAGTTGACAGTTTCGTACCGAGAAATGTAGACAAGCGATTTTTATTCTACGGTAGAGTAGAAATAAAAAGCGTTATGCTAAGCCTGCTGGTCTCGCGTGTTGGATTACGGCGGTCTTACAGAAAGGAGCCCCGTGACCCAGCATTTGGAAAATTACAAGCTGACTATGTATAAGTATCTGCTCAAGGGACGTACTAAGTAGGTCCTTAACAAATATAATATAAGCTCTAATCGTTAAATAATATTTACGCACACTCTTGAGCAGTCTTGAGCAGCAAAAGTGGAACCATCTACAACGCCATATGCGAACTACATAAGACTTGACGTCACACCGTAACAACATCTCGCAAGCAGAGTTTACCGCGCGACCCGCATATAAACATCCCGTCATCAACAGTCGGGCAGTTGCCCACCAGACACAACACCCGTCTGGTTGGAGGATCCTCCCTTTTCTATAGAGTATGAGTGAACTTTACACCCTGTTCTTCATACCTCTATAAGGTCATCGGTCCACCTTGTGGGAGGCCTTCGCAATCTGTCTTCCGGTACGCGGTCGCCACTCCAGAACCTTTCGGCCCCATCGGCCATCTGTTCTGCGAGTAATGTGCCCTGCCCACTGCCACTTAAGGTTGGCAATTTTTCGGGCTACGTCGGTTGCCTTGGTTCTCCTGCGGATATCTCGCCTAACACATTATAATGCCGCCACAATAATTTATCAATTTCACCGCTCTTTTTCAGAACCCACAGTTTGAAGATATTTCCTTCAACAAATAAGGTTTTGTCATCCCTTTTCCGGAAATACGCTCAACAAGAAATGTGTGTGGGAAATTCGTTGAAATATCAAGAGTGTTTTTCCTTCCGATACAGTGTTGTTGATCCTTATCGAAATGTGTTCCATAATCTCATTATTATTTCTGGAACTTATGTCACCATCGCGATGAATTTATAATTTAATGGAAAACTAGATTAAATCAACCTAAATTCTTGTAAAACTATTTACCCACTTATTGCCTATTGAATTTAATCTGTTGTCGTCGTGTGTCGTGTCGTCATATCTCGATGTATTTTTCTGTGTCAGTACCTAAATAATAAAATTAATAAACAAGATTGTATTAAGTAAAATTTATTAAGATTCAGTTGTTTTTATTCTAAGTAGTAATAAATAAAATATCTGACGTAGCGACGACCCGACCCGCATCAAAAGAATGAAATTTACATAGTTTTTCCCCAATGTTTGCTAAACAACACCATGATATCGTTAAACTTAATGGCATCATAAAAATATGGCATTTGCCAGTGAGCCACCGGGAGCCCTAATGGGCCGTTACTTTTACTTTCGTCTGCCACACCCCTGGCAGTGTTCAGAGTTTCAAACACGCGATAACGGAATTTATACGAGCTCCAATGTTCCACGTCATCGGCCATTATCTTATCAATAACGATTAGCCAAGATGGTACTTATAAATTCCCTTTTACAGTAACTTTCCTGTAACACTTGGGTATCGAGTGTTGACGAGTGGAAGAATTTTGTTACGAGAGAGGAAAATTTTGGAACCCACAGCCAACTTCTTACAGAACGGACCGCGCGCTCTTTGGAATATTTACAGAGCCCTTTTCGATCCAAGTTTATCTCGGTATCCCAAATTCATACGATTAACTAGACGGAACAGTTTGAGAACGAGTATTCGAAAAATCATTAATTTTTTGGGACCCCTCTGACTAACAAGATCATCAATCATGAAAGTAGTCAACTTTCAAATCAAGCTAGAGCTTTGTAATTTGGTCATATAGCTACTTATGTTCCCTAAATGTAACTATAATTTAATAAAACCAAACTCTACCATGAATCTAATGGTAATTAATGACTTATTGTTGTAGGTATTAGTATGTCCGCGTTTGAACGTAAGACCCGCATCAGACCCTTGTCGGGTCCCAGTTAGTAAACCCGAGTAATTTTACTTACAAGCACCGTGGGTCCTAACATATTTGGACGACATAATTTAATACTCCTTGATAAATTAATATTTGTTTACGTACACATCTTCATTTATTATAGGGACGCAATAAAATGGTCTCCGTTACCTGTTTATTTATTTCCCTTCTGTTTTCTTGTCTGTTTTCCTTAACGCGTTCAATATGGTGGGTGAGGATTTGCACATATGAAAATCTTAGATCTCTTACTTAATTCTGTTACTTATATCTCTTTGGTAAACCCCACAGAGGACAAACGCGGTAAGTACAATGGATAATTAATAAAGACAATACAAAACAACCATTCCTGTTGAATTTGCTTTTGGCGGGATTTCGGTAAAGGGAATATTATTGGTAATAGACGAAGTTCTTTGTTATTGTGACGCACTAATAATGGCTGATTTTTCAATATTCACATAACTTTTACCTGAAGAATAAATCTGACAGTTTGGTATATTTTCTTTATATAAGAGCTGTCAAACCGACATATTTATTCCTCAGATAAAAATTATCTGACTATTGAACCAGCCCTAAGACGGATACAATGACACCTTAAACGTGGAATTCGGAACTCTCTATACCAAATCTTCACACACAGACTAAACACCCTCGTTCCAGCCAGAAGCATGACGAAAAAAAAGGATGAATCATCAAATAACAATATTCGTAAACAATGGCCGTCACAGACGATCGCGGCTCAAGCACGTAACTGACATCCGTAATTCCGTACAGCAAACTCGTAACAGGAAAATTGAATAGCGCCTAGCACCGAAGATCCGCGATAAATGATGTAACTGCCAAATGAGACACACAACATATTGACACGAGATTGAAGAATATGAGAAAAAAAGAAAATTGTATCTCTGAGAAAAGCTTTTATGTCGAAATACAATTGGAATTATGGTGCTAATCTTCTTTGTATTATTAAGTACTATTAAGTTGACGACATTATATGTAATGAATGTGGTAATAGCAAATCATTAGAAATAATTTTTTTTTTGATTGACTACTTCGTTGGTCTAGTAGTCGCAAGCGTTACTGCTGAACATGAGGTCCTGGGTTCGATTCCCGGGTCGGGCAAAGTGTAATTGGGTTTTTCTATCTGGAATTTTACAGTACGGTTTAAGAAAATTTATTCCTCTCAAAAAAAATGCAATATTCACTTCTATGAGTTATGCGACGGTTACGCTGGGTTAAAATCTGGAATTAAGTTATAAAATAAAAGTATTAACATCAAAAAACACTAATTAAGACATGATTAAACATCATGTCTTAAATAGTGTTTTTTGATGTTAATTTGCATTCTTTTGGTAAATGTTATTTGTGTACGTATGTCTGTATTAATTATCTTACGTACAGTCGAGTTCATTAATATATTAGCACTGTCAAGGATTCAAAATATTGTGACCGTTGGATAGCTCAATAAATTCTATAGAACCTATAGATCATAAATATATCCTCATGTGAACGGTTCAATAATATATGCTATGCATTAGGCAATAATATGAAAAATTATGAGAAGTAGCAGTCACATATTAATGAATCTAAATCTTGACCACAATTTAATGATGTTTATGGTTGTCACAATAACTGGAACATTTTTGACGTTCATATATTTTTGAAGCCGACTGTACAAGTATGCAGGTGATAATATTTATAAATCTGTACCTGGAATACCAGCCAGGGGTGTGGATTCGTGCCCGGATGATGGCAATAGGCACACCCCCATTACATGGGACTGAAACATAACTGGCGATGTGAGTGTACAGACCTTTGATAACCCTTCGCGTGAACAAGGCGTGACGTTACTTGAGATTGCAGAATATGAGAAAAAGGAAAATTGTATCCCGGAGAAAAGCTTTTACGTAGAAATACAATTGGAATTACAGTGCTAATCCACTTTGTATTATTACTATTAGGAAAACGCTTTAATATGTTATGAATGTGGTAATAGCCAAAACATTAGACATACACTTATGAATATTATTTCTGATAAGTTTTCCGTGTATTCTAAGCGGGTTTTTTTCATGACGTCAATACTATCGACGGATGAAGTTTGGAAAGTAAAACTGTAAGATCGCCAGCCAATCCGACAGCTTCTCCGTTTTGCTGTTACCGGTTTGCCAATTGTTATTGATTAAGTTTTATTAATCAATTGTGTTCCGTGTGGTGTCGGACGTAAAAGAATAGCACCATCCCATTTTTTCCCGTAGGTGTCGTAGAAGGCGACTAAGGGACTTACTAGAGAATGGGCAGCAACGTTCTCTATGCATTTTTACAAACATACTGCGATCGCCAACCCGCCTGCCAAGCGTGGCTATTATGACTAAACCCCCTTTTGGGGGAGGCCTATGTCCAGCAGTGGGCGTCTTTCGACTGAAATGATAATGATGAAGTTTTCTTAAATTCACTTAGAGGGGCTGGCTAAGTAATAATACCCGCACGTTTCGATCTATCCGGTTAAGCTACGCTTGCCGTGGGTGGTCCGTGGATGGGTGACCATCTTTACATACCAAGACCCCTCCATGCTTGACAGGTAGGCAGTCGCTCCATGCGAAATACTGGTATTCAACTGTATCTGGCAACATATTTGGGAAAGGTGGATGATGGTGTTTTTGTTAAGGGACATGTAGTTCTATTTAAACTATAGGTAATTAATCGATCTTTAATCAATAATCATCATCTGCCTAGCCTATTCCCAACTAGGTTGGGGTCGGCTTCCAGTCTAACCGGATGCAGCTGAATACCTGTATTTTACATGGAGCGACTGCCTATCTGAGCTCCACAACCCAGTTACTGGGTAATACGATACCCCTTGATAAGACTTGTTGTCAGACTTTCGGGCTTCTGACGACCCGTAACGACTGTCAAAGATCAACAAATGACAGCCGGGACCAACAGCTTAACGTGCTTTCCGAGGCAAGGAGGGGTCTTGGTATGTACCTAAAGATCACCCATCCACGGACCAACCGCGGCAAGCGTAGCTTAACCTGATCGATCGACCCGTACGGCTAATATTACTTAGCCACAAGCCCCACAATTGATCTTTAATCAATATTAAACATATTTAACCCTGAACATTACATCACCCAGTTCCTTCTAAACATTCAAACTAGCTAAACTAAGTGTCATTCGTCTGTACAATCAGTGTGAGTCATTGTATTACGACCAAGCGCACGACGCGACTTCCGTAAACGGTGCCCGTGCGCACCGGTCCCTAAATACTGTCACTACTGTCTGCGCCCACGCACTAACAGTTACCCAGTTACTAAACACGACCTCGTTATTAATACGTAACCATAGCTATCAAAACATTCCATGAAGCTGTACTGGCAATTAATTAAATGTCACTCGTTGTCTTGCCTGGATTCCAGACATCAATTTTATAGAGAACAAAAGACGGTCTCGTCGCAAAACCTTTCATAAGCTTAATAACCAGCCATCAATGTTCCAATGGCGGACATTAGGCGTCACAGCGAGGAGCTCGCGGACATTCCGCGCTTACTGTAATTCTGTAATTAAGGCTAATTTATTGTAGCGATCGCTGTAAAAAGTTGGTTTCCAACGTCACTAATGATTGAGGTAAATGATGACAAAAATTGTCTATAGATGCTTCATAACAGTATGAAGAACGAGCAATGGAGCCGTCACGTGTTATTTGAATGTTTTATTCACATGGAGCCTCAAAATCACTGAGAAAAATTCGATCGACCAAGCCGGCTAACGAAATATTGATCGAAGACTCCTTAGAGACAAGTGTTGGGCAAGGATAGGTCAAAAGACCTATCGCTTGCCCTCACCTGTTAACCTCTATTAGACCGTATTCTACCTTCCCCAAGTGACCGTTTTCCACCTATGCCAAACCGGCCACAATTCTAGTAACAGTATTAAATTGTCCACGTATCGAACAACGTTCAATTATTTGCGGTCCCTTTGATTTGGCATGCCGACTGCCGATGCCGATGCCGATGCTGTGCCGATAATTGTATGTCATTTGTGTATGCCTTCTAATTATTTGTCTCTGATTAATTTAAAATGCTTGTAGCGAAATTATAGACTACTTTATGTGGGTGGAATGGGATAACCGCATCTCATTCCACCATGTTTTTCTTCGCTATTTCAAAGTTTCTCTAAGTAATGAGACATCAATGAGAACGACGTATAGTTTTAATGACTAAGTAGTATGTTATAAGACTGCTTTCTACAATGACACAATTATGTAATAAGTGGTCAATAGGTCAAGTTAATACTACAGTATGGATTCCGGTAACACCTACGCACGCTTAATTCTCATCAATGAAATCGCTACAACATTGCTATAAAAAATATAACAGAGTAAGCAAGAGCGCAGTGTTTTATTAACTAGCAAACCAATTAATCATAGTGTACCAACTACCCTAGTAATAATCAATTTTAATTACACAGTCAACTGCGTCATAATTTGAATCCAAGTTACTTGCACAAAAGCGTAAATTCGATGGTATGGAGAAGACCGAACAAAAAATTCCATGGTAGTTATTCCTCCTCGATTTATTAAACAAAATTAATAAAAAATAAAAAATTGAAGTTCGGTCACCGGTCACCATGGCAGAGTATTTTAATTACAACGACTCAATCATATGGCACCGGAGCTAACGGAGTAAGAAATTAATTAGAAGAGTACATACCTCGTTTAGCATTATGAGGGGCTTGGCTTTAAACTTGCCAGCGACAGAAGCAGAAGCAACGTCGTGGAAACAAATGTAAGCCTGGCGAGAGAGACGTCTAACCTAATACAACCATTCAATTATTCGACAGACCAGAATACAATACGACACCAGATTCCTAATCACAACAAACAGAACAAAATTATAAATTCTTCTAAGTTTTCTGTTACCCGACTGAATCAAACGAAAACGTAATTTCGACCCTTCTTTATCCACCCCGCCATTGTTGCTAGCTTGCACACGACTTCCAAAAAGGTTCTCGCTATTTATTCATCAACTTATTACAGTTGAGAGAACAACAAAACAAGTACAGAGTTCAGAGACTTGATGGCCATGAAACTTACCGTTTAAAAGGATTGGCGAGAATAAGATAGACGAAATAAATTAAGCAATTCGTCCTTACAAAGTGCACCAAACTCAATTACTGTTTCACAAATAAGAGCCAAGTTTGAAAGAAAAGTAATGTAAGTTTATGCTACGAGTTTGTTTACCAGCCGAAAGCTATCAAAAGGTGGGCGACAGCATTAAAAGAGCCAAGTTTGTTTCGAAGTTCTGGGAATCGCTGAACTATTTCGTTCTTAAACTATACCACAGTGACTAATACACGATTCTAATTATAAGAGAATAACAAGATGTTAATTATTTCGTTGGAAGGACAACTTGGACGATTTACATTATTCGAGCTTTGCTCTCGGCGTGGCTGTGAGGTTTTCCGATTGGCATGTAACAGAAACAAGAACCCTTGGCTACCCCCGCAAAATTCGGCGTCAGGAATACGACATCACGTCACGCGTGAGTCACAGTTTATCAGTAATATCTAGATGACTTAGCTTTACTCGGCACTTTATTTTGGTATGATGTTTTCTAAAAATGAAACCTAACTAGATCGATTTATCGCCCCCGAAACCCCTGCATACTAAATTTCATTGAAACCGTTGGAGCCGTTTCCGAGATTCAGATTATATACATTATACAAGAATTGCTCGTTTAAAGGTATTAATAAATGTATGCAGTAGATCAACTACACTTGATTTTGTTGATAAGTATTTGTAATGTTATCCAGAAAGAGAAACAAATGAAAAAACCAGACGTTTACATTAAAATGGCAGACGTTTAATGAAAGCGTAGTTTTCCGAGCCCCGGGATAACTCAGTACTGTAGCAATTTACGGTATAAGTTAATTGCTTTAAGCCCTTGAAATAGCGACTATATCAAGGCCTGAAGGTTGTTCAGTGCGCGATTTTGTTACTTGGCAACGTAATTTTGTAAGACTAGAACCTAATAATGGGACCGTCGCTATATTTACACAGAGTCATTATCAAGGAACGCCTGTCCTAACAAATGCACCTTGAATGTTTTAAAAGGTATCGATTTTAGGTACAAAAGGCGGAGAGCTGCTGGAGATGATTTTCTTTTTTTATGTCACGAAGGACCAAATGTTTTAACTAGACGACATGATGAGACGAGTAAGATAGCCAAAGGAATACCAGCTACAAAGAACAGCGCTAAAGGCATTTTACACGCTTTTTATTAGCTTCACCTGTATGTTTGTTTGCCACACACTCCTTTGGGCTTGATTTTGACCTACTTCAAACGGTCAGATTTAATTTAAACTTTGCACTTATCGAGGACCGATGACAATTCAATAATTAAAAAAAAAACAAAACAAGAAAAAAGAAACTGAAAAATCACGCATTTGTAGATAGCAGAACTAAAAAATATAAAATAAATAATAGTTAAAAAAACTAAAAACACGCTTTAAAACCAAACTAAAAAAGCAGAAAATAATTTCAAAAAAGCGTGGGGTGCTTGATATTAATTGATTATAAAAATACCTCAAACAGCACCCCACGCATTTTTTAAATTATTTTCTGCTTTTTCAGTTTGGTTTTTAAAGCGTGTTTTTTTTAACTATTATTTAAGGTTAGCCATTTTAAAGGGTTGGTCCTTTGTAGTACTTTGAGAAAACTTTACAGTGTAGTTTCTAAGGAATCGTCGTTGTCTTCGAGACAGACAGAATTTTTAACAGCAAAATTCTACACGACCCCGAGTATAATAAAAAAAAAACACTTAGCAACAAGAGAATTTTAGGAGTACTACTTTATTAATTATGTATTCCCCGTGTAATCGCTAAAAGGAGTCAGTGACCGATAGGTGCGGTAGCACCGGCACGGAGTTGCCAATTTCTTTTTGTTATGAAAATATAAAATGTATGCGCTAGAGAAAAATATATTTAAATAAAGTTCCTAGAAATAGAGTTCCTTCAGTGCAGCTTTAGACAACGCAGGTTCTCCGTTCATAAATTAAATAGAAAAAATCACTATTATATCTGTCTGGTTCTGCATAGATTGTTAATATCGCGGCCATATTTGATATTAATATCGCACCATAGCAAACAATAGAATTCCTTATTAGGAGATGATTATTGTGGTGAATTGAGTGAACTCATACGTGACCGGAATGAACCTAACGATGATTCCATGGTGGAGACTGTTGGAGACATGGGAACACAACACAATCAGACAACTTCGAATCTATGCTCATTTAATATTTTATAGAGGTAACATTTGTGACTTTGTGTGTAGGGGGTTTTCTTCGGAATTTCTGATTCGATTCCGAAAATTCTTTCACCAATGGTAAACTACAATACTGCCAAATATCATATGATATATTGCATGTTAAGTCGCGGGCAGAACCCGAATGATCGTAACTTTTTCGCCATCAATGTTACGTTTATTATTATGGAATGAGAATTGGATGAAATACCTACTATTTTAGATACGTTAGAGTAATTGTAAACGGTCGAGAGACCAACCAGATGCTGGTAAAAATGAGACACATGTTTGAAATAATAATTAATATTTTGTTTACGTCAATCGCATATTTTGTCGAATCTTACGCCCGATTCCTGAAAAGTCTAACGAGTCTCTGAATACCGTAGATAATTTAATGTCAAATCTCATGACGAAAATTGAGAAGAGTATGCTTAGATGATTGGGTCATCTTGAAAGAATGACCGAAATACGATTAATAAAAGGTGTTTACTAGCCAGATGCGTATGAAAACACCGGGAGGGGACGCCCTAGAAGGACATTTAGTGACCTTATTGCTGATGTTCTTCAGACATTTACGTTTACGTAGAGGTTAATAGTACTAGCACCCGGTATCCGTGTATGACCAATAGGCCAATTCTCGTAATAAAAAACGTCGAAAATCTAGTCGCAGTCTCATCTTGGCTATAATCAAATGTCAAAGACTTGTCAAAATTGTAAGGAAACTCGGGGTATTTGCGACAGATTGAGACTGAGATCATACTGTCAACGTTCTTAAAATTACGAGAATTACCCCTCCGATGTCCATACATCGGAGGGGGCGTATGGACGTAAACGAAGTAAGAAGAGCATATACGGATCGTAGCAGGTGGCGTTCTGTTGTTTCTGCTATGGGAAGAAGGTTTGAGTTTATGTATGTGTCTCATGAAGGGATTGGTTCGCAGAAATACTTAACTACATTCAATCAAATCACTTGACAACAAATCAACTTTAATAGCCTTTCAAATACCAGTACTAACGATTTAAAAATTCAGTCGTCGAAACAATCGTGATTTGTAGGCAGATAATCAAAACGTTGATCACAGTCGATTAGAATTTAGAACCGAAAATATTAGAATCTCGATTCTCGATCTGCTGAAAAATTTAAGCTACGGGTTCCCTGGCTAGAACGACGTAATAAAATCGCATATCGCTGAGAGTTGAATATCGAACACTGTTATTTCGACGCGCTGAGACTCAATCGCGCTGCAATCTGTTCGATTCTCAATGATCAGATTAAAATACAGTGCGCGTAAAAATTCCGCCGCGATTTTATTACGTTCATGTGAATGCCGACTAAGGGCCGCAGTGACGGCTGTCCTGAAAATGATGGCACCGATGTTGGGTTTGACCTTACTGTGTCTAAAAAACCCTCTCTAGGGACCACAAATTTCATTTCCAAATAGCGTTTTGGTGACATCATTCAGCAACCGTAGCTATAGAAACTACAGATATATTGTCTAGGTAACCTAGATTTTTATTCACAACATCAGACTTAGCCCTTTCGAATGTCTATACGTAACTGGAAAGAAAAACTAGACTGAAATTTGAGTTATTTTGAACAAAAGTTGCTTAGTAGTACAATGTGTATGTCGTGTTTAGCTGTAATTAGTAATATGACAACAACTTGTTAACTTTAATTAATTAATTTACAATGTAGGTATATATGGTGTTGCCGTACGTATTTTAAATAAATAAATAAACTAAATAACTGGCCCAAGTTATGTAGACGTTGCATCTTGAATCAGATATTGATTAAGCATATTAATATTCATTGCTTTTCAGAGGTGTGGTAAGTATTCATGTTGCGAAAAGATCCAACCTGACCGAACCCAACTTTTGAATCGTTTGAAGAGTTTGTTTTCTCCTGCGGTTTTGTGTCTGCGCATAGTTTAACGCTTTTGCGGGTAAAATTCCTAAACTTTTAGAAGCGATACCTTAAATTAAGGGATAACGTGTCAAAATACTTTTGGCCCGAACAATAAGAATGCGGGTTTTCTGCGGTATTTCTTGTATATTTCCGCATAGGTACAGACCGGGGCACGTAAGTTGAACCATAATGGCGGATTTTGGTTAACTTACGTGCCGCGATCTGTAATTTATTTCCCAACTTCATTACACGTTGAACTGACTGTCAATGACTATGCTAGAAGGTGAGCTAATTCTTTTTCCTTGTGAGGCAACAAGTGCACGTGCTCCTACCTTCGGTTGTTTGTGCTGATTTTGGTTCAACTTACGTGCCGCGATCTATATCCGCAATTACTCTGCAGGTGGTTACTAAATGTAAGTGAGCCATCAACCAGTGCGAGTCGGTTGTTTTTATAGTTTGTCACTATTTTATCAAACAATTATCAAGATAAGCACAGATGTTAAAAATGACATACTAACCGACCAACACATTATCGTAATATTCACTCGAAATGCAAACAGACTAACCTTATCAAATAACACATATATTAACAATGACTCATAAAAGTGTAAGTCAACATTCACATTGACGTAATAAAATCGAACCGAGGTTTTTAAGCGCACAGGATCTTATAGACTCTCACATATGAAGAAGCTTGAAAGTGGCACCGATAACTGAAAAGTTGTGCGGAAATCGGTTGTCATGGTATGGGCATGTGATACGGAGGAAAGAGGAAAATGAAGAAAGTTTTGAGTATGAATGTCGATGGCTATAAGAGTAGGAGAAGACCACAGAAACGATGGATGGACTGTGTGAGTGTTGGTTAGAATGGGGCTGACTACCGAGATGACGACTAATAGAGAAGTGTGGCAGAAGAAGACATGTTGCGCCGCCCCCAAGTAAATTGGGATAAAGGCAGGAGAATGATGACTGGATTTTCTACTCTCAGTGTTGAATCGAGCATTGAGAATCCACCAGAGTGCAGCGCGAGTGAGTCTCAGCGCGTCGAAAAAACATAATGTTCGATTTTCAACTCTCGGCGCTAAGTAGTGCGTTGAAGATCCAATGAGCGAAAATAAAAATCTTGCCGCGATTTTATTACGTCCGTAGGTAGGACCGTGAGCTAAAACTGCAGAGCTCTTGTTACCACGTGGAATGTAAGTAAAGGGGCTAAATGCAAGGTCAAAACCAAATCCGAGATTAGCACTATTTGTAAATGTGTCGTTATCTCAGTGACAGGTTTACTGGCTTTATTTGCCATGTGACCGGCAGAATTAGGGCGTTTGGTTTGATACAGATCGGCTGTTTTGTGTTTTTATCTTTTACTAAGCTATTTGACAACGTATTTTTTTTGTTTTATTTTAAAGTATTAAATAGGCACCTATTTAATTAATTTTTAAAGTCTTTAAAACTAAACGTGTATGTTTAGTTTAACATGGCCTATGGACTAGGTGTCGCCACCATGTTTCGCGGCGTGACCTTGTCAATTCGATACACTACGGAACGTGTAACGCAAGGTCATGATCGCATTGGGGCAAGGTCAAATTCTGAAAACAATTGAGTCAAGCCTAACGCGGCCCAACTGCTGGTGTCTGGATAATCGCCACACCCAAAATGCGTGAAATAAAGAAAAAGAAGATAGACAATACGTTTATTTGCGGTAAAAACCCAAAGAAAAAACAAACATATAAAGAACAAGTTGTAGGAGAATGCGTCATATCCAGGTAAAACGGCCATCACTCAGCATAATGCTTTAACCCTAAAGGTTTCCTACACACTATGCCGGCGGCATCCTCGGTTTCTCCAGCAAGTGCTGGCGGCCTAATATCAACTGCAGCATACCCGTGTAGGAGCCTTAAGCGAAACAGCCACAGCGATCGTTATCAGCAACAGCCAACAGTTCACCCGTTTAGGCTTCGCAAACAGGCGCGACACGACTTCACTAGAACAATTTCTATGAAAACTACCTAGGTACATTGAAAATGATTGCGAGTCGCCGGTCTGCGGGAGCCTTTTCCCTGACTTGCGCACCGAGTCTTACTGTTCTTCTGGTCATCGGTCCATTGCTACCTTTGCTCGTCTAGTTCACTGACCATCACTCCTTCGGCAACATAGCTATGTGATAGCAAGCCCACCGCTACTATATCTATGCTATGCTGTGTTTGCATCCTTCAAAGAAACCCGTCTAGACTGCCTTCATAGTGGATATAAGAGAACAATTTATTCATTTAAAAAGTCGAATACCTATGATATTTTGCAAGTGCGAATTGCGTAGCAGAAAGCTTTTTTGTAGCCGAAAAGCAGGCAGACTACGAAAAAGCGTCCTGTACTTTTTTCCAAATAGTACGGATAGCTAGGTCTGTCTATGTCTGTGACTATATTCTGGGCTCTGGTGCCTTGAGCACATCAAGCCTGTTGGCACACTGAACACCTGTTTGTATCTACGATCTATGCAGGTAGATCGGAAGAATTTGTGGTCTATGCTTCTAGTGACTTCATGTATGCAGCTGCATACAGTTACAGCAATTATAACGGGCCGTGGGTAATTTAATTTAACAAACACCTTTGTCATAGGAGTAACATACAGTCTGCTGTGCAGGCCCTGCATGAAGGACGACGACACAGCAGCGCATGTGCTGCTGTGTCGTCAGCAACAATCAAACGTCAAAAAGTTGTCAAAAATCTAGGGAAACTCTAGGTATTTTCGACAGATTGAGACTGAGATCAGACTGAGAACGTTCTTAAAATTACGAGAATTGCCCCTCGTATCTGTCTCAATCTGTCAAAAATATCTTCAGTTTGCATACATTTTTGACAGGTTTTTAACATTTGGTTGTCGCCAAGGTAAGACTGCGACTAGATTTTGAACATTTTTAACTATGGGAATTGGCCTTCAGGTTATTTTACCTGTTACCTATGACATGGTGGAAGTGACTTCATAGACAAATCAAGTGTCCTAGGTTGCATGATGTCGACAGTCATTGATGTAAGATGAAATTTTGTAACAGTTTGTTTGATGATGCGTCTTGTTTCTTCAATCGATTCTGAGCAATTATTGGACAATCATTTTATAAACATATATGATATCGTTGTGTGACTCATATGTATGAATGTACTAACATTGCTCAGAAATGACTGCAGAGAGATGGCAGTAACGGTCAACATATCATTAAAAGGTTGTTAGGAACACCAACTATTTGAACATTCCAGATTTCCAACAATATCACAAACAAGATAGGTCTCATCCTTGAACTCTCAAAACCTGTTCCCATGTCATATTTCCTCATAAGATATAAAGATAAGTAGTAATCTATGCTTGCGGCATTCCCTCATCGAGATTTTGGGTTTGTCCGATTTATTGTTTTGTTATATTGGTAATATAATTGGCGAAATTTGGGTGTACTATGGGAACACCTCTGCATTACCCTTAGGGAAAACAATGCGTGATGTTGTAGTTTAAACTTATTCCTGTTTTATAGAGAGAAATGATTTGATGTCTTGTATGTTATGCCTTCGCCCTAAAATGTTTGAACGGCTTTGGATTAAAATTCATCCAAATTCGTTCAGCCGTTTGAGAAATGGGTAGACCGTGACCTGCATTAGGACATAGGATACTTTTTATCCCGATATTCCCAGATGATCAAGACTCATGTGGGTGAAACCACAGGGTGCAGCTAGTACGACATAAGAAGATATGCTTGGTACAATTCGCATGTTTATATCAATGTGCAACATTAAGTGCATTATCTTACATAATAATACTTGAAACTGATAAACTGATAGAATGTTACTGTCCACTTTAATCAATGCATCATCGCCCCTTCTCGGCAATTGAATATTGTAGTGTTTTTCTCTGCGGCTTAACATTGTTTTTATGGAATACCATGAATTTAAATTATTATTAATAATGGCTCAGAATGTTTTAGGGTCAGGTCAATTATTGAATGATACATCATTATTAAAGCTTAATTCCATGTTGCTCAATAATGGCCGACTAGAAATGAAAATTTTACAAGAATTGAACTCTCCAATTCGAAATAAAGGAGTTGATATTTTCTTTTGTTTCAAGTCTGTAGGAAATACCCTAAAGACAAAGTACAAGGAAAGGTTCCAGTTTTGATGCATTTTAAATTATAGTTGCTTTGTCAATAGCTATAACTGAACATTAACATTGTTTGTCTGTTTGCCTGTTATAAACTTCATCTGAACACTTTGAACTAGAAAGATATGAGAGAAGGTAACAAACTAAGGTTTTAAACCATCCTACTAACATATTGTACAGGTAAATAGTATGCTCAACACATTACTGCAACGTTATAAGCAACACAACACACCAAGGTGAAATAAATATGCACCTGCTGTCAGTCTACAAAGTTTACTTTTACTGAAACAAAACAAACTGTACTTTTACATCACATAAAAAGTTATTGTAGCTTGGTGCAGTGTAGCCACTTATAAACTCACAAGCTTCAGTGGTTTTAACGTAATCCAATCTGTACTTACACAACCATACCGTATGCGCCTTCGCCGATGTATTGTAGATTAGTGTATCTGGGCCCCACTTCAAACACCTGGCCCCGAATGACCTCCGCGTTGGGATTATTGCTCGCGGCAGCTGCAGCCTCGGCCATCGTGACACAGAGGGAAGCCACTTAACCAACGGTAACAATACTGAGTTCAGCATAAATTTTTTACACACCCGACACTTGACTGGCGATTCCTCAGTCCACAATAGCCAAAACAAATTACTAATCGACCTACATTATCCACTACCCGAACAAATCGTCCACTTGTCACTTGCTTATCATTCTCGACAGAGCCGCCAGCCTGTTTGTCCGACTTTTCATGGACACTCCCGTACAGACGCAGTACCGTTACAAAATGAACTCGATTTTGTCTCCATCTCTACGAGCGTGTTCCATATTGTGTTATTTTAGTCTCTTTTCTATTAGATGATGCTGTTTCCTTCCATTGACGCGTGTCAGACCGAGACAAAGCTATACAATTATCAAGGAATGTTGTCCATAACAGCTATGAGAACATTATGTACATAACATGGTGAAACATTATTTTTTAAACATTTTACAGATCGAAACTAAAGGAATATCAATTAATTAACTAAATTTATCTGAACAAGAGTAGCTACAAATTCGATAAAATATGCAATTATGTTTTGGGGAGTATTACCGAGTGTTGCGAGAATATCATTCCCTAGGAAATAAACAAAAGTCGATTCGTGACATTGACACAGAGCACAATGACAATGACATTATTGGCATTTTGTCCATGACATGACGTTTACGATTTTTTTTATGGAGATGTAGTAGCAGTACTTTTTTTGTAATCCTAAAAAACTAATATTACTTATCTTTTGTACTTTACTAAGCATCATTTTTTGTATTCAATTTCGTGAAAAATGTAATGTTCCATTAAGTAACCCGTTATTTACATGGAGTAAAGGCATAGAGGCCCAGATTGACCTCGTCGACTGAATTCGAAGGACTATCGTGCAAATAATTTAGGTATGTCGGTTTGGTCAGCCAGTACAGCTGGAAATAATTACCACTCTGTATTACCAGGCGGTCAATACGGTTCTTCTAATAACTGGTGTCAAAAGTTAAGCAAGGTATGATATAACTTTAGTTGCATGTAGTGGTATATTCGTTTTGATACAGAATAATTTGATTGCAAATGACAGCTATGTTTACTAGTAGTCGTTCTGTTGGTACATCAGTCGTGTGGTAGTGTGGCGGACTTCACACGCGGGCTTTGTTAGAATGCTTTAATAATTATCATTAAATAAATTATCTCCACAGTTGACTATTAGTGATTTAATCTAGACATTCAGTCTATTACATTCATGTGAATAGTGATGTACAGTTGAAATTGGTTTTCAACATTGTGCTTCATAGTTCGATGTAAATTGTTTATAGGGTATGATCTTATTTTATGTTATTTATATTTCATTTAAAGAGATATTACACAGCTTAATATTTATTTTGTCTTACACTTACAATGTTACCTACTGTGTAATCTATTTATTCACAATACTTACCTTATATTATAGTATCTAGAAATTGCATATTGTTGAATAATTTGTGTCACTTATTATTTGTCAAACTGTGCTTTTAAAATTATTTATGTATTATTTTATAAATCATTCATATATTATAATTCCATAAACATTTTATTTAGTTTAAATTAAATATTTTAATTGCATGCAGTAATGAAGTTTGTGTTTTAAATTAATTTTCTTTATTGTTTTTTTTTATTTTGTTCCACAAAGGAGTGGATCACAGGTATTTAGCGAGCATTTTGATCAGTTTTCTGGCACACCGAAGCAGAAGATTGTACTACTTATCATTATCTAACAAGAGTGAGTTGACAATGGTTGTTATTGGTATCAGGGCTTCAGTCATGTATCGGTTTTGTAGAGGAATCCATATATCACATCGTGGTTTAAGCATATAATGTATTTTTCTAGTCTTCCATATTCAGGGCTCATATTTCAATAGTCTGATAACTTTTATTTGGGGAATAAATAAGATAGTTTGACATATTTTCTAAATAAAAGCTGTCATAATGCAATATTTATTCCTCAGATGTAAGTTAAGTATGTATCTGAATGTTGACAAATCAACTCGTGCCTCGAGGTGATTTAAAAAATAATGGGTTAGTTTGAATTAGTTTTCTATGAAATTAATACCTTCCGAGTTTCTTGTAAAAATCAAGATGTTCCTATCTAACTTAAACAGTATGATTGATGTGCAAACTTACAATGTCCGTACTGTGTTTGCTCACAAAATAAGAAAGGTGAGGAAACACACTGTTTGGAAAAACATACTTTCAAGTATGCCTGAAAGTTCTCCAGATAATATTATAATATGCATTAATATCAAGGACAATATGATTGGCTGATAGTACCTACAGCTTTTTTATCTCAATGCCATACAAAGCCTTATCAAAACATAAACATACTATAATATGCAATCAGTTGATATAATGACAAGTATTGGCTGGTAGAGATTTTTATGTACAGTTTTGTTTTTTGGGTTTCTTATCGCATTTTTAACTTCAATGTCTCTTTACATGCCCTCTTTAATAAAACCCTTTTTTTATCGGCATCTGTTCAAAAGTTGCCACATTGAACTTCTGTTAAAATAGCTTTAAAACTCAATTGCTGCCAATCCTCTAAATTATAAACATATTTATTTATAATTGACTGTTGTGATATATGGATGACATCTTGGCTGTAATTAGGGCTTGGTGGAACGGCTTTCTAAATAACATCTAATGGAATTTAAAAATCCTAATTGATTTACACTTAGTCATTAGACTTATTACTATGCAATGAACATTTTTATACAGCTGACATTTTTCATCAATTATGTTGAAAAAGAATTTTGGAGGACACCTAAATGGTCCTGTATAGACCATTTTTTTTCTGGTCAGCACCGGCGTCCTTAATTGACTTCCTATTTATGACAAAGCGTAATGTGTCATACCTCCACAAATCTAATAGCATAGTAGTAAGTTTAGGCCGCCGCAAAATTGGCCAAGTGCGGTTGTAATTGCCGAAAAAATACCAACCTTGTGTCACTTGAAATAAAGTCTAACATATAAATAGTCCTCGGCAGAAACAAAGCGGGCAGAGGCACGCGGTTAAGAAAATTTATTTTCGAACTTATTTCAATAGCTACAAGTCTGGTATTTTTTTTGCCAGTAAAACCGCGTTAAGCCAGGTGTGGTTTGGCGCTGGCCCATAGGGGTTGCGTGTGTTGCTAAGTAAGATATTTGTTTAGTAGACGCTTTCTATAATATGGTGCCTGCATTTTATAGATTTATTATTATTATAATATGGTTAATCTTCAACCTAATCTTCATAAAGGCGTTAGTTAATGTGGTAGTTGGTATTTTTACGTACTCATACAATGGGAACTATAGATTTATACCTAGTCCTCTTATTCGTGATAAAATGGGCCGTATAGGGAAGTGTAAGTAATTGTACGTGTGCAAAAAAGGGATCACCCGTCCTATAATGATCCATCTCTTTTTTACCCGACTGCGTGACGCAAAGGAGGCTAATGTGTTTATCAGCCTATGTATGTAGGTTTTTTTGAATTGGGACAATGATGACATTACACTTCCTTTTACGACCTCTGGTTTCTTAAAACTTAGTAAAAAGTGTTGCAAAACTTAGTCCACTAAAGCTACGGTTTCCTAGAAGAGCGGTGGCCGCCACATAACGGCCGTAGTCACGGCTGTCATGAAAAAAGATGGCAGCGTAGTTTGATTTTAGTCAAAAAATGCTCTCTCTGGAGTCTCAGGACATACCAAATATACTTTCATAAATAAATAACGTTTCGGAGATGTCATTCGCCGGTAAATTGACGCTATGTGGCGGCCACCGCTCTTCTATGAAACCATAGCTTTAGTGGACTAAGTTCACGTTCGCACGGACGTTTAAACATCGCGGCGGGAGCTTTCCGCGCACTGGATTTTAACGCATCGCTTAGCGCCGAGATTTGAAAATCGAACAGTGTTTTTCGACGCTCAGTATTGAATACTGAATGCTCGGTTCAACACCGTGAGTTGAAAATCCAGTGCGCGATATATTTCCGCCACGACATTATTACGTCAGTACCACGTGGTAGTAATAGGCGGGATTACTACTGCGGTTTTTGTCATGGTGGTCCATGGGTTATCATAGTTTTTTTTTATAATTCTTGTCTTACTAATCAGTTGTTACCACAAATCACTATTAAATTACCCAGATATTATATTTGTTTTTCACTTGTTTTTGTTTCATGTATTTATTTGTTAATAATCAAACTTGTCTTAAAAATATGTATGTATTATACCCGTATTTGATGTGCAATTTGTTGTGTTTTATTTATAATTGTATTCGTGTATTAACTGATAAACACCCTACTCCGGGACTTCTGGCGGAAATCACCGGATTTTATCAATGGCTATGTACTTTTAAAACATCAAAATAATTCAGATATTATTCTTTACATGTGAATACAATTTCATCTCTCTATACAATGCCTCCATAACTAAAACATAGTTTTTACATAAGAGATCACACTGACGGTTAATAGCGTGTTTCCAGTGAGGCGATTTGTGAACGCCGCGCGCGCGTGTGCGAAGCGACCTAGCCGCGAGCTCGCAACGTGTTCTCCGCGTTTTCACAAAATTGTACACTCACTTGTCTCATTTTCTCTTGCACGCTCGCGTTAATCGCTTCGTTCGGCAGACGCGGCGAACACGTTGGACACACTCGGCTTGCTCGCGACGCATACGCAGCAAGCGCGTGATCGCCTCACTTGAAACTCACTCGTAATTCGCCAGTGTGCTAAGGCCCCCTAAAAAGACATTTCGCGGTTCATACTATATCTTACAATTTACAAATAATTTGTTAGATTATATAGTTTAGTTTAAAATATTAATGTGTTATTAAATTGGCAGCAGCAGAGATACATGATGTCGGGCGAAACTCCCATTCAGTCGGCGGATGGATTCCACACGCCAGCCTACTTGTCATGGAGGAAGCTTCAGCTCAGCCGAGCCAAGCTCAAGGCATCCAGCAAGACATCAGCACTACTCTCCGGATTCGCTATGGTTCGTCTAGTTGATATGTTCCCTTTACGTCGAGTGTTAGAGACTATTGTTCTGAATTATCTACCTACTTATTTATTGACAAGAATATACATGAACTGCGTCCCGCAGATTCATCTGGATATAGAGATATGAGGATAACTATAAGGACCGAGCATAGACCTGAAGCAAAGTATGTCATGTCAGTCGGGAATATACCTATAGATTCTTATTTATCTGTGAAAGAATTTTAGTAATCTAATCAGTATTTCCAGTGATTGCTTTCTACAATCCTACAAAACAAATAATCTCTTTAACAACATTTTTTTGCAAGAGCTTCGCCCGCGTGGATGTGGAAAATTATCCCACGGGAAAGTACTGCCGGGATGAGAAGTTATGTAGTAAATATAAAGTGACCATACGTCCCGTTTTGAACGGGGTTGTTCCTTTTCTCAGTCAACAGTCCTGTTGTCCCCATACAAAGTTCCGGGACGCAAAATAGTCCCGTTTTCTGAAACAGCGCGAAAAATTCATATTACAGATCTACCAAATGCCGTATTTCAATACAGTATAATCTGTTAAAGTAAAATCAGGTGGCGTGACGCCTTCGAAAAAGGTGGTTTCCTGTTCTACCCGTATATGTATGTATGTTCGCGATTTTCTAGAAAGCTAGTGATCCGATTTAGATGGGGAACGAAAAGACAGTTTAACTCAGAAACAGCTCAATTAGTGTCTACCATTTACTGCTTGGAGTTTAACTGTGAAACTAAAAGATAATGACACTAATCAAGAGGCACATGCCCCCCGCAGACAGTTGTTATTTCCATAAATATTAAGTATTGAATTTCTTTGCGCATTTGCTTCTTGCGGGCCTCCCCCCCCCCCCCCTCCCCTGTACCCGCCCATGACAAGTACTGATGAAAAAAATGTGTTAATTTTAATTCTTAACCTGCTATATGGCGTCCCGTTTTAGGACAAAAAATAAATGGTCAGTTTAAGTAAATATCCTGTGTTAATCCAGGTCATAATCTATTTGTGTGCCAAATCTCATCCAAATCCGGTCAGCCGCTATTGCATAATTTGAGTAACAAACATACATGCATTGCCACAACGTGGCAATGCTGCCAGCCTTTTGGGCACTTTTCTCATTGACAACGATGCGGACGTATTTTTAGATGACTTGATTGTTTTCTTTTTTACATATTATTATTTTAAGCCCAGTAGTTTTTAAATTAAGTACTTTAATTAAATTAACATGAAAATGTTCACATTTATAATATTAGTACAATAGTAGGGTACGATAAAATAAATCAACTTTGTGGATTCCAACCAAGTCTTATCAAGGTACCCCTTGGTAAGACTTGATTGTCAGACTTTCGGGTTTCTGACAACGACGACCGTAGGTAACGACTGTTAAAGATTCACGAAGTTGATTTATTTTATCCTACCTACAATTGTACTAATATAATAAATTCTAATGACCAAACGAATGAAATCACCAACCGACAACCCAATTACTGGGTTATGCGATACCTCGCATAACCCAGTAACTGGGTTGTGGAGGTCAGATAGACAGTCGCTCCATGTAACATACTGGTATTCAGCTGCATTCTGTTTGACTGCAAATTGACCCCAACATATTTGGTAAAATAGGGAGATGATGATAAGTAGAATTAAATAAAAGTGTTTGTTAAGTAGACAGAAGTGGCGAAAGCACCATAGAACACGATTTCCACGGTTTCCCTTCGGGGATTCGCATCGGCAACTCTATCGCTATTATAAAATGGTACGTCAATAGTGGCTACTATTGTCAAAAAATATCGTTACACTACGGTCATGTAATGCACCATAACATTCAAACAACGAAAACGGTTATTTTCAGCTTTTTATAACAACAAAAATAAATCTTATAAAAAAACATAACCCTCCTTCTGGCGAAGTCGGAAAATAACCCGGCGCTATAACGTCATAATGCATCAGGTAGTGTCATTGTGACCCTCACAACGCTCGAGGTTTCGCTTGACCTATCAGGTATCAGCAAATACCAGCTCGCAAGGTGAGCGAGCACCCTCCAAAACACTCACGAAGCCCGAGGGTATAATACCGACTGCCCTTCGCCTTCTCTCATAGAAAAATTGACACCTCGCCGCTGGTAGACAGTGTCCCAGCAGTGGGAACATTATAGGCTGACTATAATAAGTATGGGAAAGTATTTCAGTTGAACTACTTCACTTGGATTTCAACGAAGTTGAGCACACAGTTAACTATGTCTTAGATTAAGATAAAGGATAGTTTTTATCTGGGTGCGGTGCAAGACATCTAGGCGTTTCCTTTGCCAGAGAAACTGCGGGCAAAACTCGTCATAAATAAGAAACCCGTTTCGCTCGTAGGTAACTTGTTTATAAACTGAATACTCATGCATATTAGTGCTTATCGTTGCATTAATCACATCGTTAACAATGTTAGTGCATTTCTCTGATAACACGATCTTTTGAAATAATTGCAGCGTATTTAAAGTGGGGTTTAGCCCATCTGTCCATAGAGTGAAATTTTCGCAGACGATATGAAACTTTATTTATATTAGAAATAAAGATAAAAACCGCCTGCATCGGGGTGGGACGATAGCGTCCCAGCCGGGAAGTCGTATCTTACTATCCTACTAATATTATAAATGTGAAAGTTTGTACTTATGTTGTCGTGTCTACCTATCCCTAACAAATAAAAGGGTAATAAATAGACTAGACAATTAAATTTAATAAGAGGAATACAAGATAAATTATAAAAAGGTACCTTTGCACTCTATTTATTGGTAATAATCGCAGTCCAATTCCTTGACATGTATCTTTGACTTTCACTCCTGAAACACTTCTTGGAGTTGTAGTAACAGTCACAAAACTGTCGTGTCTACCTATCCCTTTGCACTCTATTTATTGGTAATAATCGCAGTCCAATTCCTTGACATGCATATCTGTGACTTTCAGTCCTGAAACACTTCTTGGAGTTGTTGTAACAGTCACGCAAGCTTGCTTAGGAATAGTTTCAATAACTGTTCCATTCATGCCCGGGACGAAATACCGCGCACGAGCCAGCAGTATAAACCGGCCTTCAGCTCGGTCTCACCCTTTTTTTCTTAATTTTTCTCCTTTTCTTTTCCTGTGACACCGCTCTCCCTCTTTTCTTTTCTTTTTCGTCCTCCTGTCATCCGCCATCCATTTTCTCATCTGCCAGTCTAGTCGGCCAAGATGCATAAAACCTCCTTCATACAAACCGAGAGTGCGTTTATGAATCTTACAAATTATAATTTAGAATTTTGTTAATTAGTTGACAACGTAGTTCCATAGAAAAACCAAATTTAGGCTATCCAAAACGATATAAAATTATTTTTAGTAAGTACAATCTTAATGCAACCTTCCTTGAATACACTGCATAGATAATTAAAAGAATAAGTAGACATCAGTTGGACACGTTTGACTTAAATGTCATAACAATAATATTATTATGTAAAAATATGGAAATTCTAATGTAAAATCAAGTAATTCTATATAGACGAATCGTTTAAGACCGATTCGCAGAGTGTTAGCACAGAAAACAAAGAGAGAAATATAATAATGTAAGAAAGTCGTAAAAGGATAATAAAACAATGATGATGTGGATGAATGAATAAGAAGCGTAAGTACAGTATCAGTAATAAACAGATACTATAATGTTTAGATGTTTGGATGTCAATCAAACTAAGACTGCTGAAAACGGATTTGGATGAAATTTGGCACACAAAGCGTTTATAACCCGGATCAACATATAGCTGAGAATACGTATTACTCTAGATTAAGATTTACGATACTTTTTATCCCGGTCGTAGGTTCCCGTAGGATAATTTCCGACCGCCACGCAGGCGACGCCGCTGGCATTAATTAATATGTTCGCGTCTACGATCAAAACTACCAAAATATTTCCATAACATATCGGTTAATTTCTCGAATCTCACGAGTTATCGTTGTCAACAGGTAGCGATGGTGGAAGTGCAACTAAATCCGCCTGATAACACAAAAGTGCCTACCGAGATGCTTGTAGCCTTCACTGTGTGTACAACTCTGCTGGTAGCCGTCCACATGCTAGCGCTAATGATAAGCACATGTATCCTGCCGAACATCGAAGCCATTGGAAACCTCCACCACATATCACTGGTTCACGAATCACCGCACGAACGTCTCCACTGGTACATCGAGATTGCCTGGGCCTTCTCCACACTCCTAGGTCTCATACTGTTCCTCATTGAAATAGCTATACTCTGCTGGGTGAAGTTCTACGACCTGAGTCCGACCGCGGCCTGGTCTGCCTGCGTCGTATTAATTCCAGTCATGATTGTGTTCCTAGCATTCGCCATACATTTTTATATGTCCCTAGCAAGGCACAAATACGAGGTCACAGCTACGGGCATCAAAGAACTTGAATTGCTCAAAGAACAGATCGAGATGGGTGACCACGATGCTCGTATGAATAATTTGACTTTGCTCGATCAAAGTCGCATCGTGTGATTGTCGACGTGTGTGTCCTATGTTCTTTTTGGAATGTTATTATTGCCTTTTGTTTGTGAGTGTACACCATTGATTATTTAGGTAGGTAAGTTCTGTACTTAGATTGTTAAGATTGTACTTATTGAGTGCCAACTTACAGGATACGGTGGAAATGACACTCTTAAGAGCGTTATTATTGCTCAGTTATGCTATGGGGCGAACAGGAACTAAGCGTAGCTATTGACAAAGCAAAAAAAAATATTTCACTGGTGACAATGTCAAATGTGTTTTTGTTGCAGCAATTATTTGTATATTTAAGCCCTGTAGCATTGTGTTTTATGTATAATTATACTTTTGCGGTATCAACGTGTCTTACTAGACTTGTAACCTGGAGGCTGATTTACGTTGTAGGTAAAATAACTTAAATAACTCTGCCACTGGCCTCCCTGTTAAATATTAGTGAGAGTATTCGGAAACATTTGATTTGATCTTCCATAAATCCTGATCTTCCACCGTTGGTACCGCGATTCAATCTGTTCTCGTATGACCGATAATAATAAATCGAAGTCGATTAAAGTAACACGATGATCAAATATTATTTTTAAAGGTCATACGTTTATATTATCTTTTGGCAGCAGTTTAAAAGTAAATGTATTTCAATATTGTCTTTGTTGTTTTACATAAAATCTCATTTATAATACAGGTAGTAGAAAATCAAAAGTATAGAAAACTAGTTTTAATATGATTAACGAATCTCTATAAATACAATCATAATTTTATTATAACATTTTAAATAAAGGACAACGCTCAATAAAGACCCATAAATCGAATGTTGATCGATGAACGCGAAGCGAACGCTAATCGATTATAGGTAGGTACAATGAGTAATTAATACTGTACGGATTGATTAAATCTTCGGGGTATAGGACATAAGTATAGTCTAGTAATCAATATAGCATCTTGAAAGAACAACTAATCAATCATGAACTTTGCGTTATATGAGATAGGCACAGAATACTACAGAGTAGTCATGCTCAAGCTGTATCTATGATTGCAACAATTTACAGCTTTCCAAAGAAAATTATGCGCTTCGGGAATCATTGGTGCACGCGCGATAATGAGATCTAATATGTACTTATAATTTCAGACAACATGATCCAGTTTGTTAGTAATAAATAATGGTTTAAAAAACTAAAAAACACGCTTTAAAAACCAAACTAAAAAAGTAGAAAATAATTAAATTCTATTAAAAAGCGTGGCGTGCTTTTTGAGGTATTTTTATAATATCAAGCACCACACGCTTTTTAATAGAATTAAATTATTTTTTTAGTTTCGTTTTTAAAGCGTGTTTTTTAAACTATTATTTATTTACTATTTTTTAATTCTGCTAACTACAAAAGCGTGATTTGTTTTTTTTTTTTTTGCAATTTTTGAATCGTCATCGGTCCTGGATAAGTCTACAAAGTTTAAATGGAATCTGACCGTTTGAAGTGGGTCAAAATCGCGCCCTAAGGAGTCGGTTACAAACAAACATACACGTGAAGCTAATATAAAGCGTGTAAAAATAATGCTTAAAACTATGTTAGTTCTCAAAAGCTATTAGATTCAACAACTCTGCAATACCAAAATTTTTTTTTACACTTTTGAGTGCCAAACGATGATTTGAGATCGGAGTAGGTAGCCGGACAGAAAACTATACAAACGCATATTGAAAAGTACAATACTACAAAGCACGGTAGTACAGTAATGGCTAGTGTGAGTTTTGTTTAACCATCTCGATTGTTGGGCGCTCCGATTGGCCCTGGATTGGTGACGGACCAATCAGAGCGCCGAACGCGCTCGGCGCGTTTGTTCGAGATGGTTAAATGAAACACGGATTTTTTGGCGGGATCGCGTTGGAACATGTCGCACGAATTTTCATTTTCATGGAATTTAGTGAAATAGCGAATTAAATTGTATAATTTTGATAGTGAATTATTCAATTTAGTAACGTGTGAGTGCACAAGTGTAGTGAAGGTGAAAATAAGTGACTAACGTGGACTTTTCGTGTTCCCCCCAAAAACTCCTATTAGGTTGTTGTAAAGTTACTACCGCTTTACAATAACTCTGACTTGACTGACTAAAGACGACTATGACTGTTTTGTAACTTCGTGCCCGATATCGGGCCATTTACTTGATCCAAAAGAAAAATTACTTGACACTGGCTAAATGCACAAACCGTGTGAAGCCAAAATAAAAAAAAAAAATGAAACACACTAGGGCCTCAGAACTTAGAGAAGCATTACCTCTGTTGGGGGTCACCTTCGTGCTAATTCGGAAACACGAAGAATACCGAAGCGCATATTTTCTGTGGAAAACTGTAATTTTATACAGTATTAGTGATTACTCTATAGATTGGGTAAGTATAGGTTATAGGTTTCGGTTTTGATGGATAAACTGGGTTTTTCGTCATCATATAATTTTGGGCATTGACGTTTTAAGAAGTATATCTTATTAGGTAGACTACTGACTACTTAATTGGCTAGGTTGTCGCAGGCTCATCTGTAACCCTACCGTGGATAGTGCATATTCCGCCCCGAGCTCTATTCACACAAGATCTGGGACAGTGCCCTGGGATATCCGGGTTGATGTATTTTTTATGTCAGAGCATGCGTTTATTTTTTTGTCGATAATGAGACACAGACCCAATACCCTAGGCCAGGAGTTGCTGATCATGATATTTGTCGATAGACCCTTCTTACTCATATTTTTTATTTTCTCTTGTCATTTTTCCAATTTTGTTTTCTAGACTTTTCTTACAATACATTATACAAATAATATTTCAAATATTTTACTATACCGAATACATATACTGACAATGAATGCACAATGAAATGTGTTGCAATACTTTTTGTGGTAGATTGGTAGAAATTAATGTAGGGTCTAGGTGGCTACGTAATGTAATAAGTCAATTTCAGCTTATATTCAGAAAACTTAGGCGTACTGTTTAACTTTAAAATCATTTATTGAATAAGAATATAAGGGTTGTATGTACATGGTCATATTTTATGACTGATAAATATCTGGGTAATCCTAATCATTTATAATAATTATTATTTTCTTTCATAAATATCTATCGTAAAAACTTTTTTGTTGTGAAATTTCATTTTTAGGACTGGACAATCTTAGGCTTCAAGCATACAATCGCGTACATTTCAATTCGTTGAAAGTAAAATTTCAATCGCTCACCAACTAGACAAAATATTAGGTAAATTAAAGATCCAAAATGTACCGTATATGCTTGAAATGTTAACCGATTCATTGCTACATCATTTGACTCGACATTTTCCACGTAGTCTATGTTAGGTACTTATTTTCATGCATGACCAGACATTTGAGTCAAACGTGATCGCTCCGAGCCTTCATTTAACTTCGAAGCGTGTAATGTACCGTAAATGTCACTAGAATTATGTTACAACCACAGGTAGGGCAAATGAGACGCCTCATTGATATTTTCCAATAATATGATAAAACAAAAAATTGTCAGGAAGCCCAGAAAATTGGAAGATACTTAAAAAACGAATCAATCAAATTCGATTAATTCATTTTTTTCTGTCGGGACCGCTCACAAATATATTGTCATTTTCCTCTTCGAAAAACCAGATTCAAGTCATCATTTGATAGTAAGTAGGTAGATTATACTTACCAAACTACATTATTTTGTAATTTTAACTGGAGAACGTTATGTAAGTTTCACGTTAAATACGTATTAAACAGTAAACGTGCTCAAATAAATATTGCGATAAAACTAGTATCACGACACTATGTCGGTACTTTGTTATCAACTTTGTAATACTTCTGCTAATTATCTATGGGCTATGTAGCCTATGTATCAAAAGGTATGCAATGCATTATGTATGTAACATTATTACAAAATACCAAATTGTAACTTCTGCTGGGTACTTGAGTGACACACTGACATTGGCAATGCTATTCATTTTGACAGTTCATTTTGAACGTTGTTGAGTATCTAGACGTATTACTAAACATGAAACAATGGGCTAACAATTTCCTTCCGATTGTAACGAAAGTGTGCTAATCATACGCAATTGGGGTGTTGATTAGGTATCGTTCATCATACTATGGTCGGACGCGACCCCGACTCCTCAGGGCTTCTAGTGTTAAACGAGCCCACAAGCACAGCCCATTTGGTCAAGTCGGCAAAACATAGACAATATTAGGAATGTGGTGTCCACATCATTTTTTTACCAAATAACAAAAATAAGTGAAGTTAAGTAGGTAGACACGACGACATTATCAAGCAATACATTTCACGTATAAGCTGACTTCTCATCCTTATGTGATTAGAAGTCGTCAAGTCATTAATTAGTACTGAATCGGTTAACTCAATACCAGTGTTCCTTAATTTGATTAGAAACTACTTGTATACAGTATATTAATAATTATAAGCCGTTAACGTAGGGCAATAATATGATATTGACTGTATTTATTACTTAATCCAATAAGTACTGTGATATAATAATGAATGACATTAATAAATCTGTTAATATAATATTTAGTATTAAGTATAAAAAATGTTCATCTAAAAGTAACTTGTAGAATTTTGTAAGTATTCTTTACAATGTTGTTATTTTTAAATGATCTTGTAAAAAACTTATTACATTTGGTCGATGCAAAAATTAAGGTTTTTGTCAATTTCTCCCACCTTCTGCATCATCCACAACTCGCTGTGCTCCAGGATAGCTTTTGGGGATTTCATCTGATGCTGTAATAGAAAAAAAATAAGCATTTAACATATTATGTAAATACAAAATGGCTGGCTCCATTGACTTGTATAATCTACAGGCTGAATTACCGTGGCTTACCTGGAAGTCTTTAAATAGACTCCAGACCCGGTTGGCCAAACCAACGAAACCTGGGCAGGGTTTCTTTGGTTCGGCCAAGGCCTTTAAAGAGATACAGAGAAGACTCCACCCTAGAGTGTAAAATTTAGAGCCGTTTCTCAAAAAATAGGACACTGAAACTAATGGACGCTACTGAAGGTGCCAGACTCGTAGCCAAATTCTGGGCTCTATACAGATTTCCATCGACACGTTAAAAAGAAGACCTACAATAACAGGCAGAATTTACTAAGACGTGTGCGCGGTTGGCTATATCCAAATACCTAAAGAGCAGGAAGTCTCGGGGCCGTTTTTAATGAAAACGAATACAGAATTTTGGATATAAAGTTTAAGCTTGATTAAATATTATGCTTTCTTGGCCAAATCGATCGGCCACATACATCAAGTCATCCGGAGGTATATTAATTAAGTAGAATTGTCCTTCTCAGAAATCAAGTTTTAGTCCAAAACTTGATTCCGCTGCGAAACAATGATGTCATCAGTCCAAACAAACAAGGAAATGTAACCGATCTGCTTTATTATGTTTAATTTAAGCCTCCTTATAATAGACTATAACGTTCCCACTGCTGGGATACAGACCTCACTGTGAGAGGGAGTGACCTACTATTATAAAATCCACCACGTAGGCTTGTGGATTGATAGATGTCACATGTCTTCGAATTTTTGTTTCCAGGCCATTCCGGGTTCCTTACGATGTTTTCCTTCACCGTTTTGAGTGCAGAAGTGATGAAATTAATTAGACCAAGTAAGGCGCCTGCCTGGTTTCGAACTCTGGACATCCCAACTCGATTCAAGATTCTTTATTTGTGGAAACATGAGTACACATACAGAGCATGCAAATTATTAAATTATATTATACTTTAGATCAGTCATGTTTGGCCTTAGTGGCGTACAAATATTTAAATTTCGACATCATTATTACGTAACAATTAGTCAAGTAGTTAGTCAATTAAAATTATGATCATATCAATAATATGTTGCTGTGTTGCTGTGTGTACGGATTATGTCAAACATGTATTGATAATATTGGTTACTACACAGTATTAGTTGTTGTCATTAAGAAATTCTAGAATACTTGCTCGATTCAAGCCCATTAGCTATGTCCACACTGTGCCTTTTCATCTAACTTTCTTTTGGCGCTTTCAATAATTGAATGCGTTAACAAACGCAACGCACGTCGTAGTTTTGTCAGTTTTTGGAAACATGTGCGACGAGAATATTTTACTTGGTGGAATATGTTTGGCTTACTTGGTCATAAACTCATAAGAAATTCCAGAAAAAAAAAGACCCAGGACAAAGTTTTGGATACGATGTTGTTATAATAATCGAAGTAACGTGATTATGAGTGAACTACGAGTACGTTGTCCGTCTGTCCGTCTATCTGTCCGTGTGTCAACAACAATTTTCTCAGGAACGGGTGGACCTAGCAAGTTCTAGGTCGACCCAACAGGATTTGGGTCGAAAACCTATATGGTAGTTCCCGTTCGTTGTCTTACAGCACAAATAAAGGAAAAAATTCCAAAAAATAAAAAATGCTGAAAATTAAGGTAAATTTTGGTACTTACAAGTTTTCGCGAAAATCTACATTTGCCCATATCTTATTTATTACGGCGGTAAAATGGGTAGGTACGGAACTCTCGGCGTACGAGTTCGACTTGCACTTGACCGTTTTTTTTTAAGTAAGTATACTTATGGCAAACTAGTTGAAAAATACTTACGACCATAGATATACCCAAGACTGTATAGGAAATGAACATACACTTTCCGTACATTTTTCTTGGCCCATATCAAAGTTTAAAAATGGAATACTACCTACTGAAATATATAGCGCCCGCTAGAAAGAATACTTCCTGGCGGTGACGCGTTGATTATTGTTTTCTGCGAAGTCTTTACAGTACATTTTTTTTATTTAGCGTACAATTTCGTACATATTTTAGACATTACACTGAAATTCGTATAAAGTCATGTCACCGCTAGAAAGTATGACACATGTTCATCTTTTCTAAGTCATAATAGGTCATCGACACTTCTTGCCATGCAATCGCGGTCTTCCAAATAAACAATCCAAGTTCAAATGAGTCGCTGTGACGATGCAGCAATCGCCTCTTGGATATAATTTAATTATTTAGCTAAAAATATTATTGTACAAAAAATTTCGACATAAGTTTTGCTTTTTTGCGAGTTCAAAACAATGTTTGCGATGTTATCGAGTTTACGTGGCGCATTGTGTTCAAACTTATTATGTAAATTACCGCTCTAAACAGTTTCTGATTGGACGTTTAAAGTAGGGTCATGTGGCTGCGTACCTACTGTTTAATCTATAGGTACTTACCTGTAGCCGTAGGATTACTCACCTGTACCTGCGCTTCTGGCTACAGTCGCCACGAAAAAGAAGAAGAAATTTTTGGTGCATACAAGTTATTAAGTTTTGACATTGAGCGAACACGAACGTTCTGGATCGAATTGTCAGAATCGTGATAATCTCAATCGGAACGCTAAATATTGATGTGAGTGTGTGAGCTACTAACGCACATTTCAGAATGTACAAACGCCAGCACATCAAGCTACCCCAAACTGTCAAATTTTCCCAAAACATGAACATTATGGTTTTTTTTTTGGGGTGGGATATCATCAAATAACTTCTCCCGCTCAGGGTGGGGCGGGAGGGCGTGTCAGACTTTTACTGACTAAAACCCACCCGTGTTTCCTCAGTGTGCCAGGGGCCGCGGTATCTCTTTCGAACAACCCGCACCCCTGGCAGGCATCAGTCCTTGCAACCTCACCAGTTGGTGCTGACACCTCTTTAAGGCGCGCGTGGAACACAAATCGCCGTCGACCCGGGCTTGGTCCTTACCGGACAGCGAGCTACCCATTACTCACCGTCCGCTAGCCCGCGCCTACGGTGGCTGGGAATCAGCCTGGGGTTCCCGACGCCCAATGAACCGTATGGTTTTTTTTTTTTTTTTGGGTGGGATATCATCAAATAACTTCTCCCGCTCTGGGTGGAGCGATAGGGCGTGTCAGTGTCAGACTTTTACTGACTAAAACCCACCCGTGTTCCCTCAGTTGCCTGTGTGCCAGGGGCCACGGTATCTCTTGCGAGCTACCAATTACTCGCCGTCCGCAAGCCCGTGCCTACGGTGGCTGGGAATCAGCCTGGGATTCCCGACGCCCAGGGCGTCTCCTGCGAAGGCCACGGCTGTGAGAGCGCATGTACTGCATCTCCCTCACGTGCGCCGCCTCCCTCTTTGCGAGCATAACTGCTTCGCTGAAGGAGGCGACTGCTAGCCATGCACTCTCGCTCCGTGCCATGGCCTGGACCAGGGCCGGACGCGAGAGATCGCCGCTGCCGATCACCTCCACGAGGACACGGCCGTGCTCCACCCAAGCCGGGCAGACCTCCACCATATATGAACCTTATGGTTATGTTTTAAAGTTGAAAATCTATCAACGAAATTTGACATTGGGGTAGCTTGATGTGCTCGCGTCTGTACCCCTTGTTGATGTCATTAATTCATAGGTATATAGTTATCAGCAATGATACGCATTATTACATTGTAATTCATAGGTGATAGAATCACATGCTAAAAGCAGTCGTTTTAAACACCTGTCTATCTATAAACGGTAAGTAAGAACCTATTGCATAATTTGCAATCACTCATTGTATTTTGATAACAATACCTGCTACAAGACGTATTGTATGACAATTACCGTCTCGTTTCATATTCCTACTATTCTCCATCGAATGAAGGTGGAATTTAAATTAGGTAGCTACGTTAATGGGTAATTAAAATTGTGTCCGTTTTTAAAGGCGCGGCCACGGCGTAATTAAAAAAAAATGACCTACCAAGATTTTGTAAAAATTTGTAAAAGTTGATTCCCAAAACCATATCAACGTTATGGTTAAAACGTTAGAAGGGTTTGAACGTGGCCGCGTCATTGAAACGCAGAGAACCGCGCGGCCATGGAGATTTTTAAAAGTAAGCGTTGCAGAGACCTGAAATTTAGGTAAATGATAGATTGAATTTGTAAAAATATAGAAAAAAATCCTAGGTCTATATTTTAGGAGCTGCAAGACTATAAACCCCCATCCATGGCCGCGCCATTGAAACGGTGAAAAACACGATATCGCCGATATCTCGCTGAAAAAACATCGTGACCGTCTGAAGTTTTTTGTAAAACCTAGATTTGAATTTGTCGAAATTAGTAAAAATAAAACAAAAAATCCTAGGTTTATATTTCAGGAGCTGTAAGTCTAAAACCACATGGCCGCGCCATCGAAACGGTGAAAATCACCTTATCGCCGATATCTCGCTGAAAAAGCATCGCAGAGGTCTGAAGTTTTTTGTAAAACCTAGATTTGAATTTGTCGAAATTAGTAAAAATAAAACAAAAAATCCTAGGTCTAAATTTCAGGAGCTGTAGTACGGTATTGCGTTGAATTAAGTCGTGATTATGGTCGGTATATCGGTAGTTCATTAGAATTATCAGCTCGCTGACACGCTCTGTAATCGCCTGTTTGCATAAGTTATAAATAGAGACCTACACCAACCGTGTAGATAATAAAGTTTATTTACTTAACAGAATTATCGGTTTTCGCTTCTGGGATCCCGGTACTGTATGAACAAGCACCGTATGGTTTTAGTCAGTAAGAGTATGACAGACCTCTCATCGAGGATCGGGAATCCAAGAGGAACTCCACAGGAGAAAAAAGGGATCCTTGCATTCCCAGCACAGAATGGACCATCTCTCTGTATGTTTCCTTTCCTAGGTGAAAACTAAAATTGATCAAGGTATTATGCAAGGTTGAATTAAATTAGCTAGCGGAACTCGCAGACGCGTGATGGGTAGGTATCTATGTCATACCTAACTATAGTAAAGTAGTAACTTAACTAAGTCTAAACATTGAATACTTTTGTGAGTTTGATGCAAAAAATACAGTTTTTAGATTGTTTCCGTTTATCTGGTATGCGGAAAAACAGCTGACGTTGAATGAAAACAAAAGAAATACATATATTTGATGTTTTTTGGGAACTTATAGCCTGACCGCTACGGCTGTACCGCGCCTTAGGTATGCGCGGCGAGGCGGGGGACGGGACGCTGTGAGTGGTGATGAGCGGCTTGCACTGACCAATCAGCAACCTGCATTGCTCACCTATCGCGCCGTGCCCATTGGATACTGGTACTTAAGGCACCGTACAGCAGTATCGGTCAGGCAATTTTTATCGATACCTATATCAGTCCTATCACGTCTAATTTAATTCGGCCCTGAAGATGTAGGGTGAGCTCACATAAGCTACCGGCCACAAGGCCACAACCCAGCGGTGACTGTCGCCTTTTGCTGCGGTGTAGAGTACTACTGAAATGGATGGTCATCACCAGCCACATGTGTGCGACGAATCCATACAAAACGTATGAAAAAGCATGTCAGCTGCTTGTCGCTGGGCTACCGGTTACTGTGGCCGAAGGGTCGTTGGCGCCTCACCGTAGATACATGGTACTAACCGGTGGTATGGGATACGGTGTAGGAAGATCGCAGGCCTGTCTCACAATAATATCCGACATCTGAGACTTGACACAGACATCATCTACCCAACATCCTTCTTGAAGCTGACCAGTATTCATATGGTAAAACCGGCCGATGCCGCTTTTGATGCCCTTCTCCCAATGGCCTTCGTATCTGCACCCGTTTTCTGTTTGCAGACAGATAGTGTCGTAAGTAAGGTCATCAAAAAAAAACATGTATTAAAATGTGTCGGTAAAGTACGGATAACGAAAGAGCGACGTACGCAAAGTACTTATTTGCATACTAGGTGCCTAGGTAGGTACCTACTATTAATGTAAGCTTTTGTTAACCCATGTGCTGAGTGCCTTTAGTCCTCTCTGCTGGACATGACTGTGGTGACCCAGTGTTAACGACCGCGACTTACGTGTTTCATGACGTTGAAACCCAGACAAGCGCTTTACTTTGTGAAAATTATTTTATCGCCACTGATCTCAAAACTGTGAAGGAAAACATTGTGAGGAAAGCAGCCTGTCCTAGGACCAAAACATCGAAGACATTTGACGTCTACCAACCTACAATGTGCCCGCGTGGTAGATTACGGCCCGCTCCTTCTCACAGAGAGGAGGCCTGTGTCCCAGCAATGCAGCGTGATCATGCTGGACATAGGCGTCTCCTATCGCACGTCATCCGACTCAGTCCTCGCCATCTCTTATCCGACCACAAGTCGACTCTTTGGCACAATTCGTCAGAGTTATTATCTAATTAGGTACAACGTACGTATTAGACAATGCATTATTGCCGTGCTAATTCGTACTAATGCTGTAAAAAATCCTATTTTGTCGACTGTACCACGAACAATGTGTGTATCGTTCTTATCGTGGGAACTTTTACAAAATGTTCTAACAAAAGAAGGCAATTGTATAGGTGGGTATGTATGGTTGCGTTTATTAAGCTGACACATCTGTAGCCTCTGTAGGTCGCATGTGGTGCTACTTCCGGTATTTACGAAGGACTCCGAAACACGTGGTTAAAAAACGCGACGGTTTGAATATTTTTCATCAGGTAGTTAGTTAAAGATAGGCTATCAAATCGAGAGATCTATAGGTACTTATGTAACGGAATATCTTTGGCGCAACTGTCTGGGAGTGGCTTCTGCGCTATGGAACAGTTTCGATTCCCGCACGAAACATTTTGCAACTTGGTTCCGAGTATTTGTGCATGTAAAGTGTATACATACAGTTTAAAAATTTAACAGCTATGCTTGCTTGTGAAGTCTGACGTGTCTTATTGTAGAAAAAGATACAACACTACTTTTTACAGTAATATAGTTTGCTATTTTAAACTCACCTAGTAGAAACAAGCCCAAACCATCTTTCACATCATTCTTCCAATAGCCTCCGTAAAACGTCTTGTTAGCGTACCACATATTTCCGTAGCTCCACTTCTTATCCCTTTTAAAGAATCCTAAGTATATATCTCCGTTTTCATGGTACATCCAGCCGGGGCCTTCCATCTTACCTCGAACCCATTCGCCCCGGTACACGAGTTTATACGTTCCATTCGGCTGACGCTTACTGAGCAGGCCGAAGCCGTGTCTGATGGTGGAAAACAGCCGGATAAGTTGGGTGTTAAGAGGCTTTTGATGGTATACAAATGAGGGGCCTTCGAGGCCTTTCAATAAATTAATGCTTGAAGGAAACAAACACTACCTACTTATGCTTGGCAGATTTAGTGAGAAGACATAAACCGTATCTGATGACGGCTATAGCTGGAACAGTTGGGTGTCTACAGAGTTGTGATTGTCTACAAAAATGGGCCAGGGACGGCCTTCCAATAAATTAGTGAAGGGAAATTTTGCTACGAATAAGCATCTGGCTGCGGTAACGGCCGCGACTTACCTACCGAGTTATAGATCGTAGGTTTGACTCCAGACAGGTGCTTTAAATGGTGTAAATTATTTCATCCCACTGCTTGCGAAACTGACGCATGCGCCGACAAATTGCTAAGCAAAATAAAATCTTGCTTTGTTTAGTGAAAATACCTTTACACGTAAAGTGGGGATGGTTTTTTTTTTCTTGCCTATCCCAGTGTGGGATATAGTAGCATAGGCATTTTTCGGATATGTGAAAAAAATCATTGCTGAGTAGTTCTGAGTACCTATAGGTACATGCCTATAATAAAAAGAGAAGGAAAACTTTCACAAGTAGGCCTAACAAGTTAACGAGTATCTAATAGTCGACCAACTTATAATTGCAACTGGGATAAATATGTAATTCCATCCAACCTACGGAATCCTTCATTATGCATGGACCGGCGGCACGCACTTGGCGCTTTGGCGGGTTTTTATTGAGAACTGATCGAGCCACTTCAATTTGAACATAAGTAGGTAACAGCTGTAGTAGTAGTAGTATTTATTCATATCAACCATTACAGCTATTTGACATTACATACATATGACTTAATTGTAAGCATAGCACTAGAAGTTGTCGTAACTTGCACCTTTGCTAAGTTATCAGGATAACTTGTATTAAGGGCACAAGTCCCCAACCCTTGGTTCATATATTTTAAGGCATTGCAAAAATACAAAAAGCGTGGTGAGAGGTGTTAGAGATGTGTGTGAAGTCTATGTGTTGAGAATGTGGGGAATAGTTGCATTTATTTAGTAAGACGAAGAAGAAGAAGCCGCTCTGTGTCAATATAATTGTGTTCAAGTAGCCAGTTTGTACAGTCAGCGTCAAAAATAACTGGACGAACAGACTGTTCAAAATGATCTCAACAACTAAGAAAATTAACCTTTATCTCAATTGGATAAAGTTCTTGTCAGAATGACTTTTGGCCTGTATTGTCTTCATTCTGAAACATTCCTTGTGTCATTGAGTTAATATTTAATTTTCATATTTGTTTAGATCATTTTGAACAGTCTGTTTGTCCCGATATTATTGATGCTGACTGTACCAGTTTTTTTAAAAGTGTTACTTGGCTATACTTGGCTTACTTACCTATAACCTTGACACCAATCGCCTTCGTATAACATCCCGTCGATGGTGGTAAACCTTCCTTTGCCTGTGGACATTTGGTTTCACAATTGTGCTTTGTTGTCAGTCAAAGATACATTAAATTTTAAAATGACAAAAGTACTTTAGGACACAGTAGGTAGTTATAAAAAAGGTAAAAAATTGGCAGGTACTTGATTTTTGATACAAGGCATCTCGTAGGTGAACCTAGGAGGTTTTTGGTAGCTTAATCGGGCTTGCCTGTTAGTGCCTCGGCCTCCAACCAGGCTTTAAAAATTTAAAAGCTAAGCGACTACACTCTAAGGGCACTCTCTATGGGGTATGGACCTCGGGTTAGGGCCTCGCTGGCCTGTCCCTTGCTACCCTCCCAGCTAGAAAGAGGTTGGATCGTATTAGGTATCAGTTTCAGTACCAACAGGCTCATAAAGGTAACGAGTCGAGTGATTGATAGTTACGCTGAAGGTCGGATGGCCTTTCTGCCCCTGGATGTCACTATGTCTATTGTGATAACCCCGTGTGCCCGATGCGATTTCCAACGGAAAAAAATGACAAAATTCCATACAAACTTTTAATCCGTATTTGACCCCTTCAGGGGGTGAATTCTCAAAAATCCTTTCTCTGTGCTTACTTTCGTTGAATAAGAAAGTCTTGTGCAAAACTTAATGCTTCAAGACCCAGAGGTTTAAGCTATGTGCTGCCTATCAATGAATGATATGAAGCCAGACTCGATGAAGAGCCAACGGGGCGGAAGTGCCTGGTAGGCACACCCTTTAATGATGTGGATAGACCTCTCTGTAAACTTACATGGACTTCACATTTCTGTCAGAGACAAAAACCGATAGGCATGCCATTTTACCTTCCTTCAAATCGCTTTTCCAATCGCCAACATATCTGTCCAACCTCGACGTAAAGATAGCGTGACGAAGACCATTCTTCCTAGCTTTCCTGTCGGCCACTACCGACAGAGGTGTAAAAGCTCGTGGGTGGTGATAATATGGCATGGTGTTTTAAAACTAAGGTGTAAAAAATATCAATAAAATACTTTGCAAAGATCAAGTGCGATTGTACACAAAAATGACACTGACAGCATCGTTTTATTCCTGTTCTAACATTTTCGCAGTCTATAATAATGTACTCTGTGCATTTTCGTCAATCAATGAGGTTTTTTATTATGGTTTTTTGTAACAGCAGTCGCAAACTTGACCAGTAGAGGTCGCACCATGCGACTAGGAGCGTCCGAGGTCCAATACATATGTAAAATTTACTCTGTGGTCCAATAGCGTTCCTCACTTTCATGTGCATTCTCTTTTGTCACTATGACAAAATGCAAATACTAACATTAAAAACACGAATCCAAACTTAACTATTCCTTTAATTACATACATTATACATTAGTTCACTACTTAAATGCTTTATTGTTTGCCGTGTGCCTTCTGCAAGCCTCTGCTGAGGTCAATCAGCCGTTGGTATTGCTCCCTGAAGCCTTGCAGAGCTAACTCCTGCTGGCTTTTCATTGAAGAGTTGCTGATGATGTACTTTTCTATACATTCTACGCATTTACTGTCAAGCTGGATGTCTTCTTCCGTAAGGGTCTCAGGTTTCGTCAGCTGCACAGGTGTGGGTAGTATCTGAAAAGTAGCATATGTTTAGTAAAACAAATGGCAAGAACTATAAAACTATGACTAACTAATAAACAAGAAATGTAATCGTGAAAACTGTTAAGCTCTTACAAAGGGCTTCTAAAATAGTAGGCGATTGTTTGAAGGGTTAAAGCTGAGCCGAGAACGAGAGCAAAGTAGATAAGAAGATAACTTGACGACATTGATAAATGAATTTTATTTTCAGCGACATAAAGTGGAAAAATCGACGCAGATACAAATACAACACAGTTTTTCGGGAGTCATCAAGCGCGCTTGGATGAAAGCTGTCAATAATGTGTATCTGTGTCTATTTCTGTAAGCCACCATCAGTAAAGAGTTTGTTTGTTTTCAGCTTCCAGAAATAAGGTGAGCGTGGCAAATCTCAGCTCAGCGCGCTATGGAGTGAGCTATGCTCAGAGTTTCTTTGATGGATAAAATAAAAATGTAATTATTATCCAGGAAAAAAAAAACGGAATTACCGACGTAGCTTGCAGAGTAAGCCAACTGAAGAGGCAGTGGGCCATTGTAGGCAGACGAGTCCTGGAGTGGAGACCGAGTATCAGCAAGCGTAGCGTGGGCCGCGCCCCAGCTAGATAGACCGACGATGATAAGAAGCTGACTGGGACAGGCTGAATGGAGGACAGGGTGTTGTGGCGCAGCCTAGGAGAGGCCTATGTCCAGCTGCGAGGACTGCGATAAGCTGAGTTGATTTTGGCAAAACTTGACAAATTTTACAAGACACACTCACTTGCTGTGCGATAGTTCGAGCTACATCACCGTTGGCCACATCGCCATGTATGTCCTGCCGCAACGCTGTTAGAAGTACTGCCTCCCTGACGGCGCCACTTTGGACCAGCTCCAGCATTAACTTATCCATGCTCTGGTGCCACGTCAAGTAGAATACTAGCGGACCGAAGTGGCGGGTTGATCTGGAAAAAAGGAAGATGTTTAGGATTGAATTTTAGAGATCCTAATATATAGATAACATAACATATCATAACGCCTGTTTCATATATTTATTGTGAACAGATATTTACATAATTTAACATGTGGTTCTTATTACTAAGATTTTTATTTTATTTTACAGGACACTACATAATTCGTTTATATTTCAGGGATTATAAAAATATTAGCAGCAAAGGTATTAAGTTTATACAAAATTTATGGCCTGTTAATTGTCAGAATAATTTCAACATTTTCCAATAAACTGCTGTAAAAATAAAAATAAAATGGCAACCATTCTGACTTTATAATGGCACCAGATTGCTTTGTATCTTAGGCCAAATAATTGTAATTGTTCTGTGATATTTTTCTATTTTGTGTTATTTGCTAAGTTCGAAAAAATATACATTCAATTGGTTTAAAACCCTAGAAATAGAACCTCACCTCAAAAGCTCATATTTGTTCTTGTTATCAAGATGCTGGTATGTAATGCTGGTCACCTTCTGGTACGAAGGCTCATCAGGCTCGTACTGTACACACGCACGGTCCAGTACAAACTCATACTGTCCTCTGTCCAGTAAACTGTTGAACTTTTCCTGATCACTGAACATGACTGGTTCCCTTAATTTACGACCATAGAGTGGAAAATACACCTGAAATTGATATTGGTTTAGGTGAGAATTTTCTTAATAATGATATTCAAAACTGCCAAATTCTAAAATTGGGTACATAAGATGGTAGCAATCTGTATTTTCTTTTAGTGAATAGCATACTGGATAACATTGAAAATTTTTAATAGTTTAAGGAATAAAAATTCCTAAATCTATTCATAATGTTCAATCTTATCTTCTCTTTTTTCTTCTTTTGGTCTTTCTATGAAGGTTTTTGCCAGAAAAATAAAATGTGTTTACCTGGTTCAATCTTTTCCTGACATCATGATCACAACTACGAAGAAAGCCATCAGGATCCCTGTAAAAGTTCAGTTTTATTAAACAAATAATGTTTCTTTTAGACCGGTGGTGGCCCAGTAGTAAACGGGTGATAGGTTTAAACCCAGACAGGCGCTTTTCTCTGTGTAAATTATTTCATCACCATTGTTCTCAAAACGGTGAAGGTTTGCATAGGGAGGAAAGCGGTATATCCAAAAAATTCGAAGTGGGCACATGTGGTGGATTATGGGCCACTCCCTCTCACCAAGAGGAGGCCTGTGTCCCAGCAGTCTGAACATTATAGGCTGGTTATGATGATGATGATGAGGTTTCTTTTAATGAGAAGAGGAATAGATTTTTGAAGAAAAAGAAGCTTACCGTTCAACAATTAATCTGTGTTCATTAGCCACTCCAAAAGTGATGTCGGTAAATATGAACTTGGCTGTATCATAGCCCACCAGAGCCGGGTCTTTGGACAGAACGTCTTCAATATGTTGTCGTATCTGAAAATGATAAGTCAAACTTTGGATAAACAATCATGGGATTGAGTTCTACTAATTTATTAAACTCTATGTTTATGTCAATGAAATTATTTTGTAATTTTTGTTCTTCATAGGGTCAGTGGGTCGTCTAGTTACCAGCAAATCTGAAAAGGTTAAAGTTATAGCAAAAGTAAACATAAGTATAGTTAAGTGTATACTTAGCAAAATAAGCTAAAGAAATCAATAAAAATAATCATTTTCTTCACCTTTACAACAGGAGGCATTTGCAGCAGTCTATCAGCTCTTTCATTAGCTTTGGCGACTTCTTCTTCAAGTTCCTCATTTGTTAAGAATTTGTACGTTGGTGTCCTAAGAATGCTTAGCCCTTGGTTAGTCCTTTTACGAAATACTTTGTTGAAGTCGGGTCGAGTCAATCGTTTCAATAAAATTTGAACATTTGATGAGAAGAATTTTGGAGCTGGGTCTTGTTCTCCATCTAGAAAAGGACAAATAAAGAAATAGGTGAAATTGTATGAATTTTCGAGCTATATTTATGTTGTATTTAATGGTTACGTGAATGGCCTTACCGTAAATGGATGGAACTGCGCTCAACTTGCGGCATGATATAACGAGTATTTGCGCATCTGTGAAGATATTTCTTGGATTGTTTCGTGCTACTTTTCGAAATAAAAGCGTCATTTTAATCTTAGAAGAATCTTTACTGGATCCTAACCTATCAAAATAATGTTTTTTCTTTTTTTTTTCTTAACTGTGGTCAAAGAGTATAATAATACTGTGGTCTGTGGTTCATAACTTCATATTCAGATTTCGGAGTTTGAATTCAAGTCTTTAGAAACCAATTTGGCTTTTATTCTCACTTAGCGAACGATTTTAAATATACGATACTTAATAACTCTATGTAGTCTTTGATTTGATGATTTTGATGCGTTGATTGCGTGGTCAAACCACAGACTACTTGCTGCTAGAGGTGAGACAAAAATCACGTCACGACCATAAAAACGTTGCTAGCTCTCTTCGCAAACGATCACTGCGACTTTTCATGAAACAGTATCGTGACAAAATCACTTAGGTCTGTCACGTACGTCTGTATGAATGAAAGTATGCACTCAGCTCTTTGTCACTATAGTCACCCTGTTCACTCATTTAACAAAGTCACAACTCGAATAGTAGTCACGACTCACGACGCGAAACGTAATTTGCCGAGAGAGAGCGGGATGCGAATGTGCTCTTCGAGTGCGACAGCGACAGCGATTGATTCCTTATTTCTGTCGCTTTCACTCACGCATGGCTTCGGTATTTAAAAAAGGCGTTTAAACAATTTGTTCATTTCAAAATAGCAAAGTTAATTATACAAGTTATTCATAAGTATTTTTGTCGATATGCTGATATTATCACGCAAATGAAATATTTCTTTTGTATAATGTTACGTAAACTTATTTTTACTATAATTTTAAGGAAATTTTCATTATTATTATTAATCGGGGAATTTGATGCGCTGCAGTCACGCGTTTTTTATTTATATGGATTAACAAAGCAGCGCGGTAGCAGCGCTGCCGCCGCGCGGCACTTTGCGGCAAATTTAAGGGCGCCCTTAAAAAATAAATCAAGAATAGTAGGTCTACAAATGAATCAGTCATTCAAATCAGATCAGTAATCTGTTTCAAACAATAAGATGATGAACCTAATCATATTATCGATGTAGTGTTATAATTAAAGTCATAGGAACGAATTCTGTTGATTTACTCTGAGTTGAGCTATCGAAAGTTTAAAATAGAATAATATTGTTGATCACATTGGCGTTCTAATTTAGACCTAATCCAGCAGTCGATATCAAACCCTTCTCAATGTATGGCTTACAGAAAGGTACAGTCAATCTTTAATACTTATAACAATTTTACCTAAAAATAAAATTGATTTAAGCATACTTACCTTTCTTTATGGCAATTTATATTTCTGTCTGCGGATTCTTAATTATAAATGTAGGTATGTGATTGATACCCTTATCAATCCCTGTAAATTGAGCCGCAATGAGGTTTATGGATATTGTCATGCGTTGCGTAAAGGCATCACCACTACCTACCGAATTGGGGCGGATATGATGCTGCGGGGCTTCACCGTACCGGAACCGGATACGTTGGTCTCAATTTATGGGTTAGAGAAAGGTAAGTATGCTTAATATCAATTTTATTTTTAGGTAAAAAAATTCTAAGAGATACTACGATCAAACCATGGTGATGGTGATGCCATTTTAGCAAAAAGAGTGACATCACAAAAGGGTTTTTATTTTTTAGAAGTTGCAACTCCAAGGGGGAATGAAATTGTCAAATTATAATATTGTCAATGTCAAACTCAAACTATTAAATTGTACTGAGTTTTGTGGTAAATAATTTACCCCAAAGGTAGTGTAATAAACTTTATTTCGAGGGTAAAATAACGTCTTGATGACTTATTCTTTTCATCATGGCCAAAAGGAAAGCAGCTGTAAATGATATCATTTATGAATTGGACAATGAGGACATCGTAATCAGCAGCGAAGATGAGGTTAAAGAACCCAAAATAAATCGTTTGGAATCGGTAAACAGTAAAAATGCTACATCTATTGACAAAGAAAGTAATACAGAAAATACTTTAGAAGTGTCTGATGTAGATAAGCCAGGCGAAGATGTCACACACAACAACACTGTTCCACTGACGATGCATAATGGAGGGAAAACGCTAAGCGACGTATCCATTGAAAATACTCCAAAAGGTACCAGCTCTCAACAGACAGTTGGTAAAGTTCATAGCGCCAAGAAAGTTGGTACCGAAGGTTTAAAAACCACTATACTAAACGAGGATATAGTAATAGATTCTCCCGGTAATAGCGATCTAGGTGTGGAGGGCTGCGAAAATAGGACACCCTTAGTAACAGTGCGATTTAAAGATAGTAAAATGGCCAGTAAATATAAGGAAGAGGTGAAAGCATTTATGTTAAACTTGATCAAGCTTCATGAAGGAGAGAGTTTGGGGTCTGACTCTGATACAGATGTAGAACTTGATATTTGGCCTGAAGACTTAAATAAACCAGAAATAACTGAAAATAGGGTTGAAATAAAGGATGAAAGTAGTTTGTTCTTTGTGGACACTGACCCGTGTGCTGACCGTCCCAACATTGTCCCCACATACAGTAAGGTAAGGTTTGCTATCTTATTTATTTGTTGTTTTAAAACATAGTTCTAATACCTAGTTAGGGAGAGGCCTTTGGTGTAGGGTCATAGAGACTAACAGTAACGCTATAATATTTTACTTTACCAAATTCACATGGATGGAATTATATTTTCATTCAAAATCATTGTACGTTTTTATTCTGGTCACACACCATACCTTGCCAGTTACAGTCACATTTTACAACTAAATTGCATTTCTATTTCTAAGGAACATAAATCAAGAAATACTTTACACAACAAACTTTTTACGATGATAATAGAATATGCAAGGTACCCGTGTTATCTTGAGTGTGTGTTTCAAATGCTGTACTATAATAAAAGCCATGGTCATACACTCCATCATCATCATCATCTGCCTAGCCTTTCCCCAACTACGTTGGGGTCAGCTACCAGTCTAACCGGATGCAGCTGAAACCCAGTATTTTACATGGAGCGACTGCCTATCAGACCTCCACAACCCAGTTACTGGGTAATACCAAACCCCTTGGTAAGACTGTTTGTCAGACTTTTGGGCTTCTGACAACCCGTAACGACTGTCAAAGATCCACAAATGGCAGCCGGGACCAACGGCTTAATGTGCTTTCCGAGGCACGGAGGGGTCTCGGTATATAAAGATGGTCGCCCATCCATGGAGCACCTGCGGCAAGCGTAGCTTAACCTGATAGATCGATCCGTGCGGCTAATATTACACACAACCCCAAGTGTTCATACACTCCATAGCTTTGATTTTGAGTACAAAACTGATTCATAGTTTTGCTATGACTGATTTGTTTGCACCGATAAAGACCACTGATTGTAAGGGCCAAAACTATTTGTAAGTAGGTAGGTAATTGTATTTCATAATGAGTAAAAATAACAGACCGAGAGTCAAAATTACAATGATATGATTTGTTAAAAAAACACTACAAAGTGAAAAATATGTCGGTGTCTTTGGATATGTATTTAAATTTTTTGTCACCACATGCTGAAATTAAAGTTATTTTTGACTTTGTAGTGTGTTTTCGGAAGTTGTTCTTTTTTTTTGGCAAAAGTTTTACTATTCATTTTTCCTCACACCAATTCGAAATTTCATCATCCTTGGGGATCCATCCATCAACCAAATCAAAACAATGCATCAATGCACCTTTGGGCCATGCCTGGGCCTGCTCATGTATTGACTTTGTTTGATGTAATTAATTTTAATTCTTTATTGTTTCAACTATTACTCTCAACTTAATAAGCCAATTGTTGTTTTCAGGTGTCATCAACAGTCATAACAAATGTCCCTGACAAGGAGGTATCCCCTCCGCCACTACGGAGAGGGCCGTGCTGCTTCAACTGTGATGGCAGTCATCAACTTAGAGACTGTCCCTTGCCAAGAGATCACGCTAGAATAGCAGAGAAAAGAAAGGCCATGCATTCACTTAGAGTTGGGTAGGTTATCAGTGATATTTAAAAAATCTTGAGAGTGCTAAGCATGGGCTCGCAAATAGATGGAAGGAGTGGATGGGGGCCTTTGCCCAGGACCAGGACAGCATACACTAATAAAAAAAAACAGTTTTATAATATATAAAATTAGTTGCTTGTTCAGATTTATAATGCCCTGCTAAAAGTAATACAGGGAGGGGATAGATATTATTCTAAAAACGTTTTTTTCACCGATTACTGATGAACAAAAAGTTCACTTATAATATGAACAAGAAATTTCCTTTTTTTTTCACAAATTGTTAAAGTATCTCATTTACAGACGTTACCATGTAGAAGATGAACAGAAATATGGACATCTAATACCGGGTAGAATATCTGGGGAGCTGCGGCATGCTCTAGGACTAAAGAGGAATGAGTTGCCACTTCATATTTACCGCATGCGGTTACTGGGATACCCTCCTGGATGGCTTGAGGAAGCCAGGATATCACACTCTGGTATCACTATGTTTGATTCAACGGTAAATATATTTACATATTTTAATATTTCAATTCAGAATCTGAGATTTAGAAAAACAAACTCAATGTCATACATGAAAAAGTTCACAATCTATTGCAACAAAGAACATTCTTATCCTTTTATTACAAATATTCTTTCTAAAACTGATTTAGAATGCATAACACTAAAGTTGATAGTTGACTTATTGGTGATGAAATGTATGAGATTATGAATTCAATAGGGTATTTTCCAATTTATTAAAAACAATTTTAATTTGAAGATTGGGACGAAATATATAATACAAAAATAAAATTTTCTCAATTAAATCAAACATATTTTTCGTTGTTTTGAATTTACCCCCAAAACGCTCCTTACGATGACTTTTACGTGACTTTTATCACGGAAAAAAGTAAAGTAAAGTATCGTAAAAAAGTAAAGTAAGTAGTTGTAAACAAGTGAATGGCGTTTATAATCAAGATTTTGAATAGATGGAAAGTGGTATTACTGGTGTGCGGTGCCTCTGTACACAAATATTACCAAAACTGCGCCACAAAAAGTATTTTTACCGGTGCCGTTTACACAAATCTGACGTCACGTTTGGTCACGTGATAAAAAGTCATCGTAAGGAGCGTTTTGGAGGTAAATTCAAAACAACGAAAAATAAATTTGATTTCAATCGTTTTTGATTGAAAAAATGGATATAAATCAATTTATTTTTATTTTTCTGTCATAAATTTCGTCCCAATCTTCAATTTAAAATAGTTTTTAATAAATTGGAAAATACCCTATTATAGATTAATGTATGTAGTACTGGTACAGTCAAGGGTGAAAAATGCATTCAATTTTTAGGCAGAGATGTATTTCTATCTACCTTTGTGTTTGGCAAATACATGTGTACAATATGTATTATGTGTTGTGAGTGGTCTTAAATGATCTTTAATCCTCGCCAGGGTAACGCCATATTAGAACCTGAGGAGGAAGAGGGCGAGGTCACTGAAGCTGGCTGTAAAGACAAGTTCGACATCAAAAAGATACTTGACTTCCCTGGGTTCAACGTACCAGCCAGTTCGCGTTATAAAGAGGTAAGATATTATCAATCATATTTAATAGTATACTATTATAGGTAATCCAAGAAGGAAATAAAGTCTATTTATTTAATGGCGCAGGATAGCCTTTACCATAAGTGGTACAGTAGCTTGAATAGCCGAAATATAGCAGTTTGTCGTGAACGTGGTACGATAGCGGCTCAGACGGATATCTGAGGCCCTAGTGTGAGTTTCATTTAACCATTTACACCAAACGCAGTGAGCGCGTTCGGCGTTCCGATTGGCCCTGGATTGGTGACGGACCAATCGGAGCGCCAAACGCGCTCACTGCGTTTGGTGTAGATGGTTAAATGAAACTCACACTAGGGCCTCAGAAGCCCGCTGCCACGCAACCATCGATGCGACGCTCTGCTAGAGTGACAGTTACCAGCCAGTGTCACTCTAATCCAACCTTTTCGGTGATTCCAGTAGCTTCGTAACAAAACTAGATGGCGCCACTTGCTGCGCCGTAAGACCTCCTACTAAAGATGTATACAAAAATCACACCTATACATAAATAAGTTTAAGGCAGAGTTGTTGGGTTTTCGTTTGGGTAACTTTGGAAGCTTGCCATGTGAATATTAATTATAACATCATCAACAAGAACAACATACATAACGCAGATTAAAAACATATTACCAAAATTAACTCATAATAAGCTACTCAAGCAAAGGTAACAAGAAAAATGCATAAATGAAAACGTGAAGCTAAAACTTTGTACCCCTTTTTACGAAAATAACGCGGACGGAGGGGTATGAAATTTGGGACAGTTAAAATTTATATGGAGAGGGATTGCAGAAAGCTAATATTTTTAAATAATAATCCATTAGAAATGCAAATAGTTTTAAAGAGTTCTAGTAGAAATTCGCTCACTAATGGTGACTAGTAATGCTTTTTTGGTACCTTATTTTTCTTTATTTTAACTTTTAGGAGTCAGAAGAGTTTGGTCTACCGCCAATGGCAGAGCATGACAGCAAGATGACAATGCTCCAGTTCCTGGCCCCTAACGCTATGAAGGCGTACAAGCGCAAGAAACTTACGTTCTTCCCGTCGGCCTCCACTAACAACACGTTCGAGGGACAAGCAGAGATGGAGCTCGATAGTGGAGATGGTATGTTGCGAATCTACATCTATAGCATAATAATCAGGCTTTAACGTTCTCACTGCTGGGACATAGGCCTCCTCTCTGTGAGACGGAGTGGACCGTGATCCACCAATCGAGCCCAGTGCGGATTGGTAGATTCCACTTGTCTTCGAATTTTTGGTTTTAGGATATGCCGGTTTCCTCACGATGTATTCCGTAACCGTTTTGAGATCCGTGGTGATGAAATAATTTAAACAAAATAAAGCGCCTGTGTGTGCCTGGCTTTGAACCTATGACCTACAACTCGTAAGTCGCGGCCGTTACAACTGGGCCTCCACAGCTCTCTATTATATCTATACCTACATTTCTATGTAAATAAAAAAACTAAAAAACACGCTTTAAAACCAAACTAAAAAAGTAGAAAATAATTTAAATCTATTAAAAAGCGTGGGGTGCTTTTTATGGTATTTTTATAATCAATTATATCAATTAGAATGAAAATATTTTCTACTTTTTTAGTTTGGTTTTTAAAGCGTGTTTTTTAGTTTTTAAACTATTATTTATTTACAATTTTTTAGTTCTGCTAACTACAAAAGCGTGATTTTTAAGTTTTTTTGTTTTTTGTTTCTATTTTTTTTTTTAATTTTTGAATTGTCATCAGTCCTCGATAAGTCTACAAAGTTTAAATGAAATCTGACCGTTTGAAGTGGGTCAAAATCGCGCCCTAAGGAGTCGGTTACAAACAAACATACAAATGAAGCTAATATAAAGCGTGTAAAAAGAAAAGTCCTTACTGACTGACTCATCAACGCCCAGCCCAAACCCTTGGACCTAGAAAGCTGAAATTTTGCACAGAGGCTCCCTTTATAATGTAGACAAGGAATAAGGAAGGATTTTACGGGGATAAATAGGGGATGAAAGTTCCGCGCGGGCGAAGCCGCTGGCAAAAGCTAGTTATAAATAAAAGAAGCTTGATTTTCTGTGTGACCGCGTTGTTCTTCCATACTACAAAATTGATTTTAATGCGGTTTTCACCATCATTTAGGCAATTTATTCCGTATTGTTTATGAGTATACAACATTAATATTAAACTCACATATAAAAAAGAAGTTTCGAATTTTGTCAAGTAAAAATAAAAAATCCTGCGGTTATTGCTATTATTGTACATACTGACAAATGCGTGCACTGACTGGAGATCTGTGTGATTTTCTCAAAATACCATTTCAGATGCTAATATAATAGGTTGGGGAAAAAGTTTCTTCGCATTTTTTAAGAAAATTCAAAACATTTTTTAATAAAGTTTATTTACATTTAACTAAAGTATGTAGGTACCATTTTGTTCGATAACTTTTTGCCATCTTGTAGGTAGGGACATGATCCCATTGCTATAGAAATTTTAGGACTTCTGGTCAAAATACCGCGACAAGTGCTTTTGGCAGTCCTCTCGTGATGTTAACCTGACACTGCCTAAAGAATTCTGAAGAGACCGAAACAGGTGGAAATCTGAAGGTGCAAGGTCAGGACTATACGGCGGATGCATTAACACCTCCCAGCCAAACTCTCTTAATTTTTGTTGGGTGGCTAAAGATGTGTGAGGTCTAGCGTTATCATGATGAAAAACCACACCCCTTCTGTTGATAAATTCCGGCCGCTTTGTCTCAACTTCTTGCTTTAATCTCATCAGTTGTTCGCAGTAGAGTTCAGAATCGATGGTCCTGCCTGGTGGTAACAGCTCATAATGAATAATGCCCTTCCAATCCCACCACACACACAGCATCACCTTGTTGCGAGTTAACCCGGGTTTCGCCACAGTCTGTGAAGCCTGACCGGCCTTTGACCACGACCTTTTTCGCATGTTCTTGTCATACGTGATCCACTTTTCATCACCAGTTATCAGCTTCTTCAAAAATGGTTCGGTTTCATTACGTCGTAATAAAGAATCACAAATGAGTACACGGTTCATTAGGTTTCTTTCAGTGAGCTCGTGAGGTACCCAAATGTCGAGCTTTTTGTGTACCCAGTTTTTTTCAAATGCGCCAAAACTGTTTTGTGGTCAATTTCCAGTTCTTCAGCTACGTCGTAACTACTGGTACTTGCTCCAATTTTTCAAAAATGGCATCCATTTTATCCGTAATAGGGCGACCAGAGCGACGTGCATCGTTGACATCAAAATTTCCGGATTGAAAACGCTTAAACCAAATTTGTGCTACTCTCACAGACACTACACTAGGTCCATAAACATCGCAAATTTTTTTTCGCGGCTTGCGTTGCATTTTTACCTTTTTTGTAGTAAAATTTTAAAATGTATCGAATTTCTTCATTAGATTCACTCATCTTGACGGTACGAAAAACAAATGAAAATCACACATTTTCCTAATTTGAATTTGGAATTATGTTCTTTAAAATTTAAACTTTCAATGATACCAAAACCAGCCAGATACAAATAGTATAGCCAAAGAGATTTTATTACAAGTTCATACATACTATAATGCGAAAAGACTTTTTCCCCAACCTAATATGTTATGTACATGGTACTCACATGATCTGACCAAGATTATGTCTGTAAAAGAGGTTGACCTATGTTATTTGCTTCGGTGCTTCTTCTCAGAGTAGTTGGATAGGAAATACCAATCTACTTTTAAAAAATATTATTGACAGTACGAAGTGTTTGTATAAACCTACCCACAGAACTAAATATCGACGTTTATCATTATGGATCCAAAAATTACTTGGCCTCACCCACCAGTTCATTTCTGCTAATAATACCAAAACCCAAACTCAAAACTCAAAGCATTTATTTCAAACTAGCTCTTCCCGGCGGCTTCGCCCGCGTAGAGGTCGCAGTATTATACATATAAACCTTCCTCTTGAATCACTCAGTCTATTAATGAAAACCGCATTCAAACTCAAACTCAAAGTATTTATTTCAATTAAACCATTTACAGGCACTTTTGAATTGTCAAAAAGTCGATCAGTTGGAAAGTTGAAGCTAGTTGCCCATTCCAAAACGTAGATCTCTATGGAGAAGAACGGGCAAGAAACTCCACGGACACTCTTTTAAAATCAAGTTGAAATATTACTAAATCTAAATCATTAAAAATCCGTTGCGTAGTTTAAAAGATCTAAGCGTATAGACACGAAAAGCGACTTTGTTTCATACTATGTAAGGATAAACCAATTAAAGGGCCCTTTTGAATTGTGAAGGTCGGTGAGTTAGAAAGGTGAAGCTCCAATCCAAAGCGTAGTGGGTACCTATGGAGAAGAACGGCAAGAAACTCCATGGACACTCTTTTAAATCATGATATTGTTACAAAACGTTGGTTAAATCATTATGTTGAAATTATCAATGTGAGAACGATGAAAAACGACGTGCGAATTAAAAGCGTCCGTAATTAAAACAAAAATAAAATAATAATTGAGAAATTTAAAAAAGCCGACCATTGGAATTTCAAAAACTATTGTTTCCCATGCTGTGAAGCATTTTGCCACGTATTAAACTAACTTCAAATGTTCCGCGTGTACCTAAACAAAGAAAGTCATCTCTATCTTCTCTCTTATCTCTATCTTTTTATGCGACCAATTCTTCTCGCTAAGTTTTATTGTTAATTCCCTTGTAGATTTATCACAACTTTTATTTTTCCCCATTGTTTTCATATAGCAATCACCTTAAGACTTTTACCGCACTAAATGGCGCCAAGATTAAACAAATAGTGACCTACAACCACAGAGCCACAGAGTGTTCTCTATTTAAATTTGAATAAAAATATATATATTCACCGTTCTTATGTATCTGACCAGCCAGTAAGTAGTAATACTAGGTTCAGATCTAATGTCTAAAGTTTATCCATTAATTTTTTAGCCAATCATGTGTATCAACGAATGTACCGCTGGTTTGGAAAAGTTTTGCGATACCGACAGAAATACAAAGAATATACATGCAATTAAGTTATATTTGTTAGTTTGAAAAAACTTCCCTTTAAATAAGCGTTCCTAATTATATGACCACTATATATTTTTTCCTGTTATTTTTACCAACGACACGCTAAGAAGAGCCTCTGAATGTTCTAATAATAATACCAGCTTATTATTGTACCACTGTAATGCAAAGGCCTATTCTCATACGGAGATGGCATGGGCATAGCAATAGTCTAATTGAAATAAATGATTTCACCTTGTTTATGCTATAATTTCAGAAGTGGCAGAGTTCCCGTCAAACCCCCCGCTGCCGGACGAGGCCCCGCCCCCGCCGCCGCCCCCGCCCGAGCTCCCCCCGCCCCCGCTAGAGATGCTGCCTCCCCCTCCCCCGCTAGAGATGCTGCCTCCCCCTCCCCCCGCGGAGGACAAGCCGGGTACTCCGGAGAATGACATTGAAGTTATAGAGGTCATCAAGATTGGGGACATACCCATTCCTGTCACTGATCTTATTACTATTGACGAGGATGATGTAAGTTTTTGTAGGTTTTTTTTTGTTGAAAATTTCCCATTTTCATCAGTCAGCGGAAAGACGTCCATTGCTGGATGGTCTAATCCAGATCCTCGAGCCATTGTATTTATTTTCTGAAAAAACCATGCTTGGTTTTTCAGATAGTAAATACAATGGCATAGCTTTAAATTACATTTCAAGTTGAGTATTACAGATAAATCAATCTGACGTATGTTACATGTTGGGGTCGACTTCCAGTCTTATCTGATGCAGTTCAGTACCAGTATTTTACATGAAGCGACTAGAGTTTTACAGATTAATGGTTTAAAAAATCAAAAACTCCGACTGCGTAAAAAGTGGACTTTAAAAAGATTGAATATTTATTTTATTTTACACTTTTTAGTTAATATAATTATTTTTGAGGTTATTAAAACCTGTTTTGATACTCCACTCGATAGGTTGTGAGAAAAAAAAAATGGAATATGGCGTCAAAAATCGGCCATTTTACTTTTCATAATTTTAATATGCCCAGTTTCATTCTCACAATTGAGACGAATCTAACGACGCCTCTCAAGCTAAAATCCATCAAGCCGTTGAGGCTCCAGAGCGTACCAAAGAAATCCACACATACATACATGCACACTCGAAAAACCCAACACAGTCGGGTAAAAATTAAAATACATTAGTTTGGTGGGTTATTTAATATTATCTTGTAATTGGGCGTCAACACCAACCAACAAACCTATAATCTAGACAAAAATTGAAATCTTTCAGGACAAATCCCAAAGCAGTGGACGCGGCAGTCCAAGCTTAGACGATTTAGAAGAAAAGAAACGACTATTATTAAATGCATTAGATGGTGATACGCCAAACACCTCCATTATCAGTATACTGGACAGCACAGAGGAGATTATAGAAGAAAAGACTAGTGACGATACAGACGTAAGCATGGACAATGCGAATGTTGACGAACAATCTAATGATATATCGAAAAATATATGTGTTGTAGAAGATGATAGTCAAGAAGAAAATGTTAAAAGTGACGCTGAAAGTAATCAAAACGCTAGTCCAGACAGTGTAATGGTAATCACGCATGATGAACCTAAGGCTGACGCCACGAGTACAGAAACTGAGGGCGAAGAAGGTCCAGAAGAAATTTCAAGTGAATCAACAACGGAACCACAAACTCCTAAAACAGTTTATGAAGACGGTTCTACATCTTCATCGACCATTCTAGAAGTTAATGACAACGAGGATAAAAGAAAAGACAGCGTATCTGACGTCCTCGGCACCCCTGAATCAAAACCTGGCCACGTAAAGGGAACGCTACTCGGAACACCAGTCATGAACATCGCTTCCCCATATCTCAAACTGCCCACAGACGACAAATTCGCTAAAGACATCTGTGACGTCATCAATTTCGAAAATCTACCCAACTCCACTGGAAAGTACAAAAACATAAGTGCATTACTCAAAAAGGTCAAAGGTGAAGTGGACAGGATACAGGACTCATGATAGCCACATACCCCCTCCCTGCAGGGGGTAGAACTGTTCTAAGTTTTATAATGCTAGTGGCGCTGGAATGTAATTGTAAATTGAGGTAACGTATTTTTTATACTACTCAATAGATTAACTCCATTTTTGGACGGGAAGCAATATTTTATATAAGTAAGTTTTGATTAAATAATTATTTTAAGTTACCAGTCGCTAGTGCGTTTTAGCATAATCCGTTGTAAGTACATTTTAACCAAGTTTTAGCTAGACAATCTTCACGTTATATTGACAGAATTCGCATTTTGCAATGTTAATTTTCCCGTTATCATTTAATTAAATACATACAAGTTTTTATATCATTTATTACTTTATTCCGTTTTAGAGGCTCGCTTTCGTAACTTGAAATCTGTAGTCGGATTACGAAATAGCTGAATTAATCTAAGCGCATTTAAGTACAGCCGGGGATCACGCCGCAACCCAGTAATGGGGTTTAAAAACTAAAAGCTCGTCATAGATGGCAGCACTGTTGTTCATCTACAAATCGCCATTATTTCGTTTGTCTTCTTTTGTGTCGATCAAAAATTAAACGAAAAAAAGATATATAAGTATGCGACTTCGAGTGTAGCACTCTTAAAAGACCGAGGTAAGGAAAGGAAAAGTGTCGATCACTGGTAAACAAACAAATATAATGGAAAAATAAACATTTTATAATTTAACATAGCATCACCTCTATACGAATTTCCCTCATCTTCAGGTTTAATTTTTTTTTCTTTTTTGGGGAGCCTTCTCCCTCTGTTTTGGTTTTTCAATATCTTTAGCAAACTTAGGATTGTTTGTTGTATTTTTACTAATTTTGACAAATTCAAATCTGGGTTTTACAGAAAACTTCAAACGTCTGCGATGCTTTTTCAGCGAGATATCGGCGATATCGTGTTTTTCACCGTTTCCATGGCGCGGCCATGGAGTTATAGTTTTACAGCTCCTAAAATATAAACTTAGGACGTTTTCCTATATTTTTACAAATGAAATCTATCATTTACCTAAATTTCAGGTCTCTGCAACGCTTAGTTTTAAAGATCTTCGTGGCCGGTTCTCCGCGTTTCAATGGCGTGGCCACGTTCAAAACCTTATAACTTTTTAACCATAACTTTGAATTTATGGTTTTGGGAAAAAACTTTTACAAAATCTTGCTAGATTTTTTGTTTTTGAAATATCGCCGTGTCCGTGTCATTGAAACGGACACGTTCTTAGCTATGATCTGTTCAACTGTTTGAAAATGAAAATTATAAGCCTTTATCTAGTTGATGAAGGGATTCGAGCATCTTCCGCAGGTCTGATCGAGTCGAAATTTAGTATTCTATCACTTCAATGACATTAGAATTAGCAGACTTCAGATATTCATGATTTGTCTTCCTCCTCTCACACACAATTGTCTAAATTTCTTTTTAATTTCTCCTTGTGCAGGTCTGCTGGATTATAATTATATAGATCCCTATGTATTTTACTGTGTACATAAATAAATGCAAAGTAACCTTGAACCGATGCTGTAGCATCACCTGTAATTTGCATACCCAACTACCTCACCCACAAACAGCAGAGGTATCGTGTTTGGGCTCATTGCAAAGGTACACAAGCGACAAAACAAAACCCCTTAAAAGTAAAAGGAGTATATGTATTGGCTCTTTCCTATTCCCCTTATTACAAAACAAGGATTTAATTTAGAGCAGGTTTAAACCACCAAGCCAGTTTTTGAATGAAGAACCATACATGTATAGAAATGCGGTCCTTTGTATAAAACTGACAACTTAGTCCGGTGCTAAGTTGTCATTTTTGTTTTAAGAACTTTACCATAATCGAAATACAGTTTGAAATACAAAAACTGGGTCCGAGCTTTAAGCTAGACCTAAAGTTAGATCGCGTTTTGTAAAGTTTAACTGTAAAAGTAAATCTTTAAAATTAAGTAAATAGGCGAAATCGACAAAATGTATCTCCTCTAAATGGGCCAGTACATATCTTTTTTTTTACTTTTTAGAGGTTTTTGTTGTTGGTGTTTTTTACGGAAATAAAACAATTTCTTTCTCAGTTATATTTATTACTCTCGATAAATATAATCTCGATCGGTTTTGTCAAAATAAAATTACATAATAATTATGTATTAATAATACAGTAACTCAGAAATAACATATGGTTGAAAATATTACCCAACCCAAGTGAATTAACTAAAACTAGTGGAATATGGATTAGTTCGACTCGAAAAATAAAAAATAACAAAAGATTTATGTGGAAAAAATAATCTCCTTGTAAGTGTTCATAATATGATATGACATGTGGTATATTTTATTTTTCTCATCTCACTTTTATACTAAGTGTAACTCAAGCAAAAATAATATGAAAATTGCAAATACTTAATAATTACTTGCATCAGAGGCAAAGTTATGAATAACTTTGTAGGTTTTATCACGATTGAGGAGAAATCTTATTTCCCCAATTAATATACGATATTACGATCTCGTAAAATGAACTCTTATATAGCCGCACACATTTGTTTTCGCTCAGTAAATGGCCTGCGGAACTGTTTTGCATTTTCAAACCAATAGAGGGTTATTACATAATCCAACAAGCAATAGCGGGTAGCGTATTGCAGCTCCAATTATGTAACTGCAAGTACATTTTTTTTTTCGCTTACAAATTCTTGTCGCAAATGTCTTTTATCGCGTCAGGTACTTTTCATGTAAACTTGACCACACTTTACTAATCATTAATCTTTATATTAGTCAGATCTTGATTGTAGTTTCGAGATTTTTTTTTAGTTATTGCACTTACTGTGATGTTAATAATATTCGTACAGGAGCTACCGTTAATTGATGTAACTCATTTTATACCAGCGGATATGAATGACAACGATAGTTTTCTATCAGGAAATAAAACGCGGTCAGGCACGCATGTAGTGGTGGAATTAGCAGTAACGAATTATTGAACTTGCGATTAGAAATATTGTTTAAAGTCATTTCATACCAGTCTGTAACAATTTATACTGGCTGATTTTTTTCGGCTGAGAAAATAGATGAACTGAGTCATAAAAGCCTTTGGCATACAAAATTTCAATAATTCAACAACTTTTGCGGTTGACGGTTGTATTTATACTGCCCGAAACATCAATCTGTACATTAAAGACCGGTACGAAAAGAGTTTTAACGACAGTTTTTATATCAAGTTCAAGTTTCCCTTATAGACCTACCACGGGTGCATTAGAGATTCCTATTTTGCTGATAAATTATTACACTATAAAATCACTAGACCTATTGCAACGACAGCCCCATGCTATGTTCTTTTACATGAGAGAACAAACATGCCAAACAAAGAAACACCTGGTTTAGAACAGACTCACATACTATGGTAAGCTTATTAGATGAACAAATATAGCACCAAATGGTAAATAAAAGGAAGTAATAAATACATAAAAGTTTACAATAAATTAGGGAGCAACGAACCAATTCATTCTTAAACCGTCTTAAATTCCACGTTCATAAGACTTATTATTGTGACGCCTTTTATGTATTCTAAATTTAATTTCAAAGGCAAGGCAGCAACAGCGAAACTAAATTGTTAACTTTATCGAAACTTTCCAATCGTTTATAATAACCTTATCAGTACATAATACCTATATAAGATCTTATATATCTACACTTAAGTTGTGATGACGTTTTCGCTGTCCACAACTCGGTGCGGTACATTTCACTATATAATACAATTACTGGAATTCATTGTTAGCGTGACCCCTTGACGATGGAACCCTTGTCTTATATTCTTGGAGGCGTTGGAGGCGCGCCGTCGTGATCCTGGGGACAAATAAAAATGATTAATTTATTTTCTGTATGAACACCCCAACAGTCGCTAGAAGACTAAAAGAAAGATTCCTCAAGGCCTTATTAACGGGCTTCAAGAATTAACGGAGTAGTTACTGGACAGCTTACGAAGCCGTAAAAAAAACAAATATATTGCTAAATATCTGCAGGAATGATAGATTGAAATAAAAATCATTAAATCTGCGTAAATGTTGTGGAGAAGAAGTGCCTATTAAAAAAAAAGCTGGATTTTTTTTCAAGACTCGTGCTTCAAAGGCAAACAATACCTGTGTTACGGGTAACCAGCAACCTAATTGCGTAACACGTGATAAATCCTAATCGGTTTCATTTTGACAGTTCAACAATATTCATTGCGTTATTTGTGTTGTTGAGCAGACAAATTTGTCGAACATATGAAGCAATGGATAAGCAATCTGTTTCAAAATGATTCAGATTATGATAAATCGTGCGTTACGCAATTAGGGTGCTGGACTTACAAGACTAAAAATAAAACTATCGTTATAATAAAACTATTCTGTAAAAACTTGGTCGAAATTTACAAGGATTTAATGAAGTCGCGGCGGGCTTTTTTCGCCCACAAGTCTTGGTTTAAACCAGTACTTAAGCCATTTTTTTTGTAGACCGTCGGTGTCAACCGAGAATAAAACAGATTGCATCTCAGCGCGTCGAAATCCAACAGTGTGGTTTACTGTTCGATTTTCTGCTGAGCAGTGTGTTGAGAATCCAGAGCGTGAAAAAAATATTACGACCGTGTGAATGTGGATTTGTTTTTTCCGTGATTTGTGTGGTGCCGGACGTAAAAAGAATAGCACCATCCCATTTCTTGCCGTGGGTGTCGTAGAAGGCGACTAAGGGTAAGTCCCTTCTAGAGACTGGACAGCAGCGTTCTCTATGCATTATGGACTACTGCGACTAGTCCAAGAAGCTACTTTGTTATCAATTTACAGTTTAAAAAGGAAATTGATCACCGACGCAGTCTCGCTCATATGAGGGGACTACTAACCTGTAGTTATACATTGAAAAAGAAATCGATGTTTAATGTCTTTTTTACTTTTGAACATTATAAGAAGATAATGTAGTTTGTGTATCTGAATAATCAACTTTTACAAAGTTAGCACCGTTGTAAAGGTCAGAGATCAGACACGCATGGCCGTAGAGATAATATATTTTTATATGTTAAATATGTATGATATTATTAATTCTGAAACAACCAAGCCAAAAACTAATAATGTCGGTTGCTTATCGTTCATGTACAGTTCCTGGTCTATACTATTTCATGATAATAATGTTATTGCTTTTCAGGGTTCCATACCTAAATGGTGCCAACGGAATCCTATTACTAAGCCTCCGCTGTCTGTCCGTTCGTCCATCCATCCGACCGTCTGTCTATCAGCCCGCACGCGGGTATGTAGTAACCCGCTGACAGACAGACGGTCGAATCTCAACTGTCTACCTATGTAGACAGTTGAGATTTTCAGTGAGTATTTATACACTCACAGGCACAATTAACCGCTCACCTTGTATTTCTTAAAATTTTCAGAAATTGTCAATTGTTGTTATAGCGGAAATATACACGCCGCTATAACAACATCATCATCATCATCTGCCTAGCCTTTCCCCAATTATATTGGAGTCGGCTTTCAGTCTAACCGGATGCAACTGGATACCAGAATTTTACATGGAGCGACTGCCTATCTGACCTCCATAACCCAGTAACTGGGTAACACGATACCCCTTGGTAAGACTGGTTGTCAGATTTTCGGGCTTCTGACTACCCGTAACGACTGTCAAAGATCCACATATGACAGCCGGGACAAACGGCTTAACGTGCTTTCTGAGACACGGGGTGTCTTGGTATGTAAAGATGGCCACTCATCTACGGACTAACTGCGGCAAGCTTAACCTGATCGATCGACTCGTGCAGCTATTGGTACTTAACCACAAGCCCCTCATTGCCGCTATAACAACAAATAATAAAAATAAAGTTACAAATTAAAGACCACCCCCGTGATTTTTCGTTTTTTTTTTCTTGTGGTACGGAACCCTTCGTTTGCGAGTCCGACTCACACTAGGCTGGTTTTTTTTTATATGGTGGAATATTACTTTTTCGAGTACAAGTGAATTCGGTGTAATTACTAAATATAACATTGTTACCCCATTTTCTTAACAACTACTTAAAACAAACAAAGTGCCTGTCTTTTTTGCCATGGACTAGTTTTTGGCTTGCTCTGATATAATTAGAGTTTCCTCACAGCCAGCGGTAGATGGTGGACTACTTTTATTTCGATTTACATAAATACTTACTGATGCAGGCCAGGCAGGAAAAACTTAAGAAAATGTCATTGACTTACAAATCGGCAGTGTCCTGGATTAAGGCGTCTTATTTTGTTTTTAAGACCTATTCTAAAAAGATAAAAATTGGAATAAAGGCAGGGCGACTCTAGGGATAAATAAAGCCATGCTGACCCTAGGGCCGGTGTGTCTATTTTTATCTTTAAAATGTTGATATTAAATGCAAAACTGTCAGGCTCATGGTTCACTCACATCACTTCAGTTATAAGACGTCCACTGCTGGATATAGGCCTATCCCAAAAGGAGGGTTTTGCCATAATCGCCACGCTTGGCAGGCGGGTTGGCGATCGCAGTATGGTGGTAAAATGCATAGAGAACGCTGCTGCCCATTCTCTAGTAGGTAAGTACCTTAATCGCCCGTCCGGCAACACACGGAACATGGTTAGCGTCCAATAATGCCGTTACTATATATATATCAGGTATCTCGATAACAAGCGGGTTTAATTATCAGAACTTGTATCAATTAACTTCTCATGTTCTCAGTTTATCTTAATAGTCTTTTTCTGGAATTTTCTAGTAGACTAGGTGGAAAATAATAAGAGCATAGTTATAACCTAATTAAATCTTAATTTAAAAAAAATTAATTGGTTGAGACTGCAAAGGAAATATATTTTTTTAACGTGAATTTATACGTTTCGTAACCTGGTCAAACAGGAAATAACAATGGCCGTTATTTGCTCAGTTCTTCTGTTATTTGTTTTCGCTGCTATTTACCTTGTTGTGATCACTGGTGAGTGAAATGTACAGCAATAGCGACAACAGTAACTAATATAAATTTTCGGTGACATGACCCAGATCGAGTGTTTGTCCGTCTACAAGCACGGCACAAACTGTTTTGTAAATACATAATAGGTTCTGCCCTGTCGGCAATTTTAGTCATTTCGCCTCGATACTGTATTGCTTCTATTTCGCACAATGGTCGCGTACGGTACATTCAAGGTCTACACGAATTGTCTGGTTGGGATTTATATAAGCGGCGGACGATCGCTTGCTATAGTTGCCACTTGATGATAAAATAAACAATGAACTTTTTACAAATTTCAGTTTTTTTTTAAGTCCGACAAACAATTGTTTATAGTAGACGATAACCCGATAATGTTAATAGAGCATTATATTCGAAAGCATCTGGCACAGAAACAGGTGAAATGAAAAGTCAAAAGGTGTTCGATAACATTACGTTGCCTGAGGTGACATTATCGATCGACATTTGCGCAGAGGTTATATTTAATCTATAAAAATATGTCAATAAAATTGAAGCGTATGTTTGTCAAAATAACAACTTTTCACTAAATGCATATGAAAGTATCTATGGAACCTATAAAACAATAAAATGTTTGGCCGACTGTGTCTGTCTGTTTGTTCCGGCTAAAATCCGAAACCAATTTTGATGAATTTTGGTACGGGGAATGGGGACTTGGGGACACTTTGAAACCTGCATATACATTTTATCGACAAACCACGCGGGCGAAGCCGTGGGCGGAAGCTAGTTGAGTATATAAACATAAATGACATTAAATGTTGATAAAAAATTCGAGCGTGAGTCAGTATTACGTTACATTGTAATGTATCATGCGCATGCCTGATTACATATTTAAAACTATGGGAAAATATTAAGACAACATAGGAAATCCCATAATTTTTTAGAGGTAGTTCCATCATGTCTACCAAGAAAACCAAAATCTAAGGGTGAAAACTACAGACACCGAAATTCAAATTTTCTTACGTTTCTTGTAATTTGCAGAACAGTGTCAAGCTGTATGTTGATTAAAATATGATCCGCGACGGTGACACGTATGTTTTACAGAATTATAATGATTAAAATCATCATACAACGTCCTAAATTCATTTAATTCCACTGAATAACTATTTCCTTAGACTGCTCGTGACCTGCAAATTGCATAAAACTTAAGAAAATTCCAAATTCGCGGTTTACCCTAGAGCTTCCACTTGAAGTATTCTTACCTGAGAATTGCGCGTAGGCTTCGCAGCGTCTTGTATCTGGTTGCGGCGCGGACGCATGGCGTACATGGCAAGCGCGAGCGCCATCATGAGGAACATTACCATGAAGCTGTTTGCAGACGACTCGGGCGCCGGGAGCCCGGGCATGGCATCCAGGCACTCACTGTCTGTGCAGTACGACTGACCTTGACGGAGCTGGGTAAAAGAAAAATGTTTGTGAAAAAGAGTAACTCCGTATCATGTAGTAGCAGAAAATGATTGTATCGAAGATGGCGCATAGAGATAGATAGCCTTCGATGTTTTTGTTTTAACCGACGAAAAAAACGGAGGTTCTCAAGTCACCGCGTATATTTTTTTAGTATGTATGACCACGCATAACTTTTTACAGAGTAGTCCGATTTTGCTAATTCTTTTTGTTATTGAAAAGGGTATACCCCGAAGTTGGTCCCATATAAATTTAACCTTAACCGACTTCCGAACTTAGTTAAAATTCGGAAGTCGGTTCCTTTGGATGTGTATTTTAATTGTATGTCACCGCCTTCCGAACTTAGTTATTAAGGTTAAACAAAAAAGGTTTTTTATTTTTTGCTTTTCAGTTTTTTCGGCGGTTTAATTTTTTGTTAAAAAGTTTTTGAAGTGTAGGTAGTTGAATGCACACGCATGCAGTTTTGTGGAAATTAACCGCTATATATAAACTCTTTTCTTTAATACGTATATTACTAACAGCAGATTTTTCAATAGTCAGATAACTTATATCTGAGGAATAAATATTGCGGTTTGACAGCTTTTGTATGGAAAATATGTCAAATTGACATAATTATTCTTCAGATAAAAGTTATCTGACTATTGAAAAATCAGCCCTAAATCGTTTACAAGAATAAACTCCATAAAAATTATGTAGTCGAATTCAGAGGTTCCGGGGGATCTCAGAGTCAACAATTTTTATAAGATGTCCATCTGTGTGAGTTATTTGAGTTTTTAGATTTGTGAATCACCCATATTATAAACACGCTGTGGGCACAGCCCACACGGGTATTTCTTTTTGTGGCAAATTTTATCGAGGCAAAATCGAAAAGCTATATACGAGTCTAGCACCCGCCGAGAACCTCCTTTTGAGTCATATAAAAATAGGGACTATGCAGGGCGGTAACATCCAAGCGCAACCTGTAACCATGAATTCAGCACATGAATTTAGACCCCCTCGCGTAGAATTTTCGTCAGTTGTAGAAAATCTGCTGTTTCCTAGAAAAATGCAATACCTACGCGTTCAAACGACGATAAATGCTTACGCAGCGGTTCAGGAATCATGTATTGAAAGAAATTCATGGTTACAGTTTGCGCGTCAGTCTCCCGCCTGTCTAGATACTCAAAAACTAGACGCTACGGATTTTTTGTGACGTAATACATGTGGCTATCCCTTACGTCACAGAAAATCGAATGAAAATAGCTACATACAAGCTGATATCAGAGTAATTAAAATTTACGTATAATCATTCATTACGTGAATGTTTAATTAATTTAGAATCATCGTCCGCGAAATGTATTTCCTGCGTTTGTTTGTAAATACGTTCTTAAATGTATTTGTTGGTGTCATTGGAATATTTATACTTCATTTGGTTTGTTGATACATTATTGAACCTGGAATTGTATGAATGACCGTTAATATCTACGATTACTACAGTAACCAGTGCGCAGACTGTAACCATGAATTCAGCATATCATTCTAGACCTGCTGATTTTTTTTTTTGCCGACGCAAAATTTAGGGGGTCTATTATATTACGCTAAATTCATGGTTACAGTTTGTGCACTGGATAAAAACTTATCCTGTATAGTCCAACCTATTCTGCATCGTAGTGCAGATATACTATTACTTATAAACGCTGCTTTAAGTTAGGTAACGATTAGCAACTGTTTAACCATATATTTTTGAAGTTTAGACCAGGGACCATTTCGGTTACCTGTTGAAAGACTTTTCGACAGGGTTTTTGTAAAGGATTGTTAGAAAACCTACACCATTTTTGTTACACATTTTAACGATAACCCGTTTCAATGGACAACCTCTTCGAAACCTTTTCATCATGGTTACCTATTCAAAAGGTTTGCAATGAGATTTGCTTATGGGAATATTCAAAAATCCATTCTTAGTGGGTTATACTATTTAACAGTAAGCCATTCCGAACGGATTACCCCTTCAACCTTGTAACAGGGTAACACTTTCAGTGTCCAATCGATGTAATTTGGACTATCGTGGCTTTTCATTAAGTGCAAAATCGCATGCATTTGGCTAGCACGTGTCGAATCGCCACTGCGCTATGAAGTACCTAGCGACTCGATAAACACGCGACTGTAGTCGTTAATACAGTAGATCTAAATTTTAAATTATATATTTTATTTAATTGGCGGGGTTGTTTCATGAATCATGTACGATCTTGTTTGGTTTAAGTACTTCTTTGAATGTTTACTGGATAGTATTATAATGTCACTTTCTTCAAGGAAGAGGTTGGAAGTGCAAGTGTTGTCTTAATTAAATAAAGAAATTGAGAGTTCCTACTTTCGTGAGACTGGAGTGTACTGTTGTGACATGTTCAGTAAGCTACCTACTTACCAGCTAAGACCTACAAAACAAAAAAATGCCACAACTGAGACGAGATGCTGTCCATAGATTTTATGAATAGGATTCTTCCAGTAATAATAGCAAATGCAATTTGTGTAGAAACTACCTAAAGGTAAGGTCTAAGTTCCTTATTTTTCTAATGATAATATAATATCCTCCTGACCGAAATTCGTTCACCGCGACTAATCTCAACGCAAACTAGCCTCTAAGCGGCAGATATAGATCTCTCACTATCATAGCCTGACGGGACGGCAATCCAACACTGTGGACAGAGATCAGCCAAAAAAATAATGATTATAAAAACATACCCAAATAATCCGACAAGTGTATCTACATGTTGAACTCTCGTGGCAATACACTTATACGTAGGTGGTCAGTATCACTTATACGTACCTACATAATTATTATGTGAGTGACTATATTATTTTTGATTGAATATTCAAATATCCTACAGTAAATATACTTAACAGTGAAGAAAAAAATCAGAAATAACGTTATTGAGCGTTTTAATAATGCAGACTAGACGGAGATGATAATCATATTTGTAACGCCATATCACGTTGACACCGATGTAACTCAATACAAAATGTTATGCGTGAAGAAGATAGTGATTAACTCCTTCCAAATATTTTACAGCTTATTCGTCATTTATTGACCAATTTTCATACCTTTTTCATTCATTGTAGGTATTATTTTGCAACCATCTTCATCATTCGGGTTCAACAAATACAGGGTTTTGTTTTTCACGAGTATTAAATCATGCGGCATGCTTTATACCTCAAAGTACCCCAACAGCTGAATAGGTTTTAATGCATCAGCCGTCAAGTTATTATAAAATTAATATGGCGGCCGCAGAATACGAAATGGTGTTAGAGAAAAACAAAATCTCGCAGAATAATAAATATTTTAAATCGCACTCGGCCTGTTTTGCTCGGGTTGTCTGCGCGAATATGTGAACTGATAAAAGCCTAAGCCCCTGCCTGCCTGATGTGTGCTTAGGCCTTAGTTGCGTGACAATAAAATGATTGTTTTTATTATTTCCTTTATTTCAATAAATACATATAAATTACATTTTTAAATATTAGATTATAAAATATATAAAAACATTTAAAATATAAAAAAATAGTAGCCCACCAGTATCGGGAATCAGGGTCCAAGCTACCGGCAGTCAGGGCTCCAGAGAGAGGAACCTCCTAACAATACGAGCCGTGTCCAGGAGTACCGCTTTCTGGATCAAGCCCTTGATCCAGCTGCCCAACGCGAGCCTCTTTAGGTGTTGGTTGAGGTCTTTGCTATCAAACCATTGGCTGTTTTGACTATCGATACAATGATTGCTGAGTCCACATGCCACATGTCCACAGCCTCGCGAGCCAAGTTAAGGTACTTGATTTCTTTATCTTTCTCGGCTTTCACGAGGTTCCCGTCATGCAGGGCCGTTATGTCAACGATCATTGCACGCCGCTCTAGTCGATCCACCACCACTATATCAGGCGTATTGGCAACAATAGTCCTATCAGTGATGATGAATCGATCCCAGTACAGTGTTATATGTCCATTTTCGAGAACTGGGTCGGGCACATACCTGTAGTATGGCACTTCCGATTCCACAAGGCTGTATTTCAGAGCAAGTTACTGGATGGATAATTCTGGCTACAAGGCTGTGCCTATGCAAGTACTCTTCGTTAGCTAGACGAGAACACCCGGAGATTATGTGTTTGATTGATTCTCCCGGACGGTGGCATGCGCGCCAGATGTTAACCATACCATCTTTCACAATAAATCTCCGGTAGTTATTCGTCATCATAACTTCGCCCATAATTGCACAGACAAAACCTTCGGTTTCCCCAGGTGTTAACAGATCACCGAAACGCAGCCAGGCTAAGAACGCTTATAGATCTACATCGGGTCCATGTAGGGCCTGGAAAACTCTATCTCTTAACTTTACTCTACTCTTACTCTACCATACCTCCATGCGATCATTGGTGTCAAGCACTACAGGGTTGCGCCAGTCCTCTTTAGCCAAAGAGAGCGAGGTGAGGCCCTTGTCTACCGCGACTACATCTCGATGCATCCCCACGTCGGCTTCTAGGAAATATTCCCTGAAACTGCATATCTCGTGATTGTGGAGGGTCTTAGCGTTTAAGAACCCTCGTCCTCTACACTTTCGCGGGATATACAGTACCGATGACCGTGGGGGATGCATTCGATATGCAGTCAGCAACGTACGGACCTTCATATTCAGGGTGACGAGCTCAGTCTGAGTCCATTTGATTACGCCGAAAGAGTACGTTATGACCCAACCGTTGCAGACTATTAAATACTTTTTTCAGGCGGGCAAAGAAGCTTTCCTTCAAAGATTGCGTCATGTCAGTAACATTGATGCCCAACGCTTCCGACATACCCAAATCATTTATAGGTTTCGGCTGCGGAGAGGGTTCGAAGGTATATGGAATCTGAGAGTTGGGTTGCCACGGATTCAACAATCTCCCCTCGCTTTATATGCATGTCCGCACATTCGTCCACACCAAATTCCATCCTAATGGCGCTACTGAAGGTTTCAGTTACTTTCAGTAGCTCCATCAGTTGTAAATTGTTGGGGGCAAAGAGTTTTAGGTCATCCAAGTAGAGGAGGTGAGATATAACCTGACCACCTCTCTTCAGCCGATAGCTTATACCTGAATCCTCCAGCAGTGTGCTTAGAGGATTCAGGGCTAGGCAGAACCAAAGCGGACTCAAACTGTCACCCTGAAATATGCCTCGCTCGATCCTTATCGGCTCGCTATTTCCATGGATATTTCGACATCCTGGATATCGAAGAACCGTCCTCCATTGCCCCATACATGACATCAGGAAGGTGCGGAGAGATGTATCTACTTTATACAGCTCCAGCACCCTCATGAGCCATGTATGTGGCACCGAGTCATAGGCCTTCTTGTAATCTATCCAACATGTCGAAAGATCCTTTCGGGAACGACGAACCTGTTTGCTAATCAATGGGGAGCAGCTCCTTAGTACCGCGGGATCCGTTCCGTCATCCATTTTGAGAGACAGACATGATGGAATTAGTGTCTACATGGTTGCAAATTATAGCTCCCAAAATGGATGTAAGAACTTTATAGACCGTCGATAAACACGTTATCGACCTATAGTTTTTGGTTCCGCGGTACTACCTGATTTATGCAGCAGGTGGGTAACTCCTGTCGTTAGGAACTGGGGTAGCGAACCAGACTCCAAAGGAGTCTGGTACTGGGCTGCCAAGCGAGCGTGCAATCCTATGAACCATTTGATCCAGAAGTTATGCAGCCCGTCCGGCCCTCGAGACTGTTGGGCAGTTGAGTTGGGCAGTGGACGGACTGAACGAGCTACATCTTGGAGGCAGATTGTAATAACTCCATTTCTGGTATCGGATCGCAGGCTCGCTCGACTTCTCGAGCCCAATCACCTTCGGTGTGACTGACGCATTGACCAGATATTGCGCCAAAAAAGCACATGGCATCATCATCTGGTAGACGCGTATCAGCCACACCTTGGTCCGGTCGCTCCCAAGCACTATAAACCCACCTTTTATCACTCTGGAAGGTGCGGTTCTGAGTGTATCGGTCTACTCGCCGCTTATACCTACGAATACGGTTTGCCCATGCATACACTTTCTGCTTCAGGAAGTCTATGCGCCCTGTAACACGGGACATATAATCCTGAGGGCTGGTATGCCCACCTCACAAAGCGCATCCTCTAGGGCGAGTGTTGCCCTCCCTGAAGCAGATTAGTTTGCCGATGAGGGCTCTGGCCCCACAAATACGACGTTCAATTCTGCACTGCCAAGCTGGTACGGCTGGTTTCGGTCGTGTAGCTCTTGAGTCATTAGGGAATTTGACGTGAACTACACGACATACCGCTACAGCCGTGCAGTACAGAATCGAAAGAGTATCGGTGAGGTCTTCGCAGTCATCAAAATAGTTTGACAACTGCAAATCTAGAGCCGCCATTAGCGCCCTATTTTTGTTATGCATGTGCAAACGAGGTAGGCGTAGCCTAAGTTCGGGCGACACGAACCGATATTCCCGAATCGCACCCTCCAAAGCACTCTTCAATTCCTCACTGCACTGGGTACTTCCGTTTGTAGCCCTGTCAACAAACCCCTTGTCAGCTTGAACCTCGTGACTTGTGGTGAGCCGTGGTGGTACCACAACTCTCTGCGACGGGGATATGATGACATGGCTACTCTGCATTTCACTTCATAGGCGATCAAGTACAGTGTCATCCAACATAGGATTACGCTGGATGACCCGCATCTGATCCGATAGTCATCGTGTAGTAACGTTGACAGCTGGTTCCAGCACCTGAAAAAGAGAGAGCATCCGAACACGGTCCATCTCAGGCGCTGCACACTTCCGCCAGGTTCTGGGACCCTATCAGAGGTCAGTGGGCCTCGAAGTCCTAAACCGTCCGGCGGCCGGCGTCCTCCCCGTTGACGAGCAGGTGGTGGCGTCGTGGGCGGGGAGAAATACTTTATGCTCGAGCTCGACGCACCTACCGCGGCCGGTGTTGACACAGCACCCGCAGTGGGGCTGGGTACCGGCGGCGGTGAGGCGGAGCTGAGCGACGAGTCCGGAGTGCCGCTGATCTTGTCAATATATCTTTAGTTTCATAATTTCCACATTTTATGTTTCTTGGTGTCATCTCCGATTCGCCAATTTTAAATTATTTCTCACACATTTTTGGTTTTTCCGGTCTCTATAAGATTTCCAATAGTCTTCTGATTTTGGGTTTGGTTTAATATGGAAAGCACTTGTAAAATAGGTCGAAAATCTAAATAATTAGTATAGATGAAATTTTATAAATAAGACTTCTTGCACCGTGTTGCCAGCGTTATATATTATTATTATAAGATTAGGTATTTATAAATTTGTTGCCACTGTATCTAAGTACTACTTATAAGTAATACTTAATTATTTCAAATGCACTTACGTTCATTCATGTTCAATACAGAACTAGTTTTACGAAAAAATGAATGCAGCAAACTGTCAAGTCTAGTGATCGAAACCAATAACACGAATCTAGATGTTTCCAAGGTAAATACCTAGTCGCCTGACCCCAAGGTCTAAATTTGGAATGATTACCTTACAGTTACCATATAAAACCTAATTATGAGGATAACCACTTTATATGGATATCTCAATCGAAAGGGTAACCCCTTTCGTTCATTAATTTATCGAAAGGATTACCCTTTTACTGGTGTTAGGAAAGGTGTTACACGATCAAGAGGTAACACCATCCATACAGAAACCGAACAAACGGGTTACACTTCCGAAAGAATTAACTCATAAAGGGGGTTGTACGGTCCCTGGTTTAGACATCTCTTAATTTTAATCAAAGTTTATAAATAAACGTCATAATGTTAAACGAAAATGTATGTTAAAATTATATGCTTATCGAAATAGCATAATCGTGTTTGAGGGACAATATAATTATAGTTATCAAACATTTTCTAAATATGGGGCTCGTGGCTACATAATAACAGCCGTACGGGTCGATCTTCAAGGTTAAATAACGCTTGCCGAGGTTGGGAAGTGGATTGGTGACTATTCATTACATACTTAGACTTCTCCGTGCCTCGAGAATCACAGCTTTTAGTCCCAGCTGTCATTTGTATTAGATCTTTGACAGTCGCAACGACTGAAAAAGATCAGCCAGTCAGAAACCCTGAAGCCTGATAACCAGTCTTACCAAAAAGGGTCAGAGGGGGGGGGGGGGGGGGGGGTAGATAGGATAGAATTATAATTCCTGCTTTTTCTAACAGCGCACAATGTCCGCATCTTTCTAAAATACCGCTAAAGCAATTTAAGATGGTCGTTTTGAAAAGGACAGAACAATTTATTCGTTTAGCACCATATTGACTGCAAATTACAACGAAAAATGCCTCAGTCGATGTACGTCTTCTTCATAGCTCCATTGATATTATTAAAACAAGCTTTGCCAAAAGAGATGAGTCTATTCTGCTTGACAGTTTTAGGCATCATCCAAGGTCATTTGGATTTTCGTCGCATAAATCTTTTGTTTGTCCGTGTTATTTTGGTATATGAGCGTATTACAACGCACACGTTATATTATTGAACGTCCACACGTGCGTTCGCATTAAGTAAAAAATAAAAATTAAATGTCAAAGATTTCTTACATACCTAATTAATTAATTATAATTCTTATGTAAGAATCAAATCAGGAATGAAGAGATTCGCAGAAAACCAACGCAACCGATATACCCCGAATAATAGCCAAACTTAAGTGGCAGTGGACAGGGCACATTGCTCGCACAACAGATGGCCGATGGCTCGAGTGCGTACCGGAAGACGTAGAGTTGCAAGGCCAAGACAAGGTGGACCTTGTGAAGGTCGCAGAAATCCGCTGGATGCGGGAAGCACAGAACCGGTCGAAATGGAGGAGCTTGGGTGAGACCTATGTCCAGCAGTGGACGTCTTTCAGCTGAAATGATTGATGATTATGGATTCATATATAGCGACCGTAACATTTTACAAATGCAAAAAGTTTTAGGCGGTTTGCAAAAGAGCTTGGAAATATTTTTTCCTAGACAAAACATTATTTGACAAGGTGGACAACCCTTTCAAAGGGTGGTAGATAAGTGCCTCATTAGGCACTGCGTACTGACAGACACGTGCCAATAGGTGTTGGGCCACGTCATTAGTCATTGTTTTTAGATTCGTTTGTAAGTTTACTAACATTATTTCTAGGTCGTTGTTACTAATGGTCGTTATTATTAATTATGATTTATATAATTATTGATATATATATTTTTATTGACTAAGTAATTTTTTAAATTATAATCTGTTTTTTCATTAGTTATTGACATGTTCTACTCATAACAATTTTTTTTTATGAAGAGTTGTATGGCATTATGGTTTTTTTTTCTTTTTTGGGTGGGAAATCATCAAATAACTTCTCCCGCTCTGGGTGGAGCGGGAGGGCGTGTCAGACTTTTACTGACTAAAACCCACCCGTGTTCCCTCATTTGCCTGTGTGCCAGGGGCGGCGATATCTCTTTCGAACAACCCGCACCCCTGGCAGGCATCGGCCCTTGCGGGCCCCATCTGTTGCTGCTGACATCTCTTTGAGGCGCGCGTGGAACACAACGCGCCGTCGACCCGGGCTTGGTCCTTACCGGACAGCGAGCTACCCATTACTCGCCGTCCGCAAGCCGGTGGCCGGGAATCTGCCTGGGATTCCCGACGCCCAGGGCGTCTCCTGCGAAGGCCACGGCTGTGAGGGCGCATGTACTGCATCTCCCTCACGTGCGCCGCCTCCCTCTTTGCGAGCATAACTGCTTCGCTGAAGGAGGCGACTGCCAGTCATGCCCTCTCGCTCCGTACCATGGCCTGGACCAGGGTCGGACGCGAGAGATCGCCTCCGCCGATCACCTCCACGAGGACACGGCGGTGCTCCGCCCAAGCCGGGCAGACCTCCACCGTATGCTCCACCGTGTCCTCTGGGCGATCTTCGCAATGGAAACACCCGGGCGTTTCCTCCCGCCCTATCCGAAACAGGAACCTCCCGAAACAGCCATGTCCGGTGAGGACCTGTGTCAGGCGGAAGGTGAGGACGCCATGCCGCCTCTCAAGCCACTCCTCAAAGAGGGGACTTACCGCCGCAATCGCGGCGTGCCCAATGGCATTATGGTTAGCTAGCGACCTCGACAATTGATAATTCTATTCTTGCCTGAGTAACCGGCAGAAAGTTCGTCATGCTCCCGTAGATGTCACTGCTTGCGGTAGCGTTGGGGATCGGGTTACCTCTTTCCCTCAAATATGGCGAGGGGGGTAATGGCTGATCTTTGCGTTATGCTCGTGAACGGGTGCTGCTTGTGGTGACTGGTCGTCTTGCTGACCATGATTTTGTTATTGTTGCTAATAATTACCTACTTGTTTATTTATTTTACGTCGATGGTCCTAGGTTATCATTTGTAAACATAATCCAGCATTGCTTATGTAAGCTATCACGCCATTTATACCAGGAGACTTTTATTTTAGTATATGCTTTGTTTACTTTTTGCTTGAGTTAATTTTTCATTTTATTTGTTGGTATATTGGCATGGCTAGCTGACATAAATGACAAATTTTATGAGTTCTGTGTCTCGTAATGTTGATTACTTTGCCTATGTATGTATAGAATCAAGTCTAACCGACTAAACAAACAGCTGTGCTGCTGGGGAGTTTGTTCCGCCACTTCTTCTTCCCAGCTAAAGCACTAGGAAGTGGTGAAGGGTGGGCGTTTTAGAGGACTGTCTCATGTACTTTGACGTTCGAAAAGTGCTGATTCTCAGCCTAATTTGAATAAATGACTTTTGATTTTGTTTTTTTTTTTTAATTTAATACTATATGGATTGTGTGTACTTTTATGTGTGGTCCACAATAAAGAAATAGAAACCGAAGTTGTCCCAAATTTAATTAACAGGATTTCCAACAGTGGTCCTTGAATTCTTTGTTGTTTAAACACGTTAGAAGCGTAGTTAGGCACTTATAATACGAGTGCGTGCTCATAATTAGAACACGTTACAAGTTGCAACACAATCTTATCGGGCGCATTATCATAACATTGCCAGATAATAATTCGCTCTCAATAACGAAGTTCTGTACTCATACACTGCATAATTTTAAAACTAAAACTTTTTTATTTTTCACTTTTTAGTGGTTCTCATGTGCTTAACCCTTCACAGCGTACCGGCGTGATGTTATGTTATTAACTGGTGTAAACAATTGACAGACATGAGATTTCAGCAATCCCTGTCCATTTGCTATCATTTATTGAGGAGTTCCGTTGCCTATCTCCGAAGTTCTTCATCAGATCTTCACCAAATTGAAATGAAACCACTCCGAGAAAGTATTCTTCCAAAAACTACATAAATTGCTTCAAGTGTGCCTATAAAATTTGAAGAGTTCTCTCTATTTCTCCAGGATCCCATCATCAGATCCTGACTTGATGATCATGGGACCACCTGGGAAGTATACTCTTTCAAACAAAAAAAAATATATCCAAATCGGTCCAGCCATCTTCGAGTAATCGGGGAACATACATAAAAAAAAAAAAAAGGTTCCGACGATTTGAGAACCTCCTCCTTTTGGAACTCGGTTAAAAATAGGTATTATGTTTAAAAAGTGTCAAAAATCGTCTCGTAACGCGGCGTGGTTTGTCAAAGAACCAATCAAGATCTTAAGAAACCTGCCCTAAACTTGCAACGAATTCCCCCGACAGTCCAGTCCATTTATTTCGCTTGAGATGCTTTAAATGCACGGACGACATCGTCAAAATAGCTATTACCTTCACGATGTTGATTGTTGATGCTGGAAGAAGACATCCACGGAAGCCTGTAATCTATTCTTCTATGTAATCTTCTAATAAAGTTCGATTTAAGTTGTTACGACAATAACGGCGATATAGGTACTTTATGTAGAATTACAGTGGAATGTGGAGAAATAGCAGAAATCCAGATCACGAAAACGACGTTATCGAAGATTCGAAATCACAACAATCAAACAATTGATGCACTAGCGAGTAACACCATGTGATGTCCTATAATAACATTTCATTCTGAGAGACCGAAACGAGTCTGTGTCATTTCAAATAGCGGGAATTCAGGGTTCTGAAAATAGCAGAAAGACATCCAGATTACGAAAACGACGTCTTTGAAGATCCGAAATCCTCGAAGTCAGTTCGCCAGAACAACTGATGCACTAGCGAGTAACACAACGTCATGCCCTATAATAACATTTCAGTCTGAGAGACCGAAACGAGTGTGTCATTTCAAATAGCGGGAATACAGGGTTCTGAAAATAGCAGAAAGACATCCAGATTACGAAAACGTATCCGAAATCTTCGATGTCAGTCCGCCAGAACAACGGATGCACTAGCGAGTAACACCACGTCTTTTTCTATTAAAGGTTTCAGTTTGAGAGACCGAAACGAGTCTGTGTCAAAGCAAATAGCGGGAATTCAAGGTACTGCAAATAGCAAAAAGACATCCAGTTTACTAAAACCTTAGACGATTTTTTTCGATTGTTGCCGCTTTACGTAACAAGCTGTGAACCGGAACCTGACCTGACCGATTACTACGTAACAGAGATTTCTATCATTTGTGAATAAACCAGCCTTTAGATTAGGGCATTGACATCCTCAGTAACTCTTTACTGGAAATCAAGTGGTAATTCTGGCCAGAATGGAAGCCGATACCGAAAATGTTTTAAAGGAAAACCTAAACTTTTTGGTCGATTCTTTGACCCAATTCAATAGGCCGCACATCAATGGACACGCTTTGATCGTGAGCTGGCCTAGCGTAGTACGGAGTTTTAATAGAATAAGTGGCCAGGTTAAGGTGGAAATTCCAGAGTAGGGTCAGGTCAGTGACAGGTTGTATGTTGATTAAATATGATTCGCGATCGTAGAAAATATTGGCTACACAGAAAGATAATAATTAAAACTATCAATTCAACCCTCCAAGTTCATTAATAATCCCATTGAATGACTTTTTAATTCAATGGGATTAAGAAATTAAAAGGGTTGGTAGTAACGGTCGTGCTTACAAGTTGTAGGTCGTACGAACCCAGAAAAGCGCTTTACTTTGTGTAAATTATTTTATCCCCACTGCTTTCAAAACGGTGAAGGGAAAACCGAAGACACGTGACTAACAAACCGCACTGGGCCCGCGTGGTGGATTACGACTCACTCCTTCCCACAGAGAGGAGGCCTGTGTCCCAGCAGTGGCAATATTATAAGCTCATTATGTAAGAGGGTTGTACTGATGTAGCAAAACACTTAAGAAAATTTGATGTTCACAAGCTACCCTGGAGTTTCCCCCTTAATGCTGGTTTTGTTACCATACACTGTCACATCAAGATTCTGATAGATTCTGATGTCGTTAGTAACGTGAATTCTTATCAAATCCTACAAAAATATAGAAAAATAATGATGCAGAAGTGTACGCAGCTATAAACCACGTTTTCAATTACAACCATGAAAATGGTGGTATCAGACGCGATAAGGGACCCAGTTAACACTTTAATTGTATGATAGATTTACATGCTAACTGCTCAAACACAAACCAGTTAGGTAAAATGTTATGGCTTTCAAACATAATTTAAAATACTACCTTGATAGATGTCAATAATTGATGCTAATGGTATGACTACTCTATTCTTTTTTTTAAATTTTGTAGAAATGAAATATCATTTCATCCGAAATCCGGTGATATCTCGTTAGACTGCAACCCCAAGATATTTGGGAAAAGGCTAGGCAGATATATTTAGTAGAGAAATTATTTTGATTAAAAGGAAGCTATTTTACCATATCTAAAGGAGGCAATAGTTGTTATTAAATACCTCCTTGGCTATTGCCAACAAGGTATAACAACTATTGTTTACACAAATAATGGTTTAAATAAAACCATTGTTTTTATACAGCCATCATCAAGTTAATACAAACTTTATGAAGGATGTTTGCTACATACCTACCTACTTGTATTGTTTTCAAAACAGGGTAATTTGTGACACACAATTTTCCTTCTGACATATTTGCTGCGGCTTGTCGTTATTTGTTTATCAAAATTGATGTGGGTAGACGCATTCATTTACTTACTACACACTATTTAATTCTAAAACGGGTTTGATATGTCTAATTTTATTTATTTAAAGTCAATTATTTTAGTCAGAGGTGAATATTAATGAATGTTCCTTAAACATGTTATGGACAAAAAGACTTCCTTATGGACATAAATTATATTATTGTTGATGGTCAAATAAAATTTAGGTTTATTAAGCAAACTTGAAAATAGACTACAGCTGTGGCTGAAAAGTAGCATACCATCTAAGGTTTTTTTTGGTCCCTATTTTGAGAAGATTGTTTAATTGTATGGTTTGTGTCAGATCTAGTTTAACCTTTTGACCGCCAGAGCGTAAACGCATCGGCGTCCCTCCCACTCCAAGCCAAAAATTCGGCGCAAAAACCTACAAAAGAGAAAATGTTATCAATAACCAATTAATCTTTTCGTCCCCTATTTTTTTAAATTAAATATTACTTGTAACATCATTCTTTTATTTAATTTGACCCTAAAATGTTGTTTTCTTGTTGTTATTAGCCGACGGTGGCGTGTTGGGCACATTTTCATTTCAAATGTTAAGTAAGGTTGTTTACCTGGTTTACCAGTCGATTAACAAACATACATGAAATAAACAAAGCGTTAGCTGCCTTGAACAGCACCACATTTTTCAGAAACCTATCGCATAACCTAATCGCATCTACTTACGCATATTGAAATAAAAGATATGGAATGAATGGTTGAACCTATCAAATAATACAACCTCTGCACTGTGAATAATTCTTATTAGCCGGTCCATACACAAAAGTTAACACAAGTTAAATGTGTGGATGCTAAATTTGAAGTTTGTTGGCTAAACTCAGCACAAATAATAAAATTATGTCCATACACTTACGTTTTGTGTGTATGGACCACCTGATAAAGCAATAGACACACAACAAAATTTGTTTTAAATTTCATCTCAAATATTTACACTACATACAATTTTTGTTTTGAATTAATCATGTGGCTGTTTAACAACAATAGCTTTTATATAATCACTGTAGTAAACTACTTACTATGAATGTTCATAATGAGCATTTTAATATATTTTGACCTTAAGGGTGATTTTAGACAGCCTTGGAAGTAGTTTAAAAATGAAAAATTTTGAATGTCCTCATGTAACTAATTATTGGCATACTTACCTACTATTAATTAACAGGACAAAAATTTAATGTTGTTTTTCAGGAAAGTATGGTCAAATTATCAATAATTATTTACCAATAAAAAATGCAATAAAAAAATTAGGTATGTTGGTAAACATACACAGAAAAAATAATGGGGTATGGAATATTACGTGTGAGATGTAGACGTGGACGGTACATATACGGCCGTCCACCCACTATAATTACATCTCATCATACAACATCCAAGGGCAAATAACTCACCAAAGAGATGAGCCGACGCATCGCCATCTCATGGTTCCACAGGCACTCGCAAGGATCCATTTCATCAGCCATATCTAAGCAAAAAATGAGCACTTAGAAATCGCTCTGTCGACAATACTTTCTTTCTCCCAATTTGTTCTCAACTCGATAAATTCACTAATCAGCTGACATGCAAACATTATTGTACCCAAGGTGATTACGTCAACAGCTCAACATAACACTTTTCCTCCATAGCGACGTAAGCAGTACCTAACCACCGAGCAATAATAATCCACATCTTTGTTTTTATTTACAAATACAAAAAACACTGGTCAAGGATTAGCTGTCATGGGTCTACGAATCGAGAAGAGAAAGTTAAACAAAATTCTTGGGCGTACCTGCAACACTACTTAGCAGAACTAAAAACACACTAACTTATGTTGCTAATGTTACTAAAAGTGAATGCACTGCGTTTGGTATGATAAATGATAGGAAAACGTTGAAGTCTCGAACACTTTATTATACTGGCGACGACATCTTTTCTACGAGTGCCTGTAGTTTTCTGATTGGTAGTTAGCGAAAGATAATTGGGTGGCAACATCCAATCAACGACGAGTGACATGAGAGTTGTCAGCTTTAAAATTTTTAATGTTGCCATATGCTATTATTTCATGTTTAGATGGTAGAATTCGATTAGAACATGAAGCAAGTTAAAAAAACTGTAATTTTTACTCACCTGGGCAGGTGAAATGGAGTTGGCATGAACAGCAAGTGAACACAACTCTACTATCCAACTTTGCACCTATCATAACCGACAAATAAACATGTTTGTTTTTGTCTTTGATGTTTTGAGCATTTTGAGCAGCCTTTATCGATTTCTAATGTTTTAGACAATTGTGTCACTAGAGCAGTGATGGCCCAGTGGTAATGGCCATGACTTACGTTACGAGTTGTAGGTCGCAGTTCGAAACCAGACAGGCGCTTTACTTTGGGTAAATTATTCCATCACCACTGCTCTCGAAACGGTGAAGAAAAACATCGTGACGAAACCGGCATGTCCAAGAACAAAAAAATCGAAGACATGTGACACCTACTAACCAGCACTGGGCGCGCGTGATAGATTATGGCTCACTCGCTCTCCCCGAGAGGAGGCCTGTGCCTAGCAGTGGCAACATTATAGACGGATTAGGTATGTGACACATACACATACTATGTGTCCGTAAAGTAACACACAGGCAGGAATGAGATATTTTATTTTATCGATGACCATAATAAATTCAGTTACAATATAAGTATACAAACGCGTTTAAAGCGACCAAGTTAAATTAGTAGTTACTGAGTCCGGCTCCGGTGACTCTTTGTAGGTATACGTTTCAGGTCTTTTGGAATGGTATCAGGCTTAGAACAGTTATACAACCTACCTACCTATGTATCTCGACACCGTGACACCAATTTAGGGCACATTATATTATTACTCTCAACCAATCAATTTCGTAGATATAAATATATACCTATTATAGACATCGTAATCTTTGTAATTATGGCATAAAACAATATCTGACAAACGTACGAGCCGGTTGTTCCTCTCCGCTTCTTACTCCGCAAAGGACAACGTAAAGTTAAAGTAGTAGGTACAGACGCCAGCACATCAAGTTAGCCCAAACTATAAAAAAAATCCATTTGAACATGAACCTTATTCTTTTGTAATAAAGTTGAAAAACTGTCAAAGATATTTGACAGAATGGGGGTAACTTGATGTGCTGGCGTCTGTACATTACATTTATGTAGTTTTCATCATGAAATGTATTTTTTCACATTTTACAATAACATTGCAAAGTAATAAATTTATAATCCACCAGGTTTTAAGTATTTTCTATGACCTTTATATAAAAATTATTAGTCGGTCGACTCGTTAGCTTGTTTTACTACGGCACCATTAAAATAAAAAAAATAAAAAAGAATAAAACCAAATAAATTGCTATACTACAACATCACAACTTGTTTTGCTAGGCAGTGTTCTTTTTACAAATATACCAATTAAAAAAAGAAAATTATGTAATTGGAGCGAATAAAAGAAAAATGTGTGTCGCGCGCGTGCCTATTTAAAAAGTTTGAAATTAACTAGATTGTGTGTTGATTACGTATTCGGACGGATTCATAGGTTACTACTTTTCAGTCCAGAATGTGTTTTCTGCGTTGGTTTTCTGTGGATGGAGTGTCGGTATAGATGTAGTCAAAAGCAATTACCGACGTTATCACGGCATTGATGAATTCTTTCACGCGGAACGGACAGCCAGTATTTGTAATGGTCACAGAGTAGGTGGGATTTTTTTGCGACTACCCCGTTGGACTCGTAGTCGCAAGCGCGAGTGTTGAGCGTAGAATCTCGGGTTCTATTCTCGGGTCGGGCAAAATGTTATTGGGATTTTTCCTTTAGTAATGGCGTTGCTTTTGCGTCTGATCTCTCTCCGATCGTGTCAGATTGCTGTCCGTCCCATCGGATGTGAAAGTGACGGAAGAGATCGTGCACCTGTGTCTGCGGACACAGTTGTTCACTATACTATGTCTCGCGCCGAAGGCTGACAGTGAGAGATGTCCACTGAGATTGGTTGCCATGGCCGAAATTGGATGCATGCCCTACACAGTCGTATTTTGAAGTATTCTGTTGGGGAGTTTCTTGCGTCACTTCTTCTTACCATCTAAAGCACTAGAAAGTGATGAAAGGCGGGCGAGCGTTCTGGGAGATTGTCTCATGTAATTTTGACGTTCAAAAAGTGCCGATTCTGAGCCTTGTATAAGTAAATGGCTTTTGATTTGATTTCGATTCTGGACATATCTTTATCTACTTAAGTAAGTACATTACTTTGTTATTAGAAGTTTTTTTTTTTTTTTTTTTTTTTAATCTTTATTTGGAAAAAGGCTTTAATCGCGGAGCGATTATGTCAGCCTCGTAGTTTTACAAAATTAATACATAGTAGGTAATAACTAGGATCTTAACTTAAATAATTTAACAATTAGGTAATATAACTTAACAGCTAATTTGGATGTAGGATTGGACAATATCAAATTACATATGCCAACATCCCTTAACCTAAGTCCCGCTTCTGATTCCAAAGTTCTCCGTTCTGCCCCAACACGAGCACACTCCACCAATGCATGGTAGGTGTCCTCCCTCATATTGCAAATCAGACAGTTTGGGGTATCAACAACCTTCATAAGATGCCCGAACGCATTCAACGGAATGTGCCCGGATCTCAGACGCATGCTTGTTACTAACAATCGTCTATTCATCTGTACTTCAGAGAACCAAGGAATCCTTGGTGGTTCAGACTGAATTGTTCTGTACCATATACCCTTCTCCTCAGATCTTTTGTCAAAGTATTCTTTCCACATCTTATTGCAACTTGTTTTAACGTCTCTTAATATATCTGTGAAGAAGGGCGCATGATAGACAGATATTCCCTCATAGGTTCCTGTTTTTGCCAGCTTATCTACTTGTTCGTTTCCCATCAGACTGACATGTGATGGAATCCATTGGAATTCAACTATTTTGCCTCTTTCCCTCAGTGTTAAATATAACTCGAGTATAGAATATGCTACCGGTGTACCTCGTATGCCCGAGGTACACCGGGCTATATGCTGCAAAGCGCTTTTTGAATCACAAAGTATTACAAATTTATCACGATTGCATGACATCAAGTATGACAGACATTCCAAAATAGCATACAATTCCGCCGTCATTATGGACAGTTTGCAGTTCAATGTGAAACTAGCTCCCGTGTTAGATTGAGGATCAAAAAAGGCTGCTCCTGTACCATTAACATTCTTGGATCCATCACTGTAAATCTGATAGAATCCGTCATAATTTCGTGCAATTGTTTCTACTGATTTCTCTAAAAGTGCTGCAGAAGTATGAGATCTTTTAGGTCCTGGCATATCATTAATACTCAGGTTAATGTGTGAGTTAATATCAATATTTGTCATCCATGTCGACAGTGAGAACATCTCTATAACTTTAGAACGATGTAAAGGTAGATTGGTAATCTCACTGAATACGATAGTTAGCAACGGTTTTTTCTTATTACGCCAATATGATTCCTGGTCGCAGAAAGATGTTAATTTTGATATCATTGAAATGGTGTCACCATCAACTATAGACTTAGCTTTTAAGCAAAATTTTGCAGCTAAATATTTACGTCGAACAAACAATGGTGGCAGACATAACTCCGATTCCATCGCGTGGATTGGGCAACTTTTTAAAAAACCGCCAACTACTCTCATGGCTTGGTTTTGAACTTTGTCTAATTTAGCAACATTGGTGTTAGCGCTGTTATGGAACAAAAAACTTGCATAATCTAACCGACTGCGAATTATTGCAATATATAGTCGCCTTAAATGCATAGGATGGACTCCCCATGAAGAACCTGCTAGCACCTTAAAAACATTTAAAAATCTCATACCTCTTTCACAGGTTTCATTAATGTGTTTGCGCCATCTCAAAGATGAATCTAGCCAGAGTCCCAAATATTTAACTACTGGGACATTTTCCAAACAGACATTATTAATTTTAACATTTGCCTGCTGTAGTGACTTTCCCCTCGAAAAGAGACATATTTTACTTTTCGTGGGAGATAGTTCCAGACCCAATACTCCCAACACATTTGATAAATTATCTATGGCTTCCTGAAGAGTTGTGGTCATAAAACGAATATCTTGTCCAGAAATATAGAGGACGAAATCATCGGCGTATTGGGACACATACACACTCGTAATCTCTTTACAGATATCACTAGTAACTATGTTAAATAATATTGGAGACATAGGGTCTCCTTGGGCCAATCCCTTACATGTCCATCTTGTAATTGGAACATTGCTCCCTACTTGTGACACAGCTAAATGTCTTTTCGTTAAGTATTCCCATATATATCTACATATAGAAGCCCCCACTCCCATCTCATCCAGCTTAGACACTACTTTAAATATATTGACATTATTGTATGCGTTGTCTATGTCCACAAAACATCCCAATGTCTTTTGATTATTGGTGAAACCTATTTGAATTTGTGACACTAGTCTTACGAGATTGTCCAAGCATGACATAGATCTTCTAAATCCCACTGTATTCTTAGAGAAAAGCCCCTTACTTTCAAAAAACCATTCAAGACGTCGCGTTATAATGTTGTGTAAAGTTTTACAAAGACAAGATATGAGAGATATAGGTCTCAAAGATGTTATGTTGCTTAGATCGCGCCCAGGTTTCGGTACAGGCACTACTTTAACATTCCGCCACTGTCTTGGAACCTCACCCTGAGACAAACATTTGTTAAATAACTCAACTATCAACTGTTTGCTAGGAAAATTATAGATCATTGAATAAGATATATCGTCTTCCCCTGGAGCGGTGTCCTTCATCTTAAGTACATTAGATAGTTCCTGTGCCGAAATCTGTGCCTCCAACTGTAAATTAGTAGAACTAAAGGCCGGGCATAGTGGCAGAACGTAATCTGGCGTCAATTGTCGTAAGAACTCACTAGCCCTTTCGGCATCCAAACAAATTCTACTAGTACGATATCCTTTGAGCCATCGCATTTTATTCCACAACTCGCTACTAGACACCATCTCACTCATACTATCACAAAACTGATGAAAAGATTCTGCACTAGCTTTACGCATTAGTCTCTGTGCTGTAGCAATCTTTTTTTTAAGAATTATAAAATTCGTGGGTATGGGGTTCTTCCTCACCTGCGCTAATGCCAATCTACGATCCGCAACCGCTCTAGACAACTCCGGAGACCAATATGATCTGGGAATAAATTTACTGGTAGGGTTTTCACAAATTTTAGTAACCGGAATTGATGTTTGAGATGCGAAATTAATTAAATCCATAATATCATCATACATTTGTTGGGTGTTGCCTGTTAAACTAATACTACTGATTTTACTTGAGATTATTTCTTTGTATTTTTGCCAATCTGCCTTTTTAAAAATTCGTTTCGATTTGATTAAGTTATTACAAGTTATTTCTGTAGTTATAAGGACCATTAAGTGATCACTACCTAAGTTTTCATGTAAAACACTCCACTTGAACCGAAGTGCAATATCTGCTGACGCAAACGTTATGTCGGGCGAACTTTTTTGAAGCTGATTTAAAACTAACTTAAGTCTGGTAGGGTCCCCAGTATTGAGGGAAACATATTGCCAATCATCAGCTGTATCGTGGATTTGTAAACCCCTGCGATCACTTTTGTATGACCAATTTGTATGATGCCCGTTGAAATCTCCCCCTATTAAAGTTTTATTCGACCATTTAGAAAATAGCATTTTCCAATCTTCATCTGTAGTCTGAATATTAGGAGGACAGTACACTGCAACAATATTTTCCAAGAAGTCACAGTTAAATATTTTTATATGGAGAACTTGAATGTTTCTATTACGTAAGCTAAAATTGGTGATTTGTGCTGTAATGGATTTATGAACTACAATAGCAATTCCACCGTATGAATCGTCCCGGTCTCGTCTAAAAATATCATAATTACCTATTTTCAAATGACTGTCTGGTTCAAGCCAGGTTTCAGATATAATGCATACATGAATTTTATCTAACAATAAGAGATTCTCGAAAGTTTTAATTTTAGGTCTTAAACTTTGTGCGTTCCACTGCAAGAACTTCAACTTAACAATTTTGTTTTTAGGTTCCATTACTTACTAAGTCCGAAAAAATACTCTAAACACTTATTCAAAATCGGCCACTCAGACATTTGATCTACCACAACTAGTACCAACCATTCAATACAACACTTAATAACATTATTCAACTTTTCTTTTATACTAAGATTTCGCATAAAAATAATGTCCTTCAACCGAGTAATTAACTCGTCAAAATGTACCTGCCGCTCATTGTTTACGTTGTCACCGAGATCGTTATCAGTAGCAGCTGGTTGCTTAGGAATGTCGTCCGGCGAGTCCCGCTGTCCCCACCACTCCGTTTTATCTATGTTTTGCGAATGTGATTGCTTATTTTTATTACTTGCTTGTAGTGACTTCGGTCGGTTCTGCTTAAACAAAGGTGGGAACTCACTTGGAGTATATTTATTAATGTTTCCCGATTCTTCCAATAGCAGACCATTAAAGCTGTTGTTGGTATTGATTTTCGACTTTTCGATATCTCTTACTGCTTCTATACACCTTGGTGACTTAGGCCTAACATACATATTGCAAGCAACGTGATAGGTACAATTGTATTCTGCCATAAGCTCTCTCACGCGCTTCTCTCGAGCATATACTGGACAACTTCTATTCAACGCCATGTGGTCACCCCGACAGTTCACGCATTTGAATATTGTCACTTCACAGTTACTGTGTTCTTCTGTGCACTTAGGGCATATAGTTTTTTTGGACGTGCATCTTGCTTTTACGTGACCAAACTTCCAACAGTTTGAACACTGCGTTACCGGGAAAACATAAGGTTCAACCTTGGCACGTAGACAGTCTATATATATAAATGCTGGCAGGTATGAACCCTTGAATGCCACCTTGGCTACCTCGCTAGGCACCCAGCCGCCTTCTTCATCGCGTCTTTCTAGTCTTTTTAATGCTATGATTTCAATATCATTAGGACACTTTATTACTTTTAATGCCTCCTCGCCAGACAGCTCAAGGTCCACATCCCGAATAATGCCGTACGAAATGTTCACATCCATTGCACTATACACTTTCCATCCTTTGTTTTGGAATTCCAGACAGTCTAACAACTTGCCCGCACATTCTTCACTCGAAACCTCAATTTTTAATTTATATGGGTTAATATACTTAATGTGCGTTATATCGGTCAAACCTATGCTGTTAAACAATTTGGCAATAGCAAACTGTTTGGGTAGTTTTTCTTTGCTCCAAATAAAAACCTGTTTCTTGACCTGTTTCTGTTTCTTTCCTTTATTTGTCTCAACTTTGGTCCAGCTTAGTTCTTCCTCTTCTCTTTCTCGTTTTGATGCTTTCTCTATTATTATATCTTCTTCCATAATATTATCCAATGGCTCACGTTTGTTTTCTACATCTTCCATTTGTGACATCCATCCATCTAACTGAGTCACTTCTTTTGTATTGAGCTGATCCAATGTTGTTTTTTCTTCTTCGCGATCTTCTGTGGCCATTATTAGGTGTAATTCGGCATCACTGAAGAGCGCGTCAATATAATTACTTTAAAAAATTCTATTCACACCGTTATCGGTAGGCGCGTGCGAGCGATCTACACGAATGCCGTGATAGAACTGGGTTATTAGAAGTTGTTACTTCTTTCTAAACTACATTTAAGTTCGACAGAATGCTGTTTAAGCTATAATCGGGCATATTCCAAAAGCATGTGTAACTATTAATGTTACAGTCTTAGGTGCATATCACATAACATACCACATCAATTCGACTCCACTCGCGTGGAATAGTATTTACTAAGCCCGGCTAGAATATACAGGGTAAATTTTTATCCAGTGTGCAAACGAACAGGAACTCCCGGACATCGTACTAGCCTGGCCTATACCTGCCAGGCGACGAGGACGTGCTTCTGCCAGAGCTCGCCTCATTGATTGAGTACTGTGAGAAGGAGAAACTGGAACTAATCATCGCGACAGACTCCAATGCGCATCACACGCTCTGGGGTAATGTCAAAACCAACAACCGAGGTGAGGTAATGCTCGATTTTATTCTTAGTCTCGTCTGTCAGTCAGTCTCGTCTTTAATAACCTTGTTTTACTCAACAAGGGCTTCAAACCTACCTTCATAAACGCGAGATCGCAAACAATAATAGACATAACTATAGCAACCATAGGCATCTCCAACTGCATACAGGACTGGCATGTGTCCAACGATATATCATGCTCGGACCACAGATGGATACGCTATACCATCAACTTCAACCTAACCATACCACAGCCTACAAGGGTTCCTCGCAACACAGACCAAGCCAAGTTTATTAAACTCGTCGAGGCTGAACTGGGTAGATTACCCACCCTTCCGGCTGAAATACCAGTAATCAATTTAGACGAACATGTAAACAACATCGCATCTATCCTTCTATCTAGCTATGAACAGTCGTGCTCCCTCACGGTACCTAGGCAGGGAGCTCGCCATTCCTGGTAGGGTCCTGAGCTGGAAAGACACCGACGCAAGATGAGAAGACTGTTCAACAGAGCTAGGAACACACGGTCGCCAGTAGATTAGGACCGCTATACAACAGCTCGTAAAACATATAAAAAACTGATACGCTACAGAGGAAAGAATGGTTGGAGGCGATTCTGTATTAACATCGAAAGTAACAACCAGGCAATGAGAGTCAAAACCTGTCTTGCTCAAGAGACAGACCACTCAATAGGATGCCTGAAAAAACCAGATAACACCTACATTACAAACGACGCTGAAACAAGCGAGCTACTTCTAACCACCCACTTCCCAGGATTCCAGACTGCCACCCAGCAAAGCTGGGAACCACATAGGGAGAGGGTCACTAGCAGCTTGGATTGGGAGGTGGCGTTAGAAGTAATTGACAAAGACAAAATAACATGGCCAATCAACACCTTCTTACCTTTCAAGGCAGCAGGGCTGGACGGTATTTTCCCAGCTCTGCTCAGGTGGAGTCAGGATCTACTGGCTGATCACCTTGTTAATTTGTTTCGGGCCTGCCTGGCCCACCGCTAGATCCCCTTGAACTGGCGGGAAGTGAAAATAATCTTCATACCGAAACCAGGTAGGGGTGACTACACCCAACCCAAGTCTTTTAGACCCATAAACCTCTCCTCGTTCTTCTTGGAGAGGCTGGGGGATAGGAAGATTAGGTCCCAAATTTCGGCACAAAGACCCTTACATCCTAATCAGCACGCCTACTGTGCAGGCAAATCAACTGAGTCAGCACTCCATAGCGTAGTTTCACGCATAGGAAGTGCTCTTAAAGCTAAAACCCCAACCCTAGGCGCCTTCATTGATATAGAAGGTGCTTTTGACAAAACTAACTTCGTCAGCATCGAACAGGCACTTGCCTCGCACGGTGTTGCGCGAACACTCATAGAATGGATTAATAACATGTTAAAATACCGTGCTATTCAATTTACCGTGAACACCACCACACGAGGTATCGTGAGTAGAGGCTGCCCACAGGGTGGGGTGCTGTCACCACTACTGTGGAATTTAGTCGTAAATCAGCTCATCGCAGAGCTCAACGCTAGCAGTCTGTACTCGGTGGGATACGCGGATGACTTACTTACAGATTACAATTGCTTCTAATCTCGGGGAAATTTGAGGGCATCTTGTGCGATCTCACGAGAAGAGCCTTCAAAATAATCGTTCGTTCACCAACAAAAGAACCATGGGACCCCATAGGCTTCCAAAACTTTTCAACACAGAATTAACACTTACAGACGAAATCAAGTACTTAGGGGTGATCCTTGACAGCAAACTGCTCTGGAATAAGCATCTTGACTACAAACTGAATAAAAGCACAATTGCACTATACCAATGTAAAAAAAATGTTGGGAAAAACTTGGGGGCTCTCTCCGAAGATTACTCTGTGGCTATACAAAGCGGTGATCAGGCCAATGTTGGCTTGGCTTATGGCACTCTGGTTTGGTGGACGAGGACCGAGCTCTCGAACACCATCGCTAGACTACAGCGCTTCCAACGACTGGCCTGCTCAGCTACCACTGGCTGCATGAGAACTACCCCAACAGCAACCATGGTGGTAGCCCTTCAATTAACTCCCCTTGACCTGTACATACAGCAGGAGGCGGCACTGGCTGCCATCAGGCTAATGCATCTGGGCATATGGGGCAAGAATTTAACCAGACCACACGCTAACATCCTGGATCGGGCGATTGAGTACCAGCCGCTCATCGTTGCCCCGTGTGATAGAACACCAAACCAACCTATGTTCAACAAAAACTGTACCATACAAATAGTAGAGGAGGAAAGGGATCAGTCAACCAAGTCAGCCAAGGAAGTGCGCATTCTACACAGACGGCTCAAAAACACAAAACGGTTCTGGTGCTGGCGCACACTCCCTTGACCTCAACATTAACTTTCACATACCGCTAGGCACACACAGCTCAATCTTTCAATGCGAATGTGTTGCCTTAACACAAGCCGCAGCAGCAGTAAAGCGCTTAGGCATCCGGAACTACGGCATTAAATTCGTATCTGACAGCCTATCTGTGCTCAAAGCTTTAGCAAACAAACAAACCAATAACAAACTAAACTTTGAGTGCCATCAAGCTCTGGAGAGTTTATCGACGTCCTATCGTATTACCCTCCAGTGGTTCAGGGGGCATAGTGGATCCTTAGGTAATGATGCCGCCGATGAACTTGCGAAGAGAAGCTCTGATATGAAAGTGCTAGGCCCGTACCCACTTTTCCCCCTGCCTTTCTCACAATTTCTTGCTTGGATTCGCCAAAGATCAACCGAACTTCATAACAATAGATGGTCACGGGCAACAGACTGTAGACAGTCAAAATTGGCTTTACCAACTGTAAACCCGCGATTAACCAAAATACTTCTTAGCCTGAGTAGAAATAACCTTAGAATAATCATAGGAACAATTACGGGCCCCAACCACCTTAGCAAACATCTTTATAACATAGGCGCCACAGACAGCCCGCTTTGCAGGGGCTGCCTGGACGCCAAGGAATCAACCACCCACGTCAGCCTGGACTGCGAGGCCATGGCTTCTCAACGTGAAGAAATCCTCGGAACAATGAGGTCGCTCCGCGAAGCTCCCAGGAAGCTTCTGAGCTTCTGGGCGGAGCTAGGCTGGCTCTGTTAGCCAGAATCTCCACGCACAACGGACCGAATGGGAGTCTACGTGCAGAAAAGGGAGTCCTATCATCATCATCATCATCATCACCATAGCTCGCTGTCCGGTAAGGATCAAGCCTGGGTCGTCGGCGCGTTGTGTTCCACGCGCGCCTCAAAAAGATGTCAGCGGTGGGGGCCGCAAGGGCCGATGCCTGCCAGGGGTGCGGGTTGTTCGAAAGAGATACCGCGGCCCCTGGCACACAGGCAACTGAGGTAACACGGGTGGGTTTTAGTCAGTAAAAGTCTGACACGCCCTCCTGCTCCACCCAGAGCGGGAGAAGTTATTTGATGATTACCCATCAAAAAAAAAATCATACTACGCCGTAGCCGAATGCGTAGTCTGCTAGAATCGTAGAGATTCGCCATGAGTCATACTACGCCTTAGCCGACGATGAAGTGCGCTACGAGTGCTACGACTCGTGGAGCTCCACCACGCATAATACTACGCCGTAGGTTACCGCGAAGTATGTTACGATTCATAGTCTTACCGTGTATCGTACTACGCCGTAGCTAACTGCGTAGTCGGGTACGGTTCATAGTTTCGCTGTCTCTCGTATTACACCGTAGACTACAGCGCAGTTCGCTACGACTCGCAATTCCGCATATAATACCAAAAAAAAAAAAAATATGTTGCCTTTACAGTTGCCCAATGTATGACAACTTTTATGAAATTTATTGTTGAGACGGGTTGGGCAATTAGTGGTCTGTTTCGAAATAAAATTATCTGATAAAATATAAAAAATTGTATCAGAAAACGTACTTGTGGATGCCAATTTGTGTGTTATTTACAAATTTAATGTTTTGATTTGATTAATTGAATACTTAAATTCGAAATTGCTAACAATATAACTATACAAATAAATACAAAAACAAAAGGACACTTAGGCGTCAAAGTACTCGTCCGCATCGCTGTCATTCAGAAACGTGCCCAGAAGACTGGTAATGCATGGTCACGTTGAACGGCAATGCTGATTCTTTGGCCAAAGAACGGCCCAGTCACCTGGTCACGTGAAATGTTGACCAGTCGGCGAGAAATCTCCTTATAAAGGAGACGCGCTCTCGGGCTCCATGCCCCGAGCGTTTCGACCTCAAACGACTCAAAACTGTAGTTACCTATTAAGTTACATTATTGGCAGAGCTTAAGGGTCTCAGCTTGCACAGCAGTTGCTCCAGCACAGCCCGCTGTGCTAGGAACTTGAGATGGCGGAAAGGTGTCGAAATGTCGATACAGGTTGCGTCTCCCACCAGAGATCTAACCACCTTCCAAAGCAACATCATGCCGTCTGGTCTCTTCCCATCGTTATGTACTAAGCCGTTAGGTTATAATCCCAAATTCTGTTTGATTTAAAAATTTGGGTTCATCTTCGTCGGTAATTTTTCCAATTCATCATCATCACCATATCAGCCGAAAGGTTTTCACTGCTGGCCATAAGCCTCCCCTAAAAGGGGTGATTTGCCATAATTGCCACGCTTGGCAGGCTAGTTGGCGATCGAAGTAAGGTGGTCAAATGCATAGAGAACGGTGCTGCCCATTCTCTAATAAGTCCCTTAGTCGCCTTCTACGACACCCATGGGAAGAAATGGGAATGTAAATTTTCAATTACAATTTAATCATGTTATTCGTACAATAATTGTTACATATAGGGGTGAGATGTTAAGTTAAAACCTACTAAATACATTGCTAATTCCTTTTAGTTTACATTTGGTGAGGTTTAGTGAGTGACTGCTAAGAATTTCACCTGGAAAAGGTTTGTTTACATTTTCATGAGATACTTTTGAAACAGACTATAACTACGCGAATTTTGACAAAGTATGGGGTAAAAAGAGGAGTGGTGGCCCAGTGGTGTCCACCCGGCTTACGATTTTAGATCGTGAGTTGGAACCCAGGCAGGCACTGTACTTTGTTCAATTAATATCATCATGACTGCTCTCGAAGCGGCGAAGGAAAACATCGTGAGGAAACCGGCATGACTTCGAATAAAAAAAATTGACCAAGTGCGAGTCAGACTCGCCCATGAAGGGTTCCGTAGCAGTAAGTAACGCGCGAATTATAATTATTATTTACTTAGGCACTTATTACAGATTTATTATCAGAAAATAATGGTTCATGGTTTATGCATAAGGTTTATGTCTATGATTTTTTTTTTTATTTTTATATTTGAGTTGATTGAATGAAAGGTAAATTGCGGTTTACGATTTATGACGTATTAAAAAAAAACTACTTACTAGATCTCGTTCAAACCAATTTTCGGTGGAAGTATACATGGTAATATACATCATATATTTTTTTTAGTTTTATCATTCTCTTATTTTAGAAGTTACAGGAGGGGGACACACATTTTACCACTTTGAAAGTGTCTCTCGCGCAAACTATTCAGTTTAGAAAAAAATTATATTAGAAACCTAAATATCATTTTTGAAGACCTATCCATAAATACACCACACGTATGGGTTTGATGAAAAAAAAAATTTGAGTTTCAGTTCTAAGTATGGGGAACCCCCAAAATTTATTGTTTTTTTTTTTCTATGTTTTTGTGAAAATCTTAATGCGGTTCACAGAATACAGCTACTTACAAAGTTTCAACAGCATAGTTCTTATAGTTTCGGAAAAAAAGTGGCTGTGACATACGGAAAGACAGACAGACATGACGAATCCATATGGGTTCCGTTTTTGGCCATTTGGCTACGGAACACTAAAAATCGAAGACATGTGACATGTAATAACCAGCACTGTACCCGCGCGGTGGATTATGACCCACTTTCTCTGACAGAGAGGAAACCTATGTCCCAGCAGCAGTAGGAACATTGTAAGTTGATTTTCATAGCATCAAGTCAGCAAAGTCTAAGAACTGAGATGAGGTAACGGAGTGACGGATGAATGATGAATCGTGTTGTCATGGCCCTTCTTTTCCTGTGTACCCCTGGCTGTTACCTTGGTGGTACAGTGGAAGATCAATTTTAACCGTTGTACCCTTGGCCGTGAAACCCGAGCAAATTAAAGGAACAGGTGTCATAATTTTTTTATATCGATGCCTACGAAGTACCATGTCGTTATGACTTAGTAGAAAGCTCACCTAACATTGGTGTGTTGGCTAGAAAACGGTTTATATACATTCGGACAACTTGGTACTTGGCAGGCACAAACCGTTTTCTAGCTGACGCACCTATGTTAGGTGAGCTCCTACCGACTTATGACAACCTGGTACTTTGAAGAGAACGGTTTCTGCCTTCGAAGTAGCAAGTTGTTCGAAGGCATAAACCGTTTTCTAGCTGACACACCTACTATGTTAGGTGAGCTTCCTACTAAGTCATGACGACCTGGTCCTTCGTAGGCATCGGTACAAACAAAAAAATTAAATCGCCGAAAAAAATACCGCTGAAAACCAAAAAATAATATATCTTTTTTGTCGGTCTTTCGTGTGAGTCAGTGACTTTGGATAAGTATTTTAATTATATATCACCGCCTTCCGAACTTTGTTATTAGGGTTAAACAAAAAAGGTATATTATTTTTTGATTTTCAATTTTTTCGGTGGTTTAATTTTTTTGTTAAAAAGTTTTTTTTTTGTGGCTATAATCTACTAATTACTACATACTTCATTTGTTATTACATTTTGTAATACACAACTCGGCATTAAAATCTTTGAGTGAACAAGCAATCACCCTGTTTTCCTACCCTTAGCGTTGAATTTTTTTCCAAATTTATATGGGGTCAATTTCGGGGTAAACCCTTCCCAATAAAAAAATAATCATCAAAATCGGACTATGTAAAAAGTTATGCGTGGTCGTACATAAAAAAAATATACACGTCGACTTGAGAACCTCCTCCGTTTTTTCGTCGGTTAAAAAGTAATGATACCTGTTCCTTTAATTTGATTGAGTTTCACGGCCAAGGGTACAGCGGTTAAAATTAATCTTCCACTGTACCACCAAGGGAATAGACAGGGGTACACAGGAAAAGAAGGGATCCATTCTTAGTTCGGGCCCCGAAGGCAACTTATACCCGTAGGTGATAAGGAGCAGGGAACACCCCATGTCCACGGATTTCGTGCTTTGAAAGTAAACATCCAGTATTCAACTTATTCGCTTATACAAGCATACTTCGTCACACTCTCCTTTGTTGTAGGAGACGAATTTCCTTAGGAAAAATATTTGTAACAGAATCACATACATTCATACATATTGACAAATCATTTTAAGTGGTACCTTAGAACTGTTCATGTGAAGCGACAAGTCGTGATTGAGACAGGTGGGCGGCAATCTGGCGGGGCGTGGCATCAGAAGTCCCGCCTTCCGTTAAGTAGGGCGGCCCGCCCGCCCTCCACTAATTGATTACTTTATATAAGAAAGTATAGGCTATAATTAAGTATTACATTCTATCAAAGCCTATCCGATTTGCTACTTATTGGCGTTACGTACTTATGGACTAATAGGAATTCTTAAGTATATTGTACAACATTTTAAGTTGATTGGTATTGAGAAGATAAATTAAAATGCCTGGACAGTAACGGGGCTACAAATACATTCTAAGTCTACATCCTGTCAAAGTTACAAAAATATTGGCATCAAAGTTTAATGAACCTGTAGGCCTTTGACATACGTAGGAAATTCGTAACCAATAACCGTATTGCTCGATGGTATTTTCTAGTGACAAAAATAGCGAACATCCAAACAAAAATTCACCCTTTTGCGGGTTGAATTTTCGAAAATCGTTCGTTAGTTCTCACATTCACTGTATATGGAACTCTTGTGAAAAATTTCAAGCTTCTAGAACCAGTGTACCAGTTTACGCTGTGGACCGTCTTTTCTGAACTGCCATTTTGTGAAATTGTAACGTCTATGAAATTCCTAGTGTAAGAGCTTATACTTTCTGCATCTCTTACTATTTTAAAGTATTAATAAAATTCTACCATTTCTTTAAAAAAAATGACCCAAAGCTTTCAATAAACTTCGCTGCCCTACTTTCAGGCTCGATAAGTCCCGGTCTATACTGAGCGGGACTGTTTCCTGGGCGTGGTTTGTTCCCGCTTACGCCCAGCAGCCTTCGAGCAAGGCGCGGAGCCGTCATTCTGGCTCAGGCACGGCGCCAAGCGGACATGGCGCCGGCAATGCGACCGCCGACACGCAAGTGAGTAATACGCCTTAAATTATATTAATTTATAGTTCACGGGACTTAAAAAAAAAACTGTAATACTTTGGTTTTAGATCTCAAAAGATATTGTGAGTACAATTCTCGTAAAGTTTTGGTAGATCACATTTTTTGGAAATGATATTTTTATTTCGTAATTTTTACCTTGTATTTCCTACGTTCTACTTGATAAAATAATATAAAGCGTGTAATTAGGGTATTTGCTTAGTTTTAAATCTATGTGAAGGACGTTTTCTCTACTTTTTCAGAGCAAATACTTGCAAAATGCAAAGTTTGCTATCGCGCAATAAAGTTTCTTTTCGAAACTTTGAAATAAGATGGTTTCTAAAAGTAATTCAAATTAAGATAAACCGTGACAGATTGAGTGATAAGTTTATGACTTGGCATGGAATTACGAAACAACTTTTTATCTACGTTAAACTTGGCAAAGAATTTTATTTTGCTAACTTCAGTTTGTGAAGTATTGTCTGCGGGTGTTTTAGCTTTAGTTAAATTTTATTTCCCTCGTGATTAAAACGATTTTTAACCGACGAAAAAACGGAGGAGGTTCTCAAGTCGACGCGTATATTTTATTTATGTATGACCATGCATAACTTTTTACAGAGTAGTCCGATTTTGATTAAAAAAAATACTGGAAAGGGTTTACCCCGAAGTTAGTCCCATATAAATTTGGGAGACAAAAATCCAACCCTAAAGTTAGGAAAACAGAGGACGATTGATTGTTCACTCACAGATTTTAATGCCGAGTTGTATAATAAAAAAAGTAATCAAAAGTTAAGCATGTAGTAATTAGTAGTTTATAAAAATGATAAAATAAAAACTTTTTAACAAAAAAATGAAACCGCCGAAAAAATTGAAAAGCAAAAAATAATAAACCGTGTTTGTTTATACTTAATAACTAAGTTCGGAAGTCGGTGAATTTGGATATGTATTTTAATTGTATGTCACCGCCTTCCGAACTTAGTTATTAAGGTTAAACAAAAAAGATTTATTATTTTTTGCTTTTCAGTTTTTTTCATCGAAACTTTAAGATGAGATTATTTACGTTAAACATTTTATGCCCTTTGGCCTTACTTTATATTTATTTGATACTTTTCCGTCGTTAAATCTTCAACCACTTTAATTAAAATAAAAATTCCAAATTCATTTACTCAAACTAGCCTGAGAATCAGCTCAATTTTGAATGTCAAAAATGACATAAGATAGTCCCCCAAAACGCCCGTCTTTCACCACTTCCTAGTGCTTTAGCCGAGAAGAAGTGCCGCAACAAACTCCCCAGCAACCGCTGAAAGAAATTTATTAGTGGGATATGACGACTCTGCATTGGTATAAGATATCTACTGATTTAATATTCTCTACTAAACAAGAGCGGTTACGATTGCTGCAGCAGACGTAAACATTTTACCCAATTATGTTTTAGCTCTTTCTCTGACGTTATTGGAACGATAATAAGTAACTAAGAAAAACTGTAATTTAGAAGCCCTATTCCATTTTCGTACAGAAATTAATTAAAACTAGTGGTCACCCAAAGTGGTCGAAATTCAACCATAATTTATTTAAAAATGAAATTAAAAAAATAGCTTTCTGCACTCCTTTAACTTTAATTGTGCCAAATCGTGTCATACTCTTCCGATCGCTAAAAATAGGGTTTACCAAATCGAAAGATGATCACATTTTGCAAAAAGTGTTTTACGCCATCGTGACTTTGATATCTAATTTGTGAAGTAGACACGAAAAATACATGCCGACAAACGATGGAGCTCTATACTTCATGAGAACACTCAACACTGACCTATAAGTATTTTTCATTGCCCAATAATTTCAAAGTCAAAAAGGCAAAGTCATCCGATTTTTACTCTGCGGATTTTTGCGGCCGCTTGAAAGATTCTTTACTTTACCAGATAAAAATAAACAGCATTCATTTTTTTATTCTTGAAGAAAGTTAAGTCCGTAAGAGAAAAATTTCATCTCTTTTACGCCAGCTTGTTTGGTGGGGTTCCTCTTTGTCCGCGGAACCCATATAAAACCGCAAATAAAAAAGCAATAAAATAATGCGGTAAGTAATCAGTTATTGAAGTAAGTGCTTATCTTATGACTGACTGCGGAAATACCATGTAAAGACAACGTCAATATGTGAGACTTTTCAAATTTAAAAAAATTGAACAGCTATGGTAGAATTTTAGTGGATGCACTAAATAATACTTTCAAAAAGAGCTCAGTTTGACTTGGATTTTAAACAACAATGCATCGCCCAACATCGACATTCAATTCCGACAGTTTTGACCTACTCGGCAGCAGGATCGTGGCAATTGCGATGAATTTGCAGGTTTATATCATCCGTTCCATTTTATCATTTAGTTTTTGTCTAAGGCGATCGATCAGGCTAAGTTACGCTTGCCGCGGTTGGCTGTTGGATGGGTTACCATCTTTACTTAGAAGACCCCTCCGTGTCTCGGAATTGCCAGAAACCGAACTTTTAAAATTGAAATAAAAACACCACTCGGAAGAGATTTATCGTGATATTGGCAAGTAACGTGGAAAGTTATTGACCTACGTAGTGCGGTGATGCGTTTGTCATGATTTGAATTTAAGAAACATTTGAAACCGAAAATTTGGTATGAATTCTTGGAGTATTTTATTTTGAGCTGAAACTATGTATAGTGATTCTATACCAGCTGTTATCTTTAGTGCTTAAGGATAGCAATAGGGTTTCTGTTACACCCTGTATAATGTGAGGACAATCTAATGTGGGTTTAGGACTTAAGTGAGGTAGCACTGTGTCCTTTTTATATCCCATATCTATCCTAGCCAAATCACTAATTTCATAAATAGCGAAATGTGGGTGTACCTTCTATAGGTACAAGTCTGCCTAACCCTATGGGGGTTAAAGGCGTAAGGTGCTGTTATTTTATTTCGTAAACAACAGGTTTAACTAATATATTTTAGAGGCCTTCTTGTAATGTTGGAGATACTCATAAGAGAAAACTTACCTCTTTCATGTTTATTTGTACACAGACAAAGCCTGTTAATGACAGAATCAATGGGTAACAAAACAGGTACAATGAGAAAAATAAAACTAGAGAATTAACAGATAACTTGTTGGGTACGTCAGGCATTTACAAACGATAGAAAGAAAAGTCGAAAATAATTGGTTGCGATAGAATTTGAATTCTGTCGTGTTTGTTATTATTCCGTATTGTGGTAACTTTAAAACTTTTTCCTGAACAGTTTTCTAACTATTAGTGACCTCTTGCGACAAAAAGATGTTGTTTTGGTACTTTGTGGATATTAATTTCACTCATTCGCTGGAATTAGATAAGTAATTTTAATAATTCGTAAGGTGCGTATGGACCTTACTATTTCATCACAATTATTATTGTGATATATTCACTAAAATTCCTTAGTACGTATAGGTACCTAGTTTATAAAATTAGAGCCCACTATAAAGTACCTACCGATTGTGCGTGTGTTATTCTTAATAACATCACATTTCAATTTTCTCGTATCTTTTCCTCACTAATCGTGTGAACAAAAAACACTTTTTTAGTAACGTGCGGTGAAATTTTTCCAATCAAAATGCAGCATATCTCCACTCAAATACGCCGTAACAAATGTCCGTGGCGTCGTATTCTGAATTCAATTTGTCGACTAGTGGTGCGCTCTGTAGCGATGACATACGATTTTTCGTCTTTAAATCGACCATCGGTTAATCGGACCGCTAGCTGGACGTGACAGCTACTCGGGCGTACCGGACAGAGAGCTTGCACTAGGGTTGGCACCACGGCAATTTATAGACCTCGTGCAGAACAAAATAAACAAATGGCTTACTTATATTTTAAAATTATATTTGATGGAAATAGTACTATTCGAGAAACAGATATGACAGACAGTGCATTCAGATTGCTATCGACACGCTAAGTAGAAGGAAATATGGAAATATGAGGAATTGCAACAAGCAATTTTAAAATCAAAATATTTTATTTCACACAAACCTACGTGGGCAGTTATGCAATGTCAAAAGCTAGGTTAGCATAGTTCCAATTCGTTATTTCCTATGGAGAAGAGCCGGCAAGAAACTCCACACTCTTGAGAGGTATATTGATCTTTTAAATGATTGTAATTTAGTAATTATTTTATCATTATTGTTGCGTATTAAATTTTAATAAAACTTCAGCGTAAAATGCACTGCATTTAGCAAAAAACCTAAGATATGTTGCATTCCGCGGACTACAATGAACGAATCACCTCAACAAATTCGCCCGATGAATCACAATTATGATGATTCACGACGATTGTTAAACTGTTGTGTGATGTGTCTGCTTCGTGGACAGTGAACGTGGAAGCAGTTGGTTCTACCAAGAAATCAAATCATTTGCTTGTTGGTAGGTTACCACTACCTATGCTTGTTGCAGTACGAGTAACAATGATCAATTCTTGCAATTTATCGTGAAACAATTTTTTTTTACACAGTTTATCAGAGTATGGTTCTCAACAAAGTATTCCTTACAATATGATGACAAAAAAGACACATAATTATTGACAGCATTTATTTCTCCCGCTGTACGAGTAACGCGTCTTAAAAACATAACCTGGAAAAAAATCCTTAAAGTAAATGTAAAAGCTGGGTCAACCCTGTTTTAAAGCCGCGTGGTCAGCGGTCAGCGAGCGTGAAGTGTGCGCCCTCTGTCACGCGGCGCGTCATAACATTGTCACTTCATTATGTCAGGTCGTAATGGAGGGCCACGGCTCCACTCGCGATATTTCTGCTTCCAGTTAATTAACACTCGGATAAAAGGTCAAGTAGTGTAGTTTGGTTGGAACGTGTTTAAATTATAATTTATTTTCATTTGAATGGATAGCATGACGCGTGGCGCTGGATTAAATTATTAATTAAATTAAATTCATTTATTTCAGACTTATTTACCCATAATTGTTAATAACACAGGTATTAAAACTATGTTAGTCAATACTAAAATCAAATCAAGTAATCATTCATACTAAAAAAATCAAACATAAAATCAAGGATGTCCAAAAATCATGTCAACAAAAAAAATGTAAAAAAATTCAATAAAATAATCATAGTTATAGTGTCATATTGTTACATGAAACTGGATGAATCTGGAATGGATGAGCTTGGAACAAGTGCAGCATCGATTTAGGTTAAAAATGATTGTTTAGTAAGGATCGCAGCAGGTGGAGGTTCTTTAGTTTCTGCCTACCTCCATGGAAAGAAGGCGTGAGATTATGTACAATCACAAAACCGATGTCTCATTTTTATTGTGACAAACTCACATAAAATAAAACTTACTTAGTTACTTTATGTATGGTCGTTGGTACCTAAATCTAGCTGATCGCTAAAGAAGAAACCCATACATACCACACATAACTTAGTTCAAAATCATGTTCATTGTTAAAAATATGAAAATCGTAGCGCTTGTCGTTGCATCCGTAGCACTAAAATAGTAATACGGATGGATACAGTTCGGATCTAAAGAGTCTACATCAAAACAACTTGTTCGTACAACGTCCCATTATGACGATCCATTGACATCACGATCCAAACACGATTTAACTTTAACCCGAGCCTAAAACTTTTGAGACAGTTTTTGTATTTCAGACTTTATACCGATTTCAGTTAAGTTCTTAATAGCAAATTGACAACCAAAAAAAAAGAAACGAAATACCATTTGTATTTCATTTTTTTTTTAGGTTCTTATTTTAAAATCAGGCACGATGGTCTAAAACATCCCTAAAGAAAAACCTTGTTTTGTAATAAGACCGCATGTGTTATATATTAGGTTTTGATCCAGTTGATTAAATTGACCCCTTCGTGCCTTGGAAAGCACGCTATGCCGTTGATAATCGTTCCGGGTCCTCAGAAACCCGAATGTCTGACAACCAGTCTTACCAAGGTTATTGTATTTCCCAGGAACTGGGTTCGTCTATGTTGACGATGTTGTCGCCTTCACATAGTAATTCAAGTTATTATTTTCAGTAAGTGACGTCATGCAGAACGAGTTAAAATTAATGTTTCGTGCCCAGGGTGTGGCGGGTTCTTGTGGTCGGGCAGTAAGATGGCGCTGAAGACGCCTACGCCGGTCGTCGGCGAGCGCGAGACATGGGGCAAGAAGGTAGACTTCCTGCTGTCGGTCATCGGGTTCGCCGTCGACCTTGCCAACGTGTGGCGCTTCCCTTACCTCTGCTACAAGAATGGAGGCGGTGAGTACTTCTGTACCATATTTATTGTTTGTGAATGACTTGAAAATTTTAAGAAGGGTAGAAAGTTGGGTTTCGGTCCGGGACGTCTCACAGTGGAACGAATGTATGGGAGCGGTTGGACGTAGACATGTCCGAAAAATAAGAGTAAAATTATGACAAACTAATGATGCCATCTTATTCGATTACTTAATGCCTTCATAAATTGTGGTGATGAATTTCTTCATAACTCCCATATTTCGGGAGTAATTTGAGAAAATGTGAAATTTTACTATGAAAATGAGTGTATCGAGCTCTCTCCCTCCTGATTCCGGGCTTGTTTCAAGTAGCGGTCTCTAATATCGTAATGCTATTACTAAGAGCTATATTTAATACTAAGACACATAGTGCGCCAAATGTGCACTTTCTGGGATAAAAGGAAATGAAAATTTAAAAAAAAAAACGTTTTTTCCCCATTTGTATTTACTTTAAACCGCAGACAGACTTATTAAGAGGTCTATAAATATATTATATATATATACAGAAATATATATTAACAAAAATATTCACAAGAACTGATGAGAGTATGACTTTTAAGTAAGTTGATAATAAATTACCTAGTTTCATTAAAAGTACAATAAATAATTAAGATGTAAGCTCTAATTTACTAAGTTACACATTTTAAAACAATAACATCATTTAATTATCTTCGTCATCATCATCATCATCAATTAATTCAAATTCAGAATCGATGTCCGCTAAATCATTTATGTTAACAAATTCGATATCACTTTTCTCAGAATCCGTAAGCTCATAAAATTCCTTAAAAGAAGATTTTTTTACAAACTTATTTCCTTTTGGACGGATACTTGTAACAAGTGGATCAGAAGACAGTAAAAGATTGTGCATAATATCTTCATTGCATGAGATACTGCTATGCTTTCGAGAATGCCCCTCTCTATATTTTCTAAAATCTTTATTTCTAGCCTCAGATGCCTCTTCGGATAGAAAACCAATGGGCACAATTGACATGTTCTGAACTATGTCTGGCCCATGCATTAAAATTTTATGAAGTGAAGAAGGCATATAATACCATGGGTATAACTCCACGTAAAGCTTAGCAGTATCAAAGCAGAACTCTCGGAATTTAGTTACGTTGATCTTCTCTCCTGATGAAATACACTACAAGATCACACAGATTTTTCTTAAAAGCATAGCATCTATTCCGGTCAGTTCAGCAGATTTAGTGTAGTTTTCAAAAAATCTCCTTGCCGAGTTGCCATTGTTGGTGGATCCACTGCCTTGTTTCACAACATCGAGAAGTAAGCCCGTTTCTCTTCTTACAGCCTCTTGAACTCTTTTCTTCCTGTCATCAACTTGCCTTTTTGCTATATCACCCCTTACTTGCCATGATTTTATGTCTAATTTGTAGGAAATGTGTAATAAGCATTCCATTGAGCGAATCCAAGCGTGAAGGGTGCTTAAGCTATATTTATACATGTCCTCGTTTGCGTGTTTATCTTTGATTAACTCTAAATTATTCATTTCTTTAGGACAAGCCTTGCATATGTCACACACTGAAGCTGCTGTATTGGATATAATGGAATGAATTTTACCATCAATCATTGTCAACAGCAGTTGGTGTTTGACACTAATTCCATCAGTGATGGTGGATGGAGTTAAGGCTTCAATCTCTGCTTCGATTTCAGCCATCTCTCTCTGCACATTTTCTTTGGTTTCCTTTATAAACTTAAACAATATTGGCCGGCAAAATGAAGTGGAAGATGGTCGCTCGTTTTCCCAAATTGTTACACCTTTTGAGACGAGCCGCAGTGGTACAAGACTAATCATAAAATTACTAGCAAGATCGATTTGCTCATCTTCACTCGTCCTTTGATGATAAATGCTTTGGCTAGATGATCCGTCAAAACCCCATTTGCTGGTCAATACGAGCTGTTGATTGGGATCAACAGGGGTTTCTAACGACCTAATAAGTCTTCTTGAGGTTAAATCCATCAAGGCTTGTAATTTGATTTTTGCAGAGCTCTCTGTAACTGTGAGATCTTCTTTGGCCGGATAGCACTTAATTTTTTCTTTAACCAACATGTAGTAACTCGGGTATTGAAGAGCTCCTTCTTGAGTGTTGAAATCCCGAAGAGTGTTATAGCGCCATTTCGATAAGTTCATCGATACATAAAGAGCCAATGCCTTCAAAGGGGATATTTCCCGTACCTGAATTGATTTACCTTCAATGAAGGCTTTGATTTTTGAGGCCTCTTCTGGATTCTCCGTCAAGTATTTCATAACATAAGCTGTATCGCTTTGTCCTGCCTTTTGAAGCGCCCTTTCGGCCGAAAACATAATTTCAGCGCTGCTACTGCTGCATGAAAGACTATCTTCAGTGCGTCTTCTTTTTTGCCGGTTACTAAGGTCCTCAAAAGATTTACGAGGACTAGGATGTGTACAAGTTGAAGCATCAGATTTAGCAGGAGAAATTATGGGCTCGATGACGTCACTTATATTTTCTGTAGAAGGTTCCATATTTTCATTCTGTAATTCCGGCCATTGAATTGCAGCCTGTAGCCAAATCTCATGTTTCTTCCGAAACTTATCTGTGCTTCTTCCAGACTGTGTCCATTTTGCATAAATGCGGTAGCAAAATCGACGACACCAGTCTTTTAAACTTGTTTCAGCACTTTCACATAACTGAACACAACTGTTATCTTTTAAAACACTGAACAAATAGTTAAAGTCGCGTAAATCTTTATGTGCGCGTGCGCATAAAGCAACGTGAATATCAAGATTTGTATTAAAATTTGGAAAATACATTGCGAGATTAGCTTGGATACAACGAGGTGTAAATCAACACTGATTTTAAAGTTACTAATAGTGACCTATTTATATAAAATCCAGGTATCCCAGGTATCCTTTGTTAAATATTGCAAGGTAATTAGTTATTGTGATAATTAGTAAATGATGCATGCTAAATTAGTGTATTAAGAGCCATTTAGTAATTAAATAATAGCAATGTTCTTATCAGTAATCATTAGTGCATCAGTTTTATATGTAAACCTTAAGTCCCTAATTATATATCCTAATTAGCTTATATCTTCTCTAATTGGCTGCTCAGAAATGTTATTGTAATAAGGTAAACCTTTAGAAAAACGGTTTTAATCAACAAAATAAACAAAAAATAAAAAAATTGTGTTATAAAATAAACATCACTCTTTATCCCAGAAAGTGCACATTTGGCGCACTATGTGTCTTAGTATTAAATATAGCTCTTAGTATTAGCATTATGATATTAGAGACCGCTACTTGAAACAAGCCCGGAATCAGGAGGGAGAGAGCTCGATACACTCATTTTCATAGTAAAATTTCACATTTTCTCAAATTACTCCCGAAATATGGGAGTTATGAAGAAATTCATCACCACAAGTTATGAAGGCATTAAGTAATCGAATAAGATGGCATCATTAGTTTGGCATAATTTTACTCTTTTTTTTCGGACATGTCTACGTCCAACCGCTCCCATACATTCGTTCCACTGTGCGTCTGGTGTCTTGATGTCCCGGATATTTTTGTAAATTTAGTTGTCTCGGGTCGGAATTTTTGAAAATTCGAATTTTAATAAAAACTCCACTTATTTCTTTTGTGGCAGAACGGAAGAACTGTATTGCAGATTTTTTTTATATCCCTTGTATCCAAACGCCAGATCAGACGGAAATAAAGGACACCGAATTTTGTATTAGTAGCTCTACAGTACCTACACAACTAACCCGAAGAGTTGTTTCACACTCAAATGCAACTTGCAAACATTAAAAAAGGAGTTCCACTATTGTTTGAAGCAATCGGAAAACGTACTAAAATAATGCAACTACTTGAAACCTATTAAAACCGACATCTGTTCAAAACGAAAGAGTGGCATTACTTATTACAAAAATTACAAACACGTTGCTTTTTTATTGATACATCAGGCCCAAAAATAACATGACTCTAATTTTATGCTGAGAAGTCTCGAAGTACCGGGACGTCCCAGGACTTGATTGTTGGTTGCCTCGTATCCGGAGACGTTGAGATTGTCGATACTTACCAAACCCTAGCAGTACCTAAGTAACCGACCTCACCTAGTTTTAAGATAATTTATCTTTGGCATGTAAAAGTGTTTTAAAACCCACTTATTTACAGAAAAAAATCAATTATCAATGCCACTCTGCTAGAAACGGTTGACAATGACAGCACGGTTGGCGCAGCGGTTAACCGATTGACTGCTGCGCTGCGTGTCGCGGGTTCGATTCCCGCACGGAACAAATATTGGTATGACCTACAAATAGTTGTTTCGAGGAGTAATTCCTAGTGTGGGGCAACGTTTAAAAAAAAAGGCTTTCTTTTTTATAATCTTGGGAAACAAACCGATCGTCGCCGACGGCCGTCTGATGTTAAGAGGTCAACGATTAATTGATAAACTTGTACCTACATCAGTTTTTCCTTTTAGGTTCAACCTTAAAAACGGAAGCCGACTGCATTTCAGTCGCACCTCGATTTAAAAAACACTGACAAATAGCTTACATGCATTAATTAATGTATATATTTCGGTACAAACATCAAAGTGATCAAAGATACATACATCTTACTTTAAACTTGCAAAAATATTTGTACGAACTAAATTCATCATGTCTTTTTCTTCGTCGTGTCGTAGATGCCAAAAAGTTTAAACTCTGCTTCCGTATCCATCGTGAAACCAATACATCAAAAACAAGCCTCTACAATCACCTGTATTTTGCTCGCTCCATAATCAATTAACCTAATGATTCATTCTGAACGGTCTAGAACGCGGTGTCGGTGTCTAGAGTGGCGCGGTTGTGCCTTGAATGGCACTAAGTGCCTCTTGTGTCGCTAATTGTGCTCCTCGCGTCTCGACGACGAGTTCCGTCACGTCATAAATGCTTAGACGGCACACTTGATGATGTGTTTCGGGTTCGTTTGAAATGTATATAGGTAGTAGTAGTTGAGAAAATTCACGAAGTTAAAATAATTGTTTTTCGATTTCTTTAGTCTTTATGCCCTAAAAAAACTTAACTTATGGAAGAAGTGGAGTGGAAATCTTTGAAATGGAAGTAAGTTCGAAGCCTTTGAAGTATTTTTATCGTTCGTTTTTGTCTAAATTTTGTATACAAAATGGAGAAACGGGGTCAGATAATCTTTTTTTTTCCCAGTAATTTCCTTTATCAAATCATACAAATGTTATATAACAGAAACTATTACATTGCATTCCATTTGAGAAAATAATTCGTGACTGCATTCGAGACTAATACTGTATGATTGCGCGCTAACACCGGCTGTAGGGCACTTGAGGCATAATAGGCGGTTAACAATCGTACGCCTTGTGCGGCTTGTGCCTCGCATCACCTCATGCAACGCCTCGAGTGGCCTGCACTACGCTTACACCTGCGGCTTGCTAATTGAAGCTTCACATTCGCCAGTGTGCGGTGAAGTACTCATGTAATACCGTTATACCGTTATACACTTAACACACTGTACAGTTGGCTAACTAACTAGCACTATGCAAAACGAAGACATGGAAAAACTATCTTTATTAGAACGATTTTTATGCTAGAAAATATAGACAAAAACTTGAGCCAATATTGTGTACAGGGACATCGACGCGCAATCTGCTCCCATGGATTCAGCTCATGATTTTGAACGCGTTTAAATATTTCGTTGTTTAATATTAATTAAAAAAATAAGCAGTACCCACGCATTTTGACTGCGTACAAGTATGCACTATTGCACTATTTTTTAAAACAGTTTTTTTTATAATTGACGAAAAATGTCTACGCTTGGGGATCTATCATGTGTTGAATTCACGGTTACATTTTGAGCGTCTATGTCTATCTGTATAAACTACATATAATAAGCCTCCTCGAATTGCAATACGCGGGCAGTCAGTTTCTCTACATAACTGACTGAGCAGCTTTAAAGCCTTTTCACGTTGATACGGGCTATTTTGGCATAGCATCTATCGATACGACAAATGAAGATTCGGATTCCACTGCTGCGGAACTTGGCCACCATTTCCCTATCATCATCATCATATCAGCCGAAAGACGTCCACTGCTGGACATAAGCCTCCCCAAAAGTAGGGGATTTGCCATAATCGCCACGCTTGGCAGGCGGGTTGGCGATCGCAGTATGGTGGTCAAATGCATAGAGAACGCTGCTGCCCATTCTCTAGTAAGTCCCTTAGTCGCCTTCTACGACACCTACGGGAATAAATGGGATTTCCCTATAGTTTAGAGAAAACATTGCGAGTGACAAGCCGCTCGCCAGCCATCGCCAGACTCCACGCGTCTTTACTGAAACGGAAATGAAGCGCCTCAAGCCAGAGCATGGAATGGACCGTCAAAGCCCCGGAAACGATATAAATGAGATTTGTTTGCATGTTGTTTAAATATCATACGGCTGTACACATTCCGTCTTATCTTACTACTATCAGCACCAGAGCAGTGGTGACTTACGTGTTGTGCGTCGTGGGTTTAAACCCAGTCAGATGCTTTACTTTGTGTAATTTATTTCATCTCCACTGCCCTCAAAACGGTGAAGGAAACATAGCGAGGAAACAGGAAGGCATGTCTTAGAACCAAAAATTCGAGGACTGGTGACATCTACCAACCCGCACTGGGCCCGCGTCCGCGTGGTAGATAGCTGGGAGGGGAGGCCTGTGTCCCAGCAATGGGAACGTTATAGGCTGATTATATGTGAGTAATGTATGCACAGACGCCAGCACAACAAGCTACCCCAAATCTGTCAAATGTCTTTGGTAGATTTTCATCTTTATTACATAAGCTTAAGGTTCATGTTCACTTGGGAAAATCTGACACATTGGGGTCGCTTGATGTGCTGGCGTCTGTACTAGTATCATTTTTATTACTTACTTCAAACTTCCTACCGGGTACGTAGGTTACGATGCGGTCCAAGACTTTATACGTTCGAAAATCAAATTTTCGATTGGCCTGGGATTAGTAACGAACCAATCAGAGCGCCGAACGCGGCTGATGCGTTAGATCGAGATGGTTAAATGAAACTCACACTAGGCCACAGTTCAACCAAATTAACACAAGCCAACATACAAGCCAATAGCACAATATTAGGCGATAGACACAGCAAGCAAAAACAATTTCAAGTATATGAAAAAAATACAGTATGTGTACAGAAAACGATGCATAATTTATGCACAATTTTAACACAAATAGAAATTGCGCGTACATGGTTAGATATCTGGGTAGACTTGGCGCTGGAATATTTGAAATAAAGAGTAATAAATATAACTACCAACCCAACTCCGAAAAAAACTTGTTTTATGCATGACATAGCCATAAAAGCCTTACTGACCTTATTACAATACACACAAAGAACAAGTTGAAAATACTTGCGCTCATAACAAAGTTCCAGCCACATACTTAATTGCATCCGCTCCCATTGCTTTGATCGTCCGTCGCACCATCCTTTGGCGTCCAAGAGGCAGTAATTGACAATCAAAACGGGCCCTTGACGTCGAGAAAACTTAGTTAGCTCCTCGATGTGCAGGAAAATTAGTAACGTAATAATGGGAGCGAGTAATAAGATAATGGAGAGGGGAGGTCATCTCTCGGCAATGCAAAGGCCGATCGGGCCGCGTCTGTCCGTGATCTAATTAAATGGCAATTCTCGTGAACTGTTGAAATGTGATCTTGTCTTTTAGCCGTTCATGCTGAGAGGAAATTTATTTAGAACGGCCGATGTGGAGCTGTTAATAGCTGCTGGCGTGTCGCTTCTAAGTAATTTACTTGGTGTAGAATCTAAATACTACCTTCATTGGGCACAAATTCTACGGTACACATTTATTTTTACTAGTGGTAGCCGAGTGGTCGAAATTCTACCAAAATTAATTTAAATAGAATTACATTACTATACAAAAATGTTAGCTTTCTGCACTCCTCCATTTTATTATGTAAACTTCCGTCCGCGTAATTGTCATAAAAAGGGGTGCAATGTTTTTGCTTTACGTTTATGAATATATAGATGAATGATAAACAAGATTTTTATTTAAGCACACTTAAGTCTTAAAATAAAATAATAGAATTATGAACATGAACAGAAAGAGCTTATTGGGTACAAAAAAAAAATGCACATCGCTGTCAATAGGAAAACCGCCCAAATGTTCAATTTCTTGTAGTAAATCGGTTCCCACGCTATAATTTTAGTACTCTACATGGCTACATCGTGTTTTAGTTGCGTTTGATCTAAAATCCAAACTTCTATTGCTTCATGTTACCGTACGTTTACAGAAAGTGCACTAACACATAAAGCCTGTCGTTAATACGGTGACAATCATAACTAGGTCGCATTTAATAGTTAAATAATGCAATATTTGGCTATCTACAACATTTCGATAGCCACAGCAATCATTATCAACCCTTTCGAATGGCACTGATTTATAGCCGTGTTCGGTCATAGCCGTGGTTCCGTCCGTACTAATTGCTTGGGGCGCCACTTCATCATGTGACCCTCGCCATCCATCATTGCTAACGCAGACTACACCACTATTATGAAGCTGTAATTATTTCGTGATGTGACAGTTTCAATTACTGCGTTGATTGCTTTGTTTGTGAATCTAGGTAAGTAACTTACTATTAATTATTACATGCAAACTCGTACCTTTTTCTCATGGAGGATGGGGGTAGGCAGTAACTACAGAATGCAGCCTGCTACGATTCTTTTTGCTTCGTTTATGTACGTACATCTTTCTGAAGAATATTGCCAATAGGTATGTCCTTCGAATGCTGGGTACGGATTGGTGACACGTAACATGAAATGTAACACAACAACTACGTGTGTCAGCGTGTATTACTTTTCATGTAGGGAGACCCCTCCCGGCGATTTTATTAATTGATGTAACAATTATGCTTTTTTTTTTTACTTGGCTCTAGATTATTAGCAACCTGGGAGCGGCAAATCCAACACGCGAGCCCAGTGCGGCTTGGTAGATGACACCTGTCTTCGAATTTTGATTCTAGGATATCCGGTATCCTCACAATGTTAAGGGTTTTTTTTTTAGTGTGGGATATCATCAAATAACTTCTCCTGCTCTGGGTGGAGCGGGAGGGCGTGTCAGACTTTTACTGACTAAAACCCACCCGTGTTCCCTCACTTGCCTGTGTGCCAGGGGCCGCGGTATCTCTTTCGAACAACCCGTACCCTTGGCAGGACAATGTTAAGGGTGGCTTGTAGATAACTCGCAATACATCTACAACAATTTAGATTTTACTTTCCATCAAATCTAAATACCATTTTTGTTAGAACAGTTTTTTCATAGAATACCGTTACGATATATGAAACCAATGGCCTGTGCTTAAGTAATAACTAAATATTGTTATGATATGCTTCCCGTGGTTGGCGCGGGGCCATCTTTACATACCAACCCTCCGTGTCTTGGCAAGCACGATACGCCGTTGGCCCGGCTGTCGTTCGTGGATCTTTGACAGTCTCTAAGGGTCGTCAGAAGCCCGACAACCTAACAACCAGTCTTACCAAGGGGTATCATGTTACCCAGTAACTGGGTTGTGTAGGTCAGATAGGCAGTCGCTCCATGTAAAATACTGGTATTCATTTGCATCCGGTTAGACTGGAAGCCGACCCCAGCACAGTGGCGTAACTAGGGTAGGGCAAGAGCCCTGGGCGCCTATCGAAGGGGGGGGGGGGCAAAATGTCGCCAATTATTATAAATGAAAAAAAAAAACATCAATAAACCATTTCATGCTATTTACCTATGTCAAAGAAATCTGAAAAGCTACTTGAATATATTGTGCAGTACGGGGATGAAAGCGTATTATTATTGTTATATTCGCTTATTATATTCAAATAGGCGATTTTTTATCAAGTTAAAATGAATACCTTCATTATTGAAGGTTTATAATTGGTTAAGAAAGGTTATGCAACCTAACTTTGCTCAGTGTAGACCGAGAAGATAATTTACGAAGAGGCGCAAACGTCAAGCGTGCCCTAGGCGCTATTTTCTATTGGTACGCCCCTGCCCCAACACATATTTGGGACAAGGCTAGGCAGATAATGATGATATGGTACCTTTTTGTGATGGCAGGAACACAATATTTTGTAAAATGAGGACTCTGCCACTTCTTCATAAAAACTCGATCTTCCGTCTTTTATACCTACTCGTAGGATGAGCTTGTAACTTGTAACTTAATATGCAGCATAATCAGTCTTCAAAGTTCCCCCTGCTGGGACACAGACCTCCTCTCTGTGTGAGAGAGTTGGCCATAATCCACCGCGCGGGCCCAGTGTGGCTTTGTAGATGTCACATGGCATCAAATTATTCGTTTTAGGATAAATGCCGGTTTCCTCACGATGTTTTCCTTCACCGTTTTGAGAGCAGTGTTTATGTAATAATTTACAGAAAGTAAAGTGCCTGCCTGCTGTGCCTATTCCGTGTGTTGCCGGACGTAAAAGAATAGCACCATCCCATTTCTTCACGTGGGTGTCGTAGAAGGCGACTAAAGGACTTTCTAGAGAATGGCCAGCAGCGTTCTCTATGCATTTGACCACCATACTGCGATCGCCAACCCGCCTGCCAAGCGTGGCGCTTATGACAAAACCTCTCCTTTGGGGGAGGCCTATGTCCAGCAGTGGACGTCTTCCGGTTGAAATGATGACTATGATGATGAAAATGTCTGCTTGGGTACGAACCAACGACACAAATCGTAAGTCGCGGCTGTTACCACAGGCCACCACTGCTTTCTAATCTGCAGTATTATTATTTATTTCTATTGTTAAGAGCTTGGGGTTCGTGACAATTAAAAACAGCGAATATAAATGACCAAAAATGACACTTTAATTAAACACCCTAATAACAACTCAACACACTAATTACAAAACACAATTGCACTACTGATCACTCTAAGTCGCACTTGAAGATCGCTTTAGATGTGTTTCGCTTGTGTATCGCTCGACAATACTCCCAGGGTCGCGATCTGTTCCGGCCTTTTATAGGCCCTTTGCATAGCTGCAGAACATTCTAGTATAGAGACATCTAGAATGTTCGAGTACATACCGGCCTCGACTGAACAGATATCGAAAGTTCTAGCATCGAGATTTCTAGAAAGATCTTGACTCTATTAATTCTGCTACTCGATACTAGATGGCGCTAGTGGTAACTAATGTTGTCGCATAACACTATTTAACATTACCATCAATAGTGACGCGTGATGAGTACTTGATTACTTACCTAGTACTCCTACTCATCTTAAAGTCTTAGGGTTCTTTGAAAGAGTTACTAAAATGAGGTCAGTAAAAGGATGAAGTGAACTGTCTGATGCAAGTGTGTCGACGTGTTCCAAGTAAACAGTAATGAATAACGAACCCAATTGCTAAATGACGAATTTCCGTACTCTATAATTGGGTAAGTATTATGCCCGGAGAACCCACACAATCGTTTGTCTTACAGGGCATTGGTTTAACAAGAATTTTTTGAAATGTAGTATTTGATAGTCTGAAGGTAGAAGTGAACTTTTATATATTACAATATCATAAATACATAGATAAATTAGATACTCATTATAAACCACTTTTTAACGAAGAATAGAATAGAAGAACTTCAATTTGCCTATAATATGGTACATAAATAATGGGTCCCACATTTGCTTACATTACTTTAGCATGCAAAAATACCTTACTATTTTAATGAGTCAGCTGCGAATAAATATTAATTATGATAGAATGCAAGGAAACATTATCTGTACGTCAAAATCCGATAATCTAACTGAAATCATTCTGCCAAGTGCTAATGGTGCCTACCGACTAGAAAGCCAAAAAGCTTGCCCTTAGTTGTTCAGAACTTTATAGAAAGCCGAAACAATTCTAGGCCGAAGAAAAAACTATAAATAGGTACTTACTTACACCTAAAGAGCAATACGTCTTAAAACCTCTTTGAGGGGGAGGCAGGGAGAAATATGGCATGGATTTACTTTATTGCCGGATGCAACAGGTCGCGGATAAGAGGGGAATTGAGAACATTCCGGCGAAGTTTCTGTAAGTCGACGAAGGGGAGAAGTGACTTTGGAGAATCTTCGTGTCTCTTAAGTGAGGGAATAATGGGGCTTTATGGAATAGTGCGGCTTTTGTCCATGATAGGGTGATTTAATTATAACTGTTGCGCTATTGCGTTGCAAGATTTATGAAGATGTTACTTTGTGCAAGTTTTAAAGTCCTTTTCAAATTGATGTAGATTGTGAAATTGATCGAAATTGAATAATAAATTTAAGAGCAAGTTTTTTACTCTGTGTCGATAAAATAAAAAACAAACAGTTAAACCGGGAAGTAAAACTTAATTAACTTCTCGAGTAAAACTAGCCAGACTAGCTTGAGAACTAATTCTCTTTAAAATCGCTGCAAAAAAACCTAATCGGCTCACGATGATTTAATTTAGAGTTACATTTTCTTCGAATCTGTTCCGAATGGTAATCGAATCGCCTTAGTTCCGAGAGAGCCCGGGAGGTCCCAGTGGACGGAAGCCGGATGATTGGGTATTACGAGATTACCGCCGATAGGGCTCCATTAAATCATCCACACCGTAAGCCCGGAATTGTTTCCAATTGAAATGTTTATGGAATTGTGATTTATATGCAGCTGTATTTTGATTTTAATTAACAGTGGATCCGTTGGTGATAAGTGATAACTAGAGACCGGACTATATTCAACATAAAAGGGCCAAAATGTGCATACAATACAATAGGAAAAAATTAAAAAAGTCATATGTTTAAAAGTTTTTTCTTTTAAAAAGCTCTGTATCTGTATTCAACGATAACAACCGTATTTGCGAAAATATCTATTACAAAATATACTTAGGTAACAATTAAATTTACAATTATCTTTATAAATATGTACGACTAAGTACTGTTCTAAATGTAGATGAATTGTGTCTACGATCGCTTAGTAAATTTTTATTAGCGGAAAAGGACCGTTCTACGGCTACTGAGCTGATTGGGCAGAATTTAAATTTGGGTGCAATGTTTGGACCTTTGGACTTATTGTTCGAGGCAAAATTTCACCCGCTCCGTTGATGAAGCTATCAATTTGGCACAAAGGTTCAAACCCTGGGTAGTACTCGCTAGCCGCATACTTAGCGACCGGACGTCCCGTCCCACTATGACAGATATCTGAATGATGAGCGAGATCGAGATCGAGCATAAATATGCATAATTTAAAAAAAAACTAAAACATGCAACTTTCGCTGAAAAGGGACTAAATATGCAAATGCATATTATGCAATATGCGTTTGGATATAATCTAGTCCTTAGTGATGTCTTGATGCATACTAGTAGGATCATTTCGTTTCCTTAATTTACTCGCGTCATTTTAACTGACTTCAAAGGAGGAGCCTATTGTGCATTGCTCAAGTAATTTTATTTTTGTTGTAGTATGCCGATTCTCTGTGATTCTGATAACGGAGCTCATTTACGTGATTATTTTTTCATTTGGTAGAGGAAGGTCGTAAAGTGGCCCTACTAATATATTTATATTTTTAAAGGGGATGTCCGTGGTTTTGTATTCTCGACTTTTATCACCGAAAATTTAGGTTATGATTCACTTTGTAGTGTATTTGGTAGTCGTATAACCAGTTGGCGAATCAATCGGACGTATTCATTTTGGGTCGGTATTGTAGCATGGAACTGCAATTGTAATTTTACCGGATATTATCATGCATTTCAATTGTCATAGTCAATTTTAAGCATATTTTGTATTATTGATATTTTTGTCAGTCAATTTTTTTCCTTATGTAACCTATCACGTTTCCTAATGCAACGTAGAAGACCCGGAGTAACATATGGCTTCAAAATTTTATGTTTTTATGTTTATTTGCGTATGAATGTCGAGTACATATTCCTGTCATTGTCATCAGAAACTATAACTTGTAACCCATATTGGGTTACAAGTTTACGGTTATGGGTTATGGGGCCCTATAATTAATGGGAAATGTTGGCGGAGTTGGCGTACATACTTTAATGAAATAAAGCATCATAAAATGCATCAGAATTCATATTATCTACTTATGTATGCAAAAAGTTTAAAAGTAACCAAGCTCGTACAATAAGTATGTTAGGTGGCCCAAAAGCGCCCATTAAAATAACAGTCTCTGCTTGTATTCATTTTAAACTATTGTGTTTAAAAATAAAACAGAAAATACCTACATACCCACATTAAACACATCGGCGTCGGAGTTGTTATGAGGAAGTTGCAAAGTCCTAATTTTACAAAATATTGTATTCCTGGCACCACAAGTAGGTAAGTACCATATCATCATTATCTGCCTAGCCTTGTCCCAAATATATGTTGGGGTCAGATTCCAATCTAACCGAATACAGCTGAATACCACTATTTTACACGGAGCGACTGCTCTCCGACTGGACTGACCTCCACAACCCAGTTATTGGGAAACATGAAACCCCTTGGTAAGTCTGGGTGTCGGATTTTCGGGCTTCTGAAGACCTGCAACGAATTTACAACGCTTTTTGGAAATGTTGAGATAGATAAAACATTGATAAGCAACAAATGCTTTTCATAAGATATATATTTGAAGGTTTTAGAATATTTCCAGTTTAGGTTACAAAAAAAAAAGACTGATTTCATTAAAACAATTTTAACACCCTACAAAAGCTAATTCCTTTTATTACCAACACATACCTTTATTATACCTACGTTTAATGAATCTACATTAAATAATTTCGAACGCTGAACATCTCAAGTTTCATAAAAGCGTATTGGAAGCAAATGCGAGAACCTTAAAAGGCCAATTACAGGACAATTTGCGTCGCCCTCCCTCTGGGGGCCAATATGAAATTATTGCGAGCATAGAACTGAGATTGCGATGGAACCCTTCGGGGGAAATCGACTGAAAAATTTACGTTATTAGGTGCTGGATTTTAAAAAAAAATAAATAATAACTTTATTGTACATATAGAAACACATAGGTATAGTTATATACTAAACATGATTGTACACGTAGTGGACAAAAACCGGTTGAACAGCTGGCTCCTGAACTAAAAAGATACTTGTATCTCAGAAGCCAATATTGGTTGAGATTTGTAAAACAATAGGACTTTTGATGAAGTAATTCTATTTGGGGTTTATTTTGTGATGAATGAATTTGTATATTCTCAGGAGCCGTATTAAATTTACTTATGCAATATACGTGTATCTACATAATTTTATTATAGTTTCAAAAAATTAACGTTGAATAATTGTATTCATTTGTTTTGAGATTTGCTTAATGCCATGAGCACTTTGTCATTTCAATATTTGTATTCCAATTTATGGCGAAATGTGTTATTGCACTAACAATTTATAATTATATTTGCCTATCTTCCGTCTTTTGTACCGCATACATAGTAATGTATGCGGAAATATATGACTTTGGCTTGACTTTATCGTTTCTTCGTCCAAAATCTTCAACGACGAAAAGATTAACTTTTGTGAATAAAATGTGAATTGCCCATATCGCAAAACGAAAGTCGGATATGAATTCCGTCATGAAATTAATTCGATAGTGAAGAGAGTATGAAACGCACTCATAAATAGAGATTATATTCTGGAAACACCGTTCTAGTATGAATTTTCATTCTAGGGTGTAATCAATTATTCATTAATATTTATTTCTGTTACCCAGGCGCTTTTCTGGTGCCGTACTGCATCATGCTGGTGGTGGGCGGGATTCCGCTGTTCTACATGGAGCTGGCACTGGGGCAGTTCCATCGGAAGGGCGCCATTACTTGCTGGGGGAGACTAGTTCCACTCTTTAAAGGTAAGTGGAAGATGGTACGGATAAGTGTCAGTTTAAATTAGTAATCGGTTTTGGTTTTCTAAAGAAAGAAAGAATAACGTTTATTTGCACACAGCTCGCCTAACACAAATGGAAATAAAGAAATAAATTGTGAAAATAATGTTTTAATGAATAAAGTGTGTGCCTCACAGCTGCGCCAAAAAGGTTCATTTTAACATTAATGCCAGACGACGCTCCGTTTCTAATGGCTCTGTAGTTTTCCAGTGACGGGTAGTCCAAACATTATCAATATACTATAGGTACGAATTTTGTTGAAATAATGTTGGTCCTGGCAGCCGATCAATTTTTGGTCCTTGTTACCTGTATGAAAGTCTTCATTCGTTGATTTTGAACGATACTTTGTTTACGTTAACTTAGGTCGTAAAAGAGATGATAAGCCATTAACTGTATCCCGCATTGTTTTAATATACCACACTCGTAAATGCTTAAGATAGTAGAGAAGGTAATTTCTGCTGATTATAACACTATCGAAGAATTGCACTTTTACAAGTAGGTACCTATGCTTCTGAAATAAATAAGTAGCGCATAAGTCTAGTTACATCATTCAAAAATTTACGTCTAAGTGGGTTTAATTTTAAATTGGCACGATTTCTCTTTACTTGGCTCAGTTTTATGGGGTCACGTGCGACTCATACGCTAGATTTATTGCGGCCCGGTCACGTCCCGTCGGCTAATGTCATCGGTATGGTGGAAGCCGCATTTGGCGATCAAGAGTTATAGTGCCCACCACTTAGCTTTCCAACTGCTTTTGTAGCTATGACCGCTTAGCCGTAGTATTTGTTTTTTTTTAATAATGAAGGAGTTAAGCACTGATTATGAAATCCTTGAGTTGACTTTTCAGAATTGGTATGCCAGCTTATGCCACCAATTGTGTTGATGTGTGGGTGTCGTGCAAGCTTTGATAACAATTTAAAGTTATGTTGTACTTCCTGTGTCGAAAAGCTGTAATTATGAAGATGGTTGTGTAGTGTAAATTTTTTACAATGGCAACTTTGGCGTTGAATAAGCAATTTCGGCGGGGTACTAGCGTAACACTATCAGCAGGCTTAGCATGACGCTTTCTATTTCTACGTAGAATAAGCAGTGCCTTTTCTATACAAAGTGACATTTCGTTTCTCCATTTTTGACATCGCACCGTAGATATGCTTCTACAATCTGTCATTTTGTATTTCGTTACTAACGATCTTGGTCTAGGTCCTTATAAATGTAGACTATTTCAGAAGAATATTTCTAAATTTTCTACTCGACGGCCACAAAGTATATACGATTATCTACAAAATCATGATTCGTGTAGAACGTATAACTGTGATAATTAATAGAAAAACATAGCTATCTTCTCCTATTGTACATCATTTAGTTAATAGTCATGTCTATTCTTCCGTCGACAAATTGGTGCTCGTGCTAAGCCTGCAGGAATGGTTTCATTTTGACAGTTCAGCGACATTCATTGCGTTATATAAGCTGTTGAGCAGACAAATTTTTAGAACATATGAGGCAATAGATTAGCAATATGATTATGATTCCGATTCCGATTGTTAGTGTGTTATGCAATCAGGGTGCTGAACTATATGACTACAACTTTATTGCTATTCCACGGCGTAAATACAGTTACCTTCTTACAACACACAGAAAACACAACACACAATAAACACAGAATAAAGTTATTCCAAGTTTAAACCTATGAAAATGTATGGTTATTCCTTTGTTATTCCTGGTATAATTTTATTCCGTGTTTATTAGTAAGAGGGTAAGAGTTTCAAAATTGTTACAAAGAACAAATATGCCGCCATTCTATTCACTCACGGACTCGAGGACCAAAAAATCACACGCTCCAATAAACACCCCCAGACTTCAAGACTTTTATGCAAAACATGGGACACGTCATTTACAAGATCGCGGTCTTGTCGGACGTCGCCCTCGCACTTAACACCCATAATTGACACCATTCTCGGGGCTCCCCTTAAGTGCTCGTCCCATACGATCTCAAAAGGCTCCGGTAGATTTGCGAGCCCGGCTTATGCCCGTTGATTTCATTTCACGCGATTGTCACGTCTCTCGCCCTGAGTGGCTCGCACCACGATATGATTTTTGAAGAGAAATAAAATTGGTAATGGGCCGGAAAGGTGGTGGAAATCCGCTTGAGTGAAAGTATTTTTTGACGAAATGAATTGGGAACGTTCGCGTGATAGATCATTGTTTAGGTGAAATGGTTTACTTGAAGGTTTGATTTTACTACTTAGGGTCTGTAAAGAGCTTTTTAGAAATAGTAGGTAGGTTCAATTATATAGTTCACTATTTAAACGAAACATTAGATTAGGTAGGTCCTATAATTTATTTTTTTAGGACAAGTGCGGTGTAATACCGATTTACCATCCCATTTGTATCTGTTTTCGCACTCTAACTTAAAAAAAAACAAGTTTCAACTGATGACTGCATGGGCACGGACTAATTACGGCAAAAAAACAATATTGGTTGAGGGAGCACAGCTGTTCAATAACTTACCGGAGCAGCTAAAGAAGTGTGATAGTATTAACGTATTTAAAAAGAATCTTAAGAAACATGTATTATTTACCCTGTAACGTCACCAGAGGCAAATTTTATAATTAATTAGATGTAAGCACTTTTGTATCTCATTCTAAGTGAACTGTTATAGTTTCTATGAGAAATAAAATTCTTTAAACCTAACTTACGGATATATTTGTTGTTTGATACCGGTATAGTGGTACAGGTACCAATAGTACAGGTACTGCTCTGGTACCGGTATGTAAGGTTAATGATATCGGTTCCCAAAAATACCGGTATTTCCAGCCCTGACTGCAGTACTTACCTATATGCTTAGTCACGTTTTACATTCACGGTCTGCTTTCAAAACTATGAAGGAAAATATCGTGAGGAAAAGGTCTTAGAATCAACACTTAGAAGGCATGTGACATCTACCAACCCGCACTGGGCTACTTGGCGGATACGGCCCACTCCCTCTATCAAAGAGGGAGACTGTGAAGTGGGAATATTAGACTGATTATGAAGTTCAGGTTACTCCAGCAACACTTACCACACCCATACCCTAACCAAGTCCCTATCATCATAGGTATCGGGTACGCGGTAGTTCTGATAGCATTCTACGTCGACTTCTACTACAACGTGATCATCGCGTGGGCGCTGCGGTTCTTCTTCGCGTCTTTCACCACCATGCTTCCCTGGACCAACTGCGACAACGAGTGGAACACACCTGCTTGCCGACCAGTAAGTTGCTAACTACCTATATCTAAGTTAGTACCTAAACCGGGTGGCACAGACGCATCTGTTATCGATATGTCACCGTCAAATTGTAAATACCGTTAAATTATAATCTATCTCACGACATTGTGGACTATCGAAAGATTGTGAACCATAACATACTGCTTACAATTTAACGCATTATTTTTCGGTAGATTATAATCTATTGAAGTGAAACCGTCAAATTGTGAACTGGTATCAAGACGGATAGTACCTTACGCTATTACTAAATAGTCAAGTAACATTAACTTGAAAGCAGCGCTCGCCGGCCGCTACCACGGCACCACTCGCTTTGCTCCCTCGGCTCGCGCGCGGTTGGTCGCAATTCTGACCTTTTTTTTTTGATTACGGGGGGAAATCCTCTTGGATGTCCTCCGCCCCGGGGAGGGCGAAGGGGTCTGTCAGACTCTTACTGACTAAAACCACCCCGGTGTTTCGTCTCTCACTTGCACCGGGGATCACGGCGCAATTCTGACCTAGCCTCTATTCGATCGGTAAGCAGTATGGTGCAGTTCACAATTTATCGACAGTTTACAATCTCGCGAGATAGATTATAAACTAACAATGTTCACAATCATACGGTGACAGATACACTAAATAATTCAGAAGATTGTGAATGAATTCTGTTCCGTTACATACATTATTACACTTATGTATCGACAGATGATTTTTTTTAAATGCACAAAAAGTTTCGAACTGTGAATGCATGGTAAAAGGTTGGGCGTCAATGTCTATGCCACCCTGTATAGTCATTAGTCTAGTAGACTTGCCTATTTGAGTAAATAGGCAAATTACCTCACGAGTTTATTTAAAACTAGCTTTTGGCAATTATCGAGATCGGAAATTATCCCACGGGAACGTACTTACGGGATAAAATCTATCTTATATGTTAATCCAGCTTAGAAACTATATGAGTACCAAATTTCATCCAAATCCGTTTAGCAAATTTAGCGTGATTGAGTAACAAACATCCAAACATCTTCACAAACATTCACATTTATAAGATTAAGTAGGATATACATCTGAGACCGGCCATCAATTAGTGACCAGCATTTATTTAATTTTCAATTCTCGAGTATTATTTTCCCAAGTAGTATGTAGATTTAGATGGCTATGTGATTTTCGGCCAATGCGGAACACATTTGCCAGCTTAAAACAGTTTTAAGTTGGCAAATGCCTACATTAGGTACTCTTGAAAGCTGACAATGTCTTAATCGTGCATTCATAATTAGATAAATCCAAAGACTTTTTGTTTTATTCGTAGTTCGAAGCAATCTGGGAAGCTTCCAACAAAACTCGAGTACGCAACAACAGCTCTGCATTATTTCCCCCACCACAAACAACTCCATTTACATCGGCTGCTTCTGAATACTTCAAGTAAGTTATTTTAAAAATACCGAAAGTTGATTATTCTCTACTTTTTCAGTTAGGTATTTTAATTCTGCAATATTTTTTAGCCGGGCCATCTTGGAACTGCAAGGGAGCGAAGGTCTTCATGACTTAGGTGCCATAAAATGGGATATGGCTCTCTGTCTGCTAGCAGTCTACATCATCTGCTACTTCTCTCTGTGGAAAGGCATCAGCACTTCTGGAAAAGTACGTACAACACTTACATTACGATGGTATTGATATTACGAGGTTATACACAGACGCTTTTGTCCCTACATGGACCCGATGTTAGTCCATGATTATCTCATATCATCGTCTTTAGTGTCCATTTACACTCGAGTGTGAATGTGGTCTCACAAACAATGGAGCACTTAAAATCTTGTCGCTGGACGTCTACACGCTACAGAAACTGATGGTCGCTACTGAAAGTGCCAAGTCCGTAGCCAAATTCTGGGCTGACGTATACAGGATAAGTTTTAATCCAGTGCGCAAACTATAACCATGAATTCAGCATATCATTGTAGACCCCGCGTCGCGTAGAAATTTTTCATCAATTATACAAAAATAAAAATCAGCTGTTCCATACATTTTGACCGCGTAGGAATTGCACTTATCTATGAAACAGCTGTTCTGTATAGCCGGCGAAAAATTTCTACGCTGGGGGGTCTAGAATGAATACCGAATTCATGGTTACAATTTGCGCACTGGATAAAAGCTTATCCTGTATAGATTGCTATCGACACGCTTAGAAGAAGAAGATCATTTTCTTCTCGGAATTTAGTTTTGAAGTGACATACTCATACTTCCTCTTCTTCCAGGTTGTTTGGTTCACGGCTCTCTTTCCCTACGCAGTGCTCCTAATCCTTTTGGTCCGTGGCATAACCCTCCCTGGCTCCGCTACCGGTATCCAATATTATCTCAGTCCTAACTTCGAAGCTATCACGCAACCTCAGGTATGTTAATAAATTATTGCTTGAATTTGTCAGAAAATGATTTTGTTCACAATTTTTCACATACAATTATTTTGGATGCAAGGTATGGGTGGATGCAGCAACTCAGGTATTCTTCTCTTTGGGACCTGGATTCGGAGTTCTGTTGGCTTACGCGTCGTACAATAAGTATCACAACAACGTGTACAAGTGAGTACTCAATCTGGGACCATTTATCCAAAATCGTTAATCTGGTCCTTATATACGCGATTTTATTTCTCAGGGACGCCATTCTAACAAGCGTGATCAACTCAGCGACCTCCTTCATTGCTGGCTTCGTGATCTTCAGCGTGCTTGGGTACATGGCTCACGCTTCAGGCCGGGATGTGCAAGACGTTGCTACCGAAGGACCAGGCCTTGTGTTCGTGGTCTATCCAGCTGCTATAGCAACCATGCCGGGGTCTACCTTCTGGGCTTTGATATTCTTCATGATGCTGCTTACACTTGGGTTGGATAGTTCTGTAAGTGACTTCATACTTGTGACAAAATTATTGTTTAACAGTAAGTTTTTTTTTTTCATAAATTTCATGTATAGGCACTAGCGCTACCTATTATTTTCAAATGTCTCCCAGATAAGTGCCTAAACAAAACATAACATAACCTCTGCCATTTTGCATGTAAATAAGGTGCACCTTATCTACATGCAAAATGGCCGAAACTGATTGCAATCAGTCGCCATCTTTTACTGATATCCACGATACGGCACGTGGAATCGTCGGATTAAAAATGACTATATCTCAAAAAAATTTATAGGAACTGTATAAAAAAAATAGTGATTACCGACTAGTCGGCCATATTTGTAGTTGGCGATTAGTCGGCTACAATCGCCGACTAGTCAGCCTGTTTTTTACTCGTATTATGCTTTAAAAAAAAGACGGTGATTGAAAGGAAATTGAAATCTTTACTGTTACTATTTTTATTATAGAATCAGTTGTACAGTTTACTTTCAGTGCAATCTAGAAAATCATAGGAAATTAGGATAGGAAGAAACGCACTCAAACGTAAACAATGATAGAATACATGGAAAGTAAACAAAAACATGTCCCGATCCCGACAATTCCGCCTGGTCGCCGGGCGCAGCACACTGCCACCTACAAGCCTAAAGCGTAGTCACGAACATTACCGATGTCACCGGAACTCAATTGAAAGCAATGAAGGGATTGGCCGACTAATCGGCCATTTTGAAGACGACTAGTCGGCTAGTCGGCCAGTCATATTCGGCCCATCTCTAACAATTATGCTGTTGGAATCTTTAAAAAGAAATAAGCTAACAACTAATAAATACATCTTAGATAGTGCAGACGCCAGCACATAAAGCTACCCCAATCTGTCAAATTTCTTTGATAGATTTTCAACTTTATAGTATTAGCTTAAGGTCCATGTTCAATTGGGAAAATTTAACAGTTTGGAGTAGCTCGATGTGCTGGCGTCTGTACAAATAAAAATTAGGTAGGTATGAGAAAACTATTGTACACCCACATTCCGCCTGTTACAAAACGGTTTAAAGAAAATATCTTTTTGTTTTCTAAAAATGAAACCTAGCTAGATCGATTTATCGCCCTCGAAACCCCCTGCATACTAAATTTCATGAAAATCGTTGGAGCCGTTTCCGAGATTCAGATTATATATATACAGGGTAAGTTTTTATCCAGTACGCAAATTGTAACCATGAATTAAGCATTTCATTCGCGCATTTCCTTTGCGCACTGGATAAAAACTTATCCTGTATATACATATATACAGAAATTGCTTGTTTAAAGGTAATAGAGAGAGTTAGATAATAGTGCACATTTAATTTGTAATAAATATTTTCATTTACAACCAGTTTGGCGGCTCCGAGGCAATAATAACTGCACTCAGCGACGAGTTCCCTCCCATCGGTCGTCACCGCGAGATCTTCGTGGCGTGCCTGTTTACTCTGTACTTCTTTGTGGGCCTGGCATCCTGTACCAAGGGAGGCTTCTACTTCTTCCAACTGCTTGACAGATATGCTGCAGGGTATTCTATTCTGGTGGCGGTGTTCTTTGAGGCAATTGCTGTGTCTTGGATTTATGGTAAGTCGATTTATGAATTCTGATGGTCTTTTGTTTTGCTCCATTTTTCGCTTAATATTTTTTCGGTAAAAAAGAAACGGAATCATTTTCATAAAGTTACTTAATTAGCAGTTTTTCTACATTTATGTATGTATAGGTAGTAGATCAAAACAATTGTAGCGAAAAAAGTGGTAAGGACTTCTTAGTTTAGACCTAACGAAAAACTATTTCAACTTATACTAGTTCTCAAATAATATCCCCCTCTGTTCATCTTTACTAGGTACGGAACGTTTCTGCGAGGACATCCGCGATATGATAGGTTTCCGTCCCGGTCTATACTGGCGCGTCTGCTGGCGCTTCGCGGCCCCTGCCTTCCTTCTCTTCATCATCGCTTACGGACTCCTGGACTACGAGCCACTAAGATACGAGAATTACATCTACCCAGCATGGGCTAATGCTCTGGGTTGGGCCATTGCTGGGTCTAGTGTCATGTGCATTCCAACCGTGGCCATTTTTAAGCTGCTTACCACGAAGGGAACTTTTGTTGAGGTAAGAGTCATTTAGTTTATTTGAGGAGACTGATATACCTGCTCCAAAAATAGGATTTATCTTCCATAGAAATAGTATTAAGTCCATGGCTAAGTTATTCTGCCATCATTCACAATTGTTAAAAAACGTTAGATTCGCCCTCTTCAGACTTTGTAGGTCGCGCGAAAAGTGTTTATAGATGCTGAGAAGAATGAGGTCATATATCCCATAGGGAATGAGATCCGATTTTGAGTATGAGTGAGCAAAATACTATTCAAATGTCACTGTCAACTAAGCAGAAACGTGGCCATCTTTAGATCCGGTTGGGCGTTGCTAACGATTTAAATCTTTGTATGACGTATCTAAGAATCTAAAAAAATTATGTTAGTAAGGTTAAGTATGCCTCCCAAAACTTAACTTTAAACAAACGGATTTGACGCACTTGACCCTTAGATCCTTCATTGCTTCGTATTGTAACAGTTTCAACTTCATTGCAGCGTCTACGCATCCTGACAACTCCGTACGCAGACACAGAAGGCAACGGCACCGTACACAACGGGGTCGTGGTCTCCGAGAGTGGCGGCGTGCGCCTGGCATCCGCTGCCGTGACGCCCACGTCCCCCCCTCCCGCCACGTCCCCGCACTCACCCCCGCAGGCCGTTCCGCCGCCCGCACTCGTCTGAGCTCAGCTCTCCTTCGACGTCTACTACGTCTAAACGTATAGAACACGGCCGTTGATATGGCACATGGAGCTTTTAACATAGACTGTCACACATGCACAAGCGACAGAGACAGTTCTCTGCTGAGCTGGAGCGAACTTTTTCTAAAGGTCCGTGTGCCATAACAACAGCCAGGTACTGTACTAAAGATGAGGAAGAAACAAGGAGTGCTGTTTCACCCTAGAGTTCACTTCTGATGTCGTGGGAAACCGATTAGTTAAGCCGCGTACAGACATCGCGAGACTTCGGATAGTTTGCAGCGCAAATTTAGGGATGTGCTCTCTGTGAACATTCGCCGCATCGACGAATGCCTCGCGAAATCTGGACGCGGCTGTAGAACAAATGCTGTCGGCGTCGTGGGACTGCCAGACGACCCTTAGCACTCCATTTGTGTGTTACCCCGAGTACGGCTCTCCCGAGTCTATGATTTTGCTTGTTGCTTCTTCAAGCTTTTAGCTTTTACTTTAACTAGATAGACTCTTTGGAATTAAATGTTAGTTGTAAGATTGATGCGAGGTAAGAATTGAAGGTGGAGTCGAAATGGTAAGTAGTGAAGGGCTAATTGTATAAGAATATGATACTCAACTTCTAAAATAGCTATTTTCTATTTTAGATCCCAAAATATATTGACATTAAAATTAAAAGAGGCTTGACAGGTCGAGCAGGTCACTGAGCAAAAAGTTTGTCACTCTTATTGTAATTGAATAGGTACAGTAGGTACTTCAAATTCAATATTTCTAATATTTATAATAGGTACTCAATAGGTTTTTCGAATATACTTAAAATGTACGTATAAATGTAATGTTGTATTTATTTAGAAGAAAGTTATTATATTTTTGTGTCTATAATTATTAATAAAGTATTATATAATGCTCTTAGGATTAAAATAATAGTATGACTACTTACGTTTTCGCGCGTAACTTAAACACGCCTGTAAGATTAACCGACAATTCAGCAAACCGTCGATGTTTTTAGCTGTAGTTTAGTTATAGACCCATCAAGCATTAAGGTTGACGCTGGAACAATTATTATTATGAAAGAAAATGCTTCTTGAACGCTCGAGAAATCAACGTTAGTTTTACAACTTAATTAAAATATATTTATGGATAGCCGTTTAGATAAATCCCCATTTTCTAATTTATTTGAATGCTGGCATGCAAAAAATACAGACTATTGGTTGATATGGTAGCAATTTTCTTTTATAAACTGGCAATTATGAAAAACTCTTTTATGTGCTGCGAAACGTGAATAAACTTACTAATCGCCTACCTTTGTGGATGAGCTTATAAATTCAAAATTATTGTAAGTATTACATCACCTTCCCATTATAGTTAATAATTATGCAAGTGTAATTTTAAAATTCAAAACGTGTATTGTAGCATTAATAATGTAGGATTTTCTTTTTATATATTTCTAGCTGTAAGCAAAATAATTATGGCTGGTTACTAAATTAACAATAAGAATATTTAAAATAAAATATGTTATAATTAGATAATTTTGAATAATTAGTAAACAGTCTATCGTTTAAGCGCAATATATTTTGGCGCACCAAAGTAGCAAAAACATATTCAAAGCTTAAAACATTTACGGAAATTATTTAAAAAATAGCGATTAAACTAGAATTAAGAAAAATGAAATGCTGTGTAGATAATAGAAACAATAAAATATGAATAAAATATAATCAAACGTAGTATCTAAATTAATAAATGTATTCGAACTGAAAGTTCATGTACCCACATAATTTACTTTGGTTGTAGGGCTGTAGGCTGTCTATTAATACTAATTATACGTGTCTAGTTGAATAATAAACACTTACTAATCATCATGTTTATCTCCAATTTTGTCTCTAAATGTTGTGGTTAAATTCAATGTATATGTGCTCCATTTTTTGTAAGTGTGTTACAGACGTTTTCTTGTCTCTTGTTTAAATGACTATTCATCACTCCGTCATGGGCAATGCGGACTGATGAATTGTGCAACGATTTTTAAATAAATGATTGGTTAACTATGGATCTTCCATTACTTTAGGAATGTGATACGCTCCACAGGCGCTACACTTCAGCTTACTTGATGTGTAGTATCTATAGAATTTTATCTCTTTCATTCTCTTGGTGATAATAAATAATAGTTTTTCGATCTTTCAAATTATGATTGCTAATAATTACCGTCAGTATTCGGAATATTTCGTAAAATCAGTAGTTTCTCCTAATCTCTTGTGTAATTTCTGAGGTAGCTATTCACTGTTTAGTAATTTTAGCATAATATATTCTGTATATTAGTATCGTATTGATGTATCAAAGATGTAACGCGTATTTATAGCTGTTGATGTTATATCAATAGTCATACCAGCCATTATGACTATTGATTGTTAGAATAAATTTATACTTACTATATTTGACTTTTATTACAAAAATCTTTCCATATTTTAGTTTTTTTTAAAGCATTGTAGTTTTTCTGATCACCTATGTAAAACAGGGATGAATGCATGTTTCTTTTATTTAAAACCTGATAACCTTGCATTGCGCCTTTTTACTTTGAAGGGTTGGTCAGAAGTGTATCTACAGGATAAGTTTTTAACCAGTGCGCAAACTGTAACCATGAATTCAGCATATCATTCTAGAACCCCAGCGCAGAAATTTTTGACGCACTGGTTAAAAACTTATCCTGTATAGTACATCCACACTTCGCTGGCTTAAAACATAAACGTACGTATTCAAATTAAAAGTATCACTAGGATTGAACTCAATCCAAAACAGACCAAATAAAAATTCACTCGAAATTTGCCTGGCTGACTGCATTTTAGGCACTTAATTCTACAGCAAAGTATCGTTGATAACATACTTATAAACTGATTCAGAACTACAAAGCCCAAAGGTATGTTTCAGTTTAACAGGTCTCTTTCTGTACCTACTAGGAAATTCAATCTATTTGCAAGGATTCTAGGTTAAGTATTATTGTTTTCTGTCGGTCACCATAGACTCCAACATGGCTCTCAAGAAATATATGAACGTGGATGGTGGCGTTGTATGTGTAATAAGCTATGAGGAAGAAAAAGAACCGCCAAACCCAGTACATTTGATTCAAGTTACTTTCCTATAACACCAAGTTTATAAAGAAATATACTCATCATGAGAAAATGGACATACATACAATTTAAAAATCTAAATATTTTTTATTCCATTCTATTTTTGTTTATGCCAATTCGCCAATGTCGGTTGTGTTGAAAAACCTGCGAAGGAAAGAAAAAACTAAAAAAATGTAAGCATAGATTCCCTCATTTTGATATACGCACATTATAAAGACTCACGCTGTATACCGGCCGCAATGATGTCCGTCTTTAGAGAGAGCGTTTTCGCCATCATAACAAGACTAAGAATACCATAAATATTTTTAAAAGTATTAATCGACTACGACTTGTCTGGTAATGCAAATATCTTTAACTGGACAGCCCTAGAACTGTCAACCTGACTTAGTGACTTTGACTTTGACAGTCGACTTATAGGTTGTTTGCTTCTGGTAGCATCTTTTCGTTCGATAGAATAAAAAAGTTTTCAGAAAATCGATATGGAGGCGAAAAGTGAAGAAAAGCCTGGTGCTGAAAAAACAGTATTCGATGCCATAGCTCAAAATGACTTGATAGAATTCAAGAATATTTTGGCCCAACACAAAGGTGCCGTCGATTTCTTTGACGAAAATGGTATGACTGCGCTGCAACACGCCGCTTATAAGGGCAACAAGGATATGGTTCAATTGTTGCTCGATAGGGTACGTAACGTTCATTGGAATTTTTGGCACGACACATTTGTTTTTGTCAGACTAATTTGTTTTTTAATCATCTTTTCCAGGGTGCCGACGTGAACTCTGGCAAACATGAGTACAATTACACGGCGTTGCACTTTGGCGCTCTTTCAGGGAGCTCCGAGGTGTGCAAGCTGCTCCTAGACGCCGGAGCGAAGTCGATCGCCACTAACTCGGTTGGGCGCACAGCCTCGCAGATGGCGGCGTTTGTTGGCAACCACCACACCGTCGCGACCATCAACAACTACGTGCCTCGCAGCGAAATAGCCTACTTCAGTGCTATACAAGGACAACAGGCAGAACCATACTTACCTGCAGCCTTAGTTGAACCACTTCACAAGTTTGTCCTGGGTGTCAACATTCACCCTGTGCGACTGGCACTAAACCTTCAACACATACCTACCTTACTTGACAATGCTGAAAAAGTCATTAAAACACTTGAGTTGTTGTGCAAGAAGGAAATGACACGAGGCGGTGATACTAACGAAGTGATGGCATTTAAATATCACTACCTAGCTTATGTTCTTAGAGAAATACACAACATTAGAGACAAGAAAACAAATACTGATAAAGATGATAAGAAACATGATGTTGTTGAAGTATTCTCTAAAAAGTTATTGAAGCCTGGCAAAGATGGGGTTTCTCTGGACTTGATGGATACATTCCTTAAAGATTGTGTGAGGGAGTTCCCTTTCAGAGAATGCACAACCTTCCACCAGATGGTGTCTTCCCTGACTAGTAAGGATCCTCCACCTGCCCTGTCAGTGATCAACTGCACTATCAATGGTCAGCGAGGGTTTGTTGATGCCATACCTTACTGCAGCACTTGTGGAGAGGAGAAGCCTGCTAAAAAGTGTTCCAAGTGCAAATCAGTACAATACTGTGACAGAGAGTGCCAGCGCCTGCACTGGTTTGTGCACAAGAAGGCTTGCAACAGAGAGTCAAGTGCACCTGCACCTGCACATGCTTCTAATGCTAAAGTCAACATTGATGCCAATGAATTAAGTTCTGAGCTTCAGAACCTAGTGGCTGGATAGGAGTGAAGCTCACCATAGTGATTGGTGTCTAACAAAATAAGAATAAAGTAATTCCACTTTTAATGTCTGGATGTATTTTCTTGTAATGTAGGTACATGTTTTATCTCGGACACAAATAATGTTCTTCTTAGAAGAGGAGGGCAATATTTTTCTAAACAATCACTATTTATTATTATTTAATTTTGCAAGTGGCAAATTAATATGAGATACTGTTACTGGTTAAAATATTGTTAGATGCATTTGTTGTACATAGTTGTATTAATCCCTATTCTGTGTGTATGTATCCTAAAAAGGCAAATATATCAAAATTATAAATTGTATAAACTAGTTTATTTGAGTCAGAATAATACCCTAAAGGCTCGTGCAGACTAGCGCGACGCAACGGTCGCGTCGCGACACTCTTAGAACAATTTCTATGAAAACTTAATGGAAATTGTTCTACAAGTGTCGCGTCGCGGCTGTTTGAAGAAGCCTTAAAGCCAAATTATGGTGACCACATCAAATATATTGAATAGACACCCAATATATACACCCAACCAAAACATTGCTATATTCATGAAAGGAGCAATCACCTACCCAAGAAATATCTCTTTGGATTGGATACACATGTCATAAGATAAATGAGACCGAAGCTCGAAACTGTAGGAGGCAGTGAGCCCTAGAATGAAATACTTCTTCCAGGATTTCATAGATGGCGCTACTGTACTCTTAGGATGACAAACTACGCGTCCGAAACAACATGTTCCCGGCAGATGGCTCGCGCGTTTCATTTATTTTCTACTATGATGAAAAGCGTGAAAACTAATGAATAGATGGTAGGGTTAATAACTTTCCCACTTATTTATAAACGTTGCTTAAAGTTATGTAATGATTAGACTATGTTTAACCATACATTTTTGACGTTTAAACGACTCCTTTATTAAATGAGAGTTATGTCAGAATACCACTTCGCCCGTGACTTCGTCCGATCGGATTTCGTCTTATTAAAAATATAGGTCAACCCTCCTCCCGAAAAACTTCAAAATCATTATTGTTGCTTTGCTGTCATCGAGTTAAGGGGGATGTGCCCGTAAAGAAGCCTGTGAAAATCCCAGCTGAATTCTTCTATTAGCTTCCTTCTCAAATTTGTTCTTACCGAACTGTAGAGATTGCCCGAGGTAAACGTATTCTCGAACAGTTTCAAGTCCACCGCCGTTGGGTTTCACATAACCTGGGTTTTGTCCAAGATCATCCGAAAACCAATGCGTACAGAAGAATGAACAAGGCTACGATTCAGCCAGGATGACGTTGTCATCTGTAAATCTCAAGTGTGAGATGTACTCGTCGTTGATTACTGCCGCATCCTTCCCAGTTCAGCGTCATCAAATGCTTTAGAGAACAATTTCGGGGAAATTACGTCCGCTTATCTCACCCCTCGCGGCGGGGGGATATGTACAGTTCGCTGATCCTGAGTTTGGACAATCATTTTTGCATTTTCATAAAATCAGCACTTGGATAAATCGCCAGTCGACTTGGCGCTGCTGCAGAGAATCAGACCAGGTCTCTATAGAGTCAAAAACCTTCCACAAACGTAAGACACGGGGGCCGATTATAGTCTGCGGACTCCTGTCTATTCTGCCGCAGGATGTGGTCTATGGTGCTTTATCATCCATGAAACCCTGCCTGTTCTGGTGGCAGAAACTCGTTGTGTCGAATCGTCTAGCGGCTAGACTATTCGTGGTGACTCTGGAAAACAACTTATACGTGGCTTAGGAGAAAAATTTTATACTTAATCATTTATTTTAAGCACTACAAATTACATAGAATATACATAAGAATTAATTATATTATAAGTACATTAAAACATTACACATTCAAATGATTGCGTTAAAAATAAAATATAAATTAAGTGAATGAAAAATAATAAATTAAAGTTACAGCACGATTATAATTATTAGGTTAAAATTCATTCGATTAAAATTAATTACAATGATAAAACAATAAAAAGGATATTAGCCTGTAATTTTTCAAAAGGTTTCATCACCCTTTTTAAAGAAGAGAACGATCACGCTCCTCCACCACGCTTCTGGAGTCTTCCCAGAGAATAGAATAGAGTTGAAGAGCTCCCGAAGCTCTTTGAGTATTGAGTAGCGCGAGTACAGGACTTCCTCCCGCTTTCAGGAGCTTGGTCGTAATCCCGCCCTCATCAGGGGCTTTTCCATTATTAAGCTTATTAAGAGCCGCCTCGATTTCATCTTGGCTGACGGTCTTCTGTGAAATGGCGGGAATGTTTGTCTTCAGGATCAGGTCGAAATTCATGGGATACGTGCAATTTGCCTAGAAGTTTTCGTCTGTCGAAAAGATCTCCGGCATCGAAACGACGATATCCCCACTCGAATTGGACAACTTCCTCCCTAGTGATAGGACGGATATTTTCGACCCTCTATTTTCCTTAATCTCTTCCTCTATAGACTTTCGACCTCCGAATCCAATACACGCTGTATTGGAGCGTCGGAGGTCGCGTCGTACCAATGTTCTAATAGGTTTGTTAGGCGATCCTTATTAAAAAAAAAAAAAAAAACAAAATAATTTATTTGCATAAATAACGTACAGAAAGTTCTTAAGATATTACTCGATCACTTATTATGCCATTAATGTCGGCGTGCAAATTTACATGCTTAAATACTATTTTAAGAAATGAATTAATAAAGTAGAATATTGCATGCAATTAGTAAATTATAATTCAATTCAATTCAATTCTGACGAATTCATAGTTGGGTTTCTATGTCGTTCCTCGACGGAGTTTTAAAATAAAAGGTTGTCGAACAGGGTGCAAGCATGACTCCCAGTTTGTTTTAGGATGCACGATTTCATTTGAATATTCCAAATTCTTAATGGTTTTACCTTCCATGTACCTACCTCTAAAGACCTTACCTCCTTATAAGGTATATTGGCTTCCGACAGTTCCGATTATTAGGATGTGTGTTCTGTGGTTGCGCCGCATTTTTTGTGTGTGGGTTAAGAAAAGGGCTGCCGGGGAATACTTTATAGGTTTACTGTATGCAATGCAATGGCTATTCGGTTAACGCGCATGTGTGTCTAAAAAGTATATCAATATCTGCAACTGCCCCAAAGATACACCTACGCTGTCACCTAACCAGCAAAAATGCAGGCTAAGTGTGGGTTGTTTCCAGTCCCGTCGGGAGATTCGCATTTATCTACCTAGGAAGCATATCATATCATTTTGCTGAATTCATAAAAAAATGTTCCGGGTGGTGCCGGACGTAAAAGAATAACACCATCCCATTTCTTCCCGAGGGTGTCGTAGAAGGCGACTAAGGGACTTACTCGAGAATGGGCGGCAGCGTTCTCTATGCATTTGACCAGCATACTACGATCGCCAACCCGCCTGTCAACCGTGGCGATTGTGGCAAATCCCCGCTTTTGGGGGAGGCTTATGTCCAGCAGTGGACGTCTTTCGGCTGATGTGATGATGATGATAAAAAAATTGCGAAGTACATAACATCACGCCTGTTATCCCCGAGAGGTGAGGCAGAGGTGCACCTTAGTACATAAACATTTGGCCACTTATGTATAAACCCCATGCACTTATTATGGGACGAGACTATTTCCATCAAACGGGCACATAACCGAAATCCGGGTTACCACTGAGAGATTCCTGGTGGCAAAATCCCGATATCACTTTTCTAGACCCGGAAATCGAACGCTCATGCTCGGCAGCATGTAAGTAATACGGGCTGTTGTCCGCAACTCAACGTCAAAGCGCGTATTTTGCGTACGGGTGGGAGAATCAGTTATTCGATCCGCCCCAGCTCCTCGAGAAAGGCCAGCAACTCCTTGGTGTTGCTGAGAATTTTACGTAGGGTACCTGGGTTACCGAACTATTTAGCCCTGTAATTGGCGACCACCGCGCAGTTTTACAGCACGTGCGCTGCTGTCTCGTCGTCCTCCATGCAGGCCCTGCACAGCGGACTGTCTGTTACTCCTATGACAAAGAGATGTTTGTTAAATGACCCGTGGCCAGTTACAGCTGCTGTAACTGTATGCAGCTGTGGTTTTGTTAGACGGAGAACCTGTTTTGTGAGTCGGGCATCGATCGTAGGAAGTGCTTCCTTAGCCTGCCTGCACTCACCTAGGTCGAGCCATATCTTGTGATCGACAGTATGTAGCGCTTACGACCAATAGTCTAACAAGGTTACTTCCTGCTGCGGCTTTCTTTTATTTTTGATTAAACACATATTATTTACATAAACCTAGACCTAAACTTTTGTTACTTCTCTAATCCTTTGTTATCCTTGTTATTAAGAAGAGTCAAAATATTTAACCACTACACAAACCTAGTTGTTAGCAATCTTGTATAAAAAAGCGAAAGGTCACTCATTCATTCAATCACTGATTAAGAAATCTCAAAAACTACTGAACCTCCCAACATGAAATTTGGTATAGAAGTAAATTATGAGTAGGAGACGTCAGGTAAGAATGGATGTTAGGAAACTCCCCCGGGGGTGCGGGACATCCCTTTGTATAATTTTCTTCACTGACGCGGCCGGAGCCGCGGGCAGCACCTAGAATAAAATGTAATTTCAAAAACTGAAACTCGATAACTGAAAAATCATGCTCTAGTAAGTAAGTAAGTACGAAACAAGAAAATATTCTCACCTGAGGCCCTAATGTGAGTTTCCTTTAACCATCTCGATCAAACGCAGTGAGCGCGTTCGACGTTCCGATTGGTCCTTCACCAATCCAGGGCCAATCGGAGCGCCGAAAGCGCTCGATGCGTTTGATCGAGATGGTTAAATTAAACTCACACTAAGGCCTCTGAAAGCCGTGGTCGCATGCCTTTTCCTAGCTTATGATCGCTGTTAAAATGTATTGTTATGTATCATACCGAATCATACGAACCCAGCATTTTTCTAATTTCCACCGTTCACACAGACACTTGTATTTTTAGATAAGATAAGATAATGTATTTGCTTAAAACATGGTAAAGTTACAAAGGTGTTATTATAGAATGAGCGCTACCAGGTCCGAAATTGTACCTTATAGTTTGAAGTCATTGTAAGAACTTTCAACATTGTGTAATACAAATAAAGATATAAATAACTCAAGCTCAAACCATTAATTTCAACGAAACCATTTGAAGTAGGCACTTTTGAATTTTTTTTAAATTCGATCAGTAAGTCGGGAATTTGAAGCTAAGTACTAAGATTAACCACATACCCTTTGACTGCATTTGTTGTGATACTAGGTGTATTTTTTTGTTTTCCAGTTAGACTGGAAGCCGACCACAATTTGAGAATTTATTTATTGTTTTCATTGACTTACATTTTGCTTGAATTGTTTAGTAGAAATACATGTTATCTGCCTGTTCATTTTTATGAAACTACTAAGGAGAGTGACCTGTAACTCAGGTTTTTTCTTAAACCTTTAACAGACATAAGCTCTCACAGTATATCTATATCTATCTATACTTAATATCTATACTATCTATATATCTATATACTTACTAATTATAAAGCTGAAGAGTTTGTTTGTTTGTTTGCTTGAACGCGCTAATCTCAGGAACTACTGGTCCGATTTGAAAAAATATTTCAGTGTTAGATAGCCCATTCAAACTTAAACTCAAACTCAAAGCATTTATTTCAATTAAACCATTTACAGGCACTTTTGAATTGTCAAAAAGTCGGTCAGTTGGATAGTTGAAGCTAGTTGCCCATTCCAAAAGGTAGATGTCTATGGAGAAGAACGGGCAAGAAACTCCTATAACATCACGCTAAGGCCCTTAGGAGCCGAGCAAGGAGAAAAAAGTCACGAATACGAAGTACTCGCACGGGCAGGCGAGGCGAAGCGACGGGGTGGGGTCGGGGGAGCAAGAAACTTGACGCGAACGAAGTCGCCAGCAGAAGCTAGTTAATTAATAAAGTAAAACCACTGTGAGAGAAAATAAATAAACTTATTTATTTAGTTAACGGTCATTATCTAACAATGATAAATAGTTAGGTAATTATACTAATGGGAAGGGGGTAAATAAAATAAAATGCCATATTAAATCGAATAAAAAATATATTGTAATTACTTAACTGTTGACTGATATTATTTACATTATGTACAGTTTACATATAGACATTTTTAATATTAAATATCATTTCTAGAATTAACTAGGCACTTACTTAATATAGTTACACATCTGAGTAGGTATACTCAAATATTTTGTGTAGCTACACTTATTATAGTTACACATCTGAGTAGGTATACTCAAATATTTTGTGTACCTACACTTATTATAGTTATACATCTGAGTAGGTAGGTATACTCAAATATTTTGTGTACCTACACTTATTATAGTTATACATCTGATATTTGAGTATAGCTACAGATGTGTAACTATAATAAGTGTAGGTACACAAAATATTTGAGTATACCTATACTCAAATATTTTGTGTACCTACACTTATTATAGTTACACATCTGTAGCTATACTCAAATATTTTGTGTACCTACACTTATTATAGTTACACATCTGAGTAGGTATACTCAATTATTTTGTGTACCTACACTTATTATAGTTACACATCTGTAGGTATACTCAAATATTTTGTGTACCTACACTTATTATAGTTACACATCTGTAGGTATACTCAAATATTTTGTGTACCTACACTTATTATAGTTACACATCTGAGTAGGTATACTCAATTATTTTGTGTACCTACACTTATTATAGTTACACATCTGAGTAGGTATACTCAAATATTTTGTGAAGCTACACTTATTATAGTTACACATCTGAGTAGGTATACTCAAATATTTTGTGTACCTACACTTATTATAGTTACACATCTGAGTAGGTATACTCAAATATTTTGTGTAGCTACACTTATTATAACTGTAGACCTATAGATAGAATATGACTAATTACACTATTGATTTATTTAAGCATTATATACAAACTTAAGGCACTGCTATCACAATACAATTTTCATTTCTTATTTTAACGAGGTAGGTATAAAGTAGAGTTTTTATTAATAAAACATTAAAAATATAACTATGTTGAAATTATAATTATTTACATTAAATTATGGTAAGAAGGTATTGCGAATATCCCTGTCGCGATAGCATTTATAATTAATATTTTTAATTTAAGTACTCTATAGAATAGCTACATGGCTCAAAGTTACGTACAAAAAGTAACATCCATTCGCGAAGGGACAAATAATATTTGTCAACACTTAACATTCTAAGTCATTTATATCCAGAAGAAATGTGTAAATAGAGCGTCAGCCTTCGCCGAGAAGGGCACTGATCGTGAAGCTTTTTACCCGTCGGCAGGGCGCCGGCGCGGCGGGGGGCGAAGGCGCCGGCGGCGGGGGCGGCGGCAGCGCGGGGCCCCATGAGAAACCGCTGGGAATAGGGCTGCCGGGCCAGAGCCCTAGATGCATGGGCATGTGTAGGGGTAGGTACGGTAACTCTGGAGGGTAGAAGGCAGGCGGTGGAGGTGTGATGTTCTCTGGCGGTGTGACAAGTGGAGCGGGGGACTCCACTAAAGGCGGGGACCTAGGCGACGAAGAACGTAAGCTGCCCTCCTCTGAACATGAGGAAGCAGCATCAGAACAAGGTCTCTTGGCCTCACTGGGCTCAGTGCTAGCTTCAGGGTTGCCCTCGCTGCCGGAGTCAGGGTTCTTTCGCTTGCACTTGGACTGGCCACACGCTCGGAAACCTTTGGCGAAGGGATTGTTGTCGATTTTTAATTTTGTGATGCGGTCATTCTGAGGACAAAGAAAAATTTAGTTAAAAAAGTTTAGAGCGAAAAGGTTTGTCTTATAAATATGTAAAGAATGATTACCACTAGTAGATTCTATCATTCACTTTTTATAGCAGTAATGTGTCGCTCTCATAACTCCTCAGTTATCTATCCCTATCAAAAATTCGTGGTTGACGCGTCACACGGAAATCTCCTTATCTCATTTACAGAATGCAATTTAAACATCCGTTTCCGCATACATCCCGGCATCGCTAATAGCTTGTAAGGGATAATTGTCGCACATGTGGCGTGGACTTGGCGACAAGCCAATTAGCATGGCATGTTCGCGTGTCGCCGTGTCGCCGCGACGTCGCCCGCCCGTCACGCGGCTGTTACGCGCGAACTACTCTACTAGGCGCCTGAAACAAGCGGCAAAAACACTAAACACTACCGTAACATGAAATCTGATACAAGCACCTCTGTGGCTGCCGTAAGTAACGATGACAGTTCCAACATAATATTTAGCTATCGTAACATTTCCTAATTAAATAGAACGTTCGAAATTCTGCATTTTTTTTTTCGCGTCTCGCCTAAAAATGTGTTTGCAATCGAAATTCGAAATTATCTAGCGAAATCCTGAACGCAAATAGTGAGTTCGAGATACGTGAAGTCACTTGTAATGATTGTTTACCCGGTGTGATAAGGCGGCGCCGGCGGGAGCCCTGCTTGCTCCACCAGATAACCGCCAGCCCGGTGAAGCACCGGAGAGTGCTAAAAGCGTGTTATTAGCAGAGCAAAGTGCACTTTTTAAGTCGGTCGGTTAGCAAAACGTGATGCTTGAGAGTAGCCAGGCGCCGCCCCTGGCCTGCCCTGTCGCCCATGACGTCACCACACAAACTTGCCGTCGCTCTGACTTTTGCGTGACTATTTCACATATTGGCGACTGTCGCCTATTTTTTTAGAACTGTGTAATTAGGGTCTGAGTAAATTTGGTTTATTTATCTCGCAGATAGGACCATAATTTACGGGTAGACCAGCAAACACGCGATGACAAGCTGGAACGATGACGGAGCTTTATTGAATCCACAACATTAGGGAATTGTGTAGTTGTAATTGAACTGGTGTGCCACCTAGTTACGCTCTCGAATAAAGGGACGGCATTTCCAAAGACGATTTCTAATTCGGTGATAATTCGCAACAATGGTTTAGCCGTCGAGCGGTCGCCCGTCGGGGGATAATGCGCAATGATACGCCGCCGACCATTGTCGGAGACAGGGTCCCGTTAGCCGGACAATTGTCGGATAATCCTACAAAGCTTCCGATGAAATGGACGCGAGAAAACTTTCGCGCCTCGCTGCAGTCAACATGAAGGACGCCGCGGGGCAAACAAAGCCGCTGTTAATTACGATTGGGGGATTATGCAAGGGATGGTCACGCTGAGATGAACGCGAAAGCCAGTAGTTAGTTTAGGATAACAAACAGCGGGGGGCTGTGCCTCGATACTTATAAAAAGCTCGGGCCAGATTTAATAAATGGAATTAAAATGTACTGCAACTTTATTGCCCGAGGCAGATGCAGCGGGAAGTTTTTCAAAATGTATTTGTTTAGTTTAGTTAGTCACGCAATGCACATTCTGTCTGCAAACCGACTATGGTACTTAATCCAAATCGTGTGACTTCAATTACAATAGGCAATTCTAACTGAACGTCTCCTCACATAGCTCACTCTATTGTTTTCCATAAAGCTATGATATCATTCGGTACCGTATTTACCGCTTGAATTCCCTGTTCAGCTTCTGCAGAAAGTAACTGTTGTGAACCTGATACACTTCCAAGATTTACCGAACGGCCCACAATGCTTGACAAACGCCGCTTGAACAAAAACACCAAATTAGCCGGTATTGTTTCGTTAAGAGTCCTTACACAATGGCCGTTCGTCGCAATCTAATTTTTTGTCGATGTAACTGGCACCAACTTATGTTCGATTTTCGTAAAAGCTTTGGCGCCTGTTGTAGCGAAAAAAAAAATGCCGACGTCAGTCCGTATGTGCGAAACGACGGGGTTCGTAGAATCGTAGTACGTATTCTGAGAAATAGAGGTGCGATCGTATCATGTGAGGTATTCCCTTGATGTCCCACTGATAGTACGTCTTAATATAATTGATTTGGTGGGGGTTGTAGGTAATCTTGCTTGACTTGTGCTTTATCGATGGCGTAGCTTCTAGTTTGCTACGAGCTACGACCGTTACGACAAAAAAACAAGCATACTTGATAGTTACATATTGATGTCCGTACTTTATAACCCTAAATCAAATCCGTCAATGTTATATTAAAGTACAGAACATATTTAAGAATTTTAGATCATCTACTTAATATTTCCCGCAAAGTGTTTTAGCCGAAATACAGCTTATTCTAACTAAACAAATACATCACACCGATTTCTGAATGCTTGAGTGATGCTTTCCTCATCATGTCTGTAATCATGAATTCGGTACTTATATGATTTTAGACCCCTTTAGTGTAGAAAAATTACGTAGTTTAAATAAAAATACTGTTCCAAACAGTTTGTCCGCGTAGAGATACCTATTGCACTTTTCTATGAAACAACAGATTTTTTTTGAGAACCGACGAATCATAATTAAGGCTTCTTCAAACAGCCGCGACGCGACAGCGCGATGCGACACTTTTAGAACAATTTCCATTAAGTTTTAATAGAAATTGTTCTACGAGTGTCGCGACACGACCGTCGCGTCGCGCTAGTCTGCACGAGCGTTTATGCTGAATTCATGGTTACAGTTTGTGCACTGTTTCAAAAAAACAGTGGCACTCTTGGAGTGCCGACAGAATTGAAAACTTATACGAAGTAATTGTAATTAAACTTATCAAACTTTTTTTTTTTAATTCGCTACATGTATGTGTATCTATGTAGTTACGTACATACACAATATAAGTACATACTTGTATACAGAGGTGTCGGTAACAGTGTCGCGAGTTCAATTGTTTTTTCCATCTCAAAAAATGCCCAACGCGGCTAAAGAAGTTTTCACTTCATAAATCATGTACTATATTATTTCTTGTTGAAAGACAGAAATTAAGAAAATATTAATAATAACACTTATTTAGCTATGGTTGGTGGCTGCCAGCCTGAATGGAATTAATCATCAGAAACCGCAGTTACTCGTATATAACTAGAACTTCAGTTACTACAAACCTGGTAAGCGGTGACAGCAATGAATTCCGTCTCGGGGAAGGAGAAAGAAGCATGAGGCGCACCCCAGGCGAGCGCGGCGGCATCTCGGGCTCGCACCACCAGCACCCGGGGACGGTACTTATGCATGGAGGTCAGGACCATCTGAAAGAGAAGGAGGATATTATTTGATGCCCAACGCAGCTACAATGTCAATGGAATAGAATATTTTTTAAAAGTTGACCATAACCGCGGTTTGTCAAGCGGTTTTAAGTTGTATAATATTTGCACACCATGACAATATGGTAAACATGTTAACACAACTCCATGTACCTGTAACACCCTGCATGCATTTTGTTTTTTATAATTGTATGTATACACATATTTGAGCAAATAAAGCTATCGGAATGTGAATCTGAATCTCGCTGGCTAGTTCGCCAAACTACCGGTATGAGTACGACGACGTTCGGTGATGCGATGGTTTTTAACCGATTTCAAAAAAAGGAAGAGGTTCTCAATTCGACTGTATGTTTTTTTTTATGTTTGTTACCTCATAACTTTCGACTGGGTGAACCGATTTTGATGATTCTTTTTTTAATTCAAAGCTCGTGCTTTCCGTGTGGTTCCATTTCAATTTCATATAGATCTGATGATGCGATTCGGAGACAGACAACGGAACTCTTAAAAAAATAACAGTAAATAAACCGCGATTGCTGCTATCGCATAAATATGCATTGTTTTGACCCCAAGGATGATGGAATTTCGAATTAGTGGGGTAGGTACTATAACTAAAAAGTGAAAAATAAAAACTTTTTCCAAAAAAAAAACAACCGACTTCCGAAAAACACTACAAAGTGAAAAATAACTTTAATTTCGGAAGGCGGTGACAAAAACTTTGGATATGTATTAAACATATCCAAAGTCACCGCCTTCCGAAATTAAAGTTATTTAAGTTATTTTAAGATTTATGTTTTTGTTATACGTGTTCCAAGTTAATTTAGTTTAGACAAACTGTTGGACATGTGTTTCCAGGACAAATACGTCATGGAACGACTTGGCTTAATAGATATTCATGAGGGTAACATCGTCATTCAAATGAGTTCCCAAGGAAGATTTTTATCCAGTATTAAAAAAATTATAATTTGCGTGCTAATCCAGGACTTGTTAGTGGAACTGTTATGAAAGCTCCATCAATCACCCTGCGAACCCTTTACATAATTCTTCAAGTTGCTAAAACATAAAATCTAATCTCCATCCTCAAAGAACAAACACAGTAAGGTTCGCCAGTGTCTGGCGACATGACTGTCGCGTCGTTTCGTCGCGCGTCAGTCGCTCTTGTGTAAAGGGCCTTATCTTCCACTTGACGCGAATAACGCTACCTGGGCAATGCGCGGGCGCCGCGCGCTGGTTGCAACCACTTCAAACGTAAAAGGGTTCGCACTCTATTGTCTATGGATTTTTGAAAGGTTAATAGTTAAAAGAGAATTTAAGTAAAAGTGTGGTAACGTTAAAAAGTTGCTACTTTTTAGGATTTGTTTGTTAATTTCGATTGGCATTGTTCTGCGTTCATGTTGAAATATTAAGCACAATGCTAATTTTATTTGAGTCGATTGTTGAATGTCTTTAAAAATGGTAAAAGATAATGAGTAGGTAATACCCATTTTACATAATTGCAAGTATTCAGCCTATTTTTAAACTTTCCATAACAACCATGAGTTTCAGCAAAATTTGCAAATCAAAGATGCACTCCATAAGCAAATATACCTACCTAAGTTCTATTATAATGATATATCTATCAACATAATAAAAATATTGTAATTTTTTTTTAAAGAATAACAATGGAGCTTCTTGCCCATTCTTCTCCGTAAGAAACTCTTTTAGAAGAGGCACAAAGAATCAACACTGTTTTCTTGTAAATGACGTTCAAACGTGCCTTTTAAAAGCTATTCAAAATATATGTATATTTGGAAATTATTAGATGCAAAACAACAAAGGCTTTTTAATGTTTAAATCATTGGTGAGTTTTGCTGTCTGTCGCCAGTCCCGGAAATACGCTACATCATACATGAACTACATTGACACGAGAGCTCATATTTGAAATATTCCCACAATGTCCCGATGTGCTGGACAGATTGACAGATAGACAATACAAAGTTAGCCGCGTTCGGTAGCTCGTCGATCATGGCGAGGTGTGTTCAATCAAAAAGATACAGCCTTCAGATTGTCTGGTGAAGTTTGGAAGTTTTTTGCGACGGAGGTAGGTACGGCAGGATTGTGATCATGTTAATTGATAGGGCTTTGATTAAAAGTGATAAAAGCGTTGTTCGTTTACACTCTTCGTGTTTTGTAAGAGCTCTTTCTGAGAAGGCGGTAGGTACCTAATTGAATTCATAAAACTTAACATTGTGGTTAAAAAACATGTTCTACAGATCGCAGCACGTAAATTGAACCAAAATGTCGGATTTTGTTTCAACTTACGTGCCGCGATCTGTAAAACATTTCCAAATCACGTTACATCAATGACTATGTTAGAAGAATACCTCATTCTTTTTCGGTGCGAGGCAACGAATGCACGCCGTGCACGCGCTTGTACCTTCGATTGTTTGTTCTGATTTTGGTTCAACTTACGTACCGCAATCTGTAGGTACTATACATTCCAACTGCAAATGTAAGTTGGTCAACTATTACTCACTAACTTGTAAAGCCTACTTAGCTGTGATAGTTTTCCTTACAACTTCGTTGTATAAGTATACCTACTACTACCGTGAAGATTGACTTCACAAACACGCAATACTTGTGCAAGACCTATCCAACGACACCCCACACGACACCATGGGGTAGACGATAGAAAAAAAACATCCCCACTTGACGTGTTGAGGAGGTATCTACCCTAAAAATTATACACATTCGTCGATATCCGTCTTCAGTAAAATTAATTTGTGTTGGACTTATTAGGACAATTTCATGTAGGTACACCTCTACCTAACCCTTTAGGAAAAGCAGGCGTGATGTTATGTGTGAAAAAATACTTGTCATCTAAGTTGTAGTAAGGAACGCGGAAGCCAGATTTTTTGAAATAACTGTTAGGAATATAAAATTGCAGTATTCTTTTAGACCTACAACGCTACAATACTGAGACCGCCTTTGAGCATAGTAATTATCAGGCTTATAAAACTGCAAATTCTTCTTTAACTCCCATAAGACCACCTATGAGCATGGCGTACTTTAGTCATAAATAAAAACGAATTCTAATAAAATACCGTTTCTATTCAAAATGGCGTATTCTAAACCACACACAGTTATAGATTCGATCAATTTAAAACTAGTGATTAAATCTATGGGCGGCGCGAGGAACATTATTGATTCACGAATAAACATTTTAAATAACGCCGGGGGCAATAACGTGGATAAACACCATCAATAAAATACTAAATTCGAGTAAGATATCATTTTTGAGAACGATAAATTAATCTGTGAATTAAATATTTTATACGTATACACTACAGTACCTACTTATTTATACATACAGACCTACCAACAACGACTTCTTTCAAACAGATTATGATTATTCGTGAGTTACGCAATTAGGGTGCTGATTTATAGCAATTTTATTTGCCAAGCATTTACGGTGAACGTTTGCGCCATGCGTCGAAAAGCACGTGCTATTGGTCCCGGCTGTCATTCGTGGATTTTGGCAGTTGTTACGGGTCGACAGAAGCCAGGAAGTCTGACAACCAGTCTTACCAAAAGGGTATCGTATTACCCGGTAAGGAACTGGGTTGTGGAGGTCAGATAGGCAGTCGCTCCTTGTAAGATACTGGTATTCAGCAGTGGCGAAAGCACCATATAACACGATTCCTACCGGCTTCCCTTCGGGATTTGCATCGGCAACTCTATCGCTATTAAAAAATGGTACGTCAATAGTAGGGCATGCAAACCGGATACCCGGATAACCGTAAAAACCGGATAACCGACTGATTTGAAACCCGGGTTTTTTAGGATAACAAAACCGGGTTTTTCGGTTTTGTTTAAAACCGAAAAATGTGAACAGGACGGCGAGACGGCGTTAGTTTCGTTTCTATTTTGGCTACGTTAATTTAGTTCCTTGTCGCACTACTATGCCACGCTGCCGCTATTTTGTTTTTATAGTGTTAAAAGTGAGGGAGACGAGTGCACGTGTTGTGTTTGTCGTAGGTAAGTTGGTCACATTCTTTTATATCACGCGTATATTATGCATTGCTAATATTACATGAAGTGTATGGGCAAATACTGAAATTTAATCACAGCAAAGATGTTATGCATATAAGTAATCGCTATAATTAATTAGGTTATGGCAGCCGGCACGTTCTCATTTTTGTAAATATGTAACGTACCTATAATTAATAAGAGCCGGTTTTTATTTGAAGTAGTTTGAGCTGATCACAGCACATTGTTACATTTAAACTTTAATGTTTTGATTACGTATATTAACAACGAAGTTAATTTTAATGGTCTTTGGATAATGTGAATGTTAAAAATAGTAAATGAATACCTAGCTAAGTAGACTTACAAAGAGTGCGTTTTTTAGTAAGTTTTTTACAGTAGGTAATATGGCACAAATGTGGCATATTGTTTGTTTATTTGTCTTCAATTTAGAATCTTCGTAATCGAAATCTTCTGTTGTTGAGTTTCTGCACCTAAAGTGTATTTAACTAGACTACGTGGCGTAAAACTTCCTTCCAGTTGTCCGTTATTATTTTTAAGATTTAAGATCATGAACTTTTGCTACAATGGCACTTAACATTTACAGAATGGGCACGCCACCATTGCGGCGGTAAGTCCCCTCTTTGAGGAGTGGCTTGAGAGGCGGCATGGCGTCCTCACCTTCCGCCTGACACAGGTCCTCACCGGACACGGCTGTTTCGGGAGGTTCCTGTTTCGAATAGGGCGGGAGGAAACGCCCGGGTGTTTCCATTGCGAAGATCGCCTTGACGTGCTCAAACAACATACCTCTGATGCAAGCCCAGGTGGAAATGACACTTTACGACGGTGGAGGAAAAACGGGAGAATAGTATATAAAGAATATATAATGTATATCAAAAGTATATAAAGCTTTGAAATCTATACCTCCAACAAGTGTGGAATTAGAGAGCGCCTTTTCAATCTATATCTTTAAGTATGACTGATTTATTTTGTTTTGGTAAATTAGGAATAAGACTTCTATTTTATGTGTTATTTAAATAATTATTTTGATCGCATTTTACGTACTGTTGATTTTGCCTGTTTGTATTTTATGACAGTTAAATTGTTATTTAATATTCTGTGATTTTAGACAAATCAAATCAAAACGTTTATTGCAATCCATAATGTACACTTACAGGTGGTACAAAAATTAGAAACAATTGTGGACCCTGTTGGGCACAGCAAATTTTTAAATAACTAAAATAACTAGAGCGACGAAAAGCGCTTTAATAATTTTCGTTTGAATTATTTAATATCCTATTAAATATTTTATATATATATATTTTTTTTTTTGACCTTTGTGTACCTACCAGATGTTCCTAATTTTGTATGTTAGGTACCTTAAGTATTGGAGAATATGTTGTTTTCCTAAATAATAATCTTGATTCTATGTTATGTTTATAGAAAAAGAAAATAAACTTTTTGTATTGTTACTTAGTAGTTGCAGCTTATTTCAGTGCAAACAAATGCTCATTAGTATTGAAATAAGTGAGATAAAGTAAAAAAAAAAACCTATTTTGATTAGACTTCAGCATTTTTATTTATTTTACATACATATTTCTCATTTCTTTAATAAAAATTGAAAAAAAAAACCGAAAAAACCGGTTTCAACGGTTTTGTAAACATTAAACCCGAAAAAAACGGTTTTTTAAAGCAACCCGGTTTTTGCATGCCCTAGTCAATAGTGGTTACTATTGTGAAAAATATACACTACGGGTATTTAATTCACAATTAATAATAATTTAATTCTTTACATTCCTATATTAATTTTAGAATGATAGTAAGTATTCTTTATTGATAAGCAGTCAGTTAAAACCGACTTCGCTTCGGTTTCTCTCTTAGAAAATTTGACACCTCGCCGCTGCTATTCAGCTGCATCCGGACAGATTGAAAGCCGACTCCAACATAGTTGGTAAAAGCCTAGGCAAATGATGATTACGGTGATTGTATTGCGGCATAATTATCTCAGTATGAACTAAACCATTTTGATTTTATACAAGTTCTAAACTAAAGATTTAAAGGAAAACATCTAAATTTACCTAAAAAATCATTTGACTTTATAATCTCTACATTTTCTACTACACTAACTTTAAATACACTTGCACACAGGAAGCCTAAAGTAAATAGGATACCCCTAACTTCATTCCTCTACCCATTTAGGTGTTGCCTAATGTTAGTACAAACGCGCGTTTGTCTTTGTTCAGTCCATCAAACATGTGTAATTCAACATACATCATCTTCTATCTCCAATCTCTCAGAAACACGTGTCTATCACTAATTAACCCACAATCGTGTCACGCTACAGATAAGCGGTAGGTTTCCGCACAGGCTCGGAGACCCCCGGCCTTCTGCTTCGCTGACCCGATCGCTTGTTCTGATAAACTTAATGCGCCACAAAACTTGATGTTTTAAGTTTTTGTTGCGAGTTTTGTGCCTATTAAAATGTAGATTTTCTACCTTCGAAAAAATTTCTAAGTAAAAAAGTTCTGCAAAGTGCATCTGTTATAATTAGAGACTTTTGTAAACGTTGGTTTAGTGGTCGCAGGTGCTACTGCAGAGCATGGGGTCCTAGGTTCGATTCCTGGATAGGGCAGTATTATTGTATTTTTCTATCCGGAATTTCTCAGTACCAGCCCGGAGTCTGGATGTGTACCCGTTTGATGGGAATAGGCTCGCCACCTATTACATGGGACTTAAACATAACTGGCGAAATGTGGGAGTCCTATAGGTACACCTCTGCCTAACCCTTTGGGGCAACAAAGCGTGATGTTATGTTACCTATGAATGTGTTCCGGATAATTTTCCTTTACGGGAACGAAATATATCCTTCCTACAAATATTATAAATGTGAAAGTTTCTATGTTTAGATGTTCGGAGGTTTGTTACTCAATCACGCAAAAACGGCTGAACGGATTTGGGTGAAATTTGGCTAACAGATAGTTTATAACCTGCATCAACACATAGGATACTTTTTATCCCTATATTACGTACCCTCGGGATAATTTTCGACTTCCACGCGGGCGAAGCTGCAAACAAAAGCCAGAATGTGATAAAGCTAACGGCGCTAATAAAACGTAAAATAACATCGACCGCCCCTACGTATCCTCTAACTATAAATAAATAATAGTTAAAAAAAAAACTAAAAAACACGCTTTAAAAACCAAACTAAAAAGTAGAAAATAATTTAATTCTATTAAAAAGCGTGGGGTGCTTGATATTAATTGATTATAAAAATACCTCAAAACCAAGCACCCCACGCATTTTAATAGAATTACATTATTTTCTACTTTTTAGTTTGGTTTTTAAAGCGTGTTTTTTAGTTTTTTTAAACTATTATTTACTTTCTATTTTTTAGTTTTGCTAATTACAAAAGCGTGTTTTTTCTATTTTTTTTTTAATTATTGAATTGTCATAGGTCCTCGATAAGTCTACAAAGTTTAAATGAAATCTGACCGTTTAAAGTCGGTCAAAATAGCGTCCAAAGGAGTCGGTTACATACAAACAAACAAACAAACATACAAGTGAAGCTAATATAAAGCGTGTAATGACAAATTTTACAGGAGAGCGCTTCAAAGTTTCAAACACGTGTATATCATGTAGAACATTATATACACGTGTTTGAAACTTTGTTTATGTAATGTCATGATGAATTTAAAGTGCATTTTGCTATCTTCAGACTTACTTTTGTTACACTAAACGATAGTATAGGTCGGCCTGATGGTCACGAAAACAAAACATGCAAATCACGTGTCACTTAGGGGATTGTACGTAGGGACCGTCAACATGATCTTGAAATCATTTTTATCATTCGATCTTATATCAACGAATCGTGGCTTTAATGTGGTTATAAAATATCTACCAATTTAATCACCTTATTACCCTAAATTTTCTACCACGACTGGTTCTAATTCTTAGAATCAATATAAAACGATTCCTAATTGCGTGAGAATAATCTCTCTAAAATGCTTAGTAGGTATTTAACGATTTTCATAATGGGGTATTACACTCATTTTTGAAAAGTATCTTAATTAGTTTCTAGAGTAATAATAAACCATTTTTATTTAATCGATTAGTGCCATAAAAATGTATTTAAATTTTACATTCGACGAAAACGCTGGACGCAGTGAACGCCATATTGTTCTTTGGGTATGACGTCAGTTTGCTATTTAAATAAATGCGCTAATATTTTACAAGACAATTGTTTATAATTTAAAAAATGAGTTATTTTTCTACTTATCGTTGGTTTGCTGTTCCTGAATGCAGAATATTATTTAAATAATAATTAATAACTACTTTGGTTACGACAATAATAAAAGTACAAAGTTGCTCATTGGACATGTCGTATGACGTAATAACATGGCGGCTACTATTTCATGGTGTTCAAAAACAGATTAAAAAAAACTGAAATCTTTAAATTGTATTTTAACATTTATTTTGTCGTTTCATGAACTAAAACTACCATTTTCCGACTGCATTTTGCCTAAGCTATCTCAATATATTTTTTTCTCGTATAGAGTAAAATACCCTACCCTTACCCCTAGTAAAATACTCGTTTAGAAAATAGATAGACATGTAATCCTTACGATGTAGCAGTCTTTTTAAACATTAATCTGTTTTGAGTCCGTACTCTTTCACACGGCGACCTTCTAAAGATTTCGCTAAAAAATTACCAACAAAGGGTGCGGACACAATGTATAATGGTAGCTCCTTTTATGTCAGGTGGTAAGTCCTCAAGTGCACAGTACCCGAGGATACCTTCCACGCGAATTAGTTCGCTCCTCGTCGCTCAGTAGCTGGTGCATTGTTAGGGTAGGTGCACAAAGATGCCGCGCTTTCCCGTGATCCCGGGTGCCTGGGACCTCAGCGAAGCGTACGCACGCACTGAGGCGTACCCGCCTACAGTTTTTGCTGTCCCTACCCGTCATAATAATGTGTGTTATGATGCTTTGTGACTGATAGCCATGAACGATGTTTGTTTTGATAGACAACCAGCTTTTGTGTAGGTAGGTCAGGTTAATTGAAATGTTTGGTTGAAGGTTTTCGCTGCTTTTGTGATTCCTTTATTGTCATTACATTCTTTTAGCTTACAAAACTAGTCCATATCTGAACATCTTTGTATACATTGTAAAAAATCTTATCGCTCTGGAATTACGGCTATAAAATTTAAACAGTCAAACATGCACCAAGAGCAGTCATAAACTGTCACTCAGATGCAGTTTCTACAAACAGTCAGTTCAAACATTGTATAAAAATGATAAAACCTAGGGTAAAGCATTACAGTCGTCATTAATCGAGGCGTCAACCGCTCTGTCTAAACACACCGCCCGAATAAAGGAATACAGTTAGTTGCCGCTACAAAGACATCATACAATGCCTTTCAGCGTATTTGTTCAAGTGACGAAATGCTTATAGACGTCTTTGTACGCAGGCTCCCGCGGCGCGTATGAACTAACGCCCGATATTGTACACTCAGCTTTATAACGGCAACTTTAAGTTTGAAATTCGAATGACAAATCGCGCAGAACTATCTTTTTTACGTCATCGCAAAACGGGTTGTTTGCATTCGAATCTTATACCAACAAACATAAGGTTGAATTCAGTTTTTATTGAACTTTTTATGGGAAGTGGTTGGCGTGGTTGCGCGAGAGGCGTTTCCTTTCAAAAAGGCGATATATGAGGCAGAGTCACGAGCGCGGGAATGCGCGGCGAAGGCTGTACTTGTAACTGTATCGATATTGAAACTTTTTGTTACAATGGAGCCAATGTTTGCCGTTTGCGTCATACTTTTATTAGTTTGAACGACTTACTATTTACTGACTTCCAATTAATGCTTTCAATTGCTTCTCGAAATGGATTTTCTTTGAGGTGGTCATGATTATTATTTTTTAATAATTGTACAGATATTACACGACATATTACATGGCCTACCTATGTATTTATAAATGAATACTCAAGAAACTACACTGTTTAGGCCCCTACGCTAAACTCTAGAAAAGAATAAATAAGTGAAGTAAAGTAGCCTAAAATTTGGGACCAGACATATCTGCTAACGACTAAAAATATTTCAAAACCATAATATCTTTTGTTAATTACCACACATTCCTGGATGCCAATGTTGCAAATCATTACTCCCCTTATCTATAGGGGTGACTAGTGACGTGTGACGTCATAGCGTGATAATGTCGTGTCATGGTGCTACTGACAAATTGCAGCCTCTGTCTTAAAGTTATCGGTTTTAAAACATGTGAAGTATGTGCTATTTTGGTTCACAAAGTTGTTGGTAAAGTACTTAGGCGATAATGTGTCTGTTTGTGTTAATACAAATAAGTATTCGTTGCTATGGAATTTCAGTGAAGAGAGCTTTGTTTTTATGTGAAAAGTATGTGGAAAAATGAACCTATAAGGTTCTTAAGGTGAATCTAGTTGACATTTTTACTATACAAGCTTCGGGAGTACATTTCTCCACTGTTCGACAATGTACATAAAAAAAAATATACGGTATGGTTTTGTCTTATTACTAATATTGTCTGTACTGAAACAGAACACTAAAATAATAAGCTATTAAAAAGTTAGGAGCCAACAAACATTCGTTTTTCTTGCTAATATAATCTGACTTTGGGCGTGTTTAAGTAAGAAAAAAAATGTAAAATTTCCGAAACCAAGTCGGTACCGACAAAGTTCAATTATCGAAAAGTTCATTAAACTTTTTTGGTCATTGATTAATGCAGTGGTTTTTTCATAAAACCCGATCTTCCGAAGGACTTTTCTTAATTTTTTACGCACCTGTTTTACTATAAATGATCCATCTCACTCAATAACGTTGTGCGTGTAGACTAGCGTCTAACTGCTCATCACTGATACTACCTCTGTCGGACACGAAACCTGGTAAGACAGCGTGATTTTTAGCCGGGCCCACCAGTGAGTTCGAGCCCGCGACTAGATTCCCCTTAATGCTTGCGCATGTAGCGTCAGTTCATCAACAATTTTAATGCAGCATTTATTATTGTGTCGAAACTGTTGACGTTCGCGCTGCGTCTACGCCGCTACGCCATGTCTACGCCGCTACGCGGTTGCTACGCGTTTCCTACAAATTGTCTACGAGGGTCAAACGGTTGCCAGTACGAATGTACTCCTAAGTTATCTGGAAACAGTACCTACATAATAATTACAGATAAGCTACCGAACGAAGACAACAAACAAGAAAATCTCTACTGCGAAAGATTTGTACGGTTACTTCACAATCAATCACTAGCGAATATACAAATCATGGAAATCAATTTGCAAATCATTTCACAAGTCGTATTGTTGCACAATTAATGCGCCAATGTAAACACGACTCCGTTAATCTAGTGAACCGATTTGACTTTATAAGGTATCTACACGAATATTGCAAATATTGCAATATTAGCCTTTGCCCGCGGCTCCGTCCGCGTGGATGTCGGTTATCGCGTAAAAAATAACTTATGTCCTTTTCCATATCCCGGGCTATATCTCTGCCAAATTTCATAACGATCGGTTTAGCGGTTAAGACGTGAAATCGTAACAGACAGACAGACGAATTACTTTCGCATTTATAATACTAGTAAGGAATTAGTAGGGATCTACACGAACATTGCAAACATTGCAATATTCAATGCGGTTTCTTTGACAAATTACCAACTTCTTCGAAGAATGGCTGTTACAAACCAGTTACGTAGGAAACTCATGTTCTTTTGCAATACAATAGATAATTGTTTAGTCTAGTATTGATTTCCCACGATTAGAGAGGATTATAATATGTAATTTACGGTTTTTGCTATGGGTATTAAACTCATGTATGAATTTCCTTGAGGTCTGAGAATCCTAAGAGCGGGCGTTTTGATATGTATCTGGTCAGCAGGCTTAGCACGAGCACCGATTTCCTGACGGAAGAATAGACATGACTATTAACTAAATGATGTACAATAGGAGAAGATAGCTGTGTTCTTTTATTAATTATCACAGTTATGCGTTCTAAACGAATCATTATTTTGTAGATAATCGTTTATACTTCAGAATAACACATAGGCGGTGAATTGTCCAAAATATAACGATAAGTGTCAAGTAAGTAGGAAAAAAATGTGCCATCTGCGAATTATTCTGGCGTACACGTATATAATGTATTTCGGAAATGTTTATCTTAAATAGTCCTACAAAAAGCCCGCGACAGAATATATATATAATTTATATCTTTTATGTGTAAGCCTTAATCGCCAAAATAGTGAACCATAAATACAATAAAAATTGATAATTTATTTCTAATGATAGATATACGATAGATAAGACCTTGGAGAAGAAAATACGCTACTCGATGTACGGTCAGCGTCAAAAATATCGGGACGAACAGGCCGTTCAAAATGATCCCAACAACTAAGAAAATTAAACTTTATCTCAATTGGATAAAGTTCTTGTCAGAATGACAGTTGTTGTGTACTGTCTTCATTCTGAAACATTCCTTGTGTCATTGAGTTAATATTTAATTTTCATAGTTGTTTAGATCATTTTGAACATCTGTTCGTCCCGATATTATTGACGCTGACTGTACTAATCCTGCGCAGACGAAGTCGCGGGCACCAGCTAGTAGTCTATATATAAAAGGACCTAGACAAAGTTCGTTAGAAATGAAAGACAAAATGACAGATTGTAGAAGGATATCTACGGTGCGATGTCAAAAATGGAGAAACGAAATATGGATTTGTATAAAAAAGCACTGTCTATTCTTTGTAGAAAATACAAAGCGTCATGCTAAGCCTGCAAGTATTCTTTATACGACTAGATGATAATTTATTTTGATAGTCTTGCGTTATTAAATGGAGGTAATGAAATCACCTCCTCGTTGGTCTAGTGGTGACAAGCGCTACTGCTGAGCCTGAGCTCCTGGGTTCGGCTCCCAGGTCGGTCAAAGTGTTATTGGGTTTTTCTATCATGTTCCCGGTTGATGGAAATAGGCTCCCTATTCATCATCTTCATCAAACTACAGCAGTCCACTGCTAGACATAGGCCTCTCAAATTGCACGCCGTTCAGCTCGATTCTCGGCAACTCTCATCCAGCTGCTACCAGCCACCCGGGGAAGATCGTCGTCCACCTAGCCTCCACGCCCCCTATTACGTGGAACTTAAACATAACTGGTGAAATGTGGGTGTTCTATAGGTACGCCTCTGCCAAACCAGGGAAACAAGGAGTATTTTATGGTGTGTAATTTAATATCCAAAGATATCCGAGGATATTTCACTCCTTACGATGTATTTATTTTTTTATTTTATTTTGTTCTCTTTATTTAATATAGGGACTTTTATATAAAATACATGACAGTTCCGTCGTACCTTTTTATAGCTTATACAAAAAAAGAATGATTAACCTTTTAGATCAAATATCAATTCATTAGGTAGACTTAAAACGAAGACTTACAAATCTAAACAGACTTTTAACAGCATCAGACAGTGGCATAGACAAAATCTCGTGTAACAATTCTATGTTATTTTTAATTAATTCTAAATCCTTTATAAAAAAAATTCTCTCTGTCTGCAAGCGGACTTATTTCGTCAACAAATGCACATCGTCTTCTACCTTACCATATGTCTCACAGTTTGGAGAGTTGTACTTTTTCATGAGAAATGTATTTCTTTAGAACAGTTGTTAGCAAACTATTCTAATAGCCAAAATATTAACATAATCCATTTATTTCCAAATGTCTTAATTACAATAGCCTAACTCCGAACCATTCTACCTGATGCTAGGGTTTTAAACTATCGACAAAACACTTCGAACGCACTTCACCTAAGCTTTCATGGTGATATTTCACAGAATATATCAGCAGAGATCATAATATTTTCAGCCAAAGATAGATAGATAGATAGATAGATAAATCGTTTATTTGGTGCATAAAAAAGATATAACACAACAAACAAAGCACGATGAGATTAAAACTAATTACATGAAAATGGGATGACATAAGTGTAGTGATGACACTTTAGGCTATGACACAAGTTAACATTCAAATTAAATAACGTGCGGTGGAGTGCAAAAGTGAGGTGTGCGTCTCAAAGTTGCACCAAATGGGAGTGCAGCTCAGCATGTGTCAGGCAAATGTACCTGACGCTGATATTCTGCTGGAACCCTGCAGTGACCTACGGACGTCGAGCAGATGAGGTTACTACGCGAGTAATTATTATTGGTGTTGTGAAAAGTGGAATGTGCGGAGTAAAATTATGTAAGTACAGCCGTCCAGTGTTGGACATAGGCCTCACCAAATGTCTATAATTTATTGTACATGTGATATACAGTCACCAAAAGAGATAAGTAACACAAGTCAGATATAGTTGAAGTTTACCAAAAAACCGTGTTCGAATGAAATATAAATTCGAATAAATTTAATTTAAGTATTACAAAACAAACAGTTAATTTAACAAATTTTTCGTTCGAAAGCATCCATCGACTTCTAGTCTTCCACCCTGGTCACTAGTAGTAACCCTTTCAAACTATGACTACAGAAAAAAACACTCTTAGGAAAAGATAATAAAGAAGACACTTACATGCCCCTGCGCGTCCATAGTATTATTCGTCAGCTTCAGTTTACTAAACGACACAGGATTGGCAGTCCAATGATGACCAGGCGCCGGAGAGTCAGGGTGCAGCATCAGCCGCCTCGGGGACTGAGGCTCCGCGCCCCCGGCAGCCGCCCACGCGCCTCCCGCCCAGCGCCAGCGCCGCCTTCCTACGAGCGACAGTTCCAGCAGGACGCAGTACTCCTCGCGAGGGTCCAGCCCGCCCAGTGAAATACGGAGGGATGGGAACATGCGTCTGGAAAGAAGATTATGGTTAGAAACATTTTATTACGTGTCTATTGAAAGGTAAAGATTTGATCTAGCTGTTGGTATTAGTATAAAATGAATACAGATTTTAAATCACTAGAAGTAGCATGGTTCCAAGTTAAGGCTCGTGCAGACTAGCGCGACGCGACGGTCGCGTCGCGACACTCGTAGAGCAATTTCTATGAAAACTTAATGGAAATTGTTCTACAAGTGTCGCGTCGCGCTGTCGCGTCGCGGCTGTTTGAAGAAGCCTTTAAGTTTATCGAGTATCTTATGAATGGTGGAAAGAACTTTGTTATTTTTCTTTTGTTTTGATACGTCGTGACGTAATAAAAATCAGAATTATTGTTAAGGTAAGTTTTCATGGATTGTCAACTGTGCTGTAAGTACTTAAAATATAATGTATGCTGTGTTGCAAGTACATTTTAAGTGAAATATAATGTATACTTTGAAGAACTGCCTCGTTGGTCTGTGTTCACAAGCGTTACTGCTGAGCACGAGGTCTTGGTTTCGATTCTCGGGTCGGTCAAAGTGTTATTGGGTCTTCCACCTGGAATTTCTCAGTAGCAGCCCGGAATCTAGATTTGTGCCCGGTTGGTATTTCGGCAGAGTTTAGATACCTACTGGAATAACTTTCATTATCTAAATTCTGCCGAAATTTTCTATTCTTAACTTATACGAATGGTTAAAAGACAGTTGCATCTGTCCTTTAATCATTCATATGTTAATATCGAGAGTTCCTCTATTTACCTTACTTACACTATAAAATTCAAACTGTTAGATTTGACTGTCACAATCTCAAGCCACCAATAATTCACGTCGACCATTTTAAGCAAAATATTGGTAACCAAACATAAAACATTAATCGTCGTAATCAAACATTTTCGCCACAACCAATTAAACAGACTAGACAAATTATTGACAGGCGACACAGTTTCTACCTTTGAAACGTTTCATCAACCCGAACGGAGGTGATAACAGAATTACAAGTCAACATGGGTTATTGGTCGACTCGCACGAATTAACTCGCCCAAATCGAATGGCGAATCGACACGTTTAAATAATAAGATATTTTCTAAAGGCGAGTCACACGAAGTTAATTTATTTGTGGGCGAATCTACAATACCAGAAACGCGTATTAGGTAACAGGTACGTTTGGAATTAAATTTTAAGGAAACCACGAAAAGTTAAATTATAAAGTTAGTTTACTTTATAATAACTTTGTTACAGTACAAAACAATACAAACGCATTACATATCGTGCCAGTTGCGTAATACCAACGTATTTCTGGAAATGTCGATTGGCCCACAAATTACTGACGATTCGCCCGATGCGGGCTAGATTCGTGCGAGTCGACTAATAAGCCCATGTGACGGGTCTCCGGTAGCACTCATATAGGTACACATTCCTTCTCAAATGTTATCAGCTTTATAAAAATGTGATAGAGGTAAATGTGTTACCAACGAGAGCTTTTGGCACCCGTTTGTTTCGACCATAAAGAGTGTCATAAAGAGAGATATTGGTGGCGCCGTGTTTATCGGTGGTCGCCGTGGGTCCTCCGATTTATACCTTGATGTAATTATGTAGAACTATGTGTGCCTACCGCGGTGGTAGCTAATCTTTGTTCGATGTGTTCGGAATAATGGCTGGTTAATTTGGATGGAAGTGTAAATTACATATGTTGGGAGAGTGTTGTCTTTTTACTTGCACGGCAGTGTAAGGAAGTGTAATTTTAACGTTAATTGCATGGATTTACAATTAAATTGTCTATCGAGATGACGACTAATGGAGAACTATGGAAGCAGAAGACATGTTGAGCTGACTGCAAATATACAGGATAAGTTTTTATCCAGTGCGCAAACTGTAACCATGAATTCAGCATATCATTCTAGACCCCCGGCGTAGAAATTTTTCGTCGGTTAAACAAAAAAACATCGGCTGTCCCACACATTTTGACCGCGTAGGTATTGCACTTTTCTATGAAACACCTGATTTTTTTTGTATAACTGACGAAAAATTTCTACGCTGGGTGGTCTAGAATGATATGCTGAATTCGTGGTTACAGTTTGCGCACTGGATAAAAACTTATCCTGTATTGGGGTAAGGGTGAGAAAAAGATGCAAGCATTATGAAATGAAATGTTTTTGATGCTTAATTGAAATCAGAAGCCAAAGATTTTATAAAACTGTCGTCCCCCTAAAAACAATTTCAACCAGTTAAGATCATTCAATAGGATCAAAAGAACTTAGTCGATTGTATTGATGATTCTAATTCTGTAAATACACCCGTGTTACGATCGCAAATCATATTTAGTTAACATATAACCTGACACTGGCCATCAGGCCAATTATAAAATTGCTAAAAACGTAAGAAAATTTTACCTTCGCGGTCGACTCTGTCGCTTCCCCTTTAAAGAAACAAACCCGTACTCATATTGCCTTAATTTTAAGGTCAATGCAGCGACCTCCTCCTATAAAATCGTCGCTAACACAAAAACATACCGACCAACAGACACAAAACAAACAAGCCAGCCTTATTCGCGTATCACATCTCATAGGCATGCCATCAGTCATAACAGCGCTGTTATCAGTGGCGGCGAGGGCGCTGCGCCCGCGCCGGCCGGAGGCACTAATGCAGCCGCAGATAACGCGCCGACAGAAGCTCAATTAACAACAAACTAAATTAGCCTCCATTTAAAGTTTACGATCGCCGCTACCGCCTTACGTGAGTAGTGCCCTAGTACCGACAGAAACGCAAGACAAATACTTTGGATGGAAATCTCGATTATATTCTTCTGTGGGAACCAAGTGATCAAATTAGCGAATGTATGTAACAGCAATAATATGAGCAAATGTTACAATATAGGTAACTTGTACGGAAAAGCATTACTTATCAAGTAAATAGAGCTTAAACTACGTAGTTTTCCAGAACGTACACACGGCTATACATTAAGCTATACATTTCAAGTTTACGCTGATCTCACACTGTACGGAAATCCTATACAATGCGAGATCAGCTTATACTGGAAATGTATAGCTTGATGTGTAGCCGTGCGTACCTAAATGAGGCAAAAGGAATATGTAAGGATGTAGGATACAAGTGGCATTCTGTAGTTTCTGCCACCCCAGCCCCGTGGGAAGACGGCGTGAGTATGTAGTGTTCCGGAATTAAAAGCGCCAAACCTAACCTAACCTAACACAAAAGTAAGGAAACTATGTAATTATTCTAACATTTGTAACCTTATTTGTTTACATCCAACTAATATTATAAATGTGAAAGTTTGGATGTTTGGATGTTTGTTACTTAATCACGCAAAAACGGCTGAGCGGATTTGGATGAAATTTATATATACAGATAGTTTGTAACCTGGAATAACACATAGGATGGTTTTTATCCCGTTAGTACCTTACCGTGGGATAATTTCCGAACTCCACGCGGGCTAAGCCGCTGGCGAAAGCTAAGTAAGTAGTAAGCTAATCTTAGTAGGTACATACGTAATCTCACGCCTTCTTCCTTCTAGTTATGTCCACTGGATTTTATGTTAGGTTTAACATTGAAAAATCTACACTTAGGAGTTTCTAAACGGTATTTAATGTCCAGTTTCCGCTTTAGGAAACGATCTACCCATTGAAATATAAACATGTCTCATTATTATAGTTATAATAAGTTTGGAACAACGTAAATTTTACATATAATGTGTCTCGGATATTGTAAGTAGTTCGTCCACCAACGCATCTGCCCACACAGCGTCTAAACGTCACCGCCACATGAAATATCTGTAAATCATTCAGTTTTGATGCGCGCGCGCTCATCACGCGGTATTAAGATCTTGTCCACGATTACATTCTTAGCGGTTGATTAATAGGCAACTTTGTTCGCTAATTTATTACTTTCTTCAACATACGTGAATTATTATTGTCATTAAAAAATGTTTGACGGGATAAATTTGCTGTTATTTTTCAAACAACTGTTGCTGCTACAGGTAATATTTGAGCCACTCGTCCCATGTTTACGTCAGTCCTTATGTTGTTAAACATGGCGAGACAAGACAGACCAAACACAAATATGTGTTCACAATATTGTTGGGTATCGACGTCGCATGTTGACCGTACGTTGACAAATCCCTTCACTCGGCTACCGTTCGTTCGTAAGATGCCTCTTATCAGCCGCCGTCCACTTATCGAGCCGTTTGAAAGCTCCGCGCGCCGACAAAGAGGTGACGATCCACGCGCAAAATATCATGAAAATTTTTCCGCCTGAACGCACTATCTAAATCGTAACTTCCCTAAGTAAGCGATACAACCTACTATAACGCGATTCCGAGCCATTTAACGTTTGATAGCCGTGATGACGAATTAAATCAGGTTTCATGACAGCCCTTTTATTTTAAGTGTTTTATGTTATGGAATTCTGTTTACGATACACAGTTTAAACGAGAATGCAAATGAAATAAAGATACTATAAAAACGGGGCCGCCATAAAAGACCTCTTGCGTTAAGCCGCGGCTTCGACGGTGGGAAGGGACTTAGGGAACACAATGGGACCACCAGAATCGCGTTGAATAAACTTTAGAGTGGGTCGTAAATCGGTAACAACTTGCCAATTGCCGCACGGAGGCGCTAACAGCGGTCAAAGAAACTGTCATATCCGCTCTAGCATCCGCACTCGAAATGTTGGAGTCGACCGATTCGTTGCGGATTGTTTATGTCGTGGAAAGGACACTTAATACCCATCCAACATGATACACTGAACGTTCCTCAGGATACGTTCCATAGCTCAAAGTCACACACGTCAGTTGACACACATGGTCTGTAAACTTTAATGTTTCTCTGACCACTGTTTAATGTCGTCGTCACTAACCTACCCCTCTCGAATGCCAGTTATCTTTACTGCTAATTTCATTAGGTTTTTATTGTCAAGTTCAATGTTAAGGAGCGGGAGACAGTCGTTAACGCACAGACGACGCGTTGTTCGAGACATCTGCGTTTCACTTCGGAGTAACTCGAAGGATAAACAACTTTCGAGTGTACAATACTCGTGTTGTGGCTGTGGCTTGTGTATCCAGAGCCTAACCCGCGCTTATTAACGCTCGTATGAGAAGTCCGGCCGGTTTTTTCGTGTGCCCAGATGTGGGCCTGGGTAAACACCCCCGCCATTGTCTGGGCACATAAAAAATCATACACCTGGAAGTGTCAAATTGTTCACTCGGACTGTGAGAGCGGCCCGTGTGAATCTCGCTTGCTCGGACTCGCTCGCTACATATGTACACAAACATTTGTATTTAACGTCCTCTACCCTGCTCCTAAATCACCAAAATATGATTATCTGCAATCTGCAACTAAATTATAGCTAAATGGTCAAATGCTTAGTGCACGAGGTTGTTTTTTTACAACATAATCTTCGGAGAATTAATAAAACGACCGTAGACTCTACGGTTTTTTTTCTAGTCTGTGCGTAATATTTCTGAAACCTATAAATGTAATTCAAGTTCTATAACTACATAATTATATGTAAATTATTTTAATGGTTCGGCATCGCGATAGGTGGTTGACGTGCTCAGATAATATGCCACGACTGCTAAAAACCTTTTACAGCATGATTATAAACGCGTGAACGGCTGCTTACGACGCAATCGACGCATCGCCGTAATGAGCGGTGTGTGTGTTCGGACAAACACGACTCTAGGCACTCGCGAGCTACACTCTTGCGCAACCAATTGATGGCCACGCGCATGCGCAACGCATGCTCATTGTTATCTCACTTAAGTGGGTAGTTAAGACAACCGAACTTCATGAATCAGCAATAATACACAACGATAACACATTAGGGGCGGTCAGGATGCAGCAGTTAATGCACATTATAGATTCAGACCGGATAGTATACTGTCGACAGAATTCAGACCATTCTGTTGTTTGCTCTAAAATTCACAAATATTTTCAATGTCACAAAAAAAAAAAACCTGCACCACTCCCATATGCCACGAGACCTCGCCTTCGCAAACCAAACAAACTACACTTATAAAGAAATACACTGGTAACAAAACAAATAAACCAATTTGGGCACGACCACAAAAAAGCCACGGAATCATCTCGGGAGATGTAACGACGTATTAGCATATTGATGGCTACCTCTATCTGTCGTCCTTTGTTTAAAATCAGCGACAGCACCTTCAATCATAACGATGGCTTTAAAAAAAAGATTTATTTTATTGACTAGTTTTTGCCGGCGGCTGCAGGTGGTAGCAAAAAATATTGCACCGGCTACCTTGTTCCCTGCACCCTCAACAACCCTTGTTTTATAACAAAATTGATTAAGCCCCTTGACTGTCTCGCCATTATATTAGTAATCGATTTCGTGCTATGTCAATACCTAATTTGAAAATTATACAATCTCGACATTTGTGATAGAATGAAGTTCAATGAATTAGTTAGCGCATAATCTATGGAAGCTTACGTCATCATTCATTGCAACAAGTCTTACGCGTTATTGGTATGTGTTAGCAATATTTCAATTGGTTCTAGGATCCGCAGTGCGTGGAGGTGGTGAGGCGGAGCAGCGCGCACAAAGCACACCCGCGGCGTACGCGCACCTGCGCGACATGTTTATGCGCATCTCGTCGCCAAATTTACAACCGCCCTGAACAAGGACGCCGCTCTTGCGGAAATTGGAAATGTTTAATCACCACATCGGCACCCTTTTGCCAATGAGTTGCCGTCCAGCATAGTTCCAATTGCACCCATTCCACTTTACTGCACCGTTCGCAGATTGTAAAGGTCTCTAAAAGGTACCGCCTCAATTAATATCCGATCTTACGCCAGTCGACGATTGGTTTTATTACCGCATAAGTAAATGAATTCGCCGGTTGTTTTATCTCAGTGTGTTTATTTATACATCGATAATGCTGCAGTATCAATGTTCCCTGCAGAACTGCTTTGGAACTTTATCATACAAAGTCTTGTAAGTTTCATTACTTTAATACTACCTACTTGGTATCAGGCGGTTTGATATAATCTTTAAAGTCATTACATTAGTCAGGATCTTGAGTCTACAAATAATAAGACATAATGCCGTAAATTAAAATCGGACGCTACACATGGAAAACTAAATGTAAAGTTACATTATATATAAACATGCAACATAATTTAAAGTGGTATTTATTGAACTCTTCAAAGAAATTCATGTAAATTTTTAGCATAATTAAACAAAAGGGGACAAATGAACACCACGTTTGGACACGATCGCTGTATAAACACCTCGTAGTATGGGGCTTACGTAAAAAGCTCAAATTTCAAATGAATATGGATGTCGTTGCGGTGAAAGTACGGAATTAATTCAGCACCTTTTTGGGCGCCGGCGCCGCGCCGCGGCATTCACGCGTGGCACAAAGCTTGTTGCTCGTAAATTGCGAATGGAAGGACCGACAAACGCGCAGTAATTTAGTTGACAGTGGGTACCAGAGCCGGCGACCGACAACGAGCGACGACGGCCCGACCGCCGCGCAGCGCGGCCCCTATACAAAGCTTATCTACCCGCCGCATCTAGAGCCTATTATGAGCCTGACGCCGAACTCAACACAACAGATCGTTAAGATTACGTTTCGCCAATACACAGTTCGGTAATTCATGCCGAATAAACGATTAAAGAATTCGCCGACAATTAAAAATTAATTAGAGATATAATATCGGCCCAAAAAACTGTACGAATAACTTCGTCGATGGAACGTGGCATTGATGAACGATTGGTTATTGTCCAATGCTTTTTCCTTACCAAAATCAAGTGCTAATTTGTATTCGTATAACAATGTGAGCTAGTCATAAACTGAAACAAAACCAATTCGAGTATTAATGAGAACCATTCGATTGCATTACACGTGGAGCTTAATTGTCCGATCAACAATTCTTGGGCAGAGTCGCCGGATCCGTTTCAAAACTGGTCCTTATGTCCACGGAATGCAGTTCAAGTTCCATTGAAGGCGTGTGGGTCGTGGTGTGCACCCCCAGTCCAGTGGCGATCGCTCGTTAGCTCCCGAGCCGGCATAAATCACACCGTTTTATGAGAACTCCCAATTTTTTAACATTTTGAGTTAATGAAATGCGAGCGCAGTATGGGACCCGACTAGCGACATTAAAAAGGACAACCCAAAAGAACGGACAGTTTCTAATTATAATCCTGTCAAAGTTGTGATATAAGCAAAGAATTGATGATCGCCACAAACGCGGTGATTTTATCTAAGATAATAGCGATCTGTTGATAGTAGCTGTTGAATTTTAATATTTGTCATATTTTTTATTTGTTCGTGTCGTAGCAAACCCCTGCCATGAAAGCTCGTAAAACTACCATCGGTTTATGTTGTTAATTTGCTTCGGAGGCCGTTTAGCAAAGATCTTGGATGTCAATTATTGAGATATATTACTGTATTCAGTGCCGTTCAGAGGAAAGCCGCTTGCGAAAGAGAGCTCTAAACATTGTATTTTTTTTAAATTAGCCTACACTATTGAGCAAAGGCCTCCGCCAAATTCTTTCGAGCAGTTAGCATCTTAGGGCCACTTCCCTTGCAACCAACGGAACCAACCAACTTTTGCAATACGCGTCTAAGTCGTCTCGCCACTTCTTGAACTTGCCTCGGCCGCGCCGCGCCGTCCATCCTCTGGCAGCCGGCGCGTGGCGACTATTGCCCAGAGGTCACTGTGCATGCGGCTGACGTGGCCTGCCCAGTTCCATTTCAGCCTGGTCACACATTGATTGGGTACTGAAAATAAATCTTCTATTCTATAGGCTGGTTCATTTCTCGTTCTCTTTATTGGGACTTGGATCGCCCACCAAGCCCTCTGCGTTGCAATTAATTTGCAGTAGTTAACAAGAATAACAAGAACCATTAACCACAAGTACAATAAGCGAACACGGTAGTGGCAGTCAAACGAGCAGCAATCAATCAAGCACAGGATCTCCGCTCATCGTACCGTGATGCCGCGATCCCTAGAACCATCATCATTCATAATTGCAACCGTATTTCATAGTACTAGAGTTCATTATCCTTTGACGGAAGTCACAGAGAATGGCGCCAGTATTTTAGGATTTTCGAAGAAGCGAAAGGGTTAGGCTGCGAATTAAAGTTGCGCACACGCACGGAGGCGCAGAGGGGGGATCACTAGCGCCGACAAAGGCACCGCCGCACGCGAGCTGCCCGATTCACAATTAAGCCCTCGTGTGTTAATTGATATTAATTCTGTGTGGATGGTACAAGCAGGGATCGGCTCGCGTTTTAGTCCAAGCCATTATTTCTATAACTGTTCGCGAATCTACGCCATTATCTTCTAGACGCTTTTGATTGAGCGTGACGTCACCCGATGCTATTATTTCGATTTGATTAATGATCGACCGAATTCATGACAAAAAGTTTTCATTATTGCCATAACTGTACCTTCTAAAAAATACTATCTCTTAACGTGTTTTATCAAAATATGCATGGAGCAGCTTACTATATCGAGAACCGGGACCATCATTACGTCCCCAGCGCCCGCTACGATTCCATACTTGGTCCGCATTGCAACAAGTCAACTCTAATGTCGCTCGATTGGTCCTTTTGCGCCACTGTCGCTAATCGCTCCCACAAGATCCACATGACAGTCATGTAGGTACTGAGAATCGCGCCAAGGCTGGCCGTAATGTGTCGGGTTCAAACGCGCCGCGGCCGCGTCATCAACGCAATTAGTGGGCGTTGCGACATCCAGCACACTATTGACATTGAACCCTTGTTACATATTTCACAGAAATGTGTTTTGATGTCGCCTCATCGTCACGTCTCAACTACTATGTGCGGACTTTAATCTCGAACGCATTGCTCGCCACTAATTGCAGCGCATGCAGTCGACTTTCAATTCTCATGCACGGTATATAGGTATATCATGCACTGGCATTTTTCTGCGAAGCCTATGATTGATATCAATGATGCTGTAGTTAGATAGGTATTTTCTGGATTGTAACTAGAATTACAATTGAGCGAGAGTTTATTTAATGCAAGTGGTAGAAAGTTGAGAGCCAAAGATATGAAGCGACAGGGGCCACATTTTAAAGATGCAGTTATAGAATTACGCTTGTCCTGTTGGCGTTAGTTAAGGTGATGTCGTAACAAGCATTCTATTTCTCTGACCAAACTATCTGTGAGCATCTCGACGCCATTATGTATTCTCGTCAACATTCGTGTCCAAATCAGTCATGTTCTCACAGCGTACACTTAGACGCCGAAGCGACACATTTATTCGAGAATCGTGCGTCCGTCTGCACCCAGAGTCGCCCATTGCGCTTATCTGAGGTTTCGGTAGCGGTGGCCGTGCGCGATACACATCGGCGCGTGATGTCGCGATGCGCGGGCGCGGCCGCCCGATGCTATCGGCGCACGAGCGCGGGTGGCTCGCATCCCTCCCTCCTTTCCTGTGTCCTCTCAGTCTCGGTCACTTCACTACGTCGCACGTCATTGTCGCCACGGTACAACCTTTTTGTAACAACTATCGAGTCACTGTCATTTAAAGATTAAGAGACGAGCTTTCTATGCACAAGGTTAAGGAGTACCTAATCTACTCTAAGTGATGGTTTTATACATACGGAGTAGTATAAATCGATCGACACGCAATATAAAGATATCTGCCGGAACGACAAATAGCTCCAAAACACGCAATACTGTAAATCAAACATTTAAAAAAACAGATCACACGGCTCGTTGGCGACAAAACTTGCGTGAAATGTAACAAATTCATATACATCACAACTTTTTTTTCTGACCGCTACTATTGTACGTGGGTTCCCATGTTTTTACGAGCACGTTATGATAAACGACGCACCCTTAACAACTGTCGGGCCATAATCACCACGGGTTCTGGGAGACGCATTATGGACACGTAGGACTAAGCACGTCGTCATACAATGAATGCTTTCATGTCCTCCAATGTCAGATGTCATCTTAAACAACGTAACCTGGTGTCTATTGATAGTAAGCGTACAAGCAACCCTTGTATCAGATCAAGGACACCAAAACAACTGTTTGTTTTAGATCAACAGAACAAGCCCAAAGCATGAATCCACAAAAAAGTAATGGCGTATCGAAACACATGATTACTTTTTTCTGCATCAAAAGAAGTCATCTAAAAGAATGCGAGTTGTCTCATTCGCTCACATTACAATTTGTTGGGTAGCGAAGCCAGTCGGACTCCGTGAGAATAATTCCCGAGTTCCAAGTAACATGGGTTAAACGCTTGTATCGAGAGATACCGATCTAACCCGAGCTGCTCGTTGGCGCCATAAAAACAAAACATCTTCAACACGACCACTTTCTTCCCTAAATTATTCGTGGAATTTACGACGTTTCAACCGACAAAAATGTTATAACCTAATGAGAAATTATCATCAGAGCCGCTGTCTGTCGTCCGGCAAAAAACGAATCATGCGCTGCTCCACGATGATGCCCGGACGCATATTTTTTATATTCTAAATTCGAATTATCGTTTTCGTGTTTGTTTTTTACCTCGATCGTCGATTGTTTTAGGTTGTGCCGGGACAAAAAGGCGCGGGAGCCGGCGATGACTGTGCCATTCCGTTGATCGCTCAACTTTGGACTCGACGAACGATGATGGATTTCTCTCATTGCGTGATATACAACGAAGGTTCAACAGGAAAACTTGCCACGACATACACCTGAGGCCGACGATGGATATCTCGTTTAAAAAATACCAGAAATGGTGTGTGGTTTGTTCCCAGGAGATATTGCGATATGATCATTCGAAGCGGCGCGACTATTCGGCGCGTGCTTCAGATTCCTGGTCCTTTTATCCGGAATTACCCATTACATACAATGACATTACGTTTTTACAGCGACAATTTTTTCTAAAGGTTTCATCTAAGCCTTCATTACTGTAAACGTTTTCTATCAACTTACAATTGTACAAACAAGTCGTTCTACACGTTAAAGGGTTCTAATGTTTACCGTAATTGCATTTCACTTTAGAACTGTAGGTAATCGTTTTGACGTTTAGGAAGTTTTAATCGACACCTGGGCACTCTAACAAAAATTACTAAGTTGGTTCAAATCATAGTTTTTGTTTACCTGTTGATAGATGGTTGTTGGTTCACAACATTCTTAGGACTGCCTCTTTTTGGGGAAAGGGTCGTAGCAGATGGTTGTGATGATGTTGCGTTAGGAGCTACAGTGAAAGCTTGTAGTAACCTGATAATATATGAAGTAGAGCAAAATCCTGAACTACTTAGGCACGACACACAAAAGACGTGTGTGCTTAATTAATAAGCAGAATATATGTCAACAGAACCTGCAGATAGTAGTAAAGGTTAAACAAATTTTCGAGCTAACTGATCGGACCTTCATTAATTTCCAACTGGCATTCAGTAACCTCCCGCTGCTATCGGAGTCTAAAACAAAGAGGCATTATGTCAGTTCCGTAGCAGTGCAGCGCTAGCAGTCGCGATATCTCTCAATCTGGCACGTCGGAGCAGTTAGTAAAGTTTCTAACGTCAGGCTCTGGCGAGAGCTGGAGGAGTGACGAGTGGCGAGGAGATCGTCAGAAGACGGCGACTGTCATAATCTGATTATTAGTAGTGCGTGGTTGGGGCGGGGCGCGCGGCGGGCGGCCGGCGCGCCGCAGGCGGTCGGCGCCCGCGCACGTCCCGCTCGCGCACCGCCCGCGCCCACAGGGACGCGCGCGCAGGCGACAAACGACCCGTGGTAAAACAAAAGGAATGTTGCCGGCGACGCTTTGAGGCGCCGGCGCCGCTCCCCGCGCAACCTAATCACCCATTTTAATTACGACACAGATCGAATCAATTAATCGGTATTTCAGTTAAAACAAGCGACGGAATGAGCTTACGCCCGTTTGTTAGATATGATTTCTGGACGTAGATTTGAGATGTGATTAGACTTTTATCTCGTAAAAGTCGGCGGTAAACGTCAATTACTAGCGTAATTCACGTTCACGAATCGACTGTGAGCAATGTGAGTCCATAAAGACGGACGGACTCGTCAAGCTACGCTCGCCAGTCGGGGCGAGAGCGTTGCGCTAGTACCGGAGAGTCAGCAGACGTTTTTAATTATAACTTATGATTTTTTCAAGCAAAATCGGGCGCGCCCTTCCCGACGAATAACACAAGAATAAATAACGAGTTTTTGTGTTGTGTGTTTGTTTTTAAAATGGCGGGAGGTCCGCGCGACGACACGCGAGCGATGCGCGCCGGCCGCCGGCGGCCGCGGCCGACTCACCCATTTGTCATATTTCGGTTTTGAGAAAAAATAAATAACCGAGTCTATTCCGACCAGTGTTTGTTTGTACACCGATTATTGAGGGTTAAGTATTATCTCTGAACATGCAGAGGAACAGATGGGACGTGTCGCCGACAGCATATCTAGCCAGTTTATTATTGTGCTGAGAGCGCGACACGCTGCATGTGGGCCTACAGTTGTTGACGATATGATTATTGTTTTTTAATAGCTGATGTCATTTTAAGTATGAACGTAATTATGGTTCACCAGACAATCGTTATGCGAAAAACAACCATTTGTGGCCAAAATTTTGATAATTTAACAAAAATGATTTCAGAAAGTCCTGACGCAATTAGGCCTTAAGACTATACCTGTATGAGAACACTGACTAAACTTGTTGAAAAGCAAACAGAAGTACATACTGCCGCTTGGCTTTCCTATATACCAAACGATTTACAGTTCATCGCAGGTGGTAAAATTGAGATGGCTGTCCCTACAGATCCAAAGTTAACACATAAAGCTGTTGCATGGCCGCCGAGCATGGCAGGTGTTAACTCCGACTACTCACGCCGCCTGCCCCGCTTGCACAAACGAACCGCCCAAATCCACTGTTTGCGCAACCAATAAACCCACCAAACCCAGCCCCACTCCGCGAACCAAACCAGATAAAGAACAGAAAGAACAGCTTTTAACACTGTTTGAACAAGAACTAAAAGCATCAAGTTACACTCTCCAATGTTACCAGTTCCCAGCAGCGAAGGACGCTCATAGAATAACTCAATTACTGCGCGCACGCACCGCGTCGACTAGTGCTCAATAAGAGAAATGCATGAAATATTTTTGACCCATTTCGATTCGTATGGCGCCAGGGTCGGCGCCGGCGCGCCCCCGGCCTCTCTCACGCGGCATCGTTAATACAAAACAAACAAAAGTGACCTCTAGACGGGCGCGGCCAGCTAAGCTAACGAGATTCACCAACCGCTGGATAAAGCGGTAAATTATCGGAATGTTAGCCGGGCGGCGGCGCGCGGTGGTCTGCGCCGGCGGCCGCGCCAAAAAAACGTGTAGGAGATGACAGGAGCACAGATGAACCCGGCTAATTACCGGCTGAGCAAAAACCGGGACAGTGCGCAGGCGCGCCGCGACAGCCATCGCGCACGACAGCTATTCGTTTGCGACCAGCGTCTAGTTTTTACCGGTCATTTTAATAAGAGAGTGGTCGGCGACGCGATGCGGTCCTCGATCGCTAATTACACGCCATTAATTACGGAATATTTTCATTTTTAATTCCGTCAGAAGTCGAACGGACGTGATGCTCATTATTGATCGAACTTTCTTTTGGCGGCGCGCGGCATGGTGGTCGGCCTCCGTTCTTTACCGTGTAACAATTACGTATCCAAAAATATTATTATTATCTAACAAGTCAATCTGTGGTTGATTGTGAGAAACATAGACAGTTGTAACTATTATGTATAATGTTCCGGTCCTGAGTCGTTGGCTAAGTACGAGTCGTCCCGAGGCTGCCATCTGCTAATAACGAGATGCGGCGCGTAATGAGCGGTGCGCGGCGCGGGTCGGTGCGGGTCGGTGCGGTGCGGAGCGGTGCGCGCCTCGTGGTGGGTCGCGGCTCTCGCTCGCAGGAAGGGCGGAGGCGCCGAGATCGCGACGACTGTGTAATTTCTTCACTGCTCGCACCCACATTATCGATCACGAAAAAAATATAATTGTAGGGGTACCGTCGTAAAGCAAACAAGCTTATAATAAGGTGTAATTTGTGCTCGGCCATTTAGAGAAATGCTCAAATTGCCGGGGCAGCTGTTTGTTTTGTCTATGACGGAGGTCCGGCCCCGTCTCCCAAATTATCCGTTAACAAGCCTCGCGTCAGATTCAGCAGTCCTAATGGGTTTTCGTTAAGTTTTTGTTATTATTTTGTAATTTATTACGAGTAATATGTTTTTGTGTACTGGATTCTTGGATTCCGACAGCTGCATCGTTTAATTGAGTCGATAGTTAGGCGTAAGTTTTTTTTTTCAATGAATTCTAAAGGTTGCGGGCGACGAGTTCGCGTTGTCGCGTCGTCACCAGCGCACGCGCAGGGCGGGCGGAGGGCGGCGCGCGCCTTCCCACGAAACGCCGATAATAGCAGGGGCAGGTGCAAATTATGAAATATCTCTCAATTAAATATCTATAACAAGTATTTGTTCATGGAAAACAATTATAAACATTATTATTCTCCAATTATACGGTAAACAAATATTAAGAACTGTACGATGTCTTGTGGAAATTAAAATGCTAGGAAACTTTAAATACCACTGTTTGTAATGACATTTTTGACATAAAGAGTAATTGCGTAAACATAAACTTTATTTGTAGGCAGTGTTTGTAAGTTACTTGAAAAATAAGATAATCATTTCGAACCCCGCAATTTAATTAAACTTATTGCTGCAAGCTAACCGAAACGTAAACTATTACAGACCCACCATACAATTCACTTAATTTCGAAGAATTTATGTTTTAATAATCACTTTTTGCCCGCGGCGCTACGTGTGGCGTAAAATGGTTTCTGAGCCCCTTTCACATAGTTAAGTGGTATTGCACGTTTGGCACATAAAGCGAATGAATTATTACTTGTAAACGATTGTCTCTAATTTTATATAACTTGGCTAATGTTGCTTAAATTGTGTTTCATCGTGACATTGCGATGTAATTATTAATTATTGCTTTCATAACTAAAAAACTTACTGATTTACTTCAACTATTTGCTCTAACCATCAATCAGCCATATTTTCTTATCATTATTTGTTGTTTTACTTAAATAACTTTGAAAATATTTAACACAACTAACTATTTACACTAGGTACTAAATTAGACGACTAACTATACAAATATATACTAAAACAAAAGGACACTTAGGCGTCGAAGTATTCGTCCGCATCGCTGTCATCAGGAAACGTGCCCAGAAGACTGGCAGCATGACCACGTTGAATGGCAATGCTAATTCTTTGGCCAAAGAACGACCTCTGGTCACATCGTTAATTTGAATCATCGCTTTTATGTCTATAAACTCGTTTTTTACTCTTAGCCGGTAAAAAAGTACATAAGTCACATTTTCTAGCTCACTTTGTGCAACTACTTATACAAAGTACATAATATAGAAAATGCAATAACTTCCTTAAACTAACATCTATAGCACCTTGAAAATCGAGTGGGTGACTTTAGTCCTTGTGATACTATGTTTTAATGAAAATAAAGGAATTATGGTTTCGATTTTCCGGGTTGCCGTCTTATTTTCACATGGGGCTTTCCAAATTGTCTCTTTACAATAATAATAAATGCTCGATCACATCTGGGGTTGAATTCACTATGACCACTTAACGATTCTTTACTTGTAACCACGTTTAATGTCGTACGTAATTAATAATATCGACAAATTGTTTTGGAACATACAGAATATGGCATTTGGATTCCTTACCGTTATATTGGTTTAAAAAAAAACGGTATTGACGTAGTTTGAACGTAGTAAGATTCCTCGGGGAATCATTATAACGCTACAGAACTTGAGCCCTGAAGACTTCACAATCTCCATAATTTTCATAAATACTTAAATATACTTAAATCATACATGCTTAGCTTTTCCTACGTTTTCTAACGCTACGTTTTGTCTGTCAAAGTTTTTCATGAAAACTTCCGCTGTTTTCCCTGCCACGTACAACTTTGCATGGATCTCCTTAGTGCTACAGGTTTTTCAATAAAGCGTTAGTAGACTTACCGCCCTCCCTTAGTGATGATCATTTCAGTGCCAATATCGTGGAAGCGCCGCCAGAGGTCGCCGTTGAGCAGGCGCGCTTCGCAAGCCGGCGGCTCTGCATCCGGGCCGACACGGTGCTCTGCAAAGAAAGCAAATTGTAATATGTGTAAATAATAAATAGTACAACATAGATTTAAATTATTATTTACTAAAGAAGACTTGATATTTTATAGTTAAATAGGGCCAACTTTCGTTGTAAGTGCACATAACTGATCAAAGATTCTTATTTTTTCCAGGTGGTATAATATATTATTATTATTATATTATATTTTATATTACAATATTATTAAATGTTGTAATCACAATATTTAATAATTTTAAATATTATTAAAATTATGTTACAATGTAATCACAATATTTAATAATATTGTAATTATGGAATTTGATGATAAAACTATTGGATATAGGTTTATATTCTAAAAAGGCAAAAATGCAATGCAATGCAAAAAAAGCAATTTGCTACGAAAATTATAGTAAGAATTAAAATTATACTTTTAGCTGTGTTATTGGTTATATTATGTTATAATTTATTTTTATATGATGGTCCAGAGAGGGAATAGATGAAGAAACCGAGTTACGCTGACCCCAAGTGACATGGTACAAGGACAGGAAGATGATGATAATTTACATTAGTACCTATAAGAAAATCGTACACAACTAAATATGTATTGCCACTGAAGAGTTAATGTATTGTGTTGGTTATTCAGTTAATAAGTGGAAAAGCCGAGAGATGACGCCCTAGGAGGACATATAGTGATCTTATTGGTGGATGTTCTTAAAAAAAAGTCAGATACGTACTCGCAACCAGCGTTAGTGTCTGACCAGAGGCCTAAGTGTGAGTTTCATTTCACCAACTCGATCAAACGCTTCGAGCGCGTTCGGCGCTCCGATTGGTCCGTCACCAATTCAGGGCCAATCGGAGCGACAAACGCCAAATTTTATGACGATCGGATGAGCGGTTTAGGCGTGAAAGCGTAGAAGACAGGGGCCTTAGTGCGATCTAAACGCATCGAGCGCGTTTGGCGTTCCGTTGGGCCCTGGTTTGGTGACGGACCAATCGGAGCGCCGAACGCGCTTGATGCGTTTGATCCACTAGGGCCACAGATGCATGAACGTATACGAGACAAAAAGATTATGGAAGGATCGTAGCAGGTGGCGTTCTGTAGTTTCTGCCTACCCCCGTAGGAAGAAGAGGTGAGTATGTATGTATGTACATAGTTAATAAAAGTAAACATAAAATCTTAGCAATTCAAACATAATTCTGTAGTTAAACTAAAAAAAATGTCTTATAGAGAATGTTAAAGTCAAAGTCAAAGCATTTATTTCAAATAGGCACATAATAGGCACTTTTGAACGTCAACATTTACATTAAAACAGAATTTATTCTAGTCGCCACTTCCAAAATGTAGTTTAGTATGGAGAAGAATGGACAAGAAACTCCACCATTACTCTTCTAAAATGTTTTAAGTAAGTACAATATTTAACATACCACATTCATTATATAATTATGTGTGAAAACGATGCACCCAGAATAAAATTACCATAACAAAGTAAAAAGGTAAAAAGAATGAAAGTGAAGCAATTACAGATAAATTAATTTTATGATAGATGCATGGTGCTCACATATTTACAAACATTGTAAAAGTAAGCATAACATTTTTCTAGAATATTAACAAGTAATAAGTCAGTGTTCAACATGATATGCCCTTGTATATTTTATTAATCTTGGACAATCTGTCCAGGGAAACATTTTAACAACTCATTTCGACTTTAATAAAAGAACATAATTCAATTGACAAGAAAGAAAGACAAGAAAGAAAAAACGTTTATTTGCGGTAAAAATGACGCAAAAAAAACGGGAACACACAAAAAAAGAAATAAAAAAACGTTGAGGGAAACATGCGTCACATCCACGCACAGTTAAAGCAAACCTTACTATACGACTAAAACTCGTTAAAAGATGTTGAGATAAAAAAAGTTAATAGCTAAATCGGTTGCATAAAGTGTTTAGATAAATTATCTACAGTACTGAATAAATTACAAAAATATTTGCATTTATACCAACCAGACTGGCTAAGTCACCACGATTCTTTGGACATCTCCAGTTATGTATAAATGTAAATAAAACTGGATGAATAATAAATTCGAAGACGTTTATTTCTGACATATTTAGAGATTAGATAAGCGGTTAATAGATTTTGAATTTTATTAAGTTTGAAAACCTACAAGATTTTATAAAACATTTGCTCAAATTGTTGTTTTGTTTGCTTTTTAGAGTTCCGTACCCAAAGGGTGCCAATTGATCTCTATTACTAAGACTCTGCTGTCCGTCCATCTGTCTGTCAGCGGGCTGTATCTTATGAACCTTAATTGATAGACAGTTGTACCTTTTGCAGAATGTGTATTTCTGTGGCTATTATAACAAAAAATAGTAAAAGTTAATTGAAAAGAAGCAGGTACGGAACCCTTCATGTGCGGGTCTGACTCGCACTTGACCGGTTTTTCTTAAACATGTAGAACTTAGTTTAATTCAAAGGATACTTATTAACCAGGGGTGTCTTTTTACCCAGTAACCCGGTTGTGGAGGTAAGAAACACAGTCGCTCCATAAAAAATTGTGGTGTTCAGCTGCATCTGGTGGAAGCCGACCATAACTTAGTTGGGAAATGGCTACACAGATTGACTTACCTATCTGTACTAAACTCGTTAGAGAAAGAGGGAGAAAAATCTGTAGTACTTAGTCGTGAATTGTCAGTGACTCTGTGTTGTTTATTGCACATACTCACATCATACATACACTCTACACACACACATACACATTAACACTTATCACACTGTCGTACATACACTCATCACACCCACATACTTTTGGTTACCTCTTATTTGTTTTATTATATTATTTAGTATTAGTTTTAGAGAATTACTTAATTAATTAAACCGTTGCTCTTGTATACTTATCTACACTAATATTATAAAGAGGAAAAATTGGTATTTTTGTATGTAACGAATAAACTTAAAAACTTCTGGACCTATTTTAAAAATTGTTTCACCGTTAGAAAGCTACGTCTTTACCGAGTAACACAAGCTATATTTATCCCTGTATTCCTACGGGAACGGGAACTACGTGGGTGAAACCGCGGAGCGCTGCTAGTCTTTCATAATTTCATATAATCTGTCGAAAGGGACTGGTTCCTGCGACGCAGGGTATCCTAGTCCTGGATCCAGTGTCACACTTCAGTATTGTAACACTTTTTTATAAGCGAATAAATAAATATAAAAAATATATAGTTAGTATGCAGTGGCGTGCCTAGGGGTCAAATCAAGGCAAGCCGACAGATTTTTTACTATTAAAAACAGCTAAGGGATTGGCTCATGTTCTCATGTTTCAATTTTATTAGGGCAAGCTGGGCTTTTCGGCTTCTACGAAGGTACCGCCACTGTTAGTGTGTTACATGTAAGTTAAAGGCTAGCCCTTTATTACATGGGACATAAAAGTAATTGGTGAAATGTGGCGAAAGGTACGTTACGTACACCTCTGCACAACCCTTTGGGGAACAAGTCGTGATGTTATGTGTTATATAAATTATATATCATCATCTGCCTAGCCTGTTTCCACCTATGTTATGGTCGGCTTCCACCAGATGCAGAGCTGAATAGCAGTTTTTTACATGGTACGATTGCCTATCTGACCTCCACAACCCAGTAACTGGTTGTCACAATTTAGGGCTTCTGACGACCCGAAACGACTGTCAAAAATCCACAAATGACGTTCGAAACTAACGGCTTAATGTGGTTTTATGATAAATTAATGTTAAAATTCTGTATGCCAATCAAATACTTAAATTACTATAAACAATGAAGGTGATAAGTTTTGGTAAGATCTACATTCAATGACATTGCAACTACATAATAACTGGTTCTTAAAAATCTGTAATGTCCTGTCAGTTATAATAAACAGAGACACTAACATAGTGTACCTATAAAAGATAATTGTATATTATCTTTAGCCAATTAAGATGCAAGATAAAAAATTTCATACATTTAATAACTTATAATTTGTATGACAACATGGCAATGCATGCAGGAAATATCAATTTTCGATGGGGAAGGCTGTTGAGATAAGATTAATAACCATGAAAAAATTCATGTGTTTATCCACCTTTAAACAACTTTAAAGTACATGTAAATTATTGTAAGAGATTTTTTTATAGTATTATGGCAGACTTTACCCCGTGGATTTTAAGGTTATAACTGTAATAAAATCAAAAGTCATTTATTCAAACTAGGCCGAGAGTTAGCTCTTTTTGAGCGCTAAAATTACATAAGACAGTCCCCCCAAAACACCCGTCGTTCACCACTTACTAGTGCTTTAGCTGGGAAGAAGAAGTGGCGCATCAAACACCCTGATAAGGGACGGTTTATATAAGGGATGAAATAATTAAATTTCCACATCCCAACAAATAACCAGAAAAATCCAGTATATTCTCATATTGTATATAATGGTATTTGTTAGGTAGTTAGGTGAGATGATACCGTCAATCAAAACACAATTGGGTTTCTCTGTAATAAAAGATTTATACTTGTTATTTACATGTTTGTTCGACACTAATTCCAAAATATAACATTAAATTAACTATAAAAACCTTACCTGTAATAAAAGAAACGACATTTAATGCTTATAATTACAATATCAATTCTTATTTCCTAACTAACAAGTAATAGTTTTCACAATTGTTCTAACACGACCACAGATACAATAAATGCGGGCGACATTGCGTTTGCTACCGTAATGGCGGTAGTAGCGCGGCCTGAATTCTAATTAAAGGAAATATATTTTCTTTACATGTATATAAGTTTATATTTCAATTAGAGAATACATTGTTTTTGTTTTTATGTATCTTGTTTTCCCTTCCACTCTTACACAAGTTGTCTACATTTCTTTTTATCTTCTGTCCTGAAGCAACTGTGCTGGAAGAGATTTCTTTAGAAATAAGCACCACCGTTTTTCGAATTTGTTTGTACCTTTCTTCTTGTCTGTTAACATACATATGTATGTGTATATAATGGTTCAATAAATAAATAAAACCAGAAAAGGTTTGTCACGGACTTAAAGCCGAAACAAATTGACATTACTATTAGTATTTGTTACTTTACCATAAACTACTGCTAGCTAACAAATACTGTGGACTAAAAAGCATTTGTACTTTTTCATTATATTTATGTAAACTTTTCTTGACATTTTGATGTTCCTTGATCGCTGCAATAACTGTCACAATTATATCTGTTTGTATGACATCTGAGGTTATTTTAGACGTATCAACGATCTGATCCAAAAACCATTTCCTTTATCTATATTTCTGTTTTTATACCGTCTTAATAATATCCGTTCATCTTTAATTATAAATGGATGACACGGTATACGACATTTCAAGTAATCAAGGCTTCATCCCGAGCATTATACTGCGAAAAAATATTCATTCATAAACTTAAATTGTAATTTATGGTCGCGTGGGCGGTTCTTTTAATGTAGGTACCTTACAATATATGACAGGTATATGTAGTACATAATATTTTTATGTTGTGAACGCGGGGACATGAAAGTCCCAAGTTATGGTTTGCCTGAACGGCTGCTAACGATTGCAACACACGCAAAATATGAGCATTGAAATCGTTTCATATGTGAGGTAAAGTTAGTTTTGCTTGGAAACAAAGCATCCTTTTGTTTTTGTAATATTGATCTTAGTAATTATTAATAAATGCATAACTTCATGTTCCTATTTTATTGTTAAACTAGCTTCTGCCCGCGACGTCGTTCGCGTCAAATTTCTTGCTCCCCGACCCACCCCGTCACTCGTCTCGCCTGCCCGTGCGAGTACTTCGTATTCGTGACTTTTTTCTCTTTACTCAGCTTCTAAGGGTCTTAGCATGATGTTATACACCGTGACATTTTAGTCGTCTTACAACGGCAGCCCACTTCATGTATCCAATGACTACTAGTCATTTATATAGAAAAAAAAATATTTAAAAAATGAAAATATCATTCACTAAGACCCATGACGTAGTTTGAAACAACCAGTTATGGAGATGGAATTAATGATGGAATGTAATGGTCGGTAGATAGATTATCTTCTACCGTTTCGTAAACATTACCTGATGTTTCATAATTCTAAACCATTTTTCTTTTCTTTGTACCTATAATCTTAATTAATGGTAACAATGTTTTAATCGCGCCTAGAGGTTTTTTATGACGGATACATTGAGTGGACCACCTTTGTAAGACGACCAAAATGTAACGGTGTATAACTTATAGCCTTCCTCGATAAATGGGCTATCCAACACTAAAAGAATATTGCAATTCGAAAGAGAATTTCCAGTAGCGCGTTCAAGCAAACAAACAAACTCTTCAGCTTTATAATATTAGTATATTATATAATAATACAATATAACATAGTAAAGATTTATTTAAATAGTGAACTAGTATTTTTATATGAGATTCTTATCTTTTTAGAACAAAAGAATGGAGTACCTTGGGAATAAGCCATATATTTGTATTAGGAAGGTTTTTTGTTTTCACTACAACATAGTATAAAACAAAGTCGCTTTCTCTGTCCCTATATCCCTATGTATGCTTAAATCTTTAAAACTACGCAACGGATTTTGATGCGGGTTTTTTTAATAGATAGAGTGATTCAAGAGGAAGGTTTATATGTATAATACACCGACCTCCATGCGGGCGAAGCCGCTGGCAAAAGCTAGTTTTTTTTAATGAACTGAACATCTTGACAACATACTTTACATTCATTGCATTCCATATCATAATCTTTTTACAATATGGAATGCAATAAATGAATATGAAATATACAGAGTATATGGAGTTCAGATCAGACGTGAAATTTTCATGAATAAACAGGTTTCACTGAAAGACCAATTCCGAAATCTTCCCTTTAGCCTAGTCTTTCCCAGTTATGTTGGGGTCAGCTTGCTGTCTAACCGGATCCAGCTGATTACAAGTATTTTACTAGAGCGACTGCCTATGTGATCTCCAAAACTTACTGTGTAACACAATACCCCTTGATAATAACGGGTTGTCAGACTTTCTGGCTTGTGACGATCTACAACTGACAGACTGGACTGGGGGATGCGCTAACGTAGCCCGCAAAGCCGCGATTTTTTTGTTTGCATTTCATCAATTAGTCATTCAGTGAGATTAAATGAACTTAGAGGGTTCAACTGTAAGGCGTCCACTGCTGGACATAGGCCTCCCTAAAAAGGAGGTGGTTTGCCATAATCGCCACGCTTGGCAGGCGGGTTGGCGATCGCAGTATGGTGGTAAAATGCATAGACAACGCTGCTGCCCATTCTCTAGTAAGTCCCTTAGTCGCCTTAGTCCCATAGTTGGCGCACGGGAAGAAATGGTATACTCCTATTCTTTACTATTCAACACACGAAATCAATAGATTATCGATGATGAATCGGGTCAATAGATGATTTTTTGACATGGCCACGTGTTACGGTCGCGAGCCATATTTTGTTTAACATACAACATACTGACCTGCAAATAGCAAAAACCGTACGCAAATTTGAATTTAGCGGGTTACTCGTGTGGTTCCCCCTTAATGTGTTTTCCTAGTAAATCAAAAGGACCAATTTACGAAGCTTAACTAACAGAAGTAACAAATTATTGTTCTTTTCTCTTTGATTGCCGACAATTGTAGGATTCGTTTCAGCGATTAAAACATTTCTGATTGTAAGTGATGTTGAACTAACAAGGATGTCTGTATTGTTTGGTTTTTGGTCTGACCTTTTAGGAACGCATATTTTAACGGATAACTACTTTAAAATAAACCTAAGTATAATCTGTGGCTTTAATTTTATTAATTATATATACGTAAAATATAAAAATTAATATTTTGTTGATTCGATTTAGCTCTAAATTCTTAGAAACGATTTTTAGTCTCAAAAAATATCTAGGCATTAAAAAGTTTGACCATTGCAATTTACATATTTTTTCTGAGTAAGTTTAGAAGTTAAATTACGTAATGTTACTCATTAAGATAAATCTACCTTAGGAATATTTTTTAAGTCTGTCTGTTACTGTATTGTGAAATGTAAACTGTCTATCACTGAGATATGTAAGCAATAATGTTGTTAATAAAGTAAATTATTCAATTAAACACTGTCTAGTACAGACAAATGAAGACAAAACTGCACACATCTATCCAGAATCACCGTTACAAAGATATTCAATAAACTGAGGTATGTAAATGTCCGTGACACTGCAATCATTCACGACTTTATTAATTAATAAACACTCGTTAGTTCAGCATCCCGACACGCTTATAAAAGACAATATTCTATAGAAACATCACTAATGAGGTAATATGACGAAAATGCTCAAAAGACCAGAGATACGATCTCAAACTGTTCCATTTATTTTTAATACTTATTTTAAGGTTGATAAAGTTCACATTCAAGTGTACTTATGATTTGTATGATGGTGTAAGTTCTTGTTTACATTTGATGATGTTTAATATTGTTTTTTTATTGAAGTTTTGGCGACGGGAACCTTCCGCTGCGCGGATCAAAGGGCCGAAGTGAAATTATTGTACGCTTTGCTTGTGTCGGCATTGTAAGTTTTAAATATTGAAGTTTATGGAGATATTTGAATGCAATATTTATGTATGTCTAAGTATAATTATAATAATATAATTCTAATGAATTTTAAGCCCACCGTGCATGATGCACGTAACAATTTGTCCATAAATTGTGATAGTAAGTGGAAAATTCGGATGTTTCTCGATTCGGTTTGTTTTTTCAATAGATATGCAAATTGTTATTGCCGTGCGAGCGCTCTTTTATGTAGATATGTAAGAAGATTACATATTAGTCAAGATATCATTACAAAATTGAAACAGAATGATTAAAAGTTTCACAAACCAATCCTTACAAAATAATTTCATAGTATAAAAACAGTACATCAACGTCAACAAAATACATAAATTCCTTAGCTCGAACAAAAACCTAACATACGAGGCTCCGATATAATTTGATGACGTGACATTGATGGTTCAAAATGACAGTAACTCTGGGCCGCTTTAACAAGCAATTATCTTTGAGTTGAGGCTGGAGCGATTATATCGACTCGTGCTGAATGGATTGAGTCTCAATGAAATGTTATTGTAGGGGATATGCACCGGAGTTTGGTCCTTTGGGAATATTATGGATTATCAAAAAGTTATTTTATTTAGAAATGATCAAGAGTCAATTTCGCGTTTTCTTAATTAACTACCGGAAAATACGATGACACAGCCTTCAATTGCTATAATAATGTAACTTCGTATTTTTTGCTTGTAATTTTACCACAAAAAATAAGATAAAAATAAAGAATTGTGAACAATCTTTATTTTAATATTTGCTGCATTATTTATTTTGAGTTAATTAGGTATAATTTATTTAAAGAAGATAATCATACTAATGTTATAGATAATAATATGGTTACAACACTTATTTAATCAGAAGATAATATTAACATTTTGAAAGTGTAAAATAGCCTATCTTTAGATAAGCGAGTAGGTGAGTCAACAAATTAACACCATACGCAAGTAAAACAAAGACAGGTGACTTTATACAACTTGATTAAATGGCCTATTGAAAGGACCCAAACGTGTACATACATTTCTTTAAAAAAATCTGCCACATATGTATATAAAATATCACCATTCAATTTTACACCCTATTTTACAAATATAGGGTCTTATATCATTTGTAACTTCGCAACAGGTGCGCTTTGATGTTCTAGGTACTGTGCGACATATTGGACATGTCAAACGATTAAATACCTTATTGCATTTAAGTAGAAAACCATTTTTTTGTGAAGTCTCCATTTATAGGAATTATAATTTATTTCTTAAAAGTAATTAATGGACGCCCTTTCCACCTTAATAGGTAGAATTACGATATGCGATATTATTACTAGCCCTATTAGGGGGACATAAAGTACGTATACTGGTTGTAGGCACTAGTGAAGCTTAGAAATGAGTACATATTACTTATTGAAGTCATACATTAAAATACAGCTTAGTTCTTGGTATTTTTAGGTGCCATAACGGTAAACAGTGAAATAGGGAAGACAATCGATATAAGCAAAAATATTTTTCTAAAGGAAAAATAAACAAACAACAAGGTCTGACTGACATAACTAAGGCACATGAACGCAAAAAGTTCTCCTGAACACTTTTGCTTAGTTAACATGGACCTACATGTCCTAGAAATACCATAAGCATCAGTCAATCATTTTCCCACTGCTGGGACACAGGCCTCCTCTCTGTAAGAGGGAGTGGGCCGTAATCCACCACGCGGGCTCAGTGCAGGATGTCACATGTCTTCGAGTTTTTTGTTCTAGGATATGGTTCCTCACGATGTTTTCCTTCACTGTTTTTAGAGCAGTCGTGATGAAATTGCAATACACTTGCTTTTGCCAGCGGCTTCGCCCGCGCGGAGGTCGGAAATTATCCTGTGAGAACGTAAAAAGGGGTCGTGGGGCTTTTAGGACCGGGACCGCGGTCCTGGCTGCCATCTTTAAATACAATAATTACTTTCAGTAGTCTTTTGGGACCACAAATAAAATAAACAAAGTTATGTCTTAGTAAAGTACGGTCAACAAAAAAATTTATAAATTATACAAATAAAACTAGTTTTTTAAAACGATAAATATTTCTTTTATTAAAAAAATGGCAGCCTTATTTTGTACCGGTACAAATATTATATCAGCTCTTTTGTTAACTGTACTTTAACTTCTTTTTTCTTGTGGTCCCAAAAGACTACTAAAATTAATTATTGTATTTAAAGATGGCATCCGGGACCGCGGTCCCGGTCCCAAAAACCCCACGACCCGTAAAAAGGGTAGTGGGGCTTATGGAACCGAGTACTTCATGTGTTAACCTGGGTTATAAACTATCTTTGTGCCAAATTTAATACAAATATGTTCAGTAGTTTTTGCATGAAAGAGTAACAAACATTTAATCACTCATCGAACCTCAAACTTTAACATTTACACATTTTATTTTTTTCCTTTTTTGTCATTTTAGTAAGACTCTAACCACCAACGCCATAACCCAAACAACCCACGGTTAGTTCATGTCTTTCACGTAATGTTTACTACAACAAAAAGGAACTGAGGTAGTAAGTCGTAACAGACATGAAATACACCTTTCACCCTATAGGTTAAAGGCAGAAAAACTGTCGTTGTTTAATCCATGGCTCAAACAATGGAGTAAAAACATTATGAATGAGTACATGCCTGCACGGTGAGACGGGGTCATTATGTGTATTACTGAGTGTGTGTTGTCACGTGTACTTCAGCACTTACGCGATGCGTTTCCTTTGTGCTGTGTGCAGGTATTTTTGTTACTTGATAATGATTTTTAAAGGGTCACCGTAGGAGAGACAGGATAAATGAAAATAGTGAAAACAATTCATTAAAATTTTCTTGCGCTCATCACATTTTATGACGTCGGCGCAGCTTATTTGTCTTCTTCTTCCATTTTTAGGGTTCTGTTACCTTAAAAGGTAACAAAAGGGAACCCTTATAAGATCACTCTCTTGTCCGTCTGTCCGTCCGTGTGTCACCACCAATTTTCTCAGGAACGGGTGGACCTAGCAAATTGAAATTTATTACAGATACTGAGGTCTATAGTCCCTATTAGGTGTATAAAAATTAAGGTCCTGAGTGAACACGATAAAAAGATATGGGCAAATTTGGATTTTCGCGAAAACTTGTAATTACCAAAATTTATCTTAATTTTCAACGTTTTTTTTTTCGAAATTTTCCCTTTACGTGTGCTATAAGACCTTGCCTTTAACCAAAATTGACAATACTATGTCAACCGGAAGTACCCTAAAGATTTTGGGTCGAAAACCTATATGGTAGTTCCCGTTGACCTAGTTCTCCATTAATCGTCATCTTGGTAGTAACCCCTTTTCTAAACATACCGTATTCAAAAAAGTGACTAATGAATTGACACCTAATAGAGAGGTATGTTTAGCTGATAAACATGAACGATAATTATAATGCCAATTATCGGGATAGATAGAAATTTCTTGTGACAATATTCACACAGACATACATATACGTACTGAAGTGAAAATAATGTGGTACAGAAATTAATTACCATTTTAATTAATTAATTAATTATACTTTATCTTTATTATCTTTTAGGTATCTACTGCACATAATTAGTACAGCGAAGTATAGACCAATTTAGGTACGTTATGAATGTGCGGCATTTTGGTATGTATGTTTATCAAAATGCCTAAAATAGAATTTTGTAATTAAAACATCAACACATCAAAGTTTATCTGTAAGTTTTTAAAAAGAAAGTTCTTATCTATGCGGCTACGACATCCCGTTTCCCGCGCCCATAGAAAAGACTTCAACGCGTTCGAAGCATCTTTTTTGCTGGAGTTTTTATTATTTCGTTTTTAATTCTAATAAACATATTGTGTCTTGTCTGTAATACAATAACAATGTTACAGAACGGTTTTTTTATTTCAATATTTTTCAAAAAAAAATTTTCATTATAAAACTTATTTTCAATAAGGTTTCTATTTTCGCGTATCTTAATTCAATTTATGTTGTAATTTTAAATTACGAGATCATTATAAAGTAGTCATAAGATATATTTTTTTGAAAATTAAAATATTACAACATTTTAAAGAAGTTTGCAACAACATTTAAAACAACTATAAAATAAGAAAATAATATATTTTTATTTCAGACATACTTGGCCCATATTACTTATGTATACCTACGTATTATAAACGTAACATTTTGATAAAATAATTTACACACAAATGATTTTTATCGGAAAAACTTTTTTATTTCTTTTCTGTCAAACTCAACGAATGTTTCTATTGTTTCCGGAATCTCGAAATAAACCTGTTAACCAAACGTTTTGTTATTGTATGGCGTTAATCAAATAATTTGTTTAGCGTACGCCATTGAAATAGACCCCAATTCTGTTGCACGGTTAGACCACCGCGAGCTAGGCGTATTTGCTGTTCTCATCTTTTTTTTTACCAATAAAGATAAGATTCTTGTTTCTTTCCTGCGAACTTATTTTCTTTTACGATATGGGAAGATTTTTATATTGGTGGGAATATAATGATAAAAATTGTATCTATCTAGTATCAAAATGGGGTGAGTGCTGAGTTTAATAATGGTTGTATACGCGTTTGCTGAATGGCAGAATAAGTTTCATTCGACTAAACGTACCTAACAGAATATGACATAACATCAAGCCATGTTGCCCAAAAGGGTTGGGCAGAGGTATACTCATAGTAAACCCACAATTCGTTAAGTCCCATGTGTTAGGGAGTATTAGCTTATAAAATATTTGACATATATTTGAATTAGAAATAAAAATTTACACTAAATCATAAATCAAGGATATCGACACATTACAAGTCAATCCATAACCCATAATAACGCCTACATATTTTATTATTTTATTACCGTATAATTTTTTTTAAATAATAAATGCAAACGATGGCACGACATTATTTGACATGACCAATAGAATTCGGAGAAATATTTAACACATAACTTAATATGTTAATTATAATTTTGTGTGTTAACGGCTGACACTTTGTTTTAATTGGCGATTAATTAGCATACTCTAGCGTTTCGTTAATTAGTTCATACCTCATTATCGCAATATTTTTACGGCTGTTTTGGAGATTATAACTTTTTAACAAAATTTAGTGTAATGAAGTGATAAGTTCAATGCAAGTTATAAAAAAAGGTTTGGTGATTTTATGGGAGGTTGTAAACTGGAGGTTTATACCACTGGATTATAAAAACATAACTTTTTGATTAAAAGAGATGACTCGGTTAAAAAACAATAAAACCTTTTTGATAAGCGCATTATAATCAACTATAGTACTAACTGACTGTAGATACCTAGTTGATTTTCAAGCGTTTGTCTTGTTTCAAAAGAGTTACATTAATTACATACCCACAGAAATATTTGTTGTTAAATAATTGAATATTTTCTACTTTAAACTTGAACGATTTTAAAAAATAACATTTGAAAATACCTGTCTCAATCTGTTTATCGCAAACTGTGATCAAAATTATACACGGTTATGATATTATTCATTCTGACGGCAAACTTGGGCGATAATAGTTTAAAGAAACGAGTTCCGAAGACCTCAGAATGTGACGAGTGTGACGACATGGTCACCTGTGTGTGCCACAAATATGTGATATGACTCTTTATAATTTTAGTGATGGATAAGGTTTCGTTACTAAAAACACCACCATTCCTTCCGAAAGCTTAAACAAACGTAGGTTTAAGTCTAATTAAGGCAATTAGTTGATTTGATTAATATACTCTTCAGTCAAATTTCCAATCAAATGACGAGGAAAAATAGAACTTACGCAAACCACTGAGCGACGCAGCGTGCAACATTTGCTGCCTCAGCAAATACTCCCCGAAGTGAGCCTGATCCATCATCATCTTGCAATTACAACAACAAACACCGAATAACAGTCACTGCGGCAGTCACTTCACAATAACATCATCAGATCAGTCTCTAATAATACATAAGACCTCCATACAAAGTTCAGAAATACAACACAAATACACACCCGAGTCTCACAAAAAGTTCATAATTAAAAACAAACGAAGTAGGGAAACGAGGACGAATATACGTGACTACAGAGCGACAGCTGCGTTTACACTGAATCGGTTTTGCGTAGCGGGCGGCGCGTGCGCAAGGCTCCGCCCCGTTTGCCTGATTGGCGGAGCACGGACTAATGGCGGCGGACGTCAAAGCCTTCGCAGCTCGAATTGCCTTGTGGCGCTTTCCTCGAGCTTTCCGCCCGCCTTTATCTGACAGGTAATCGTGCTCGATTGTTACGATTGACATTCGAATTCGATGCGTAGGCGCAGTATCGATGAAGGCCTATTGTTGCACTGAATGGATCAGACTTGAATACATGCGTGTGAGATGTTTTATATTATATTGAATGGAATTTACATAACGCCTATATTGTTTTTTTTAGATCGTATTGAAAGTTATGAGACTTGAAAAACACCTGCTAGTCTTAAACTTAGCTTGAAATCTAAGTTTCATATTTTAATTCCATAGTATGAGTCAGTCATAATAACCTAAGTTACTTTATAGTTAACCGACTTCGATAAAGGTTGTTTTCACGATATTTATACGTGTGTTGTCCGGAGTTTGGGGGTGCCTACAAGGCGCCACTCTCCAGGTGGTCCCGTATAAATTTCGTGAGAAACTGACGATACCTAATTATTATAATAGGTAGGTGGTTTTGTACCTAACTAATGAACTTACTGTTGGGTTTTAGATAGTTTAGGTTAAGTTAGTGAGGCAAGTATTTTTAAGTATTTTCTTGCTACCTTGCCGCCTTGTGGCTATATTAGTAGTAGATTCTTTAATTTTATTTTGAAAATCTTATTTTTAGGCATGAAAATAAAGTTTAGATTAGACTTATATGATGTTTAATGACATTCTAAAAAAGCTTAAGTTATTACGTTTAGCAAAAATAGGTATACCTAGTTAGAGATCGATTAATTTAAAATGGCACGCCCTTGTTCTGCTTGATGTACACACATGTCAAATGTTTGTAAATAAATTCTAGTGGAAGGGAGTTTTAAATAAAAAGATCGCTATTTGCCTACCAACTACCTAAGCCCAGCGTAGAAAAAGTAATTTCTATGTAATTAGACATTAATTGAACTACCAATTTATATTCAAGCTTAGTTTACCTGCAAATGTTTTAGTAACGACTAATTAGCAAATGTTACTAAAAAAAACATTTTGAATAATATAAACAGGGTGGCAGGGACGCGGTAACTGAACGCATGGATTCTACACATGAATCTAAACCTCTACCGTAGAAATTTTTCGTCAGTATAAAAAAACAGCTGTTCCAGGTAACAGTGCAATACCTACGCGGTCTAAATGTAGGTATGACATAGCTATTTTTTCTCCTGCAGGAGCTGCAGGTGTAAATCAATACTGTTACCGATACTCCATCTTGTTTTAGCATTCCTTCCATTAAATGATGAACTAAATTCCGAAACGTAGGTGCCAAGGCAACTATTTCGTGTCACGTAGGTACATAGGTAATTACTTAGGTTCTTCACGCATGCTAGGAACAGGTAACAGGTTTCAAACCATGTCACCTGTATTTGTTAATTAAATTAATTAACATTTCCTCTTAAAGCATTTTAGCGGGTTTGTTAAGTAAGCTACCAGTTACTGTAAAGAATTTTATGTTTTTTGTTTTACAAAAAATGTTTTTCAGCTAGTAAGTAGACAACGCAAAGAGTGTATAGGTAAGTAATATACTTAAGTATAACTAGTACTTAGTTAACGGTTGATCACTCAATCAATAGCCAGTATCAAAATCATTATATTGAAACTGGCTATTGATTGAGTGATCGTTTAAATCGAGTCAGTCAATAAACCCTTAGATATAATAAACAGATAATACTTAAAACACTTAGAATTGCCAAACTTAAGTGGCAGTGGGCAGAACACATTACTAGCAGAACAGATGGCCGATGGGGCCGACAGGTTCTGGAGTGGCGACCGCGTACCGGAAGACAGAGTAGGAAGGCCTCCCACAAGGTGGACCGATGACCTTGTGAAGGCCGCGGGAATCCGCTGGACGTAGGAAACAAGACCGGTCGAAGTGGAGGAGCCTGGGGGAGGGCTATGTCCAGCAGTGGACGTCTGTCGGCTGGAATGATGATGACGATGAATACTTAAAACTTGAAGAAAACATAGACCAAGCTTAGGTAAAATAATAGTTTAAAAAAACAAAAAAACACGCTTTAAAAACCAAACTAAAAAGTAGAAAATAATTTAAGTCTATTAAAAAGCATGGGGTGCTTGATATTAATTGATTATAATAATAGACGAATTATGAATTAACCTTAAAAAGCACCCCACGCTTTTTAATAGAATTCAATTATTTTCTACTTTTTAGTTTGGTTTTTAAAGCGTGTTTTTTTAGTTTTTTTAAACTATTATTTATTTTCTATTTTTTAGTTTTGCTAACTACAAAAGCGTGTTTTTCATATATTTTTTTTTAAATTATTGAATTGTCATAGGTCCTCGATAAGTCTACAAAGTTTAAATGAAAATAGCGTCCAAAGGAGTCGGTTACATACAAACAAACAAACATACAAGTGAAGCTAATATAAAGCGTGTAAAAAGAGAGCTTCAATCAATCTGCTTAGCCTTTTTCCCAACTGTGTTGGGTTTTGTTTCCAGGGTAATCAGATGCAGCTGATCACCAGTATTTTATACGGAGCGACTGCCTCAGTTACTGTGTTACACAGTACCCCTTAGTAAGACGTGACTCATTGTCAGACCTTTCGGCATCTGTTTACCTGTAACAACTGTCAAAGATTTGCTAATGACACCCGGGACAAACGTCTTAACGTGCTATCCAAGGCGCAAGGTTTATATGTAATGGATGTCGGCCCATCCAACCGCGGATCGAGCGTTGCAAGCTTTTTGTTTTGGCAGGAGTGGGAAATTCTCATGGACGTCCAGACTGCCTCACTGGTAACGCAGTCTGGGCAGTGCCGCACTCTTACCGGTTAAAACCCATTCCTGCCCTTGCTCAATGTTCCTCTGACACGATCATAGCCCTTGTTCTTCTGTGTTCTAATATGTAGCTGCTCTTTATTATATTTTGGCAGTCCAATTTAAGGAAGTGGATAGATTATGCAGACAATGCCTGACTTCGTATAATTTTTCTATTAGTTTAACAACATTATTTTAATGTATGTAGTTGGATGGTTTTTAGATTACTAACATCTTACAGTATATCTAATAATACAACTTTGCTAATTATCTTATTTATGTATTACTTTTTGTATTTTTCTTTTACTTTTCTTTATACATTTTATTTGTATTTTTTCTGTTTCTAACCGACTTCCAAAAAGGAGGAGGTTCTCAATTCGACTGCATGATTTGTTTTTGTTTGTTACCTCATAACTTTCGACTGGGTGAACCGATTTTAATTATTCTTTTTTTATTTGAAAGATGGTGCTTTCCGTGTGGTTCTATTTCAATTTCATATAGATCTGATGATGCGTTTCGCAGACAAACAACGGAACTCTTCAAAAAATAACAGTTGGAGGATGATGATGGAAAGGATGATGAAATTTCGAATTAGTGGGGTAGATACTATAACTAAAAAGTGAAAAATAAAAATATAAAAAAAAACACAACCGACTTCCGAGAAACCACTACAAAGTGCAAAATAACTGTAATTTCGGAAGTCGGTGACTTTGGATATGTATTTTAATGTTTTGTCACCGCCTTCCGAAATTAAAGTTATATTTCACTTTGTAGTGGTTTCTCGAAAGTCGGTTGTGGTTTTTTTTTTTTTGAAATAATTCTTTAGAGTCTTCTATGCTCATTATAAAGCTGTTATTATTTAGCCGCGATCATCAGATCATAATATTGCCACTGCTGGGACACAGGCCTCCTCTTGGTGAAGAGGCTATGGACCGTAACCCACCACGCGGGCCCAGTGCGGTTTAGTAAATGTCAGAAGTCTTTGAATTTTTGGTTCCAGGACATGCCGGTTTCATGCTCTGTATAAGAGAGCTTATTATATGTACATTAGGTCACATGAACCTTCATAATTTTATCTGGGGGTACGGCAGTGACCCCGCTAAGACTAGCCAAGCGGAGCACAATGGCACTACCTACCTTTTCTCGAAGCGCTTCGTCGTTTTTTTGAACCTTGTTATAATCCAGGTCCTATCCTTCTAGATGCTAACTGCAAATCAAGTGTAGGAAGCAGTTTGTTGCGACACTTCTTCTTCCCAGCTAAAGCACTAGGATTTGGTGAAGGGTGAGCGTTTTGGGGGACTGTCTTATGTGTTTTGACGTTCGAAAAATGCTGATTCTCAGCCTAATTTGAATAAATGACTTTTGATTTTGAATAAATGATTTTTGATTTTGATTTTGAATCGTTATCTAGGTACTTATGTAAAAGCAACGAAAGTATACCTATAGGTAGCGAAAAACATTACACAAAAAGTTGTATCATTATTCCGTCGTCTGTAAATACATAAGCACGTGTCGACAAATAGCTGCCCAACTAATAAACAGCTGTCGTTTACCACTGACAGTTTTTGTATATTCTACAATGAATTAGTTTTAATTAAACTTACATTCTTAAAAGGTAAAGTATATTTTAATTAATCACTTTTTATGTTTTACTGTAGTTACCCAGTAAAAATTAATTTGCAAGAATATGAAGTAATGAAGCCGTTTTAACGGTTATCTACGGAGTTACCTAAAAGACACTATTTCTACTTGATCTGTGAACACTGATCGGCAATGTTGAATGCACCAAGTAAGTACTGTAATAATCGTAAACTCAAAGCTTATAATTAAACATATTTGTGGAGATAGGATAACTATTCCTAAATAAACCTCTTCCTTTTCCTGTGTGAGTTCTATTTATGTTATCATTCAAGCGTATAAGTATTCCAAGGCTATTTTTACGGACAGGAAATTAAAGATAGCATTCCTTTGAACCTGTCCTGATTCTCGAAGGGACGCTCTTTAACTTCCTAAGTCAAGTTTTTCTGCTAAGGCATTTAGAATATGAAGGCCACGGCGCAGTTGTTGGTTTCGGCGTGAGACGCGAATTAATTTTCACTATCCTACTATAAGTTACTATTTTACTAATTACTAATCCTATTAATATTATGTATGTGACAGTTTACATGTTTCGATGTTTGTTATTCAAGCAAAAATGGCCGAACATTTCGTAGTAGGTTAGTACGTTCCCGTGGGATAATTTTCGACCTCCACATATCTCTAGATCTATTTTTGTAGACAGTAAGTAAATAGCTGTTTGGACTATTTGAGAGTGTGTATGGAGATAGGTAGAAAAACTTTGTATACCTACGGCAAGTCTTGTAAAGAAACCAAAAAAATTAAAAGCCTTAGATATAACTTAGCAGCAAAATACCGACGAATAAGACACATCATTTTTTAAAAACGTCCTTGATATGACCCATCTATAAAAGAACACCCTTCAAACTGTATGACGGGCCCATGTATTAACATAACGGTTTGTATTATAAGGTAGTAGTATAATTAGCAGGCCATGTTGGGGCAGGGCAGGGACCCGACAGGTGTACCTACCCACCTTCCGTTGTAAGGAGTGACTTTGAAGATACATATTAAAAATAGACAACTTTATGATTGTGCTACATAAACATCAGTTCTTTCATCATCTTTTTCAGACTCGGGTCTGTAATAAAAATTACAAACACGAGTCTCAAAAATGTTGTTTTGTTGTTTGTTGTTTTCACGTAATTAGATAAAAACTTACGGAAACTCTCGAAACTGCACCCTAATTGCGTACCTAACACTCTATTAATCAGAATCTGAATCATTTTGCAGTTTATTGCAAATCCATTCTTTTCATATGTTCGAAAAAAATCTGCTTAGCAAGGTCGACAACGCCATGAATGTTGTGGTACTGTCAAAATGAAAACGATTCCTACTGACTTTCAGTATTATACAATTACTGTGTATTACGCAATAACCCCTCTGGGGGCCTAAAAATGCCACATTAAGCAATTCCCCTAAAAGCGATTCATTTCCTGAATTCTCCTATGGTTCTGTTATTTGACATTTTGCTTTAATAAAGCAATCCATAATTTGGTGACCATTTTACGAATTTCTTTACAAACTGTCAAATAGATCTTGCGTGCTGCCTACGCAGATAATATTATGAATTGTCAGTTTGTGACCATTTTACGATTATGATTCTGCCAAAGCGGCCTTTTTAGACGCCCTGGTCCTTGCCAATTATCGTAAATTCTAATTAAGAATGATGTTTAACTATTGTTACTTTCTTATTATATTCCTACCGCCTTTATAATGTACTAGCTATTGCCAGCGGCTTCGCCCGCGTGGATGTCGAAAATTATCCCACGGGAACGTACTACTAGGATAAAAGGTATCCTATATATTAATCCAGGTTATAAAATATCTGTGTGCCAAATTTTATCCAAATCCGTTCGGCCGTTTTTGCGCGATTGAGTAACAAACACCCAAACATCCCCACAAACCTTCACACACCTTGACGGTATGGTTGGCGCAGCGGTTAACCGGTTGACTGCTGCGCTGCGTGTCGCGGGTTCGATTCCCGCACGGATCAAATATTGGTATGACCTACAAATAGTTGTTCCGGGTCTGGCTGTTTGTGTATGTGAGTTTAAATGTTTGTAACCTACAATACAGGAGTAATTCCTAGTGTGGGGCAACGTTTTTCAAAAAAAGAAAGACATTATAAAATGAGTAGGATTATCTCCTGATAGTTTCCCTTAGTACTTATGCAAAATTGTTAACAACAATTTTTAAGGAACTAGCTCCTGTTACACATCTAATTTTAATAAAGTTCCTGAATAACCTACATCTTGCCAAAAAACAATCTCTTGTAAACAATAGACCGTTTTCAATTTCAGAAAAAAAGATATCATTCGAAAAACAAAGTGAACAAAAAGCTACACTTACACAACCCATTCTTTATAGTTGACATTAACAGCTTGTTTGAGAAGACAGGCGGTTAATCGACGTCTTTTGTTTCCCTCATTCTCGGCTCCGCAAAAAGAAAGATCGACAAAAAAATGGAGAAAGCAAACGTGCCATGACCAAACCGTTTTATTTATTAACTGTGTTGATTCGATTCGGATTGCATAGCCTGTAACATACGAGGTTCTTAGACCAATGGAGCTGTGTCATTTTAAACAAAGTTACGTTTAAGTAAGTCTACCTAAGTGTTACCTAACGTGAAGCTGCGTAGGTCACGTTCAGAATTATAGTAACCGTAATAATCTGTTAATGGTCAGAATATTGTGAAAGAAGATGTTACATAATTTTTAAGGTTCACAAGAGTCCGTTTCCACGCCTTTTACGGCGTACAAGTATAATGATTTGATAACCCACAAGTATAACAATCCTACTTATTTTATAAATGTGAAAGATTGTAAGTATGGATATATGGATGTTTGCTACTCTTTCATGCAATAACTACTGAATAGATTTTAATGAAACTTGTGCTATCATTGATAAAGATGTTGTGTCATCATCATTTCAGCCGAAAGAAGTCCACTGCTGGACATAGGCCTTCCCCAAAAGGAGGTGGTTTGCCTTAATCGCCACGCTTGGCAGGCGGGTTGGCGATCGTAGTATGGTGATAAAATGCATTAGAGAACGCTGCTGCCCATTCTCTAGTAAGTCCCTTAGTCGTCTCCTACGACACCCATGGGAAGAAATGGAATGGTGCTATTCTTTACATCCGGCAACACACGGAACCTGGTTATTGTGTGAATTATCCAAAATATAAGTGTCAAGTAAGTAGGAAGTCGCCTCCTTCAGCAAAGCAGTTATGCTCGCAAAGAGGGAGGCGGCGCACGTGAGGGAGATGCAGTACATGCGCCCTCACAGCCGTGGCCTTCGCAGGAGACGCCCTGGGCGTCGGGAATCCCAGGCTGATTCCCGGCCACCGTAGGCGCGGGCTTGCGGACGGCGAGTAATGGGTAGCTCGCTGTCCGGTAAGGACCAAGCCCGGGTCGACGGCGCATTGTGTTCCACGCGCGCCTCAAAGAGATGTCATCAGCAACTGATGGGGCTCGCAAGGGCCGATGCCTGCCAGGGGTGCGGGTTGTTCGAAAGAGATACCGCGGCCCCTGGCACACAGGCAAGTGAGGGAACACGGGTGGGTTTTAGTCAGTAAAAGTCTGACACGCCCTCCCGCTCCACCCAGAGCGGGAGAAGTTATTTGATGATTTCCCACCCAGAAAAACAAAAAAAGTAAATAGGAAAAAATTCTGCCATCTGCGAGCTATTCTGGCGTGCGTTGCAAAAACCGTTAGAGTTACACGTATTTAATGTATTATGGAAATATTTATCTTAAATATTCCTACAAAAAAACTCGCGACAGCATATATCTATCTTTTATTTATGTGTAAACCATTATCGCCAAAATAGTGATACATGATGAATACAATAAAAAATGATAATTTATTTCTAATGATAGAAATACGATAGATAAGACCTTGAAGAAGAAAATAAGCTACTCGAAGTTACTAATCTTGCGCAGACGAAGTCGCGGGCACCAGCTAATATTTAATAATCGTATGTTTCACAATCCCTGAATACAGAGGGGTCTTAATTCTTAGCTCCCACAATTGGCTCCGTTACGATCATCACACACGCGTCTTTCGCGTCGTCCATACTCATGAATCTTTACATTCTGCCTTCCAGTGCCCAACCAAGCTTAACATTACTTACTTCCAATAATTCACTATCATTACACATATACTAGCTTCTGCCCGCGACTTCGTTTGCGTGGAAGTCGTAAGACATCACTATACATATAATTAAAACGTGCTTATGTCCACGACTGAAATATGTGTTTATCTATTCGAAAGTCCGAGCTTGAGTGATTGGCAAATAAAATTTGACTTTGACTTTGACTTTGACTTAGGCTGACAAACATTGACCACGCCTTAGTAAACCACTATAGATAGAAAATAGGTGTCTATTTGGAGGATATCATATGTTCCTTAGAAAAAGTAGAGGTCCCAAAGAAGATTTAAAGAGCGCATCGAGCTTCTGGCGCTAATTGAAGCATGGCGGTTCTGGACCCCAATTCTGTATCGTTATAATGATTGCCCGCGGAATCTTACTACGTTCAAACTAGGTACATCAATATCGTTTTTTTAGAAACCAATGTCCGTGACATTGGTTTCTATACTTTTCAGATGGTTTGGTCATGTTGATTGAGTGAATAAAAGGCGGTTAGCAAGAGGTACAAAGTTTACAAGGTAGACATGAGTGGCCACACCGGGAGGCCACGACCTATCTGGGTCCCAATTCCGTATTGTTATAATGAATCCCCGAGGAATCTCACTATATTCAAACTACGTCAATATCGTTTTTTTAGGAACCCAATGTTACGGTAAGGAATTGAAATGTCATATTCTGTATGTTTCAAGACAATTTGTCGATATTATTAATACGATATACGAATAACGATATTAGCAGAATTCGTTTGTGATAGACGTGGTTACGAGTAAGGAATCGTTATGTGGTCATAGTGAATTTAGGCCCTGGTATGAATGAGCGCATCGCGTGTTAGTTTAGGTATTTTTAAAACAAATTCACATTTTGAACATGTAAAATGTATACGTTATACAAAACATGTAGGGGTTTATTTATAAACGTTGATTAAAGTTAAGAGATGTTTAAACGTCAAAAATGTATGGTTTAATAGTCGTTAATCAATACTTAACTTAAAACAGCGTTTCTAAATTTGTACTCTTGTTATTATTAAAAAAACTGATGACCGTCCATGAACTATTTACGTCGTACTAAAGTTTAATTTGTTTTTTTAAGGCTTAAGTGTTTATTTTGTTTTTTTTTTTAGATTTTTTTTCTGTCTTGGAAAATACAAGTAGGTAATCGTGTTTCTAAAGTGTACGTTTTGTACAGTGAATCTTTAAATATCTTAACTATTTATTGCATGACCATGCAGCAAGGGATAAAACAAACGCAATTATTTCGCAAACCGACCGTTGAATTTTGCTAGCAATCAAAGTCTCCGGGAAGAGCTAGTTCCACATAGGCTTACTATGAACCTAATGTTTAAAATATAAAAAACTTTCTTCAAAAAAAAAAACAACCGACTTCCACAAAATCACAAAAAAAATGAAAAAATTACTTTAATTTCGGAAGTCGGTGACTTTGGATATGTATTTAATTACATTTTTTGTCACCGCCTTTGTCACTTTTTAGTTATAGTACCTACCCCACTAATTCGAAATTTCATCATCCTTGGGGTCCAAACAATGCATATTTATACGATAGCAGCAATCGCGGTTTGTTTGCTGTCATTTTTTTAAGAGTTCCGTTGCCTGTCTCCGAAACGCATCATCAGATTTATATGAAATTTTAATGGGACCAAACGGGAAGCACCAGCTTTCAAATACAAAAAAAAAATCCAAATCGGTCCGAATCTTCGAGTAATCGGTGTGTACATACATTAAAAAAAATACCAATCGAATTGAGAACCTCCTCATTTTTGAAGTCGATTAAAAAATCAAAGTACATAACTAAACCTACTAACTACAAGACCAACTACGAAAATCAAAGTAGCTTTCTATGACTACAATACTACTAAATGGTTTATCACCCTTATCATGTCTAAGTACAAAGCTTGCAAGCCCTACATGCCAATTCCTTATCACTTCTCAGATTGTGCAAGCATTGTCCCTATCACTGACCACAACACAATGGCCGGTATTCGATTACTCACTGCTAATCACCGGACGCTAATCACTGAGCTGCAGGACTCAGATAATGAGTTATGAGGAACGCTGTGACTAAGTCGATAGGTGCCTAACTTCATAATCAGTGTGTGTGAGAAACTATTAGTGCTTGATTGGCTCCCACACCTTAATTATGGTGAAATGAAGGGATTAAAGGCTCCCACAAAGAGGCGCGACGTGACTCTGGTAAAGCAATGTCTATGAAACCTTCATGAAAATTGAATTGTTCAACAAGTGTCGCGTCGCGCTTATCTTAGGAGTTTATTGTCATTGGGAGTAAAATTTTATGGGAATTAATTCGGTGGACGTACTGCACCTATTTTTATGGGACTGTATATGGTATGGGTGTTCTATTGAGATAGATCCTATGTGACAATCTGAAACTATGAGACATATAGAAAGGTCTAAGGAACCATCTCGTCGTGTAATCGGTAATAGATGAGAAACAAAGATACGATAGAGCAATTGTGGCCCAGTGGTAACGGCCGCGTCTTAAGAGTTGTAGGTCGTGAGTTTGACACCAAGCAGGCACTTTGTGTAAATTATTTCGTCGCCACAAAACAATGAAGGAAAATGTCTTGAAGAAACCGGCGAAAATGTCCTAGAACCAAAAATTTCGCGTGGTGGATTATTGTTTGCGAGACGGAGACCTCTTACAGAGAGAAGGCCTGTCCTGTGTGGGAATATTACCTATAAGCTGATTATGTTATGTACATGAGAAACACTGATGACATTGTGGAACAAAATTTAAGTTTTTTTTATTATACACATGAGGATTAGTCTTCTATTGACAGGTAGAGGAAGTAGGTCCCCCTTTATTACATCTTTCACAGCCTTTTCATTGGTCTTCGAAGCGTTTTCGGTTCGTCGTGCAACATTTTTGTTTTACAACTTGTAACATACATACCTTCTTCTTGGATGATATCAAACGATATTGGAAGGGTTTTTTTTATCCTATCTCTACATGTTCGGAAGTCATGTCAATTTTTAATACATTGATACCAGAAACCGAACTTTTCAAAGTGAAATAAACGCATCACTCGGAAGAGATTTATCGTGATATTGACAAGCAACGTGGAAAATTTTGATCTACGTAGTGCGGTGACACGTTTGTTATGATTTCAATTTAAGAAACATATGAAACCGAAAATTTGGTATCAATTCTTAGAGTATTTTATTTTGAGCTGAAACTATGGCAATAGGGTTTCTGTTACACCCTGTATACTGTCTGAAAAGAGAGAATGATAGACCAAGATAGAGATACTCATCCATATATTCAACTACCCACCACGTTTTTTTTTTGGCTGGGAAATCATCAAATAACTTCTCCCGCTCTGGGTGGAGCGGGAGGGCGTGTCAGACTTTTACTGACTAAAACCCACCCGTGTTCCCTCAGTTGCCTGTGTCCCAGGGGCCGCGGTATCTCTTTCGAACAACCCGCACCCCTGGCAGGCTTCGGTCCTTGCGGACCCCACCAGTTGGTGCTGACATCTCTTTGAGGCACGCGTGGAACACAACGCGCCGTCGACCCGGACTTGGTCCTTACCGAACAGCGAGCTACCCATTACTCGCCATCCGCAAGCTCGCGCCTACGGTGGCCGGGAATCAGCCTGGGATTCCGACGCTCAGGGCGTCTCTTGCGGCGACTAGGGCCGTGAAGGCGCATATACTGCCTTTTCCTCACGTGCGCCGCCTCCCTCTTCGCGAGCATTACTGCTTCGCAGAAGAAGGTGACGGCTACCCATGCACGATCGCCGCCGCCGATCGCCTCCACAAGGACACGGCGGTGCTCCACCCAAGCCGGGCAGACCTCCACCGTATGCTCCACCGTGTCCGCAGGGCGAACTACGCAGTGGAAACACCCGGTCGTTTCCTCCCGCCTTATCCGAAACAGAAACCTCCCGAAACAACCGTGCCCGGTGAGGACCTACGTCAGGCGGAAGGTGAGGACGCCGTGCACATACCGCCGCAATCGTGGCGTGCTCATATCCGCCACAGTGATCCTGCGATGCAAGCTGTTCATAATCAAATTGGTCTTTGACAAACGAATTTGAAGTCTGACTTCTAGGCTTGCTGTGCAGCCGGGCTAAGATCTTCTAACATCCGAGTCAGCTCGGGGACTGTACAGACGGAAAAAGGATAATACAGCCGGCAAAACGGAGATTGGATCATCTCTTATGTCCAACCATAATGCCCAACCAATAAAGGCTTCTTCAAACAGCCGCGACGCGACAGCGCGACGCGACACTTGTAGAACAATTTCCATTAAGTTTTCATAGAAATTGTTCTAGGAGTGTCGCGACGCAACCGTCGCGTCGCGCTAGTCTGCACGAGCCTTGACCCTTTCTGCCCAGCCTGGTGCCAGCTTTCTGAATAATGGCTGCGGTGCTGTTTTTATAAATATTGTAATTGAAATATTTATAAATATTGGTGAAAACTGTCAACTGTCTATGCGGAAACGTCATGTTTGTCTACTCTTCCGAAGACAAAACGCTTGTCTGCGGTTCTCGTGCTAAGCCTGCTGTAAGGCGTTGAAAATTGAGGTATAGCTGAAAGCTCCCGCAGACAGGGGCGACGCGACAGCGCGACACGACTCTCACAATTTCTCGAAAGAACAATTTCTATGAAAACTTCAAGGTAATTGATCTGCGTGAATCGCATCGCGCTGTCATGTCGCGCCGGTCTGCGGGAGCCTTGATACTTACTATCAAAAGCTTTTGAGTAATCTGTGAATGCAACATGAAATGCAACATGAGACTCTGTATGTTGCTCGATAACCTGGTTGGTGGAATAGGTAGAGGTGATCAATGGTAGAGAGCCCGGTCGCCACGAAATCCATCTTGTTCGAGATTCTGATGATTGTCCAAGGCTCAGGCTGTCCTCGATTACTTGAATGACAGCTTTGTAAATAAATGAAAAGGTATAGATATGAAAACTGCATTCAAAGATTTTAAAAAACACATACCTAACTACACGATTTCGGAATCGAACCCAGTTTTTTTTTAAATCCTATACAAAGACAACAGAATTCACTGATGTTTGAATTTTCTATTTTAAAACTACAAATGCATTTAACAAGAAGTATGGACTCTGAAAACGACTCTTGCATTTGATCTTAATGCACCATGTGAGCGTATTTGGAACTAAACAAGTATGAAACTCCCTATAATGTTATGTAGAATAATTTATGCAATGGGTATCTAATGTTTAAGTTATTTTTATGCGATTATTATTCAAGCTAAGCCATACCCACCCACTAGATCCTAGGTAGGTACTCATCCTGATGCCGAATGTAAGCAGTGTATAAAGTGTGCTGTGCGGCTTGAGATTTTTCGTGACTATTTTATTGTATCACAGATTCATGGCGTTAATCTCTGTGCTGTGGTCTATTATAGTAATAATTATCTTCTTCATTCACATTTAATTTTTGGCAGCATACAGAATACATTTGCTGCACAAAAACAAAAACTATATTTTTTGTTATTGCCAGCCTAATAAAAAATCCTGTTTGAAGAGGGAGATATGGACAACAGTTTGAGCTAAGAAGCGCTTTTAGTTTTCCTCACATATATTAAGTGAAGTTGCTTGAACTTACTAAAGATATTCCATGCTTAACCCTTCAGGATTTCCAGGCGTGATATAATGTTATTACTAATTATTACTAACATTTGTTGCAAAAGTACCAGATTCGAATTTAAATTAATTCTCTTCGGGTTTGATTCTTGTTTGGGGTTCGGTCGGGATGGCTCGTAATTCAAAGAAACTGCGTTGGACTATATTATTTAATTTATTTTATAAGACTTCCAGACTACATGACACAGGTTGACAAGGGAGAGACCGGATACCCTCGTCCCATAGATAATGAATATATTTTATTAATCATAGACTACAACATGCCCCTTTTTAAAAGAAGGCTGTCAGACTGACATTGACTTGGACATTGACAACTATTTGACAAGTGACATAACCCTACTTTGCTAAACAAAGTTACGTTACACAACAATAACAATTTACATTGAAAAATTATAGTCAATCGTATTAAAATCATTATAAATATAGTTATACAATAATATCTTATTATGAATTAGTGAGTGCATGTCAACATTACAATAAAAGTTACAATTTACAATTGAATTACAGTATGTCAATATTCTTGTGAAATTTTCTTATGTTCTAAACATTAAACATTACAAATTAAGTCTTTGTGTTTTCTTTAACAATCTTCCCCTAGAACTATATTGTCTTTCAGCATTTACAGTTTCATCATTACATGGTAAAGGGGACTGTTCTCCACTACTTGGTATACTTAGTTCACTTGGACTTTGAAGTAAGTTCTCAAAGTTTCTATATTGAGAAGACATTGGACTTTCGATATCAAATTCGTTATAATCATGTAGACTTTCAGGTGAAACTATTGTTTCATCGACATTAACAAATATAGGTGACTTTATTATGTTTTTTGACTGACTAGGTGACTTTATTATATTTTGAGATTGTTTTTCAGACTGACCAGAGTGATTTGACTCTATTGATAAAAATGAATCTGAATCATAGCTCAGTTCATGACTTTGACTTGACTCTGGACTTGGTTCATGATAAGTGGAGATGAATATATAACTATCATCCTCCTCTTCTAAAACTTTTGACTTATTTAGTTGACTAGTCTTAGGACTGACCTTAAAATTGACTTTTTTGTTATTATTTTGAGAAATATTTTTCTGACTTGACATTTGACTTTTTGACTTGTAATTAAAACGAATATGTTGACTATTCCTACGGTAAGTAGTATTATTACAATCTTTGACAATAAATGATCTTGGATATTTGGTTTTTGACACAATAGTACCTTCTGTCCATATGATATCTTTAGGATTTTTCTTAAAGTATATTTGGTCATTTATGTGAAAATCTGGATATTTTTTACTGTTTTTATCATAATAAGACTTAGTTTTTTGAATTTTTTCTTGTTTCTTTTTGTTATGTTCTGTATGCTTTACAATCTTGGGTCGTAAGTGACTAATTTTGTTAGGTAGTTGAGATCTTAATGTTCTAGACATTAAAAGCTGTGCTGGAGAGCTAAAATTTCCTCTTGGTGTATTTCTATATTGCAAAAGACCTAAATAAGGATCTGATCTGGACTCATCACTTTTCCTTAGTATATTTTTTATTATTTTTACTGAGACTTCTGCTAAGCCATTGGATCTTGGTAAGTATGGACTTGAGACAATGTGTTCAATGTCCCATTCTTGTAAAAATTTCCTAAACTCACTGGAGTTGTATGGCAGGCCTCCGTCTGAAACTAGTTGCATTGGAATGCCATGACGTGCAAATATAGATTTTAGGTGTGCAACGACATTAGATGTTCGACTGTCTTTATTTAAATTTGCAATTTCAATATAATTAGAATAGTAATCTACTACCAATAAATATTTTTTATCTTTATACTCAAATAAGTCTGTAGCTAATTTCTGCCAAGGAAACAAAGGTTGTTCGTGTGTTAACATTGGTTGTTTTGATTTATTTGCAGAATAAATTGAACATGTTTCGCACTGTCTAACTTTATTTTCAATATCCTGTTTAATATTTGGCCAATAGACTACACCTCCTGCTAAGTTTTTCGTTTTTTCAATTCCTTGGTGACCTTCATGTAATATATTTAATATTTCTGTACGCATTGACTTAGGTATGATAACAGAATTGTTTTTGAAAATTATATCATTAATTACATGAATTTCCTCTTTTATGTTCCAGTAAGGTAATGTTAAATTATGACAATGTTCTTTACATTTAGGCCATCCATTTTTATAATATTCTATTAATTTTTGAGAAACTAAATCTTGTTTAGTTTGATTTGTAATTTTTTCAAGTTTTTCTGGAGAAATGGCTAAATTAGAGGTTAACAAGTTTATGTGAATATTAATATTTGCGTCTAAGTCTTCTAAACTGACTAATTCTTGGTTAATATTATCATCTTTGACTGGAGCACGAGATAATGTATCAGAAACATACATCTCTGAACCTTTTGTATAATACACACTAAGATCATAAGCTTGTAATGTGATCATCATACGTTGTAATCTTGTTGGTACTTCTGACAAAGGTTTTTTGAATAATGTGACTAGAGGTTGGTGATCTGTTTCAACTTGAATAGGTTTTCCATATAAATATTGGTGGAATTTTTTACAGCCAAATACTATTGCATAAAGTTCTTTTTCAATCTGTGCATAATTAATTTGACTTTTGTTTAATGACTTCGAAGCATAAGCTATCGGATTTTTGTCGTGTAGAATGACTGCACCTACAGCGTGTTGTGATGCATCGACTGACAATCTAATCGGTTTTTTCATGTCGTAATGGACTAAGACTGGAGATTGACATAACATTGACTTTAATTTTTTAAATTGTGTTTCATGTTGCTCTAACCATTGCCACTGATTATGTTTTTTGAGCAATTCTCTTAGCAAAGAAGTTTTTTCTGCGAGATTTGGTATATATGAACCTAAATAATTGACCATTCCTAAAAATCTTTGAAGTTCTTTGACATTATTTGGACTTGGCATTTTTAAAATTGCTTTTACCTTTGACTGATCAGGTGATACACCTTCATTGTTGAAAATATGACCTACATAGCGAATTTCAGACATACCAAATTGACATTTGGATTTATTGAACTTCAAATTGACTTCAGACGCTCGCCTGAATAACGATTCTAGTCTTTCATTATGCTCTTCAATAGTAGAACCATAAACAAGTATATCATCTACAAATATAATTATACCTGGTAAATCTCCAAATAATTGTTGCATAGTCCTATGGAAAATTTCACCACTAGAGTTAATTCCATATGGCAGTCTTAGAAATTTGTATCGACCGTATGGACTGTTGAATGTACAGAGGTCACTACTTTCCTCGTCCAAACATATAGTCCAATAACCTGAGCTTGCATCCAATTTTGAAAAAATTGATGCACCTGCAACTTTAGACCTAAGATCATCGAATGTTGGGTACGGGTAATGAGGACGTTTTATAGCTGCGTTTAAGTTTCTAGGATCAAGACATATTCTCAATTTACCATTAGGTTTTTCAACTAAGACAATTGAGTTTACCCATTTAGTTGGCTTATCAACTTTTTCTATGACCTGTAATTTTTCCATATATTCTAATTCCTCTTTAAGACGTTTTTCTAATGAATATGGTATTCTCCTGACTGGACAGACTTTAGGTGTAACACTACTATCAATATCTAGATGAGCTTTGTATGGTAGACAACCTAGACCCTCAAATGTTTTAGCATATTTAGAAACAATTTCTTGTACCGACCTTTGTTGAATTCCATATATTCTTTTCACAATACCCAATTTTTCACATGAATTCCATCCTAATATTGTTTTACATTCACACTCAACAACAACAAAATAAAGTTTTGCGGTTATTTCATTTTCAAATTTACAGTTAAGAATACATGTACCTAAATTTGGCACTAATTGTCCTGAAAAAGAAAAGATTTTATCATTTGTTCTTGAAATATTGATTTTTGAGTGGGAACTGGACATAATTTTATCTAACATTTTCTTACTAATGACATTTGTATCTGCACCTGTATCAATTTGACATGTAAGTTTGAAATCATTACAATAAACATTTATTTGCCAATTTTTTGTGGATTCAGAATTTTGAATTGAATTAATAACAAAATTATTAGAAAAATCTTTTGACTTTGACTGTTCATAAGAAATATTACCAACCTTAAGGTCTGATTTCCTGAAAAAGCAAAATTTGGCAAAGTGACCTTGTTTTTTACAATTATTGCAAATTATGTCCTGTGCTGGGCATTTATACTTGTGAATTTGTCCACATCTAGTACAGTTCCTGTCTGATGATTTATTTCTGTTGATTGATTGATTTCTTCTCTGACTATTGTTTCTTCCATGACTATTTTTTCTTCCATGACTATTGTTTCTATGTACCATATTACTTCGATGGGTTGATCGACTTTTATTTTTATAGTTTTGTTTTTGCTCTTTGATCCCTTGAACAACTTCCTTTTTAATTTCTTGGTTGTTTAATTTATTTGATCTCTCTTGAGACAATTCTAAACTTTTTGCTATTTTCATCACCTTTACAACTGTAAGATTTTCTTCCTGTAAGAGTCTTTCTTTTATGTGTGTGCTAATCATGCCTATTACGAGCATATCCTTGATCAATTCTTCTTTTAGATTACCAAATTCACATAAGGTAGCTAGGTTATTCAATGTGGTCAAGTATTCATCCAACGATTCATCAGTTTTTTGGTTTCTTGTGAAAAAATTATACCGTTCTACCGTTACATTTATGTGAGGACTGAATTTCTCGTCAAATTTCTTTAGGATGTCGTCTAACTTTGTTGTATTTCTATCTATATTAAAACTATTAAAAATTTCTATTCCGTCATCACCAATTGCATTTAGGAAAATTGCTGTCTTTTTCGAATCCGTTACTTTAATTAAATCATTCGCTTCACTGAAAATTTCAAATCTAAGTCTCCATTTTTTCCATTTTTCTGCCGCATTGTCGCCATTTTGTATGAGAAGCGGTTTCAATTGTACAAGGAACGCTTTGTCCGCCATGTTGATGACTTGGGTGACTTGTAGTAAAAATTTTTACTTACGATTTGCTTGACTTTTACCTTTTCCTTTTAATTTTCTTTAGACACAACTTCTGACACCATGTTTGGGGTTCGGTCGGGATGGCTCGTAATTCAAAGAAACTGCGTTGGACTATATTATTTAATTTATTTTATAAGACTTCCAGACTACATGACACAGGTTGACAAGGGAGTGGGAGAGACCGGATACCCTCGTCCCATAGAGGTGAGACAAAAATCACGTCACGACCAAAAAAACGTTGCTATCTCTCTTCTCAAATGATCACTGCGACTTGTCATGAAACAATATCGTGACAAAATCACTTAGGTCTGTCACATAGGTCTGTATGAGTGGAAATAAGCACTCAGCTCTTTGTCACTATAGTCACCCCGTTCACTCATTTAACAAAAGTCACAACACGAATAGTAGTCACGACTCACGACGCGAAACGAAATTTGCCGAGAAAGAGCGGGATGCGAATGCGCTCTTTGACTGCGACAGCGACAGCGATTTGTGTTGCTTTCACACACGCATGGCTTCGGCATAGCTATGTTTATAGACCTATTTACTGTCAGTTATAAAAGGCGTTTAAACAATTTGTTCATTTGAAAATAGCCAAGTTAAATTATACGAGTAATTAATAAGTTTTTTGTCGATATGCTGTTATTATTACGCAAACGAAACATTTCTTTTGTATAATGTTACGTAAACTAATTTTTTCTGTAATTTTAAGGAAATTTTAGTTGTTACTCTAACTTATAATGAAATACCTATTATAATTTGAAAAAAAATTTATTGATTAAATAAACCGAAACATGCCACACAATCCTTGGGTGACAGTCCTAAGCCTGTAAAAACTGTGAAGGTTGTTTGGGATCAGCTATCGAATCTATATTCTGCAACAACAGTAGCGGTTACACGTGAGTGATTTTAGTAAAATCACACATGTGACAAAGTCACAGTGATATTTCACTGTGATTTTTTTGTAACTGGAACGACAATCACAGTGACAGGTAAATCACGCTTTTGACCATCTCTATCGTCCCATAGATAATGAATATATTTTATTTAATCATAGACTACAACAATTCTTACGCACTAATATTTATCCTTGACACCACTTTTTCCAACAATGATTATTTGAATAACATTATTAAGTTTTAATTGAAAAATCATGCAATAAAAATTGAAGTCATAAGATTAACTTCTATCATCAAATTAAAACATTTCCAAGGTTCTGAAGCTACTAAGTTTATCTAGTAAGATTAGACTTCCTGGTTTATGTAATCCAAAAATTAAATCAAAGCAATCGAATTATGAGTGGCACAACAAAATGACACCCACATGTAAGTACGTTTTCTGATCCATTCGAATACAGATTAATATATACTTTTGCAACAGACACGGGATTTTTTTTTATAGTAGCTTGCCACACCAAACTGATACAATGTTGCTATTGGCAAATATTAAACTAATTTCCGTTTTCTTTTTGTTCACATTCAATAGAACTCCATAATGAAAAAAGATGTCGATTAATTACTTTGCTAATATACACAGGTAGGGATGGTTTCTTAAGTTATTGAATTTAATTTAGATTGGAGACCTTGGAGACTTCGTACAACATTATGCAAGTTCTAGGCAAAATATCAGGCAAATGGCAACACCGCAATAAAATGTCAAAATAACAAATTTGTACCCGAAGGGCTTCTCTAAAATAAACCCTAAATCTAATAAAATCAATTGTTATTTTGCAAATATGATTTAAAAAGTTGGTTTAGAGTGCTTTATAGTTAACAACAATGCTTACCGTGCGATGACTTTGCTTTAAACGATGCGTTGGTGCAGCTTGATGTCCTGACAGGTATTCCGAAAAGGGAAACAAAGCGAATTATTTGTGTTGTGTACGATTGGAACGCTTGAAGATGTTCTCCAAGTCTCCGACGACTAAGGACTCGTTCCTGGAGCAGACGAAGGCGGCTCGCGAGGAGCGTGCGCTCGAGAAGAAACGGGACCAGTCCGCTGTTACAGTCCAGGCAATCATAAGGGGATGGCTCGCAAGACAGAGATTCCTTAAACGTATTCTGTGAGTTTTGTGTTCAAAGTACCTAAGTGATACAGTTATTAAAAAAAATGAAAAAGCATATTCTCATAGAATTTCATAATTAAATTTAATCTGTTATCAAATAAATCTGGTATCAAATAATACTTATCATAAGTAATAACAACGACACGTGAGTTTCTCTCACTATATTCCTCAAAAATTTAAGAGAACATCTATTTACTTACAAAAATTAAAAACTTCTGAAATCCATTGAAAAAACGAAAAATTTTGTCAATACAGCACAGTGCAGAATATTGACCTTTCCATTCTGTTTATAGAAATGATTTCGACCAGCTCCTGCCGGAGCCAGCAACTCCACAGGAAGAACCGCCTCAGCCAATAGAACTGATTCCTGCATTAGAAGTCTTCAAAGTAACATGTAGGCTGTTCTTAGTCTTCAAACAACAGAGGGACCGGAAACGGTTTGAGAAACTGTGCAAGTACATTGTTCAGAGCCTTCACTCGGAGTCAGTTAAAACGTCTTATGTTGGCGTCTTCTTAAATAAAGAATACAGGTATGTTTACTTCTTTTAGAAAACCAATAAAAAGTTTATGGTTTGCAATATCTTTATTAATTCGTTTAAGTGTCATTATTTTTAACACCAATAAAAATTTCAATCCCAGGGCTTTATTATCATATACTTTAGCTAGCAGTGGAGTGTCAATAGAATATAAATCCAACATAAATGGATCTTATTATGCTCACAGACATTTTGGGATGTAAATCTGCATTAAAATATTACCTTATAACCAGAGGTCGGAGTAGGTAGATTGATTTACGGTTGTTGACGTCAAACATAGAGGATAATATGGATATGCCTCCAAAATACCGGAACTTCATATTTATTGGGATATTTGTTCCGGAATTTTGAAATTAGCACGAATTTGTGTTTAAGGTGAAAAACGTATTAATAATATCAATCTACACTACCAGTGTTAGCTAATGGTGAAAGAAATCAGTATTTTATTTTATACAAAAATACCTTGGAATAGTTACACCGTATTTTGTCCCTTACTGTTGAATTAGAAATGACGCTTGACAGTATGAGACAAAATTTAGACAGGGCCTTTTGTTTCTTTATCTCATGTTCATCTATGTTCACAACGCATTGACCGCACGCAATGACCAATCAGAAGCAAGTATCCTGTATGTCTCATTGGGTGTTTGTTAGCCTATTTAAACGATTTTGTTAGCCTATCTGTCTGTTTTTTATTTTATTTTATTTTATTCCATAATTCCAATTGGAACTTTTTCCGGTACTTCCCGCACATTATGGATAAAATGGCATGTCCATATTATAATATCTTGACGCAAGTATATAAAATCAATCTACCTACTCAGACCTCTGCTTATAACATAAAAGTTTATGTTATAAGTTTCCTTATAAATATACTGATTGTATACGATAACTAAAGTATTATTAAATTAAAGTAAATAACATGTTTGTAAAATCAGTTACACAACTTCACTTAGTATTCATTGCATTCATTCAGCTTATGCAATCTGCTGGCTAGTGGATGTGGTGATTGAAATGGATATTCATCATAATCATCAATCATCATATAAGCCAAAAAACGAATTCTACAAGGCAAACTTTCTTAATGGGGGGCCAGAAAAGTTAAGAAATTTCAGAGGAGGGCCAGAATTATAGGAAAAATTTATTTTTTGTTGAAACTTTTAATCATTAAAAACATTACAGCATTACACACTTGCACAACTGTTAAAAATTACAATTTAACTTTTATTCGAAGGCCCTGCCATGGTAGGCTTGTGAGACATGAAATTGCTTTTGATTTGCCATAATATTTTCGAATGCAGGTTCGAGCTGTGACAAAGAACTTTCAGTGGCGCGAAAAGGCTAATCTAGCTGGCTGCTTTACCTATGCGTCTATTAGGTATTGTACTAAGTGGAACCTACTTTATACTTCTGGACCGTCAAAATATAATTATCGCGGGGTTATTACTACTCATGTCGAAGGACCGTCAGCGGGCCGGATTAAATGCTTTCGCGGGCCGCAGCTGGCCCGCGGGCCGTACTTTGCCCTTCACTGGTACAAACATAGGTACAAACAAATTTAAATATTGCACATTTATACCCAAAAAACGAATGTTAATTACGAAATTACTACTACTGCTTTCGCCAGATTATGGTCTGCCCATGCGCCAAATTGCATCCAAGTCCGCTCAGCCGTTTTAGTGTGAAAGCGTAACAAACAAATAAATTCACTTTCGCATTAATAATTTTAGGTAGGATCAACATTAAAAACAGTATTAATATCAAAGATACAATTATGTGTTTAAGTATTAATTCTTTAACTGAGTAGCAGTGTAAAATTGCAAACTTTTAATTGAGTACTGTATGTGATTCTAATATTGGCTCAGTGTATTTAGCATGTCATATTTTGTATGTGTGTACAATATTAATAAGGATAATGTAATGTTTACTTACCAACTGTTCTTTATTACTGACGACTGTATTTTTATTCAAGAATTGAATCATATGACTTTTAGATATACAAGGCCATGTCAGGTCTACCTCACAAGTCACCATTTAATAAGACATTGTCATGGTCTGTGCAAAGACAAATTCATTACTACTAATTAATGAAAAGCATAAATTCAAACCGCTACATAATTTCTTACAGAAAAAGTGGAAAAAGGTTCATCTTTATGTAGTCGTCTATATTCTTTAGTAAATAATTATTTCATTCTGACTGTCCTTTTAACATCTTATAAATATTTCCAGCCTCCGCTGGATAGCTCACATCAAGGATCTCTTATACAAATGCTGCCTATACCTCGAGGAGCTGAAGCCGGAGTCACCAATAGACATGCAGAGCATCCTGGTCCACCTCCACACACTGGTAGCGTTCACCGCCAACAACACATGGGCTCTCACAAGACTCAAGAACTTTGAGAAACTGAGGGGTGGCATGACTCAGTTGTGTGCTAATGTTATGGGCTCGCTGTTTCATAAGGGATATTATTTGACTTTGAAGGTGAGTTAACAACAATTTGATATGCAATTAGGAAAAACCTAATTATGTGGTGTTTTATAAGGGGTTACTTATGTTGAAAATTATCAACATATTATTTTGATTTATGATTTAATCAACTAGTATTTTAGGATATATGATGTTTATTTCTGCAAGTAGGTTTACGCAAACACTTTTCAGATGTTATGTTCCAAGACAATTTGTCGATATTATTAATACGATATTAGCGGAATTCGTGTGTGATTAAGGTGGTTGCGAGTAAGGACTCGTCAAGTGGTCATAGTGAATTTGTGCCCTGGTGTATGAACGTAAACGAGGCAAAAGAGTATTTCAGGATCCCATTAGGTGGCGTTCTGTACTTTCTGCCTACCCACATGAGACAAGGGCGTGAGTTTATGTATGGATGTTTTTTTTTAAACTAGGAGTCTAATGAGGTCGAATCTAAGGTCATATTAACAATTTGTAAGTTGGTAGTTAATGTTATTACCAAATAAGCATTGTATTGTCCCAGGCCACATTCTGGTTTCGCAATTATAAATTGCCTACAAACATTACCAGCTATAAACTCAGCCTATTTAAAAGAGTGCCATGATATGCTTAATTAACTCTAATCCCCTGATGGAACAGTGTCACACTAATTGAATAATTTGCATGACACACATACAATGTTTCTCTGCTGCTTCTAATTTTGTGAGTAAATAGAACTTCAGTTTACCTCAGGAATAGTTACAAGCCAATGTTGTAGATGTGATGATCAAAATAATTAGCATCTAGCACCTTAATTGCGTAGCACTATCAATCAGAATCTGAATCATGTCGAAGAATATTGCTAATCCATTGATTCATGTGTTTGAAAAATACGAGGTGCTCAACAACATAAATAACGCAATGAATTGTGTGGAACTGTCAAAATGGAAGCCATTCTTACCGTTAGTGTCTTACGCAATTACCCCGCAGGTGGAAAGAATATAAAGAGAAGTTAGAAAACTCGTAGAATAATCTAGTACAGATATTATTTTATTAGGGGTCATCCATAAATTATGTCACACATTAAGGGGGGGAGGGGTCAACAAAATGTGACATGGGACAGGGGGTTTCAAAAACTTTGTGACATCACATGTTAAAATCACCATTATCTAAAATATTTGAGTTTATGTTAATTTTATTAAACATTGTTTTTAACTTAAATACTATAAATTGGTACTTCTAAATATAAAATTGAAAAATATGTGACGTCACGCAAGGAGGGTGGGGGTTCCACAAGTGTGACCACCTGTGACAAGGAGAGGGGCTGTCAAAAAGCTATAAAATTTGTGTGACGTAATTTATGGATGGCCCCTTATATAAAATGCAATGCCTTAGCTAATGTCTCTTACAAACACAGAAAGTGGTTCTCTTAGTGCCAGTCTATGTAAAATAATAGGTTGGGGAAAAAGTTTCTTCGCATTTTTTAAGAAAATTCAAAACGTTTTTTAATAAAGTTTATTTACATTTAACTAAAGTATGTAGGTACCATTTTGTTCGATAACTTTTTGCCATCTTGTAGGTAGGGACATGATCCCATTGCTATAGAAATTTTGGGACTTCTGGTCAAAATACCGCGACAAGTGGTTTTGGCAGTCCTCTCGTGATGTTAACCTGACACTGCCTAAAGAATTCTGAAGAGACCGAAACAGGTGGAAATCTGAAGGTGCAAGGTCAGGACTATACGGCGGATGCATTAACACCTCCCAGCCAAACTCTCTTAATTTTTGTTGGGTGGCTAAAGATGTGTGAGGTCTAGCGTTATCATGATGAAAAACCACACCCCTTCTGTTGATTAATTCCGGCCGGCTTTCTCTCAACTTCTTGCTTTAATCTCATCAGTTGTTCGCAGTAGAGGTCAGAATCGATGGTCCTGCCTGGTGGTAACAGCTCATAATGAATAATGCCCTTCCAATCCCACCACACACACAGCATCACCTTGTTGCGAGTTAACCCGGGTTTCGCCACAGTCTGTGAAGCCTGACCGGCCTTTGACCACGACCTTTTTCGCACGTTCTTGTTATACGTGATCCACTTTTCATCACCAGTTATCAGGTTCTTCAAAAATGGTTCGGTTTCATTACGTCGTAATAAAGAATCACAAATGAGTACACGGTTCATTAGGTTTCTTTCAGTGAGCTCGTGAGGTACCCAATTGTCGAGCTTTTTTGTGTACCCAGTTTTTTTCAAATGCGCCAAAACTGTTTTGTGGTCAATTTCCAGTTCTTAAGCTACGTCGTAACTACTGGTATGCCGATCTTGCTCCACTTTTTCAAAAATGGCATCCATTTTATCCGTAATAGGGCGACCAGAGCGACGTGCATCTTTGACATCAAAATTTCCGGATTGAAAACGCTTAAACCAAATTTGTGCTACTCTCACAGACACTACACTAGGTCCATAAACATCGTAAATTTTTTTCGCGGCTTGCGTTGCATTTTTACCTTTTTTGTAGTAAAATTTTAAAATGTATCGAATTTCTTCATTAGATTCACTCATCTTGACGGTACGAAAAACAAATGAAAATCACACATTTTCCTAATTTGAATTTGGAATTATGTTCTTTAAAATTTAAACTTTCAATGATACCAAAACCAGCCAGATACAAATAGTATAGCCAAAGAGATTTTATTACAAGTTCATACATACTATAATGCGAAAAGACTTTTTCCCCAACCTAATACGTTTCTTGTGAGCGAAACGCGTTCAAATCAATTAAAACTAAACAATTGCTTGTGTCGCGATCATTTCGTGTCAATTGATGGTTGCTTGTCGTCAATTTAAACGAATAACCATGCGAATTGATGCTGTACACTCGGCACATCTGTGGTAACACTTGAACGGCGAAAACCGCCCATATTGCCACGATATAAAGGCGCTTTCAATACCAAATTGCAAACTAATACATGAGGGTTGACTGTATCATATTAATGATAGGTGATACATAATGTTGTATGATTATTTGTGCAAGTTTTATCAGCTAATATTATGTTATGAATAGTAAATATATACATTGTTGCTATTTATATGCAACACAATGTATATGAGAAGTCACAAGGGTATTAGAAATGTTTACTGATTTTACTTTACATAAGTAGTTAAAGGGGCTTGTGGCTAAGTTATATTAGCGGCACGGGTCAATCGATCAGGTTAAGCTACGCTTGCCGCGGTTGGTCCATGGATGGGTGATCATCTTTACGTACCAAACCCCCTCGGGCCTCGGAAAGCACGTTAAGCCGTTGGTCCCGGCTGTCACTATGGGTCTTTGACAGTCGTTACAGCAGTGCTATTCTGTAAAATTCTCGCCGTGATAACTTGGGTGAAGTGAGCTTAAAGTGAGCTGTCATGATTATCATCAATCCCTAGTGCCAGATGGAATGACAGCTCACTTCACCTACGTTCTCACTGTGAGATTTTAACAGAATAGATCGGCAGGTCGTCAGAAGCCCGAAAGTCTGACAACCAGTTTTTTTTTTTTTTTTAAACGTTGCTACACACTAGGAATTACTCCTGTATTGTGGGTGCGTTTACAAACATTTAAACTCACATACACAAACAGCCAGACCCGGAACAACCATTTGTAGGTCATACCAATATTTGTTCCGTGCGGGAATTGAACCCGCGACACGCAGCGCAGCAGTCAATCGCTTAACCGCTGCGCCAACCAGTCTTACCAAGGGGTATCGTATTCCCAGTAACTGGGTTATGGAGGTCAGATAGGCAGTCGCTCCATGTAAAATACTGGTATTCAGCTGCATCCGGTTAGACTGGAAGCCGACTCCAACATAGTTGGGAAAAGGCTAGGCAGATGATGATGCCTTTGAATAATTTTTTGCCTAATGAAGAAGCTATTTTGTTACTAATTAACAGTTTTACATGTAATTGGTTTTGTAATTAGTATGATTGCATCTAATCTATGAATGTTGACTGTTATTAATCTATGCATTAATTAATGTTGTTAATGGTGTGGTAAATAGTGATGTACCGACTAGTCGGCCATATTTGTATTACTCGTATTAATATGCTTAAAAATGTAAAAGACGGTGATTGAAATGAAATTGAAATCTTTACGGTAATTTTTTTTTTATAGAATCAGTTTTACAGTTTACTTTCCGTGCAATCTAGAATAGGATAGGAAGAAACGCCGACTCGCACTTAAACAATGATAGAATAAACGCAAAGCAAATAAAAAAATGTCCTGACAATTCCGCCTGGTCGCCGGGCGCCGCGAACCGGCACCTAGGAGCCGAAACCGTAGTCACGAACATTACTGATGTCACTCGAACTCAACCGAAAGCAATGATCGGGTTGGTACGGATCGGAAGTCATAGTCGGCCCATCTCTAGTGGTAATTAATGAAACTCGTGTCAGGAAAGGTTGTATGTTAATTAAAATATTATTTGCGACCGTAGCAAATATGACTTTACATAATTATAATCATTAAAATTATCAATGGTGGGGTCCGCAAGGGCCGATGCCTGCCAGGGGTGCGGGTTGTTCGAAAGACATACCGTGGCCCCTGGCACGCAGGCAACTGAAGGAACACGGGTGAGTTTTAGTCAGTAAAAGTCTGACACGCCCTCCCGCTCCACCCAGAGCTGGAGAGGCTATTCGATGATTTTCCACTCTCAAAACAATAATAATCATGAAATACTCATTCAATCGACATAAATCATTTTAATTATGTAAAGCCATATTTGTTAAGTATGGTTTTTTTTTGGGTGGGAAATCATCAAATAATTTCTCCCACTCTGGGTGGAGCGGGAGGGCGTGTCAGACTTTTACTGACTAAACCCACCCGTTTTCCCTCAGTTGCCTGTGTGCCAGGGGCCACGGTATCTCTTTCGAACAACCCGCACCCCTGGCAGGCATCGGCCCTTGCGGGCCCCATCAGTTGCTGCTGACATCTCTTTGAGGCGCGCGTGGAACACAACGCGCCGTCGACCCGGGTTTGGTCCTTACCGGAGAGCGAGCTACCCATTACTCGCCGTCCGTAAGCCCGTGCCTACGGTGGCCGGGAATCAGCCTGGGATTCCCGACGCCCAGGGCGTCTCCTGCGAAAGCCACGGCTGTGAGGGCGCATGTACTGCATCTCCCTCACGTGCGCCGCCTCCCTCTTTACGAGCATAACTGCTTCGCTGAAGGAGGCGACTGCAAGCCATGCACTCTCGCTCCGTACCATGGCCTGGACCAGGGCCGGACGCGAGAGATCGCCGCTGCCGATCACCTCCACGAGGACACGGCGGTGCTCCGCCCATATTTGTTATGGTTGCGAATCATATTTTATTCGACACACAGCTTGACTGACGTGAAAATTGCAATAAACGTAAGAAAAATTGAGTTGTACTGGCTACCTTGGAGCTTTCACCTTAACTAAATACAGCTTCATACATATCAGTCTATAATGTACCCACTGTTGGGACACAGGCCTCCTCTCGGTGAGAGGGAGTGGGCCGTAATCCACCACGCGGGCCCAGTGCGGGTTGGTGGATGTCTTATTGTATGTCTTCGAATCTGGTTCTAGAACATGCCGGTTTCGTCACGATGTTTTCCGTCACCGTTTTGAGAGCACTGGTGATGAAGTCATTTGCACAAAGTAATGCGCCTGCCTGGGTTTGAAACCACGACCTATCACTGCTCCCGGTTTTTAATACATACAAGGTGGTGTTTTTTGTTCCGTGTGGTGCCGGACGTAAAAGAATAGTGGACCCATAATGGACTTATAGACGAACATGTTGAGAAACTGCGACATGTTTATAAAGTCTTGTAACTTGAACGGATTCTGTTGCTCGTACATCTCCATATCGTCTAATATTCTGGAAAAAAAACATCACATTAATAAATTATGTATATATTGGGGACGAGAATTGGTTTGAATAACTGTTGTTTTTTTTTGTTCAAGTCCTTTTTATTTGATAACTGGTAATTCAACCACCCTGGTTCCGTGTGGTGACGGACGTAAAAGAATAGCACCATCCTATTTCTTCCCGTGGGTGTCGTAGAAGGCGACTAAGGGACTTACTAGAGAATGGACAGGCACGCCACGATCGCGGCGGTAAGTACCCTCTTTGAGGAGTGGTTTGAGAGGCGGCATGGCGTCCTCACCTTCCGCCTGACACAGGTCCTCACCGGACACGGTTGTTTCGGGAGGTTCCTGTTTCGGATAGGGCGGGAGGAAACGCCCGGGTGTTTCCATTGCGAAGATCGCCCTGAAGACACGGTGGAGGTCTGCCCGGCTTGGGCGGAGCATCGCCGTGTCCTCGTGGAGGTGATCGGCGGTGGCGATCTCTCGCGTCCGACCCTGGTCCAGGTCATGGTACGGAGCGAGAGGGCATGGCTAGCAGTCGCCTCCTTCAGCGAAGCAGTTATGCTCGCAAAAAGGGAGGCGGCGCACGTGAGGGAGATGCAGTACATGCGCCCTCACAGCCGTGGCCTTCGCAGGAGACGCCCTGGGCGTCGGGAATCCCAGGCTGATTCCCGGCCACCGTAGGCGCGGCCTTGCGGACGGCGAGTAATGGATAGCTCGCTGTCCGGTAAGGACCAAGCCCGGGTCGACGGCGCGTTGTGTTCCACGCGCGCCTCAAAGAGATATCATCAGCAACTGATGGGGCCCGCAAGGGCCGATGCCTGCCAGGGGTGCGGGTTGTTCGAAAGAGATACCGCCGCCCCTGGCACACAGGCAACTGAGGGAACACGGGTGGGTTTTAGTCAGTAAAAGTCTGACACGCCCTCCCGCTCCGCCCAGAGTGGGAGAAGTTATTTGATGATTGCCCACCCAAAAAAAAAAAAAGGGACTTACTAGAGAATGGGCAGCAGCGTTCTCTATGCATATTACCACCATACTGCGATCGCCAAGCCGCCTGCCAAGCGTGGCGATTATGGCAAAACCTCTCTTTTGGGGAGGCGTATGTCCAGCAGTGGACGTCTTTCGGCTGAAATGATGAAGGTGTTTTTATTATATCACATAACTCTAGGGTATGAGACCATTTATCAAAGAACCAACTGGCATATGAATTATTTATCAATTATCATTTTTTTTTTGTACAAAATAATACGACAAAGTCACGATTGTTTTTTTTTTTTTTGTTTTGGGTTTTGGCTTCGCACGGTTTGTGCATTTAGCCAATGTCAAGTAATTTTTCTTTTCCATCAAGTAAATGGCCCGATATCGGGCACGAAGTTACAAAACAGTCATAGTCGTCTTTAGTCAGTCAAGTCAAAGTTAAGTCAAAGTTATTGTAAAGCGGTAGTAACTTTACAACAACCTATTAGGAGTTTTTGGGGGGAATACGAAAAGTCCACGTTAGTCACTTATTTTCACCTTCACTACACTTGTGCACTCACACGTAATTAAATTGCATAATTCACTACCAAAATTATACAATTTTATTCGCTACTTCACTAAATTTCATGAAAATAAAAAGTCGTGCGACATGTTCCAACGCGATCCCACCAAAAACTCCGTCACGATTGTTAATGTGAAACTTTAAATACGAATCATTGGTTTGAATGAAAATGAATTACTCGTATTTATCAATGAAACTTAGAACACACATCGTCTAGTGTTAGTATTGGTTAGTATTTTGTACGGTAATTTGGCAACGTCGCAAAAGATTAGTTATACGGTAACGGGTGACAATTATTGACCTAAATTAATTATGATTGATGATATCTTCGAAACTATGCATTATTGGAGCACATATTCTAGGACTATTTGTATAATTTTAACATTGTATAATAATATAACAGCATTAATTTTTCATTCCAGTCCCTCTTACTCCGCGGACTATGTCGCGAGAAGATTTACCTGAAGAACATATCGTTGACCGCTATCGTGACGCTGTCGTTACGGCCGCTGGTGTCGGCGCAGTTCTCAGAGAAGCTACTCACGATGTATATCATACAGATCCTGTCGGTACCTACATTAGTGTTCCATATGCAGCAGATATCACCCGAGGTAAGCACAGAAACAGCTTGTTTTGATTCTTTTACACACAGCATAGCAAATTTTGTATGGTTTGTAAAAATGTTCATGAACTCTAGCTCAAAGCATTTATTGCAAATAAACCAATTACAGGCAGTTTTGAACTGGCAATGGATTGGTCAGTCAGAAATATGAAGCTAGTTGCCCATTCCAAAGCATAGTAGGTCCCAGTGGCGAAAGCACCATATAACACGAATCCTACCGGCTACCCTTCAGGAATTCGCATCGGTAACTCTATCGCTATTAAAAAATGGCACGTCAATAGGTGGCTACTTTTGTCAAAAAATATAGTTACACTACGGATATTTTATTCACCGTAGCATTCAAACAACAAAAACGGTTATTTATAGCTTTGTATTACAACAAAAAAAAAAAACTAAAATAACCCGGCGCCAAAACGTCATAATCTGGAACTAAAAAATCATACAACAGCGATCCCATAATGATGTCACATTAGATCACGTGGCACTGCTTGATATGTACGAGAGCAAGCCGCTGTACAACGGGTTATGGCAGAGACAGATAAAGAAAAATGCGTCAACCGAGAACGAGATGGAGGAATATTGCACATTGTATTTAGTTTTAAGCGGTTAAATTTTCTTGTATTTAATTCTTTACATTTCTATATTAATTTTAGAATGGTAGTAAGTATTCTTTATTGATAAGTCAGTAAGTTAAAGCCGACTTCGCTTGGGCTTCTCTCTTAGAAAAATAGACACCTCGCCGCTGGTAGGTACCTATGGAAAAGTACAGGCAAGAAATTCCATGAGCACACTTAAATCAAAATAATGTTACAAAAAAATTGGCAACGTCATTCATGTTAAAATTACCTACACATATAAGAATGATGTAGAAAGAGGTGCACATTAACACCGACCTAAAAAAAGGCAAAAAAAAAGGAAATTAAAATAAGCCGTGGCAGCTAAGAGAAGACCAGTCTCTACTGACGGTGCCCATCCATCAGCACTATTCAACCATTTTGAAGCGAATTCATGATCCAACACACGTCACCACCAGCGACACATTTGAGTGAACATGACATACTCTTATGCCACCAGAGCGCTAATGAATGTGTTACTAATTTATCTTTAGTGAGTGATTGCGTTAGAATGAAACATGAAACGGTTTTTTTTTACACTTTCCATCACATACTTTTCATTTGTGCTACGAGGCATTTAAACTTTGCCATGGAAAATATTAGTATTTCTGCCTTGAAACGATTAAGTATTAAAACGTTCCACTTGTCCTCAGTCGATATCTTCGTTCCGCTCCTACTCAATGTTCGACAAATGCCTTGAGTTTCTGAGCACAGACCAGAACATGCGCATAGTGTTCAACACGCTGGAAGGCAACTACGCGCTGTGCCTGCTAGCCAACCTGGTGCAGCTAGCGCACTCCGAGCGAGAGTATGCGCAGATTGAGTCCTACTATCCGACGTTTGTGGTGAGATACTATACTTATATCCTAACTTCCTAACTAATATTATAAATGCGAAAGTAAGTTTGTTTGTTACCTTTTCACGCCTAAAACCACTGAACCGATCATCTTGACATTTTGCATATACGTTGTCAGGTATATATATGTCAGGTATATTCGACAGTGTTTAACTGGCGTATAGAAACTTTTAACAGCTTACTTCATTTGGATCTTCAGTCTCACGATTACACCATGGTGTTGGACTCCAATTTAGATTTATTATACGACTTTACTATGTTCTCTACGTATGATAGAAAATTGAATAACCGAGGAATGAAAAACATTTTTAATAACTTATTGCTCCTTGTTAACAATAACATATCTGTCCAACCGCAAGATAATGTAATTGATCAAAATTCTGAACAGTTTTTTCTCTAATAATTTGTGTATTTTTCATCAAAATATTGCTGGACTTTTAAACAAGTCGGATTTTTTAACTATGTACATCCAGGAATTGTCAAGCGAGCAAGTATTGATAGATGTAATATGCATAACTGAGCACTTCATAATGTCCGGTCAGGAAAAGTTACTTTACTTACAGAATTATAAACTTGCAGCAAGTTATGCAAGAAGTAATATAAAACGTGGTGGTTCCTGCATCTTAGTCAAAAACGGTTATGAATATAAAGAATTGCCGGAGATCATGAAGTTCTCTATAGCGGGAATAATTGAGTGTTGCGCAATTGAACTCACTCAACAAAAATTGATTATAATATGTGTGTATAGACCCCCCAAGCTTACAAATTTAAATAAATTTTATGAAAATTTAGATGCCATTTTGAAAAAATATTGTATTAAAAATAAAAAACTAATTGTATGCGGGGATTTCAATATAGATATTTTAAAAAATAATAGACATACTTTAGAATTTAAATACTTTCTCTTAAGCTACAATCTAAAGTTACAAATTAATGAAGCAACTCGACTTGCTAGCAATGCTTGTCTTGACAATTTTGCTCACAACTTTAAACAAAGTTGTCAATACAGAGTAAAGGATTTTGGATTGTCAGATCATACTGCACAAATAATAAATGTGAAAACAAACAAAACCTGCTTGTTCAAATCTTGGCACACCATGCAAAGAGCCACTTCCAAGGAAAATCTTGAAACTTTTAGACATCATCTCCAAAGTCTATCATTTTGTGACGTGTACAATACAGAAGATCCTGATGAATCGTATAATAACTTCATGGATATTTTTCAATTATTACACAATTTATGTTTTCCTTTTAAAAAGGTCACAATAAAATCTGAAAAAAAGATTACTTGGATATCTCGAGGCATACGTATTTGTAGCAGAAAACAAAGACATTTACTTTGGCAACAGAGATTAAAACCATCAAAAGAAAATAAGACATTATACACTGAATATTCGCGTAAATTTAAGAAAATTGTTAAATTGACTCAGAAATCGCAAAATAATTATTTAATTAGTCAATCTAAAAATAAACCTAAAACAGCCTGGCAAATAATAAATAACAATAAGAGTATAAATGAACCTATCTCTCAAATAAAATATAATAATACAGTATTAACTGATCCTTATGACATAGCGGAATCTTTTAATAATTTTTTCGTAGATCAAGTCGCTGCGGTATCACAACGTGAGCTTAATAATGTTATAAAGGAAAATCCACACTCAATTTTTATACCTCCAGTAATTCCTCAAGATATCATACATATCATTAAATCTTTGAAAGACAAAAAAAGCTTTGGCTATGACGGTGTTTCTACAAAGGTCATAAAATATGTCGGTAGTTATATAGCTGCCCCTCTAGCTCATGTAATTAACGCATGTATATCAGCTGGAAAATTCCCAGAAAAACTTAAAATTGTTAAGGTGAAGCCACTTTATAAAAAGAACGCCAAAGATGAAATTTCAAACTATAGACCAATTTCCTTAATTTCGATTTTTTCCAAAATAATAGAAAAAGTAATTTACAATTCATTATACTCCTTTTTGACAAAATTTAATATTTTGTGTAACGAGCAGAAGGGGTTTAGAAAAAATAATAATATTAATATGGCTATTTTCGACTTTTTGAATATCATAATGCCAAATGTTGATAAAAAAATACCTGTATGTGCTTTATTCACTGATTTATCAAAAGCGTTTGATTATGTAAATCATGACATACTTTTAAATAAAATTGAAACTTACGGTATACGAGGAAAAGTGCTTAATCTTATTAAAACTTACCTAGAAGGACGCAAACAATTTACAGAAATTTCTAGAGTATGTGTAAAAACAAAAAAAGAAGAAAAGTATGCCTCTTCTACAAGAAATATCAAATTTGGTGTCCCACAGGGAAGCGTAGTCGGCCCATTATTATTTTTACTGTATGTAAATGATTTGCCAAGCCAAATGCCAAATCCAATGATCCTTTTTGCTGATGACAGCACTTTGATAATTAAATGTCATAACAAAGAGTCTTATGAAGCTAATGTCAATAGTACGCTTGAACAATTTATAAATTGGCTTAATAAAAATAATTTAATCATAAATTTAGATAAAACAAAAGTAATGCATTTCTATCAAAGAATATTTGACACAAATATGGATATAAATCATAATGGACAAACAATAGATAAGGTCAATAATGCCAAATTTCTAGGAATTTCAATTGATAGTGGACTGACATGGAAAATTCAAGCAGATGACGTATGCAAAAAACTAAGTTCAGCTGCATATGCATTATATAGTTTATCCAAAAAAGTTAACGTTCAGACAGTATTGATAGCATACCACAGTCTAGTTGTTTCTGTATTGAGGTTTGGCATAATATTCTGGGGCAACTGTAGCGAGAGAGAAAATATTTTTAAGGCGCAAAAACGCTGTATTAGAAGCATTTTTAATCTTAAAGTGACCGACAGCTGCGTACCTGTTTTAAAAAAATATCATCTTTTAACTTTTGTTTGCCTATATATATTAGAAATAGCTATTTTTGTTAAAACAAATGATCACTTATTCCCGACTTTAAAAAATACTAGAAACAGGACTACAAGTTTAAGAACTCAATACGAAGACAAGTTATGCATTGGCGGATATAAAACTGCATTATTGAGAAAGAGTGTTATGTGCATGGCTCCTCTTATTTATAACCATGTACCAAAAATGATCAAAGAGCAACCTTTAGGCAGATTTAAAAAGTACTTAAAAAAATTACTAGTTGAAAAATGCTATTACTCTGTAACAGATTTTTTGAATGACAAGACTATTTAGCTTACAATGTTCATTTATTAAATAATTAAATAGCTATAAGTAAATAGAATAGTTATCGTAGTTTAAGTTTTAAAAATAATTTTGCATGCCATGAGGCAGAATGTATAAGGATTCAAAACATTGTAACACCTAATTGTATTAATTACCTACATTCTATGCAAATAAATAAATCTATCTATCTATCTATCTATACAGAAACGGACATGGGGTACCAATCATCCCGAAAAAAGTACTATTTCAGAGGAAAACAACAATAACGTTCGTATGATAATATATGGCGTCACATGTCGAATGATGATTGAATTATTATATTATTACAAGCAGAGTATAAACCGAATTGATTGTGACATTCTAAATTAACGCGAGTGAAGCCGCGGGAAAACGCTAGTAGGATTATAAATTCGAAAGTAACCATGTCTTTATGTTACCTTTTCACGCCTTGATTCTGCCGGATTTATATAAAATGTGGCAAGGAGATAGATGTCATCTTGGGCAAGGACGTAGGCTAGAGTTTTAGTCGCAGTAGCACGTCCCCGTGGGATAATTTCCGACATCTACGCGGGCGAAGCCGCGGACGGAAGATAATAGTACTTACTAGAGTTACTTAGGCATCATCCTTAAGGCGCGTAACGCTGCTCAGCGAGTGGGAAGGTGACCACCAATGTCTTATGGCAGATGTTTCGTGTTTATGGACGACACGTACACTTGTGAAAGAGTTTTTCTAGTTAAATGTACTTACGAATGCTTTTTTTATCGCAAAAATAAAACTTTATCTGCCAAAACGATCAATTCCCAAAAATCTTGCAGTTGGTGGTAACACGATTCCTCGACTCCTGCCAGCAATACGTGGTTTGCAAAAAGGGGAACCTCAGCAACTGGCACCCAATCCTGGGCTGGTTCTCTCAAAGCTTCGACAGTTACCTGCCCCCAGCGATGGGCAACCTTCGCACCCAGCTGTCTCTGCTGTGGGGCGCGCCAATGCTGAGGAAAGTGTTGGCGACGCCTCTGAAGGAGATGATAGACGCGGGAGTGACGGGGGAGGAGGGGGCGGGGCCGTCACAGCCTTCGACGCCGGTGCAGAGCAACAACCCAGCTGCTTTTATTAGGAGGGCTATTGAAGCCAGGACTAATAGGTACGTGTGTTTTGTTTGCATATTGTAAACTAGGAATATTTCTGAGTACTCTAATGTAGGGTAGTTAGTTGTTTTTGCATTCCGAGACCCCTCTGCTCCTCGGCAATCGCGTTAAGTCTATGATCCCAGCTTTCATTCGTGGATCTTTGACAGTCGTTACGGATCCTCAGAAGCCCGAAAGTATGACAAACCAGTCTTACCAAAGGATCTCGTATTACCCAGTAACTCGGTTGTGGAGGTCGAATAGGCAGTCGCTACAAGTAAAATACTGGCATTCAGCTGCATTCGGTTAGACTGGAAACTGACCCCCTACATAGTTGTTAAAGGCTGGGCAGACTGATTGAGTTGTCTTGCATCGACCATAATCCAGCGGCGTTTTAAAATATCAACATCGACCATTTGGCGTACCCAGACCATGCTATACAGGATAAGTTTTTAACCAGTGCGTAAACTGTAGCCATGAATTCAGCTTATCATTCTAGACCCCCCATCGCAGAAATTTTTCGTCGGTTATGCAAAAAATTTTTTAATAAGTTACTGATAGATAAAACTCGTCCAGACATCATACTTACGTTCACGTATAGGCGATAACATTCCAATTGCCATAAAATATAATGTTCACTTTTCTCAATGAATTTAATTAATATAAATTCACATAGATGAAATGGACATGTAGCTACAACAAAATTCAGTTACTTTAAAATTCAATTTCCATTTTCAGCAATGGCCAATTCATATAATTTACGGGCCGTTATTGGTTAAAATTAGGACTCTCGTATCTTTGCCAATAATGAAGCAAAGACCTCATACTTTTGGACGGTAGAACATCTCATATGGAGGTAGCTATCACGGGTAAAATTGGCTTACGAATTTATACACGATAAAATTTTAACCAGTGCGAAGAAATTTTTCGTCGGTTATGCAAAAAAAATCAGCTGTTTTATAGAAAAGCTGATTTATGCTGAACTCATGGTTACAGTTTGCGCACTGGTTAAAAACTTATCCTGTATAAGCCATGAAGTATAGCCTTATCCAGCTTACTTAGTCTTGGCCATGTTTGTTCGTAATAAAGTGTATACATCTAAATGAAACCGACGTGCGTAAAACACTAACAAAAGCAGGAATAGCTTTCATTTTGACATTTGTAACTACATCATTGCATTATTTATGTTGTTGAGCAGACAAATTTTTCGAACATAATATGTCACAAAAGGATTACCTATATACTTCAAAATGATTCAGATTGTGTATAATAGTGTTACGAGCTTGGGGTTCGTGACAATTAAAAACTGCCAATATAAATTAACCAAAATGACACTTTAATGAAACAACCTAATAACAACTCAAACACACTATGTAATTACAAAACACAATTGCACTACTGATCACTCTAAGTCGCACTTGAAGATCGCTTTCGATCACGGCGGACAGAGCTCCGGCAGGATCTCATGGCGACGTGGAAGGTGCGATTGTCGCAACCCAGTGCTGGGCACGCCACGATTGCGGCGGTAAGTCCCCTCTTTGAGGAGTGGTTTGAGAGGCAGCATGGCGTCCTCACCTTCCGCCTGACACAGGTCCTCACCGGACATGGCTGTTTCGGGAGGTTCCTGTTTCGGATAGGGCGGGAGGAAACGCCCGGGTGTTTCCATTGCGAAGATCGCCCAGAGGACACGGTGGAGCATACGGTGGAGGTCTGCCCGGCTTGGGCGGAGCACCGCCGTGTCCTCGTGGAGGTGATCGGCGGCGGCGATCTCTCGCGTCCGACCCTGGTCCAGGCCATGGTACGGAGCGAGAGGGCATGGCTAGCAGTCGCCTCCTTCAGTGAAGCAGTTATGCTCGCAAAGAGGGAGGCGGCGCACGTGAGGGAGATGCAGTACATGCGCCCTCACAGCCGTGGCCTTCGCAGGAGACGCCCTGGGCGTCGGGAATCCCAGGCTGATTCCCGGCCACCGTAGGCACGGGCTTGCGGACGGCGAGTGATGGGTAGCTCGCTGTCCGGTAAGGACCAAGCCCGGGTCGACGGCGCGTTGTGTTCCACGCGCGCCTCAAAGAGATGTCAGCAGCAACTGATGGGGCCCGCAAGGGCCGATGCCTGCCAGGGGTGCGGGTTGTTCGAAAGAGATACCGCGGCCCCTGGCACGCAGGCAACCGAGGGAACACGGGTGGGTTTTAGTCAGTAAAAGTCTGACACGCCCTCCCGCTCCGCCCAGAGCGGGAGAAGTTATTTGATGATTTCCCATTTGATGATTTGGGCCCTCAGAAAGTTCGCGAACCTTCTACTGTCGAAGCATCTAGAATGTACGAGTACATACCGGCCCCGACAGAACAGATGTCGAAAGTTCTAGCATCGAATTTTCTAGAAAGATACTAGATGGCGCTAGCGGTAACTAATTTTACCATGTAACAGAAATTACTTGTAGCGCGCAACAATAGTATGTTACGCAATCAAATTAGGGTGCTGAACGTTCATTCAGCAAAATGTTCTCAATCAATATCAGTATCTCAATTAATGAGTGAGCCTATTTAAATCTGTGAATAAACTGTGATTAATGCATGCTTGTGAAATGCAATGGCTGGGCCTCGGAGTTTGTTTCGGCCTTTATTCTCAGAGTAGTCAAGATAGGAAACACCGACCTCATCTAGCTGTTGAAATATGTTTCACGTGTAAACGAGACTGTACGTAAGTAGGTTTACATACAGAAGTAAAAGTCATTTATCAATATTAAAATATAAATGTTGTTTTCAGGTCCAACGCGAACAAGCACTACAGAAAGTTAGGCTCCCCTGACTGTACCAAAGCGGCTCTCATTTGCTCCATGTACCACACGGCGCTGCAGACTATGACGCAAGTCAAACTTGATATACTTACTGGTAAATTCTATGCTTCTTTAATTTTGTAAGTAGCCTTTAGAAGATGAGTGGCAGATCAAAGTGGAGTCTTGGCATGCAAGAATAGCATTTATATTCAAATGGCGCTCTGTGTTCATGTTTACACTCCTGTGGGATGTTATGATGCATTTACGACATATTCCTACTCTTTTAACTAATATGAGAAACAACAGATAGACAATACGCTTCGTAGAAAATGCCAAAGGCATTAAGTCCGTCTTTGTACAGTATTTTAAACTTGTGCGTAAAGCTTTTAATAAATAAATGCCACAACGGGTTATGCTATCAAAACGAGCAATATCTGGTACCACTAAAAAAAGATGCAGAAATTAGATTTATAACTGGCTATCTAATCATAACTCTGACTGCAACTGCTCACAAAACATCGTACATTCAGCGACAAAAGACAATTAACACTTCAGTTTTGTATACTTAATTTTTATTGGGCTAAATGTTACACTAAATCGTTACAGAAGTACAATTTAAAAAATATCAAGTGCTAGTAAGTATGCTTCAATACAATATGTAACAAAAACCCTGTTGTTCCTTCTACCCACGTTTTCAGAATCGGTATACATACGTAAAAAAGCAAGTCATTTATAAAAACTGTTCAACAAAAATATTTAAAATAAATATTTAATTATTAATATTTGTAAAGTTTAACTGATTTTGATTAGATCAAAGAAAGCCGCCGAGTTCGTAGTCTATTGTGCAAAATAAGGATACTTGTAAAATCAGATGTTGTAAACATTTTTTTCGAATATGTCGATTTTAATAGTTATTTGATACTGAACTCTCGACCAGCCAATGCTTATTTTTTAAATGATAACTTCGTAAATGTTGTACTTGTAGGTAAGTGTATACGTCCTTTAAAGGAACAACAGGGTTTTTGTTACATATTGTATAATAGCTCCATATTGTAAATTTTACGGCCTTAGTGGTCGCAGGAGATGCCCTGGGCGTCGGGCTCCCAGGCTGATTCCCGGCCACCGTAGGCGCGGGCTTGCGGACGGCGAGTAATGGGTAGCTCGCTGTCCGGTAAGGAACAAGTCCGGGTCGACGGCGCCTTGTGTTTCACGCGCGCCTGCAAGGACCCGATGCCTGCCGGGGGTGCGGGTTGTTCGAAAGAGATCCCGTCGCCCCTGGAACACAGGCACCTGTGAGAACACGGGTGGGTTTTAGTCAGTAAAAGTCTGACACGCCCTCCTGCTCCACCCAGAGCGGGAGAAGTTATTTGACGAATACCCACACTAAAAAAAAAATATGTGTCAATTTAGATGATGTGTAAAAGTCGATTAACAGTGCTTACTGTTAATCGACTTTTGTTGTCGGTGACCATACCACAGTCAATAAAAAGCAGTATTATAACGTTTCTGGTCTCTTTTCAGGGTTATGTAATCAAGATGAAATATTATACTCGTTATGGCAATTCTTGTGCACGTTGGGACCAAACTGTGGGTTGAAATCGTTCCTCGATCTCTTAGCTGTTAACACGAAGACTTCTGCGCCTGAGTTCCAAATGTTGATACTTTTCGCAGACTGCATGACGCATTATGTTACGTGAGTATTCGATTCTTCTTCTTGATTTTTTTTATAAGTGCAATATTCTGGCAGACGGTCAGACCTCACCATAAAAAAATCCATGGTCATTTTCTGGGCTAACAAAAATACATTATTCGAGTACTGGAAAAGTAATTCAAAAACTAATTTGGTTGATTTAGTGATCAAATAAAAAGGTCTTGAAAAATAAGTACAACAGTTATTCAAATCATTTCTCCTCCCCAATATGTATATAATTTATAAATGTGATGTTTCTTTTTTTCCAGAATATTGGACGATATGGAGATGTACGAGCAACAGAATCCGTTCAAGTTACAAGACTTTATAAACATGTCGCAATTTCTCAACATGTTCGTTTATAAGTCCATTATGGGGCAGCTATTTGGTAAGTTTCCACAGTTATATTACGAATCCTGGCTCCTTTTATAGAAGTTAAACAGTACAAAGAATGGCTAGATCAAAATTCGATTTAAAACAAAGTATGTCCGTCTCACATTAAATTAAATTTACTTTTACATCTATGCAAAATTTATTCAAATGTATATTTATCTGTTTGTAATGTTAAAATAACAGCTATAAATACATATGATATACGGTACTTATAACAAAAAATATTTTTTTGTCTGTAATCTCCGAAACGGGACTGATTTTTACGGGACTTTCATTGACAGATACCTGATGTTATCCGCAGGACTTAGGACTTTTTGACTTGGTACGATGTTCCCGTGAGATAATTTGTGACATCCACGCGGGCGAGACCGCGGGCAATAGCTAGTTGTAAATGATACAGAAGATTACAGGTGATAGGTTTTGATAAAAAAAGATCGGATTTGTTTCCTCTCTAAACTGTCATTTAATCTGTCATTTGCTCTTTTTATCATTAGTTTTAGTTTTCACCCTGCAGTCATCTTCACTAACATCTTCTTTGACCTTCCTCTCACTCCCCAGATCTCAAAACAATCCAAAGCAACGAGCTGTTCAGCTCGCTCCACACGCTGCTACTAGTACTGTACCGTCGCGACTGTCGCCGCGCGTACACGCCCGCCAACCACTGGCTCGTGAAGGAGATCCGCGAGGGGCAGTTCATGGCCGACCTCGAGAAGGGCAAGAAGCCTCAGCAAGTAAGTGATGATCAATCAACTCAGCCTATCGCTTTGCATTGCTGGACATAGGCCTCTCCTAAGCTGCGCTACAACACTCCATCCTCCGCCTTCCGCATCCAGTCTGTCCCAGTGTACGGTGAACCCGCACATTCATCATATTACTTGTTATAATTATGTAGGTTAGCAACCTCAGCGTTTCAATACGCGCAGTCGTTTACTGTAATTAGCAAGTAAAATAAATTTAGTGATATTACCACACTCAACACGGGCGGTTTTACTCATCATCCCCGGCTTCATCATTAATTCTAAGGTGTAAAGAAAGTCATCTTACACCCAGTCACCTTTTGAAAGTCGTCCATCTAGCTTGGAGGCATCCCACTAAGCTTGCCGATATGTAGTCTCCACTCCTGGAATCGTCTGCTCCACCGGTTATCGGTCCTTCGACAGATATGGTCTGCTCACTGCCACTTCAGCTTGCTTACTCTGCAAGCTGTGTCGGTAACTCCGGTGTTATAGCTCGTGATGATAATTGTTATTAGTGTCGGTGGTGGTCAGTGGCGTATGTACCCTATGGCTAAGAAGACCAGGGCTCGGGTGGCAGGTAGCGCTGCTTGCTTTATTTTTAACCGACTTCAAAAAAAGGAGGAGGTTCTCAATTCGACTGTATGTTTGTGACCTCATAACTTTCGACTGGGTGAACCGATTTTGATGATTCTTTTTTTATTTAAAAGCTGGTGCTTCTCGTGTGGTCCCATTTCAATTTCATATAGATCTGGTGTTGCGTTTCGGAGACAGACAACGGAACTCTTCAAAAAATAACAGTAAATGAACCGCGATTGCTGCTATCGCATAAATATGCATTGTTTTGACCCCAAGGATGATGAAATTTCGAATTAGTAAACACTAAAAAGTGAAAAATAAAAACTTTTTCCAAAAAAATCAACCGACTTCCGAAAAAACACTACAAAGTGAAAAATAACTTTAATTTCGGAAGGCGGTGACAAAAAAATTAAATACATGTCCAAAGTCACCGCCTTCCGTAATTAAAACTATTTTTCACTTAGTAGTGTTTTTTCGGAAGTCGGTTGTTTTTTTTGGAAAAAGTTTTTTCTTGATACAAGTACCCTAATCTTCTAGCCAACCGCCCCAGTAAAAATTTTCGAGCTCGCTTCGCTCACTCTTGCATAGTAAAACATTTATCGTTTTCAAAGGTGCAAAAGTCGACAAACCAACTTCAATATCATCTGTATGGTAAAAGTACATTCTTATCTTGTGTTCATTATTTCAGGTGCTAGTACAAAAAACGCCTCACATGATAGCGCACGGAGAACGTGTCAGATTATTCCGGCGCGCTGTCGCCGATGAAAAGGTAATTTAAGTTAGAAAGAAAAATTGAAATAAGTAACTGATAGATAAAACTCGTCCAGACATCATTCTTACGTTCACGTATAGGTGATAACATTCCAATTGCCATAAAATATAATGTCCACTTTTCTCAATGAATTTAATTAATATAAATTCACATAGATGAAATGGACATGTAGCTACAACAAAATTCAGTTACTTTAAAATTCAATTTCCATTTTCAGTAATGGCCAATTCATATAATTTACGGGCCGTTATTGGTTAAAATTAGGACTCTCGTATCTTTGCCAAAAATGAAGCAAAGACCTCATACTTTTGGACGGTAGAATATCTCATATGGAGGTAGCTATTACGGGTAAAATTAGCTTACGAATTTATACACGATAAATTTTTAACCAGTGCGCAAACTGAACCATGAATTCACCATGTCATTCTAGACCCCGAAGCGTAGAAATTCTTCGTCGGTATAAAAAAAAAAATCTGTTGTTTCATAGAAAATTGCAATACCTACGCTTTCAAAATGTAAGGAACAGCTGATTTTTTTTTTGTATAACTGACGAAAAATTTCTACGCTACAGTTTGCGCACTGATTAAAAGTTTACCCTGTATATATGCCCAGTTTCGCCATAAAAAATGGTACCATTGGTAAGCGAAACGATCCGTTTTGTTTATAGGAACCGAGGATATGTGTCCGCGAGTTGTTGTATTCCATTCGTGTGCAGGTGGTGCTGGGCCTGACGGAGCGCGCGTGCGGCGGCCGCTCCACGCTGGTGACGGTGCGGCGCGCGCGCCTGGTGGAGGACGGCTACCGCCAGCTGGGCGCGCTGCCGTCGCGCGCGCTCAAGGGCTGCGTGCGCGTGCGCTTCATCAACGAGCAGGGCCTGGACGAGGCGGGCATCGACCAGGACGGCGTGTTCAAAGGTGGGCCCGAACACTACACGTACGAGTCTTGTCGAGCTGCGAAATAGAAAGTCGACGTTCTAATATCCGGGCGGGATTTATTCGCTCGATAGATCTTCAACACACTGCGTAGCGCCGAGAGATGAAAATCAAACAGCGTGATTTTTCGATGCACTGAGCTTCCTGATCGATTCTCAATCCTTGGTTCCACACCGAGAGTTAAAAATCCAGTGTGCTATAAAATCCCGCCGCAATATTATAACGTCCGTGTGAACATCGACAAAGACACACCTCTAATAAAAGCATCTATAAGAAGATGTTCAATGTTAAATTAATCTTCTATGGTATTTGAAGTAGACTCCAGATACCTACCTTTTCAAGTGATAAATCCTCTCGATCTACACCACCTAACTGACTAAAAGGTCTAGACTGTCAAGTATTTCATAGCAACTGTGATGAAAGCCACTGACACTTTCAATTCTTTATAAACCTGTGTCTTTTCTTGGTTAGAATTTTTACTCGAAAATCCTAAGTAGCTTAAAATTCACTTAATCGCAATGCCTCACAATAAGGTATTAAACCCATTTTAAAAAGTATCTTAATTAGATTCTAGAGTGCTAATAAACCACTAAAAAAACACAACACTTTTATTTAATCGTTTAATGCCATAAAAATGTATTTATACATTTTAAATATTTATTACTATTACTATTACTAAATATTTAAATTTCGGCGTAATTTGACGACAACGCTGGGACGCCATATTGCTCTGTGGGTATGACGTTAGTTTGCTATAAAAACAAATACTCGATATTTTTTATGACAGTTGTTTATAATTTTAAAAAAGAGTTACTAGATTACGAAGAGGCTTTCTATCTTCAAAGTTGTGACACGATTACTTATTTAATTTTTGTTACAGAATTTCTGGAAGAGACAATAAAACGAGTTTTCGATCCTTCACTGAACTTGTTTCGTGTGACGAGTGAGGAGCGCTTGTACCCTTCACCTACGTCCTGTCTTCAGGAGAACCATCTGCAGCTATTCGAGTTTATTGGACGGATGCTGGGCAAAGCTGTCTATGAGGTCAGTCCACCAACGCAGTCCACTGGTGGGCATAGGCCTTCCTCATCCAGCAAACATATCTTAAGTTCTGAGTTGACCTGCAAGATTACTGACAAATGCGTGCACTGACCGGTCCACACAATCTTTGTGGTTGTTTCCTCAAATGACCATTTCAGACACCAATCTACATAGTCTTCACATGATTTAACCAAGATTGTGTCTGGACTTTAAAAGAGACTGTCCTGACTGATCTTCGAATTTGTTTCGGCCTTTCTCAGAGTAGTCGGATAGGAAACGCCGACCTCATCTACACTCGCGAGTAAGTTTGGAATCACCTACTTGTTACGATTTTTAAAACGAAATAACTGATGAAAATTAATAAAAATGCTTCCATTTTAAAGGCTAAACTGTAAACTTGAAATTCGCACACATGCATTTCAATTAAACCCATGTCTTCATTCTCGATAAGTCGCGAGTTTCGCCATAAAAGCAGGTGCTATCGATTTTTTTGTCTAAATCCGATTCAGTTTGTCCCTTGCTGCCCTCCTCCTCTACCAGCAATGCCTTAAGCCGAGATCCATACCCCACAGGGGGTGCCCTTAGTGATCGAGCAAAAACGAAAGTCGAATTGATTGAATTATTACCGCCAAAAACGGATAGTAAATTTTCATTTTCGGTTCGTCTCTCATCATTTCAGCCATAAGACGTCCACTTCAGTCGCAGTATGGAGGTAAAATGCATAGAGAACGCTGCTGCCCATACTCTAGTAAGTCCCTTAGTCGCATTCTACGACACCCACGGGAAGAAATGGGATGGTGCTATTCTTTTACGTCCGACACCACACGGATAGTTGGTCTCTACTGAAATGTTATTCAAAACACTTTCATCTTTTAAATTGGCCTATGTCGGGTTATGATTTTACGTATCCAAAATGTAGTTGAATATTTGTTTTTTTACAGGGTATAGTAGTAGATGTACCATTCGCCTCATTCTTCCTGAGCCAAGTGCTGGGACAGACTCAGCAGGCGCTATACAGCTGGATCGACGAGCTACCGTCACTCGACCGCGACCTCTACCGGAGTCTTACGTATATCAAACATTTTCAGGTATGTACTCAAGCAGGTGGCAGGGACATCGAAGCGAAAAACTGTTACCATGAATTTTTAATCGGTCTAGAATCATGTGCTGATTTTATGGTTTTACTGAAAAAAAAAGTGTACGACTACCTACCCGAAAAAAAGATAGTATTCGTTTGTGCGTCGATGTCGCTGCCACCTCAGAACGTAGGTAATGTAGGGTATATGTAACTTAAATAATGATGCCTAGGAAACAGTAAGACTGCTTAAAAAGAGTATTGGTTTACAAGCCACAGTCAGTTAGCATGTCTATAAAAAAAAGGGAAAACCACAAACCATTTGAATGTGCGGTTTCCTGATATTTAATGGTTTTTAGCAACCTCTTAAGAATATGCGGGTAAGAGCTTTGCTTACTTTTGCTGACGAGGGGGAGGGAAGAGTTAAGAATTGTAAAAATCTGCTTACGTCAAATCAAATCAAATCAAAATATTTTATTTCACATAAACCTGCAAGGGCTCTTATGAAACGTCAGAAGCTAGGTGCACGGTTCCAATTTGTCGCTTCCTATGGAGAAGAGCCGGCAAGAAACTCCACGGTTACTCTTTTAAAAATAATTGGATTTTATGTTTTCAAATTACAGTGATATTAGGCATGGGAGGACAGTGCAGGCCTGTCAATAAGTACCAGGTACTTTAGAGGAATGAAAATAAAGAATATAAACTGTAGGCCTACAACGTTCTCTCATTCACAATATGTAAAAGAATCTACATAAGTAAAATCAACCTATTTAAACCAAGTGATATGATTTCCATGAGAATCACTAACAAATACTCGATATTACAAGTGTTGTATAATGTCAAATAATGACGAGAATATGTCAGAAAGTGTAAAAAATAAAATTAATAAAATTAACATTGTAATTTGGAAGAAGTTAATAGACGCTCACATAGTTATGGTGCTAATGAGTTACCAGGGAAGCCACATGTGCAGAAGGAATTAACGCCAAACTTCCTTGTCTTCAACGTAGTCTTTTATCCTATAATATGCGTAATACTTGAATAGCCCCTATTGATGAAATACATATTTTTGTAGAATAAGTCTTTTCACATTTAACAATACACTCAATTTATTGCTGGCTTGTAATATGTACGAATACGCCTAACAGTGCGACAAAAAACTGAGCGTTTTACGGTGGCATACGTTTGGGCAGCGTCTTTCAACACAACAGACAATAAATACCTTTGATGTACCTTTTCACAAATTTTTCCGATCTTATCCATGTTTTTCTCGACAGAAAAACTAGAGTGGCGCAAAACAAAGATAAATAATATCGAAACGTTCCTTTTTTTCTTCAGGGCGATATATCCTCGTTAGAGCTTACGTTTTCGGTGGATGAAGAGAGATTAGGAGAAATTGTGACCCACGAGCTCGTGCCGGGCGGCAAAGCTGTTCCAGTTACAAACGAAAACAAGTAAGTGACATAACAGCAATGTTTTATAAATTGACTGATATCTCAAATGAACCTGTTGTTTAGCACTACAGACAATTCAGATATTTTCAAAATCACACACAACACAAAAAGCCCAACGGAATGATAAAAATAAATTATAAACATACATAAAGATTAAAATGACGAATATACAAAGTACAGTGTGCGTCTCAAGCTTGCACGGAATGGGAGTCCAGCTCAGCATGTGTCACGCAAATGTTCCTGACGCTGATATATCCCTGCAGTGATACAGTCGTCGTATTAGTATGTTTAACACTATGGTTATGTTATTATTTTACTTCTCATTAAAACTGGACCTGAGGAATAAAAAGTTATTTTGAACAAATCATGTTCAGAGGCTCTAGTGTGAGTTTCATTTAACCATCTACACCAAACGCAGTGAGCACGTTCGGCGTTCCGATTGGCCCTGGATTGGTGATGGACCAATCGGAGCGCCAAACGCGCTCACTGCCTTTGGTGTACATGGTTAAATGAAACTCATACTAGGGCCTCAGAGGTCTTAGTGTGAGTTTCATCTTACCATCTCGATCAAACGCATCGAGCGCGTTTGGTGATCCGATTGGCCCGTATTGGTGACGGACCAACCGGAGCGCCGAACGCGCTCGAAGCGTTTGACTGAGAGTTTTCACACCAGATTATTTTGCTATTATTGTGTATGAATTGAGTGAGGTTTTGAATATTCCAGAATAAACTACATACATTTGATGGCGCACTTCAGAATGCACACGCAGATCAAAGACCAAACGAACGCGTTTATTAAAGGATTCAGAACTATCATAAACCCAGAATGGTTGTCGCTGTTCTCTACGCCAGAGGTTGGTACAGTTTTAATATATGACAACTTGACCTACTTTTCCTGGTTACTATAGTGCTACGTATTGAATCGTGCATTTGTTATAGAATTAAATCGACTTGTATAGTAAAAGTAGGCAAAGATACAACTTTTCGTCTTTGCCCTGATACGATCGTGATTTAATTCGTAAACCGATTTAAGTTGATCCACGAAAATCGCCCCGTGAGAACGCTGTACGTCCCGCTTTGCTTACCTTACCTTCGTGTGGGGCGCGTATTTCGCACTTACATTTAAAACAAGAGCAACGTTTCGCCTAGATTTGGCAGAAGCTTTAGGTTGTATAAGTCAAAGCTGTTGATAATGTGCCTATATTTATATTTTTGTTCCATAGCTCCAACGTCTAATAAGCGGCGACAACGTGCCACTAGACCTGCGCGACCTTCGCCGCCACACTCAGTACTACGGCGGGTTCCACGACTCACACCGCGTGGTGTGCTGGCTGTGGGACGTGCTGCAGCGGGACTTCTCCGAAAACGAGCGTGGCATGTTCCTCAAGGTGACGCACTATACAAAGTTAACGACACGGTTGGCGTAATGGTTGAGCGATCGACTGCTGCGCAGCGTGTCGCGGGTTCGATCCCCGCACGGAACAAATATTTGTATGATCTGCAAGTAATTGTTCCGGGTCTGGCTGTTCGTGTTTGTGAGTTTCTATGTTTGTAAACGCACCCACGATACAGGAAGAAATTCCTAGTGTGGCGCAACGTTAAAAAAAAAAGTCAAATTAAATTAGCTTCATTGACGTGATGGGTATCTGTTTACAAAAAAATGTTTTTCGCTACTGCAGGTCCTGTTTTTACTTGATTTATGAGTTTAGAAAACCATGTTTGCTTTTATAAGCAATTTTTAGTTACATATTCGTGCCTATAGAGCTTTGTTAGCTAATTTATTCGACCCTCTATGGCGCTCACAGTAATGTGATATACGAAGTACTTCGGTGGTTTCCGTGACGTCAAACGTCTTCTGCAAATTTATGGGGTATAGATAGCAGTTTAATCTCTTCAACGGAGTCCCTACTCGTAAGCACGACAACCAGCACGATCATGACTCAATTTATTCCCTTTTCGGTCAAGGATGATCGAATTACGAAGCATCTTGAAAAAAGAAACAAACAATATTACTGAAATGATTAAATTAACATTAAATTCATTTCGTTTCCAGTTCGTGACGTCATGCTCGAAGCCGCCAGTTCTTGGGTTCGCTCATCTCAAGCCGCCGTTCTCTATCCGATGCGTTGAGGTAGGCGATGACGAAGATACTGGCGACACGATAGGTAAGCTTCAACCTATATCTCAACGAATATCTGGAGAGGCCTATTACCTAATGAAAAACTCCTATAACACTGTCTAAACAGGAATAGGAACAGGAATACGCTTAGCAGTTGCGCTTCCAATTACTCATCTTACAAATTAGTCAAATCATACAGTTTACAAAGTGCTGAAGCATCTTTTTAACCGACTTCAAAAAGGAGGAGGTTCACGATTCAATAGTTTTTTATCTGCGAAATATCCGGAAATTGTGGATCGATTTCGAAAATTCTTTTTTATTTCATGGATAAGGTTTGCCTAAGGGTAGTACCGTATAAATTTAAGAAAATTTTAAGATCACGATACAACATAGATCTTATTTACTTAACAATAAGGTATACGGGCTGCACAACACGGTGCATCTCAGCGTTCTTCGACACGCTTTCGCGCTCGTAATGAAATTATACCTTTTCGTGTGGTAAATAAGTTAGATATTCTGTTGCTATCTTAAAAAGTGGGCGCAGCGTCGCGTCTCGGTGTGAACTGACCCTAAAACCTTTTTTTTTTTTTTGGGTTTAAATATAATGCCAAATTTCAATTTCCTTTGTTGCATAGATCTCGAGAAAACATCTGTGACGGATGAACAAAGAAGACATTTTAAAACAGTTCCGTTTCTCTTTTAAGTTTGTAACATTAAAAAAACTTTTTTCAAAAAAATAAACAACCGACTTCCAAAAAAACACTAAAAAGTGAAAAATAACTTTAATTTCGGAAGTCGGTGACTTTGGATATGTATTTTAATTTTTTGTCACCGCCTTCCGAAATTAAAGTTATTTTTCACATTTTAGTGTTTTTTTGGAAGTCGGTTGTTTATTTTTTTGAAAAAAGTTTTTTATTTTTCACTTTTTAGTGGTTCACATGTGCTTACCCCTTCACAGCGTACCGGCGTGATGTTATGTTATTAACTGGTGTAAACAATTGACAGACATGAGATTTCAGCAATCCCTGTCCTTTTGCTATCATTTATTGAGGAGTTCCGTTGCCTATCTCCGAAGTTCTTCATCAGATCTTCACCAAATTGAAATGGAACCACTCCGAGAAAGTACTCTTCCAAAAACTACACAAATTGCTTCAAGTGTGCCTATAAAATTTGAAGAGTTCTCTCTATTTCTCCAGGATCCCATCATCAGATCCTGACTTGATGATCATGGGACCATCTGGGAAGTATACCCTTTCAAACAAAAAAAAAAATATCCAAATCGGTCCAGTCATCTTCGAGTAATCGCGGAACATACATAAAAAAAAAAAAAAAAGGGTTCCGACGAATTGAGAACCTCCTCCTTTTGGAAGTTGGTTAAAAACATAGCAGTCTTATTAAAATATACTCTCTTAACAGGCAGCGTTATACGAGGCTTCTTCACAATACGAAAGAAGGATCCCCTGAACCGGCTGCCCACATCCTCGACCTGTTTCAACCTCCTCAAGCTGCCAAACTACCAAAAACGGAGCACCCTTCGCGACAAGCTACGGTATGCAGTCAACAGCAACACTGGCTTTGAACTATCTTAAATGGAGAATGAAAAATATCGGATAACAGTTTTTTTACGAAGAATGTGGTCGGTCAAGTCTGAATGGTTATTGGAGTTTCCAAATTTAATAGGATTATCCTTAAGGGGAATCTAGTCGCGGGCTCGAACTCATTGGTGGGCCTGGCTAAAAAGCACGCTGTCTCACCAGGTATCGTGTCCGACAGAGGTAGTATTGTTGATGAGCAGTTAGACGCTAAACTACACGCACAACGTTATTGTGTGCGATGCAGCATCATGTATAGTCAAACAGGCGCGTGAAAAATTAAGAAAAGTCCTTCGAAAGATCGGGTTTTATGAAAACAACACTGCATAAATCCATGACGAATAAAGTTTATTGAACTTTTCGATAATTGAGCGTTGTCGGTACCGACTTGGTTTTGGAGATTTTACACTTCTTTTGTTATTTAAACACGCCCAAAGATAAAAATAGCAAGAAATATGAATGTTTGTTGGCTCCTAAGTTATTAATGGCTTATTATTTTAGTATTCTGTTTCCCTTTAATTTTTCATGTGCATTGTCGAACAGTGGAGTAATACACTCCCGAAGTTTGTATGAAAAAAATTCGACTAGATTCACCTTAAGCGCCTATTACACTATTCAATTTGTAGGAAATCGAAAGACGTAATCGACGTTAGAACAGTTAGATCCGATTTAGTGCGATTGGAAGGTCCCGACCGCATTACTTCCTAAATTGTTGTAACCCAATCTAATTCTACTTCATGACTGGTAAGTCTGTACGATTTAGAATTCAGATTAGTCTAGTGTGCTCACTAGCTTCCAATTTTGTAAGTAGAGTGTTCCTAGTTAGAGTTTCTACAAATTGGATAATGTAATAACCACTTTAGACTGTGCACAGACCTAGACAAAAGACTATCGCTCTATCAAAACTATGTTTGGTATTGCCCTTTCACTGTTATGTCATTTATGACAGCAGCAACCTATTAGCTATCTTATTGCTATCGGAATAAAAGTCACTGTGATTTTGACAATTATACAACAAAACAATGTTACTGCTCTTTTGTCGAGGTGTGAGTATAGCCTTAATGGTAGTAGTCATTGCCTAAACCAAATCGCAGGGTAGGAGAATTTTAATTCGCAAAGACTCGACCTTTATAAGGCCAGTAATAATGCATAGATGTGCGTTTTCCTTTAAATCACCAAAAATAATGAAGCTGGTCTTCTTAAAGTATGGCAACATTTTTATCAGGTACAAATAATTTAATACTCATGACGTTCTTAATAAAGCACGGATTTGTGGCAATTTTAAAATCTTACGTCACAGTTTTCAATGTGGATGCACTGCACTATGTTCACGTTTTCAATAATATTTTAAAGTGTTAGAAATTTAATGAACTGCGGGCCATGTTGAGATTTTACATCATTTCGTATCAACTTAATATGTCTGCTCAAATATTATAATCAGCCTATAATCGTCTCAACTCACTCTCGCCTCCTCTCGTGTCAGAGGGAGTGGGCCGTCCACTACGCGGGCCCAGTGCGGGTTGGTTGATGACACATGTCTTCGTTATAAGTCATGCCGGTTTCCTATGGCTGATATGCGAGTTTGCAAGTCAATATGACAGAAATCGAGCTCGAGAAAGATACTGTATACAGGGACAATCCTCTTCAAAGCCAAACTTTTTCTATAAATCAGAAGCCTTAGTGTGAGTTTCATTTAACCATCCCGATCAAACTCATCGACCGCGTTTGGCGCTCCGATTGTCCCTGGATTGGTTGGATGCGTTTGATCGAGATGGTTTTATTTTGTGTTTTTGGGTGGGAAATCATCAAATAACTTCTCCCGCTCTGGGGGGCGGGGGGGCGTGTCTGACTTTTACTTACTAAAACCCACCCGTGTTCATTCAATTGCCTGTGTGCCAGAGGCCACGATATCTTTTTCAAACAACCCGCACCCCTGGCTGTGATCGAGATGGTTAAATGAAACTCACACTAGGGCCACTGTTTGCCATATTTACGGTCGTGTATAACTGCACTTCAATTACAAAATATTTACCAAAGAATGTAACGCTCACTGCGGACTTAATTAATAGGCTGAGCTGAGAGGGTACAGTGAGCATAAATAAATATGCTTACGTATTCTTTTATTAAAATCACTTAATCTTGAGGCAGCAGAACTGATTCTTCTTAAGCTGCTCAACAACAGCTGATTCTAATATTTTTACGACGATCTCAAAAAAATATTTGTCGAAAACACTGACAAATGCAAAAATGGAGTACATTAAAAAGACTAAGAAAATTGGAATTTGTATAGAATGTGTGAAATTATGTTGCATGTTCATAGGTTATGTTTTTTCAAAAATTGAGTGTGGCTGCTGCACCATTTGGATGGGGAAACGCCAGAGAAGCCCACAAAATTCAATATTTCTTACGATTTTTGCAATTTGCAGCCCAGTGTCGCGCTATAAGTTGAACAAAAAACAATTCGCGACCGTAACACGTATGTATTCACAGAATTATAAGCAACTAGCTTTTGTCTGCGGCGCCGCCCGCATTGTTGTCGGTTATCGCGTAAAAAAGTAGCCTATGTCCTCCATATCCCAGGGTATATCTCTGCCAAATTTCATAACGATCGGTTGAGCGGTTTAGGCGTGAAAGCGTAGAAGACAGAGGCCTTAGTGCGAGTTTCATTTAACCATCTCTCAAACGCATCGAGCGCGTTTGGCGCTCCGATTGGCCCTGGATTATTGACAGACCGATCGGAGCGCCGAACGCGCTCGATGCGTTTAATCGAGATGGTTAAATGAAACACACACTAGGGTGGGTCACAGATCGAGAGACAGAGTTACTTTCGCTTTTATGATATTAGTAGGGATAGTAGGGATAAAATCATCAATGCAACCCTTTAATTTCATTTCATTCCATTGAATGACTATATCATGAAAAAGTCATTCAATGGAATTAATTTTTAATGAACATAAAACCTGCCACTGATTTGCAAATTACAAAAACCGTAAGAAAAGTTGGATTTAGCAGGTTATCTTAATTCCTCCTCAGTAATGCAATTTATTTTACCTATTATGGGCCAGTAACTTAATTTTACTAGCATCTATTAAATGTTTTAGATTTTTTTTGTAATATTTCATCGATAAAAGCGAATCGACAAGCGATGAGGCCGGTTTGTAAAGGGTCGTATATTTACCTGTAATGCAACATAGGCCTTAGCAAAGAACTATACGAGTTATTTGAAGCCTACATTACTGATACGAATTATTTATAACATTGTATGTAGAACGAAATGTACGTGTAACCTAGATCTCGTTTACCCCATAGTGTGTATAATTCACGGTGTAAATCGGTATCTAAAAGTGAATTCTAAATAATCCAGTCCAATGTATAAATAGTTGTATTGTATATAGACAATAACGTGTTAGAAGTTGTACTACTGTTGATTTCTTTTATATTTACCCATTTATGGACGTAGCATACCTTTGGCAAAAATCATATTCTGGATCACATTTTTAAGAGGTTGTTTTTTAGTTTTTTAGTACATACGAAATAATGCAATCTAAACTAAGATAATTCGACGACTAAGACACATCAGAAACTTTATATTACAGACAATTGGTAATAATATGCATGTACCGTCACCAAAAAAGATATAGTTCAAGTTTAGTAAGAAATGAATGGATGTTAAAAAACAATAATTTCATTTATCAAATTAAATTTAATTCGAAAACATCCGTCGTAATCTTGCTAAACTTCAACTAATTATATCCGACGACTCTGGTTACTTATGTCTATCGGTGACTGTATACAGGATACATTTTTAACCAGTGCGCAAACTGTAATCATGAATTCAGCATATCATTCTAGAACAGTAGTGCAGAAATTTTTCGTCGGTTATACAGAAAAAAATCAGATGTTCCATACATTTTGACCGTGTAGGTATTGCACTTTTCTATGAAACAGCTGATTTTGATTTGTATAACCGACGAAAAATTTCTGTGCTAATCTAGAATGATATGCTGAACTCATGGTTACAGTTTGCGCAATGGTTAAAAAATTGTCCTGTATAGAATCTTCAACCTCATCTGTTACATGTTTAGTTTTTCAGAATTTCTATGTTTACTTTAGAAAAGAGATGGTTTTCTACATCACGATGTGTAAGCATATTATTAGGGGACAACACGATGTTTTGTATTGTAAGGAAACAATCTAGATGTGACTTTTAAGCCTCGTATTCATGTTAAAAAGTGAAAACTTAAAACCGAGAAGCTTTTTTTTTGTTATTCATAAAATTGAATTATAAATTAAAATCTCACAATTTGTAAATTAAAATCATTAACATTAGTCTGGTTTTCATATCTATGACTCCGAGCACATAGATATACAATATATTGTTATACTCATAGCTACAGATATACTGTGAACATTAGCATAATTTTCAACGCGACTAAAGGTGCGCTTAGACTAGCAACTAAAATTTCTCCATCTTGGGCAATTCTCGTCAAATATGACGTCACGACTACATCCAACAATTATGGGCAATGGCAACATGTAGCAACCTGTTGCCAGAGATACGGCCACACAATATGGAGCAACATAAAAAACTAAGCAATGCCCGTCCACCGCCGCCTCCGCTCCCGGCCGGTTCCTCTCGCAAAAACGAGACGTAGTTATACTTGCATACGAGATAGAAAGAAAATTGACTAAAAATTTCTAAACCGATTGAATATTCGGCAACTCATGAAATATATGGAGCAATGAGAAGCAATATTGCCGAAACACATCGGTAATTTATTGTTGTTGCTCCAGATTGTTCCACTTAATTGATCCAGATTGATCCATTAGTGTTGCCGAGTAATAATTGCTCAAAAAAGTTCCCGTGTAAGAGCACCTTAAGGAAGTTTTCACTGTAATAAAGTTGTAGAACACTGCAATTATTTACGTTTCTGGCAACATTTAAAAACAAAAACATTCTGCTTCACAGTTGTTTTGCAACTTTTATTTACCATGAACACGAGGCTATTTTGTGTCAATGTAATCTACACTTTGTATTGCACTATAATGTTTTATATCATCATATTTTTACAAATAAGTCTTCAATATTAATACTTTGCAATAATAACATAAATTTTGTCTTCATGTGTTGTAATTATTTGTCTGTAGTCTATAAAACATCATATTTTATTGTATAAAATTTATATTTCGTTGTTTATTTAGTGCAATTACTTTAAAAAAAAAAAATTCACATTGTATACAAGAATCGTCGTCTGCAGAAAAGTTATTTGTTTATTGAGAATGGCAAATGCATTTATGCAAAATCAAAATCATTACCCTTCTTTTGAGCTTCTTCATAGTCGGGTAAAAAAGGTATTGAAACATAACATTTGTCATTTAAAGTTTTCTGCAGTAACTGATGAGCGAAAATAGTATTTCGTAGTAGTGTTTCCCTTTTTAACTGAAACTTATAAGTATTTACTAATATATGCATAGACAAGGATCATTGTAAGGGATATTTTGTACTAGCCACGTAAATATGTTGTATAACACAATGTGATTCTCTGTGATAAAATAATTGATATTTATTATTGAGAAGTTTTATTAATATCCTCTATTGTATACCCAAAACTGTATTTTGTTTCTCCCGAAAGACAGCACAAGTGGCTTCCAGGATTATTACAAGCTGACACTCCATTGAGGCGGAGAAGAAAATTAACCAAAACAGTACCTTGTTTAGGCTGATTAGCAAAGCGATGCATTCCTTGAACAGCGAAATAGGGCGAGCTAGTTTGCAGCAAAAACGCGGAGTCCCAGATGGGCTCAAAGATAGGTAGTTTTTCGAGTTTTGGGTGTTTTTTGCGCAACTAATTTAGCGACGCATGATAGACGCTTGATGAATTTGTTTTTGAAGCGTTACGGCCATGCCACAATAGGGAACGTGCACGACGAAGGGTCTGCCATCTAGTGGCGCAAATCCGAAGTCTTCTCGGAATCATTACTTGAAATTGACACTTCACGTAATAAATCTCATAAAAGAAGTGAAAAAAAGAATATAATTACTAAGTAAAAAATATGTATTGTTGTGTTTCTGGATGCTCGAACACTTCAAAGAAAACTCAAAATGAATCAAATGGTGTGAAATTCTATTACTCTCCCAAGGATATTACTTACTTTCCTTGGTTACGTGATATACGACAAAAGTCAATAAATGCAGTAAAAAAATGTGTAAGTATGAGTTTCAAAACATTTAGAAATTACTCAATAATGTTATTTGTTAAAATACCTGAGTTTTGTATGTACTAGTACTATTCAATACAAACAATTAATCTAAGTAAACATAACCTTAATAGTACATTATGTTATAAGTGCGGTAATTTTCAAAGCGCACGTATGTCATACGACGTTTTATAACATATTTGCGAGGAAATAAATAAAAGTCGGACTTTCTTAAACGAGTAAATCATTAATCACTAGTTAAAGCAGTTAAATAAATTTGAACAATTTGTAAAATTGATTATTACTTTTTTTTTGGGTTTTGGCTTCGCACGGTTTGTGCATTTAGCCAGTGTCAAGTAATTTTTCTTTTCTATCAAGTAAATGGCCCGATATCGGGCACGAATTTACAAAACAGTCATAGTCGTCTTTAGTTAGTCAAGTCAAAGTTATTGTAAAGCGGTAGTAACAGTAACTTTACAACAACCTATTAGGAGTTTTTGGGGGAACACGAAAAGTCCACGTTAGTCACTTATTTTCACCTTCACTACATTTGTGCACTCACACGTAATGAAATTGCATAATTCACTACCAAAATTATACAATTTATTCGCTATTTCACTTAATTTCATGAAAATAAAAAGTCGTGCGACATGTTCCAACGCGATCCCGCCAAAAACTCCTGATTATTACTTTTTTTTTTGCGTTTTGGCTTCGCACGGTTTGTGCATTTAGCCAGTGTCAAGTAATTTTTCTTTTCGATCGTAAATGTTCCGATATCGGGCACGAAGTTACAAAACAGTCATAGTCGTCTTTACTCAGTCAAGTCGAAGTTATTGTAAAGCGGTAGTAACTTTACAACAACCTAATAGGAGTTTTTGGGGGGAACACGAAAAGTCCACGTTAGTCACTTATTTTCACCTTCACTACACTTGTGCACTCACACGTAACTAAATTGAATAATTCACTATCAAAATTATACAATTTAATTCGCTATTTCACTAAATTCCATGAAAATGAAAATTCGTGCGACATGTTCCAACGCGATCCCGCCAAAAAAAAACTCATGGTTGTAGTTTAGTGTCAAAACTAATTAAATTACGAATTAAATGTTTATTTTTTATATTATGTCCCTCAAAGTTAATTTTATTCATAAAATGTTGACCACTTTTCTGACATAAAAACTCTTTGCAAGATACCGTTCGTTTTAGACGGAGCATCTTGATAAACCGTGCGTTTTACGTTACAATAACGCACAAGTGCGTAATGACATGTCATACATTACGATATTGAAATTGGTGTACTAAGAGACCCTTTACGAGCAAATGTGTTATAAATCATTTTTATTAGTTTTCGTTAGAGCACTATCTGGAGAATTTTTAAAGTAAATTAAAGCACAGATGTACCTACATTTTTCAGATTAGCCTGCCGTACATTTGCAATTTGCTCTTCTAATACTTGTATTACAATCAAGCTGAAAAGAAGGCGTCATGAACATAAATTATGTTATAGACAAAATATTTAAGTGAAAAATGAGTTCAGATAATACTTTCCAGTTATTTTGACATCATAAACGTTAGAAACCCTCGTTTGAGCTACAATTTTGCCAGTTATTACTGCAGTTTCAGGATACATAACTGTTTCTTCTACATCTAAGACATGCCCGGACTCCGAAGAGTTTTTGGCCTTTGGACATATTTTGACCACGCTGACGATCATTATTAATCGGCCGAAACCCATATTTTATAATTTTAATCATTACAAACGATATAAATATAATGTAAACATTAACATAAACATTAGCGGCAACACGATGACAGGTCTAAACAGTTTCTTTTTTTGACCACACCGTGGCTCTCGTGTCGATTTGTGCTGCCATCTATAGTTCGTGCACGTTCCCTATACTTCGTTGCGACGAAGGTTTGGTCTCCACCTACTCGTATAGCCATAGACATTCATACTCAAAACTTTCTTCACGAAGTTTTCCTCATTCCTCCGTATCACATGCCCATACCATGACAAGCGATTTCCACACAACTTTTCTGTTATCGATGCCACTTTCAGGCTTCCTCTTATGTACTCATTTCTTATTCTATCCATCCGTGTAAAACCACACACGCCTCCATCTCAGCTACATCCAATTGCCTTTCATTCATCCCTTTTGTGGCCCAGCATTCTGACCCATACAAGACGGCAGGTCTTACCATGGTTTTATATATCTTCCCCTTACGTTTAAGGGGAATGTGGGAGTCGCAGTTTGTTCCCGTGACGTGCTGCCATTTCATCCATCCAGTGTTAAAATTCTGTGCTTTACCGTCCGATCTACTTCGCCTTCGCTTTGCACGAGTAAACCGAGATACCGAAAGTCGGAGCAGACTGGGAGAAGCGCGCCATCAAGCGCTATGGCTTCAGTAGGTACTGGAAACACCGTCGAATTCGCAGAACATACCTGTATTCAGTTTTGGTTCTGCTGATTTTCGAGCCATTCTCCAGATTCTGTTGCCACTTTTCCATTCTGCTCTGGATCTCGGATAAATCTTCACCGACAAGAACAATGTCATTGACAAACAGCATGCACCAGGGTGGCTCTTCCTGTATGACCGACGTCAGAGCGTCCATGATCAACACGAAGAGGCAAGGACTTAAAACCGATCCCTGGTGCAAGCCTACAGCCACATTGAACTCGTCGGTATTGCCAGCAGCCGATCGGACGTAGGCACATGATTGACATACATACTTCCCAGGCAATCCTTTCTCTTTCAAGGTCCACCGCAACACATCCCGAGGTACCCTATTATACGCTTTCTCCAGATCAATGAACACCATGTGCAAGTCCTTGTGTGTACGTCACGTCTGTACTTCTCTCACAATTGGCGGAGTGCAAAAGTGGCGTCCATTGTTCCTTGACTTGGCATAAATCCAAACTGGTTTGGGTTTATGCCAGTAATCTCACTCTCCTCTCGCGGTCTTTTCTCTATTACTTTCTTCCATATCTTCATACTATGTGACATGAGCTTCATCCCTCGATAGTTGTTGTAGTCCTGTACATCACCTTTATTCTTGAAGATGGGCACTATTGAACTATTGCACCATTGTTGTGGGAACCCTCCTTCATGCAACAACTTATTGAAGAATAAAGTCAGCTACATACATCCATCTTCTTTTAAACACTTCCATACTTCTACTAGTATGTCATCTGGGCCTATAGCCTTTCCATTTTTCATACTATGAACTTCCTTTCTTACTTCATCTATGCTAATTTCCCTCACCAAACCCATATTTACTTGTACCTGTCTGAGCACACCATTCCATTCATTGTCTTTGTTCAATAGCTTTTCAAAATAAACCTTCCATCGTTCTTTTATTTCGTGATCTTTGGACAGAACGTTACCGGCGTCGTCTTTCATACATTTAACGTGAATGATATCTCTCGTTCTCCTTTCTCTTGCTTTTGTAAAGCGGGAGAGCTCCTGGCCTCTCGGGGTATCCAGTGAGTCGTACACCTTCTCCCGCGCCTTACCCTCGAAACTGCCACCGCTTTTTTTGCCTTTCTCATACATTATTTTTTATATATTCATCTTATCTTCTTTCAGACATCGTTCCCGTTTTCTACAACCTGCCATTCTTTAAACGCAATTTTCTTCTCTTAAAGCATCTTTTACACGTGTTCATTCCACCACCATGTATCATTTTCTATCATACCTTTACCTTTCGATTCTCCAAACACATATTTTGCTACTTTCCTTATACAATCCGCCATCTCTATCCAACATTACTTCACGGATTATCCTTCCAAATGTTTCATGTCAATCATTTTGTTTACCACCAGACTCTTAAACTTACTGGCACATTCCTCTTTTTCTATCATACGCCATCTGGTTTTGGGTGGGGTCGTTCCTTGTTTCTACTGAACGAAACACTGAATTTAACCTGCATTACTATGAGTCTCTGTTGTAAGACTAAGTCTTCACCTGGGAGCACTTTACAGTTTTTGACACTTTGAAGGCTGTTCCGTTTTACCAGCAAGTAATCAATTTGTCGCTTGGCGGCCACTTTTGTATGTTATAAGATGCTAATTATTTTTTCAAACCTTGTATTTGTTATTGCCAGGTCAAAGGCCGAAGCAGCTTGCAGAAGTGTTTCGCCATCAGAGTTACGGTCTTCGTATCCCCAACCACCATGCACTCTCTCATACCCATCCCTTTGTCTTCCTACATGGCCGTTAAAATGACCCGCCCCCCCACATACACTTCTTCACTATCTTGCACATCCATCATCACACGATCGAAGTCCTTCCAAAACTTCTCTTTTACAATATCCTCACACCTTGACTGGGGTGCATATACACTAACTACATTAACCACAAAACTTTTCACAATCAGTTTAACAGCTATCACTCTATCACTCACTCTTTTAATATCCACCAGTCTACCACACATTCTTTCAACTGACTATCCAAAACTATACCCACACCATTTCGCTTGCCATCGCTTCCACAGTAATAAAACTTATATCCTTCTCCTATCTCTCTAGCCTTCGCGCCCTTCCATTTCGTCTCTTGCATACATTGTTATATGTTCCGTCTTCGCCTTTTTAAAACATCTGCTAATTCCCTTCCTCTTCCAGTCATCGTACCTACATTCCAGCTCGCACACCTCAATCGAACTTCTCTCGCACTCCGAGCTTGCGTCTTACGTCGCACCTGCCCGTTCCGGTGCGACAACCCTTGTCCATTTCCCACAGGAGCCGGGTGCTGCCCCTGCGCGTCGCCTGTGGGGTACGCCCTAGCCCGCGCATCATTTCAATTTCACTCATTGTTGCTTTGGGTTTTGGTTAAAATTAAACAGTCGGCCGCCAGCCAGACAACAACCCTCCTTGGGAATGCTATTGTTGGTGGTTTACCCGCCACCGTGCGGGGGACCCAAGGTAGTACAAGGGTATGTACTAGGCCCCTAGTTCCCTTAGTCGCCTCCTACGACACCCACGAGATTAAATGAGGTGGTCATATTCTTTAAGTCCGTGACCACACGGCAATCAAATACGAGTATACATATAAATATATTTTTCCAAGAAACACATTCACAATTTCACATACATTTATAATAATCGACATCGTAATCGGTCATCTGCAAGGTGCACTCACAGAGCCTGCCTATCCAAAGCGTTGACACCGACTGATCGGTCTCGGACTGTGTTGCGTCGCGCAGATTTGTGCAATGCAGCAGCGTATCGGATACCTCCACGATGCGTTGTGGGATGCGGGACGTCGTAGATTTCTACGGAGCGTCGTCGTCGCACCGCAGTGTAGTGTCCTGTGCTACAGATTCAAAAACTGCTAGATACAAGAAAAGATTTCTCATTTAGTAACAGTTTTCGATTATAAGGCGAAAACTAATAAAGTGCTATCTACTCAAAAACAACTTTTGACCTCGTGTTTGCGTGTTGCAAACTAGCTACGGGATTTCAAGGAATACATCGAATTACCTAGCATAAGTAGTATTTTAAAATGTTATCGTTCTAAGATTGCCTAAAATACTGTCCCTTTAAGCACAAAGGTCGATTTGAAAACTTCCTCAATTTATGTAGTCTAAAGATAGCTAACTCTCTTCTTAAATATACTGCTGGATGAGGAGCTTATAAACAAAATAATAGAATAGTGTCTGAAACTAGCCCGACATGATTAAACGCGTGAGAAAACATTAGGTATGAGGTCTTGAGAATGGACATATCTGTACACTTATACATAATACCCTATAAAATGCAGAAAATATGGTAGGCCTATTCCCAGCAGTGGCTGATTTCGGGCTGAAACGATAATGATGCTGATTGTGTGTGCACGAGAGATTGCTAAGGTACACCAACTTCATAAAGGTCGCCGAGAAAACCGGACCCCTGCCATGGTAAACAGACGCTACTAAAAAGAAAGAAAGATAGAACAGTTTTTGCCAATAGGCAAAAACAGTTATGTAAAAAATAAAAATAAGGATGAATAATTTTTTCGCTAGGAAAAATAACAAGTGAATAATAAATATAAAGTTGTAAAACGGTTTAATTTTATCTTATACCTAACTTTTATGATAAAATGTTTCTAAACCGGCAACACTGCAATGACACTGCCATCTCCTGCCAATGTCAACACCACGCTACGGCCCAAAAAAAAATGTTTTGAAGTTTTTTTTTATTTCAAAGTGTTCAAAATACATTTATATGTTCTAATAATTTCATAATACAGGTACTTCTAATTAAAATATAAGTTTTACCCATTTATTCAAAAGTAATAAAATAAATACAGTTGTACAAGGATTATTCAGGTTGGTTCTCAAGCACAGCTGTTTACCGCGCGTCGACGCCATTGTTATTTTCTGTCTCTTTTTAGACCGCGTCCTCGCGGCTCCCCTTGCCCCTTCCCTTCAACCAGTTTCGCTCGATCTTCGTGACGCGTGGACGTGCGCGCGGCGCGGACTCAAATATCTCGGTCTTATCCTTTGTTCAGGAAGAAGCGAACTCCACAATAACTCGCAACTACAACTGAAAGTCCCCCTCTCAAACGTAAAATAACTGGTGTAATCTACAGGTGTATCGTCTTTCCGTGTGTTGTTTAGTGATTCCCGCATAGTCAATCGAGCATGAATAATAAAGAAGTAACCGGTGATATAGTCGTGTGTCCACTGGGAGGCGAGGTCTGGTGATCGGGCGCAGTGTTGAGGTCGTAGGGTTCGGCGTGTGATGAGTCTGCGGTGACGGCTCGCCGCTGAGCGGTTGGATGGCGGCTGTAAGCGGCCCCGCGCGGCACTCTCGCGTCTCCATGAGTGTGTCCATGTCGCTGATGCAGGGCGGTACGCAGAGCGCGCCGCAGGGCGCCATCCTGGCGGCAGCGGCGCCCTACTACCAGACGCCGGCCATCCCCACGGACGTGCAGCCCGACCGCCCGATCGGCTACGGCGCCTTCGGTGTTGTATGGTGAGTCAATTTTGTTGTTGTTTATATTTTCAAATTGCCCGCGTCACTTTCGAAACTAATTGATGAAGTGTCTATCAATTCTGGTGGCTAACTTATAAGCATGCTTGAATTGGGGGATTACAGTACCGACCATTCTGTGATTGTAATGCGTCACAATCCTTTAGGCTTTGATCCTTTGTATTTTTAACCTATCTTATTGAATTCGGCTTACGTATTTTTCGTTTTTATCTTTAATCGCATTGTGATTGATAATTGATCTTTGGTTATTATTTTATTTATTTGGTTAGCTTTGTTCACACAATAGACAATAGATCCAGATACCTGCGTAAAACTTTTGTTGTCATTGTAGTTTTAACTTTGATATTACTTGCTCAGATAGGTACCAAAAGTGAGTTCCCCGATTGCAAGTATTATTTGTAAGTACATAATTTCCGAACAATTGTACTAAACCTACGTATCTACATACAGATGCCGGGTATTGTAAATTAAAAAAAAAACGTTTTTACATACAACACTAATTAATTCACATTTTGATTTAGGTAGGTAGGTAGGTACCTACTAATATGAGCTCAACTATGTAAGTAATTCATAAATGAAACTGAAGTAGTTAAGTACCAATGTATCAAACAACTCAGATATTATTACAGAACTATCTTACCTACTTACAATTTTTTTTTACTAGAGGGTAATTCTTTTCTAAATTATAAGATCTCGTAAAAGCTTACAGGTTTAAAGAACCTTGTAATTGATTTAGAAAGATGGGTGTTACACTATTTAATGTTATATTTCTTCATTCTTGCTGCCATTATACCTACCTATCTATATATATAATATGGGAACAGAATACGTGGAATGTAGTAGGTTTTTTTTTTTTTTTTTTCTGGGTGGGAAATCATCAAATAACTTCTCCCGCTCTGGGTGGAGCGGGAGGGCGTGTCAGACTTTTACTGACTAAAACCCACCCGTGTTCCCTCAGTTGCCTGTGTGCCAGGGGCGGCGGTATCTCTTTCGAACAACCCGCACCCCCGGCAGGCCTCGGCCCTTGCGGGCCCCTCTGTTGCTGCTGACATCTCTTTGAGGCGCGCGTGGAACACAACGCGCCGTCGACCCGGGCCTGGTCCTTACCGGACAGCGAGGTACCCATTACTCGCCGTCCGCAAGCCCGTGCCTACGGTGGCCGGGAATCAGCCTGGGATTCCCGACGCCCAGGGCGTCTCCTGCGAAGGCCACGGCTGTGAGGGCGCATGTACTGCATCTCCCTCACGTGCGCCGCCTCCCTCTTTGCGAGCATAACTGCTTCGCTGAAGGAGGCGACTGCCAGCCATGCCCTCTCGCTCCGTACCATGGCCTGGACCAGGGTCGGACGCGAGAGTTCGCCGCCGCCGATCACCTCCACGAGGACACGGCGGTGCTCCGCCCAAGCCGGGCAGACCTCCACCGTATGCTCCACCGTGTCCTCTGGGCGATCTTCGCAATGGAAACACCCGGGCGTTTCCTCCCGCCCTATCCGAAACAGGAACCTCCCGAAACAGCCATGTCCGGTGAGGACCTGTGTCAGGCGGAAGGTGAGGACGCCATGCCGCCTCTCAAACCACTCCTCAAAGAGGGGACTTACCGCCGCAATCGTGGCGTGCCCAGAATGTAGTAGGTTACATTAGAAAAAAAGAAGCACCTAAATAATTGCTTTGTGAGGTGCAATCATCAATTAAAATTCAAATAACACTACACTTGTACTTCAGCTTATTATCATCAAAATGATACGATTATGCTCAAAAATTAATTTAAATATGAAGTGTTAGGTAATCGACTTTCATTGCCGACCGTTGATTGACCTTACCTACTGAGTTTTTGATGGCAAACAAGATCACAGTGCCTTCATCAATGCTATTTGGTGGCTTACCAAAGTAGTATCCACAGTTTCGAGTAACCATGCACCTATGAACCATCTTACTGTAGCAGCTGGGATGTGTGCATTCATGCACCACCATATTTTCAAACTGAATTCTTACATTGTCGTTCTTATCGACTCCGATTTTACGAGCTACAGCTCTGCCACTCAAAACTTTTATACGACAAACCCATAAATCTAAGAGCGAATGTAACCCACGGGAATTTAGAACTTAAGTGCTTCCAAATGTTCGCCAACATTGTTTTTTAGCTACAAAAAACCTTAATACAGAAAAACCTGTTTAGAATTTCTGGCATCTTAAAAGTATGGGGCGCCGGGCGTATTCTCACGACCACGTATGTACGAACAAACAGCATCTATCCATAGGTTCCTGTGCAGTCTTCAAGTCCCGAAGCCATTTACGAAACAAAGACTAGGTATACCGGTATCCCGAGCGTCGTCTAGTCGCTACCTAAGTGCTACTCGACTCGTCGATAAGTAAAGCGCACAAAGCAATTATTACTAGTCTCTACGACCAACGCTCGTTTTACTACCTCTGAACACGATGCAACCGTTAAACCTAGAAAGCTACAATTCCATTTCAAATCTTCCATTTTTAACGAGCAGGACCGCTTTATGACTCAAACTAAATCTTCTAATTCTAAAGCCTTTATTTACATCAGTTGTCGAACCAAACAAGTTTTGAAAGTTTCCCAAAAGTTTACATTGCACTGAAGTTAGGCAGTTCACCAGTCTAATCTGCACCAGTTGCCTTCTGTAAACACGTGGAGTTTGTACCTGCCGGCGACGGGCATTCGATTCAGCGCGAACGACATAAGAGCGGTTTTCAATATTCATGTTGCCCGCAATCGAATGCACATTGCGACGGACGACCGAAGTCACTCCTCAAATGAAACTGTGCTTTATTACTAACACCTTTAGCTAGATTTTGAATTAATGGCTTCGATATCTGTTATTGAAACTGAGGTAGTGAATGCGTGGTTCCCTCTTGTAAGCGACATTCGCCCTTAAGTCGATGGCAGTAGCTGGGATTTTGAGCACGAGTACAGTGGGAGCGCCCTGAAGTAGTGCAACATTCGTGCATCGGGGGTAGCGGTTGTTAGGTATGGGTGGATGCTTTGTGTCGACTCGTCGTGCGTAGGTAAGTCCCTCATGGCGCTTGCCGCGTCGATTGTGTGTGAACGACCGCGACGAGGGGAGGCACGCCTGATTATTCCAAGCCCGCGTCGATCGCCGGTCGAGAGCCCTAAAACCCGGCTCTGCCCTGCTCCTTCCTCGTACTCGCCCGTTGAATGCAAATAGGGACTCCTTAACATGTTATTTGTCTCCTTTCTGAGTGTTTTAATTTATTCTGGGCCTGGCTTCTGTATTTAGTTAGATATCTTTGTGTTCATCTGCTTAAAAATGCGCCAACTATTATTTTCTTTTAGTGAAACAATGCAGTTTTACTCTCGTTATGCTCATCTTCGCATGTAACGAGTCCGTTTCGTCATTGCTCGGCGGTGACAAGACAATCACGATAGCGCGCTGTCATAACAACTTGTGCCTAAGAATAACAGCATACGCAGTAGAAAGCCGCAAGAAAAGGAATTCTGCAAACGATCAACGCACACGAGATATTTATTTTTCTGTTGACCTGAAATATGTAGTTAAGAACCTGAAACTATAAATGCCAACTAGGTACTTCAGCTGTGGAGCCTTCGAATGTCAAGGTGACTGAAGTGTGAAATCATTTACGAATGTGTTAAAATGCAAACAGATTTAAACTGATCTATTGCTACATAAATAATGTTAGCAAAGTGCAAACTCATAGAAATCGGAAATCAGTCGTCTCGAGAGAATACATAATATACCTACACATTGGTACATCTATCTACACAAAGAGAAAACAGAGTTGCATTACGTCCTTGCGTACACGTTCAGATGTAATTTAATATCGAGCAATATCAGCCACAACAACAATTTCAACGCTAACGTTGTCGATGTCGCTGGCCGAATTCTGGTCGAAGCTTATACAATAAAATGAATAAAAGGAAATAATCGATACGACAATGAAAAAGCCGATAACATTCGGTGCTCGCACTACCTGCATGGCAATTGTGGACACCGGGCAATTCAAGGTGATGAACCTATAGGTCGGGACAGCTAAGATGGGCACGGCCTATAGTAAATTAATTACCACAAGCGTGCGGGCTGATTGATCGGGCTGCGCGGGGTCTGCCGCGCCTCGGGTCGCGCCTTCGTTCTCCACCCTGCTGACCGTGGCTAATTGCTTCGAGCCAGTTGAAAAACTTGATCCATCCGCCTTTATGGCAACCTCTCTCGAATGGAGGGAGTTTTGAACGCATTTGGTCGATGCACTTGATTAAAAGTACGCTCTTGGTGTGGATCACCAATTCTCTCCGTGCCTTTAAAATAAGAGCAAGTTATTTATTATTAGCGAGAATATTTTGATTCCACTCAAATGCATTTTAGTTATTAATATCCTTTAAAAAGGGAACCTTTTCATGTTTTTCAGCATCAAAAGATTTCTTATTGACGGTTTCATAAGGGTTCTTTACCTGCTACTTATCGCTTGAATAACTATCCGATTACCTGCCTGTCAGACCTCAATGCTTTAAGAAGTTCGAGTATTTATTCTTGAGAATTCCAAGTTGGCAGTTTTTTCAAAAAAGTAGTGAAGAAACTAGTAGTCCTCACCAATAAATTGACGTTATTTGAACATGCAGTTACCTAGGTCAAGAAAGCATGACAGTAGCGAACGGATATTGTGCCGAATCGAGACTATTACAACAGTTTTTGTTTGTGTTCATTTCTGTTGAAATGCCGTCAAGTTTCTCTCGACTAAATTCGATCATACGCTCACAGTAACTATTGTTTTGCTCGTAGTCTTCAGCCTATTATGATAGAATTTTCCGAAAAGAAAAGAGAACAAAGCATTAAGGCTTCTTCAAACAGCCGCGACGCGACACTTGTAGAACAATTTCCATTAAGTTTTCATAGAAATTGTTCTACGAGTGTGTCGCGACGCGACCTTCGCGTCGCGCTAGTCTGCACGAGCCTTTATTCAAAATGTATTTCTAGTAAGGAATTACGTGGTTACCCTACGTAAGTCCTAATAACTATACATCCCGAAATCCTAACCCATTTCATTACCACATCCTTCTTTGTATAAAAACGAGCCCGTAATCCGTAACGCTAGACAAAAGAAGTAATAACTTTAGAAACCTTTTGCTGTTGAACACAATAGAATCCATTTTTGCTAATCTCGTTACAACACGCTTGGCAAGGAGATCTGATAAACTAGGGATTGTTCGCTTATCGGCACATTATGTTAGTATCCAATCTGAAGGAATTAGCCGCATGTGAGATTATGTACGACACAACTTTATAGATTTATAGTCCAAATTCGTCAAACACGATCATTCGAATTGAGATAGATTTTTTTTTTCAGCGGAGCGTAAATATGCGCTCCCTGGCGCCAACTAAAGTTTTGGTCGTTTAAACAGCGATGGAATCAATTAAAATTGAGTAATATACAGATGTGTGAAGTAGACGAGATAACGGCGGCATGGCGACGCGAGTACCGGCAGCGAACTGGCCTGCTTACAGCCTAACCAGGTCACGGGGAACTTATAGTCTGCCTGGCGGCTATCGTGCGTGTATTGAGTGACGTGACATAATTCTATTGTAAGATTTCCAGCTTAGATGCACCAGAAAACTACAGGATTGTTGGTTGCAAAATTTTCAACCATGTTGTGAACTTCTTCGAGATTTTAAAGCAATGGAGACGACTTTAAGTCTTGCAATTCTTTGCAGTTTTGCGTACTGAAAAACAACTTCTCGATGAAGTGCAAGTTATATCGATATTCAGACAAAGACTTTACTAGATCGCTTTGATAGAGTAAATACTCTATATCTAAGAACTAATGAACGTATTCTAAATTCGTCTGTCTTCGATTACTGTACATGTACAAAGTCACACTTGAACATTGAAGCTCTTGAGACTCCTCGCGTTGTGTGATCTGAAATACCACTTAGTTGCAAGTCAGCCATTAACCACAGAGGTTTTTTGCTCCATCACCGTCGAGCGATAATTGGTGTCGTGAGAAAGGAGCTGAGATTGACTTATATCCGATTAAGATTTTAAGCTGACTCTGATAAAGATATTAGAATATTCTGAATAGATATTGGTGCCTCGGTGTCAGGTCACGCCAGGGTAATCACCTGTTCCAAATTGAATAAATATCAATATTTGTGTCCTAAATAGATTATGGGAACATCAATTTGACAGTTTATGATCAGTAACTGTCGTATCTAGCACATTTGTATTTCGCCTTATCACGTTATTTCTAGTGGCGAAGATCCACACTATATCCTAGTTGACGATGTATAATATTTCGTGCCATGGAAAGGCTACCCCCTCGTGGCTATTCAGTAAATTCTATGCCGTGGGTGTGATGAAAGGCGGGTAAGGAATTGTGTCAAAAGGATGGCAGCATCCTCCTTTACTATTAAAACATGGTAAAATTAGCATTTCATCTGCCACGCTTGGTAATTACGGCTATATTTCTATAGGGAGGTTCAGTGAAGGACATCCTTGTTTTTTTTTTTATCTGAATAGCGAGATACCTTCACGTAGCTCCTGTGTATTCCATTTGCCGTTACAACGTATAAATTCCTACTTTATGAAATCCAGTTTTCCTTATCTGTTCCCCTAATCCAGAGCGCGTGGTACGCAATGACGTCACGATTCACGCTGTGTTCGCATAACAAGTTTGTTTCTAGCTATCTTTACTACGTTGTTCGATAAGCCTGTTTTGGTAATAGAGAACGCATCGAAATTTTTTAGTGTTAAATGTTGCCTCAGTAAAAATAAGTCTTAAAAATATTTTATTATTGAAAAAACTGGCACATGTTACCATTACAGAATTTAGGTTTATTTGCCGATAAAAGGGCGTTTCAGAGAAATGTTGAAAGTCATTAACCTGAATTTTGCTAGTAGCTCCTACTAAGGGCCGATTTTGGCCACATTTCAACCCATTCAACCATTGGCATATTATTATGATCTTCCATACAAATAAAGCAATGGACTTTGAACAGTAGCCAATATTACTATTGTTAAGGACAGTTAATGAAATCTGTGAATTGACAAAACATAGCATCAAATTCTAAGTCAGGACAATCGGTCTTTTATTGCCAGGTTTGACGTCGTTTTAATTAATACATACTTTCAATCACCTATTGCCATAGCACATAGCAACAAGGATTTGGTAGCTTTTAATTTATGGGTGAACAAACAGACGCCTCGGATCCTTCTTTGGGAACAAAGGTAGGCGGTCATTACTTCTTTATTTATAAGAAACAATTGGTGAAGTTTCTATTGGAACTCGTAACTTGACAGGCACGTGTATCATCACTATCTTCCCAGGTATCTTTATGTATTTTTCTCACGCTCTCAAAACCATATTTGATAGCATTGTCTACAACCAAATTAGATCGTTGTCGTCAACCGAATTTCAGAACCCCGGTTCAAATCTACAACAACCAAGTAAATAAACCAGTATTTACTTAAAATAGGACACAACAACGATTGAAAGCTAAATGTAGTCTTATTGCCTCTAATGTTGAGCTATTTCAGGCTAATTCACAAATTTACGATTCTTTGTACAAGTTCCAACCTATAACAACGGCTGACAAAGTTGACCGTTTTGTGTTTGTTCTGTAATTGTACTATCAGTTTAATATCTTTACAAATTATAGTATTATTTCGAGCAGGCAGTAGTAATATCTGCATTTTTAAATTTTATCAAGGCCCATTCACTATGATCACTTAACGATTCCTTACTTCGAAACCACGTCAATTCTTTAGATCTCACACGACATCTGCTAATAAATATCGACAAATTGTCTTGGAAGTCTTGGAACACACAGAAAATCCTTGCCGTTACATTGGTTTTTAAACACAATATTGACGTAGTTTGAGCGTAGTAAGATTCCGCGGAGAATCATTGTTATAACCATACAGAATTGGGGCCCTGGTGTTGAACTGTACAGTCACCAAAAGAGATTAGCAACCAGGGTGGTCGAAAATAGTTTTTTTAAATGAAATTTAATGTAATAAATTAACTGTTTGTTTTCTATTCATTTTATTCGCAAAAATCCATCGGCTTTTTACTAAACTTCAACTATGTTCGACCCTGGTTACTCATCTCTTTTGGTGACAATACGTACGGTTGTATTACGGGTAATTTTGGGAGTTATTCAATGAAAATAATCTAGAGCACGTTAAAGGAAATTCGAGACTGGAAAGGCGAAATAATGCCAATGATTTGGCGTCACGTCTAAACGTTGGTACTGTGTATCGCACGGTATCTAATGATAGTAGTCGCAGTGCGATTAATTGGCAACAGTTTACTGGACACGGCTTCCCCATGGTTCCGCGGTTCACACAGGTCACTCAACCTCGCGGTGTTTATCAGAGATTCTGAACATTCGGCGGTGCGTGCACGCCGTTTACGTGCCATTGACATTCGGGACTCGCTTTTGCATCGGAAATAGCACACGCTAATATTATTATTTCCCTGACGATACAGGGACTTTATTTTTATCGTGGGTTCAATTAGCGAGTACGTGCGCTTTTCAGGCTCTTTAGCAGTCTGATTTTAGCAGGAACTGTCGATGGAACATATCATGTGTTCTGCGCTAGTTACTGCTTTATTGCACCATAAAATGCCTAATGTTTCATCACTATCGCCAGTAGTCCTAAACATATTTTATTCGTCGCTCTCATTCAGATTTACTACGAAAATATTAATAGTTTTAATGTTAGCGTTTCGGGTTATCGACTTTATGTTGCTGTTCAATATCCTATGAAAACGGTCGATAAATAATGCAGCTGAAAATCATAATTTATTGGCCCATTCAAAATCATCTTGCGTAGTTCAATTACTACTCAGTCTTAGCATTAAATCATTAGTTTCTTTTGTCATCGCAGTTTACGCTCAAGGCCGTGACTTAAATGTCAAGAAATTGGACTTCTGCCTATTCCGAAATACAACTCTGTACTAAGAATAGTGCAAAACTAACAACAATTTACCATAATTTAACGATTTTCCTTACAACAGTTTGAGTAACCCCCGGCGTAGACCAGAAAGGGGAAATTTGGAAAATATCATGAACAATTAAACCGTCATTACGTTTCATTTCGTTCACGGGTTGCAAATTACCTTCCTGCCTCCATGGAGGTGGAAGTTAGACGCGGCGATGGGATGGGAGCCTACTGGATATTTTATTGTATCCAGTCTCACCCCGGGGGCTTTAGAAACTGCCGCACCTACTACCACGTTCCTACTTTGGTCGATTTCGGTAACATGGAATAAGATATTTTCTTCTAATTTGGGTCTTTATTGTTGCATATTAAATGCCGTGATGACAGGGAAATGCAATGTTTTTATCAAGTCAAATCCGTAGCTTGACGCAGTTTTGCATTACACCGTTGCTGGTTTTTCCCACATGCCGATAATTCATCGCAGATTTCCGTGTTTAATGTGTCACTCAAATAACTGACGTGTGTGTAAAAAGAGGACAAGCATTTGACGTAAAACTGCGAAAATGCCAACATGAAATTTCAATTTTTCAGCTCTGTGATATCGATCACACATGTGGCTCGACGCACGTCGCTAGTTTCCTCCCGGAGCTCATTGTGCGTGTGTGACGCACGGGGACCGCACACGGCGTCCCAGCCCCTGCCTGCCCCTACCCGACTGCCTGTACATCAATCACTTCCTAATCGAATTTATGAACGTTTGAACACTGCCATGTCCTGTTGCCGTATTTACACGGACAACTCACTACCGTCTATTTAGAAATGCTACAATTACATTAACAAGGTCGTGTTCTCCACCACTTATAAGGTTTATCATGTCGTGTCTTTATATAACTGTAACCCTGGGACATGGTGTTGACCTCACATATTACATCATTGGCTTCAAATATCCCGGGGTGAACTTCTAAGGCTTGCCAAGTTATGTTTATATTTATAACGGGATCGCATGGAGTTGACCTGACCTCATATAAAGTCAGATCCCTACCTTCGTAACTTCGACGAAACTATTTGCAATGTGTGTTAGTATTACGTAATTTTAAGAGACTGCTAATGAGGCAACAGCTGTTAATTTCGTTTGTTTAGTCACTTTTACAGGACTCGAATGTGTACGGCTTACCTCGGTAATCAAAGGACACAATTTAATCACTTCTTTGTCTCCTCGTTTTAACGGGAAGCTGAAATTTTGTATTCTGCTTACAAACATTAATACCCGAAAACATGTTTTTGAATTAAAAAGTTAGAAAGCTATGAATTAAACAAGGCTTGCTGCTCATTTGTGTTTCTAAATTAACTTAGTTGGTAATGTCGCAGCCCTGGAGAGTGGAGCCCGCAGTTTTAATCATATTCTTTGGCCGAGGACTGTTCTAGCGCGTTTTGTATGCAAGGAGCGTGACCCAAGTTTCCGTTTTCGGCCCCCATGTGAAAACGTTTACACAATGTCAAATTGCCTACCTGGCCGCTTGCAAAACACGGCCTTCCTGCGGGGCCGGGCATTGTCGACGAATGCCCGATGTTAATATCAACGATAACTGTATCTGACTGCTCATTGTTCGTAGTTTTTGTCTTCGGTAATTGTGAAATTTCCCATTTGTTAGTACGCGAGCGGGCAAATGAGGAATTCATATATAGTTTTGTGTCAATCGGCGTATTGTTACGCCGTATTTGCTCGAAACAAAGGATTTAACGTTTCTAACATTTACACGTAATGCGCACGATAAATTGTGCGATTACCTCGTTATGATTATACCGAGTGATAAGTAAATTTCAAACATCACAAATTTTCAGTTAAACCTTAGAAGAACACAATTTATAAGTTGTCTAAAGGCTTACTGGACTGGCTTGCTACAAAGATAACAGGGAACCATTTTCTTTGGAACGTAAAACCATGGATTTCCATTACTCCTAAGATATTAGGCTATAAAATTTAATAACTTTAATAATCCACGCTGAGCTTATAACGTAATGCTTAAGTGTGTATTGTTAATATGTTTCCCTTATAAATCGAGGACCGTTAGCCGGATACAGTTGGTTACTGCAGTGTTAATACCATTACTATGACATCACTCATGCTTCCCACCAAATTTTAGTCATTAGGTCATTGACACACGCTACCTACCTCCCAGAGTTCGCTGAGCTAATTTAGCTTAATGCATGTTATTACGAATTCCACTTGAATTTGAACTTCTCACAAAAAAAATCCTTTTAAAAATCGCAATGTCCGAATGTCTCCGATTATAATGTGTGACGTAACAGAGGCAAGACCTCATCCATCCGCCCAATTAGAGTATTGAGTTAAAAGCATAATACCTATAGGTAATGACCAAAACTATTTATTCTTTAAATGGTAATTATAAGGAAAATCATGTTGACCCAGGCTAACTTTATGCATTTGAAATTGAGTCTTGTTAATTGCACTATGTTCGCGCTGCTGAGACACAGGCCTTTTCTCAATTGTACATGAACCTTAAGCTTACGTAATAAAGATGAAATCTATCAAAGACATTTGACAGATTTGGGGTAGCTTGTTGTGCTGGCGTCTGTGCATATATACTCACATATAACCAGCCTATAACGTTCCCACTGCTGGGAAACAGGCCTCCCCTCTCAGTTATCCACCACGCGGTCGCGGGCCCAGTGCGGGTTGGTAGATGTCACATGTCTTCAAATTTTTGGTTCTGTGACATGCCGGTTTCCTCACGATGTTTTCCTTGACCGTTTTGAGAGCAGTGATGATTAAATAATTTACACAAAGTGAAGCGCCAGTCTGGGTTCGAACCTGCGACCTACAACTCGTAAGTCGCGGCTGTTACCACTTGGCCACCACTGCTCACTTGGCCACCACTGCTCACCTAGCCACCACTGCTCACCTGGCCACCACTGCTCACCTGGCCACCACTGCTCACTTGGCCACCACTGCTCCTTATTAATTGGCGCTTACATAATTTTTCAAATAAATACCCATATTTAAAGTTACTGAAATCGATTCAGAGGCCCTAGTGTGAGTTTCATTTAACCATCTCGACCAAACGCAGTGAGCGCGTTCGGCGTTCCGATTGGTCCGTTGCCAATCCAGGGCCAATCGGAGCGCCGAACGCGCGATGGTTAAATGAAACTCACACTAGGGCCTCAGTAGTCAATTGCTAGCAAATTACTTTGAGGACTCTCGTTTATTCTGTTACACCTCGTAAAAAATTGTGTAGGTACTGAATTAAGGTACCGGATTATATTCAGCCAGTATTCCTGTATTCTAAATAAATAAATTTGCATCATGTCCCCCTGTTGGTTTCTTAGGGAATAGGTCTCATCCTAATTCCCCACAGAAGAGCTCTGGCGTTGAATGAATATTCCACGCGCGACACTGATCTCTTTTCCTCTCTTGCACCGACTTTAAATGCGACTTTATCCGGATTTAACGGCGACTGGCTTCTATGCTTTATGCAATTAGTCAAGTTCTGCAAGTGAGTTCGTAGGTTAGGTCTAAGTAGGTACACTTTAGGGCAAAACATTAACCCTGCCGCAGTAGCCCTCCTCACGTTACTAGGCTTAAGCCTCGAATGAGCGTACAAATAAAATTATAATGTATCAGAAGAGGAAAGTGAAGACATCTACTCCATGTGTGAAATAAATTATTGATATAATATCCCAAGATATCAAGGATAGGGGAGAACCATACATATCTGTTAACCATATGAGAGACGGTAATCTCGCCGCAAAACGGAAAAGATTGCGTCTATCAAGGACGCCGCTATGAAGTTCATACTACTAAATATTTTTTGTCGCACTTTAAATTATGAAACATCCCCCCAAAACAAATTTTAATTCAGTCAAGTATGCTCCATATTAGCAAAACGTACTAAAACTAATCAAACAATTTAAAGAATCCCATAGCGTGACGGTATCACACCGCCGAGCGAGCTAGTTCAGAAACGGATGTAACGCCCAATACGTCGCGCGTTGTAAATTCGCGCGATGACATGGCGGGCGCGTTCCAATGCGTCGTCGTCGCCTCGGTTCGTTCGGAATCCTTAATTTAACTGCTCTCGATGCAGGCACTGCCGGAGATGCAGGCGGAATGAGCTTCCCGCCTGTGATTGCATTCGCACCCGCTTCGTGACTCCAAATTAATGTCGCATCTTACGTCGTTTGGCGTGGTATGCGGCCCCATAGATTTTGTGTCCTGTCTCGTCTAAGCTAGCTTTTATTGGAAGGTCTCGCTCTAGATAGGACCTATGGCTTAGTTATTATGTTAATGCAACTTTTGAATTTGGGCTTTCGAGTCGTATGTATGTAATCTATTTGGTCTTTTGGGTCTATGTTCTAATCTCATTCTTTAATTGTTTCAGGTAAGCATTCATGATCAAATTGTAGCGATGCTAGAGATATCATAAAAGTAAGTGATTGCTTTAAAGTTTCGATTGCATTTTTATTAACAACGGTCAAATCAAAAGTAATTGGTTTCACAATGCGCCAACTCACAAAGTCAAAATCCGATATCGTATTTTCCGAAATACAAAATCATTTTTTAAAGCGATGAAATTCGAAGAGCTACAAGCAGACAGATATAAAAAATACGCCATTCAGTCGCATTTACGTCGCAGAAAATACACGTTTTCAACTTTTGAAAATGTTTTTTTAAACGTCGCTCGTGTTAAATCTCGGTCGGCTGCAGTCCTTTTAAAAAACCCAACGCATCTATAAGTGAACGTAACGTGATTGAAATAATTAGTGAACGCGTTTTATTACTTTTTATCGTTCAAAGCGTTACAAATATAACCTTCCCTAACTCGAATTTGATTGTCGTGCACGTGTTAATTAATTCAGTAATCAATTTTGTTTCATTCTACGAAAATAAAAGGTGTCCTTTAGAAAGTACAAACAATACGGGATGTATTGTATTAAATTGTTGCATAGCTGGTCAAACAGGATCCCGTTCTGGTCTAACTAAAGAATTGTAACCGGCTCTGGTGATCAATTCCAGATCTGTGTACGTTGCTATCTGGTTACTAGGTGTAAAGTTTCCGTGTCGCCGCGGCGCGTCTCTCACACAATGATAATTCTCACAATCAAGTTCTACTCGACGTAACTTACACTAGAATGTGGAGTCGTAGACCATGATACTGAACACGGCTGCGGACGCCTTTTATGACCACATTAACGGCCATTTTACGACGTTAACTGACAACTAAAACTAATTTTGAAAGTTATTCTTGACAACAAAGTTCTAATTTCTTGGCCAATTAACAGAATGAAACCATGTGGGATATTTTCAAAGCTGGTTCTATGAACGTGGAATTTTCTTTGTGATCGAGTTCATCGAAATCTTATGTGTTACCGATTATAGATTTTAATTAAGTAATTAAATAGCTTGTTAGTTGATTTGCACGAAATACTCGCCTGAATCGGGCGAACCGAAACTTAACGAAAATAAAACCATGAATGGTTTTTATTTTCGTTTTGAATTGTATGAAATAAAGTTATTAAAAACGGTTACTGCAAGTATATCCAATAAACTGTATACAATTCAAAACGTGCCAATTTCCTAATACGAATTTCTAGAGTTGTCAATTCGCCCACAAATAAATTAAATTTGCTGCGAGTCGTGTATAGAAAATAGTATATTATTTAAAAATGTCTATTCGCCAATCGAGTCGACTAATAAGCCATTCAAATATTGGCAAACAAGTAAAGTTTACATTTAATTAAAGAGATACAGTACAGCAGCCTTGCAAAACAATGCCTTACGCACTAACAATAACTTGGTTACTTAATACAAAGTACTTAATAAACTAGATTAGATGAACTTTAGTAATCACATATTATCTTTATCTAATGATCTGACTGCATGAGTGAGCAGAGATCGCGCAACTGTATTTTGGGCCAAACATGTTTGAACTTTTTGCCATCTATACGCTAAGATGATCTCAATCTGATGCTGGATTTTCATCTTGATCCTAGTAACTTTCATTCCAGGACTGGTTTCCTAATCACACTGCTAAAAATATAGACAGGATAAGTTTTTATCCAGTGCGCAAACTGTAACCATGAATTCAGCATATCATTCTAGACCCCCCAGCGTAGAAATGTTTAGTCGGTCATACAAAAAAAACATCAGCTGTTCCATACATTTTGATCGCGTCAGTTGCACTTTTCTATGAAACAACTAATTTCTTTTTGTATAACCGACGGGAATTTTCTACTCTTGGGGGTCTAGAATGATATGCTGAATGCATGGTTACATTTTGCGCACTGGATAAAAACTTATCCTGTATAGGTCTCTTTGGTATATACACACTACATCTTCACCCTCAAACTCCAACGATATGTATTCGTTATGCTTCCATTGTAAGATTTTTTAAACGTCAAAAAGGACACGTCCCCTAATGGGTACAAAGGAAGCACCGGCTGACGAACAATTTATAACAATAATACTAAAGCAGGGACTACACTGGCCACTGCGTTTGATTGATTGAAGTGAAGCACGACGCGGTCAAGAGCTTCGGGATAAACCGGTTTTGTTGGTCCTTTTGCCCTAAAAGTATGATTTAAAATTATAATAGCTAGGATTCTTAGAGGGACCCTTAAACCGATCACCGAGCTATGAGGTTATAAACTTGGTACTTATCGGTCAGGTCATCCTTACCAGGGTTATGAAATCGTAGCTTGGTGATCATTGATTAGATTTCTTGTAGGTTTTTTGTTTTTGGTAAGCGCAGTTCGATTTGATAAGGTTTGCAGGGCCGACATGGCCAAAAGAGAACGCACAGCCAGGGAGGTTTGGAAGGAAAAAGGGGAGGCCTTTGCCCAGCAGGCTAATAAAAAGGCAATTCCATTCTCAATAATAGAAAAGACGAATTCTATTTTTATCGATTTGGTTCCATGGTTCACGAGACCACCATCACGTGTCCCTGTTTACGTCACAGCTGCTGAAAACGTGACGGGTTTCTTTTTTTGTTTACACGTCGAAACTAGAGACTAGTTTTACTATCAATAAAATATTAAAATAAAACACTCGGAGCAATGAGCGGGGTAGATTTGTGTTTGATACGTGTGAAGTGAAGCCAGGCAGCGAGGCGGCAGATGCGGCGGAGGTCACCGCACTCGGGACCAACGCAGCTGGATATTAAGCCCGACGCGAGTTTTTGCTCCCGGCCTCTCCACCGTCTAGGAACGAAACGAAACACTACTAAGATAACGTCTTCCATAGAAAAAGATCCGATCATATATTACCCAGCTCAAATATATCTCGAAATATTTCATGTTTATATCGCTGCCTAATGCGTTACGAATTTAAAATTCAAGATATACTTATTTTTTTCTTTTTATCTTCACTGAACGGGCACTTCGTGACTTGCCCTGTCTATGCGGTCGACCGCGCGGCGTGGCGTAATTTTCTCGTTTTAAGTGGTCATTAGTTCCACAGGGACAGGGACTTTGTCTGTCGCACGACCATTAACTATACACGCATACCCGCATGCTTGCCCTAAACCACTCGAAAACTTCATTCTTAAATTATGACGAACGTAGTAAAACCTGTAAAATATGAAAAACAAAAACGCGTCTCAAAGGTTTTGAGAGAGCGCGGCGCAACTATGTTTCGTTGGTAAAGCGGTGATACTTTATCATTCGTTGGGCGAGGGTTTTTGCGATGTGAATAGCGTGCCCCTACGCTGCCGCTGCTCGCCGGCTGCTCCGGGTTTGGGGTGCGCTCACCGCAGCCACGCGATCGATGCCCGGCCCCAGGCCAACTCCGTACAAAGACCCACCTACCAGAGCTCGTTTTCATTTAATAATAAAAATAAAGCCCCACAGTACTTCCAACGTCACAGCTCTCGAGCACTACTCTTACCCTATCATAATCGTCACGGGGCTTTATTGATTTATTTTTCGGCGCCCTGAACTCAACAAAACAATTGTTATTAAAGCGAATTGATAGTAGCACCCACCCAGGTGCTGGGAAACCGTTTCCACTTACATTTTCCCACCGTCTACGTGTTATACAGCATCCATTTATCGATAACGTTGTGGTTTTGTTTCATATTATATTATGGTCTAAGTGAGTACCGTCACGCCAGAGCAGCCAGACGCAAGTTTCATTTTCAATAAGCGTTGCGTGCAACAAATAATTCCTAAGATTGCTTACTCATCGATATGAGTCGATACCGGATCGTCCGGGCGGAGGTGTGAACGCTTTCATGTATTTTAATTTGATGTGATTAGTTAATCTTCGTAATTTTACTGTGGCCGCGTCGAACAGAGGTAATTGTGACGTGAAGGAACCGAGATAAGCGAGTAACTACCGATGTCGAGAGCTTCTCCGAACGGACAGAATACAAACTGGTTTGTTACAGGTATACGGCTAAAAATTATACGTAGACAAAACCCAAACCCGAATTTCGACACCGTAGAATGGTCCTTTGACAAAGGCGCATTCCGATCGCGTATCACCCTGGCACAAAGGGTACCCTGATCCTGAAGTATTGTAGTGGTGGAGACTGGAGATAATAATAATGCGTTGGTGAGACGGGCTTTGTGAGAAACTCAGAAAACTTCGTCCTGGCGAATAAATAAGATTAGTATTTTTCGGGTTTCCTTTTGAGAGTTAAGATTGAGCTCTAACAAATTGTACTACAGCGGACCCGAAAATCACAAATAAGGACCTATTTATCTGCTCACGGTCCCCTTCCCTATTGTATAAGTACGAAGGGAATCGATATACCACTCCTGTCGTGTGATCGTGTCCCACGAGTCACGCGTGCCGCTATCCAGAGTATATTTTTGCCTGTTTAATTTTTTTCTCGAGTTATTCTTTCCTTGAACCATATTGCAAGATAAACTCACTAAATTTATGTATAACGCTAGGGACGGGCGACATTCAGCTCCGCGAACAAGATACGAGTTAAGTACTTTACAACTTAACATACAAACTTGTGTACTGACAAAAGCCTCTGGAAGACGATAATGTCGTAACTCTTATTCTTAGGGGAACGCTTATGGGAGGTATTTTGTAATTTCCGAAAAGCGCCTTACTGATACTATAAAACTCGCCATCGGATCTTCAAAGGCTAGGTTTGTTTAATAACTTTCGTGCTCGCTCGTAAATTGGTTCTCATCGGCCTCTCTGACGATTTAACGGCCCTTTACCCTAGTACAGTGCACTAAGACTGAAGAAATTATGCTTTACGGTGCTATTCGCCTTTTGTGTTCATTAGTTTCTGTAATGAACTCACCACTTTTTATTTGGACTGAAATAAACTGCGTATTTCTATTGAAACTGCAGAATGTTGCTCTTTTTTTTTTCATTTTCGTTTATATGGCTCCAAAATGTAAAATCTATGATGCGATCCCATTTCGAGGTTCGGCGGTCCCGAGGAGTGATTGGAATGCCCGCCGGAAACCGCATCAGGTAAACCGATGCGATGAACCCAGTCTGTGAAATAAAGCTGGGCACACACTGCGCCTCGCCCGTCAAGACCGTGGCTCTTGCTGCGAAAAAGGCACATTAGAATAAATTAACTCAAAATGATGACGAACCGGCGCGTCCGGTTGTTTTATTCGGGCGATGGTCTCGTAATTAATATAGGTAGACGTACGGCTCAGTCGGTGGATGAATTTTGTTTCGAGAGCGGAAGCAAGATTTACTGTCACGGTCCTTGACGGCGTCGTTAACGGCAATGACAACTTAAACTGGAGCATCATTTGCTCGGTGTACATTTGCTAATTAAAATTGTTCTCTTAAAACCTTTCTTGGCGTCCGCTCAGCTTATCTTGATTAAGGTTTCGGGGTTGTTGATCTGAGAAGTGGGGTGTGAGCGTAGGTTCCCCTGCGCGCCCCTTAGCCCCCCGCCCGGGCCTTTATGGCCCTGCTCATTCATCGGTAACTGCGCCCTTCAAATTCGCGACCTTTAAGCAACAATGGCAGCAAGGACAGATGTTTACCAAACTTTAAAATGCTTTGATCACCAATTTAATTAACTAGTTTTTTTTTATATTGGCCGAGTACAAAAATATTTTCTCAAAAAAAAAAAAAAAACAATATTTAATTTAAGGCACTTTACATGTTTAATTAAGCTGACCAAATATAACTTAGAATTCTAAATTTATTATTAAAAAATTAAATTAGGTACGTATTTTATCTTCCAGTCATTTGGAATCCTTTGTCTCGGTATGTAATATTTTCTTGTTCAAATAGGCTTTATCTGAATTAATAAAAGCTTCGAGTCGAGGAGGTTCGAGTCAAGTTCGACTGAAGTTTATAGAAAGTTACCTAGCTAAACACATAATAGAGGAATTGATGATTCACCTGCCATTGTAGATATTGAATGGCTTAGAAACTATAGTTACAACTCTTTTGTCAAGGACTTGTCGATTTTGAACCGTTCAAGGGGCAGCATCAGCACTGTACAGCCTAATCGAAAACAAATAATCGATTCGATTTACGTGATTCTCGAATGAATCGTGAGATGAAACTCGTAACTCCCATCGCCCACGATCAATTCAAAATTGAAATCGATTATCTATTTCAATAATCGATATTATCACGCGATTATGCATTCCGTAGTACCTGAAGGTTTTTGTACTTACCATGTTTGTTTATTACTCAATTACTTTGTCTGTAATTATAGTGATGTATGTACGTGTACGCGTGTGCACTTGGTTTTAATATTCATAGAACATAAAGTTAATCTTCCGTAGTAACTCATACGAGGCGAGGCTGACTATGTGTGAAAGATTACGTACCTATAATATGATCATGGTTTTACGAGGTGTTATGAATTACATACAATTTTCAATTAAGTAACATATGATTTCTTCTACTTTGTTGGATGCGCTATGGTGGTAGCCCGCGAATTTAAAATTTATTTATTTATTATGTAAGGCGCAATTTATACCGCCGCGGAATGGAATGGAACCGACTTTTTGCAACGGAATTGCACATAGCATAATGAACTTAATGTCAATTGTATAACATACAAACTAAATACGAGCCAAAAACAGGTCGTGCGTCTTCTGGGGAATCCTCGCGCTTTGTCGAGAATTCCCCTAGCTACTGTCGCTGCAGTCTGTGGAATCCGCGGGAAGTGGCGCGAACGGGGAGTCGATCGGTTCGGTCACGGCAGTGCGGTGCCAAGCGTTTACGTAACAACTGAACGTCCCTCAAGCCGCGGTCGCGCGAATTCGCTGGAATCTGCGAGAATTCCAGCGAATTCACGCGCCTTCTCGCGTCATGAACTCATGAGGCGAAATTGACGCTTCCATTCCATTCCATTCCGCGGCGGTGTAAATTGAGCCTTAGTGTCAGGTGGTATGTTGATTAAAATATGATTAGCGGCCGTAACAAATATGGCTTCACAAAATTATAATAATTAAAATCCTCAATACCATCCACTAAGTTAATGTAATCGCGTTGAATGACTTTTTCTTCAAATAGTCATAGTGTGCAAATTTGAATTTACCGGGCTACCCTGGCGCTCCCCTTCATAATTTGGTCATATTTTTCTGTGTTTGCTTTAATAATAAAATAAAATAAATAAAAAATAATAATCATTTATTTCAGACAAAAAAAGCAAGGCAAGGTTGCTAGTAACAAGAATTTTGTTTATATCTAATATTATCTATAATTTTTTTTTAAGTAATAAAAGAAGAAGAAAAAATATTTATTTTTTAAACTAATAAAGTATTAAGGACCGAAGGAACGAGGTATAAAAAAATACGCACTTTGAAAATACAAATTCTTTCTTGTATATCTCACGAAATATAAATAGCTCACGAAACGCTGAAAACCCCGATAAAATACGTTTGCTTGAGCGACAAAACTTTTTGACAGTTTGGAAAAAGAACTGTCTCTTTAACAAGATAACATCCAGTTTTTCATAACTTTGATAACATTTAACATTTTAATCATGAATTTCCTTCCTTCCTAGCATCACTCAAAGAGGACCAATAATAAATATAAGTATTTATTTGAAAGACAAAAACCTTGCCAAAAAAAAAACCTTTTATTTTGAAGCATCAATAAAATTCAGGGAAGCAAAACACTTTTAAATAATTATTTTCTCTGTGATAGCTTTTTTTTATTCGGCGCGAATCTGTCAAAAGGCACCCAAGCTTTTTGAGGATGAGACCGGGGGGGGAGTGTGGGATTTTTACCTCATTAATCCGCTCGGTGCCTAAAACCACCCCGGTTCTGTGTGACACCTATTGTCCATCATACGAGACACGATAACCGTAATTGCCAAGTAGGTAGAAAAAGAGATATTCCGCATCTTTAAATATAAGTTAACTTTAACCTAAGCTATCCCGTTTCTCATTGTAAGTTGCACCAAATGTCTTACGAGATGCATAGGTACCTGGAACCGGTCAGGCAAACAATTAAAATATATTCGGAGTGAGTCACCCATAATCCACAATAACTTCGAGCTAACTTTATATTTCGTAAGTCAATGCTTGCCTGTTGAAATTGGGCTCGAATAATCTAAACATTAGTCATTCGTGAGAAACTAAGTGTAAGGAACTTATTATGCATCATTATGCAAAGTAGATTGATACTTGGATAAGTGATTGAGTGTTTTTTTTTAATGTAATATGTTGACGATACCTGTTTTTATCTTCTTCTGATTGTATAGTAGTAGGTAGTGATGGGTCAAGAGAATCTTCTCCGATCGAGGATATTCCGCAATATCCTTTTCAAGGGAGAATATTTTCTGAACATGGAGAATTCAAAATTGAATTTATCTTAAAGTAGTAGTTAATTATGTTGAGCTAATTTAATATAACCTTCAATCGACCAAAATCGTGTTAAATTACAAAATCAAAGTCTACTCCAAATCGTGATTGTTATTTCAAATTTTTGGCCTTTTCTATAGTGTTGTAGCATTTAATTTTATCTTATTTAGTTTTTTTTTAATACTAAAGTTTGTTTTAATACAAAATCCTGAGCAGACTGTTTTTGAAAACTTCATGGAATCATCCTACCAGAATCACGTCGCGCCTTTCTGCGGCAGCCTTAGTACCACACTAAATTAATGTGAATTTTCTAGGAAATATTCTCGTGATTGTGGCCGCTCAGGAGAATTTACTGAAAATTTGTTTTGAAGTAGATTATTTTGACGTCACTGCAGTAAAACACAAATATAGGTACTTAATTAAAGCTATTAATTACTACGAAAAAAAATACGATATAAAAGAGGCGTCCACTTGTCAATTCTCGTAAATTCCCTTCCAAAAGAATATTCTCGAGAACTTCAAAGTTCTCGCTAAAAGAATATTCACGGGAATTTACCATCACTAGTAGATAATGTCCAGAGGGACAGACCCTAATGTTCCTCTGGTATAAACATTCTTCATGATCAACTCCAATTAAAAAACTAGAGTTTGAGTTCAATAGAAAGATTTTCATCTATTATGATTAAGTTAATTAATCAAAGAAGTTAACTTAAAGTATTTTTAATAATATAATTATGTTTCGACGTCAAAGATTTTTTACTGTTTATATTTTACCGATCGTAAACACATTTTTTCTCTGTGTTTTGTAAATAAATCATTTGTTAATATAAACGTCAACAAAGTTTCAATTCTTTTAAACAAATTAAATAAAGTAAAAAAGTTTTGATTGATTCATTTTTCCCGTAGGTAGTGAAAGTTGTTCATTTTCATGTTGACCTGTAAAAGTTTACCAGGTATTTTGTTTGAACCTGTAGAAATCATCAAACCTAAAAACAAACAGACAAACTATTGTTCTTGACATATATACATATAATAAACATTAAAATCGATTTTGGTGTCTGCCTGTGTGACGGCGATGTTTTTTTAAACTGCGCAACAGATAATGTTACGGTTTTCCTTTTCACCGTCATTAAGAGTTCTTTAGCCTTTAGGGGGGGCTTATTTGTCTAATAATTTAATAATAAACTTCCATAATTACTATGATAGGATATGACCATAAATAAAAATAAAATGCTAAGCGCATCATTTGAGACCGGCTAGAGCAATTTGGCAATTTTATTTAAGTGCGAACTAGGTTTATAATATTTAGAAAAACAAAAATCCCAGGAAAATTTTCGAATTCGGGAAAACTGAACGGCCTTTTATTGATGGGATTTTCGTATTAACAACTATTCAAATTTCGCCAGGAGACGTCTGTCGAGTCGTTACTTAAGTTTTGTCAAGTCGTAAAAACCATGCGGAGCAGGCCGGATAGCTGGTTTTACTAATAACTGAATTGTGCATACTTAGTTTTTATGTAGTATGTAGAGGTTTTATCTCGAATGTGGTAACCTTAAGCATACACAGAGACACATGAGCTATTTTGCATACAATAAATATAGCTGCGATTCATCTGCTAAATGTACGCGGTAGGATGTTCGAGCGCGGATGCTATTGCATACCAAATACGCTTACTGTTAAGTGTGTAAAGTGTAAAGGAAGACGCAAATTCCGAGCTGTATAAACTATCCACCTGATAAAATACTACGTCCTATACGATGAAATTTTGATATTAATCTTATTTCATTTTGATCTGTGCGTCACAGACCGTTCAATAGCTTCCTAGTCACAAATGCTTCCGTTAATTTGAAATAATGTAAGTATACAGTTAAAACTGAACCCAGAAGGTTCAGTTTTAACTAATTGCAATCTATGCTAATCGATGACTTCCGCAATAGGTGCTGGCAATTGATGTAGGTTAACTGCCGGCTGCCCAGCAAGCTGGCACGGTCGGCCAATACTACAATGTTATGCATGTAGCCGCGTGTTACGCATAGCTCCTTTAGTTAACCAACTCTTTTGTTATCCCTGCTTCAGTCTGTCTGTTGCTACAGACGTTAATGACGACAAAAATTAATACGCCCAGCGTTTTCTCAATGCAGTAGGCCAGTTTCTGATCCCGTGTTCCATTTCCAAAGACACACAAAATTTTCAAGCTGTCTTTTCTAACCGTGTCGCTGTTCTGAAATCACTCAACACGACCCATCATCTGCCTAGCCGTTTCCCAGCTGTGTTGTGGTCGGCTTGCAGTCTTACCGGATGTAGCTGAATGCCAGTATTTTACATGGAGCGACTGCTTATCTGACCTTCATAACCCAGTTACTGGGTAATACGATACCCTTTAGTAAGGTAAGACTGGCTGTCAGACTTTCAGGCTCCTTACGAGCTTCTGACTTTTTATCTTTTTCCTCAGCTCCTAAGCGTATCGTGATGTTATTAAATAGCTTAAAATGTTTCTGAAGAATTGTGCTATCTAATGGTAGTTCCAGAAAAAAATCTCTTCAGAATTATTGTATTAGCAGATATTTCTATTAGTCTATGACCCAAGTGATGTTAAAGCCAAACCTGCTGTACGTGAGTACGCTAGTAACACCAGGCCTATGACCCCAGCAGATATTTCTATTAGTTTATGACCCAAGTGCTGTTAAAGCCATACCTGCTGTACAGATTCACAAATTTACTCCTGCGACTCGGTGTGAAAATCTATTAACTCGAAATACGCTTTGTCATCTATAACTGTCCAATGTTCCGACAGCTTGATTTAATAACAAAAAGTGCTCTCTAACCTAGCAAGTAACTGTTCGTGAATGTGGTCCGTATAATTTGCTGAACACCAAGAATTTGCGAAAGCAGGAACTGGTGATTTAACGTTCAATCAACGTTTTAATATTCTATTTATGACAGCCGACGATCACGTCGACAGTTTTAGTGTTGGTGTCATATATACAGGATAAGTTTTTATCCAGTGCGCAAACTGTAACCATGAATTCAGCATATCATTCTAGACCCCCTAACGCAGAAATTTTACGTCGGTTTTACAAAAAAAAATCAGCTGTTCCATACATTTTGACCGCGTATATCGCGGTATCGCACTTTTCAATGAAACAGCTGATTTTGTTTTGTAAAACCGACGTAAAATTTCTGCGTTAGGGGGGGTCTAGAATGTTATGCTGAATTCATGGTTACAATTTGCGCACTGGATAAAAACTTATCCTGTATATGAGAGTTTTACGTAAGAGTTTGAACTATACCATTATATGTGGCGAATGGCGTGGCGTAGACCGCTAGGCGATCCGCGGTCTTTCGGCATCGCATTCGTACCGTGAAGTAGGTCGGGCCGTCGGCGTCGTGCTGCAGTGCTGCCAAGTAGCTGAAACCACCGCTCAGCTGATCGCGATACCGCACAAAGGTCTCTAGGTTAATCGTCCACCACCATTATACACTTAATTGTACTCATTACATGATTACCGGTTACCTGCCGCTGCCAACTTATTGGGCCGCAGTAAACGGATCATTTCACTTTAATACACGTTATTAACCCAGTCTTAAAAATAAAACTTTAACCCGTTAACACGAACAACTTTGCAGAAACCAATATAAGTGTTCCAAGAATAGTTTCCAATTCAGAAAGAGTTTCTTTGTAATGTATATTTTGCTTTATTGAACTTTGAAGGCAATGGTGACCTACAGCAATTAATTATGGGAATTAAGACTAAGTACGTAATCAGATTACGTAATGAAACAATGGTATGAATTATAACTTTCTCGTATTATTTATCGCTCCCTGGTGAGCTCCAATTAAGTCTGTATCCACCGAATTAAACGTAGCGACCAGCTGCGCTAGATAGCAAATAACCGGCCGTAGTCTCTACAGGAGGGATCTTGTGAAAATATCGCCATTGCTGGGCCGCCGCGCGGAGTGGGCGGGTCTGCGAGACGGCGGTACCGAGGGGATGAGATGATTGATAGCGGTGCAGACCATGGATTCTGAGCAACATGCAACCTCCAGGGACGATCTCTTTTTTTCTATTATAAAATACTAGCTTTTGCCAGCGGCTTCGCCCGCGTGGAGGTCGGTGTATTATACATATAAACCTTCCTCTTGAATCACTCTATCTATTAAAAAAACCCGCATCAAAATCCGTTGCGTAGTTTTAAAGATTTAAGCATACATAGGGATATAGGGACAGAGAAAGCGACTTTGTTTCATATTAAGTAGTGATTACAATTGATGATACTTTACTCACTATATTTTTTTTCGCATTCTTTAAATTACGTATTAGCTAATCTAACCTATTAGCTAATACCTACGTAATTTAAATATAACGTAAACTGCTAATTATAAAACGAAGAAATCGTCCAATAACGTCTTTCTTATTCACTGTAAGTTAAGGGAAGGCACTTGATTCACGTTCTGTGGCCCTAGTGTGAGTTTCATTTAATATATCTATCTCGATCAAACGCAGTGAGCGCGTTTGGCGTTCCGATTGGCTCTGGATTGGTGACGGACCAATCGGAGCGCCAAACGCGCTCACTTCGATCGAGATGGTTAAATGAAACTCACACTAGGGCCTCTTTTTAAAAGTCAGCACTTGCACTACAGTTTAAGTTCACTTACACTGCACTAAACTAACTAAACAGTCTTATTACAAAATGCGATCTAACTTTAGTTCTAGCCTAAAACTCTAATTTGCATTACCAACTTCTTCTATTTCTGTAAAGTTCTTAATGCAAAAATGACAATTTGTCACTGGACGTAGTTGTCAGTTTTGTAAAAAGAGCCGTATTTCGATTTTAGTTAGGTTCTTATACCTTACGGTTCTTATATCTTAAAACAGGCTCTATGGTTACCTAAAGAAAAACCTAATTTTGTCATAAGGGGGAAAGGTTTTAAAGGTTTTTGTTAGTCTTCGCACTAATTCAGTGTTGTCAAGAAGTTGGATCGCTTCAACATTCACGAGTCTGTGTTCATGGGCTTCTGCATATTTTTGTATAACTATGTTTACGACATCCATCAATCAAGAAGATAATCATAATATACGTGGTGGCTCTTTGACAGTCGTTACGGGTCGTCAGAAGCAAGTCTTACCAAGAGGTTATCGTGTTACCCAATAACGGGGTTGTGGCGGTCACATAGGCATGGCTTGACTGGAAGCTGACTCAAAAGCTAGGCAGATGATGATGAAAATAATTTTCATTTAATAACACCTGCGCTAATCAAATCTCTCAATAGTCTTTAAATTACTATTTACCGTCTACAAGAGAGCCGCGGGCGCTACCAGTACCCGCCTCCAATACAAAATTATTATCATTGTTATTACTCGGAAACTGTGGAGCTAACTTAACAAATTATTACTACATTGATACATAACGTTGTTTTTAATTGTAATTGCTTTTAAAGTAGTTGTGAAAGTTTAAGTCATAATTAATTAATGTGCGAAAGATAACAATGGGGGGTAATTACGTAACACTTACAGTAGCAATGGGTTTCATTATGATAGTTCAACGACATTCATTGCGTTATTTATGTTGTTGAGCAGACGAATTTTTCGAATATAATGAGCAATGTATTAGCATTATCCTTCATAATGATTCAGATTGTGATTGATAGTGTGTTACGTAGGGTGCTGGTTATCGTGGGAATCCTATAAATGCTGCGATAAGGAAATGGCGGCGTTACGCGATATGCTTAAATGTCAATTGTAATATGGAGCTCTGCCGCTTTTTAAAACTGGACTGGCTGGGGCGATATGCCATATAAACCGACAGAACACTATAAAAGAGGTCCGAAACAGGAAAGCGTGGATATTAAGCTAAATTTAAGATAGGATATCGGCAATATAGGCTGAATAGTTTCCTAGGGTTGTTAAGAATTGTGTAGTTTTGTTATAATTAGTTATATATACATCTACATATTATATTCGATACATATGATGTACACACGGCTACACATCAAGCTATGAATTTCCAATTTACGCTGATCTCGCACTGCAAGGAAATCCTATGGCCTCTGATTTGCGACTTACTTTTTTGACATTTATACATCACTTAACTTTAAGTAATGTTTGTAAATAAAGGGGATTGTCTGTAACAACGCTGTCACTTCATTGAAATAAAGAATTTATTATCTATCTAGATACCTACCTACTTGTAAAGGCGTCGTGAGAAAGATTTTTTTATCAATAATTCATGTAAAGATAGTGTGTGATATGATTCATATTATTATTTTGTTCTTTGTGGAGAGCTACTGATGATGTGTCTGTAAAAGGAATACACAATTTTGTGCATGATTATTTATACTTCTATACTAACTAATTTCTCTTCTTCTATAGCAGCATGGTCGAGCCACCCGTGTGACTGTTTTAACATAGCCAGAAGCCCTAAAAAAAATTGACCTATTTTTAACCGACTTCAAAAAAAGGAGGAGGTTCTCAATTCGACTGTATGTTTTTCTTTTATGTTTGTTACCTCTTAACTTTCGACTGGGCGAACCGATTTTGATGATTCTTTTTTTATTTGAAAGCTCGTGCTTCCCGTGTGGTCCCACGCTTCATTATATTTGACACGTTCATATAGATCTGATAATGCGTTTCGGAGACAGACAACGGAACTCTTCAAAAAATAACATCAAATCAACCGCGATTGCTGCTATCGCATAAATATGCATTGTTTTGACCCCCAGGATGATGAAATTTCGAATTAGTGGGGTAGGTACTATAACTAAAAAGTGAAAAATAAAAACCTTTTTAAAAAAAAACAACCGACTTCCGATAAAACACTATAAAGTGAAAAATAACTTTAATTTCGGAAGGCGGTGACAAAAAATTTAAATACATGTCCAAAGTCACCGCCTTCCGAAATTAAAGTTATTTTTCACTTTATAGTGTTTTTTCGGAAGTCAGTTGTTTTTATTAACTACTATGTCAGGTTTTTTTTACCTGGTTTGAGTTAACGTACCCAAATTTTTTAATTAAAATGTTTCCGCGTTAAAAGGTTAACACAATGTTATGTACCTATTTCCTTAACTTTTAATTAACTTAGCTGTGCTGTATAAGAAATTACAGCAAAGTAGGGCAATGTAATAATATTATTGTTAGGTAAGGTTACGTGCAAAGAAGCCTGTTAAAAAGTTTGCTATAAAAGTTAACCTATTATGAAAAGTACAAATATTTTGAATACCTCTGTTAATATTACGGTTACAGTACCGTTAACTTCAACTTAATAGACAAAGTTTAATCTGAGGCCCTAGTGTGAGTTTCATTTAACCATCCTCACCAAACGCAGTGAGCGCGTTCGGCGTTACGATTGGCCCTGGATTGGTGACGGACCAATCGGAGCGCCAAACGCGCTCACTGCGTTTGGTGTAGATGGTTGAATGAAACTCACACTAAGGCATCTGAACTGCAGCAGATTATACAGGGTTAATTTAGATGAGCTAGCAAAATTCCGCAAATGTGATGGGTAGCTTAAACATAGCTTAATCGCCATATAATGTTCCCAGTGCTAGGACACAGACCTCCTCTCTGTGAGTGAGAGGGCCCACCCACCACGCGGGCCCAGTGCTACTTGGTGGATGTCACATGTCTTCTGATTTCTGGTTCTAGGACATGTCGGTTTCCTCACGATGTTTTTCTTCACCGGTTCGAGAGCAGTGGTGATAAAATCAATACATAAAGTAGTGTCTGCTTGGGTTCGAACAGTCAGGACCTACACAACTCCTGCAGGCTTAGCATGACGCTTTATATTTCTACGAACATTAGACAGTGCTTTTTCTATACAAAGTGACATTTCGTTTCTCCATTTTTACACGCTTTATATTAGCTTCACTTGTATGTTTGTTTGTAACCGACTCCTTAGGGCGCGATTTTGACCCACTTCAAACGGTCAGATTTCATTTAAGCTTTGTAGACTTATCGAGGACCGATGACTATTCAAAAATTACAAAAAAATAGAAAAAAAAACTTAAAAATCACGCTTTTCTAGTTATCAGAACTAAATAATAGTTTAAAAAAACTAACAAACACGCTTTAAAAACCAAACAAAAAAGTAGAAAATAATTTAATTCTATTAAAAAGCGTGGAGTGCTTGATATTAATTGATTATAAAAATACCTCAAAAAGCACCCCATGATTTTTAATAGAATTAAATTATTTTCTGCTTAATAGTTTGGTTTTTAAAGCATGTTTTTTAGTTTTTTTTTAACTATTATTTTTGATATCGCACCGTAGATATCCTTCTACAATCTGTCATTTTGCCTTTCGTTTCTAACGATCTTTGTCTAGATCCTTTTATATGCAGACTATTCCAGAAGAATGTTTCTTCCTAAACTGTCAAAATTACACTGACAACAAACTCTACTCGACGGCCACAAAGTAATAAACGATTATCTACAAAATAATGATTCGTTTAGAACGCATAACTGTGATAATTAATAGAAGAACACAGCTATCTTCTCCTATTGTACATCATTTAGTTAATAGTCATGCCCTATTCTTTCGTGGACAAATCGGTGCTCGTGCTAAGCTGCTGGTGTGAAGTGCACACGCTACATTTAGTTAGTGGGTATTATTAGTGTTACATCACTACATAGTATAAAACAAAGTCGCTTTCTCCGTCCCTATATCCCTATGTATGCTTAAATCTTTAAAACTACGTATCAGATTTTGATGCGGGTTTTTTTAATAGATAGAGTGATTCAAGAGGAAGGTTTATATGTATAATATACCGACCTCCACGCGGTCGAAGCCGCTGGCAAAAGCTAGTAAATTATATATCATCATCTGCCTAGCCTTTTCCCAACAATGTTGGGGTCGGCTTCCAGTCTAACCGGATGCAGCTGAGTACCAGTATTTTACATGGAGCGACTGCCTATCTGACTTCCACAACCCAGTAACTGGGTAATACGATACCCCTTGGTAAGACTGGTTATCAGATTTCGGGCTTCTGACGACCCGTAACGACTGTGCAAGATCTATAATGACAGCCAGGACCAACGGCTTAACGTGCTTTCCGAGGCACGGAGGGGTCTTGGTATGTAAAGATGGTCACCCATCCACGGACCAACCGCGGCAAGCGTAGCTTAACCTGATCGATCGACCCGTGCAGGTATTGTTACTTAGCCACAAGCCCCTGTATATAAGTTATAAATAACACCAATAATACCGATACCAAGTTATACGATATAACTCAAAAACAAGTCCCTTAGTTTGTAGTTTGTTTAATAACAATATTTCACTACAGAGTTGTAACTATTGTGGTTTTTTTTGTTATGTTTCAACGACGAACATAGATTATTTTCATTTCACTGTTTGCGTTCTGTTGTATGAAACTTTTTGTTGTTTTAACAATATTGTATTACGTGGGGTAAAATGTAACTCGTGGTTTAGTAGAACTATTTTAAGAGAATTTTCCTGTTCATCGCTCTAAACTAGATATAAGTTATTAAGTGTCCATTAAAATATTGAAAAAAGAGTAGTGTGGACCCAGTGTTAGCGGCCGCGACTGACGAGTTGTAGGTCGTGGCTTCAAACCCGGTTAGTCGCTTTATTTTGTCACTACTGGTCTCAAAACGGCGAAGAAAAAAAACACAGTGGCACTCCGGGAGTTCCGACAGAAGTGAAAACTTGAACAATTACGTGTGTATTTTTTTTATAGTGTCGCGAGTGCAATTGCTTTTTCCAACTTAAAAAATGCCTACATACATGTGTATCTATGTTCGTACATACAAAATATACAAAATGTATAGGTACTTATAAACAGAGGTGTCGGTAACGGTAACAGTGTCGCGACTTCAATTTTTATTACCCATCTCAAAAAATGCTCAACACGCCTAAAAAAGTTTTCACTTTAAAAACTCTTATAATAATTACTATGATAGCCCACTTAAGGTGAATCTAATCCATATTTTTCCCATACAAACTTCGGGAGTGCATTACTCTACTGTTCGACAATGTACATTAAAAATTTAACATGATATGTTTTTGTCTGTGCGGAAACAGAATACTAAAATAAAAAGTTAGGAGCTAACAAAAATTCGTTTTTCTCGCTAATTTAACCTAACTGGGTGTGTTTAAGTAATAAAACAAGCGCAAAATCTCCAAAACCAAGTCGATACCGACCAACAAAGTTCAAATATCGAAAAGTTCAATAAACTTTATTGGTCATTGATTTATGCAGTGGATTTTTCATATAACCCGATCTTCCAAAGGACTTATAATTTTTTTTTTTGCGCCTGTTCTTCTATAAATGATCCTGCATCTCACTCAATAACGTTGTGCGTAGACTACCGTCCAACTTCTCATCACTGGTACTGTCATCCTCTGTCGGACACGATGCCTGGTGAGACAGCGTGCTTTTTAGCCAGACCCACCAGTGAGTTCGAGCCCGCGACTAGATTGCCCTTAAGTTCTAATAGGCACCGTTCATCGCTAAAGTGTACGTGAACCATAGTGCACTTCAACGCCGAATTGAATACAACTTGCAATCTGACAGACGAACAGACAATCTTATCAATGTATTTGATTTCATTCATTTAGCTGACGGTATCTTATCTGTAATATTTACGACTTTCAAACAATGTAAAGAAGTAAATGTAGTAACTTTCATAATTTTTTACTTTCCACTTATCACAGTCGGTTTCATTTTGACTAAAACTGAGTTTTTTAATGCAATTTTAATAATTTTCTCTTCTGTACAACCATATCCTTAATGCTTGCTTGAACTGTATGGGTACTTATACTTAATTAACTCTTTCTCAATAAAAACGGCTTTCTTTATCGTCAAATCGAGTAGTCGATAAACAGTAAACACCAGTTGGTAAATTTTTTCGGCCCTCTGTATCTCCCTCCCTCCCTCCCTCCCACCCCTCAGACATGCGCGACGTGACTCTTGTGGAACAGTTTCTATAAAACTCCAGAAATTGTCCGATTTCGGAGTCTGTATGCGGGAGCGTTAACTTTGTAGAGTCAAAGACGTAAGTCACTTCAGTTTTTTTTTAAATCTTAAGTTTCGATGTAAACATTATTTTAATTAAAATCGGAACAGCAGCAAAATTTTAATAATATTAATTCTTGGCCAACTATGATTCAACGTATCGAATAATTTTGTGTCGCCGTAAAAAAAAAATGCCGTGTGCATCGACTTTTGTCGCTGGCCGTATCTAACATCGCGGACACTGGGGTCGACCAATTTTCAACCTTATTGCTTAAGGCATACGGGTGGAAAGTGATCCACCGCTATTATCCGCGGTTGTAGGTAAGTGAAGAGATGGTTTCTATGTAAGTACAGCCGTTAAACAGGAAGTTTTTATTTGTTCACAAATGGAAGGGCTACTGGTGCCGTCCCTCGAGCCCCCAGCTCGTTTCCGCTCGGGTGCGATGAACCCCCTCCCAAGTCCCAACCCACATTGTAACCACCTCGTAATTACCTTATTAACGAACCAATACACTCAGTTACCGAGTTTTATGTGTTATACGTACCTTGTATTGATTGGCACATTTGTTCAGTCTGAATTTTCGGCTGCCATTTGCATAACTAGCTGCGTTCGTGACTCCGCTTCCGACGAACCTTTGCCGAGAACTTCTGTGAATTTTGAAATGTTAAAATCGGATCTGAGTTTGTGAAGGCCGCAGGAATCCACAAGAGAGGTGCAGGGCCGATCGACGTGGTGACGCTTGGGCGAGGCCTAATGTCCAGCAGTGGACATCTTTCGGCTGAGATGATGAATGATAACGAAATAGTTTCACGGCAATTATATGGAAGAGCGGAGTCCCCTAATACAGGCATTGTTTGCTTAAAAGGCTCCAAACACGTCCAAATATAATGTTATGTTGATTGTAACAATCTTTTCTTTTTTTTTTTTGTGTAACGAAAATCGTATAAGTTTTTGTCGAGTTATCAACGCAAACAGAAGAAATGACGTTGCTTTTGTGTTGGATGCGATAAGGCAACCCGTGAAATTCGAATTTTCTTGCGTTTGTTGGAATTTGCAGGTCATATTTTGTTCAACGTACAGGCTGCAAATTGCAAAAAACGTAAGATAGGTGGAATTTCGCGGAATACCCTAGTGCTTCCTCCTTTATGTGTAAAGAGCCAGCTGAAAGTCAGTATTGCAGGCTTAGCATGACGCTTTCTTATTTCTACTCTACTGTAGAATAGAAATCGAGTGTCTACATTTCTCGGTGAAAAACTGTCTACACGGAAACGTCATTTTTGTCTACCCTTCCAACAACAAAACGCTTGTCTACGGTTCTCATGTTAAGCCTGCAGCATGGCATGAGAACGCGACCCAGCCCGGGTCGACGGCGCGTTGTGTTCCACGCGCGCCTCAAAGAGATGTCAGCACCAACTGATGGGGCCCGCAAGGGCTGAGGCCTGCCAGGCGTGCGGGTTGTTCTAAAGAGATACCGCGGCCCCTGGCACACAGGCAACTGAGGGAACACGGGTGGGTTTTAGTCAGTAAAAGTCTGACACGCCCTCCTGCTCCACCCAGAGCGGGAGAAGTCAAGAAAAAAAAAGGTCTTACCTGACCTCAACATACTTGGATAAATGCTGATGAAACCAACCTCGCTTTTGTCTGCCTAATACTTTGTCTCTCTTGTCGTAGGTAGGGTTGCCAACCGTACTCTAAAATAAAGTATTGTACTCTAACTTCTTATGGGTGTACTGTGGGTGTACTCTATGAACTATAACTTGAGTACGCTAAAATATTTTTTTTTACATAAACTGACTGTTTTCGTTTTCCTGGGGCTTTTCTATATTTTCCACTTGGAAAATATAGAAAGCTTTCAAGCTTCTTCTCAGGAGCTTCAGCTTCACTTGTCAGTCATGAATATGAAGCTGAAGCTCCCGTTCCTATATTTACGTAGAATTAGGATGTTTGGAGTTCTACAATTCTTGTAAAATCAATTTAAAAAAATGTGAACCGCAAAAAGTGCTAGAAAATACAGTAAAAAAATTAATAAATGCTACTCTATTTTATTAGTCTGTACTCTATTTTATTAATCTGTACTCTTTATTTACTCTCTCTAAAATCAGAAATACTCTACTTCTTCTAAAATAAGTTGGCAACCCTAGTCGTAGGGGATGTGTAAATACAAAAGAATATCCGTTAACCTTTGTCCTTTTTGACATTTGTTAGCATGGGGGTAAAAGGACCACTCATGTATTTTTCAGATTTATGTAAAATATTTTTTCCCCAACAGCGCTATTTTCATATCTTTTCAGATGCATGTAAAATATCTATTCGTACGGCCCGCAATCCTTACCTATCCTAATGGCACGTCTTTACTACCATTATGGTGGCCAGTCTACTCCTTAATGCAATGGCCCCTGTAGCACCATGAAACATGAGGTCTCAGGGGCTATTGCAAATCTTAAGAGCTCCTCCCACACGGGCTGGCAACAACGCATTTATATTTATTTATTTATTTATTTAGTAGTTTTTCGTAATTATTTCATTAAATACAAAAAAAAGTACTATTTTTTAACAGCCAAGCACTAGATCGTTAGGTTTTATAATTATTTTTAACATTTACTCTTTAATAAAAACATTTAAAAGTATTATGTAATGCAAATAGAAAATAATTGACGGTATGTCGATTTTTATAAGTAAATGCCAAAATAACTGTAAAAAAAAGCATATTAAACTTGTAAATACCAACGATCTAGTGCTTGGCTGAATATTTTTTACTTTTGTTGGTATTTAATGAAATAATCACGAAAAACCGCTATAAATGCGCCGTTGGCAGCCCGCTTGGGATGAACGCTCTTATGGCTCATTCGTTTAATCGAGTCTGTTAAAACCAAGCTGGGGTCGGTGCAATTCATTCATTCATTCTGTAGCGTTATTTTTGTATAAATTTCATTTGCAAGTTGCAGACCGGTTTATGAAATAGCTAAACATTTCAGTAAAGAAAGGGTGGTTGAATTAATGTACGGCCGTCATAATCTCCTGCGCAATATTTATCAAGGTCCAGCCAGTCTTATTATACTTGCAACAAGAATTACCACCTACTGAATAGTCCCGTGAAAAATAAATACTAACCTGCTAACTGTAAGTAACACAGAATATTTATTATTTTACTATGCTAAGTGAGTATACAAGGCTACCGATTGCAGAATGGAACGGACTACTAAAAAACATTACATGTTCACTTTTCTATTTCAAACAGAACTGTTGGACTGACACTTCATCGCTAGTTTTTTTTACACTGTGTTACAACACTTCACCTGTCATACGATTAGATTAATATGTTTAGTAATAAATTAAAGCTATTTCTAATAAACAAAACCTATTATAATTTAAATGAATACATGAATGATAAACTGTGACTGGAATTGCAATAAAATGTAAATATTTAATTGAGATTACTTCTACATTTGCCAATTACATTCACAAATATAAAATAAATATTATATATTGTATAATTATTATAATCTAAATACATTTAATTGAATTAAGAATTTTCATGTTCTAACCTATTTTATTTATTTTTAATTATTTATCCATGCTTATGTTGCTGTGCCCTTACAGGGTCCATAACTGTATCTTAGCTTTAAGCCTATTTGTAACAACCTAATTCACATTATGGTATGCAAATAAATGAAATGAAATGAAATAGATTGTCGAACCATTAGTTATTTATTGGTTTATCAAGAATTTTAGTTGCTAATTAATTTTAAGTGCTTGCTTAGTTATTGATGACTATAATAAAAACAGTCGTACGGGTCGATCAAAGGTTCAGCTACGCTTGCCGCGGTCAGTTCGTGGATGGGTGACAATTCATTACAAATCAATACCCCTCCGTGCTTCGGAAAGCACGTTAAGCCGTTTGTCCCGGCTGTAGTCAGAAGCCCGAAAGTCTGTCCAACAGTTAACCAGTCCTACCTGGTTTTTTTTTTTGAGGGTGGCAAATTATCAAATAACTTCTCCCGCTTTAAGTGGAGCAGGTATCAGACTTACTGACTAAAACCCACCCGTGTTCCCTCAGTTGCCTGTGTGCCAGAGGCCTCGGTATCTCTTTCGAAAAAGCCGCACCCCTGGCAGGCTTCGGCCTTTGCGGGCCCCATCAGTTGGTGCGGACATCTCTTTGAGGCGAGCGTGGAACACAGCGCACCGTCGACCCGGGCTTGGTCCTTGCTGGACAGCGAGCTACCCATTATTCGCCGTCCGCAAGCCCAGTCTTACCTGGTTATAGTGTTACCCAGTAGCTGGGCTGAGGAGGTCAGATAGGCAGTCGCTCCATATTAAATATTGGCATTCAGCTGCATCCGGTTAGACTGGAAGCCGGCTCCAAAATAGATGGAGGAAGGCTATGCGGATTAATTATTAATTTTAAGCGGTTGTTGAGTTTAGTACCGCAAAATGTGTTCTTCGTTCGTTTTGTTCGTATTTCTGTGAAGAATGTTTCAGCAAAAAATGGCTACTGTCATCATTCTAATGTAATTCCCGCTTTTTGTTACAGGTAAGATCGCGTTCTGGATCACATTTCATCCATATTAAGTCGTCCATTCGTGAGTTTAATTAACTACTTATTAATAAATTCGCACCACTCAACCATATAATATTAATGCATCGTTACATTGATTCATTTGTGATCGAGAAACGGCACGAGTATCAAGTAGAAAATTAATTAATTGATTAACAAGTCTCAAGATCTGCGAACGCAGTGTTAATTTCCCAGTGTAATTGAATCAAAGGATTATTAGAGCCGATATCCTCGACACTGATTGAAAGGAAAAAATATATTATGCAAAAACAAAACGCAAAAATATGCACTAAAAATGCACGCTTACAAAGCCCTGTATTCAGAAAAAGTTAGTTGAGTGTTTAATTGTGAAATTAAAATGTTGTATCGTAATGTTTTTAAGATACATTTCGTAATATTTATTGTGTAATGTATTCAAGATACATTGCTGTGCACGTAAAATACTGGTTGGTTTCCCTTGAGGGGGCACAGGTGGTGTGGCGAGGGAAGAGAAAATGGCCGTGACAGCTGGCACGCGAACACCTGCCCATCTGCCACAGTGGCACCGCTCTATGGTTCATTATTACTTATATCCTGTCGGCCGAACGGAACAGACGTGTATTATGCGTTCCAGTCTATTATGAGTTCCATCTTCATAATTTTATTATTTTTTCAATTTTAGTAAATGTCGCCTGTTCTCTGATATCTTGTTTAAAACTGCTTGTCATTTTGCTCATCTTTTATTACTATCGTAATAAAAGATGAGCAAAATGACAAGCAGTTTCACTTTGACAGCATATCATTTTGGTTTTTTTTTTAAATTTCTCATTACTAATCATTACTATAAAGTCCTAACAAGGCACCGTCTTTTGTCGTCGGACCGTCTTAAGACTGTCGCAGACTAGTGCGAAACGACGGTGCGACGCGATTCTGGTAGAACAATTTGAATTATTGATAGAAATTGTTCTGCTTAAATCGTGTCGCGTCCCGCCTATCTACGGGTGTCTTTATCGATAAACTAATGGTTCTTTGTAAACAAGAAAGTATGACGAGATAACGTCACTTGCTGTAAATTTTATCAGCTTTTAAATACGAAACTTTAAAGACATAGAATTTCCGCTTACAATACCCCTTGCTAGAACAAAAGCTAAAAGTTTGAGCTGCTAACATACCGATGGTAAAACCTCCTTAGAGAGCGTACTTCGTAAATAGCTCATAAAGGCAAAACAAAGGCCCGTATACACTGCAATGTGGATGTGCAACGCAGCAACGGTCCGATTTTCCAGAGCTGTCTATTCCCACTTCAATTTACACTGGTGCTGTAGTGCTATTCTGTAAAAATCTAATCATGAAAACTAAGGTGAAGTTAGCTTTAAGTGAACTGTCTATAGTTTCAATTTCACATACAATTACAGCTCACTTTAAGCTCACTTCACCTATGCTATCACGGTGCGATTTTCACAGAATAACCAAACTGGTCCTTGTTGATTCTCGCTCGAGTTCGAATTTTGAATCCACTTTCGCGAAATGGACGCGTCAACTTGTATGATCAGTGTGCTCCAACAAACATCCGCTTCTCCATACAAAAATAAATCGTGCAATTATCAGTGCAACAAAAATAACGAACCGCTGCCGTGTAAACGCGTTTCAATTTACTGATAGAACAACCCTATAGGTATCGAATCAAAAGTATCGATATATTTGAGTATTGCATTGTATAATCTGAAAGTCATGCACATTAGTCGACTCGCACGAATTTTGTCGCTCAAAATGGGCGAATCGACACTTTTGAAAAATATTTTGTTTTCTGTAGACAATTCGCACGAAGTTACTTTATTTGTAGGCGAATCAACAACTTCAGAAAGATCTATTAGGCAATTGGCACATTTTGAAATTTATGTAATAAAGTAATAACATTAGGTCGCCACACCCTGGCCCACGTTTCCTATTATCTAGTAAGAAAGATATAAAGTTTTTCTTTACTATATTGCATAAAATTCAAAACGTGCCAATCTATATGTTCTATACTAATTATAAAGCTGAAGAGTTTGTTTGCTTGAACGCGCTAATCTCAGGAACTACTGGTTCGAATTGGAATATTCTTTTAGTGTTGGAGAGCCCATTTATTGAGGAAGGCTATGGCTCACATCACGCTAAGACCTTTAGGAGCCGAACAAAGAGAAAAAGTCACGAATATGACGTACTCGCACGGGCAGGCGAGGCGGGCGACGGGGTGGATCAGAGAGCAAGAAATTTGACGCGAACGAAGTCGCGGACAGAAGCTAGTTGCCTAATTTTTACGCACGGCTACACATCAAGCTATACATTTCCAAAATAAGCTGATCTCGCATTGCATAGAATTTCTGTACAGTGCGAGATCAGCGTAAACTCGAAATGTATAGCTTGATGTGTATCCGTGTGTACATGTATTTGGAGTTGTCGATTCGCTCACAAATAAATTAACTTTGTGCGAATCGAATACACAGAATAAATTAGTTCTAAGGGTCGATTCACCCGTTTCGGGCGAGTAATTCGTGTAGATCGACTAATAAGCCGTAAGATCCGATATAAAAAAAAAACAGTATTTTTACTTATTATCCTACCTCTAATCCAGATTAACTAATCAATAACAAAAAACAACATTCTGAGCTAAACTGACATCACAACTCACAATGTTCATTAGAAGTATCGAGTATTTGCATAAAGTTTCGATACAACTCGTGTATCGCGAGAATCGAGTACAGACGCCAGCGCATCAAGCTATCCCAAACTGTCAAATTTTCCCAATTAAACATGAACCTTATAATTTTGCAATAAAGTTGAAAATTTAAAAAAAAATTGACAGATTGGGGTAGCATGATATGCTGGCCTCTCTACAATATAAGTATCGATACTCTTTCGAAACCCTACTCGTAGACCGTAGTTTAATTCTTTTTTTTGCATTAACATGGAATATATTACCGTCTTTGTATAAATTCTTACGATCATTGTGTGGTATTGTGCAGGTCTAATGGTATTTACCATTAATGTTATCTACTTTATGTTTATATACGACTGTTAACGGTTTTAATGTAGTGCTTCGTACCTTCGTGATTATCTGTTATTGCCAAGGAAATGCCTGTTATGGCAGTTATCAACTTGAATTATGTTGCATATTTTGAAATTAATATGGGTTTTGGAATTCAGTTATGTTTGTTTGATTGTTTTATATGTATGAGCGGAATATAAACTGAATAGAACAACAAATTGTTTGTAAAATCAGCAATATACATTCTCAACGACAACTCTAGTTTGCAACTAACTGTACTATCAATTTCTTTCTTTGCAGTTTTGTTTTTGGGTATATCTTTAGTTGATGGGATTGAATTAATTATTTATTTCTTAAGATTTAGAGAATTATACGACTAATTTTCTTTTACCTCTGATATACGATTGTTTTATAATGATACTTTATTTTATGAAATATTCTGAATAAGTCTCTTCTTTAGAAAACTTGACGATACACTCATTTTCTTCTAGCTTGTAGTAAGTCCTATGTACCAATACGTCTAACTGTGCAACAAAAATACAGAGTGTTTTAGTGTCCTACGTTTGGACAGGGCCTTAAAATCAGTAAGTATTTCACAACCGGTCACGGCTAACATTTAGTAACAAACAGTTACGTCGCGACGCTGACTATCTCACGGAGTATATCTGGCTTGCTGTTCACACGGAGGCAAACGGCCACCCACACCACAATCGGGATTTGCGAATTTGCCTACATTACCTCCGATACCTCTTGGCCGAGCTCCATTTACTTCGATCCGCCTTATCAAGCCAATCTATGACTTACGATACCCAAGATAAGACTCAGTTTTAAGCAATCATCAGCAAATAAGGATGAAGTAGACATATAACGGTACTGACTGTTTCCCCAGTGAAATGTGTTATTTAAGTACAGGTTTGCGTGCCGAGGAAATATCATATCGTCAAAATATTGGTATTGCGATCGTTTTGCAAACGCATTATACAAGTTACTCAATTTTCGGAGGATTTAACGACATTTTTTAATGGGACTTTTAGTGTGCGGGACAACAGTTTTGGCAGACATGTTATCGATTTTGTTCCCATCAAGTTTCCTATCATGAAATGCAATCCCCATTTGGTGTCATGTCGCTCGAGGCACGAACGCCGACTGTAGTGTTTGGTGACTCATTCTCACGCCGAAACTATAAAGCGCCCATTAACCTGACTCATAATAGTCCGCTAGCCTATTTTCAAGTAAGCCGACCAAAAGGACCAAATCTATCAAGTAATAAAACTTGTTTGCTATCTAGTACTTACTGAAGTTCAGCTACGAAATATATTCTAATGATCGGTATTGTTTTGCCTGAATATGTGAATATATCTACTTATTACCTAGTTTGAATGTTAAGTGAGTGACAAATTCTACGTATATCATGCGTGCGTCATTCTACATATGTGTGGATAGGTTACATGTTCCGTTTGTTGAATATTTCTTGTATTACTGTTCCTTGTCTACGGGGCACGTTATATTGCCGCTACGCTTGTTTTTATCAATGGGTATGTGAAGTCACATTTATGTCTATTGTACATTGGCTATGTAGGTATCTCAAGTTTGATCAAATAATATGTATGGAACCGGTAACGGACGCTCCGCTTGCGTTTCTACCAAGCATATAACGGAAAATTTTAAATGCGTCCGATTTTCCAAGTGACAGAGTTTCGATTTTCCACCTAACTTGCTATTTTTATATGCTGAGGGATTTGAAGTATGAAACCGAAAAGTAGACGAAGCGATTACATTCCAATGATAAACTGACCATTTATTTTTTGTCCTAAAACGGGACGCCATAAAGCAGGTTAAGAATTAAAATTAACACATTTTTTTTCATCAGTACTTTTGTCATGGGCGGGTACAGGGGGGGGGGAAACAGGGGTGGGGGGGACATTTACCCAAGAAGCAAATGGGCAAAGAAATTCAATACTTAATATTTATGGAAATAACAACTATCTGTGGGGGGGGGGGGGGGCATGTGCCTCTTGATTAGTGCCATCATCTTTTAGTTTCACAGTTAAACTCCAAGCAGTAAATGGTAGACACTAATTGAGCTGTTTCTGAGTTAAACTGTCTTTTCGTTCCCCATCTAAATCGGATCACTACCTTTCTAGGAAATCGCGAACATACATACATATACGGGTAAAACAGAAAACCACCTTTTTCGAAGGCGTCACGCCACCCGATTTTACTATAACCGATTATACTATATTGAAATACGGCATCTGGTAAATCTGTAATATGAATTTTTCGCGCTGTTTCAGAAAACGGGACTATTTTGCGACCCGGTACGTTGTATGGGGATGACGAGACTGTTGACTGAGAAAAGGGATAGTCCCGTTCAAAACGGGACGTATGGTCACTTTATCCAATGATCACTATGATCACTTGATCAGTCAGGGTAATACGTATTTCTTTAGAAATGTTTTTCTGATACAATCATTTAGTTAGCCTTTAGTTTCCTTGACGAATTTTATAATGGTTTACCTGCCTTATAAAAAGTCCTTCTTTGTTCGCGGATATTGGAACAATTAAGAACCCGTAGTGTTCAGGCGATGCGGTGAGTTCCGATGGCCTCCAGAAACGAAGACAGCAAGTTTCGCTGTGAATTTTTTGCTGCATATTATTGGCGCCGAGCCGTTACGTAGTTTGCGAAACGGTACTAATTTGTATAGAGCAACCCGCTACGATTATGGTAGATGAACTTGAGATAAAACTACCTGGCCACCGAAATAATAACAGCAGGTAGTTATGTCTGCGATTGAAGATGAATTTTGAATCAAATTTAACTTGAAATGAGATTTAAAACATGCGAGCAATACAGGGAATCGTTTTTTGTCCGAACAAGTGATTAATTCACGGAACACAGACCGTTAATAAATGATAATTATTACTTCTGTCTCGAGAGGCGGACTGTTTACCATATTTTGTCATTGCGAAATTGTCAGATACCGTAATTATGAGCCTATTGCAGTACATTTACAGCAAAACCAGTAGAATCTAAGAACTAATTGATATCGCCAGCCAGTCGAACAGATGTGCTCAGTGTTCGATTACATTTCGTATCTCTGTCTTATTAATGGCTACTTTTACGTGAAACATTGCCAAATGTTTTGCAAGACATCATTCTTGAGTAGTTCATTGCGATAGGATTTTTGGTTTTACTCTTTTTGGTATCCATCTAGTTAATCTAAACGCTTTTCATTTACACACACTATTGTATTTTGTGTTTCATGAACTGTGTCCAAATAAACGGTATTCTTTCTTTCTTTCATTTTGATAACAACCAACACTTCTTCAACGAAGAAGTAAAATTGTGCTCCTCTTCTTGATCATGGAATGTACAAGGATTGACAATGTGATTGGTAAATCCGATGAAGTAAAGCATGTAATTAAGGCACATAAAGATTTTGCTGCCCGTCATATTAACATAATCCATATTTCTAACGCCCACGCAAAAATAAATGAAGGCCCTAGTATTCCGAACACACTCCAAATTCATGATAGACTAGCGTAACTAATGGATCATTTATTTTAGGATAGGTTTCAGAATAGTATTGTAATTTATCCATCTGAGAGATACAATGAAGTGTTTATTTTTACATATCCAGCCGAATGATGTGACATTGACTGCTAATAAAATCAAATGAACTTGTCACGGCTAGTTTTATGTTCATTAAGATTTATAAGTCTCAAGTCATTTGCATTATCGCAGTCCGTAGCCGTATCTGATCTAATATAACAATTAAGTATCTGAGACACATCTCTTTTATTTAAGTTATCGGTTGACTTACTAATGTAATTGCCTGTGTTAATTCATGTTAAAAGCAAAAAATCTCTTTGATTCCCGAACTCTTAGGATCAACAACGAAAATTCAAAACGCGAAAAATTTCCACAAGAATTCTGTATTTATAAAAGTCCCTTGTAATAATTAAAGCGTGTCCGGTGTGGGTTTGGCCCTTAATCTTTTCTCTTAATTACATCGCTCTGTTTTTATATCGTCCTGGTACCTTGCCGCGTAAGCCATTCGCGATAAAAGCGGACATTTTGCGTTGGAGGAAAAATACTATTGTTTTATTGGTCCTTTTGTCCGCATGCTGTATTTTTGTCCTTTACACGGACTAGCGATTAAGTTATTAAGATGGATTCCATTGAGCTGGTGTTAACTATCCAAGGCGATTTTATTTTTGAAGGAAGGTTTTTGTAATCTCCTGTAAATGGCCTTTTTGCACATTTGTTACTATTCTGTACTTCAAATGCCTGTGGCAGTTATACAACTCTGTACTAACTTCAATGTTAGGTCGTAACTTCCCATGCCTAAGTTTTTACTACTATTCTTGTTTTGTCAAGGGAAAGTGGGTAGATTCTATTCCATTTACATAAATTCATTTGATAGATAAACATAAACAAATAACGCATTTAAGTGCATAGTTTCAATGTGCGTAACTCTATGTTTTGAAAATGTAAGAATATCTAATAATACCTTATTATCAAATGACGTCAATGTAAAACAGTTGATAGCTATTAACTTTTGCCTAATTAACGGTACTGCTCCTATTTTGCATAAGGATTACGTCTATTTAAAGTTCAGAAAACAGATTTGATACTTTGTTACGAATACAACACACGATCGCCCCTACCCTTATTTTGGTTGCCGCTTATCCTGCTGTAATGACATTCCCCATCATTTTACATGGAAATGGAAATTCTCGTTTATGTGCACATTTTAACGATAATCTACTTTCGGACAGAGTGTAGTGAGACCCGGATCACCGAATTTATTCATCGATTTCCCCCATTAGCTTGGCGTTGCGTCGCGGCCGGTTGTATGGCGGCTGGCGCCGAGGTTGCAAATTTCACGGCGCCCCTGCCTCGCTCCTCGTTGCTTGTTTGCGAAAATGTCACGTCGCTGAGTGTACCCCTGCCCCCCTTCACCACACCCTGCCCCGCACTCCCCAGCGAGCTCTACGACCGCGACGTGTTCTTCTGTTGGTAACTTGACTCCGCTTTGTGAGTGGAGACGCGCGGTGGCTGAATACGTGCATCACAAACTTATAGGTAGTTGCACTGTTCCCAACAATTCTATTGGTGTCCTACCCATAAACACGAGATCACGGTTCCCGTCCGACAATCACGCAACCGTTAAAATAGAAAACGGTAACTTTATTGGCAGACTGTATTTTTCTCATCAACTTTCAATATCTCGGGGTGTTTACTTTTTGAAATGTTATTTTTATATCGACTTCCGTCTTCCATTAAGTTCGCAGCAGCGGGATCAAGGAAGCAGAAGATGAATGTGGAAAGTGAAAAGGGAATATTGTGGTAAATTCCTGTCTTGTTAAATGTACCTTTACCATAAATACATTGTTTTCAGAACTATTTGTATTAAGTTATTGTAGCAGGTATTCAAAATGAGTGAAATAGTTGCTGAACGAGACTTCTACGGCCTTTCCATCAACGAATTTTTATTTCTAAGGTTCTTAATTATATGAGTCTAATATCATTTTATATGTAGGAGAAAGTAAAAGCCAGTACCACATTTTCCGCAAACTACCTGCGGAGCGTCGCCCTAAAAGCCATCGAGCGAAGGCAGTCATGTCACTCAAAGCCCCCAAATTCCTCACACAGTGATATTTCCAAAAGAGGGGATTGGCATGAAAGATGTCGCGTTCGGCTCCTGCTATTTTATTTGAGGATTTCTACCCTTGGGAAATAAAAACTGATCGCATTGCGTGGCCACTGAAACTTTTATACTTTCTTCACAATTTCAAGTTTTATAAATCATTTAAATATTTATTTGCGTGGGTATCGATTGACTTACAGTACAGCACGTTTGGAATTAATCTGTTTAGGTCGACGTGCTTGGATTTACACACAATGGCAGCTCGGGCACGTTTGCGTGTGTAAACGATGAAATATTAGTTAAGTACTCATTGGATCGGACGCCGTGGTTATCGAATGACCGTGGTCAGCGCGCGCATGCTCCACGTTGCCAACATTTAAATTTTAAGCTTGTTAGTAAGCCCGAAAACTCGGCTATTGTTTTGTGCCAACTAGGCCTAAGCTCCCTTTGAAACGTCCGATGCCACAGAGCGTCCGTGCGGACTCGCGACCCTCGTCGAAAACTGCCCTATCTCTGACGGGCAGCGGCTTGCGGATTATCAAACTTAAATCGAGCTTCCTTCCGCATTACTTACATCGCATCAAAGTCTTGGAATACTGATAATATTCTGTAGGTTTCTATTACTTAATGTTTTATTTATTAACAGGCTGGTTGGATTCGTAACGCAAGTATGTTGAGAAATCTCTTAGTGGTGCCTACTGTCACGCACATGTGTTATCTAACACACCCGAATGGCGGCAGCGGTTCGATTTCACGTTATAATTTACGCCTAGCCTCTGTTTTTGCGTTTGTTTGTTCCATTGTAATGGTAGTTGATGAAAAGTATCGAAGGGGGAATAACGGTATTCGTTTGTTAGATTACTACAGTCAGGCGTGGTGAACGGAGTCGAGGGGCGTTCATAAGCGCGATACGCTTCGGTTCCTTATCTCGATGTGCAATTCTTTGTTTGCTGTGTACGCAATTTCCCAAACGGCGTCGAGTCGGGCGAGATAAACCGCACAAGGCCTAGCCTCGCTTGGAGATGGCAGATATCTTGTGCGTAGTTCGCAGCCTCGCCTCGCCGCCTCCCCGCCGAGCCAGCTATTATTTCTTCGGAGCATGTCGCCTCGCCTTCTTCGGTCGCCACTACGCCCGCCTTCGCTGAAATATGATTTGGATTATGAAATGTGACGGCAACATTCCCTGGATAGGCGTTTACCAATTTATTCGCTGTTACGGCTACAGAATAGTGTGAAATTTTTGATGCTAAATATTTCATGCTACAACATTCTTCACGGTTTTTTGCTTGTAATTATATCAGTGACTTCCAGTTGGCTAAGCATGTAACTGATGGAATATTTTTTTCTATAGCAACAATATGCAGGTTGGTCGCTACTCGCCGGTGTTCGGGTGTGGTGACCAGAACGGCATCGGCAGGTGCGCTTCGTCCTATTCCACTATTTGCTCTGTTTATTTTTCATTCTCGTTGTTTCGTGTTTGCCCAGTCGCTTATCTACTGTTTTATGGGCTCTGTTATTCACTGTACTTTGGTACTATAATTAAACCAATTTGTTTGGGAATGGTGATGAACTTTTACGCACAAATTGCCTTCGTTGTACGCAGACGCCCCGTGTTTATAAATTATATTAGCTAATTAAATATCGGAATTATTTCTTATGAAGTCCTCTAATTATGTATTGAATTACTGTCGACGTTAAAGACGATGATGTTACTGTTAGTCTGCAAACAGCAAAACCAGCGCTGGGCTCTGTCTCGACAGGGTAAGTTAAAAACAATGCGTAAACTGTAACCATGAATTCAGCATATCATTCTAGACCACCTAGCGCAAAAAATACACGTCGGTTTTACAAAAAAAAAAAATCAACTGTTTCATAGTAAAGTGCAATACCTACGCGGTCAAAATGTATGGCAAGGCTGATTTTTTTTGTATTACCGATGAAAGTTTCTGCGCTGGGGGGTCTAGAATGATATGCTGAATTCATGGTTACAGTTTGCACACTGGATAAAAACTTATCCTGTATGCTCTTAGCATTATGCCGAGCAATGGCCGTTTTGCGTGGATGTGACGCATATTATCCCCCAACTTGTTCTTTTTTGTGTTTGTGTTCTTTTTCTGCGTCATGTTTACCGTAATTAAACGGATTTCCGTTTTTTTTCTTTATTATGTCACTGCTGGGCAAACGGTTCTACCCGTGGCTCTTTCGATGATGATGATACGACGATATATAACATTCAGAGCTTACACAATCTTATTATTAACCTTAGTTAATTTTAAGGTAGGGTACGTACGTAATAGCCTGTAATAAGACCTCGGTTTGTATGCAAATGCAACGTCCGCTCGGGGGAATCACGGTCCGCGCGTCGCGGTTCGACGAGGATCACCAGTATCGCAACCACGGTACATGATCGTTCACCATGGGTAATGATGTTTTGACGCGGTAATAGTAACGTTCGCTTTTTACCTTGTACGCACGGCTACACATCAAGCCATACATTTCCAGTTTACGCTGATCGCGCACTTACGGGAATCCTATACAATGCGAGATCAGCTTATACTGGAAATGTATAGCTTGATGTGTAGCCGTGTGTACAAGGTACCATGCTCGACGACATCGAAATACTATTAGTTAGCTAAATAGTTAATGGTAAAATGTTAATTTAATTGACGAGCTCTGCAACAGTTCTAATTTGTGAACTGATTTCGGATTCGGACGCCGCACAGTGGAACGAATGTATGGGAGCGGTTGGACGTAGACATGTCCGAAAAAAAAGAGTAAAATTATGCCAAACTAATGATGCCATCTTATTCGATTACTTAATGCCTTCATAACTTGTGGTGATGAATTTCTTCATAACTCCCATATTTCGGGAGTAATTTGAGAAAATGTGAAATTTTACTATGAAAATGAGTGTATCGAGCTCTCTCCCTCCTGATTCCGGGCTTGTTTCAAGTAGCGGTCTCTAATATCATAATGCTAATACTAAGAGCTATATTTAATACTAAGACACATAGTGCGCCAAATGTGCACTTTCTGGGATAAAGAGTGATGTTTATTTTATAACACAATTTTTTTATTTTTTGTTTATTTTGTTGATTAAAACCGTTTTTCTAAAGGTTTACCTTATTACAATAACATTTCTGAGCAGCCAATTAGAGAAGATATAAGCTAATTAGGATATATAATTAGGGACTTAAGGTTTACATATAAAACTGATGCACTAATGATTACTGATAAGAACATTGCTATTATTTAATTACTAAATGGCTCTTAATACACTAATTTAGCATGCATCATTTACTAATTATCACAATAACTAATTACCTTGCAATATTTAACAAAGGATACCTGGGATACCTGGATTTTATATAAATAGGTCACTATTAGTAACTTTAAAATCAGTGTTGATTTACACCTCGTTGTATCCAAGCTAATCTCGCAATGTATTTTCCAAATTTTAATACAAATCTTGATATTCACGTTGCTTTATGCGCACGCGCACATAAAGATTTACGCGACTTTAACTATTTGTTCAGTGTTTTAAAAGATAACAGTTGTGTTCAGTTATGTGAAAGTGCTGAAACAAGTTTAAAAGACTGGTGTCGTCGATTTTGCTACCGCATTTATGCAAAATGGACACAGTCTGGAAGAAGCACAGATAAGTTTCGGAAGAAACATGAGATTTGGCTACAGGCTGCAATTCAATGGCCGGAATTACAGAATGAAAATATGGAACCTTCTACAGAAAATATAAGTGACGTCATCGAGCCCATAATTTCTCCTGCTAAATCTGATGCTTCAACTTGTACACATCCTAGTCCTCGTAAATCTTTTGAGGACCTTAGTAACCGGCAAAAAAGAAGACGCACTGAAGATAGTCTTTCATGCAGCAGTAGCAGCGCTGAAATTATGTTTTCGGCCGAAAGGGCGCTTCAAAAGGCAGGACAAAGCGATACAGCTTATGTTATGAAATACTTGACGGAGAATCCAGAAGAGGCCTCAAAAATCAAAGCCTTCATTGAAGGTAAATCAATTCAGGTACGGGAAATATCCCCTTTGAAGGCATTGGCTCTTTATGTATCGATGAACTTATCGAAATGGCGCTATAACACTCTTCGGGATTTCAACACTCAAGAAGGAGCTCTTCAATACCCGAGTTACTACATGTTGGTTAAAGAAAAAATTAAGTGCTATCCGGCCAAAGAAGATCTCACAGTTACAGAGAGCTCTGCAAAAATCAAATTACAAGCCTTGATGGATTTAACCTCAAGAAGACTTATTAGGTCGTTAGAAACCCCTGTTGATCCCAATCAACAGCTCGTATTGACCAGCAAATGGGGTTTTGACGGATCATCTAGCCAAAGCATTTATCATCAAAGGACGAGTGAAGATGAGCAAATCGATCTTGCTAGTAATTTTATGATTAGTCTTGTACCACTGCGGCTCGTCTCAAAAGGTGTAACAATTTGGGAAAACGAGCGACCATCTTCCACTTCATTTTGCCGGCCAATATTGTTTAAGTTTATAAAGGAAACCAAAGAAAATGTGCAGAGAGAGATGGCTGAAATCGAAGCAGAGATTGAAGCCTTAACTCCATCCACCATCACTGATGGAATTAGTGTCAAACACCAACTGCTGTTGACAATGATTGATGGTAAAATTCATTCCATTATATCCAATACAGCAGCTTCAGTGTGTGACATATGCAAGGCTTGTCCTAAAGAAATGAATAATTTAGAGTTAATCAAAGATAAACACGCAAACGAGGACATGTATAAATATAGCTTAAGCACCCTTCACGCTTGGATTCGCTCAATGGAATGCTTATTACACATTTCCTACAAATTAGACATAAAATCATGGCAAGTAAGGGGTGATATAGCAAAAAGGCAAGTTGATGACAGGAAGAAAAGAGTTCAAGAGGCTGTAAGAAGAGAAACGGGCTTACTTCTCGATGTTGTGAAACAAGGCAGTGGATCCACCAACAATGGCAACTCGGCAAGGAGATTTTTTGAAAACTACACTAAATTGCTGAACTGACCGGAATAGATGCTATGCTTTTAAGAAAAATCTGTGTGATCTTGCAGTGTATTTCATCAGGAGAGAAGATCAACGTAACTAAATTCCGAGAGTTCTGCTTTGATACTGCTAAGCTTTACGTGGAGTTATACCCATGGTATTATATGCCTTCTTCACTTCATAAAATTTTAATGCATGGGCCAGACATAGTTCAGAACATGTCAATTGTGCCCATTGGTTTTCTATCCGAAGAGGCATCTGAGGCTAGAAATAAAGATTTTAGAAAATATAGAGAGGGGCATTCTCGAAAGCATAGCAGTATCTCATGCAATGAAGATATTATGCACAATCTTTTACTGTCTTCTGATCCACTTGTTACAAGTATCCGTCCAAAAGGAAATAAGTTTGTAAAAAAATCTTCTTTTAAGGAATTTTATGAGCTTACGGATTCTGAGAAAAGTGATATCGAATTTGTTAACATAAATGATTTAGCGGACATCGATTCTGAATTTGAATTAATTGATGATGATGATGATGACGAAGATAATTAAATGATGTTATTGTTTTAAAATGTGTAACTTAGTAAATTAGAGCTTACATCTTAATTATTTATTGTACTTTTAATGAAACTAGGTAATTTATTATCAACTTACTTAAAAGTCATACTCTCATCAGTTCTTGTGAATATTTTTGTTAATATATATTTCTGTATATATATATAATATATTTATAGACCTCTTAATAAGTCTGTCTGCGGTTTAAAGTAAATACAAATGGGGAAAAAACGTTTTTTTTTTTAAATTTTCATTTCCTTTTATCCCAGAAAGTGCACATTTGGCGCACTATGTGTCTTAGTATTAAATATAGCTCTTAGTAATAGCATTACGATATTAGAGACCGCTACTTGAAACAAGCCCGGAATCAGGAGGGAGAGAGCTCGATACACTCATTTTCATAGTAAAATTTCACATTTTCTCAAATTACTCCCGAAATATGGGAGTTATGAAGAAATTCATCACCACAAGTTATGAAGGCATTAAGTAATCGAATAAGATGGCATCATTAGTTTGGCATAATTTTACTCTTTTTTTTCGGACATGTCTACGTCCAACCGCTCCCATACATTCGTTCCACTGTGCGGCGTCCGAATCCGAAATCAGTTCACAAATTAGAACTGTTGCAGAGCTCGTCAATTAAATTAACATTTTACCATTAAATACATTCGTTCCACTGTGCGCCGTTTCTATTATCTGTAATATTTTTAAATAGGTACCTTTGCTTCATGTTTCAGCTACTAATAACACGCTGCCAAATACCATTACACGTTTTTAATTAATTTATTCAAGAATATCAAGTTTCATGATAGAATTAATTAGTCCATCGCTTTTAGAGATTAATGAACCGATGACGTTTGAAGCTTTTCTGTTAACATTTTTCCTCGGTGAATAATTTGAAATGTGTAGTAGTAAACTACCCACACGTTACAATGTTTAGGTTCACCATTGTGTTGCTTGGCAGACGGTTTATCTAAACCGTCTATCCGCCATATGCAAACCGGCTGGTTCACCTAAATATCTAACAATAAGTTAGTTCGTACCTCACTGACGCGAATGTCGACGCCCGGTAGCTGTTGACCCCGTTAATAATCATTTTAATGACGAAATTTTTTGTTGCCAGCCAAATATAATGACCGTGACCGGTTTGGAAATCTATCGCTTAGATAATAATCGCACGCTAAACAAATGTACGACAAGTTAAACGACCCACTGTTGAGACGACAAGTTAAGGCCCTGATAACTTTAAATATTGTCGTTTTGAGCGATAATAGTTCTTATCTGTTACGGGTTAAAATCTGTTGTAATAAATTCGAATAACAAATGAGCAAGCGTATGTCGTAAAAATGCAAATAAAATCCTATAAAATTGGATATCAACTATTTAATAATAAATAATCCATCACTGGATGCAGTTTAGCATTTGGAATTTTGTGGTATATTTTGAATTATGTTTATAACTGTTATTGTAGGGATAAACCGATTTTAAAGATAATGAAGAGGTGATATTAGTGATTTTTTTGAAGCATTAAAGTATGTTTAATTATGTTTTGAGTTCCAGCAATGTATGCAACAGGGACTCGAATATATCATATTTTTTTTGCTTTCAAAATTATTTACGATTAAAGAGATACACAGCTTTAAAAAACCACCTTTTTGAGCTTTTTCCAGAAATCTCCGCCTTAAGTCGCACGTTGGTTATTGTATATGTTCAAGTGGGCGACAATTGATTGATAGCGCAATATGTCACGACTTCGCGAGAAGTTTGCCGGTTTTCCACGTAATTGGTAACTAGATCAGATTAATTCAGTGCGAAGTCGCGATTTGCGTTTGATGTTTGAATAAATATGAATGCGACCTATTCTGTGCCGTGTTCATGTAGTCGCGCCTCGAGCGTGGGAGCGATACTATGATTTGTTTACACCGGTCGAGTAGGTGCGACCGTGCGATCAGCTGGCCGCGTGACGTCGAGAAGGCGTGCGCCGGAGCAAGCGCGGGCGTCATTGTGACGTGTACGTCTTGCTCACTACATCTTTGTCAATCATAATAAAATCGCAATTGAGGCGTTCAATGCTCTGTGAAGTTCTGTACTTAATATTTTGATATTGTCTATTATCGTTCTGACTAATATTACTGTTTGTTTTAGAATTAGGATTTGGCACCTACTATGTACAGCATATATCATCATCTGCCTAGCCTTTTCCCACTGTACTGGGGTCGTCTTCTACTCTAACCGGATCCAGATGAATACCAGTATTTTACATGGAGCGACTGCTTATCTGACCTCAACAACCCAGTTACTGGGTAGTACGATACCCTTAGCAAAACTCGTTGTCAGACCTTCTGGCTTCTAACGACCCGTAACGACTGTTCAAGGATCCACGAATGACAGCCGGGACCAACAGCTTAATGTGCTTTCCCATCCACAGATCAACCGTAGCTAGCGTAGCTTAACGTACGTTTATTGCCCGCATATTTTTTCAGTTGACACAGTATTTTTCCAATTGATCTCATAAACCAAATTCAGTAATGCAATCGGATGCCTTAATTAATCTGATTGGGCAGTTATGGCCGTAACTTCACACCTCAACGTATTTACTTTGCTCCCGTAACCGCTGTTGCAAATTTTACAAATTAAATCATGTTTAATTAAATTAATTAAGTATTTACAGTTCGCAGCCGCCCCCGCAATGTGGATTGGTACATTAATAATGTGTAACATAATTAACTACCTTGAATTCAATATTGCTACTGAATGTCAGTCTGCCTTAACTGTGTAGATATTTATATCTAACATTTGTAGTGTACCAGAAGACCAATTAGGTACTATTAAAGATTGAAGTTCCAGGGGGTTTTTTCTTTGACGGTGGGAATTTATTAAATAACTTGTCCCGCTCTGGGTGGAGCGGGACGGCGTGTTCCTTCAGTAGCCTGTGTGCCAGGGGCCACGGTATCTCTTTCGAACAACCCGCACCCCGGCAGGGCAGGCATCGGCCCCTACGGATTCCACCAGTTGGTGCTGACATCTCTTTGAGGCGCGCGTGGAACGCAACGCGCCGTCGACCCGGGCTTGGTCCTTACCGGACAACGAGCTACCCATTACTCGTCATCCGCAAGACCGCGCCTACGGTGGCCGGGAATCAGCCTGGGATTCCCGATGCCCAGGGCGTCTGCTGCGGTGACTAGGGCCGTGAGGGCGCATATACTGCCTCGCCCTTACGTGCGCCGCCTCCCTCTTCGCGAGCATTACTGCTTCGCAGAAGAAGGTGACGGTTACCCATGCACTCTCGCTCCGAACCATGGCCTAGACCAAACGCCGCCGCCGCCGATCATCTCCACAAGGACACGGCGGTGCTCCGCCCAAGTTGGGCAAAGCTCCACCGTGTCCTCAGGGCGATCTTGGCAGTGGAAACACCCGGGCGTTTCCTCCCGCCTTATGCGCAACAGGAACCTCCCAAAATAATCCTTTGGGGGTTGTATTAATGATTTTAATCATTATAATTACCATGTAAAACCTTCCGTGTGGTGTCGGACGTAATAGAATAGCACCATCCCATTTCTTCCCGTGGGTGTCGTAGAAGGCGGCTAAGAGGCTTGCCAGAGAATGGGCAGCAGCGGTCTTTGTGCATTTTACCACCATACAGCGGTCGTCAACCCACCTGCCAAGCGTGGCGATTATGGCAAAACCCCCCCTTTTGGAGGAGGCCTATGTCCAGCAGTGGACGGCTTTCGGCTGAAATTATGAATGAAAATGATGTAAAGCCTTAGTTACGGACCTGAGTCATTATTTTGTGCATTAAACAGCTTCTCACTGACCTGAAAAGTGTAATCAATGTAAGAAAATTCGGATTTCCCTTAGCTACCCCACAGCTTTGACCTTAATCAGAACTAGTGAATATAGTTTCAGTGTTGTAACATTGTAAGTATGTAATTAATTTTAATCCATACCGCATTGAATACCAAAATGTTTTGCCTCTCTTGAAATTTGAATATCCCTAAAAGTTATCAAGGAATTAATAAGTTAACAAGCTACAGGTTTTACCCCCCATAACTTGTTCTACAAGTCATTGGTACAGTAAGTATCAACCAGAATTCATTAAAACGTCTGCAATGTTTGTTTCATTATATTGAATCCATAGAGCATATTACACATTGGGTACTTAATTATAGCCAATACATTGATACAGTATTATGGAACACAAATTTGTAGACAGTGAAATCAATTCGTGCTGATAAGTACGGACATGAATTGAGGCTGACTGTACCCTCCTATCTTGTTTCTACATAAGTATATTTATTTATTTATTTATTTATATATACTTTATTGTACACCACAAAAAATACACAACAAAAAACAAAGTACACTACAAAATATACAATGGGCGGCCTTATCGCTTTCCGCGATCTCTTCCAGGCAACCTTGGCATGGACAGTGATTGGTCTGGACATAAAATGGGGATGTTGTTGGCGCAAATAATAAAAATACAATATAATAAAATAGATACACAGATATATACATATCCTATATAATAGATACATAAATACATATATACTAAATATTAAAGGAAAGAAAATAAATGATAACTTTACATTGAAATGGAAATTTACATGAAAATTATAGCTAGGTATGAGAACCAGATAACAACGACAGGTAATGATCCTTTACGAGTCTTTTAAACACATATAACGATTGCGCGCGTTTAATTACATTAGTTACATTACATAAGTAATATACTACTATCCTAGTTCGGAAATTACCCCACGGGAACGTACAGCCGGTACAAAAGTAAAGGAAAACAATATAGGAACCCAAAATCTTTTTCTAAAATAAAAGTAGTTACCTATGTTACTTCTTATAACACCAGCTAATTGCCAGAGAAATTCCCGTCAAAATCGGTCCAGCTGTGTATCGGCCACAAAAAGTCAGACAGAAAGGCTAAATATATATTTTTTTTTATAAAAAAATATCGCGTATAATTTCATAATTTGACAGCACGGTTGGCGCAGCGGTTAAGCGATTGACTGCTGTGCTGCGTGTAGTGGGTTCGATTCCCGCACGGAACAAATATTTGTATGACCTACAAGTAGTTGTTCCGGGTCTGGCTGTTTGTGTATGTGTATTTAAATGTTTGTAAACGCACCCACAATACAGGAGTAATTCCTAGTGTGGGGCAACGTTTAAAAAAAAAATATTTAGTAAAAAGCTGTTATGTTGACATTACAAAGACATCATCATCAAGTAGGACAGGCGTCCTCTCGGTGTGAGGGACGTGCCGTAATCCAGCTCGCGGGCCCAGTGCGGGTTGGTAGATGTCACATGTCTTCGGAATTTTTGGTTCTAGGACCGGCTTCCTCACTATGTTTTCCTTCACCGTTTTGAGAGCAGCGGTGATTAAATAATTTATACAAAGTAAAGCACCTGTCTGTCTTACAAATAGACACTTCAATGTTATTTATTTGTATATGTATAGATAGAAGGTCGTCCCTAGTTACCAAGGCGGTTACAATCGCACTCGTCATATCAAGTTTCTGGTTGACTCCTGGACCGTGAGGAATCATAAAGGTATTACTTGATACTGGTATTAAATAGAAGGTGAACATGGAAGTAAATTTTATAAGTGTGTGTTCTGAGTGGATGGTCAGTAAAACATATTGGAATTTCTATAGTAATAATAAAAAAAAAAACTGGTCCTTTTGTATGGAAAATTGGTCCTCAGAGCATCTCAAAAATATTTCGGAGGGGCTTGTGGCTAATAATAACAGCCGCACAGATTGATCGATCAGGTTTAGCTACGTTTGTCGCAGTTGGTCCGTGGTTGGTGACCATTTTTGCATACCATGACCTCTCGGTCCCTCGGAAAGTACGTTAAGCCGTTGGATTCCGCTGTTATTCGTGGATCTTTGACAGTCGTACCAACGGGTATCCTATTACCCATTACCTGGGTTGTGGAGGTCATATAGGTAGCCGCTCCATGTAAATGGCGCAACTCACACTCACACTAGAGCCTCGGAGTGGCTGCCAGCTGCCAACCCAATACACTGCAACTTGAAAACCGTATGTAAGCTGTAAGCCATACTGTAAGCTTTTTTTACAGTTTTTCACCATGTTTAAACCTTAATTTGAACGTTAAACAGAGTTTTTTGTCTAGCTATATCTTGCACAATATGCAATTAATCTTTTAGATTGGCACGGCAGCGCAGCGCCGGACGCGGTAGATGCTTTAGATCAAGATAAAAACAAACTCACACAGACTCACACTAGGGCCACAGTTTTGTGAGAAATTCCTCGAGACTTACACGGAAGGCCAGTTCATATCACAGTATTGTTATTGATGAGACACAAAAGACCAAGTTCTTTTGTTTTGTGCTCATTCAGTAAACGTGCTCCATTATCGTATCTATTCCTCGGATGATATTACGCTGTGCTTATTGTATTTACCGAGGATATATTGTCTTGTCGTTGCTATGCTTATTTATACACTGAAAGTGACGTAAATAATAATATAAATAGTGTATGTATCTTTTGCCCGTGGCTTTGCCCGTGGCTTTGCCCGCGTGGAGGTCGGTAATTATCCCACGGGAACGTAATTTTCCAGTTTTAGCTGACCTCGCATTGTATAGGCTTTTCGTACAATGAGAAGAGCGTATAAATACTGGAAATATATAGCTTAATATGTCGTTAATTCGGGTTGTAAACTATCTGTGTGCCAAATTTCATCCTAATCCATTCAGCAATTTTTGCGAGATTGAATAAAAAACATCCAAACTTTCACATTTATGCTGTTAGTAGGATACCAGACTGTCACTATCCCATTACAAGGCAAAAGCATCCTCTCATACAGAGAAGACATAAGCATTGATCAGATCACCACGCTTACTCAAGACGGGTTGGCAATATCAGACTTATAATGACTACAAGTCAAATTTCCTTACGAAATTTTCCTTCACCGATGTCAGTGAAGTCCAAGATAAACTTAGAAAGTAGGTACAAATAATATGAATAGAACAATACACATTGAAACTTGCCCGAATTTGAACCCACGATCTCGTGAATGAGAGGCGCCGTAACCACAGGGCCATCATCAACGTGACGTATAACAGTGAAATTCTAACGAAGAATCTACACACGCTTTCTGCTCTGTAGTCAACAATATTCTGTGATGGATCGGAGGAAAATATTGTACTTGGTCGAGATATTTTTGGGCGACGTAATGAATGTTGCGGTTTTCGATAACATATCTGACATCTGTATGTCAATTATGTCCCGATTTCGGCTTTACAGTTGCCGTGCAGTAAGCCGGTTACTGATCCCGTGATCCAATTCCAAAGACTGGCAATTTTCACATAATTTTTTTTGAGCTTCTGGAGTCTTTTGTAACCGTGACACGGTTCTGAGATCACTCAACATCACCCATCATCTGCCTAACCTTTTCCCAACTATGTTGGGGTCGGCTTCCAGTCTAACCGGTGCAGCTGAATACTGTATTTTACGTGAAGCGACTGCCTATCTGACATAATTTTGGTCCATTTCGAACAGGTAGCTTAACTTTTCTGGCATTAGGAGTAGCTTAACTTTTCTGGCATTATGGATTCACAATGATACAAGTTCTCCTTCTGAAACATATCATTTCACGCTTTCAGTTACCAGTCAAATTCTAGAAAGCATAATTTAGCGAGTTAACGTTTTAAATCCATCGTCGGACTTTTAATTACCATCCCGACTTCCCAATTTGTATCTGCATTAGTCTTCCGCGAAATTTCATACGATGTCAAGCTGGAGCATGGATTAAATCCTAATGTTTGTTAACATATGACAGTTGACACCTCCTGTTTTATAATTACAGCGGCTTCTGTTAATATTTACATAATTTATGAAGAGATTTATGAGTGTGAAGCGACAACGGCCCTCCGCCCGGGGCATACCGTTTGAAACTCATAAATTGGTACCTAGTTATATCTTCGCTGTGGTGAAACCATTTCTAGCAATTCTAGCGCAAGATATTTTGATTAGAGCACAGGAGTTCACATGAATATTAGTTCCATTCCTGCTTGTAATCTAAAATAATGTTAACTTTATGAATGCAGCACCTACGTTCTCATGTTTTCCTAGTACGAGTATCATTTAGCAGAGCAATAATAAGTTCTGCACGTTTAACATTTACTACTATATTTCCATATGTGTTAACTTTTCTTCTTTCTTATGACAACAAGCAACAACCGCGTTTTCTCACATTTTCCTATTACGTGTTCTATTTAGCAGAGGAATGCTAAGTGCTACTTCTATTCATATACATACTTATATATATATGCTCTCGTACCAACGTTACATAAATGCAAGACAGCACATTTGCCGTTGGTATTATAATAAGCCTTTAAACTTATGCATGCCCCATATTCCGTTCCATCGAAGGAACCTCTCCAAGTCTTCCCTCAGTATCGTCACTTAAGCGTCTTATACGTTCGCGTGAAACTTTCGGCTTTCAAGATTAGCCGTTACCAACAGACAGGCTGTTTCTGGGGAGTATAAGGGTAGCGATTAGTCGATTACTTTTCGCCACCCCCCGTACTCAGCGGAAACGTTTCTCTTAGAACTTTTATATCGAAGCGGTTTTTAAATTTTGTTCGTAGTTTCGCTCGCTCTTTGTCTGCGATATCTAAGGTTAAAATTGAACGTAGTATTCCATTAATATTCTTTAGATTATTTTGATTGACGTTGATTAGAACTGTCGGATTGTTACAAGAAAAGAAGATTCAAGGTATCGTTAGTAAATTTGCTCAAACAAGAAAAGCACGTCTGTACGTAGGCAGGCTCACATTTAATACCGCTTACACGTGGCAATCAATCAAGCAACTTTGTATCGTAACCAGATACACTCCCGTCCCGCCTGAACCTTGGTATTCAATCACGTATTACGCGTGTCGGAGACTTGGGAGTTACCATGCAGTATAGAACTCTAGAGACAAATGTAACAAAATAGTTTACTTCAGATATTACTGTAACTCAGTTCTCACTACTTACCGGCTTCCAGAGCTTTTCGAGGCCTGGGATAAGGGATAAAACGAAGAATTATAGAGGGAGCTATAGCCCAGCTACGTGCGTAACGTCGGTTGGTTCGAATCGAATCGAGTTGTGAAGCCCCACGTAGAGGTGGAACGAGGGCGTGCGTTTGAGTCCCGCACCCATTTGAGCTGACATACGGACGAAGGTAACGCCCGACGTTTCAAAAGTACTTTTCATCCGTTTACGTTCGGCTTGAAATAATAAAATGCGGACTAAAGGACCAGAATTTAAAACTAAAACAACATACCGCGGAATTTATATAGCAACTTATCGCTCTTTATTATCCTGCTTAACTGCTTATGAACACAACAAACAAGCATAACATTTTAACACCATAAACTAAATCGACTCTCACTTTATCCTTATTTGCTTATAAATTATTTCGTAATTAAAATCAATCTACACAACAATTTTGCAAGGAAAGGCCGCTGTATTGATCAACCTCAGGCGAAATAGGTAAGCTCATTGTTTTCCAGTAATTATTCCTTCATAATAGGTCAAGCATCGATGTACCAACGACTTCCGGGCGGTGCCAGGTTCGAGTACCGCGATACACAGCTAAATATAAACTGGTATTTGTGTTAGTCACGTACTTACACTGTAGATAACTGTACACCGAAATAGAACACAAGCCCAGCAAAGGGCCTTGGTGTGCGTCCCATTTTTTTCGCGTAATACTTCAACGTTCTTCTTCGTTTCCCAGTTTTTTCGAACGCTCCTACGTCATCTTTTTTTAGAATCGTGGGATCTTATGTAAATCCTCTCCAGAGTTCCAGACCCGACTGCAACTCCGTTACTTTTAAGTTACTTGTTTATTTCCGATTTTCTCCAAAACATGTGGGTCGGTTCGGACACTTAAGCCTACCTTAACCCAATTGATATAAAGGTCAAAGAATTATTGCGGTTATTTGGAAATACAATATCGTTTCTTTACATAAGTTTTTGCAATCTTGGAGCTCGGCTTCATGAGCCTTTTTGTTGAGGTCGTGCGCTTACGTGAGGCCCGGTCGTGTCGCCTACATACTTGACAGTGCTTTACGCTCGACATTGGCCAGGGTACGGTACAATAATTCACCGAGAGCGTGTAAAAAAGTCCCCGATACGCTGACATTGACACACTTCCCCGCGTGGACTTCCTGCCGGCTCCCACTCGATACAACATTTTGTTTTAGTTGTTTTGCTCCTAGTAAAGTTCGCTTTCAAACCGCTTTTCGGTCGTATTTTACGGAATTTCCCTTTTATACACACATTTTTTATTTATTTTTTATAAACCGGTTATTCTGCTTCGCTTTTCCGCACATTCGATTGATGACTTTTTAATTTTGTTCGTTTACCGAGTGCAAATGTTCGATTGCAGTTTGAACTTTGTAAGTGGCAAACTTTTTGCGTGTGTTTGTACTCGTATAACTATGTTGAGCATTTATGGTCTCTGGCATTGAACTTTTGACATTAATATCACAAGTTTTCCGTGAGAAACGAATGCTTACAACTACAAGGGTAACGTGACGGATATTTAAATAGTTGATTAATATTTTGTCATTTAAACAAGTTCATCGTTTGTCGAAATTTTGGGGTTAACAGCAAAAGGTTTCGTGTGATAAGCGTTGGCTCGCGTGTGCCTAGTATTTTATGTGGGTACCGCATGGCTACATTTGTACAGGGCTATAAATATTGCAACCTGATCGTCAAACCGCCCACGGGAAATTGGCTCCTCCCTATTCTCTGTATCATTATTGCTAACCTCTTTACTTTATTACAAGTACCAGCTGCTTTACTTTTAAGGAGTACTTCAGGTTTTACACACGAAACCAACCTCATTTGTATTTTCGCTCGATCGTTTTGCAATTTGGACTAAACCAATTTATTGAGTGCGACCAACGATTTACCGGTCTAGTTGACAAGTGGAATAACCGCAGTACTAAGTGGTTTTTAAATCTGTACCGTACATTATGCCAAAATAGGAAAACAGGTTTCTGATCTATTCAAAAATTTAAGTGTCTGTTTGTAATATCCAAATTTTACTAAATGCATATGAAAGTTATGCGGTATTAATAACGAAAACAAAAAAAAAAAAACTTTTGGTCTGTCTGTTTGTTCCGGCTTATCTCCGAAATGGCAGAACCCATGACGGGATTTTCACTGGCAGAAGGATGATGTGAAGTGGTGTAAAGGAGTAACTTAGGCCACTATTACTGTCGAAAAAAAAACCCATGAAATCCAATATATTGATTTCCTACATGCACTACACAAGATGTACATTAAATCATCGTTTGAATTTGAATATCGTATTCAACGAAAGATGCTCGTCCCATCCCTACGCTAGCCTTTATTTATTTATGCTTCCATCTTAATGCACAAATACCCGGAGATAAAAGACGTACCTTCTTATTGTCGATTCACAAACCATTTCTCCTTTACAATGGACGCAAAAAATCCTATCGATGGAATAAGAAAAGCTGGTTTTATTTCAATGAAATGTCGAGATTCAGCCTAGGCTTTTAGATGTTCATTGTGAATTATTGCTTAACTTCGACACAACTTCCAATGTTGAATTTTATTGCTTTACCGCGATTTCTGACAGATATTTACCTGTGTTCTTTTAAGATTAGCATTGTAATATTTGGCTTATTAATCGATTCACATGAATTTACTCGTCCGAATCACTTTTACAGGATGTTTGGCAGAACGTTGAACATACGCAAATGGTGGATAGGTGGGGTCATCTGCTTCTTACTCAGCCCTAATTTATGTGGCCCTGGCCCCCTGTATAAAAAAAATAAAAATTTTTTTGCTTCCTTCTAGTTTCACCATTTTTTTAACTTTAAAGTGTAATTTTTATTAAAAATGGGTAAAGCAGGCAATATTTTTGTTAGATGTTAGCTAGAAAAAAGTTATGAGTCCTCAAACTTACAGAAAGATGTAAAAAATACTTAAATCTTAATTTCAAATTGCATTGAAAAAAAAAAAAAATGATTGATGAGTTGCAATTCTAGTAAAACATCCCTAGTGTGTAACCTCTCTAATGGTATGTAATTTGCTTTTATAAAAAAAAAAACCTTTAAGAGTTATTTCATAATTTTTTTGGCCAGGGCCAAATAAATAAGGGTTGAGTAAGTAGCAGATGACCCCACCTATCCACCATTTTCGTATGTTCAACGTTCCGCCAAACACCCCGTATATACATTGGCACGTTTCGAATTTTATAAAATAAAGTTATGAGAATGGTCAAGTAGATAGAGGCAATAAGGTACATAACATTAAAAACGTGCTAATTGCCTAGTACATATTTCTGGACTTGTCGATTCGCCCGCAAATAAATAAACTTCGTGCGACTAACATCGTAATGCACGCTTTTTGTTGGATTTTTATTTGTTTTTTATTTTTTTGCTGTGTATTGTGTGTGCCTTTTTAATCTGTGCTAAATAAATGTATTTTCTTTATTTCTTTCTTAATACTTATTTAAAAGTGTCGATTCGCTCGAGTCGGAAAAGTAAATTCGTGCGAATCGACTTGCCACGACACGCCTCATATTCGTTGCAGTAATTGGGTGTTATCTTCTTCATTTCGAAATGAAAAAATCATAAAACTGCTGCTATGATGAAACTTAGATGGGACGGAAACCACAAAGTAATCCAAAACTACACATAATCTTTAACTACGCAAATGTTGTCAAGTCTGCTCTTGCAATCTTCACTATCCTCATAAAGGATAAGTTTTTATCCAGGGCGCAAACTATAACCATGAATTCAGCATATCATTCTAGACTCCCTAGCGTAGAAATTTTAGGTCGGTTTTACAAAAAAAAAAATCAGCTGTTTCATAGAAAAGTGCAATACCTACACGGTCAAAATGTATGGAACAGCTGATTTCTTTTTGTATTACCGACGACAAATTTCTGCGCTGGGGGTCTAGAATGATATGCTGAATTCATGGTTACAGTTTGCTCACTGGATAAAAACCTATCCTGTATAGCGGACCTAATTTACCATCTTCAGGTCATCGGTCTATAGAGTACCTACAGGGAGCACCCACTTCATTTTTGTCAACTTGCCGTTTTCACAAGCTCTCGTTAGCTCCAACGGCTATCGGTCTTCCGCCAGACGACCCGCCCACTACCACTTCAACATGCTGACTCTACAAACTATATCCATCGCATGTGTAGTACGGTCACCAAAAGAGAGAAAAAACCCGGGTCGTCGGATATAATTGAAGTTTTGTAAGAAACCGATGATGGGTGTTTTCGAATTTAATTTAATTTAATTAAAGGATAAAAACTTCAACTATATGAAACGACCTTTGTTACTTATCTCTTTTGGTGACTGTACATTATACTACTAATATTATAATTGTGAAATTTTGTATGTTTGGATGTTTGTTACTCAATTACGCAAAAACGGCCGAACGTATTTGGATGGAATTTGGCACACAGATGGTTTATGACCTGTATTAACATATAGAATACTTTTCATCGCCCTCATAAAATACACAAAAACGTGTCTATCGGAAAAGGGAGTGTTAGCACGGGTTGTAAAGTAAGTATCTAAGAACCCCTAGGGTACAGGAAGCAAATCCTACTGGATTTATACGACCTAGAAAATAGCCTGGTACATACATTTTGGAAGGGTTTCCGTTCAGATACGCACGTTCTTCTAACAACCCTAACATCCATCTCGATTACGACTTTTATGTAATGTGAGCCTTGGAACACGTAATACGGTTCTAGGTAATGTCTTAGTACTAAACTTGGAACACTTGAAAGTTTACTCATGTGTCCTTAGACCGTCCAGTTTGGTATGAAAGCTGTGACGATCATTTGACGTTATTACGCCAAGGAAATTTACGATTTGACTAAGTTGAATCATACATTTTGTGGTTTGCAAAAATGGTTCTTCGGTACGGATTTCATTAATACTTGTGACGCTATGATAGCATGATAAAGGAAGGACCTTTTTCGCGTTACACCAATGTCATGAAGTGGGGTACTGTCGGTGGAAGTTTATTAATATCTCCACTTTAATCACGGTATTATGATATGAAGTAAGTAATTTAAGGTAACGTTTCCGACGCTCCGTACACTTGATATCTCTTAACGTTTATTGTTTCTTCGACAAATTGCTTCGAATTTCGGATAAAATTCGGCGTCGTTTGATTGGAATTTCAGAGGAAACGTGATAGAAAATTGAGAATTAATACTAACAGTAAGCACAGAAAGGGGCGTATTATTTAATGCGAGACATTATACGGGGGATGTAGGAGGGAGGCGAGCCGCGCGACGAGCTACAGGGCGGAAACGAAAGTTTTGGCGCCATGACGCCTACGGCCCGCTTGCACGCCATTTCGAATTCTGTACTAGCACATTTTCAATTAAAATCTAACATAAAATGCTGATTAATAGATATCGCACACGTCAGCTTAGTTAAATCAATCGTGATTAAAATAATTTTATCAATCTAGGAAGTAAACACAATCTATATTTTGTAAGTGTTTTATACACTTAAATAAGAGAAGTTTGCAGTTCCGGAGTCTGCAAATTCTCCGTTTCAAATGAATGGAGCAAAATCCGCCGTGATATTCAATTCGTCTTCATCAAAACTGTATTTCCAATGAAATCGCGTTGCTATATGAAACGTAGGCGGGCACTCGCTGGCTTATCGCGCCTCGCCGTCCGTGGATTCTTACTCACCAGAAAAATGAATGAACGCGTTCAGACGATATCAGTACTTACACAGCACACGTATTTATGTCCGTAGTTATTTGAACGAACCTCGGCGTCGGCGTGTATGAGAATTTAGCGCTCGCCGCCCGAGCTCGAAAGTCGAGGGAGGGTGGAAATTATTATAGTAGTTTTTGTTTGCATTTTCATATGGATTATGAGGTGGATTATAGATTCTCTATGTAATAAGTAATGGAAAAAATACAAAGAAAGAGTTACTCAAACCAAGTTTAGTCCGACTTGAGGCGTGCGGTAGTAGTAGTCTCCGTAATAGAAGATAGTTCCGGCTTCTCCGAAGGGTTAGTTGTGACGACACAAAGCATCCTTAGTTTATCTTCTTCTGGCTCATTGCCACGGTCGTGTTGAAAAGAACTGCTCGTGCGTTCATCAGGAACCGCATGCGACTCGAAAAACCAGAAAACACGTCTGCTAACCAGTTTTTAAACAAAGCTATTCGAGCCTATTGTTCAAAGTCACTTCACAATAGCCAGGAAAACCTGGGATAGGGAAGACTGTAAGTCTGTAAGTACATCGTAAAGTAATGCAGAGATAATATCCCTATCTTTCGGAAGCCAGAGGCAGGAAAGTAGTTATGTAAAAGTTAGTTTCCAAGTTCAAAAAACCGAGTCTTGAGTCCATTATCAAATCCCTTTTGAGGCCGCCTTATCTTTTTTGACATTACTTTATAATTTCGTGCGTTATCAGGCCTATTCTTTTTCACTTCTCTCGACCGTTCTGTGTAGGGCAGATAATAAAGAACAGTTAGTTACTTTAAATCTGTCTTCGATATGAGTTCAGTTGTGTTGAACAAAGAGTAGTTATGGGTATCGGAACAGATACGCAATATTATATTAAAATAGTAAACATAGGCTACATACCTACTTCTAAGGTAGCAGTATTAAGGTACTGTATTACCTGCCATCCTTAGCATACGTTATGATGTCAGTAAACAGTGAGTAACAATTTAGGACCAAAACCACTTTTATTATGGTCGTTTCAGAGATTACTGATTTTGTTAGTCGTTTGTGAGTTTTTTGTTATTTTTTTTTATTAGGCATTGACGTCCCACTGCTGGACAAAGGCCTCCCAACTCTTTTTCCGCCTCTCTCTGTCTAGAGCTGTCATTTCTGTTGTAAGTTTAGGTTTCGTAATTAATTAATCCGCTGGATGTGTTGACCGGTTGAAGTGATGGAGCCTGGGTGAGACCTATGTCCAGCAGTGGACCTCCACTGCGGCTGAAATGATGATGATGATGATGAATTAAATATATTTTTTTTAAATTTCGATGTGATTTTGCAATGCTCACGCTACATGATGAGGGGTTGCGATAATTATGTTAAAATGTTTCACTGTGTCATTCATACCTTAATTGTATCTTCGTAAGTTATCAGTACTTAGCAATCATAAGCATAATCAGCCTGTACCTAATGTTCCCACTGATGGGACACAGCCCTTTTCTCTGTGAAAAGGAGTGCGCTCTAATCTACCATGCAAATGTTCAGCAAATCTGGTAGCGTCTTGTGACGGGTCGTTGAGCTCCCTAAAATAGGGTTGAGCTACACGGTGACTGATAAATACATGCCGTCTGTTGGGACAGGTCAGCTCAAAGCTGCAATGATCTTTCTTCAAAAGGCCCTTCCAGACATTGCCATGCATTGTTACTCACATAAAATTCAAATTATATAATGTTTGGACTTTAAGAGAGACCATGACCTCTGAGTTTGTTTCGGCTTTTCTTCTCAGGGAACAGTCAGCTAGGAAATGCCGAGGCCATGTACTTTTTAAAATATTGACCAAAAAATATTGACGTGTAAAAATGTCTTTTAAGATCTACTTACATAAATAAACACTTCATTTCATTTCACGCGGGGCCAGTGCCGGTTGTCACATACATGTCTTCGATTTTGGGTCTAGCTAGGACATACCGGTTTCCTCATGATGTTTTCCTTGACTGTATCTGTAGTTTAACTTCCATAATTGATATTCTCGCACACGGCGTATTATTCGACGTGCGGTTTATCTGGTTTATGACGACGCACAGTGGTAACGGTCGCGAGTTACGACTTGTAGGTCGAAGGTTGAAACCCAAACAGATGCTTTACTTAGTGTAAATTATTTCATGATCTCTGCTCTCAAAACGGTGAAGGAAAACATGGTGAGGAAATCAACATGTCCTAGAACCAAAAAACCATGTGTCATCTACCAACCCGCACTGGGTGCACGTGTAAAATTGATGATATTCTTACACGTGTACCGGTTACGACGTGGCACGCAACCAACGTGTACCTACCGAGTACCCGTTATTGTTTCAATAAGACTATCAAGTATTCCTATGTGTATTGTTAACTTAATAAATAATGTCAAAAGGACAATGGAATATCCAAGAGAGAAATTCATAATACACTCCAGTTCTTTTGTGTATCTCCACTGTCAAGGGCGGCCATGATGAGAAAAATATTTCTAGTAACTATTCGTACTCAGCCGATAAAATGGTTTTACACGTCGATTCCCTTTTGTTTTGATACTGAACTAAGGCTCAGTAGGGTGTTACAGTTGGTGTGCTATCTAGAATTTCACAACAAATAATAAACTCTGTTTTATTCATATAAGTATGAAATTGATTACCAAAATCGCTTGAAACAAAAATAAAGTTAACATCGAAAATATCAATCTAAAGCTGGTTGGCAATCGTCATGAATATATAATATACTAGCTTTTTCCAGCGGCTTCGCTCGCATGCAGGTCGAAAATTATCCCACGGGAACAAATTACCGGGATGAAAAGTATCCTATGTGTTAATCCAAGTTATAATCTATCTGTGTGCCAAATTTCATCCAAATCCGTTCGGCCGTTTTTGCGTGATTGAGTAACAAACATCCAGACATCTTCACAAACTTTCACATTAATATAATATTAGAAGCATACTAGCGACCCGTCCCTGCTTCGCATGCCTTACGACTCGAATCATTTATGTTAGTTAAATATTAAGTTTTGGGTTGGGGAGGACAGATAGGCAGTCTATCTTTGTAAAATACTGGTATTCACCTGCATCCGGTTACACTGGAAGCCGACCCCAACAAAAGTCTAAGCAGATCATGATGACACGTAAACCTTGCAAAATGAATCCTCTTAATGATGTGGAAATCCGCATATTCAGAAACCGATGCGAAGTTTAGGAGAACAACAAAGACAGACGAAAAGCGAATTCAATTTATTATGTAACTAGCTGTGCCCGCGACTTCGGCCGCGCGGAATAGTTTTTTTACTATTATTTTATATCAATAAAATCAAATAAAAATTCTAAAATAAAAGTAGCTTAAGTCACTCTTTATTACATCAGCTACCTGCCAGTAAAAGTCCCGTTAAAAAACGGTCCAGCCATTTTAGAGATTAGCGGGAACAAACAGACAGACAGACAGACAAAAATTGTAAAAAATGTTATTTTGGTATAAGTATCGTATGTAATATTCATATGCATGTAGCAAAAAGCGGTTATTTTAATATTGCAAACAGACACTTCAATTTTATTTGTATGTATATAGATGTAGGGAATTTATAGTAAAAAAAAAATAGTTCATGAATAACTGTTTGTTTTATAAAACTTTTTTTCTAGTCCCTAAGGTTTTATTTTGTTTTTAACCCTTCATTTAAGATATGTACACCTCATACCAGGTAGAAAATGACGGAATCTTAATTATCTATATTTGTCAAGTTATTGTTCTCGATATTCAAGCATGATGTAGCTAATCCAATTTCAATAATAAAATCTTTCTGAACATGGACCATAAATTACTCGCAATCACATTAGCACAGACTAACTTTTCAGCGTGTAGCGTAAGCTAAATGTAAATTTGTCTACACAGGCGCCTCCGTTCATTGTCCCACGGATTTCGTTAGACTGTGGCTTGCCGTGTTATCACAGTGTAAATGTACTTGTAAGGGAGTACGGCCATTCTTTCTGTTTGCTCCACGTGCTTCGTGGCTCTGAATATAAAGCCCTACATTTGCTATGTTTGAAGAAGTGTTTCGGGTACTTGACGATGCGTGCATAATATTCCTGTATTAAATATGTAGGTAAATCATTTGGTGGCTTGTACTTATAGTGAAATATTATGGGAGGTTCCAAGATGTTTGAAGTGTTTGAGCATGGCAAACGTGACTCTCTTCTAGATGCATCAATTTACATACATACAGGATAAGTTTTTATCCAGTGCGCAAACTGTAACCATGAGTAACATTGATATGCTAGAGCAGACATTTTTCGTCGGTAATACAAAAAAAAAAAATTAGCTGTTCCATACATTTTGACCGCGTAGTTATTACACTTTTCTATGAAACAGTTGTTTTTTTTTTTTGTAAAACCGACGTAAAAATTTCTGTGTTAGCGGAGGGGGGGTGTCTACAATGATATGCTGAATTCATGGTTACAGTTTGCGCTCTGGATAAAAACTTATCCTGTGTACATAATCAGCCACTGCTGGGACACAGGCCTCCTGTCTGTGAGAGGGAGTGGACCAGAATCCAACACGTGGTGTAAATTGTTTCATCACCAGAGCAGGCTTTGCATGACGTTTTCTATTTCTACGAGGAATAGACAGTGCTTTTTCAATACAAAGTGACATTTCGTTTCTCCATTTTTGACATCGCACCGTAGATATCCTACCACAATCTGTCATTTTGTCTTTCGTTTCTAACGATCTTTGTCTAGGACCTTATAAATGTAGACTATTTCAGAAGAATATTTCTAGCCCGCGAAATTTAAATTTTCAAACGTGTTTTGCAATTTTCAAGTCAGTGCCAGGTCTTATGTCGATTAAAATATGATTCGCGACCGTAAGTAACACGTAAATATTCACAAGATTATAATCATTCAAATCATCAATACAACCCTCCAAGTTCATTTAATTCCATTGAATGACTACTTGAGGAAAAAGTTATTCATCATTATCATGAGCCATAAGATTGGTCAATATTATAGCTGTTAGGGTGTTATGTATGAAATTAAAAAAAAAAAAAAACTGCATTTTGCGAGCTTCGGGTTACAGCTTCCACCTTAATAACAAATGTTACGTGTAAAAAACGCATCATCATCTGCCTAGCCTTTTCCCAACTATGTTAGGGTGGGCTTCCAGTCTAACCGGATGCCGCTGAATACCTGTATTTTATATGGAGCGACTGCATATCTGACCTCCACAACCCAGTTACTGGGTAATACGATACCCCTTGGTAACACTGGTTGTCAGACTTTCGGGCTTTTGACGACTCGTAACGACTGTCAAAGATACACAAATTACAGCCGAGACCAACTGCTTAACGTGCTTTCCGAGGCACGGTCTTGGTATGTAAAGGTGGTCACCCATCCATGGACCAACCGCGGCAAGGGCAGGTTAACCTGATCGATCGACCCGTGCAGCTTATATTACTTAGCCACAAGTGTAAAAAACGCAAGTTGTCACAAATCGCAGTCCAATAATACTACTTTGGCGAACACAAAAGGCGGAGCGTACATACACCACAAACAATATTTATCGATAAGACGGTCGCCCGTTTCGTAATTACCGCTTTTACAATACACACATAGGAACCGCCCACACCCCCCAGATGTCGCCAGCTAAATATTAGAATACTGGAATAGAAATGCACCATATAAGGCACCGGCAGCCAGACGCGAGGCGAGTCTGTTAAATTTACAATAAAGCTTGATGGAAATTTGTAAGTACTACCAGAATCGCATCACACCATCGCGTCGCGCCTGTCTGCAAGAGCCTTTAGATGTTTTTTCAAAAGGAATACGACTACGAGCATTGTGTGCTGCTCGTTAGGGAAATATTCATGTTAACTAGCCATTCTGAAGCTTTTTGTTTGTACTAGGAATTATGGAGTTTGATTTTTCTGTGGATGATTCGAAGTTTCGAACATAGGGTGACAACACATTTCGGTTTTATAGCTTCCGGTAATTTTAGATTATTAGTTTGCGACTTTTCTCCTAAAAAATAAATTTTATCAACATTTTTATTTTTAATCAGGTAATTTTAGATTATTAGTTTGCGACTTTTCCCCTAAAAAATAAATTTTATCGATATTTTTTAATCAGGTTTCAGATCGATAAATCTACAGCTTGAGCTATAAAAAAAGTACCTACTTTAAGTTTTTTTGTTCATTAGTTTTGTTAAAAATAACTGTAATTTGTGTTATTGATTTGTAATAAGCCTTTATTTTAATAGGCATAAAAGATTGGAGTCAGTTTTGTGTGTTTGGTTCGAATTTGAACTTAGAGTGTGAATACATTTGGATTTTATCGCTTCCGGTAATTTTAGATTATTCGTATACGACTTATCTCCTAAAAACGAAATTTTATGGACATTTTAATTTTAATCACTTTTCAGATCACTTAGATAACTTGTGCTTTAAAAAAAGTATAAGTAATTATATTTTTTTCGTCAATTTGATTTGTAAATAAACTGCCATTTCTGTTCTTGATTGTAATAATTATAACTTTTATTTCCATACCCACAAAACATATCTATTAAGTATACAAGGGCTGCCGCAGAACAGAAAAACTAAAAAGGGCGAAATAATAACCTGATTAGGGTATGTTTGAGCGGTTTGTGGTTCAAACACTAGGGCCGTGGGGTCCGAGTGCTCATCGAGTATGTCGGGACATCGCCCAGCGGTTGGTCGACTCCTCACGTGACCAGAGGGCTGGCCTATTTTATAGCCCAAAGCATTGCCATTCAACGTGGCATTCAAAATGCTGCCAGCCTTTTGGGCACTTTTCCCATTGAAAGCGCGGACGATTTGTTAGATACCAAATGAGTTTTTCCCTTTTTTTGAATATACAGAAAAGAAAGAAAAAAAAAAAACGTTTATTTGCGGTAAACATGACGCAAAAAAACAGGAACACACAAAAAAATAAGAAAAGGTTGAAAGACTAATGCGTCACATCTACGCAAAACGGCTATCGCTCAGCATTATGCTGCGACCCTATGCAAGACAGAGCCCCAGCGCTGGTTTTCAGCAACAGCCGGCTTTGACGTAATGACGTCGCCTCCGGTGCATCAAATAATTAACATATGTATATTATGTATAATGAGCATATTATAAAGGTTCTTGAATAGCAACAGCGTACCCGAAGACGTAGACTTAGAAGGTCTCCCGCAAGGTGGACCGATGACCTTGTGATAGCCGCAGGAATTCGCTGGATGCGGGAAGCACAGAACCCGTCGAAGTGGCGGAACTTGGGGGAGGCCTATCTCCGTCCAGCAGTAGATTTCTTTCAGCTGAAATGATTATGATATACTTGTACATTATATATCTACATATTTTAGTGTTAGCTTGTATATTGTAATTGATAAGTCAAAAAATATATACAGGGTAAATTTTCAACCAGCGCGCAAACTGTAACCACGAATTCAGCATATCATTATAGACCCCCTAGCGTAGAAATTTTAGGTCGGTAATACAAAAATAAATCAGCTGTTTCATAGAAAAGTGCAATACCTACGCGGTTAAAATGTATGGAACAGCAGTTTTTTTTTGTATTGAAAATCGACGAAAAATATCTACGCTAGAAGGTTTAGAACTGTTAGAAGTTACAGTTTGAGCACTGATTAAAATTTTATTCTGTATTAGCTGATTTTAACAAAAAAATAAATGTAAATATCGCATAGTAAATTAAATGTGTTCCCGGCCTCACACAATCGTAAAACATGTTTAAAATATTATAAAAGGCTACACGTGTTTATGACGTAAAGGTTTGAATTATAATTATACCAAAATGAGACTTTGCATTTTCCAGAAAAATTAACACGAAATTGAAATACGCATTTTGTAATATGAATAAACAATTCTGATTAATGAATGAATTTCAAAATGAAACTTTAGTGTTGTATACATTTAAGTACTAAATTTGATAAATATGATATAAATTAAGTAGTGTGCTGATGAAATAATTTTATTCTCACAGTAAAATTGAACAATAATTATATTTTAAAGCCGCCTAATATGAATACATAATGAATCAAAACATACGAGCATTTAAGTTGAATCAAAACAAGAGCACTTCTAAGCTAAGTTCAAAATAATAACCACATTGGTCTTATGAGTCACAGACACACAGTATTTTAAGCTCTGGTATTACTTGAGCAATGCTTGGCATAATAATTTACATAACATCACGCCTGTATTCCTCGAAGGGATAGGCAGAGTTCTACATATAGTACATCCACATTTCGACAGTTATCTTGAAGTGTCGTGGAATAGGGTCGAGCCTATTGCCATTGACCGGTAAATTTCAGAATCCAGGCTGCTTGCTACTGAGAAATTCCAGACGGGAAAGCTCAATAACATTTTGCCCGACCCGGAAATCGAACCCAGGTCCCCATGTTCAGCAGTAGTGCTTGCTACCTCCACGAGGCAGTTATAATAATTTAATAGTTTTTAAAAAGTTGATTTCATCGCATTGCCTCTGTTGGCGAGCTGCCAATACGTTGCTTATCACTTTCAGACCTTTAACCCTTTCCTCTTGATTTTCGGAATGGTAAAAGTTTGGCTTTTTGTCCAGTTCAATATTTATTTATCACTAGCTTCTGCCCGCGATTTCGTTCGGGTGAATTTTCTTGTTTTAACATAAAATGTCGTATATATACATACATACTCAGCCTATAACGTTCCTACTGCTGGGACCCGGACCTCCTCTCTGTGAGATCCACTGGGCCGTAATCCACCACGCGGGCCCAGTGCGAGTTGGTAGATGTCACCTGTTTTCGGAATTTTTGGTGCTAGGACATGCCGGTTTCCTCACGATGTTTTTCTTCACCGTTTTGAGAACAGTACTGATGAAATTATGAACACTACGAAGTAATGCGCCTGGCTGGGTTCGAACGCACTACCTACAACTCGTAAGACGCGGCCGTTACCACTGGGCCACTACTCATCATATCAGCCGAAAGACTTCCACTGCTGGACCTAAGCCTCGCCACGCTTGGCAGGCGGGTTGGCGATCGCAGTATGGTGGTCAAATGCATAGAGAACGCTGCTGCCCATTCTCTAGTAAGTCCCTTAGTCGCCTTCTACGACACCCACGGGAAGAAATGGGTCATTACTGCTCGCACTAAATGTCGTAAGACACTTGACAATACTGTAGCTTCCCATTAGTTCAAGAATTTTCGAAATCGGATCAGTAGTACCGAAGATTATCTCATACATGCAAGCTTACAAATGTAAGTCTCTATAATATCAGTATGAGATGAATAATATCGAAAGTATCTTGTGTTATCCGCCTTATTGAAGACTCATTACCCATTCTGTAGTTAGCTAGACCTGAGTTAATTTTAACCAACTTCAAAAAGGAGAAGGTTCTCAATTCGCCTGTATATTTTTTTGTTCAAACTTTTTTTACAAACAAAAACACAACCGACTCCCACAAATACCACAAACTGAAAAATAAATTTAGTTTAGGAAGTCGGTGGCCAAAAATCCAAAAATACAGATCCAAAGACACCGACTCCCGAAAGTGCAGGAAGGAACTAGGAACATCTACAACATAGGCATACAAACTCATCAATAGTCCTTAACAATACACTACAGTTCAGGTGTATTAGTCGCACGTTATTGGATTATAGCCGGCTAACTGTCCGTGTTTGCTAATTAACCGACAGCACAGGCCCCATGCACAATTATATAGAGCTCGTTTGCTTGGCCCTTAATCTAGTTACACACACGATCGAATGCTAGACCGCAGAGTAAGATATACAGTAGGCCCATTTGAAGCGCACTCTTGCAGTTTGGTTTCGTGAATACGCCTTTACAGTCTCCCCAGAAATGTGCTCTAACAGGTGATGCAGAGGGGGTTTTGGATCGGTCTTTTGGGAGGTAAAGGTACCCCTTCCATGTGGAGATAGTGACCACCTGGGTGGTTTTAGTGAGGTAAAATTCCCACACTCCCCAGTCTTATCCCCAAAGCCTAGGCGCCTTTTGAAAGTTTCCCCCCGAAAACAAAAAAGGTCCATTTCAATAGCGTATGATAACTTTTATAATAGCTGGTACGTACTGGTCGCATATAGCTGTCAATCTATCTGCTTAGCCTTTTCCCGGCCATTGTAGGGGTCGGCGTCCAATCTAACCGGATGGAGCGATCTTCTGACCTCCACAACCCAGTTACTGGGAACACGATTAACCTTGGTAAGACTAGTTGTTAGACGTATTGGGCTTCTGACTACTGTCGCAAATTTATTTATTTATTTACTAGTAACACTTACAATTAAACAAATAGCTGTATTTTTAAAAAATTACCTCGTTGTCTTAATTAAGACAAACGAAGAACGCAACAACGCATAAGTATTCGATGACATGAACATGAAAAATACATTTGAGATTAGGTAGGTTTTATTTACAATAATTATTGGGTAAACTATAAGAAACCCTGCCCCCATAGATTACAATGGAGATCCAGTAGGAACACGTAATTTTCTAACTTCGATAGCAAAATTAATGGTCCTTCGGTCCGAATCTCGCTCATGGTTTTGCCCTGGATAAGAATATGGGGCTTTACGTCCAGTCTAGCTAGCGACAACACGTGTCTACATCACTCAGTAGGTACCTAAATCCAATTTGCAAGGGATGAAAGAAGCGGTCGACTTGTTTCTTTTTAATTTCTTCTCGTACTGCTAAGTGGACGTAGGAAGGAAGTTTTTGCTGGTAACTTTCAGCTACAGTAAAAACTTTCCTAGTCGATTCTATCAAGATTGTTGAGTCAGCTAATTGTTTCCTGCTTGTTTACGTATGATCTCTAAGGTACAACATTTGAAACTTACTTTTGTAGTGTATAAGTACGCTAATTACTAGTCATCCTATGTTATGGTTGGCCTCCAGTCTAACCGGATGGGGCTGAATACCAGTATTTTACATGGAGCGACCGCCTATCTGACATCCACAGCTCAGTTACTGGCTAACACGATACCCCTTGGTAAGACTGTTCGCTAATTACTAGTGCTTTCCTAAAATTTAGGTACATGGAAGATCAAACTAGAGCTAAAACTCTCCATGAAACATGAGGCTTCAGGGGCTAGTGCAAATCTCGTTCATTCGATTAATCGAGTCTGGTCAAACCACGCTGGGGTTGGTGCATTTCATTCATTCATTAATCGACTCATGCATGATCAAGGTAGGATCAAAGGTGTAAAAATAAAGAATCATTGAGTTAGCAGGAACTTATCCTACCTTATCCACCTTCACATACCTTTTCCTTATCTTATTTCTTTCTTTCTTTCTTTATGCTAGTGTACTATTATAATCTGAATGATTAATTTCACACTCATTCCCTTGCTCCTATCCTTATTTTGAGGCAGAACAGACAAGTATCCTGTCTTTTGGCAGTTTTTGTAAGAAACTCGACAAATCACCTGCGAAAGTCACGGTGTCACGTGATGCTAGGCCGCCTAATACAGATATCGTGAACATTTATTCGAGTATTCGCTCGATAACAGATGAGAAATTCACGGTCTTATATTTGAGGGTTACTGAGTAATGTGATTCCGGAATGACCGGGCGATCGTCGCCCGTCGCGTAATTGTCTAACTTCAGTCCTGTTCGGAATCCATTTCGACGATATGTTGCAAATGTCATAGAAATGGATTCCCGTTGTTAAAACTAATATGACTATGACCACTGTCATTATAGCTTGTTGGTTATGGGTGATTAATATAACATAAAATCACGCCTTGCTTCTCCGAAGGGTTTTTTTTTTTTGGGATGGGAAATCATCAAATAACTTCTCCCGCTCTGGGTGGAGCGGGAGGGCGTGTCAGACTTTTACTAACTAAAACCCACCCGTGTTCCCTCAGTTGCCTGTGTGCCAGGGGCCGCGGTATCTCTTTCGAACAACCCGCACCCCTGGCAGGCATCGGCCCTTGCGGGCCCCATCAGTTGCTGCTGACATCTCTTTAAGGAGCGCGTGGAACACAACGCGCCGTCGACCCGGGCTTGGTCCTTACCGGACAGCGAGCTACCCATTACTCGCCTTACGCAAGCCCGCGCCTGCGGTGGTCAGGAATCAGCCTGGGATTCCCGACGCCCAGGGCGTCTCCTGCGAGGGCCACGGCTGTGAGAGCTGCGCAGATGTATCTATGTATAGTACAGTACACCCACATTTTCAACCGTTACTGAGAAATTCCAAATAGAAAAACCCAATTACACCTTTCCGACCTGGGAATCAAACCCAGGACCAACGGGGTTGTCATTAACTCGAGAATGATTAACTTGGAACAAAATATTAATTGTTCATCCGATTTGGTCGATTCTCATTTGGTCCTTAGTAAACTAACAACTGAACAACAAGTTTTAATTAATTACAGCGGAAGAATAAAGTTATAAAAACCAATATACGACAAAACCATGAATCACCATCATCATATCAGCCGAAAGACGACCACTGCTGGACATAAATCTCCCCCAACAGGGGGGGATTTGCCATAATCGCCACGCTTGGCAGGCGTTTGGCGATGGCAGTATGGTGGTAAAATTCATAGAGAACGCTGCCGCCCATTCTCTAGTAAGTCCCTTAGTCGCCTTCTACAACACCCACGGGAAGAAATGGAATGGTGCTATTCTTTTACGTCCGGCACCACTCGGAACCATGGTTGACGTGACGAAATTATCAATACGATTAAATTCGCTCGCCCATCTTCTTTCCCTATTATAAGGCGTCTGCCCTTACAACGCATATTCAAAGAAAACGGCTTGTTCTATTCTTTGTTTGACACCACACGACACGGGTATCGCTCTATAATTAACTTTTGATAACTCTATTGACGTCTCTTTTTAATGCCAAGAACATGACAGAGATATGCAGCAAGACTTTCAACCGTTATAAATGTCAAGTTTTTATTAACACCTTACCTAATAAAGACGCACATATATAAGTCGATAATAAAGAATATTCTTTACGTTCGTTGCCAGAATTAACGTCCGCAATTCCCAGTATCTGGCGGAGCAATTAATAACCTTTTATAGATCTGTTTTTACTCGGCTAGAGCAAACGGTAGTAGCTCGAACTTTTTAAATAGCAACTTGCTCAATTACTGTCGAAAGTTGGCTGGGCAAAAACAGCACCTAACTGCTGTACCTAAGAGAAGAAGTAATTTAAGAATGTAAATGGACATGAGATTAGTAACAAAGTTTTATCATTTCGACCATTCAATTACTTTTTTTAAATTTCTTGTTTCTAAATTGACCAGTTCTTGACCTCGATCACCCCTGATGGAAAGCGATAGATGAGGTCTATGATTGATCGAGCGTACCCAGAAAATGCCTGTTCACTCTTGTTTTGAAGGTAGATGGGTTAAATGTGGAAGGGAACACAGACGCAGGCAGAGAGTTCCACACTTTGGCTGTGCGCATAATAAATGTGGAGGAGTAGCGCTGAGTACGACTTGTCGGGATATCACTCAAGTGCGAATGGTACCCTGCAGTGCGTCTGGTAGTCCGGTAGTAAAAGAGCGATGGTGGGATCAGGTCGTGGAGCTCTTGCGCACACTCTCCGAAGTACATTCTATAGAAGACCGACAGGCAAGCAACATTACGCCAATGAGCCAAGCTGTGAAGCCCAGCCACCAACGTTTCGTCGCCTATGAGCCTTTTTGTTCTGCGTTCCACCGAATCAAGGGCAGCAAGCTGGTATCTTGTTGAGCCATCCCGTGTCTGCAATACTCCACACAAGTTTTAAACAAAAGTCAACCAATTAGGGATAAATATGTGTGAAGTAAAGTTTGTAGTGTTGGTTTTATGTCTTTCACCTGTAAACGAAGCAGCAGTCACACTGCTGAAACCTTCAACGCGACTCTAGTATATCAATTTCCATGAAGTTGTCAAAGAAATTGTACTAGCGCCGGTCTGCAGGAACATGCATTTAATCGATCCTGAAATATTTCCTATTTTGCCTTCCTATAAAAAATATTTTGAAACCAGTAATATAATGATTGCGCCGCTTTTTGTAAAACTCAATAGAATAATTTCTATTTTTAAGCCTTAAAAATATCTACTAAATAACCTGCGACCAACTTGGATGTAGCGGTTGGTCACAGACTCACAGTTCTAGCTTTTTTTTTTTTTGATTACGGGGGAAATCCTCATGGATGTCCTCCACCCCGGGGGTTCTAGCCTAACCTAACTTGTTTGGTCAGGATGCTCTAGCTTAGTTGCTGCAATCAAATAGCCTTTCTTGAATAAGGCATGCATTTAATCCAACTTCAACTAATTCCCATTATGCTTGCCTAAAAATATTTTTAAACCCTCTAATATAACGGTCCTCCCCCTATCCTTAGAGAACTTTAAATAATCTGTATTTTGGGGCACTAAAATATATACTCCTAATATATACGCCTACAAGTAGCTGGGACCAACTTGGATGTCGCTACATAAGTTCACAGTTCTAAAGAAGGTCAATACGTTATTATTAGAGGATCAATTAACTGTTTCCCCTAGATTATAGGTTCTACCCCCGACTAGTAAATTGGTTATTTTAATCAACCATTCTCTAAGCAACGCTGTGTCTAGAACTTAATTCTGTTTTTCGTTGAAAGAATTATTAATGAGCTATGCTAACTTGCTAAGTACGCTCTGAATTATTTCATTATGCACTTCGTAACTGAATAAGTTAAAATAAGTACCTAGAAGTGACTTAATCGTCCATGGTGGCTATCTTCCTGGTCCTTAAAGGCCTCCTCAGACAGGCGCGACGCGATTCTGAGAAAACAATTTCCATGAAGTTTTCATAGAAATTGTGTCGCGTCGCGGCTGTCTGTCACAGCCTTGCGTCATTCAGTGTGTTTCACTTTCTTGTGTTTTTTGCTTCATTTCTTACCGCAATTCAACATATTTTCTTCTTTCTAAGTCCAATATTTACGATTGCCAGATTACAAACTCCACAATAGTATATTTTCACAGTAAAAACGTCTAGACTCCCGAAAATGCTGAAAGCAAAACGTATCTTGCAACAACACCAGAATTAATTGCTCTTAATTAATCGGCACTTATTTTCTGCCGTCCTTTAACTAGAAAGGCGTTAACTCTCATTTGGTGAATTTTTACTTTTTAATAGAATCTAAGAAAGTTCAAAATTCTCTATTTTTCGGTCTAACAAACATTTGTACTATAAAAATAGTTACCAATAATATAATTTTGGATGATTCCATCACTTGAAAGCATCTAACCCACACTTCTTAGCTAAATGTACTTTAAAATACTTTAACGTGTGACTTTGATGTGTCCTACAATCAGTAACGGAAGTATCACGTTTTAAAGAAATAACGATTCGCGCGTTTTTTGCCATTTTCTCAGAAACAACTTTTAGGGCTTTTTTTTTTTTTTTTTTGGGTGGGAAATCATCAAATAACTTCTCCCGCTCTGGGTGGAGCGGGAGGAGAGGGAGGAGTGTCAGACTTACTGACTAAAACCCACCCGTGTTCCCTCAGTTGCCGGGGATTTCTTTAAAACGCTCAAAAAGGTGGTTTTTTAAAGCTGCGTAACCGTAAATAATTTTGAAAGCAAAAATATATATGATATATTCAAGTCTTTTTTGAATACAGTGATGGAACTCAAAACATAATTGAACATATTTGAATGCATCTAAAAAACATCAAAGTCACCTCTTAATTATCTTTAAAATCAGTTTATCCCTTCAATAACAGTTATAAACATAGTTAAAAATATACCATAAAATTCCAAATTCCAAACTGCATCCAGTGATGGATTATTTATTATTAAATAATAGATAAAGATAAAGATAAGATAAAGATGCATTTATTTGTATAAACATGTGTAACATGATACATAAATATGCACATATAGCTGGAAAGTCGTTTAAAATTACTGGTTCAACATGTTTTGCCATATTCGGCGTACAAAATAGTTTATAATATTTTAGTTTAAAATTATAATTGTGAATGTTTTTAATAATAGTCAAAATTCAATAATTTCAAATACATAATCAGTCAATACAAAAATATAGCAAAAAAATAATAATAATAATAATTGAAACAATAAAATGACTAAAACTAAAATACTTATTAAATTATCTAAATTCAAAGTTTGTCATTCAAGAACTCCGTAACACGTCTATTTCTACCTGAATTATTAGTCAGAAGGGGAAACAAATGAGGATTGGTTTTTACAAATAGCGATATTTCTAATATGTAGAGTGACGGAAGTGTTAGAATTCTGTGCTGCAAAAATATTGGTTTGCAACTGTCAGTAGATTGCAACCCAAACATAGCCCGTATACAGCGCTTTTGTGCTTTGAACACAGTGTCCTTTTGAGTTGAATTGCCCCAGAAAATGATTCCAAATCTTAGCACTGATTCAGTAATCCCGTAATATGCAGCAAGTAAAGTATCTGTGTTGACAGTCGGTGCTAACTTATAAAGTGCATATGACGAAGTACTAATTTTTTTACAAAGTTCATTAATGTGAGTTTTCCAATTTAGTTGCTTGTCAATGATTAATCCCAAAAATCGGGCTGTTTCAACTTCTTCTATTACATCATCTTGGTATACTAAATTAAATTTTGATGGATTATGTAACTTTTCCCGTTGTCTAAAATGCATTATGTTTGTTTTACTAAGATTAATTCTCAAATTATTATTATTAAGCCAGGTAATTATAGCGTTTAAAGAATCACTAGAATCAGAATGGTAGTTGATCAAATTATTTGGTGCTATGGTTACAGTACTGTCGTCAGCGAACAACGATATGGGTTCCTTAGTTGCATTTGGTAGATCATTAATGTATAGTAGGAACAAAGGGGGGCCCAGTACACTTCCTTGGGGAACACCATATGTGTTGTATCGTTTATCAGAGGAGAAAATCTGTTCCCTTTTAGTTTTAATATTAAATTTTGATATTTGGGTTATTTGTTGGCGGTCAGATAAATATGATTTTATCAACTCTAATACATTACCTCTTAGACCATAAGCCTCAAGTTTATCTAGCAGAATCTTGTGGTCTACCTAATCGAATGCTTGTGACATGTCACAATAAATAGAACAAACTGGTAAGGATTTGTCAACTTGTGAAGAAACTACGTATAAAAAGTCATAAACGGCCATATTGATGTTTTTATTTTTCCTGAAGCCTTTTTGCTCATCACATAGGATTTCATTTTGGTCTAAGTAGCTATTGATTTCATTGTAAATATATTTCTCAAAGATTTTTGAGAATACAGAAATTAGTGCTATAGGTCTATAGTTATAATTGCATATTTATGTATCATGTTACACATGTTTATACAAATAAATGCATCTTTATCTTATCTTTATCTTTATCTATTATTTAATAATAAATAATCCATCACTGGATGCAGTTTGGAATTTGGAATTTTATGGTATATTTCTCCAATAAGTATTTATTATGTTTTTTAAATATAGGTTTAATAATTGTCAATTTGAGGTCTTTTGGAAATGTCCCACTTTGTATACAAAGATTCAGAATATGGCTTAAATGATGAGAGATGTCTTCATTTACTGCTTTGATTACTTTAGTTGAAATACCGTCAAACCCTACACTGCTAGTATTTTTAAGATTTCTAATAATTTTCTGTATATGATAAGGTAAACAGGGTGATAAAAACATTGAGTTGGGTTGGGGATTAATTAGGGCTGTGGATTCTGATATGTGTGTGGATAATTAATATCTAATTTTAAACGCATTTTACGACATAAGCTTGCTCATTTGTGATTCGAATTTAATACAACAGATTTTAACCCGTAACAGATTGCAATAAGAACTATTATCCGCTCATAACGACTATATTTAAATATACCAGGGCCTTAACGCCTTTCTAGTTAAAGGACGGCAGTTTTGCCGTATACCTATCTACTTGCCTTCCCTTTGTGCAACCCACTCCCTCGTAAGTCGACGTACACACGGAATGAGGACGAGAGGAAAAAATTATGATTATTTTCTTCTTCTTCTAATGCAATAGCCAACAATACTACATCAACTTCAACCATTTTCAAAAATTAGAACACGTCAACACGGTAGGAATTATGAATGATTAATGAAACTATTTGACTATACTCCATAGGTTTAGGTAATTAAATAAAGGTAAACAAAAAAAAAACCGCGTGACTCATAGATGCGAAACCTTTTATTTCAAATGTTAAGTTCATTTTATTTTTAGTCATAAAATAATAGGCTCTATTCGGAATCTGAATCAGATTCTGATGAAATATCTGTCACCTTAATAATAAATCATTCCGTTATATCATCAATTATTTTCCTAGCTATAATAATAACACAATTTAACAAAATCGAAATGCACTCGCCAAATCCTAAATGTCGATTGTTGAGAGCGCTGTCAGTCTGTTAACCGACTAAACGTAATACCTGCCATTTCAGTTGCCATACTACATCACACACAGTTGTACTTTTCAATTTAGCAAATTCGTTATATTTTCTAAAAGGTTTAGGCAACCTGTCATTTTGGGCTCTTTACAATAGGCAGATTACAAAAAATTATATTATTGTAAATAATCCACCAAAAAAATCGTGCTCAAGTAGTTACATCTAGGGAAGAGTAGTTTAAGAATAAATGATAAAGTTTAATATTTATTAATAAAAGAGGAAACTATCTTATAAATCGAAAATAAATATGATTTTGGAATACCGTATTTTAAACAAGCAAGTGTCAACTATAAAAAAACCCTTTTTACGATTTGTCTACCTTTATTTAACTATCTAAACCTATGGAGGTGCAGAAACGCAGAAAGGCGGAGCGGATCTTATGCGTCGACATCCTGCCGGACGAGATCGACTGTCGCCGCAACCGTTCGTATCCTTTCCGATCCGATGCGATGTGAGCCGTTTTGTGAAAATCATCCTTTACATTCCACCGTTACATTTTCTTCGTTTTTTCCAAATAGTTGAAATTCACGGGAGGTTAAACAGGCCACTTTGTTTTTTCGCTGGGCCATGTTCGTTGCCCCCGGGACTCTGTCAAGTACAAACAATTACTTGTTACTGTTCGAAATGATCGCTTACAACCGTAAAAAGAAACGACACGTTGAGGACCTGCACTGGCCATATTTTATATGTTTAATTGCTCTTTGTGGAGTTTGTCGTGCTGTAAACCAATAAAATAAAATTACGATTTGAACGCATATTTTTTGTGTTTAAATTACTGGTGTGCGATGTACATGAAGCTGTAAAGTTAAGAGAAATATTGTTCACCCAATGTATGTGACGTCAATCTCTTTTCTCCCTTATTACAATAACAGGTTTTATTTAGATCGAACACAAAACCAGTTTTTGAATTAAGAACCCAAAATGTATAGAATATGTATCGAGTTCTTTTTACAAAAGTCACAATCACAACCAGCGTTATTTGGTCGCTGCTTACAATTAAGGCCGGAGCTAAGTTACCATTTTTGTATTAAGAACTTTACCCAAATCGATATTAAGTTGGAAATGCAAAACTGGCTCAGAGCTTTAGGCTAGAATAGCCTAGCTTTAGGCCTGTTTTGTGCATTATCAACTTTATTTCGATTTGTGTAAAGTTCTTAATACAAAAATGACAACTTAGCACCAGCCTAACTTGTAAGATTTGTAAAAAGAACAGCATTTTATTGGGTTTTTTTTTTACTGGCTGGGTGGTTTAAACCTGATCCAAAAATAAAGTAAGATCGCGTTTTGTACTAACACGGTGTGGGTCAACTACCCATTTATTCATAAACGTTGCTTAAAGTTAAGTAATGATTAGCGACTGTTTAACCATACAGTTTTGACTTTCGACATCTCTTACCTTGAATCATCGTTTTTAAATAAACGTTTAACAGTCGCTTAAATATTATCGACAGATATTTTCCAATACCTCGTCCTCGTCGAATTGTCCAATACCTCAGTTCAATAATCGGTCGACGCAGTCGCCTTGTCTTTAAAAGAGCTTCTCCACTCGTCCCCCCAGCACGAATCCTCGCTCCACTGATTTCGCATGTCAAAGTTCCTATATAAATGTTGTTGAACTTGCAGAACTGTTATAGCACAAATTAAAAGCGAGTAAGTTACTCGCGGCCACTGTTTCAATGAGGATATTTCCTGTCTTTGTTTACAATGCTTGTTCAGCTTGCCGAATTGGACGTCATGCGACATGAATCACACGTTCTGAATGTGCATACGTAAAGATATAATATTGTGTATTGAACAATTTTTTGTAACACAAAAAAGCTCACTCGTACATCTTCAGAAAAGTAATTATTTTTCACTTTGACTCGTATTTTGTGGAGAATTCTTCGCGGAATGTCATACTTAATCGAAGGTTAATTATTTTATTCTGTGTTAACATATATTGTTTGTACCGACTCAAAAATATGGTTGAATAATGTTTTTTTATGCATATGAATTGTCAACTTCGGGTTGTCCACTGCATGCATATACGAGTACTTACCTAAATTGTCAACTTCAGGTTTTTAACGCGGTGCAGTGGTTCTCCATTACCTTCTCCAATTCACATATTTTTCTCTGCGTATAAATGGTATACAGTTCAAACATCTTTGGCCCAAAATTCACTGATGCAGTCAAAAAAAGATCATTAAATGCACAGGTGACAGGGCATCAAATTCACAATGTAACTTAACTGTATTCAATTTATCATTGTCAGGTACACACGACCTAAGCCAATAACAACGCCACAATAGAATTCCGAAAATCGACACGGACAAAAGAAATCAAATTAAACGGTGGTCCTACTAAACGATTGCTTGTATTCCGTATTCTCATCTATTTGGTGTATTTCAGCAGGCGATAAATCAGTGACATCCGTAATTTGAAATCTTCCAAATGTTTCCCGGGGCTAGCTCGCCAGGATCTCGGTCGTTGCTCTCGGCCCGTCGGCATCCCTATTTCCCTCGCGACGGATATTATCGGGCCCAGCGTTCCGAACGATAATAATCGCAAGGGCAGACCTAACGGGACCCTGTAATGTGAGGGTACGTTTCTCAGCCTCCACAATACATTGCATTTTCAAAGCGCCGTTTTTGTCGAAACAAGTTTTGGCGTTATTATACTTTGTTCGGATTCAGAGCTCCGAAGCTTTTCGTACGGTGCACGTTCTTTGCTGATATATTAGATCTGCAGTTGTTTGAATTAAAATAGAAAAGTGTAATTCGTACGTAGCTAATAAAATAGTAGAATCTATGGTTGTGTGGGCCATATGGAGCTGTTGCCTACAAAGCCATAGTCTTAGGTCTATCTGACAGTTCGTTTTTAAAACCCACATAGTAATTTGACAGGTGTAATGTCAAACTCCTACACAAACAAAGCAAACACAAAAGACTTGAAATGCCAGATTAGTCCCTGCAATTAAAAAACGAACTATAGATTTAATTTAAATCATGATTTCAATAATTTGAGAGAGAACCTACTGCCATAATATTGCTTTGCGGTTTGGCAGTGTCTCCTAGCTACATAATGGATTTTTTTTTAAAATGCCACATTTACTGGGCGAGATTTAAAATAGAGAATGCGTAATTAACCGACTTCAAAAAGGAGGAGGTTTCAATTCGTCGGAACCTTTTTTTTTAGTATGTTTTTTTAAATCGGGAAACCGATTACTCGAAGATGGCTGGACCGATTTGGTATTCTTTTTGGTTGAAAGGGTATACTTCCCAGGTGGTCCCATGATCATCAAATCAGGATTTGATGATGGGATCCTGGAGAAATAGAGAGAACTCTTTAAATTTTATAGGCACACTTGAAGCAATGTCCAGTTATTGGAAGAGTACTTTCTCGGAGTGGTCCCATTTCAATTTGGTGAAGATCTGATGAAGAACTTCGGAGATAGGCAACGGAACTCCTCAATAAATGATAGCAAATGGACTGGAATTGCTGAAATCTTATGTCTGTCTATTGTTTACACCAGTTAATAACATAACATCACGCCGGTACACTGTGAAGGAGTAAGCACATGTGAACCACTAAAAAGTGAAAAATAAAAACTTTTTTCACAAAAAAAGCCAAATTAAGTGCCCTACTGTTTTTAAAAAGACTTAAAAAAAAGAAACAACTGAATTCCAAAAAAACACTACAAAGTGAAAAATACTTTAATTTCGGAAGGCGATCACAAAAAAATAAAATACATAATCCAAAGTCACCGACTTCCGAAATTAAAGTTATTTTTCAATTTGTAGTGTTTTTTTGGAAGTCAGTTGTTTCTTCTTTTTAAGTCTTTTTAAAAACAGTACGGCACAACGACACGTCAATACATGTCACGAACCACTGGTTAAACTCATATTGTAAGTAACCCGTATTGTTATGATAATCGAGTATGGTTGAAAACCGGACTACCTCTAATAGGACGATAATGCAATTTTGGAATGTTAATGCTTGTTCACGTGTCTTTGTATATTGTAATTTAATCTACATGTATATTAATGGAACAATCTGTCGTTCTGTTAAGGGGAACCTAGTCGCGGGCTCGAACTCACTGATGTGCCTGGCTAAAAAGCACGCTGTCTCACCAGGCATCGTGTCCGATAGAGGTAGTATCAGTGATGAGCAGTTAGAAGCTAGTCAACACGCACAACATTATTGAGTGAGATGCAGGATCATTTGTAGTACAACAGGCGCGTAAAAAATTCAGTTAACAGTCCTTCGGACGATCGGGTTTTATGAAAAAACCACTGCATAAATCAATGACCAATAAAGTTTATTGAACTTTTCGATATTTGAGCTTTGTCGGTACCGAATTGGTTTTTCAGATTTTGCAATTCTTTTGTTACTTAAACACGCCCAAAGTTAGATTAAATTAGCAAGAAAAATAAATCTTTGTTGGCTCCTAACTTTTTAATGGCTTTTTATTTTAGTATTCTGTTTCCGTACAGACAATATTAATAATGAGACAAAACCATACCATGTTTAATTTTTGTTGTACATTGTCGAACAGTGTACTAATACACTCCCGAAGTTTGCATGGGAAAAATGTGGACTAGATTCACCTTAACAATGCAATGCAGCGCTATTATTCAATCTGTATCTGGGTTTAATCAAATCTATGAAAACGTTGATGTTATTTTCAGTAGTACAGTTTTAACAAAGCAAAATGGACATGGTATCCATGTTAGACTTGTAAATACATAATAATTAATAAAAAAAAGGAAATAATAATAATAAAAACTGTGTATAATAATAATAAATGTGCGTGTAGACTAGCTTCTAACTGCTCATCACTGATACTACCTCTGTCGGACACGATGCCTGGTGAGACAGCGTGCTTTTTAGCCAGGCCCATCAGTGAGTTCGAGGCCCGACTAGGTTCCCCTTAAACCGACCATTTTAAAAGAGTACATAACCGTAGAGTTTGCAGACCAATTGAAACCGTGCACTTCGTTTCTGACGTTTCTTAAGTGATGTAGCATATAGGTTCATAAATTTGAAATAAAATCTTTTGAATTCGAAATGATAATAATTCTTTAAATAAATAAAGCAACACTTTATTATTTGGTGTGTATGTTTTCCCTGCATCTGCATAACCGCAAGGTGAACAAGCTGACGCAATACTGATAAAAAATTTACTTTAACTTAACCAAAACCAAACCAAGGTCACCGACGTTACCCAGAAAACAGCTTAGCTTAAGTGGGACTAGGCCGGGCGGGCATGTGTGCCGCATGTCAAATGACCAATGGGCTAATAGAACCACCGATCGGGTCCCACTAAACGCACGACGCCGACGTCATCGCGGCAGGCCGAGACGAAGATGGCGGGACGAGCTTGAGTCTTACCGAAAGGACTGGCCAGCACTAGCAAAAAAAATAATTGTGTGGAAACGGCAGCTTTGCCCTACAGTGGTACATGCTGATCTGGCACTGTACGGAAATCCTATACAATGCGAGATCAGCTTATACTGGAAATGTGTAGCTTGATGTGTAGCCGCGTGTACAATACAGGCTAGTCAGATTAGATAAGATTAGAATTTACCTTACTTATTAATATTAACAAGTCGCCTGCTGGCATCTGGCATTTCTATAAGTAAGTTATACCCACATAAAGAGGGGATTGTGGCTCAGTAATAACAGCCGCACGGGTCGATTGATCAGTTTAAGTTACGCTTGCCGCGCTTGGTCCGTGGATGGTTGACCATCTTTACATACCATGACTCTCAGATTATAAAACAAAGGCAGATAGACCGCGCAGAACACCAAGAGTGTTTTTTGGCCTCACTTTTGGTGTTCCGCGCGGTCTATCTGCCTCTGTGTTATTTATAATCCAAACAATAAAAAACAAATACTAATGCGTCGCATTGTATGTTACAGTACGTACTTAAGTACTAGGTTTTTGGCTTCACTCTTGGTGTTCCGCGCGGTCTATCTGCCTTTGTTTTATAATCTGACCCTTTCGGCTCAGATTATAAAACAAAGGCAGATAGACCGCGCCTCAGGAAGCACGTTAAGCCGTTGGTCCCGGCTGTCATTTGTGGATCTTTGACAGTCGTTACGGGTCAGTAGAAGCCCGAAAGTCTGACCACCAGTCTTACCAAGGGTATCGTGTTACCCAGTTACTGGGTTGTGGAGGTCAGATATTCAGTCGTTACATGTAAAATACTGGTTTTCTTTTCAGCTGCATCCGGTTAGACTGGAAGCCGACCCCAACATAGTTGGGAAAAGGCTAGGCAGATGAAGTTATACCCACTGTATAATCCACAAATTATGATTAAGTAGTAGAATTTCTAGGCTAAAAGGGGTCGTAGCTGGCAAATTCTTTAAAAACTGGGGACATAATGTCATAAGTATGTGGTGAGAATGAGAACTGCTCATTATTTTCATCGATAGGCCATGATATTTATGTCATCCTTGTCCTAAATGTAATGGAAATCGAGTTTACTTTACATTATCTTTACAACCTTAATTGCACAGCACTTCTAACAACAAGCAATTCTTTAAATTCGAAGAATAGAGTAAAAGTACAAAGTAAAGATTTTTGAATGTTTAAAAATAATTAAAAAAATATTCATCAACTCGATAAAACACTACTCAATAGTAACACTAGAGGTAACCTGTAGGTACTACTCGAATCGCACGCACCTCCGACAATGGGAACAGCGCTGCATAAATGTTCAAAGCGAAATAAAGCACTTGGTGATTTTTCACAATGGTTAATCTGCCATTTTTTGCTTCTAATATTTTATTTGTTTATAAAACGATTGTATTACCAAGACAAAACCATTTCGCTGCGGGAAAACAACCATTAAAATTTCACGGTGATGTACAGGATAAGTTTTATCCAGTGCGCAAACTGTAACCATGAATTCAGCATATCATTCTAGACCCCCAGCGCAGATATTTTTCGTCGGTAATACAAAAAAAAATGAGTTGTTCCATACATTTTGACCGCGTAGGTATTGCAGTTTTCTATGAAACAGCTGTTTTTTTTTGTACAACCGACGTAAATTTTTTGCGCTGGGGGTTTAGAATGATATGCTGAATTCATGTTTACAGTTTGCGCACTGGATAAAAACTTATCCTGTAAAATCTGAATCTCGAAAACGGCTCCAACGATTTTCATGAAGTTTAGTATGCAGGGGGTTTCGGGGGCAATAAATCGATCTAGCTAGGTTTCATTTTTAGAAAACGAAAAAAAAAAAAAATAACCGTACAAAGCTCGATCATCCAGAAATTACATAATTATAATAGGTTGGGGAAAAAGTTTTTTCGCATTTTTTAAGAAAATTCTAAACATTTTTTAATAAAGTTTATTTACATTTAACTAAAGTATGTAGGTACCATTTTGTTCGATAACTTTTTGCCATCTTGTAGGTAGGGACATGATCCCATTGCTATAGAAATTTTGGGACTTCTGGTCAAAATACCGCGACAAGTGGTTTTGGCAGTCCTCTCGTGATGTTAACCTGACACTGCCTAAAGAATTCTGAAGAGACCGAAACAGGTGGAAATCTGAAGGTGCAAGGTCAGGACTATACGGCGGATGCATTAACACCTCCCAGCCAAACTCTCTTAATTTTTGTTGGGTGGCTAAAGATGTGTGAGGTCTAGCGTTATCATGATGAAAAACCACACCCCTTCTGTTGATTAATTCCGGCCGCTTTCTCTCAACTTCTTGCTTTAATCTCATCAGTTGTTCGCAGTAGAGTTCAGAATCGATAGTCCTGCCTGGTGGTAACAGCTCATAATGAATAATGCCCTTCCAATCCCACCATACACACAGCATCACCTTGTTGCGAGTTAACCCGGGTTTCGCCACAGTCTGTGAAGCCTGACCGGCCTTTGACCACGACCTTTTTCGCACGTTCTTGTCATACGTGATCCACTTTTCATCACCAGTTATCAGCTTCTTCAAAAATGGTTCGGTTTCATTACTTCGTAATAAAGAATCACAAATGAGTACACGGTTCATTAGGTTTCTTTCAGTGAGCTCGTGAGGTACCCAAATGTCGAGCTTTTTTGTGTACCCAGTTTTTTTCAAATGCGCCAAAACTGTTTTGTGGTCAATTTCCAGTTCTTCAGCTACGTCGTAACTACTGGTATGCCGATCTTGCTCCACTTTTTCAAAAATGGCATCCATTTTATCCGTAATAGGGCGACCAGAGCGACATGCATCTTTGACATCAAAATTTCCGGATTGAAAACGCTTAAACCAAATTTGTGCTACTCTCACAGACACTACACTAGGTCCATAAACATCGCAAATTTTTTTCGCGGCTTGCGTTGCATTTTTACCTTTTTTGTAGTAAAATTTTAAAATGTATCGAATTTCTTCATTAGATTCACTCATCTTGACGGTACGAAAAACAAATGAAAATCACACATTTTCCTAATTTGAATTTGGAATTATGTTCTTTAAAATTTAAACTTTCAATGATACCAAAACCAGCCAGATACAAATAGTATAGCCAAAGAGATTTTATTACAAGTTCATACATACTATAATGCGAAAAGACTTTTTCTCTAACCTAATATACAGTACACTTCATCGTTTAATAATCGTTGAAAGAAAACGAATCCTCATGAATGCCCTATTTCACTAATTACCATGTACCATTCACGTCACGAAGGACCAGCTTCAACTTTCTCCTCAACTGTCTAATTTAGCTCTAATGTTTCAAACATTTTCGAAATGGATTTATAAAAATGTCCGAGAGAGATGAGACTATGACTGTAGAATTTTTGTATATTTTATATAATGGTATTAATTGCCTCCCCCAAAAGGCGAGTTTTGCCATAATCACCACGCTTGGCAGGCGGGTTGGCGATCGCAGTATGGTGGTAAAATGCATAGAGAACGCTGCTGCCCATTCTCTAGTAAATCCCTTAGTCGCCATCTACGACATCCACGGGAAAAAATGGGATGGTGCTATTCTTTTACGTCCGGCAACACACGGAACAATTGTCATTATCTTTAATTAATGTAATTCAACAAAATCAGTCAATAACGTTCCCACTGCTGGGGCACAGGCCTCCTCTCTGTGAGAGGGAGTGGGCCGTAATCCACCACGCGGGCCCAGTGTGGGTTGGCAGATGTCACATGTCTTCGAATTTTTGGTTCTAGGACATGCCGTTTTCCTCCCGATGTTTCCCTTGACCGTTTTGGGAACAGTCGTGATAAAATTAAATACACAAAATAAAGTATCTGCCTGGGTTCAAACTCACGATCGTAATTCGGGGTCGATACCGCTGAGCCTCCCCTACTCTTATACTACAAATGTAATTAGCTTATCCATTTCATGTTAAAATAAATAAATTACAAAGTTTTTTTCTTTCTTGTTTTAGGGCGGTGACAGACCCTCGTGATGGCCGGCGGGTGGCGCTCAAGAAACTGCCCAATGTGTTCCAGTCGCTCGTCTCCTCCAAGCGCGTCTTTCGAGAGCTCAAGATGCTCTGCTTCTTCAAACACGAAAACGTAAGTAATTTTACTACATTTCTTTGAAACCTCAAACTTGGGGCTGTCGTAAACAACCATTTACGATTTACATCTCGAGGAATTTAAAGACTACTCTACCAGAACAATTTCAATGAAAACTCTCATGGGAGTTGATGTCGCAGTGTCGTCGTGCCGGGTCTGCGGGAGCCTTAAAGAGGTGTAAGTTTCGTTTTCGCTAAACCGAAGTCTCTTTAAGCCAAAATATAAAAAATCATAATTTTTTAATGAAAACGTCTAATGTCGTACAAATGCATGATGTTTATTAAATTAGTGTGGCCAGTACTTATTTGATGCAGTTGGAAAAACTCAAAACATTAACGCATTGTTTCGTGACGTACTATCATCGTAAGCAAATCCTCTTGGTTTTTCGATCACCACTGGCTGAACTTGCGTACTGGAAGTCGTAGCGTTGGAAGGCCTCCCACAAGGTGGACTTAAGACCTAGTGGAGGCCGCAGGAATCCGCTGGATGCGAGACGCACAAAAGCGGTCCAAGTGGCGGTGCTTGGAGGACGCCTATGTCCAGCGGTGGTCGTTTGTCGGCTGAAGTTGTCAAAACTATTTTCGTTTGTAATGATTACAGTAGCGTAATAATTGCTCATGGATTGTCAACTCAAGCAACATTATGTGCCAAAACAGGATAAAGCCAATAATTATTATTATCACGGTTTCTAAATCAAATATTGGCCCAACAAACTATTTAATCAACGTTATAACTCTCGGTAACCCAAGTAGCATTGCAAGCTGTATACAAGCTGTATTTAAGTTCGATTTTATACTAGAAGCTGTATATTCAGGCTGTATAGAGGCTGTATAAGCGCTTATACAGCCCTTATAAGTAAAAAATGGGCACATTTTATACAGCGTTTTGCTCTAGTATAGCTGTATAATAGCTGTAGAAGCCATAGAGGCGCTGTATAATAGCTGTATTAGAGCTGTTATTCGGTGTACAAAGAAACCATTATACTACAGATATTATCTTATAAATACTTTATAGAGAAAATAGTTTTAAATAGGTTTTTGAAGAGAATCACAAAATGAATGTAATTCTTTCCAATGAATGGCGACATTGTTATTTATAATATTTATTAGTAAGTAAACGTAATCTTGGACTTAGATATCTGAAGGTGTTAATTGGTGAATTGAAATTGCGGATTCAAATTTATTGTGAACCTGTCTATGTTTTCCGTCAAAATATTCAAGCGCCAGCAAAATAATCGATCTGATATAAAAGAAAAATACTATTTATATGGTAAGTCAATATTGGTTTTAAGGTTAGAATAAAAAACAATGTTATAATAACAGAAGTGAGGGTAGTGTGATCATTGTGCCCTCATATCAAGCCGAAAATCATTATATATTCCTTAAATTATGTTTCATATTTTGTTTTATACCTACATTCGAAATTACGAAAATGGCGATTATTTGCTAAACAGCCTAAACGATAATCGGAGTGTATTATAGTCTGAGTAGCTGTACTAAGTAAGTTATGGATTATATTGTACAGCTTTTGGCTGCTAATCAGCTTTATAATAGAATATTTTTATTACTTAGGCTGTATATCAGTGCTCTATACATAACTTATAATGCTCATAAGGGTTACCTAAAAGAAATAAAAAACGCAGACTCAATATGATACGTACCTACATATAGTAAAACAAAAAAAAGGAAGAGATTCTCAATTTGACCTTGTATTTTATACCTAAGTAAACTTATTGTAAAGCATTATTAGTTTGTTGTATGTATTATATCAGTTTTACTTTATTTTCAGGAAAATATGCCGACTAAAATTTAAGCAACCACTGGTGCCGATTCTGTTGTACACCGAACTAAACTAACTAAACTATCACTAAAATTCCTTACTTTTGGCTATGAGAATCTTAAAGCTATTCTGCAAAAAAAGATCTCTAAATTTAAAAATAATTTTGACACAACTAAAATCGAATTTGACAAACGTGACTCCACGTTTGCCCTACCCCGTGATTTTTATTAGAGCCGGAATCGCGCAGGGGGGGCAGCCTCAACGTGATTTAAATGGATTTTTTTACTTTTTGTATCGAAAATATGAAAAATTATTACCTACATGTTGAGTTTTAGAGGTGTATGGGGTTTTATAAAGGGGTCGAAATTTTCATTATTTTTACGATAGGACACACCAATTTCGAGATATATGCAAAAGAAAAGAAAAAAAAGATACAGTACTGTATTTGCGCCCGAAGTCGAGTTGTCAGTGTGAATTTTAGTTCTTGACAACTAATTTTATTCCACACCTTTTTAATCGCGATTAAAAATAGTCAGATTTAGTTCGAAAATCAAAATTTTATATTGAATAGAATAATGAATTTGACAACAACAGAATAGCAAAATTACCATTTTCATTAAATTAAAAACTCAGTACAATCTTAGTGCTGTCAAACTAAAATATAGATAAGTTGTGTCACTTTAGTCAATTTCAGAATGGGAAATCGTCGTTTGACAGGAATAAACTAAATTTTAGTGATTTTTAGTTTAGTTTAGAGAATTTTGTGACAAGAGAATCGGCACCACTGAGAAAGGGCAAAACAAGCTTTGCATTGTACCAAGTTTGTGGGAATCAAAAGGCAAGTTAAGATGGCCAAGAAAGCGATTAGATGTCAACAAATTAGTAAAGGATGAAACATCTCGGCCTTTATATAATTGGTCCACCTCAAAATGCTGTGTGAAAAGACTATCATTATCGTCATATGACGAAGCAGTAAGAGAACTAGATCTCATGGTTCAAATCAATCATCATTTGAACTACTTGCGCTGCTTTATGAAGAAACGTCATAATCATGTTCCAAAGGTTGAATTAAATTTACACATTTAACATAACTGTTATGATCATTAATAACCCTGTTTAATGTTTTTGCTACGGAACCCTCTTCGTTGACCGTAAAGTCTTTCCGATTGACTGTCATTAATACAAAATAAAGCTGTACTGTAGCTGTCATTTATTTTTTTAGTTTTAAAACACCCTCAAAAACAGAAGTCATAAAACCACTGTATTTACAAGAGTGTACAATTACGCCATAAAAATAAGTTTTAGAACGGAGTTCGCATACACCATTGTACAGAAACAAGTCTTAAGTGATACTATAATAACACTAAGAGCTGTAATAAGTAAGTGTTCACATGCAAAATACAGCTTGTATACAGCTTTAACGATAAAACCAGATTAAAGTGTCACAAAATACTTAAGCTGTATAGTGGAGTTTTCATATTCTGTTTAAATACCCTAAGCTTTCGCGGATCCTTTAATACAGATTGAATAATTTTTTGACACTCTTGTAAGTCTCTAAAGGAACTCTAAGTTCCAAATAGGCTGTTATATGTATGTTGAAAACGCTTGCGTGCTGCTTGGGAATAAACGATGAAACTTACATAGCGTTTAAGTATTTTACCAATTTCACGAACTCTAGAAGTTTTGTCTTCAGATATTTACTTAAGCTTAAACTGGCATAGTTGAAGCCAAGTTCCATCGTATTATGATACCGCTGCGATATACAACATGTAATATTATTAACGCAAGACCTCCATACACCCAATTAGAGTATTTAATTAAAATCATAATACAATGACCAAAATTTATTGTCGTGTTGACCCTAGCTTTACTTTAAGCATTTCAAAATTGAGTATTATGTCCTTGAAATAAGATTGAGTTTTCTTTGGCTCAATCGGCGGTAGGTATACCAAAATATATACCATTTTTTTTTTGAAAAAAATAATAAAAATAAAATGACCTTTATTAATAATTACTGAAATAGATTCAGTAGTCAATTATGAACATACTACTTTAAGGAATTGTGTTTATTCTGATACAGCTTGTATAGAAACCTGCTTAGAGTATTTAGCTAAATCTAGACACGCATGTGTGGCTGCCTAGATTCAGATATTAGATTACTCGAAGGCTGAAATCAGTGTCGCAAATACACGCTTTCCCACTTCCTCTATAAATAAAATCACACATACCGATAGCAAAAACATACGCAAAAACTTTTCGATGGAACCCCAAATTTTCATTTCGATATTTGGCCAGGATTTCGCGATCTACTTTTCATCCTTAAGGGGGAATTGCCAGGGTAGCCCTTGACATTCAATTTTTCTTAAATTTTTTGAAGCGAGTTTGTATAGTCCCGTTTTCATGAGATAGTCATTCACTGGGATCATAATGAACTTAAGAGGGGAGGGGGGAGAGTGGGAGAGTGGGTTGTATTGACATCATCATCATATTCAGATTAACTTACACACTGACCTGCAAATTGCCAAAAATACGTAAAATTGCGCTTACACGAGCAACTAAAATTGCTCCAGCTTGGGCACTTCTTGTTAACTATGACGTCACGACTACATCCAGCAATTAAAAAAATTGCGAATGTGCCTCCCCCGCAACCTCCGCCGCCGGCCGGTTGCTCTCGGTACAAACGGGATACAAAGAAAATTCCAAACCGATTGGATATTCCTCAACTCATGAAATATATGGAGCAATCAGAAGCAATGTTGCCGAAACACATCGGCAACTTATTGTTGCTGCTCCAGATTGCTCCACTTGATTGCTCCAGATTGATCCATTAGTGTTGCCGAGCAATAATGGCTCATAAAATTGCCCGTGTAAGAGCACCTAAGAAAATTTTAATCTTGTAGGCTACATTAGTCCATCTCTCCGAATAAACAATTGCCACATTGCTCCAATTCTTTGACATTTAAAACTTCACCATCCTTTCTTCTTTAAATAAACTTGTTTGTTTCAAAAAGCAGCCTTCTGTTCAACTAGTTGTTCCCACGAAGACTTATTAACAACGACTAAATTGGAACACTTTATAGACGCGTTTGTTTTTACTTTACTCATTAGAGGGACCTTCCCCACTCGGGTCTTACTTTATGAATGTTAATTGAAGCTTTTACATTCACACCTGCGCTTTATAATTACTCCCTTGGGGATTACCAAGAACATTTTCAATTTATCAGTAATAACAGGATTCGATACCTATAAATCTACCTGATTCAGACCTCTTTATAATGATAATAGGATATGTATTGGACATCATTATGACGTAATTATAATGCGGTGTGCTCTCTCTTCATAATTTATTCATATTCACTGTGTTTTATCGATCAACATGTATTGTTTGCGGTTGGTGAGCGTTTGTCTCCATATAAACATGTATTAGCATTTACCGTCCCACAGTGTTGATTGTGCGACCACTAATGACGTGTCAGTGACAGGCTGATGAGGGCTTAACGTACTTCGCGGACTATACGCCCAACTCATGTGTGCTTTTTTATCTTTGCAGGTCTTATCGGCGTTAGACATCCTACAGCCGCCTAGCCTCGACTTCTTCCAGGAAATGTATCCTTTTTACCGTATTAGATAGTGTAGCATTACTAAATAAATGTTGCCGTAAACGATCGTATGACGGGTTCGTTTTAACGGTGAACGTAGGCGCATTGACCTTACACATGTGAGTCCTCCAAGATTGCATTTCTACTTAGAATCGCCGGAACCGCTAAAGCGCCCAACAAACGGTCCAGTGTTTAATATTTTATCTTCGCTGCAGCATTATTGAGTTTCAACCGTTGAATTGTCAGCGCTTCAGCGGCTTGATACTTTATCTTTGTTGGATTTCTATCTGCAGCCAAGATTTATAGCGGCGAATTGAAAATTTTGAATTCGTATAATTTATTGTGAATTTTCGTGTGTCGTATCTGTACCTACCTACGGTACTTTGTCACGTCTGACATGATTTGACATTCGTATTTGCGTGTAGATAACGACGTGCTAAGGGCGTGAAACATGTTTGCGGGTGTTTTTTCACCGCCCATTTCTTGTATTGACGTTTTAATTTATTGTTATTTAATATTCTTGCTAAATGACTAAGAACTCTGTCCTCCTAGTCTTTTAGCATCCAGTTACAAAACCAATTTCGCCGAAACGTAAATAATTATAATACATTTTTTACGGCGGGTGAGTACTTCAATTTCACGCTGTCAAATCGAATAACAGGAGAGTTTGATCTTCTAAGTGTTAGACGTCAATTTTCAGCGGGTCTCGCGTTACTACCAATTCGTCATAGGTCGATACAGCCGCAATTTATCTTTCTCAACTGCCGTATAAATATCCAACCAAGTAACGGTCGGTTTCATGTTTCAAATATTATATCGCGTACTCTATTGTGATTTTTTTATGGTTCAGTGGGGCCTTTGCGGCTTAGTATTTTTCTCCATTAAATGTAACACCTTTTGCAGAAACTAATTGAAGAAATATACAAAGTGAAGTTTTAGTCGCAAAAAAATCGGACATCCCATGCGCAATCAATAGTCAGCTGATCGATTTTGTATGGGAGATTTTTCAATTTCACGGGTACTATCACCCTGAAAATGTGAACGGTGACTAAAAATTCACCTGGTATAAAAAAAAACCTGACATCCAATATAAAGTGGATTCACTAAAGTAGCACGCGAAATGTAAATTTTCTTACGTATTTTGGATTTTGCAGGTTAGTGTTGTATGTTGATTAAAACATGATTCGCGACCGCAACTAATATGGTTTTACCGAATTATAATAATTAAAATCATCATACAACCTTCGTAGTTTATTTAGTCAAATTAAATGACTATTTCATGCAAAAGCCGAAACCTGAAATTGAAACATAACGTAGGTACATTTTATTTTTCTTGGGTTACCCTGGCGCTTCCCCCTTAAGGTTCAATAACCACCTAATTTAGGTGTTTATGGATCGGTTGAAATTACCAAAAATAGTTCAAACATGGATGCTAGCCGTAGGCCTAAAGCGAAATTCTAGTAGGCGACGGCCTGTGACAGCTTCGAACATAAATATTTAACGCCATTATTTTCGCCAATTTCGAAATAACCATAAGCCCGAGAGAAAATAAACCCACACGGCAGCTTCATGGTTTACGGTGGCGTGTATTATTGAATAATGACCGGCAATTATATTAATAGATGTTTCAATTGATTTGAAGGTGAATCTAGTCGACATCTTTTCCACACAAACTTCGGGAGTGTATTTTTCCACTTTTCCACAATGTACACAAAAATTAAACATGGTAAGGTTTTGTCTCATTATTAATATTGTCTGTGCGGAAACAGAATACTAAATAAAAAGGCATTAAAAAGTTATGAGCCAACGAAGATTAGTTTTTCTTGCTACTTTAACCTAACTTTGGGCGTGTTTAAGTAATAAAAGAAATGTAAAATCTCCAAAACTAAGCCGGTACCGACAAAGCTCAAATATCGATTATACTAAAATTTCAATAAAACTTTATTATTCATTATTTATGCAGTGGTTTTTTCATAAAACTCGGTCTTCCGAAGGACTTTTCTTAAATTTTTGCGCGCCTGTTTTACTATAAATGATCCTGCATCTCAATCAATAACGTTGTGCGTGTAGACTAGCGTCTAACTGCTCATCACTGATACTGTGTCGGACACGGTGCCTGGTGAGACAGCAGGCTTTTTAGCCAGGCCCATCAGTGAGTTCGAGCCCGCGACTAGAGTCCCCTTAATAGGCAATATCTGAATGGCAGATGTTTATTGAATCAACTGAGACTGACAAATGTGTTCGGTGCAATTACCTCCATAATGGCGTTTATTATTTTTCGAGTTCGTGTGCGCGTCAGCTGGTGGGAACACAATATCTACTCGGTGCTACCCTATACCGATTTATTCCCCTTCAAGTTTTATTGAAATTCGAATGGCTCTCGTTCGCTGGCCGCGCTCCCTGCCTGCCTCGTTCCAATCCAATAGTAAAAGGAAAACCCTCGATACAAGTTGTAATACAAGAAACTTGCCTTTGATAGAATCGTAAAGTTTAATTGAATGCCAATGTACCTACGTGCTTGATGAACCACGTGAGAATGTGTGACGTAGACTGTATACTGGTTTTGATTCGTGTTGTTAAGAAAAAGAAAAATAATATCTATTGTTTGCTTTATCCATAAAGAACTCACTGTGATTCAAATCTACTGCGATCTCAGAAATAAATATTTTCTCGCTTTGTTTATGTTCCGTAATCAATAGAAATGGGTCCTTAATTTTTTTTTCTTCCGTCCAGAAACAATAGTCCTTTCCATATTACATAAGCGTTAGGTAACACAACGAATTATAAAAGGTAAACGAGATTACGATGATGGAATTTAGCATACAAAATTCGGACTGTAACACTAGCAGGTAAAGAAATAAACGCGTAGTTTTAAAGAGGGACAGACAGATTGAAGATTTGATAATAGAAATTGTATGAATACTGAATACATAATAGGTAGGTATATTTATTCGGTGAAATACATAGACATTGGCATCATGCTGCCTGCTTAAAAATTAAAACCGTGTGTATACCTTTCACACCAAAAAAAAATGAACGCCATCATTCTGACAAAATAAACCTATTGCTCGAAAAGTCTGATAGTTACTTATTTGCTGAAATGTACTCAAATCAATTCAATAAAATTGTAGGTCACATTCTTCACAAAAATCTATTAATTAATAATAAGCGACATATGCACGGCGGCAGCGATAAAAAACCACTGTCTTATAAAATTGTTGGTGACATAACTACATAAATATGTATTTCCTTTTTCCTGGAGTTACCTTGATTGATTTACTTATCATTGGTAATGTTTTCATTGATAACATCAATCTTTAGACATTATAAGCCGATAAAACAAACATAGGTCCGAAGTATTTTTTCATAACTCTTCGCCGTATCGATGATTCCTAATTATATGAGTTTCGACCAGAATTTAGCTAAGTCTACAGCGTTAGCATTGGTCTCACAAAAATCTTTTATAGTGCAAGTGTTTTTCTTCAGAGAGCAGGGCAAGAGGTTAGGCGTCCTTTAAGGTGTAGCTTCACAAACGCAAGTGGCTCATGGGAGTACCTAGGTGTATCATAGCACAATGCCTGCTAAAGTAGAATTTTCACTATCGGAAATAACTTTAGTTCCAGCAAACGCTTTGATTTCCTCCCCGTATTTAGAACCGATAGTGGCGAAGTGCCGAAATCGTAGAGTAGTAACAAACGAGGAACCGCGGGAGAACCCGATGAGATGTTTATATTCGCGGCGTGATATTCGGGGCTTTCACATCACCAAAATAGAACTAAGTGCTTCCGTGGAGTTATGTGCTGCGTCTCTTTGTGCCGCGTTCAGCGAGGATGCATCATCCACGGACATGACAAATGCAGAAGGTTTTATTATTTACTTTGGCTTTGGGTTTACTCCTAAGGATTGGGAAACTAGGACGTGGGACGCTCACAGTCGCCAAAGGGTCAGACAAAGGTGTATTGTCGTTCGTTTCATGAAATACCGGGTGTATCTTTTGTTCAGAGCTTTTATTAGAACAGATAATGGGGATAGGGAAGTAGGTCTCTGCTGTTTATTATGATAGCGTTAGTTTAAACACACACATTTATCAGTTATGTATGAAATCCGCAAGCCTAGATAATAACATCTGGATCGTCCGAGATGACGAAGCAATATAAAGCGTGCAACGGCAAAGTAATGACGATAATCGCCAACCCACTTGGTTTTTAATGCAAGACTTAAAGTACCCAATTGCTGAGTCAACCCCTCGCATGCGGTCTTCTCAGAAGCTTTACATTAAGCTACCTGTAATGACCTCATCTACACGCGCACATCAAACATTTAAAGTGTCGACGGCGATGCATTAAAACATTCACATCACAACGAAATATGACAGTTGGAATGACGGTTCCAAGTAATGAATTCGAACGTCGTTTCGTACAAACTCAACAGCCCGAAAACAAAGAATGGAAAAAAGGAAAATTGGCACCGGAGCGACGGAGATTCGAACTAAAGTATTTCTTGCTCCGCGCGGATGTTCCCTATTGTAACAGTTTTTATTGGACATATATTCTAGTCTGAACTTCCTCGGTTTAGAATAGACGCATTTTTCCTATCCTTAATCATTTCAACGTCAAAGTTTCTTGATGCGTTTCGTTAGATTTATAGCGGCTCATAAGGAAGTTTCTTCTATAAATTCTTTTTATGGCTAATAGAATGCAAACACACCATTCTTGGCGCTCGTCGGTGTCGGACACGTCAGAATTCGTAACAAAACATAATTTCACACAACACCCTTTGTGCCTGAAAACAAGGTGGCATACTCCTCGCGTTTCCTCCGCCACGCCATTGTTTTTGTTCTCTGGCCATTTCTTTTGTTACATGAGCAGTGTCTTTTGTTCAAATGCTTGTTTCTTTTGTCCGGCGGTGGTTGTCTTTGTTTCAGCGGTTGTGTGGAGTCGCCTGCGCATCGCGGCGGTGCAGCGCCCTTGCGCGTGCGCTTCCTAATTAGCGGTTTTGCGTGGGCCGCCTGGCCCGATTTAACCTCGCCGCGTCACGCCGGCCGTGCTCTCGCGTCGATATCGCCCCGCTAACTACCACTTTACTGTATTGTGAAGTATAAATTGAGATGGCTGTCCAGATTACTGTTATCTAGACATGCTATCGCCTAGTTACCTATATAGGGATGCGGTTTAATGTAATTTTGGATGCTGTATTTGCATAATTGACTTATACTCCAGCGATTGATATTCGCTTTGAGGTTGTACCACCCACCGATGTTATATTAATAAAGCGGTGAGAATAGGGAAGTAATAATATGTTTAACGTACTCTATATAGATCTGATCTAAAGATCAATTGACTATAAAGTAATCAGTAATAAAGAAAAATAAACCCTAAGTAGACATAATACCAATTTTGCATAGAGGTTGCGCAAGTAAGCAAGCTACTGAAACTTTTATCGCACCTTGTCAGTCATATTCAGTTGGTTCAACTTTATCCTCTATTCATTATGACTGACATGTGCTATAAATTACGAGCACACATCACACATTCATCTTGCTTTTGATTTATTTGCGCGCACAAAATGTACCGCCTTGTAAAAAAAAAGACATCACGCGAGTGTCAAAATAATCGCAAGTGACGTCTGTCGACCCGTTATCTATTATACTTTATTAAGCATGCCAGTCGACGCTCTCATAAATGGGCGAAAGAGAATTGATTGAAAGTCAATAGGTCACGTCTCGTCACACGACGCACGTTTCAAAGGCTTCATCGTACTCTAGGAATGCCCAAATTAAGGGCTTCCACTATCCTATTCGTTCGAAGTATTTTATGAACAGCTGTTACGTTCTTGGTCCTATTTTAATCGACTTCTAAAACCAAGGAGGTGATGCATTCATTGGATTTATCTCAAATATGTACTTACATCGATATTGCTTGCAAAAAACGAAGTAACAAAATCAAAGACCGAAATTAAATTACTTTTCTCATACTTTGCCAAATTATTTGCTTGTTTACCACTTTTGCCGTTTTAGAACTCGATTTAACGTGTTTTTTTGTTCACAAGTTCGTATTGAAAATCTAGGTCTTGCAGTGGCTGTCCTTGCTTTAAGGGCAGCCACGACTTCAGGGTTACACCTAAGCAAATCTCACATCTGACATTTACAGAATGGTGTTGTGTGAATATTGTATGCTGTAAATTATTCTAGCTAGGTTTTTAGGGCACTCCATAAACTATCTCGCAAATACAGACGTTTGTACGCAGCTAAGCCTCTTTGCGTCGTCACCTGGGGGTCGTTACTGGAGAGAAACTGTCGCACGTTTTAACGTGTACTGTTTTTTTGATGTAGGAGCATTCTCCTCATGTGTCTGCCCTGATTCACACATGGACGTACACTCCCACAATGGTTTTATGATGGAACATTGACACGCGTGACGTCATTGCACTTCCAAGGATTCCGTGTCGAAGTGTCGGCGCACCGTGTGTCCTTGCTTTGTTCCAAATTGCGAACGAATGTTAAGATTAGATTTTTATTGTTTGCACATCGATAGGTATATAATTTTATCGCCTATAACTGGATCGAATAATCAGAATATTCCAATTTACAAAAAAGATCTAAAGAGTAGTAACGCTGTGATTTTAAAAGTCCTTGATCTTTTATTGGGTCTATACTCAAAGGACTTCATTATCAAACTCTTCTTGCTGCCTCTCCAGACCTGCTCTAGGATGATTTAGATATTAACATTCTTCAAGTAATGATAAAATAATGATCGGAATGCATATTATACGTAAAGCAAAACATAGGCGTGACAAAACAGTCTCGTTTTCATTGTCTCCCATGTCATTCGTCACAAAAAAGAAAATTAATATTTTACGCTATTGACGACTTGGTATTTCTCTTGCGAAAACGAACATTATGATCAAAACAGTTTATGAGTTTATTAACACTTTTGATTGACCGATTTGTACAATCGTTGCAAACCACAACTAAATTGGATAAATAAAGGAGCCTGCTCTAGATCTAGAGATCAAAGCCTCGTATACAATACGGACTATACTGACCTCTAAAACAGATCATCTAGAGGAGATGACGTATTTCGCAGCTCGAAGTGAATCCCTCTCGCTCTTTTGCGTTTTAATTCCGAACACGAGCTTTGGTCATTCCCTTCTATTCTGCATTTTTTTAAATCATAAATATGGCCCACAGGCCTTCTGCTATGCATGCAGCATTCCGGTTTTAATTTCGTAATTTATTTAGATTTAACCTATTACATATGACAGTAGCGCTTATTTAAAAGTTTGCTTAATTTATATTGAAAGGTCGGATAGATTAAACACGTGTAATAGTGTAATAATAAATTTATTATTAATGCTTTGTTTAAAATCATATTAATTAATAATCCGAAGATTTACATTAATTTATGTCCGAGCGTGGTACGATAATTTTGTTCAGAATTTATAGTGTGTGTAGACAACGTGGAACAGAAGTTTGGCAAGATCCGTGCTGTGTCATTTCCCTATCCTTATACAATATACACAATTGAAGCCAGAAACTCGTAGTCCTTGAAGATTTTCACTGAATTAACTATAAGGACCAAAAAGACCTTGTCGTCGATCAATATCTCCATGATACCCTCGAACCCTTAAAACATCATTATCGGATAAATATTCTTCTAGTCCATTTTCTTCTGTTAAGCTTCCATCGGACGCTTTTCTACCACTAAAAAGGTTACCTTTTTCCTTCATTTACTATATTCCGTTTTTGTTTATATCTTCTGTAAATTATGAGCCAATTTATAAAGTTTTCCATACATTTCCAGTAACTTTTATTAGGTTCAGTATTCCGAGTTCCTTCAAAATTGCAGCTATTTAAAATAATTGTACGAGTTTATTTCCTTCACGTCTATGTTAATGCTTCCTAAACAAACATTATGTCCACTATAACTTCTTATTAAAGCCTGGGAATTCCGTACACTGTACGGGATTCTGTTTTCGTTGGCTTTTCCTTGCTATTGTTCTGGCTTTAATATCAGAGTGGTCTTTTCAATGACCGGAGGATATATTGAACTAGATCGAGTCATGTTTTGGTCGAATTCTGTTATGTGCCATGCCGAATTGGAATGAAACAAAAACATTACTATGGGCTTCACGTTATATTGCAGAGATAGCTAAACAAGTATCGCATCGAAAATTAGAATCCATTTTTATAATTTATAAGTTCCATTCCATATACGAATATATCCATAATCCCCTCGTAATATCCACACTAACGGTTTATTGCACTTCGCAGCCATGTGTATTATTTATATGAGTATTTAAGAATTTATCACCAGATCACAGTTTATGGCGGTCGCATTCGGGCTCGTACCACCGTTAACGCTCGGCACGCTTAATTGCTCCCCAATCGATGCAGGGCCATCATCTGTTTATCTATAATACGCAGATTAGCCAGCCTTTTATAAGTTTTTCATGGCACGTTAATGCTTAGTTTCTAGTTCAGCCAGTTTAATTGAAGGATGATTAATTTATTTATATCTATGTGATGATCGGTTTTTATTCTACATAACGTGGAATTCTTTGGTAGATGAGTGATATTTCAAGACTTGCTTCGTCGGTAATCTATTCATTGTTTTATTTTATTGTTTCATTTGGCTGAGCCATCTTTATTTTCATCATCGTAGCTTTATCACGTCTACTGATTCTAGGAGCCGCGCTCTGGCTTACCCTTTACAATGCTTGTAATTAAGTATTCAATCTGAATAACGGCAAAAAAATAATGATGAAATTCATTTAATTTATTTATTCATTTCCACCAAAGCATTTTTTCTTGCGTTATTTAAATATTTAATATTTCCGCTCTTCCTGTTTCGTTGATGTATTTTTGCTTTTCGAATATTAAAATTTATTTTCAGTTACGATCCCGCTATAATCGGTCAACAAACTACTAAGGTTTCATCTTCAGCCAACAGAATCCCAATGGATATTTGTGATGTCCTTGTCAGTTGTAGTAATTCTGTTTGCTCCCAAAGTGGATGGGCTCGTAACGGAGACTTCGATATCGAGTAGACAGGTACGGTAATATAATTTATGTTCGGCTACACTCGGAAACTTGTACTCTGAGAGGCTGATCGATTTACTTAGACAACTAGATGCTTAGTAATGTACGGCTATCGACTTGAGTTTATTTACTTCTTGCAAATATATTAGATCCTGCTCCGATACCAATACTGTTCTCTATTCACGAGATACGAGTAAGATTTTATTTTATTCAAGTTCGTTTTGCGGTCGACCGCAGCCTAGCCTGTTTTAGATATGCTTAGGACATTTTGGTCGACGGAATTTGGATAAAGGCCCAAATAAATGAACTTATTTTGCATATAAAAGACGGTAACATAAATCTGCTTTTACAAAACAAACTCCATCATACTCAGACCCTTAAATATTTAATATTCATGACAACGTCGTGATTTTTAAAGCAAAGTGCAGAATTATGTTTAAAAACAGGTGCGTTATTTGTGGAAGTAAAACGAGTTGCGGCGGTCATTTGAAATATATATTTACAATCGACAATAAAAATGAATACCATAATCTTCGGATTGCTTACTTTTCACATCCCGCAGTCACTGAGCTCATTGTGTCGGTGATTTTTCCCAGCTCACTCGGTTTTGTCTTCGCTTTGTGGACGGACTCATAAAAATAAAGGCTATTTAGTATACTGCCAACAATAAAGTCCAGAAAATCATTACAGCTTCTACTGCATGCTTAGGACCTGCTGATATATCGGTTCCGTGTGGTGCTGGACGTAAAAGAATAGCACAATCCCATTTCTTCCCGTGGGTGTTGTAGAAGGCGACTATGGGACTTACTAGAGAAAGGGCAGCAGCGTTCTCTATGCATTTGACCACCCTACTGCGATCGCCAGCCCGCCTGCCAAGCGTGGCGATTATGGCAAATCCCCCCCTTTTGGGGGAGGCTTTTGTCCAGCTGTGGACGTCTTTCGGCTGATATGATGATGATGACTGATATATCTCTGATGTTGTATACCTAGTCAGTAATTATCGTTGAGTCAGCGATTATAACTTTTAGTGATTTTATATGTAATTCTACGCTTGATCTGTTTTGCATCGTGTCTTATTGAATAGTTTATGGCAGAATATATTGTATCAATCTCTTTATTACTTCATTCATGTCACTGCGTTCAGTTGATTCTGTATCAATCATTTATTGATGTTATAAATTTTTCTCATCAGATCGTTTTTGGCTTGAATAGTGCTTTAGTTGTTTTTTATCGATTTATGAATCTCACAGTCTTGTTTTAATTTACATTTTCAAAGCGATATTCATTTCCTTAAATAATAATTTTGTGCTTCGTTTGACTCGTGATAGGGATCCGAGCTTATGCAGTCAGAAATTGCAAATTCTTATGTTGCATGTCTGCCAACAAATCGTATACTGGTATCGTTTGAAATTCGAAAGCGAAATATGTATACGGAAGTCCTAGTAATTTTCCTAGTATGAATATATTTCAAGCTTTAGCATGATTTTGAGGCTCTTCATATTGCTTGATTATGCAGTAATTCATTTAATTTAGTATCAAAGGTAAGCAATCTTTAAACATACTGAGTTTCAGACTTTAAATTCCTCTTCAGTCACGTTATTTGAAGAAAGACCTTCAAGTTTAACTCCCGAACAAACAGCGCGAATTCCGAGACGTCTAGAGAAAATATCGCGCCATACTTTGTTGGAAATTTTGCCGAGTGGGTCTCCCCACTCGGATTACTAAGTACCAGTGTTGCCAACTGGCTGTCAGGTTTTGGGGCTAAATCGAGTTTAAAAAAGGGCTAGATTAGGACATAAAAATTGGGATAAATTAGTGGATAAAGAAAAATAAAAATAAAGATTCTTTCATGAATAAGTAATGTGTAAATTATTAACAAAATACATAATTCTGGATTATAAAATATTGTTAAATCATAAAATTACGATCTAAATAGCAGTCTTCATCTAATTCCTCACGAAGGGTTTCACTTTGCGCTGGCGACGTTGATGGTTGGGCTTGGGCCTCTCCGCGCAGCATTGTTCAGTACAAAAATTGGATACAATTTTTTTTAAAGGAGGTCTTATGGGATTACCTATGTGTAAGTTTGGTTTAACTTGGTAAGGCCAGTTCTTATTTATGGTATGGAATTTAGGGACTCCAAGTTCATCCTGTTTCGTAATTTACGTTTATATGGTTTTGACAGGCGATAAATATTTGGGGCTAGATTACGGGCTAGGGGCTAAATCATTATATTCGGGGCTGAACAAGAAGAAAAAGGGCTAGATCTAGCCCCGAGGGGGATGAATTGGCATCTGGCACTGCTGAGTAGTCTTAACTACGCCTTGTTGTTCTCACCATATCGTCTGCTTACGGGTAAAAAGTAATAAGTGCAGTCTGTGTCATTTCGAGTAAATGACATTTCAAAGTTTATGTTTTAATTTGATCTATTTTAAACACATTAATTAAAAAAAACTGTTAAAGCAAACTGTTGCACTAATTACCCTTCTTTTAAGATATACTCTTATCTATATAATATTTACAAAATGTGTGAAGATATCATTTTTATAAACTTACTATCTCAGCAGCCATTGGACATTGCATTTTTTTATTTTACCAGTAGATAGCCCGTAAAAAATTACACGTGACTGCATTTTTAACTCGATTTAGTAAAAAAATGTATTTAACTTGTTTTACCAGTAAGCAGACGATATGTTTTAGTTTTGCACATGTCCGTGTTTTGGACAGCTTTCAATTAATTTATAATGCTCTTATTTCTAATTATCGCCACTTGCGACTAATTTGGAAGCGAAAGAAAAACAGACTGGCTGCTGGTTTTTGTCCCGCGCTAATTGAAAAACTCGGTGGAAATGGTTACTGTAGCACATCGGCTATATGTATGATGGCCTTTTCACTATATAAGGCGGGTTTTAATCAATTTCCAATCCTTTTATGCTGAATATGGGTTTAAGTAGCACTTTATAAAACTACTCACCGCGTTAGGTATAATTACCGTGACGTTATGTATTTATTATAGGGATTCTTCACGCTCAGTAGCTTCCATCATGTTTTGTTCAGTTCAACGTTCGATACTAAACATTATTGCTGGATATATTGCTTTTGGTTTACAATGGCGTGTGTCTACTGCCATTTTAATGTCAGTGTCTTCTGTGAAGTAACATTTTTTATCGTTAAGTATTCCTCTTTGAAATTAAATTACTGTTCTTGAGGTCTAAATATCCCTGTTTCCAATAATCAAATGCTGAAAATTAATTTTCTCCTTACAAGAGCGTCAAAACGAATCAATTTAAAGTAAATAAATAGGTAACATAACATCGAACCTCATCAAACAAATTGATAATCGAAATATGACCTTATCAATATGCAGGTAACCTGCTGATTCTTTTGATGTACAATAAAATATTCAATAAACAAAAAAAACTTAACCACTTACCGGCTTTGAAAGAGTACCTGATCAAATAAATGGTTTCTGTATGTTTGCATTCCAGAAGTACCAATATAAAATGAAAGTTAGTTCCCCGAAATGGTATTTGTGTGGTTCACGAGTCATGTGCTGGTCGGATGTCGGATCGTCAAGGGTACGGTAACCCGTAACACGTTTTATGTTTATGGTACATCGTGGTAGCGTTATTTATGTTGCGTTGCTGCTCTTTATTTATCCTTTGAAAGACGCACTCAAAGGCATTATAGGTCAGAGAAAAATGAGCCAGCATGAACCGTGACGCCTCGGAAGCCTAGGCACACTGAACAAAAATCGTAAAAATTTGACGTCCATATAAAAACGGCACTAAAACTTGTAGGATGCGCAATAAAATCTGTTGCCTGGTGTTAGAGCCCTCCCCTGTGCGTACGCCATTACAAAAGTATTCCGAGCAATATAATTTTTATTTTATAGACGCTTTAAATTTTGAGGTTCTTTCAACCGCTTTCTGAAGCGTTTACCAGAAGTATTAAATATAATTTCACGCCTGATGATTGAAAAAACGGACTGGTTTGTACTTAACGTTGCGATACGCCAACTGTTACTGCCTGTCGTGTTACAAAATATTCGACAGTTTTTTACTTCATCGTACAAGTGTGAGACATTGTAACAACCTTATCGGGAATACACAAAGAACAATGCAAACTGCCAACAAAAGCATGCTAAAAATGACGTTACGCATATAACATAACGTGGAGGCCTTCGTGAAACATTAAATCTTGGTTTTATTTACTGCGCCGTCGTTTAAGGTAGAGGAATCTCGCCGTAAATAACCGCTTTATGATATTTCCACGACTTCATTAAGTCTTTCAATGATATAACTCTCAGAGTTTATAGCCTCTCAGTCATAATACACGCTCTTTTTGTGTACGCAAAATAGAAACTATATTAATTACACTTGAGCACGAATGTGAACCATAAAAAGCATAAAAACCCGTAATGCGACTAAAATTTGCGATTCAGAGAGATTTTGTGTCGTAGCTTAGTTGCAGGTTGTTGAGATAGGGCGGGGGCGACCCTTTCCGTTAATGTATTCTGGCAATTTCGCTAACGCCCTCCCGGGAACTCGAGCCCTGGCTAGACCCTAGATTAAATTTGTACTCTTCTGTTTACCATTACTTTTTGTTACTTATCCTGTCAGCTCAACCGGTATAGATACTTAAGCCAGGGCTTAATCTGTCCACCAATCTATATAGGCACAATTCGAGCTTCGTTCAAAGTAGTAGGTATCTGTGTGTCCATATCTCAAAATGTTCCCGCGGCGCGTTGTAGTAACATTTATCACGATTGTGATTAAATATTAGGAGTATGATAAACTGGGAATTTTAACCGATTACGCAAGAATTTTCGCACGGCGAATCCTCGATAAAATGCTCAACGAGCCAACGTTTTAACATCAAACCGTTCGAAAAATCTTATCAGTTGAACATTTATATCCTGAAATCTAATTTGTCTAGGACAGTAGTTTTACGGAATATTGTCCCCATTCATTTGTAAATTTTTCAACAAAATCAGTAATGCATCAAGTTACACATTACGTTAAAATTGCTACTTTTGGCCTCGCATCGTATCCTCGTGGGGCTGAGAGCGGTTTCGTGTTTTCGCTCGCTAGAACAATAACTCCAGACTGTTTCGTATGACGCCGACATTCCCCCCGAGCCCGACCTCTTCCGTACTCATGTGCGCACCATGTCCGTTCGACATCCAAACAAAATCCCAAAACAGATAATCAGTCATCGATTAACGGAGACTAGCACTCGCCAATTGACGTGCTCCCTGGAAAAATTAATCGAGCTACAGAATTAGTTCTCATCGTGATAATTTGTCCAGTATTTCTTTGCAGCCGTCGCGATGCTGCGAACGGGATCAGTAAATTGTTAATGCTGAAGGTTACTTTGGTGTTTCACAGGCTTATATACGAAAAGCAGTATGCTACTTGACTCTATAGCAAGCCAAATTATTTTTAACGTCAACTTCAATTCATGTCGGTAAAGAGCGTTCGAATTCTTTTACGTTTTGGAATAATTTGAGGCAGACACCGCTAAGGGTTCGCAAAGCCGTCGGTACTTGGCACGGGGTGACCGAGAGGCTTCTTGGCTCGCAGGCTCGAGATCAGCGCTGCCGTGGCCCCTTGTGCGGCCCCGTCTCGATGACGTCTTGGAAGCTTGCCCGATAGGCTTTAGATAAACGCTACCGTATTGCGGCTCCCCAAATCAACTTTTTTATCCACCCGAAGCGTTAAATCCATTATAAAATGCAAAATTTGTATTTCCACGGAAAACAGACGTCTCATTCGCAATGCAAATGTATTCGTGTCGCGGTAATGAAGAGTATCATGTCGCATTCAATCTCCACCTGCCACCTGTGTTCGTTAACCAACGCAAGTTTTTATATTTTGCTCGCGTATTTCGGAATCGCTCCTGAAGTTTTGAAATGTTGGACGGTATATTTCAGTGTGTGGTGCAGACTTCGTTACGCGAATTATTGCGGGCGGGCGGGCGGTGTAGCTTGCAGTACGCGTAGGTAATATGGTAGTGCTTAGATACACAGGACATGGCGCGCATGTTTGCTGCATGTTGTCAACGACAGCTTACGCCACCAATTTACTGCTTCAGCTGCGTTAACTGTTTCTGATGTAGGTATGTCATCTAAATGACTTCTCTGTGAATATCAATTTGCGTTCAACTGGTATTCAAAACAATTACTGTTACTTTTGTAATCTTAAGTTTTCTTAATTTGCATAAGAGTAGTATAACCCAAAATTCACTTTCTCTTCGCTTTTATTGTTGGTAAAAGTCACGATTTAGAAACTCCAAGGGAAAATGTTCTCAGTAGGTTTTACCAGAACGTTATGCTCTAAATATTTAGTCTCAGATATAACATATTTCTCACTGTCCTTCAAATTACTTTGCCTCTTCAGGGCTGGGAGAAATTCAACGTCGTATTCAACCGATCGTAATTTTGTTCCATTCGCGAAAGTTTGCAATGAAAACTTTTAGGTCAACCTTGTAGTGAGCTTTCACATTAAGTTCTGTCGTGTTTATATATGCAAATGAGATTTGTAATGTGGGCCTTTTTTCTTTGACAGTTAATTTCCATTTTGTAGATTAGCATCCTGCAGAAAATCCCGTTGTGAGAAGAATAAAGGAAGAGCGGCGGAAATTCGTTGGGTCCCGCGATCGGCGCCGCCTCCCCGTCGGTTAATGGTGTGCTTCATTGACTATTCTGTTAGAAACTTTGCTTAATAAGCTAATGCAGCTACATAATTGGGAAGCACCACGCTGTTTACTAATCATGGTGTTATTACCGCGTTAACATGTTCCACCGGACGTCACGTCGTATCGGAATCGCGTGCTTTGAAGTTTTATTATTCATCGGATTAGTCACATTCGTTTCACTAAAAACATTGGTTTTATGACAGCATTTAGACGAAATGTGTGCGCTGCGTTCCCATAGTTTCCATAGCTTTGTGTTTCTATGCGCTTATGTCGCTTGAACAGTAGTTGGTAGTGAAAAACACGTTGAATTAATATCGAGTGGCATATGAAGCAAGCATTCTATAGGTACGGAGGCTTGTTTCTTAATAAAGTTTCGTGTAATCCGACGCCAGCCGCTTTCGGTGGAGGCATTTACTACAGCTAGATTATTTGAGAACGAGTTCCAAAGGCGCATTAAATAAGGCGAAGGATAGACAGTGCTTTATCTATACAAAGTCACATTCTCATTCTTCATTTTTGACATCGCACCGTAGATATCCTTCTACAATCTGTCATTTTGTCTTTCGTTTCTAACGATCTTTGTCTAGGTCCTTTTATATGTACACTATTTCACAAGAATATTTCTTTCCAAACTGTCAAAATCACTGACCACAAACTTTCTACTCGACGGCCACAAAGTATATACGATTATCTACAAAATCATGATTCGGTTAGAACGCATAACTGTGATAATTAATAGAAGAACACTATCTATCTTCTCCTATTGTACATTAGTTAGTTAATAGTCATGTCTATTCTTCCGTCGACAAATCGGTGCTCGTGCTAAGCCTGCTGTTTTCCCGCTTAATTTTTCTAAACCACAAAGATTTTGATACGGTTTTCACTGTAATTTAGATAATTTCTTCCGGATGGTTTATACTATTATACATACATCTTATAGTAGAGGAAAGCTGAGAATTTTAAAGCTTTGACGATCTTTGTCACATACACTGTACAGTGTACCTACACCCGTGCGAAGTCGAGGCTAGTTAGAATACAAAAATGCCATAAGCCAAGCTTGTTCCAAAAATATTTATAGTAAGTAGTTCGTTCCTAAGCTTTCGATTGGAATTTAATCAATCATTGCGAGAATACCTTTTCCTCAGATTGTCACACTATTGCCTCGTATTTCTACCTTACCTATAATTACTTAAGATTTAACTTTGAGCTCTTCAAAAAAGTTGAACATGAAAGTGTCAACGTTAAGCGTATCCGGGGATCAGTAAAACCTCTTCAGAGTCCAGAGGCCTTAGTGTGAGTTTCATTTTACCATCTCGATCAAACGCAGTGAGCGCGTTTGGCGCTCCGATTGGCTCTGGATTGGTGAAGGACCAATCGGAACGCCGAACGCGCTCATTGCGGTTGATCGAGATGGTTAAATGAAACTCACACTAGGGCCTCAGGCAAAAATAACAACACACGACCAACTAGACGCGTCGCCGTAGCGGTCGCCTGCGTCCGTCGGTCCGGTCCGTCCATCCGTCCGTAAGCCGCTATTCATCAACGTCCGACCTTTGCCCGTTTTTACGTTTACTTGGCGTGTTTGCCCCGAACTTATCCGACGTGTTTTAATATTCATTTAAAATTAAGCCACACAGAAATATGATTATATTTTTTTCCGTTTTGATTAACAATCACAAGGGACGCAATGTAAATAATGTGAATTTCTTCTTCTACGTTCGTGTGTAACATTAATTGTGAGTTCGTGTTTCGTGACCTCCTTTTGCTGTAATGATTTTGTCGGTAAACTGAATTATAAGCTTTCGGTATTATTTTTCCGGGTATTTTCTAATTTCGTTGTATGTTTGGTTGTACGGCTACGTTCATGACATATTTCATCAGATTGCTAGAGGGTTTGCTAGAAAAAAATGAGATTTGTTGTACCGTTTTCTTTCGTAGACATTTCTACTAATGATGTTTTTTTTATATTAGTATGACGTAAATAGTTATTAGTAACACAACACACAATCATCCTATAATGTGTCCACTGCTGGGACACAGCCCTCCTCTCTGTGAGAGGGAGTGGAAATGTCACATACCTTCTAAATTTTGGTTCTAGGAAATGCCGGTTTCCTTACGATGTTTTTCTTCACTGTTTGAGAGCAGCGGTGATGAAATTAAATGCACAAAGTAAAGTGCCTACCTGGGATCGAACTCACGACCTACTACAGATCGTGAGATGAGGCCAATACCACTGGGCCATGACTGCTCTTACTAAAATGGTATTACTAAAATACGTTCCCTTTTCTAATGTTACGTTTGCGACACAACTCCAAATAAGTCCTATGAAAGCAACAATCAAGTTTTATCACAGAATAAAAACCCCAAACCTCTATCGTCACTATCTGTGTTTAAAACAAATAAACCCATTGTCGGCCTTCCCATACGGGATCAACTCGTATCAGTTGACGGACGATACGCGGCGCAAACGTCCCTGGAGGGCTTGCGACGTTGATGTATAGTGGCCGAAGTACCCGGAGAACAGCGAGGACGCTCAGATTACCACTATAATAACCCAAATATCAGCAGTGACACCAATCATACTCAACGACGGCACAAACTTCCCTTATTTATCGTGTTCCTATATATTTTTTGTGTGAACACGAAACTTGGTAAAGGGAGATTTGTGGGAACATGGGTTTGGCTATCCGGGCGTGCACGGTTTTCCTCGTAGGATTTCGTGAACGAAAGATTAGAAATAGAAAGTAAAGCATAGTTGGAACAATGGTTCACACTTTTATCTAGTTTTAGTTAAGATTTTCGACGGTTGTTTGTCGTCTTCAAAACTTTTGGAAATATTGAATTCTACGTTACCATTTCCAGTCGCGCCTTCGTCAATTACTGAATGTTCATTTGCTAAAATAAAATATTGTTAGCCCAGCCAGTTAGTTTCAACTACTTTTATTAGCTGGCCGCAATATTCGGATATATCCTTGAGCTATCGGGAAATTCGTTGCTTCACAGACTTTGTATTCAGGCTCCATTCTGGATATATTTCTTTGTTACGATTTCTTGCTCCCAACAACGAACATAATAAACCATCTTTATTCGTTTACCCATTTTATCTATTATGCGAATATCTACTTTGTTATTGACTTAACAGGTTCTGTTTTCACTTCTGTCTTGTAAATATTAGTTACAATCGTGTATTAATTAAACGCATTACCAAACACAGTTGTATCTTTAATATCATTACATTACAGTGGACTTAAGCCAGAATTTTAATGAATTCAAGTTCCCAAGAATTTTATCATTTGTATTTGGTGAGAGCTCATTACTCATTCATGCTTGACAAAGAAGCCTTTCACATCATTTCATATGGAGTAAAATGTATTCTGATCCGTTTGTCCAGCAAACACTGCTGAGAACGATTTATCAACGTCTCCCTTCCACGTACTGTCTTCGGAACGGTCATTTGCACCGACATTGCTGGATGTCTTTCGACGCATCTTAAATATCCGTGATTTACTTCTTGCGTCTCTTCCGAGAGCGCTGACCGTATACTGATTATATTTTGCTCAGTACGGTGTCATCAACTCATTTCAGTCTTTACAAATGTGCAATTTTCGCTTAAATATCTCGCGATTAACTCTAGCTTCATACCCGAATATTTTCGAATGAGTCTCTTCAACAATTTAGAAATGTACCATTTTTTTTTCACGACAAGCTATGCTCTCGCATGTTTCTATCTTAGAAAACAATTCTAGTCACGAACAAAACGTTTTCCATATTTCAAGTACGTTCCATGCAAATATGACGGGCAACTAGTGTCAACCGGTTTTCGTTCAATAAACCGGTGTCGATGATCCATCAATGTCACACCTGTACCTTCCATAACCGTAAAAAGGACGAGGAGAAAAGAAAATGGCGGGCTTCAAATTGCGTCAGGACTGTTAGGCTTGTTCTACATAATATGCATGTGAAGAGAATATTCATAAATTAGACACGGCAATTAGGAGTAAGACATCTAAGTGCAGTGTAGGCGCGTGCATTGTGTAGGGCACAGTCCTACCGGTCTGCGGTAAGAAACAATGGCTGAAACATACTGGAACTGTAATGTGCGGTAAAACGGGCCACTAGTACGCTTTCTTAAACAGTTGGAAAACCTTATTGTCGTAGTGAATATTACCATTCGTATTACATCGATGGAATAATATTACAACACAAATGCCATTTCTGCAAATTACTTGAACTAGGTATTTATATTATTTATTTATTTAAAAACAATATTTTGTCCTTATAATTAAACAAAGCACACTATTAGACCTCTGGGGTATAAACTTTACATGTTCTTGCTCAGCTCTGCATAGTGCATAGTTATTCTATTGATTTTGTCCTCCAACAAAGACGAGTTTCTGTTCTCGAACATAAAATATTTGAAGGTAAAACTTGTTTGCGGAAAATGTTGAAATTTATTTTTCATGTAGACCGTGTCACGCCCACGACTTATAGCCCGCGCAGAAGATTGACTAAACAAACTGCTTTGTTTTTATCATTTTGTCTTTAAAGCGTTTTGTTTCGTCGACATCCATACTGGCAGTCTGAAACAGCAGTTATGTTAATTTCGCCGCATGAAATAGAATAACATAAAAAAAATAACATCCCGCCTTATTTCCCCGAAGGGTTGGGCAGAATCAAGGAAACGAACATCTATACACCGTAAGAACTATTATTGCTTGCAGCGCACAGCCGCTATAGTAACGCATGCTAACAGATATGGTAATTGTGTTCACGGGATTTTGTTTTCAAATTGGTCAGATGTAAGTTCCTTCGATAGAGAACACGGTCTACACTTCGCCAGTTCTGTTTAAGTCCCATGTAATAGAGGGCGAGCCTATTGCCACCAACCGAGCACACATCCAGACTCCGGGCTGCCACTGACAAATTCCATATAGAAAAACCCACTTTTCTCGACCTCGGAATCGAACCCATTCCCTCCTATTCAGCAGTAGGGCTTGCGACCACTAGACCAACGAGGCAGTCCCGAGAAATAGAATAATAAAACCCACTTTTATAACCGCAGTGTGACTGAACGATAGAAATCGAAAAAACAATTACAAAAATGCTCTAATCTGAAATAATATAATTGAAACTGCATGCGGTATTAATTTGTAACAATGAGAACATAAAATAGGCGTAATCATGAACACAGTTATCAAAAAGGTCGATTGCATATAATTTTAATGTGTCGTACTAATATTTAATGCTGTGCACACCGATGCTAGTGACACGGATTCCGTATACGGATTTTAATAAAACAAATGAATGAATACTTAATTTTGCAGCTGATCGAAAGCATTTTACGGCGTATAAATTTTTCAATATTCCCTGTGCCGCCCTTTCAGTGTTGTGCTTGTGCCTAGGTTATAAGTTATAATGATTTATTAGTCGCGAACAGAGATGTCTGATAACGAGTTGTTTGACTAATCGATGCTCGGATATTTTTGCCTGGGATCGAGTTTGGGTTGTAAAGGTTTTTTTGTGTCTACAAACGTATTCGGTTGTCGGGTTTGGGTGCACAGCTGCACGACATCCGGGCTTTCAGTCCCCATTTTAGTTTGTATTCTCCTGCGTCTTATGAACACAAGTGTATTCCACTGTTTCGTCATGTGTACGTAGCCTAAATACCTTCTACATTAGTAGTTATTACGGAATAATGCAGTGGAAAGTGAATAAAAACTTTTTTAAAAGGCCCACAAACTCTATGGACAAACTGGCCCATTAATTTCGATCCGATAACAGTCCACAGACGTTTTTGTGGCTATCTAATCTGTGAACAAAAAGCTACTAAAAATGGCGACCGCGAAAAGTTTTTGCTGACAGTTAAAATGTCAGTGCTCGTTCAGTTTCAGGCTCTATTTTCTGAAGTTTACAAAGTTTCTTGTTGCAGTACAAAGGTATTAGTCACACTCCAATTTCATTTAGAAACTAGCTTCTGCCCGCGAATTCGTCCGCTTCGCCGTTCTTGTTTTAATATTAAACATATCATAAATGACACTCGGCGATACTGTACTGTGCTTTGTATTTGTCACCGTAAAATTGTAAATACCGTTCGATTATAATCTACGTCGCGAGATAGTAAACTGTCGATTAGTTGTGAACTGCACCAAACTGCTTACCGACCGAATAGGTTAGGTTAGAATTGCGACCAAGCGCGCGCGAGCCGAGCGAGCGAAGCGAGCGGTGCAGCGGTAACGGCCGGCGAGCGCTACTTCCAAGTTAATGGCAGTTACTTGATTATTTAGTTATAGCGCAAGGTACTTTCCGTCTTGATACCAGTTCACAATTTGACTGTTTCACTTCGATAGATTATAATCTACCGAAAAATAATTAGTTAAATTGCAAGCAGCATGTTACGGTTCACAATCTTTCGACAGTTTACAATCTCGCGAGATAGATTATAATTTACGGTATTTACAATTTTACGGTGACATATTCAATAAGATTAACTGAATACAAAGCAAAATCTATCCTAATATTATAGAGGTAGCTTGTAAGTATGCATGTAGGAGATATACAGTATCGCCGAGTGTCATTTATGATATGTTTTTGTGTTTGATTTGTAAAAGTTGTTTTTTTTTGTTTATGCTTGTTTTTCTGTTATCAACAGAAAAAAAGTAAGTAAGTTCAAAAACGAAAACCCCACTACAGAAAGACCACGCTTTAAAAACTTTGAAACAGAAAATAATCTCATTAACAGTAATAAGCGATAGGCTTTAGGGCAAATTGGCATACGGCCACGGCTTTCAGATGAGAATATTTTTAATTTGATTGTATTGGCAATGTGACGTCACAGCCTATATAACCAGCAGACGTTCCAGACGTTTGCAACGATATCTCGTTTGTCAAATTATGATAATTATGAGGGAATAGATGAACATACATACATACGTACCGGTCAAAATCATAACCCTGCTTTTGCTTCGGCGTAGTTGGGTAAAAATAATTCGCAACTATGATAACGAAACTAAAGTCCGTATCGTAAAAATGTATCCTCCCATATACGCCATCCTGCGTGTCGTGTTTGATGGGGCGGTAAGGGGTGTGCGGGGGAAGCGGGCGCGGGGGCGGAATCTCAGCCCCTCAGTAAATAATTACCGCCCCGGCACAGGGGTGTATAGTCCAGTAGGGATACAATAATTTTTCCACATAACCTTCGATAATTCTAAAGCTTTTTATTTTCTCTGGGTGGATAACTTTAGTGAATCCAGTGCTATGTACAAAAATGCTAACAGTTTAGCGTTATGCAATAGGTATGAAGTAGGTATTTCCTATTATTTCGCGTTAGAACAATAATATAAAACTTAAGTTAAAATGCTTTACTGATTGTTTATTAATACTATCTAAACTATATATTAGTGAAAATGCTAACAGATAGGTATTGTGGAACAATGGAAAACTGAAAATGTCCCGTAACTCATTCAATAAAAAATTTAAGTTTTTTAAATCATCTCCTTTACGGGCATAGGTATTAGTTACACCTTACAACAAAAGTTCTAACAACTAAGTAATATGCTGCAAAAGTAATCGTTTTTTTACGTTGCGATATGCGCAATATTGAATTTAAATTGATAATTTTGCGCCTACATATTCGTAATAATAAACTCTACTACCAAACAAAAGTTTCAACAAATACGTGCTATGCCTTTTGTTTAATAAATAAAATACAACTTGGGTATTGCGGGGCGCGGTACAGGTACCTACGATAATGCGTGCGCCGCCGGCGCCGCCGCGCCTTGCGGCGAAGTGTGGTGACACTCCACTGCGGAAATGCAGACGTATTGAATGAGGCACGAAATCATTTCATTATAGTCTCTTCTCAGAAATCACTAGGTACTCTGTTCCGGTCCGTGATTTCGCCCGTGTGTAACTAATTAATCATCAACAATTATCAGAATCCCGTCACTCCCGTCTAAAAAAGACTGTTTTGAAAAATACGCTGTTGTTCTGTTCTTTATTTCAAACAACTTTATAGGTACCTACCGACCAAGATCGTAATAATTATGTACACTTTCACTATGTAGCTGTTGTTATAGTGATAGGGGAAGGGCACAGAGACAGAAAGTGGAGATTTTGTTACAATTTTTTTTTCGGGATAGTTTTCCCGGGAAAACTTCATTTATATGTATTTAACATATTTAAAAAAAAATATATTGAAGCGGTAAAATAATTGAATTCAATAAGTAGGTACCTGTTTTTGTTCCATCATTTTAAAAGTACCCTTAAGTGATCTCCCGAAAACCGAAACAAGAAATTCCCGCAAAAAAAAAAGATTGTCGTAAGGAAGTCTACACTTTTTGTCTCTGCTACTCGAAGTTTAGCTAAATACTGTCTTCCTATTGTGATGTTTGAAACATGGTGCTTTGCAATTTTCATAGAACACTAGTTAGTGCCTTTGGGTACAATTGTAACTAAATTACAGTTTCACTTTCTAGTATGGCGGCCATCACTTTGTTACGCTAACGTAACAAAGTGATGGCCGCCATCAGGCCGGCAGACGGCATGGCTGCCGTACGATATACTCCCAACACTAGTTGACGATTTTACTATGTGTAGTAGGAAAGTGTGATAACGGCAATGCTGCTATTATGAATCAAGCTCCTGAATAAGGAGCAATAAAATAATAATGCTATTATTTTTTATTATAATCAAAACTATAGAACCAAATCAGTCATACAGCTGCATTTTGTCAATAGCGAAAATAACTAAGACATAATGCACAACACCCGAATATAAATAGACTTACGTATACGAATTAAGAAGACCAACTTTAACTAATATGACAGTAAATGTTTAACCTATATGTCAACGACCTGATCGAAGAGTTGAGCAGCAGTAGCGTCGAATGCCATATTGGCGGTGAATGTTTAAATAAGCTCTGTTATGCAGATGACATGGTTCTGCTCAGCCCCTCGGTCAACGGCCTCAGAAAACTAATTTCCCTTACACGAATTAACCTATAATGTTAAAAAGACAGAAGTAATGATTTTCAAACACGACAATGGCCCTAATAAGGTCTTGCCAATTACTTTGTGTGGTTTAATATTAAAAATAGTTAGTCAGTTTAAGTATCTCGGACACATCATAAAGGAAAATTTAAAAGATGACGATGACCTGGAGAGGCAAAGACGTAGCATCGCATATAGAAGTAACATGCTAAATAGACGTTTCTTCCATTGCTCGAAACAAGTAAAATAACTCTGTTCCAGGCTTACTGTCAGTCGTTCTACACCAATCAACTTTGGTACAAGTACACGAAGAGTGCATACAACACGCCTCGTGTACAATATAAAAACGCATTTCGGGTCATGCTCAACCTGCCCTGGCGGTGCAGTGCGACTGAGATGTTTGCTGAGAGTAGAGTAACCGACTTCTTTGCGCTCATGGGGAAGCTCAGGGCGTTGTTCTTTTCGCGTGTGGTGGCAAGTCAAAATAGTATTGTCAAAGCTGTTTTTCATACTGTGCATTTACTGAGGGAGACAAAGTAAATGTACTCACCATTGTTACATTTGTTTTGGCTTCCTTGGTGTGAAATGGTGGGTTGCTGTATTGTTATTTTTCTTTACTTTGTTTATAAGTTCGTTTGTTTAGTTTATCTTTTGTTTAAATTATAATTTTATGGGTGCTAAAGCCTGAAATAAACGATTAATAAAAAATAATCATAGTAAATAAAAAAAATTACAAGTTTTACTATCATAATATAACGAGAAATATTTAAGAAGACTATAAGGGGGATTAGCATGGAAGTTATGGAAGGTTCAGCATCAGCTACAAATAATTGCTTAATGAACCTCTTTGTTATTGAGAAACAATATATACTTTATAAAAGCTTTCGTCTCTTAGTAGACGTTGTGTTTCATGTTGAATATTCCTGTTATCCGAGGTTGCACCTGGTTTCATAATCTGTGCATTCGTTTAGTTAGATGACTAATTTGGACCTCGGTTGCCGAGTCCAAATCAGGCTCGCTTGTAATTATGTGTGCTGTGCTGCATGGTTTATCTATGCAGTAGACGCACATAGCAGAACATTTCAATCCGGCCTTCATACACGTACAAGTGCCTTTGCAGGTTAACTTGCACTTGCAAGATATAACTTTCAGTATATCGTCAGGTGCGGGTTGGTCGAGTGTTTTGATGGGAACTAAATAAGGTGCATCCTACATAAGGTGAGGCGATACTTCACACCTGGACAGCTTTTGAGCCTGTATAAATCTCAAGTGCGTTCTTGTGTGGAGTATTGCAGCCACTTATGGGATGGCTCAGCAAAATACCAGCTTGCTGCCCTTGACTCGATGGAACGCAGAGCAAAAAAGGCTCATAGGTGACGAAACGTTGGTGGCTGGGCTTCATGATCCCACTATCGCCCTTTTACTACCGGACTACCAAACACACTGCAGGGTACCATCCGCACTTGGTTGATATCTCGACCAGTCGTACTCAGCGCTACTTTTTTTGTTTTTTTATTTTGTTTGGGAAATCATCAAATAACTTCTCCCGCTCTGGGCGGAGTGGGAAGGCGTGTCAGACTTTTACTGACTAAAACCCACCCGTGTTCCCTCAGTTGCCTGTGTGCCAGGGGCTGCGGTATCTCTTTCGAACATATTCTCGTCATTTTTGACATTATACATCGCTTCAAATAGCACCTATTTATTAGTGATTCTCATGGAAATCATGTCACTTTGTTTAAATAGGTTGATCTTACTAATGTAGATTCTTTTACATATTGTGAATGGGAAAACATTGTAGGCCTTACAGATTAGATTTATAGACGATTTTCTATTCTTTATTTTCATTCCTCTAAGTACTTGGTACTTATTGACAGGCCTGCACTGTCCTCCCATACCTATTATCACTGTAATTTGAAAATATTGTAAAACCCAATTATTTTTAAAAGAGTAACCGTGGAGTTTCTTGCCGGCTCTTCTCCATAGGAAGCGACAAATTGGAACCGTGCACCTAGCTTCTGACGTTTCATAAGTGCCCTTGCAGGTTTATGTGAAATAAAATATTTTGATTTTGATTTTGATTTTGAACAACCCGCACCCCTGGCATGCATCGGCCCTTGCGGGCCCCATCAGTTGCTGCTGGCATCTCTTTGAGGCGCGCGTGGAACACAACGCGACGTTGACCCGGGCTTGGTCCTTACCGGACAGCGAGCTACCCATTACTCGCCGTCCGCAAGCCCGTGCCTACGGTGCCCGGGAATCAGCCTGGGATACCCGACGCCCAGGCCGTCTCCTGTGAAGGCCACGGCTGTGAGGGCGCATGTACTGCATCTCCCTCACGTGCGCCGCCTCCCTCTTTGTGAGCATAACTGCTTCGCTGAAGGAGGCGACTGCTAGCCATGCACTCTTGCTCCGTACCATGGCCTGAACCAGGATCGGACGCGAGAGATCGCGGTCGCCGATCCCCTCCATGAGGACATGGCGGTGCTCCGCGGAAGCCGGGCAGACCTCCACCGTATGCTCTACCGTGTCCTCAGGGCGATCTTGGCAATGAAAACACCCGGCGTTTCCTCCCGCCCTATCAATGATATTAGATGACTAATTTGGACCTATCCAAATTAGTCATCTAACCAAACGAATGCACTGGGCACGCCACGATTGCGGCGGTAAATTAAAATTAAAATATTTTTTGCTCAACACAGTACATAATCATACATTTCTAGATGTCAAGTGAATACGCAGTCCACTGTGTTGCACCAACTTAGGCATGCAAAATTATATTAGACCAATACAATTATACTATTTCATAAATTCACCTTAATATGTTTTACAATTTCATTAATAACTCAAAATAATACCATAGAAAATGTCATAAATTCAAATCAATAAGTATGTAATGTCAAAATATATAATGTCATAATTACTAAGGAATAACTATTACAAATATGATAATTTTAATAAAAGTAAAAACAAAACGAACTCAGGTATTCTCCCTAATTACACGTATTATTATTAGTATTACACACACAAATTTCTATCAGAGAGGTATTCATTAATTGTGTAGTATGTCTTACTTGTCAGTAGATTATTGAGTTGCTTCTTAAATAAATAGGTATCTTTAATACTTAACAAAGCATTAGGTAACTTATCATAAATATGTGGTGCCATTTCTAGGAAGTTTTTACGGAATACTGCTTTTTTGTGTTACTTACTGCTTATTTTATTTCTATGTCGCGAATTGTGTAGTTTTTCAAAAAGGTGGAAGTTTGTTTTGACAAATTCGGCCACCTCATATATGTATAGGCAGGGTACTGTTAATATACGGAAATTCAGAAAGAACGGTTTGCAGCTTTCCGTGCTTTGAATACCGTATATCGCCCTCACACATCTCTTTTTGCGCTCTAAATACTGTCTCCTTGTTAGTGGAGTTACCCCAGTATATAATCCCGTATCGTAATGCAGACGTAACATAAATGCATTACACGCCGTAACCAAAACTTTTTGATTTACCTCCTTTGAGAGATTACGTAAAGCATAGGAATTCCCCTCTTTGAGGAGTGGCTTGAGAGGCGGCATGGTGTCCTTACCTTCCGCCTGACACAGTTCCTCACCGGACACGGCTGTTTCGGGAGGTTCCTGTTTCTAATAAGGCGGGAAGAAACGCCTGGGTGTTTCCCATTGCGAAGATCGCCTGGGGATACAGTGGAGCATACGGTGGAGGTTTGTCTGGTTTGGGTGGAGCACCACCGTGTCCTCATGAAGGCGATCGGCGGTGGCAATCTCTCGCGTCCGGCCCTGGTCCAGGCCATGGTACGGAGCGAGAGTGCGTGGCTAGCAGTCGCTTCCTTTAGCGAAGCAGTGATGCTCGCAAAGAGGGAGGCGGCGCACGTGAGGATGCAGTACATGCGCCCTCACGGCCGTGACCTTCGCAGGAGACGCCCTGGGCGTCGGGAATCCCAGGCTGATTCCCGGCCACCGTAGGCACGGGCTTGCGGACGACGAGTAATGGGTAGCTCGCTGTCCGGTAAGGACCAAGCCCGGGTCGACGGCGCGCAGAGCGGAAGAAGTCATTTGATGATTTCCCACCCAGAAAAAATAAAAACCAAACGAATGCACAGATTATGAAGCGAACTGCAACCTCGGAGAACTGGAATCTTCAACATGAAACACGACGTCTACTAAGAGACGAAAGCTTTTTATAAAGTATATATTGCTTCTCAATAACAAAGAGGTTTATTAAGAAATTATTTGTAGCATTTTTTTTTGGGAATTTCTTGTTTCGGTTTTCGGGACATCACTTATGGGTACTTTAAAAATGATGGAACAAAAACAAGTACCTACTTATTGAATTCAATTATTTTACCGCTTCAATATAATTATTTTTTTAATATATTAAATACATATAAATGTATTTTTCCCGGGAAAACTATCCCGAAAAAAAATTGTAACGAAATCTCCACTTTCTGTCTCTGTGCCCTATCCCTATCACTATAACAAGTAGCTACATATTGAAAGTGTACATAATTATTACGATCTTGGTCGGTAGGTACCTATAAAGTTGTTTGAAATAAAGAACAGAACAACAGCGTATTTTTCAAAACAGTCTTTTTTAGACGGTAGTGACGGGATTCTGACAATTGTTGATGAATAATTAGTTACACACCGGTGAAATTACAGTCCGACCAACCGATTTCGTCTTTTATTTCGTATGCATAAGGATGACATTAAAAGTGGTTACTATACCAACTGCATAATGCAGATGCCATTTATCATGCTACCAAAGCAATAGAAGTCAAAATCAGTTGAATGGACTGTACAAAAGGTTTATTTAAATGTCTAATCTTATTTCGAACGGAGTATAGTGATTTGTGAGAAGTGAGAATATTGAAATGATTTCGTGCCTCATTCAATACATCTGCACTTCCGCAGTGGAGTGTCGTCGTACCTCGCCGCACGCATTATCGTACCTACACCGCGCTGACCGCGCCCCGCAATACCCAAGTTGTATTTTATTTATTAAACAAAAGGCATAGCACATATTTGTTGAAACTTTTGTGTGGAAGCTGAGTTTATTATTACGAATATGTAAGCGCAAAATTATCAATTTAAATTCAATATTGCGCATACCGCAACGTAAAAAAACGATTACTTTTGCAGCATATTACTTAGTTGTTAGAACTTTTGTTGTAAGGTGTAACTAGTACCTATGCCCGTAAAGGAGATAATTTAAAAAACTTAAATTTTTTATTGAATGAGTTACGGGACATTTTCAGTTTTCCATTGTTCCACAATACCTATCTGTTAGCATTTTCACTAATATATAGTTTAGATAGTATTAATAAACAATCAGTAAAGCATTTTAATTTAAGTTTTATATTCTTGTTATAACACGAAATAATAGGAAATACCTACCTCATACCTATTGCATAAGTCTAAACTGTTAGCATTTTTGTACATAGCATTGAATTCACTAAATTTATCCACCCAGAGAAAATAAAAAACTTTTGAATTATCGAAGGGCATATTTTTCTGGCTACTGGACTATGTAGCCCCAAAACCGTCCGTGAGCCCCAGGGCCCGGCCGGCTCTTCCAGCTTGCCGCGTTGTTGCCAATTCTTATTGTGCTCGCGATCTCACGAAAATAAATTGATATGGCAAGCGAATACGTAATTTGTTGGAGGTACTTACTGCTTAGTTATTCTTGCAATAAATTGGAGAATTGCTTGTAATGTCTGGGAATGGGACGTTAGAGTCGAGCTGGCTAGTTTGTGATTTTAATTTTGAGGAATGTTAATGTAGGACAGCGAAAATCCCTTTGTATTTTTGTTTGCGGATAGCATAACTTACTGTAGCGTCTATTACAGGTATAATCCCCATGATTATACGACAGAATAATCTCTAGTCATAAAAAAAAACTATGCTTAAAAATGTCGTACAAATTATTGGCAATAGAATTCGATTCAACTACAATCCAGGCCGACGCATGCCAAATCGTGCAATCTTTTACGCAAATTCTACGCTGTTTTCTATGCCAAGGAGCGATTAGCGACTCTTTCCATTCAATAGAAGTATGAATGGAGCTAATCACGTTACGAAATATCTTTACGTGTTTATTAGGTAATCGGCAAAACAGTAGTGGCGGCCCAGTGGTAACGGCTTCGATTTCGAGTTGAAGGTCGTAAGTTCGAACCCAGACTGACGCTTTACTTTGTGTAAATTATTACATCCCCACTGCTCCCAAAACGGTGAAGGAAAACATCGTGAGGAAACCGGCTTGTCCTAGAACCAAAAAAAATCGAAGACATGTGACATCTACCAACCCGCTCTAGGCCCGCGTGGTTGGATTACGGTCCACTCCCTCTCACAGAGAAGAGGCCTGTGTCCCAGCGGTGGGAACGTTATAGGCTGATTACGATGATTTTGACTTAGTGTTGGCTGCTCCGTGTTGCTGCTGCTGCTGTTGTTCCCTGTGGTGTCGGACGTAAAAGAATAGCACCATTCCATTTCTTCCCGTGGGTGTCGTAGAAGGCGACTAAGGGAATTACTAGAGTATGGGCGACAGCGTTCTCTATGCATTTTACCACCATACTGCGATCGCCAACCCGCCTGCCAAGCGTGGCGATTTTGCCATAATCACCACGCCCCTTTTGGGGGAGGCCTATGTCCAGCAGTGGACGTCTTTCTGCTGAAGTGATGTTGGCTTCTCAGTGCTATAAATTTTATGCACTGCTACAATAAACAGGGTAAGGACATTATGAACAGCTTGTATATTACCGCGGCCTCGCATCTAAGTTCTGTGTCCGTATTCATAGTTTAATCTAAGTAAAACTGTGTACCTATTTATTTTTTGTTTCCCTGATAATATTTCGATAGTTCTGTTATCTTTTAATTTGAGGCGTAAATGACGCGTTACATAATATGTCTATATTTGTCTTATTAATGAGTATTATTGATTTGTAGATGTTTTTATTTACAAAAGATATATGTACGTAACGTATTATTTATTATAACTTGTTCGCTGAATACCTTATTTATTCAAAATGAATTTACCCATAACTACAAAAATATGTTCGCCACTTGTGGAAGTGGCGAACATAATTGTGTAAGTAATATTGAATCAATATAAAACACTGTTTAATTTAATTTACTGCAGTTTGATCAAATGGTTACAATTGCTGTTCAATATCATTGAGGCATTCCTAATCCCATTTACGTCAAACTCCAATGCATTCATAATTTTAATAAGCAAAAATAATATGCTCCAAATTCACGCAGCAGTCGTCATAATAATGGTAACAACTCCGAAATTCTATAGTCTGCACTATAGATAGGGTAATACGCAGACTCGATTCGGTGGGGTCTCGAATAGATACAGATTAGGCAAGCTACCGCAGCCGCTACGTGACCGGGACTACGCGCATTCAAATATTTTTGGTCGATTTCTTTGATCTTGCTTCATTTTTATACAAAATGACATTTTGCTCTTGGTCAGATTGGGCTAATCATAGGGGTAGAACGCATTCAGACTCTGGATGCGTTGCTTCATTTCAAAACCTTGCTTGAACTTTGTTGGACACCATAACGAGCCATATATAATGTGAGCTTGGTGTAGCCATACATTTTGCAAAAAGGTCTAGTAAGAATAGTTGGATGCAAAAAACATAAAGGAATACTACAACCAGTGAAATTAAAAGGCGTCAATTTTTGTCACCCTGCGTAAAATTTCTACATTTGTATCTGTAATTTTGTGGCGTACTGTAAGTTCTTCGTACCGGGATCGAGTAATAAAACACATTTGTTGAGCAAATTGAGTTAGTATTTCTATAAGAGCATTCTACAAGTCCTAATTTTATCTTCTTCCTTCGGCTTGTCACCCTCACGCCTGCTGTTTTTTCTGCTATTCTCTTTGTAAATTAGCTTGACAGTTCTAATGTGATTAAAAAGTTATTTTAAAGCTAGTCTGTACAACGTAAGGTCGACTTTACAGACAACATTTACAGTACTTACTTATCAAAGTCTATCTATCTAAATGAAATATTTACAGTAGACCTAAAAGTACGTATCAGTCTATGTCTACGTACCTACTAATTAAATTACATTCGTTCGTAGATTACTGCCATATTTGTCTTAATACTCCAATATTACCTCCGCGTTGGTTATATTTCCAGTACCTACGTTAAGTAGATACTCGGCGTATATTCACACCTCATTGAGGTTGCCATTAGGTCCCCAAGTAATAGGACGAGTATATCGCTTTTCTAGCTCGTACTAATGATATTAAAATGTATTCTATGTCTAGCACTTAATAAAAAAAAAAGAACTATTAGCAACGACCAATGGATAAATGCTGTTTTTTTTTTCACTTTCTCATTGCTTGCAAAACCAATGCGAAAGGGGAAGAAAAATAACATTACAAAGTTATTCATACAAAAAGTTTTAATTTCGCTTCAATTAAAACGAGTTCCGAACTAAATGTTAAAGGTTCAACTTACAAATTAATTCATTCATCAGGTACCATAATTTGTGTTCTCATTGTAATGTAAATAATGTAAACGAAACACATTGTGCTAAAAACTTTGGAATTGTGATGAAATACGACGAAACTTTTAAAGAGAAACATGTTTTCATTGTTCTCTCTTAGTATATTGTTCGTATTTATACTATTTCGTAGATGTCCAATGCTGGAAGTAGGGCCTCCCTCGTCGACCGTTACAACGACCGGTCCTAGGGGAGATAACACGACAATAGCAGCACTTGGCAGGGTGATTGGTGATCGCGTGATGTTAATGATACCAGTAAACGTGGACATTCGCCTATCCTCTTTTTGACCGCTTCATCAACTGAAAAGTTTGTTACATTCGCGTGTGGCATACAGTTTCACGAATAATGTCGGAATTATGTCGTTACTCGCGGTAGCATATACTACACCTTCAATTTACCTGTGTGCACGTACACGTCAATCCTTGCAAACATTTGACACGCTTTTATTATGCGCACGGTTCTGTGGTTTTACTACAAAATCGATAGGAATACGTGAGCATTCGCCTTTTCTTCTTGTTTTTTTTTGTTCAAAACAAAAGCAAGGCTCTGATACCCATGCACGTGGCTCATAACATAACCATTAAGCCTGTCGTGCGAGGGTATTTCAGAGATATATTTATTATCAAGGAGTTTCATCATGACGCTATACAGGATAAGTTTTTATCCAGTGCGCAAACTGTAATTCATAGTTACAGTTTGCGCACTGGATAAAATCTTACCCTGTATATTATTTGATAGAGAACTATTTTATCGTGTGTTCTTTATAACATGAATGACTTTTCTTGTAAAACTCATCAAGTGTTGTTTTATACTACCTAGGAATATAGACAAATCAATTATCTTCAAACGACTGATCACAGACGAGAATAGTACTGCTGACTAGACAAGCCATCAACAATAACACTTAACGAAGTGACAAGAGATTACCGCCATCTGACAGTGAGTACAACAGTACGATAGCTAAATTATTTCGAGATGAGAGTAAATTCCTTTGTATGACATTAAAGAATCTTGACAAAAGGGAATTATTTAATAGTAAGATAAAGTCGCTTGTAAAACCGTAGGCTGGGTTCCGAAATAGCCACGAATTGAAGTGAGGGATGTGGTTAACCGCATTGATTATGGGAAGAACATGCCTTTAATGAGGGATGGTGAAATTCAAAGGTCAGACACGAGAATTCTAGATTAAATAATAAGTGGGAACAAAAATACAATAACAGACTTTGGTAGGCTACTTTGAATGATAAATGTTCTTATTCTTACTTGTTGTAGGGATATAAATGTTTTTCTGCCCCGAACTAAATATACATCACCGAATTCGTGAAAAGGTCATCGCAATCCGTCAAGTTCTTCCCAAGATAATCTTCCGTCTTTTCTTTTTATTTTATAAAAAGGTATCAGCTTCAAATGACTTTTCTCGGTTAGCGGCATGTAGAATGCCACGAACATCGTCTACTTACATATTGTATAAGATAATATCCACTATAGCTTCTATATAGCCAGCGCTAATGCGTCAGCTCTAAGGTCGAATGTAGGCTTTATGGCCGTTATTCAAGACGCTTCGTGCTTCACGACCACAATATTCATCGCTACGGATTAAATAACTGCCACTTACACAATTTTATAGCCAGTGCTATGTGCCGATATTACTCTAAAACAATTTGTGTAAGAGTTTGTATAATCTTACGGAGCAATTTGCTAATTGGATTATATTCAACTTTTGGCCACATCAGGGAATACTAGTAGTTATCTAATTTCGACTTTAAATTCACACGTGTGAGTAATATTTTCAACTTTAGTTTCAATACACAGTGGGTCCGTTCCCAAATTACAATTTGTTTGAAATTCCACCCGTAATGTTGAAGTTGTAATGTAGTTTGGCCGCAACAAGTGTGTTCGGAGCGTACACGGCCGGCCTGTAATTTTGATAATGGTCACGAGGGGCGTGCTGCAGATAAGCGAGATAACTCGGCGAGACGGCTCGGCTCCGGCCGGACGGATCACCGGACCGGTCCTCCGGCGGCATGCGGGAGGTAGAACGTCCTGAAGCCACCCTTTTAGGTGGTCGGTTGAATAACGCCTAGTGCCAGTCACGCGCCTCTGCATGGAAATTTCGGTATTTCATACGCAAATGTTTACGTAAGCCCTGTCTCTATTTTGGGCACGCCACGATTGCGGCGGTAAGTCCCCTCTTTGAGGAGTGGTTTGAGAGGCGGCATGGCGTCCTCACCTTCCGCCTGACACAGGTCCTCACCGGACATGGCTGTTTCGGGAGGTTCCTGTTTCGGATAGGGCGGGAGGAAACGCCCGGGTGTTTCCATTGCGAAGATCGCCCAGAGGACACGGTGGAGCATACGGTGGAGGTCTGCCCGGCTTGGGCGGAGCACCGCCGTGTCCTCGTGGAGGTGATCGGCGGCGGCGATCTCTCGCGTCCGACCCTGGTCCAGGCCATGGTACGGAGCGAGAGGGCATGGCTGGCAGTCGCCTCCTTCAGCGAAGCAGTTATGCTCGCAAAGAGGGAGGCGGCGCACGTGAGGGAGATGCAGTACATGCGCCCTCACAGCCGTGGCCTTCGCAGGAGACGCCCTGGGCGTCGGGAATCCCAGGCTGATTCCCGGCCACCGTAGGCACGGGCTTGCGGACGGCGAGTAATGGGTACCTCGCTGTCCGGTAAGGACCAGGCCCGGGTCGACGGCGCGTTGTGTTCCACGCGCGCCTCAAAGAGATGTCAGCAGCAACAGAGGGGCCCGCAAGGGCCGATGCCTGCCGGGGGTGCGGGTTGTTCGAAAGAGATACCGCCGCCCCTGGCACACAGGCAACTGAGGGAACACGGGTGGGTTTTAGTCAGTAAAAGTCTGACACGCCCTCCCGCTCCACCCAGAGCGGGAGAAGTTATTTGATGATTTCCCACCCAGAAAAAAAAAAAAAAAGCCCTGTCTCTATTTAGACAATGTATTCTGCACCTTGTCTTCATGTTTCAATTAACTTTTTGGGTAACATTTTGTACGTTTACATTCTGAAATTCCAAATCTTCCAAGAATTCCAAGTCTGTGTTGAAGTGTGATTTTAGAGAAAATTATTCTCTTTGTTCTGTTATTTTATAGTACCGTTCATCTACTTTAGACGGTGAAATTAATTAAACTTTTAATCTTTATTGTCTCCATACAACAACTTCCTTGACCAGTTCATATCAGTTACGTAATCACCGAGCTGCTGCAGAGCGACCTGCACAAGATCATCGTGTCACCGCAACATCTGTCCGCCGACCACATCAAAGTCTTCCTCTACCAGATATTAAGAGGTGAGCCACATTTTTATATTAAACTAGCTGTCCCGACAGAAGTTGTCCTGTCGTAACTATGAATATTGAATTCGCATTTTATATATGTTACGCGCAACTTTTTATTTTTTTTCTTTCATACGAACCTTCTCCTGACAATAATAAACACAACAAAAAAAATATATTAGTAAAATTAGTCCAGCCGTTCATGTGTGATGCCGTGACCAAGGGAAATGGGCATTCATTTTTATACAGGGAGTAACAGAAACCTTATTGCTATCCTTAAGCACTAAAGATAACAGCTGGTATAGAATCACTATACAAAGTTTCAGCTCAAAATAAAATACTGTAAGAATTGATACCAAGTTTTCGGTTTCATATGTTTCTTCAATTCAAATCATAACAAACGTGTCACCGCACTACGTAGGTCAATAACTTTCCACATTACTTGCCAATATCACGATAAATCTCTTCCGAGTGATGTGTTCATTTCAATTTGAAAAGTTCAATTTCTGATATCAATGTACTAAAAATTCTCATAACTTCCGAACATGCAGAGATAGTATTCAAAAACCCTTCCAATATCGTTTGATATCATCCAAAGAAGCCGTGCCCTCGGTATGTATATCCCCTTTCAGTTACTCGTTGTATATAGATTAATGTTATAACTTTATGATATCTTCCGTGAAAGTACAATACGTACATATTTCTGTAGCTATACAGGGTGATTTTTTTCGGGTAGTTTTTATCTAGGATCTATTTTTCAGAAACAACAAATATTAGCTTGAAAACAAAATTACCCTGAATACAGCGTAGAATGGCGATAAGGTGATCAGGATCACATTATGTTGTAAAACTTAAATGAGTCTTTAAGATCTGCCTATCCAGTTGGCACTATCTTTTAATCGCCTATATGTCACTATTTTTTTTTGAAGTGCTGGAAGCAGCACGGTTTGGCAAATATCGTAGATAGTGTAGATTTGTAGAAACGTTTCATTTCTAATCTGAATATATCCACGTTACTTTTCCACGCATAATGTTTATAAGCGTCGGCATGTCTGATTGAGGTTTGTTTATTACCTCATTTCGTTCAAATATTAGGATTGCCTACAGATATTTATTAGTGTACGTGTAGAAATGTTTACTCAGAAAATAAATTGTAATAGCGCCCACCACGTGGGACTTCTGATGCCGTTCCTAATAAATAGTAGAGAATTTTAATACTTTATTTGGTGTAAACGTTCCGAATTGTGCGCGCTTTTCTTGCCTTACTTTAGTGCCAAGCTTATACATAACTACACGATTAAATATACTTACATAGTAACATGTGTCATGACTGCACGTGTTAATAATTCTCATAGTACCTACACGTGCATAATACAAAGAGATACGCTCTGTAATCGACATGGGAATCGAATGCATATGAATCAACTTATTATAACTTCTGACATGTGTTATTTAATAGTTAACCCAGCGACTATTGGCAAGTGAACTGTGATATTTTACACATAAAATACCATTACCAGTTCATCATCAACAGCCCGACTTCACACATTGTTGGGCATAAGCCTTACTTTCTTTGCCCTTCCCCACGCTCCTGTCTCTCAGTCTCAACTAGATTCCATTACTTTACCGAGTTTATAAATAACTAGTTTCTGCCCGCGACTTTGTTCGCTTCAAATTTCTTGCTCCCCGACCCACCCCGTCGCTCGCCTCGCCTACCCGTGTGAGTACCTACTTCGTATTCCTGACTTTTTTCTCTTTGCTCGGCTACTCAATATCTTAGCGTGATGTTATATAGCCTAACACTAACACTGAAATAATTTTTCAAATCGGACAAGCAGTTCTTGAGATTAGCGCGTTCAAGCAAACAAACAAACAAACAAACGAACTCTTCAGCTTTATAATATTAGTAATGATTCACATGATAAACAGTGGTGGTGGTCTGTAAACGGTAAAACAGTTCAGTGAATATTTTAAACTAAACTCTTAAAATCTAACCTCTTTGTGCCGAAACATTTACATAGCGTAACACGTAGAAACAACGAATATATTTCTTTTATGGTCTTTTGTAATAATGGTGGTGAAAGGGGTGCACACTTATACAGTCCAAATGGTCCATTTGAAAGGGTTGCGATACATATCGGCCTTAGCTGAGACTTTCACAATTACAGGATCGGAGTAGGGACGGGGCAACGGGCAACCCTATCTCAATTGTTACTAACGAGGAAAATTCCAACAGCTTTAAAATGTTTCAAACAGTACAAATTATTTCTTTGAGAACTTTTTTAACGAACAGCTCCTTGGCACGTCAAAGTGAGGGACTTTGTATCACCGGAAGCCGAGCGATTGTAAAAATTAAAGGGTGAAGTTTGTGCGATTTTCGACAACCCTAGATAGTCGCATTACTGGTACAGCCGGAACGGCGCAATAACATTTGGCTCGCCTGATCCATGCTAGGGGTGGTTACAAACCGAACATTTCAGTCCATTGTATCATGGCTCATTAATATGCGAACCCCGCCCGTTACTTTAATACTAAAATATCATATTTTCGGCTTCGTAATTTCAGGTCTCATTTCACGTTTCATTGGGAATTCGGGGGTTTTGTTGTCTTTTTTTTTTTTTTGTAAATAGAGAATAGACAGTGTAAAGGTATCGAGTCTCCGCGAAATGCACTTAACGAAATGATCATTGAAATTTCAAAGAATTGTATATACTATAGTGAAGATAAAAAAAATATTTTTCTCGATAGATAATTGGAGAAAATCGAACGAATGTTAATGCTTATTTAATAAAATTTTATTCATTCATAATCAGTCTATATGTTCCTATGTTCCCACTGCTGGGACACAGGCCTCATCTCTGTGAGAGGCAGCGGGCCATAATCCACCACGCGGGCACAATTGCCTAATACGTATTTCCGGAAGCGTCGATTCACCCACAAATAAATTGACATGGCGCGAACTGCATACAGAAAATAATATACAGGATAAGTTTTTATCCAGTGCGCAAACTGTAACCATGAATTCAGCATATCATTCTAGATCCCCCAGCGCTGAAATTTTTCGTCGGTAATACAAAAAAATCAGTTGTTCCATACATTTTAACCGCGTAGGTATTGCACTTTTCTATGAAACAGCTGATTTTTTTTTGTAAAACCGACGTAAAACTTCTGCGCTAGAATCATGCTGAATTCATGGTTACAGTTTGCACACTGGATAAAAACTTATCCTGTATTATTTAAAAGTGTCAATTCGCCCATCGCGATGGAGAAAATTCCTCCGAATCGACTAATAATCCAAACCGGCAGGCTTTTAATCTAGCCATTCTTAACCAAGTAATGAATGCTAAATATTATGATGCATCCTAATTCCTAAGAAATCTTTCGTTTAAAAAAAAAACTTTTTGTAACAATAATTTGGAATCCAATAACCGAAGGGCGTAGATGCACTTGGCACTAATGGTATGTACTAAATAGCTATCATTATTCATGACATTAATTACCTAAAGCGAATATCCACTGCAATATTATTCATCCATCATTAATTAGCATCAATCGCGATTACACTGACGCCTATATAAATGAGTCATTGCTATCTACCTAGCTTTTTCCTAAACGGATGCAGCTGGAATCAGCTGAATACTAGTATTTGACGTGGAGCGTCTGCCTGTCTGACCTCCACAACCCAGTTACTGGGTAACACCCCTTGGTCCCCCTTTGTCAGACTTTTGGACTTCTGAGTACCCGTAACGACTTTCAAAGATGTACAAATGACAACCGGGACCCGGATGGTTATCGGTATATGTAATGATGGTCACCCATCTACGAACCGACCTCCGGAAGCGTTGCTCGTAGATCGAACCATGCAGCTGTTATTTAGCTACGAGTCTATATAAACGACACATTGCTTTATTATTTAGACTAGCTTTTGCCAGCGGCTTCGCCCGCGTGGAGGTCGGTGTATTATACATATAAACCTTCCTCTTGAATCACTCTATCTATTAAAAAAAATCCCTTGCGCATCTTTATCTACCCGCATCAAAATCCGTGGCGTAGTTTTAAAGATTTAAGCATACATAGGGATATAGGGATAGAGAAAGCGACTTTGTTTTATACTATGTAGTGATTAGAAGATCACAATATTCTCAACCAGTTTTCAATTTAAATACGTGTAGCAAGCACCTGTCGCTATGTCTTTTTGGTCCTACACGCTTTGAGGCTTAGCGGTGTCGTCGCAAAATGTCTGACGGTGAAAATATCACGAGCACGGCCGGCTTTCGACGTGACATTAATATTTGACGAGATGCACTTTTAACTTCAAACTTCCTGCACAGTTGAACATTGCTCCAGCAAATACGTTTTTATTTTTTTATTAGTTTTCGCATTGATACGCGTGCCAGTGTTGGTATTTCGTATGCCAGGATAATTTTATAAGATAGAGTTCGCTTTATGGTCGAATGCCTAATGCAAACTTCTTTAATAGATATGTCTTCTAAAGTATTAAACTTTTTCCATTAGCAAGCCATCAGCTATGGCTGTATTCGATGTACTTATCCTAGTTAATGCAAATTTCAACTTGACCGAACAATACTTAAACACTTTGTTTTAGTTCAGTGCACATTCATTTATATAAATGAGAGAAATATGCTATAACGTCCGGAGGCGGATGAAGTCAGGCCGCTTGCCCAGCAGCTTAGTAAACAGAGGCGGTTGATTGCGGCCGAGCTCGGACTGTGCGCGCCGATAAATACGAGTTTAAAACAAACCGAGTTGTGAGCTCCTCTGAGACCAGCTCGTGCTTAAGCTGAGACAGCGCAGTCGCTGAGTCTCACAGCCCGAACACGCCCACTTCCACCTGCCGTAAATCAATTAAAACTCCCAAGTGCTACCAACTTCCAGCCCCGCATATCGGACAAACTGTGAGGCGCCACAAAACCTACTACGTTACCTTTCCACCGCTCAAAAGACACTTTATGACGACTAATTCTGCCACCATTAAGCTCACTTCAAACTTTTAAAACCGTTCACTATGTATGCTAATGTAATCCACTTTCGCTGATGAAAGGAATCGCCTCGTCTCCCGATTTCGTATTATTAATTTGTGCAATTATTCGTGCAGTGCCAAGAGATTTCCCGGGAGTAGAACGCGCGAAGGGAATCTAGAAAAATGCGGTCGTTAAGCCCCCACAGCCTCGGTTGGCGCGTTTAATTAAAAACTTTATAGTTGCATCGCCTTGATGGCTCCGTTCTAACTGAAATCACATAAATAGACAACCGCACTCCTGTACTAAACGTAATTCTTTCAATTATGATACAGCTTTGAGAAATGTAATCGATACTGCATCGGCGTATTTGAATGCATCACGTGATATTTTCTGCGGAAACGGTTACTAATATGGGTAGTGTGCGTGTATGTGACTGCAACCCCATCGCGATTAGGGGTGACACGCGGCTCGGATAGTTTTAATATTCCGCACGCTCTTTAGAATAAACTTCTCGTCGCTTTTGTCTCATTCAGCGTCCAACGAACAGGGGAAGCGTTTTAATGAAACCCACGTCTAACCTGCGAGTAATGAGGAATGAGTGAATAAAAAATACATTATGTTCTACATTATCCCAGATGAACACATTTGTTGCAATTCTATGCTGAGCTCACGTCAATTATTCAGGAAATGTGACTCAGACAGATGGTACTTCATCTAATGACAGCTAGGAGATGTCGGATTCTGCAGAATGCAGTTTGTCTTATACGTAACAAATGCATAGTGAACAGTTGTGCATATTTCGCGCGTCTTGGACATGCACCATTGTGCAAGGGCGCACACCGGGCAGCTATGCTAATCGGGCGAGCTCGGTCGCTGCTGCGCGGTCCAGTTGTCCTGCCCGATATTAATTATGTATGGATTGTGGTGCCCGGCTCGGCTCAGCCCCATATCTTCTATATATATACGAGTAGTTCGAATATTACACTCACAGGATTCTCATCTGTCATCGTTATTGTTTTAAATATTATTCAGTAACGCGGCTTGTTATTTTGAGTATGCGAGTCAGGTTTTCGTAATAAGACATTAAACAAAGACGTATTTATCCATTAACGAGCGTATGATAATCGATGATTAATTAAGATATCCGCAAGTTATGAAAATGACTCAAAACTTTTGTGAAATCGGATCATGATTAACGGTGTTCGGTTTGTTAACAAGATTTAGTACAGATATCTAATTGGATTTCATTGCATACTTGCATTTAATTAAAGAAATCGCGCCAATTCTACCGAAAGGTGTTTAATTAATTGTATTTACGTATCCAACGAAAAGAACAGATAAAATCATGCGCGGTGGCTGCGCCCTCGACGCGGCAATAACGAGCAGAATTATGGAAATACGCCGCACTGCTCACGACCTACGTCTACACTCTAATGTTATTTATACGCCAGCTTTTTCCTCCAGGAAATCACCACGCACACCCCTGTAATGTAAGCTACCGAGGATTTGCTCTGATAAATAGCCGACTTCCGTTCTGTCGCCACCTCCAATGACTTTTCTAAAGAATAAATTTAAAAATTCAATCACGCCGCTGACCATTCGACGCTCGCTTGCGGGAAATGTTGAATAGAATTTCTATATTTGCAAAGAAAGTCACGTTTGGACCGAGTCTGATGTCTGAACAGAATTAGATTTGGAAACATTTTCGAAAATAATTGTGACGATAAAGGAATTGGCACAAGAAAATAATGTATTGATAGAACACGAAGGAACCGAAGGCGACGACGCCGGTCGACGGAAAAACCCCTAAGTGGAAAGGCCTGCCGGTGTCTCGTTCGCTCCCTCTAATGGAATTTACTTCAGGCCTTCTTGCCGCCATCTGCGAAATAAGCCCCGTTTTATGTATGAATGTGTACGTAGTGCATGTTAGGAAATTAATGTTATTAAAACAGTAAGGAATGAGTCCTTATTTCTCTATGTAGCGTTCAAATACTGTGTGATAAGTGAGGACGGTTTTGTAGCAGGATGCACATGACATGTATTATCTCCGAATACATGTTCCTCGAAATCCCACTGTGTCAGTCCTGTGATCCGTATAATTCGTCAGAGGACAGCCAAACGGCTACACTGACATAATTGTGTCGGTGCTGATCCTTGACAGTGTTTCAATCGAAATCTCTTCCCGGTGCGTCCATAAATACACCACAGAAATCTTTCTAGCAACCACAAGCTATTTCTTTATCTACCCGAGATGCAGTTATGTCGTGATTTATTCCAATAACTTATCCCAATAGTTTGCTTCCAGGAAGCTTAGTTTATCGTAGTTGACTGAAAGATAACCTAAGCGGTTCTCCATCGGAATGTGTAGTTTATTTGAGGTAACAATAACAGTACCACTGACATTTTAGTGTCATATCAGAAATGGCTTTTTAGATTACGGCACCTTTCTTTTGTGATAAACAGCGGAGCGCTGATAAAGTGAGATTCGTAATTCAAATTTGGTTTCATAATTGATGGCGACCGCGGCGCTTTGATGAGCCTCTTGTCTTTGACGTCGGCTCCCTAACGGTGCGCACCAGTTCCGTCGTGTTGGGGCGTTAATTGAGAAAGCTTCATCCGCTACCGGAGCCGGGAGCGTGAGATCGGGACTCACGCGCATACAAACTCGACTCTTGTTTGTTCAACGTCACTGCGCGTGAACAAATATTGCGGTGTGAAGCGATTTACTGTTAAGTGTTACTATTGTACTTGTATCACCGAGCGTTGATTTTTGGTTTGCTTTTAACGCGATTCTCAAATCGAAGTTATTCACTCGTCGTCGCTCCACCTTTGTTTACGAGAATTCCTTCACGCTATAAATACACTTTTATTGGATATTTAATAGGGTCTCCTTTACACGAACTTTATGGTTGCGGTGAAAGCGAAAGAATTGGACGTAGCGAACGAGCAGTCATTAATGTTGGAGTGGCGGAAACTTTGATTGGGTGCCTTTGCGGGGTTACAATTAAATTGCAATGGCGATGGTCAGTGGTGGTTGGCGGAGCATTGTCCCCTGGCGTCGTCGCTAGGAGTCAGGACCACGTCGCGGTCGGCTGCGCGGGCGCGTGCGGCCGTCGACCTGCAAGTAATGGACTCGCCTCTCAATAAACAACATTTACGCGCTACTTTTCTCGCCCCCTTACATTATTGCTGCTTTGTTCTCTCAAGTTTTTACGCCCTCTTTGAGGCTATTTAATGAAAATTTTGTGGCAGTCTCGCATAAATGTGAGTAGATTATAGATAGTGACTTGCTAGCTGTTTCACTTCGCTTGGTTACGGATAGTTTATCTTCATGGTCTTTTGTTTTGTAAAGGAAGCGTGCAGATGAATGTATAAAAGTCACACGATGATTCCTTTAAGTGGAATTATAAAATTACATTCAAATTTAATTCTCCGTTAGCTCTTACGTCAATTCATTGCTAATGAGCCCAAAGTGTTTCATCACGTGGTTTAATACTCGGAGGCATTCGTGAGATAATGTGTGAAATTCGGGCCTCACTTTTATAATTATAATACCTAACGGTATTTTGCGAAGTTAGTTAGCTAATTTCGTCCAGGTTGCGTGGTTTTATGATAAAACTCGGCCGAGTTGCGTGTACGTGAAAACTGCGGTACACCCGCTGGGAAATTAAACTCATTGCGACGCGGCGAGGTGTCGTTAATTTGTTTTGGCACAGACAGCGCTGGGGGGCGTCCCTAGCTTCGTCGTAATGCTCGAGTGTCGGACGCTGTCCTGCAGAGATTGTCCTAATGTTGCGGACCTCTGAGCTGATTTCAAAAGTTGTAAGATTGTTGTCTGTTGGTGTTTTTTCAGTTGAACATGTTCCTATTACAAAAAATTCTGTTTACGTATCTACATTCTTTTTTAAGTATTTTACTTATAATTATCTTATTTTTACATAATATTTTATTTCTGTATCTGTCCGTGACATCACAGTGGGCCCTATCAGAATACCAGCGCTGCGACACTTTTTTTTAAATGTCGCAGCATCATGCTGAGGTAGGGGCCTTTTGGCCTCGTACAGGACTTTGTTTTTTAGAATTTATTTTATTTTACTTTATTTTATTTTAATTTTAAATTTTAAATTTTAATTTGTTTTGTTAAGCATATTGTGTAGTTGTTTGTGATATTCCTGTCGAGTCTAATAAATACTTTTTCTTTCTATTAGTTGAGGTTCTAATATTCTCAAGTTGCCAAGTTTATTGATATTGTTTTCATTAGTACTTACTTTACTTTTAACATACTGTTTGTTAAGTTACTAGTGACTAGTGAAGACGAAGTTTACAACATCACTTGAGTAGCATGTAGCAACAGATTGTAACATAATTCGTGAAGATATGCTAGTTATAGTTTCTCGGTTTCTGATTTCAGGAACATTCATGTATCGTATGATTATGTATTTCTAATGCCTCGTAAGATGTTATCAGGAAACTTAAACGTAACTTCCAAATATTCACAGAGAACTTAGAGCATTCGAAATGTCTGGTAATTCGGCAAATAAATTCAATACCACGCGGACCAAGTCGTCGGATCCATTTAATATATAGATATTTTTTATTAAAATGGATCCGGCGTCTAGGACCGCGGTTCTAGTTAATAGCGGTCCTAGTCGCCGAAATTCGCATTCACCAATAAGAGGATATTCTAGTAAAGTAGATCTTTGGATATAAATAAGTTTCCAGTTTTTCTGAGAATTTCTTACCTAGTTGGCTTAGAAATTGCGGGAGATAAGCTACTCTGAATACCTATTATATTATTATAAATATACAACAACTATTCAGCATATTCTTGACTAGGAAAATCCGATTTACCTAACTGATGACAAGTCGGAAAGAATTTTATTCTGTTCGACTTTTTCACCGTTAATGTCATTTCAGCCGAGAGATGTCCACTGCTAAACATAGGCCTTCCCCCAACTCGCCTTCGACTTTTTATATTGTAAAACCACACAAAAAAAATACCCAACAAGCATGTTCAACAAAATGCTTGTAGTTTTTTAGCAGTAAACTGTATTTCAGATATTTAGTATATTTACACAAGAGCAAAAAGTACAGGTCTCTAAAAAGCTAATGTTACCAGTACATTAAAAACTACTGCGAAACATAAGTTTTGCAATTGAAAAGTTACATTTACGACATGATACAAATACTAGATTAGACCAAACAAATACTGTTAAATTTCTCATGTTAGCCAGTTCTAAAATCTCATATTTACTTCCTATAAGTTTCATGTCACGTTCGAGAAAACGAAACGCTAAGCGGAGTGAGCTTTGTCGCGTCTAATGAGATGTAGCTGTTCCACTATGTACACAACTTATTTGCATCTTCTACTTCTCGTGTTGGCAGGAGCTTTATGAGAATAGTTTCGAGTGCTCATAAAATGATAAGGCTAATAATAACGCTACTCATTTAGGCTCCCTTTTTTTGGAAATTACATCTGTCAGGTCAACCTGGGAGGTTGTCGGTTGCTTAATCGTACTTGCCTGTGGCTATCTTAATAAACTAGGCCCTCAGATAGGACTTAAAAATTTAAAAACTAAGCGACTACACGCTAGGGCACTTCCTGTAGGGTACGGCTTAGGGCGTCGCTGGAAGAGGGATTGGCTGAATCGGAATGATTGGATGCTCCTAAATAATAGCTATCACTATGCCTTATGGACGTAGCTATTATCCAACTTGACAATGCCGGTTCAAATTTTTGCGGCAATTTTGATTAGGGTAGATCACGGAGTAAATACAAAGAGGAGACGGCCTAAACAACTGTGCACTGTGATTCTCGACTAAGTCCTGACGTCATCAAGTAGGCGTGGCCTTACTCAGTGTATTGTTGGCGTTCGTCCTGACAAGTAACAAAAACACAGGGCCGTAATGGAATCCAATTATTGTACTGAATATCCCGGACCTGTCTCATAAATGGAAATACTCATAAAAAATACAATCTCCTATAAATGAAATATTCTATCTAAAATAATTTATTTAAAGTACTTTCCCTCTGTGAGACAACTATTATGGTGCATACTAGTTGTCTCACGGAGAGCAAGTAAACAACAACTACCATACCGTATGGTAATTGTTGTTTACTTAATTAAAAGTACTTATAGCCTATCTAGTTTATTTAGTTAAATTTTAAATGATGTATGTTCTAGATTTCTTTCCGAAGATAATCTAAGACAGCAATGCATTACAAAAATTAATATCACTATTTCAATTTAAAAAATACGTACCTAGTTGGTCCACAAAATTAATGTAAAAAACGGAGTAAGTAACTTACACCCTGGTACGAAAATTCTGAGTACGACCCTGTTGCATCCTGCACTTAGTGACATCTAGTGTGAGATACTTACGTCACTACAAAGTAAAATCTACAGAACGAGCGAGTAGTTTTGCCATTGACTGGTAGATGGAAATTAAAGAAGTGGGCGGGATCTAACACCCCCTCACCCCGCAAATTGTCACGCGTTGTTCCATACGGAAATCTAATTACACCATCTCCTCTTTGTATTTGCTCCGTGGGGTAGATCAAATATGAAAGTTGAACAGTGGTATCAGCCGCGACTTACGAGTTCCAAGGTCGTAAGTTCGAACCCACATATTCGCATTATTTTGTGTAAATTACTTTCATCACCAATGCTCTCAAAACGGTGATGGAAAACATCAGCATCGTGAGGAAACCAGCACGTCCTAGAACCAAAAAATCGAAGACATGTGACGTCTACCAACCCGCATTGGACCCGCGTGCTGGATTACGGTCTACGGCCACCCCCTCTCACAGAGAGGAGGCTTTTGTCCCAACAGTGGGAACGTTATAGACCGATTATGCTAAATATGAAAGGCAAAAAGCCAAGTCTTGGGCAACTAAGAGGATTATCGCTTGAATATACAAGTTTCGAAAAAGGATGTAGTATAACAGTGTTGCGGTTAATGACTTTTTGAAAACCCGACTGCCAACTTTGAAAAGGGTAGCGCTCAGTTCACGGATATAACTTATTAACTGTGTTCGCAATCTGTCGTCCAGTTCCATTTCGATTTATTGTCCCTTTTCAACTGCAGCCGTCATCGTCATCCTGTGCTTTAATTAAGTTTGTATTTTTATATCTATCAGTAAAAACTTATTTATTTTTGTTTTATATTTTCTTTTATTTATATATATATCTTTCATGGCTTGCATGTCATAGTTTCTTCTTCTCGTGTCGATGACTCATATTTTGTCCGACCAGAGCGCAGCGACTATCTTAGCTGCTTAGGGATTATTTATTTTTGTGTCAGTTCCAGATCACTAAGTAATGATGTATCGGTACCGCAATAACACTTTATAAACGTTCTAAAACAAGCCGAACCACGTCATCAGTAGCTTTGTCTGTGAACTCTTTCTGTCATTCCCAGCCCCCGTTAGATTTGGGTCAATAAGTACAACGCATAGGGTCACGTGACAATCGGACAGCTTGACATATCTGCCCGCCGTGTAACGTGACCTGTGAGTACTAACAATGGGCTTGTGATCATCATTATTAAATCACCTTGTATGCGTCATTGTGCTTTCATTTGTCAATGTCAAGTATTAACAGCAAAGCAGAAATCGCCATGCTTAGTAGATGAATTACAGATGGATAGAGCATATAAACATGAGCCACTGCATTCTCACGTTGTTAGAAAACAAGGGAAGACTGCTACCTGTCGTCTTGTCGTAAACCCTTCCGTCTTATTACAGAACTAAAACTAACTAGTTCTCTAGCCTTAACTTTGTATTTCGAACTTAATTTCGATTAAGGCAAAGTTCTTATTACTAAAATGATACCTTAGCCTTAGCACCGTACTAAGCTGTCATTTTTGTACAAAAGAACTGCATTTCTACAACAGTGGCTCGATTATTTATAGTCTGATTGTAGAAAAACCTTGTTTTATAAAAAGAGGGTTAGTCTTTAAACAAAACCCATAGCTTTTTACGAAATACACATCATAATTACCAGCCATGAAACGTGACCTAGTAACATGATCGGTAGCCTAAAAATAACCACCTAGGGGATCACTCCAGCCACATCCTATCTAGAGCAGAATAAACTGGATCCTTTAGAAACAAAGCTTTTGATAAGAACTAACTCAAGGCGGCCAAAATGTGAATCTTAGCAGATGATCTCAAAGCCTTGAGAGATTCGTCTTTGTCAATACAATGGACAATAAATTCATTGATCTTTCACTCATATCCATTTTCAATGATGTTTACAAGAGAGCAAGATATTCGGACACGACATTTATGAGATGTTGCAGTTTTAATGCTCTGGTTAAAATATTTATTATCTTGTGTTGTAGCGTGCGTAGTATCCCAACTAAAATTCCTATTTACTCCGCTAATACTTTCTCTCCACATGATATTTTCTCTCTTTGGAGTATGTATGGGGAAATTCGTTGTTAGTCAATAATGCACTTTGAATTTCCATTTTATTCTTGCGTCCTATGCTGAGTAAAGCTTTTATACACATCCTGCACTTGTTCAGTTTAGAAAATATGTACCTATCTATGTATTGATTTCCTTTTTATTTGAGACGTGAAGTTTTAGAATAGCATACATTAGTCAAATTCAGACAGCTTCCTGCTGCATTATACAATGCATTATGAATTGATCGCTACTTATACAAGTTGTGTTGTATCTCTTTTGTTGTCACAGTTACCTACGAGTGCATTTCTGTAAGATTATACTCACGATATCCTACCGACAGTAGTTCATATTTCTCACCATCTATTTTATATTTTGCTGTTTCTATCAATATCTTAAGAACGAGACAGATCTACGGTAACTGTTATTATTTAATTGCATCACCCAAGCCTGATGATTCTATAAATTATATATTATAAATATTCCCTATTGTCCCCAGGATTGAAGTACTTGCATTCAGCTCGCATTCTCCACCGGGACATCAAACCTGGCAACTTACTGGTGAACAGCAACTGTGTGCTAAAGATCTGCGACTTCGGGCTAGCCAGGGTTGAAGAGCCAGATGCCAGCAAGAACATGACGCAAGAAGTCGTTACGCAGTATTACAGGTATATCTACTGACTTTGTTTTATTGAATATCGATGTGTCAAACGCTGTGTGAGCCTGAGCGATCTTTCACAGTTTATTGTTATTAGATTGTTGATAAATAATTTAGAAACATAAATATCACAGCTAATCATTATAATTGTAGACAATATGCCAATTTGTATTAAGCCTTTTATCAGATAAAACGATCTCAAAAATAAATAGTTAACTTTTCTATATGATCGGTTAATGATATTGGGTACTTTACACTGAATTTGTGTAATTAATAAAATTGTCAGTCTATGACCACTTACATTCACGATCAAACAAATACTCGGCTACCAATACAAAATAAACTGGACTTGGTAAACGGTGTTTATAATCGTCCAATTTCACAATGATCGAATTGTTTACATTGTTTGACAATTTAATAGAAATTTAACTATAGTTACTTTTAATATTATACTGAACTTGACGGGTAGTATTTATTACGTAATAATGCCAATATTGTAGCCGTTTTGTTAATAAATGTAAGTATATATTTATTTTTCTTTATTATGAAAACGACAATGTATTCAATATCACATATGAATTATTTGTGACCAGGGAAGTGAAATGTATGGAAATATATGAATGAAGACGCTTTTAAATTTCTGCCCGGGATTACGTTATAACGTGCACGTATTTCCATACATTTTATGGACGTGACGACGTCATAATATTCGTCGATAATCTCGTCAGGTTAGAAATTACAAAAGAGCATAATATGGTAAATATTGTGAGATAGTATTTAGACTGAAAATAGCAACTAGTAATTGACCCAGTTACCTAGTGACTTAAGTTTAATCTAGTCAAAGAAATAGATGGCGAGAGTGCTTAAAACTGTCTGGATTCTTACAATAGATGATTTTGGCTAGGTCTGCCGTAGTCTGATCAAAATGAACCCAAGAACTTAATAAACCCGTTCTATGCTACGCTATGCTAGTGATGTTATTGTGGATGTCCACGGCCCATAAAATGTCCATAATCTAGAAATGACTTAGCCAAAGTCTTTCAGAATTTCGCGGATACCAAAGAATTTGGTATTATTTTTTACCAATCAACACTAAGTTACCCGGAAACTATCCAGACCACTTGACTGATTCCGATTAGATGATAAAAAATATCTGGCACAAGTAAAGATAGGTGCCAGATGGTGCCAGATTTTATAATTAGTTACTTATGTAATAACTTAACGATATTCACTGGCAAAATTTTGACTAGATAAAACAAACTAGTGCTTCAACAAGACACGGTTAACTTTATCCAAACTTTGTTGTAAAGGTCACACATTATGAAGGTTTTACACAAAACCACCTGTTAATGTTAACATTATTTATTATCAGTTTAAAACGTAGGTTGAAGTAGGTGTGCCCTCTATTACTAAAATGTTGAATACCTCTGTGTGAGCAACTGTCATTAGCAAGTACGTTTCTGTGTTGGCCGTGGAGTGCTGTCAAATGAGGACAGTATTTAGGGTTAATACCTTTTTTCTATTTATTTCAAACTAGCTTCTGCCCGCGACTCACTCGTTCACTTCAAATTTCTTGCTCCCCGACCCACCCCGTCGCTCGCCTCGCCTGCCCGTGCGAGTACTTCGTATTCGTGACTTTTTCTCTTTGTGCTCGGCTCCCAAGGGTCTTAGCGTGATGTTATATGCCTGTAGTTTTCCTCGATAAATGGGCTATCTAACATTGAAAGAATTTTTCAAATCAGATCAGCAGTTCCTGAGATTAGCGCGTTCAAGCAAACAAACAAACTCCTCAGCTTTATAATATTAGTATATAGATACATATCAGAAGATTTTTTCTAAAATAAAAGTAGCCTAAGTTACTCCTTATTACATCTGCTACCTGCCAGTGAAAGTCCCGTCAACGGGTCCAGCCTTTTCAGAGATTAGCGGGGGGAACAGAGACAAAAATTGTAAAAAATATTATTTTGGTATATGTACCGTATATAGTATATTCATATTCATGTAGCAAAAAGCGGTTATTTTAATATTACAAACAGACACTCCAATTTTATTTATATGTATAGATATATTTCTCAAGTTCATAATTATGAGTATCATTATCTCTGTAGAGATGTTCCAAGATTGTTAATATTTCATTCACCTCTATCTATTGATTTACCGTTCCTCCTAGTATTGTTTTGAGAACCAATCTTCTTTGTTTTATCTATTGTCAGACATTCATCTTTATTAAAACATCGCAACGTGTTTGTGATCTTACTGTTCTTAGAAACTCGGGTTTTGCTATCCCGGAACGTTTCTCCGGTTATTTGTTCACGTATATTTTAATCAAGCAATAAATAAATCCAATGTCAGATTAAATAGTGCGTTTCTATGTTAACAACAGGAAAAAGAAACTTATATCAGATAAGGAGGTTTTAATGGATTTTCAACTATCTCGATTCTCGAAACTAGACTTCGTGCAGTGCTGAAAAGATTCGCCAGCCAGGTTCGTAGCGGCACTGATTGTTCAGGGTCCGCCGGACATACTTAAGTGTCGTCATTCGTACAAGCCCTTTTTTCAATACTCCATATTTGTTGGACGTTTGTTCCCTAGAATCGTTTACGTCGATTACTCTTGTACCATTCTCACGAACTGTTCGAAACGTGCGGCGAAGCGATTCGTGGTGTTGAATGAATAAAAACTGAATGAATGAATGACCTGTGCCCCGTTGGCCGCAGTTTTGAAAGTGGGACGCCGCAACCGCGTTTGTGCCGAAAACATCAGTAGGTAGTAGGTTTTAGGCGGCGGTTTCGTTTTGCCAAAATAGTTCACGTGCATGTTAAACTACACGATATTTAGGTGATGTGCTTTTTTTAATAGGGACCCTTCCTCCCTTTCCCTTATCACACCATCCCGATTTAGGTAAAGGGTCCCTAAATATCGCGTAGTGTAATAAGGGTTTTAGGCAACGGTACTTAACTGCAGAAGTCGCGGCCGGTGACTCGGTGCCCACATTTCTTACGCTTACGGAATACCCACCATATTTTCACAAATACCCTCTTTTGCCCTTGTTTGCTCACGTGATCCCGTTTCCCTGTGTTATGTTTTGTATTTCATTTGAGCTTATCAAATGAATGCGGTTCCCTACCGCATGCAAATAAATATAAACGAAATGTACTGAAATATATGTAAATTGGTATATATCCAACATCTCATATACATTCAGTTTGTTTGTCACGTTTTCAGGGGAAGGATTAAATTTTAAATTGGAAATATTGTTTAGCTATATTGAAAACGCATAAAGTGGTATAAAACGGAATGGCTTTGTTTACTCGTCTCTGTGTCACAACCAGTTTATTATTCATGCGCTTCTGCGCCGGGCAAATGAGCGTTCCTTGTAAAATCCTTCTCTTTATATCCCCCCTCTTATAACTAAGTTACACGCGACTGGCGACACACGTCTACTGACGCTTGGGATTTCTTTACAGCGTCAAGCTGGAGTTGTTGGCAAACTATGATTGCCAATAAAACTCCTCGTGGTTCAAGATCGAGTTCATTATAACCTAGATAGAAAGGATACTCTTTATTATGGACTCCATAAAAAATACACAGAAAATGTATTTCTTTTTTATCTAGAGTCTAACTCAGATGACCTAAAAGCTTTATTTATTTTGGGTACCTACCTAAGGTACAGGTAGGTCGTTCATTAGTGGCAACAAAACCAGTATAAGCTGGCCTCTTTTTCTATTGAAACTCCGTACTACACTCATAATCAGTCTGTGTGTGTTGATAGATGTCACATGTCTTCGTATTTTTTGGTTCTAGGACATGTCGGTTTCCTCACGATATTTTCCTGTTAGGGTCTGGGACTCTGGGTTCAAACCTCTCTAGGCCAGCTCAATGGCCAGCTCAAATTCAAAGTGTTACCACGGACGTGCGGTCGACTGTAGCATATTTCAAAGATACAATTTCCCCGAAAACCTCTCTAATTATGGCAAAAAGTCTTCTCAAAATTAGAAGGAATAAGCTTGTTTAATGTTCAGATTTAATTACACAAGTACGTCGTGTTTGTCGGATTTATTGTTCAAACTTAATATATTTTATCTTTGAAATATTAACTTGACATATTATAACACTGTTGACATTTTATTTACCAAAGCAGCAGCGGTTCTCTTCACAGTTCTCTTTTATTTTTCACCTAGCCAGCATACGAGATAAATATACCTTTATCAATATTTCTGTATAGAGAATAACTAAGACGACATAAATTTTTCCTTTTTTTTTATAAATCGTCATGTCTCAAAGACGTTGTTTCCATTTAGCAGATTTTTTAGACCAATCAGGAAGTTAAGGGATCTGACCGAGGCACAAAGAGTGAGCTAGACTCCTTGGATAAAGACTGGACCCAAATAGCCCTAGTTATAAACAAAGTGGAAAGAGAGTAAAGACCCCCTGTCTTGTCCCTTATCGTCATTACCATCAGCCCACAGTAGTCTACATTTCGAGATAGACAAAACCCTTAGAGGATATATAATACTAGAGAAGCCTTTCGAACACTTCCCCCCTTTAAAAGTACAAGAAGAAATGTTCTAGGACGTTCATAGAATAATTCCGACCCAGCCCGTCCCTCCCAGCGACGGCCTAAGTCGAGGTCCATATGCCACAGGAGGTGCCCTCAGCACGTAGTCGCTTAGTTTTTAAGCCTTGGCTGGAGACCTTAATTTATTTTGGAAGCCATAGACAAGTCTGGTTAAGCAGCCGCCAACTTCATTTTTTGACCTGCGAGCGCAATTCCAAAAAAAAAAACTTTTATAGAAACTACTTTTAAATTGCACTTCGCAAATCGTTACAAGGCGCGCGGACCTCCGTGTGCCTGGCTGCGCTGTTAAATCCTGTTCAAATACGTCAAAATTACTTATAGACCGAATAACTTTACCTATGTTATTTTTTTTTAAATAATATTTAAGTAAGTAGTAAGGTTTAATTGAAAATCAAAAATCCTAACTTCATACGTCTTGATTTTTCATTCTATTCAACATAAAACCTGGCATAAATCGAGGATTTTTCCTCACATTGCTTTGTGACGCGTCACCGAGTCTCGCTTACACCCTCTTTTTATGTTCAAAATATTTTTCTTTTGCTTTACGATAATAAACGTCAAATCAATAAAATTTACATGCACTCGACATGCAATAGTGTCTTTTAGTAAAAATGCCAACGAGAGTATCGAAGGGTTGGGGTCACATGTGGCTTCCCTGGTACCTCATTAACAGCATAACTGTGTGAGAGTCTATTAACTGCTCCCAAATTACGATGTTAATTTTATTATTTTTATTTTTTACACTTTCTGACATATTCTCGTCATTATTTGACGTTATACATCACTTGTAATATCGAGTATTTATTAGTGATTCTCATGGAAATCATGTCACTTGGTTTATTAAATAGGTTGATTTTACTTATGTAGATTATTTTACATATTGTGAATGAGAGAACGTTGTAGGCCTTATAGACGTCGACTATGAATCTACAGATTCATAGACGATTTTCTATTCTTTATTTTCATTCCTCTAAGTACCTGGTACTTATTGACAGGCCTGCATTGTCCTCCCATACCTAATATCACTGTAATTTGAAAACATTATAAAAGCCAATTATTTTTAAAAGAGTAACCGTGGAGTTTCTTGCCGGCTCTTCTCCATAGGAAGCGACAAATTGGAACCGTGCACCTAGCTTCTGACGTTTCATAAGTGCCCTTGCAGGTTTATGTGAAATAAAATATTTTGATTTGATTTGAGGTGAAGAAAGTGGGTAATATAGTGGTATGGTATGGTGTTGAAAGAATACTGTATCTGTTTCCAGAGCACCAGAGATCCTGATGGGCGCGAACCACTACACAGCTGCGGTAGATGTATGGTCGGTGGGCTGTATATTCGGCGAGCTGCTCGGAAGACGGATCCTCTTCCAGGCGCAGAGTCCGGTGCAACAGGTATGTTTTACTGCCATTTTACATACATACTCTACTAACCTAAATCTTAAGGCACCCTCTTATTAATTGGGCACGCCGCGATTGCGGCGGTAAGTCCCCTCTTTGAGGAGTGGCTTGAGAGGCGGCATGGCGTCCTCACCTTCCGCCTGACACAGGTCCTCACCGGACATGGCTGTTTCGGGAGGTTCCTGTTTCGGATAGGGCGGGAGGAAAGGCCCGGGCGTTTCCATTGCGAAGATCGCCCAGAGGACACGGTGGAGCATACGGTGGAGGTCTGCCCAGCTTGGGCGGAGCAACGCCGTGTCCTCGTGGAGGTGATCGGCGGCGGCGATCTCTCGCGTCCGACCCTGGTCCAGGCCATGGTACGGAGCGAGAGGGCATGGCTGGCAGTCCTTCAGCGAAGCAGTTATGCTCGCAAAGAGGGAGGCGGCGCACGTGAGGGAGATGCAGTACATGCGCCCTCACAGCCGTGGCCTTCGCAGGAGACGCCCTGGGCGTCGGGAATCCCAGGCTGATTCCCGGCCACCGTAGGCACGGGCTTGCGGACGGCGAGTAATGGGTACCTCGCTGTCCGGTAAGGACCAAGCCCGGGTCGACGGCGCGTTGTGTTCCACGCGCGCCTCAAAGAGATGTCAGCAGTAACAGAGGGGCCCGCAAGGCCCGATGCCTGCCGGGGGTGCGGGTTGTTCGAAAGAGATACCGCCGCCCCTGGCACACAGGCAACTGAGGGAACACGGGTGGGTTTTAGTCAGTAAAAGTCTGACACGCCCTCCCGCTCCACCCAGAGCGGGAGAAGTTATTTGATGATTTCCCACCCAAAAAAAAAACCCCTCTTATTAATAAACCCAGCGTAAACTTAAATAGTCATGCACCAGGTTGTGGGTTCAAATCCAGACAAGAACCAATGTGACTTGTTAAATTCATATAACTCTGCTTTCTGAATTTATCTTAGACATTACTGATATCAGTGAAGGAAAAACATGGTGACGTAACCTGGACTTAAAAATAGGAGTAAAGTCTGAAATCGCCTTACGTCTTGAGCAAGCGTGCTGATATATACTCATACCTTCTCTGTATGAGAAGGTTTGCGCTGCAGTAGGAGACAATAATAATAGGGTAGTCTCATTATTATTATAAAGTTAGGCAATACTGGTTGTAACTTCGCGTTTTTTAATAAGGTGATCATGTAGTCGAATAATATATGTGTCTTGGTTTAGTCGGTTGTGATAGCCTGGAGGATTAGGAATCGGTTCCTTGAGGTCGATATTAAAATCAAATGTGAAAATATGTTTTATTGTTGCCTAGTTGAGAATAAAAAAATGCAAAATATTTTCTAGACCTGGTTAAATGTCCGGAAACATAGCTTTCGGCAGGCCGTGTCCTGGTTGAGCAGTCTTGATCTATACAAATGGTACGTAACGTAATTAATTCCTTCCTGAAAAAATAAGTTTCTGTTTTAAACACGTGACATTACGCTAGCATTCACGTTTTAACAAAACCATAAAGTTTCTTTGCATAGGCCACATTTTGTTAACAAATTGTGGGTCGACTAATACTATGAAAGGTGTAATAAAAATGTGTGTAATAATTAAAGCCATTTCCGTCATTTTGTTAAGCCGAAGCTACAAGGGGTGCCACACACACGCAAAATAAAAATAAAGGAATAATATTAATTCTACACAAACAAAACGCACAGCAAAAAAAAACACATGTGGCTTTTGGCAAAGCCTTCTATTCAACTAATTAAAGTTTTTCAATTTTGTCCATTGCTTGATGTCAGAGAAAAAAAATCGCAAAAATATATTTGAGATATATTTTCGGGAAAAAGCCGCTCGGCTTAGCACGAACTGTGCCGTACCGACCTGGTCACGGTTAAATAAGGGTAGATTCCGAAGAAAGTTGGCCATCTGCACGAGCCGAAAATGTGTAGTAATTGCTTCGGGGTGGGCTTTATTTGTTCAACGAATATGCCGACCTGAACATGCATGTGTGTGGCACCCCTGAGGTACGAGCTTCGCTTGATAATCTTGACAAATCTCTAGATTTGCTGATGTTGTTTCAGGGCTAACATGACATTTAACAGTGCCCTTAAAAACCCGTGACCAGTCTATGATAATTCGGGTATAAAAATTTACGGTTGAGGCCGAGATGACGAGGTTTATAGACGTTACTTAGCATGTGCTTTGGCTTAGGCATGTTCCTGTCTCTGTTTGGCACTCGTAGTTTGACTGCTATGCGACAGCGACAGAAATAACGCTAAGCCAAAGTATGTGCTTATAACCAGATCTCGGCTTTAGAACGATATGGTACTTACGGCTAAATGAGATGCTAACGTTGAGGTTGTGTTTTCCAGCTGGAGTTGATAACAGAGCTGCTAGGCACGCCATCACTAGAGGACATGCGACACGCGTGCGCCGGCGCACGTGCACACATGTTGCGCCGTGCACCGCGCCCGCCCGCGCTCGCAGCGCTGTACACGCTGTCCGTGCAGGCCACGCACGAGGCCGTGCATCTGCTTGCACAGGTAACATACACAACACATATAAAATACATCACACATCATTATTGCAGAGGGCATTACAGTAACATTACAAAGTAATTCGTGCTTCATGAACCGCGAAAGAAGATCAGAATTAAAGGCTCCTCATTCCCATAGACGTTTGCATAGAAATAGTTCTACTTCCTTCCGTTCCTCGTTGAGCTCCTCACGTTCTGAGTTGAGCTGTATGATTACTGACAAATGCGTGCACTGAATGGGCAGGTCCACTCAATCTGTGTGGTTCTTTCCTCAAAAGACCGACAGACACCGATTCACATCGTCTTCACATGATCTGACCAAGATTATGTCTGGACTTTAAAAGAGACTGTGACCTCTGAGTTTGTTTCGGCCTTTCTTCTCAGAGTAGTCAGATAGGAAACGCCGACCTCGTCTAGTTGAAAGGAATATAATTGACGTGTAAAAGTGTTTGTACAAACCTACTTACAGAAATAAAATCATTTATCAATTACTAGAGTCGCGTCGCGCTGTCGCATTGCACCTGTCTGCGGGAGCCTAAAAGGTTCCAACTGGTCTGAAACTTGTCGGGTATATCCGAAATATGTATTGACCTAGGTACAGGTAATACATATTTCGAAGGAAACGATGAAACGTTGGAAAATAGATCTGACTCAATAGTCAGTCCTATTTTCTTGCCCTCTTTTCCATCTGCACGGCATTTTCCAACGTTTCATCGTTTTTTTTTGTTCATCCAGTCTAACGGCTGGCAGGTTATAGCTCAATTTTCCAAAAGTTCGGTTGGCGAAAGTCGAACAGTGCTTTACTGTTCGATTTTCAACTCTCGACGGTGCGTTGAGAACTAGTCCGCGATAAATACCGCCCCTATATCCCTTAAATGTCATAATGTAGTTTTACTGTTTTTGCAAATAAAATTTATTTAGATGCAAGATTATATGTATAGTAAAGAAAAAAAATTAAAAAAACAAAAGTACTTTTTTTAATGGTTTCTTGGAAATTTACATAATTAAGTAATCAGAACTAACCTACTGGGAACAAAATGTGCAGTGAGATAATAAACTTACTCATTATTGTAAAAAATATAATCCCCGTACTCTGTGGAAACGAAAAACTGGCACTGAATTGGTTGATGGAAATTGCACTCACCATGCATTTAAGGGATATTATTACGTTCGTGTGAACGTCTACTTAGTGTCATTGGATTCCAGCTGTTGCATCGTAATGTACGTAAGTATCACACTAACGTTCCAAACTATCAATTCCCAGATGCTGGTGTTCGACCCGGCCAAGCGCATCTCGGTGGTGGACGCGCTGGCGCACCCGTACCTGGAGGAAGGCCGGCTGCGCTACCACTCGTGCATGTGCAAGTGTTGCTACAGCGCGCCGCCCGCCGCGCGACACTACTCGCCCGACCTGGAGCCCGTGGCGCCGCACGCCTTCCACGACGGCTGGGAGAGGAAGCTCACCAGTGTGCATCAGGTTAAAGGTATGGTGGAACGGAGCCTGCTTCAAATATTATAAAGCGTGACATACATTTACGCGCGACCTGAAACCATGAATTCAGCACAGGATTCTAGAAGACCCTAGCACAGAAAAATTTCGTTAGTAATCAAAGAATAAAATTTTCTGTTTCATAGAAAAGTGCAATACCTACGCGGTCAAAATGTATGGCAGAATCTTTATTTTTAAATTCCTGAATCCATAGTAACAGATTGTTCGTCGATGTTCCTGCCACCTGACGAAAAACACCTCTGTTCCAAAAGTATGTGATAAAAGTGTAAATAAATAAACCTTGTTATGGTTAAATTCTTACGCAATTACTGACTAAAGAGAATAAGTAGGTACGATTTCATATGCATTTAGAAGATATCCTCTTTATGTCTCACCACTTTTTCCAACAATAAGGTATTTTACTCTATATGAGAAAAAATCTAAAAATAAATTATTGAGATAGATTAGGCAAAAAGCAGTCGGAAAAGTTCATGAAATAACAAAATAAATTTTAAAATTCAATTCAAAGATTTCAGTTTTTTTTTAAACTGTTTTTGAACACCATGAAATAGTAGCCGCCATGTTATTACGTCATACCGCTGTTTAAACTAATCAAGTGAACAATTTTGTACTTTTATTATTTTCGTAACCAAAGTAATTTTTATTGAAATAATATATTACATTCGGGAACAGCAAACCAATGTGTAGAATAATAAATCATTTTTTTTTTAAATTATAAACAATTATCATACAAAATATCAGCGCATTTGTTTACACAGTTAACTGACGTCATACCCACAGAGCAATATGGCGTCCACTGCGTACAGCGTTTTCGTCAAACTACGCGCGAAATATGAAAATGTAAAATTTTAATGGATTTTTATGGCACTAATCGATTCAATAAAAATGTTGTTTTTTTTTTGTGGTTTATTAGCATTTTAGAATCTAATAAGACACTTTTCAAAATTGGGTGTAATATGCTATTATTGTTTGAATAACATTCTCAAAATGTACTGAAAAATTATCAAAGACAGTTAACGATATAAAATTAACCTCAATAAAATTGTCAAATGAAAACCTCTTTATGGTAATTCAATATTAGGTTGAGATTGTCTGGGTTTAAGTATTCAAATCAATTTGTAGTACGGCTAACAAATTGAGTCCTTTGATTTGATTCAAAGCATTCAATTTTATAGGTATACAATAAATTGGGATGTATACGGAACGTTTTCTGATCCAGTTGTTTACATTTTTATCAAATACATTTGGAACAGACTATACGTATGTTAATGATACTGGGCGTATCGTACGCCCGAAGCTATCGTATAGCTTGTGAGAGGCGTATGTCTAACTGTAGACTGCGATAGGTTTTCTTTTAGTTGATGGATTGAATATAGAGACAATTCTTTACACTGATTTATTTGTTTTCAAGATAAGCTTAAATTTTCTGTAGTTTTAAAGCATAACCAAACAATAATAAGTTCTAATTCTAACGTGTTTGCACCTTTTCTTTAATTAACGCGTCCCGCACACAAATGTTTCAGAGGAGATACACAAGTTCATAGCAGAACAGCTGCAGACATCTCGAGTGCCACTGTGCATCAACCCACAGTCGGCGGCATTCAAGAGCTTCGCAAGGTAAGGCGCCGCGACATCAACCAACCGCAACCAACCGCAACCAACCGACACTAGGTGATTTCTTTGCGATACGTAACCTAACACGCCTTAGCGACCACCCGCACCCATATGGGCCACGCCAATTAGAACCAAAACTCGTGCAGACAACACTGCCTATACTAAAAAATCTTCAATTAATTTTTGATTCGCCCGAAGCGTCATTTTAGCGCTGCGCTCTTTCATTGTAACGCCTAAAATGTTGCTTCTTTTTTTCTAGCTACCGATTACTTTTGCGCGTTTTGTAATATAGTCGTTTTTTTTTAGATTTAATTCCACTTTTAAAGTTTCTAGTGTTGTCCGCACGGCTGGCGATGTTTACGATAATAAATCAGAGAAAGCAAACAGTCATCACAACTGAGTGTGGCACGGTGCGAGTCTGTTAGTGTGTGCACGTGTGTCGGTGTACAAGTGTACAGTGTACTAGTGTACCGGTGTACATAGCGCGTAGTGTCGTGCCGGCCGGTGGTCGCAGGAACATGTCGCATCCCTCCCGACCTCCCCTCCCGCCAACTGTAGTATTGCAACGTAGGTAACAGTTGTGCCTCTTTGTGTACAGTAACACTCACACACGGGTCGATTTTGCTAGAGCCCGACTTGTGCATGGGTTGTTTTACCATTTTACTTTTCTTACATAACGTTCCGTTTCGTTCCCCGCGCTTGGTGCGCTGTCCGTGTACATACGCCGCTGTCTTCGAGCAAAATCAACCCTCTTGAAATGGTGGTGTGTCCCGCTTCACTAGCACCGCTGTTCTCTCCCGTACGGTAGTTTTAATTCTGCTTTTTTGTGTGTTTTGCCACAGCTCTAGGGCGGGTTCGAAAGCGAAAGTTTGTTCCCCTTTCAAGACGGCGGCAAAATATCTACTGCTATCGCCCGTGATATTTCTGTGCGCCGCCTAGGCGTGCAGCGAGCCCAGTAAGCGCACGCACGCATACCTTGTGCCGCGCGCCAGCACTCGGCGCGCGGCGGGCGACGCGTCGGGGCAACACGCGCCTCTGTGTTTCTTCTAAACTAAAACTGCTCGCCCCTCCACTATATATATTTTTTTAATTTCATAAATCTACTTCTTATTCCAAAAAAAAAAACACAATTTTCTATGTTCATATCGACTTGTTGATTGAGGGACCAATAATGGCAACCTATTTTTGTGCATTGCATCTATAAAAATACATTTAATTCCAATTTCACAAATGAATCTGAACGCGATCAGCACATCTAAACCGTGTTCAAGAGCTGTCAGTGTCAATATTCCACAACAATGACAATGATGGCCCTTTAACGCGGGTAGATATGCTGATCGCGTTCTTTTTCATTTTTGAAATTCGCCCATAATGTGTACGCAATTCAATGGAGGGGCGTGCAATTCAAACTTAGACGGTATATAACTTTGTTGTTGAGTTTAACTTTAGTGAAAAGAGGTGTTGTTGCCTTCGACCGTCGTCTCGTTTCAAAAGGGTTGATCATTAGATAGTGCTCGCTCCGTCCTAACGGTTCGGTTGCAGTGCATGCGTTTGTGAAGGCTTCGCACTTGAGTTTGGTGCCTATGTTTGTTATTTTTTTGTCTCTTTAGAAATAAAAGTTAATCTGAGCTAACTTGAAATATTGCTTGTTAAATATAATCAAAACTTACAAGCTTATTTATTATGGAGATTAAAATTTCGGTGAATGCATTGACAATCGTTTACGCAAAAGAGTTTTCCCACTTTGAAAACCGAACTCAAGTTTGAAGCTACATTTCCTCAAAATCGACAAAAAACAGTAGTCTCGATTTTGGAGAAACTTCTGTACTGAGGTTGAATTTGATTTTTTACGATTAGTGAGTGGGTTTTGACAGCCCTAGCAGAAAAAAATATCTTTCCAAATATGAACTTTATACATTTGACATAAGGTTGATATTAAGAAGTGAGGTAGTTTTCTGTTAGGGTTGCCTCGTAGTGCATGCGTAGTATGAGATGAGCACTGTGCCAAGCACATGGTTGTGGTGAATTTTCATAAATTTTTCATTCAGTAGTTACTGTAGCGTTTGATTTGTGATGCAGTTTTGCTATAAGATTTCTCTTTTATTATCATAGATTTTGTTCAAAGATGATAAATGCATGTTGGTTTGTATGTTGGATTCATCATATGGATTAAAGAAGCGAGACTAGTAAAAAGTATGTATAGGCGCAAGACACATTAATATTATTTGCGTTGTTCTTAGTAACTTGAGATAATATAGACGGCTTTAGGGGACGAAAGTATTTTTGGACAGATAATTTCCAAAAAAAAAAATATACCCCTCTGTCTCGTTAAAATCTGATAAAAACTTTGAGTCCAGCATGCAAGCAAGTGGCGTGGGTGTGGGTACGCACTAGTGCGTCACATGACTAACGCCGGCCGACTCTGTACCCTTGCAGCTCCACAGTGGCCCACCCGTCCGAGCTGCCGCCGTCGCCGCACCAGTGGGAATGACGCGAGACCAAGCGCGGCTTCGACAAGCGACGCGCCGTATTCACTGACTCGCGATAGCCGACTTTATTGTAACGGACGCAACGATTATTGGGCGAACTCGTGTTGTAGCAGGCTCGGTGGTGCGATAGTCGACTTTTCTACAGTTGTATAAGGTCGATTATGGATTGATGGTTGGGTGAGGCGATGACATGCCTGATTAACCTCTGATAAACGATATTTGACTTTATTTACGGCAGTGTAAGGTCGGTTATGGACTCGTGGTTTGGCGAATTCGTATGTTTACCTAAGCCTTTGTTAAGCAACTTAATATTCATCAGCTCAAGATCGATTTACTATGAGGCAGTTACTATCTAATGCTGCAGATATGTTAACAAATAAGCAATTTGACAGAACAAATCTATGTGATAGTTGGTTTTGAAAATATTTATTCCAATAATCTGCTTTAAAATGTAAAAATGTAATTAGTATTATTCACGTAGGTATCAATAACATAAAAAATAAAACGTGATGTATATTTCTAAATGTATAACCACGAGACAGAAACAAACTTTTTGTTTTCAAATAAAATTTGTATTTTTTAAGGGCAACGGCTATAAATTGAAGCCTTTTGTAATTCATTTATAGTATGTTATATTACATACGAATTCGCTTTAACACAGTAGTTACATATCAACTGGGATTTGAACTGTTTTAATTTGATTTTTCTCGTCTATGTACATTCAATATTCTCTCTTAGTTCATTAAATACAGAGTTCAAATTCCAGTTGCAGTCCACACGTCACATAAGTCGGGTCTCTCCCCAAACTGTGTTGTGTTGCTTTTATTTGACTTTATTGTGAATGTATAAAATTTTGGATTGTATAAATACCGCACCAGACCTCATCGCTGTAACCAGAAAGCATTAAACTTACGCGCATCGTATCAATAAGTATACCTTGTGGAGTATTCGTACCATTATTGGGTAGGTGGACTTCCAAAATGGATGACATTTTGAAATTAGTTGTGTAATTGGCGAAAAATATTAAAATTACAGAAAAGCTTTGTAAACTAAGGTACTTTGTCTACCATGAATTTTACTAAAAATATTCGTATTTTAAGAAAAAAATTGTCTCCTAACCAATTCTAAAACGTGTATGTCAAAGAATCTCCATAAACGCGCAGTTTTGACGTAAGCAAAAGAAAACAGTGGATTCGCGACGTCACTACCAAAATCGATTCATTTCTGATATAAAATTGTAACGTAGCGTGTAGTGAATGTCTGTAGAATAGAATAGTTGGCTGGTGTACTGTGAATATAATCGATAAGGGAAAGCAAAGCATCGGAAAGGATTAAATGTTGATATCAACATAATTTTATACAACGAAAGGTGTCGCCCGCGCGGCAGAACGTAGCTAGGTATTGGAGAGTGACAAGCAGATAAATGATGGATAGGTGTGGCATGCGAAGGAGAGGCGAGGTCACCGACCTCCACCCTCAGCACGATATACAGTAAAGAAACGCTTCGTCTAGAATTAGGTTATGTTTCATTTACCTCCGCGATTCCATATAAATGTAAGTGTGACGTAGTGTCAATGTATGTCTGTTTGTGTTTCGTACGGACATTGCAAGCAATCAATGTTGCAATATTATACAGCGTGTAACGGAAGGGGGTATCAACCCTGAAGGAGGTGAATGTGCTCATGAAACTCAACAACTTTCCCCAAAGAACATAGGACGAAATATGAAAAAAAAAATTTGGCCCTCCCATAGTAAATCAATCAGCTGGTAGTCAGTTTTGTAAGGCAGGGCCAAATTTTTTTTTTTCATATTTCGACCTATGTTCTTTGGGGAAAGTTGTTGAGTTTCATGAGCACATTCACCTCCTTCAGGGTTGATACCCCCTTCCGTTACACGCTGTATAACGCGTATTGAAATTTTAATTTTATAACTACGGATTTATTGATTTATATGTTGTGTTCTCTATTAATCTCCTGTTTAGGACGACCACAGACGACAGTTTCATACTTAAAAAATGGATTTCGAACACGAATCTCTTGCGGACTGTCGCCTGTAGCCGGCCTATTGTGTATAATAATTAATAAGCTTAATCGTTAACACCATTGTATGTAACATCGACTGAACATTTTTACGTAGTTAGGTTAGAATAGTGTTAGATATATGAAACTACTAATTTACTCGATGCAATGAAAATAAATGGTAATTAAAATAAATGAATGAGTAATATTCACATACTATCATTGCAGTAGTGAGATATTTTATAGCAAAGTGTTTGTAAATGTAATGAATACATGTGTATTTCACGCATTTAATAGTTATATTAGAGTTTTGACATTATTGTACTGGGATGTGTTAGTGTGCGTGAGTTGTTTTGTCGTTTTGTCTAATTATTGGCATTGATAATCTTACATAAATATATACATTACAAGGTGGGAATGTAATCCTTCAGTGTCTTAAAAAGGGTGGCAGGGATCTACGCGGAACCTGTACATCCAGTACATGAATCTGAACCTCCGTTTAAATCTTTCGTCGGTTATTAAAAACGAAATCGCTGTTCCATACACTTTGACCGTGTGACTTTTTTTAATAACAGGCAAAAAAAAACTACTTTTGGGGGTTTAGAATCGTGTGCTGAATTCAACGATACAGTTTGCGCGTCCATATTGCCAACCTGCATCCTCGATAACTATTAATGACATAAATATTTTAGTAAAATATTAGATTTAAATATCGATTTACTTTTGTCAGGTTATATGTCCGTTTGGTTCCATTTCCACCGCGTATCATCCAAAATTGATGTTTCCATTTAATTTGTAAGTAGTATTTATTACTACTGTATCACGCTGCTAGCATATAATCTAGCATAGAGACTTTGTGTGAATGTCGCCAGACGTCGTAGCCTTAAAACTAGTTCAAAACTATATAAAAGATAAAACATAAAAAAACGTTGTAAATAAATGCATAGTATTAATTTTAGTCTAGTATGGTACGGGATGTAAGCCGATGTAGCAAGCCCGCAACAAGTAGGTTAGCCTCACTACAGACCGCTGTGCGACTTATTGTATCTCCTTTTCTGTGAATAGAGGGTAGTCAGATATTATAGTGACATATTTACAGTTTTTGTGTTGTTTAGTAGTAAAGATTGTATATAGTTATGGGGTCGGGCAGCGGTTTGTGTGAGACTTTGATGGTACAAAGGAGGAGCGCTCGTTTTTGCGTTGGTTTTAGCTGCCGCACTTCTTTGGATGAATGGAATTCGTTTTCTGTATCAAACATAAACAGAAATTTCCTTTCTGTTTCCAAGCTATTTAAGAAATCAGCCTATTGGATCATGGCATGTCTTCTAACTTAGATTGGTTCGACCAACCAATAACTAAAACGAGAGTTCACTACAGATTTACCGATTTTATTGAGTGGCTTGATCAGGCATTCTGAAACGCGTGATCTTGTTGACAACTCCTTTTTTTTTGTCAAATATACAAATTTTTATCGCTCATTTGGAGCGACAGTGACCCAAGTGCAAATTTGTAAATTTTACACTACGCCAGTTTTAATATTTTTTTCGTAACACACCCGCGCAACTGTCTATTCGGCCGTTGTCGCCCGGAATCTGCGCGCCAAAATGGAATATTGCAACAACGTCTTTTCGCTCTCTAGCGGACGTTTTTTGAACTTACAAATGTGACATTTTCACTCCTAACGGAGATTATTTTGCAGATAATTTTGGTGTAATAGGTTAGTGGTGCCGATTCTGTTGTACACCGAACTAAACTAACTAAACTATCACTAAAATTCCTTACTTTTGGCTATGAGAATCTTAAAGCTATTCTGCAAAAAAAGATCTCTAAATTTAAAAATAATTTTGACACAACTAAAATCGAATGTGACAAACGCGACCCCACGTTTGCCCTACTCCGTGATCTTTTTTAGAGCCGGAACCGCGCAGGGGCGGCAGCCTCAACGTGTTTTAAATGGATTTTTTTACTTTTTGTATCGAAAATATGAAAAATTATTACCAACATGTTGAGTTTTAGAGGTGTATGGAGTTTTATAAAGGGGTCGAAATTTTCATTATTTTTACGATAGGACACACCAATTTCGAGATATAAGCAAAAGAAAAGAAAAAAAAATACAGTACACCTTTTTAATCGCGATTAAAAATAGTCAGATTTAGTTAGACAATCGAAATTTTATATTGAATAGAATAATGAATTTGACAACAACAGAATAGCAAAACTACCATTTTCACTAAATTAAAAACTCAGTACAATCTTAGTGCTGTCAAACTAAAATATAGATAAGTTGTGTCACTTTAGTCAATTTCAGAATGGGAAATCGTCGTTTGACAGGAATAAACTAAATTTTAGTGATTTTTAGTTTAGTTTAGAGAATTTTGTGACAAGAGATCGGCACCATTTTCGCATTTTTTTGCAATTGTGTCATTGTCGCTCCAAATGAGCGATATGTAAAAATGTTTCTGTCAAGTAACGTGAATTGACCACTTTGTTAACCTTTGATATCCCTTGAGGTCTGACCGTATCCTATCAATCTTAATATGTGACAGCTAGAACCACGTAAGCGAGCCCCGACGGACCCACCTTGCCTTATCTCAAATAACTGTCACTGTGATCCGTAACGCGTAGTTTTTGAACCCCCGCACCCCTCGCCCCTCGACGTTTACAATGTACTGTATACAATATACAAGTGCTCGTTAGGTAATTATTATCGTGATTGGTTTATTAGAAATTTGCTTAATTATTATGACTGCTGAATACTACCGTGTCCTCCGATGTGAGAACACGCTTGAATGTATGTAAATAGGAATATAATAAGTAGACGAATATTGTTAGGTTGGGGTGTGCAGTTGCGAAGTGCGGATGGAATCGTACTTACATGTACAATATTCAACGGAGAGATAGATAATATAAAATGGCTCAATATTTAGTAAAGGATTTTTGTTTTATTTTTTTTGTTTTTTAAAAAACGTTGCCCCACACTAGGAATTTCTCCTGTATTGTGGGTGCGTTTACAAACATTTAAACTCATATACACAAACAGCCAGACCCGGATCAACTACTTGTAGGTCATACAAATATTTGTTCCGTGCGGGAATCGAACCCGCGACACGCAGCGTAGCAGTCAATCGCTTAACCACTGCGCCTACCGTGCCGAATTATTCACGTCTCGTTTCGATCCAGCCTGTCTCTTTCAGCGCGACGCCCTAAGCCGAGGTCCGTACACCAAAAGGGGTGCCCTTAGCGCGTAGCCCTGGATGGAGGCCTTCATTTATTGAGGCAATGCAATAGGCAAGCAACCGACAACCTCCTAGGTTGATCTGCGAGATGTCATTCCCAAAAGACAACAAGGCAAACCTATTCAAATCGTTATGCCATTTGTCTGTCAAAAAAGCATCTACATACTTTAGCTTTTTTTGCCTATTAGCTGGTCGATTATTGGTAATGTTAAAAACTGGAAATTAAAATTTTAAAACAAAATTTATATCGAATTGGAGGTAAAATCGAATTTCAAAAAAACCTTCATAGCTGTCAAAACTCTTTGTATAAATAAAATGTATTTCATCCGTACATTAGCGACTGCTGCCCCGGCGCAGGATATAAGTCCGTGCGACGAGCACACAGTATTGCGGCGTCTAAACGAACACGCTTCTTATTTTATGTAATTGTACGTATTGCGTTTCCAGACTTTCAGAGATCTCGTATTATTTTAAGTTTTAAGTACACGACTGATCATTTAACACACAAGTGATCTTTAATTGTAGGACATCACGTTTGTATTCTACTTTGTACTCTACGGCCAGTCAGCCAAGGCTTCTTTTAATTTTAAGTGATCGCACACTCGAATGCTCCCGCGCAAGCTGAGGACTTCACACTTTCTTTATATTTCGTGTAAATATTAGTGGTAATGCGGTAAGACTCTTAGGTTTCGTGTTAACAATCAGATCGCGCCTCAGTTCTTTATGTTTGTGTTCAGTAATCCCACATTAATTGTATATTATAATTTCCATAATAAAAAAAGTAAAAAAAACAAAATAATATGAGGAAATAATTGTATTCTTCGTTTTTTTAATAATTATGACTTTTGATTTAATTACTATTATTACCAGTCGTAATGTAAATAGGTACTTTGTGCACTGATAGTCGTGTTTAAGTTAACATTAGATATTAATATCAAATGGCTGTATCGATTCTCTTTATGTAAAGCCCAAGACACAACGTTCACTATAAGACTTAGTAGAAAAATGATTTTTTTTTGTTGCTATACAGGGTGAAATGAAATTAGCTAGCGTAACTTCGCAAACGTAATGGATACCGATATCTAAACATGGTAAAATAAAAAAAATAAATTGATCTGATTTTTTTATAGGTCATCGACCGCATTCAGGATAGTCACTTAAAATTTGAGTTTTTTTTTGTGTAAACTTCACTGACTGACTGTGTTCCTTCTTTTTATCGTGTACCCTGATGGGTACACGATCACATATATTCTCAACTCATACTTCTTTTTTTTTTTTTTTTTTTTTTTTTTTTTTTTTTTTTCTGGGTGGGAAATCATCAAATAACTTCTCCCGCTCTGGGTGGAGCGGGAGGGCGTGTCAGACTTTTACTGACTAAAACCCACCCGTGTTCCCTCAGTTGCCTGTGTGCCAGGGGCGGCGGTATCTCTTTCGAACAACCCGCACCCCCGGCAGACTCATACTTCAAGTAAGAAGATCACCAGCAATAGTTTACAAAAAAAAAAAACATTAAATCTATTTTCTTTTTATTTGTTCGTGTTAAGTTACTTATTACGTTAGCAGAAATCCTTGGCTAATTTAATTTGACCCTATATTATTGTCCTCTAACATTTTGTAATGTAATCGTTTTAGTTAAGTCACGACAGACGTTAGTATTGTGATTTAGTTTTGTTCAAATGTCCACACGGCTATACATCAAGCTATATATTTCCAGTTTATGCTGATCTTGCACTGTACGGAAATCCTAAACAATGCGAGATCAGCTTATACTGGAAATGTATATATTATACTGGATATATAATTATATTGATTTGTAGCCGTGTGTACAGCAACCCAGAAACATTATGTAAATGTAAATATAAATGATACATGTTTCTGTCGCAAGTTAGTTGCATTTCACCATTGTTGCGAACTGCCAAAACTATTGTAATAATTTTGTAGCGTTATACGCCATAACACCACACTAGTAACGCTGAAAAAAAAAAAATGAGCGATGGAAATTTTGAAAATACCTAATTAACTTCTATTTTCTGTAATACTCTTGCATTTTGATAAGTTTTGTATATCTGGCGCTGTTTGCTCAAATCGCTATAAATAATGCCTATAAAATAAAATAATCATAATTTCTGTCGTTTTTTTTTTAAGTTTTCCTGTGTTGGTAAACTTTAGCTGTGTATTCCTGCATAAATTGAATATGAATGTTTAGTATTGTGTAGTTAGTTGTGTGGTGGGTGGCGTATGCCTAGAACGTGGGCCGGGTAGCGACGAGGACCGGCCACCGACACTGTGTAACAATAAACTACTACATAATTATATTCGAGAGTTTTATTTCTACCTTAAAATAGCTACCCTTTAGATTTTAATTTATTAATTCACTGATGGACAACGCACAGCCTAAAGCACTGGCTAAATGACTGTCTTATATAATTAAAGTGGCAAGGAAGGATTTTTTTTAAATTCATCTCTTAAGGGGTCAGGGTATCAAATGACTTCTCCCGCTCTGGGCGGAGCGGGAGGGCGTGTCAGACTTTTACTGACTAAAACCCACCCGTGTTCCTTCAGTTGCTGTGCCAGGGGCCATGGTATGTCTTTCGAGCAAACCGCTCCCCCTTTGACCAGAAATACCTACCCATTAGGTTTTAATTTATTCATTCACTGATGGAAAACGCTCCGCTAGACCCCACCAGTTGATGCTGCCATCTCTGAGGAGCGCGTGGAACACAACGCGCCGTCGACCCGGGCTTGGTCCTTATCGGACAGCGAGCTACCCATTACTCGCCATCCGCAAGCCCACGCCTACGGTGGCCGGGAATCAGCCTGGGATTCCCGACGCCCAGGGCGTCCCCTGCGGCGACTAGGGCTGTGAGGGCGCATATACTGCCTCTCCCTCACGAGCGCCGCCTCCCTCTTCGCGAGTATTACTGCTTCGCAGAAGGAAGTAACGGCTACCCATGCACTCTCGATCCGACCTATGGACTGAACCAGGGCCGGACGCGAGAGATCACCGCCGCCGATCGCCTCCACAAGGACACGGCGGTGCTCCGCCCTTGCTGGACAGACCTCTACCGTATGCTCCACTGTGTCCTCAAGGCGATCTTCGCAGTGGAAACACCTGGGTGCTTCCTCCCACCTTATGCGAAACAGGAACCTCCCAAAACAGCCGTATCCGGTGAGGACCTGCATCAGGCGGAAGGTGAGGATGGCGTGGCGCCTCTCAATCCACTCCTCAACTAGGGGACTTTCCGCTGCAATTGTGGGTCACCTGAGCCACCACCATGCAATTTGCTTGCCTTTAGAATACAATAAGATTGAAGCAATAAAATGGACGAATGAAATGGATGGATGTCAAAAAACAGTGCTTAGAACACGATGCAACATTAATTTATAGTTGCTTAAACTTATGGTGTACGACTGGCAAATAAATCGCACCGTCTAAATCACGTTCGACACTGCCCGACCCTGGATCGAACCCAGAACCGCACGCTTACCAGTCGCCTCTGCGACCACTAGATTAACGATCCGTTCCCGGGACTCGAACTAAAGATGCCACGCTGAGGAAAGTTGCCGAAAAAAATACACGTTCACGTCACGGTCTATTCCGACATTTTGTAAAAAATAAAGAAAAGCCAAAACATGTTTGTTTACAATCCCGCTGGATTTTTATAAGTTCCGAGTAACACTTTAATCAGTTGTAATTAAACGATTGACCCCTAATTGGTCGCGTTTAAAAAGTTACGTTAACGGTCGCGTGGGGTGACCCCAAATTAGATAAAAAAAATACATGCTAAATCAGTATTTTATGTATTACAATCAACAATTTTTTATATTTCAGTTACATGCGTTAGGTACCGGAGGCGGCGCTCCATAAGTTTTAGCAAGATAAATGCAAGGTAATTGCCTGTCGTGTTATTAGTCACGTACCATCCAGTGTCGCAGCAACACGCTAGTGACGTAACTAAATATATATCGAGGGGTGAAAGGCTATTTGTTTGAAGCGACATTTTGCACGATATTGAGTTATAAACAGTATTGAGTTAGTAATTGGGTATATAACTCAATCTCGTCCAAAATGTCGCTTCAAACAAATAGCCTTTCACCCCTCGATATGTTTATCTCTTTCTAACAACAAGAATCAGTATGGGTCTTTCCTGTTCTTCGCGCACTGTATTACTAGAAGGTAACTACATTCATGGTTTACGTTGATCATGAGTTCTCTAATGTTCGTGTATGACACGTCTATTTTATAATACGTCATTGATTACAATATTTACTCACAAGTTAAACTTGTTACTCTGACTTTAATTTTTGGACATACGTGACATCTTTTATATGAAGGCGCTCTGCCACCTCCAGAAGATGATTCTTGGTCCTTAACATCAATGTGCCGTTTTAGACACTTTTACAAAGGTTGAAGTAATGTTGGTATGCTAGATCTCAATGTTTGATTCGGTTTGACCAAATCGACAGCTAAACCTTCGCAATATTGTAGTTTCAACTTTGACCTTGTATGTGGCATAAGATTTGATACCACTGATGTTAAATTGATGACCAAAAATAATAATATTCTGCCATAAAATTATCATAAATGTAACAAAAATTCATCGTAACACTCAAAATGTAGGTTTAGGTGTTGGTTTTTTATCTAAGTACCTCGCTGTATAAAAATAAAACATACTTACATAAAATATTTGTATATAATATTCTTTCTTCTTTCTTTCTTTCTTTTTCTTCACTAGATCCTACAGGTTATGCGTTTTTACGAAGCCAATGGAAATTTCAGCGCAATAAATTCAAAATTTTAAGAAAACAGCGCACCTTTAAAGATGCACTGGGGTGATTCACACCCCACGCTGCCAATTAAGGGTTAATGTCATCTTCACAGTATCTTTATTACTTGCTTATAATTATAAACATACTTATCGGTGGTCAGGGACTGTAGTTTGTACCAGACCATCTTGAGAGCGGTCGACTGTCAAGATAATAATTATTATGGAGAAATACGTGATTTTTGTGCTTTGTGTTATACTGTGTAAGTTTTCTTTCTACTAATTACTTAGTTATTATTAGAAAAACTAGACAAGTGTATTAACATTTTGTCAATAAGTGAGATTAATGAGGTAAAGATTTTTTTTCATATAAAATAAATCATTCGACTATTTACTTATATATGAACCGGAACCTACTCTCAAAGGTGACTTTTTCAAACTAGCAAGGTTGCTGGAGTATCGATATTTTGAGTTAATTAAAATGTTATGGTTCCATCTTAAGATAATGTTGTTATTTTAAACCGTTTCAAATAATAAAAACCAAGTGATAAGTATGTGTGATGTGTGAATGAGATGTACATACCATTGCGGCTGTCACAGACACGGAAAGTCTCCAAGCAAAGTTATGAAGTAAATTATCGCAACAAATTAATTGAATAAATAACTACTAATGATAACGTCTCGGAGAAAAGACTAAAACTGTCAGTCATGATCGTAATGTGTGATTTATATTTACCTATGAACATTTTAAACAACAAGTTACGGTTCATTTATATTGTAAGCGTAGGTATTATCAAGGTCTGAGGTCGAAAGACGCCCACTACTGGACATAGGCCTCCGGCCTCCCCCAAGCACCGCCACTTCGACCGGTTCTGTGCTTTCAGCGGATTCCGTACAGAGTTCCTATTAGCTTTTATTTATATGTGGAAATGAAATGAAATGTTTATTTATGTAAGTAGATCTTAAAAAGAAACTCACGCCAATATTTTGTTGGTCAATATTTTAAAAACTAGATGGCGCCGGCATTTCCTAGCTGACTGTTCCCTGAGAAGAAAAGCCGAAACAAACTCAGAGGTCATGGTCTCTTTTAAAGTCCAAACATTATATTATTTGAATTTTATGTGAGTCTAAGAATGCAGGGCAATGTCTGGAAAGGCCTTTTGAAGAAAGAGCCATTGCAGCTTTGAGCTGACTTGTCTAAACAGACGGCATGTATGTAGCAGATTTTATTTATTGTTAAAAAAATACTCATGACTTTATTGACAATAAAACGCTGCTAATGCTGTTAATTTACGTCAACGGCTCAACGGATTATTTCACTATAACTTTATTAATTTCTGAGAATCAACTGTACCGTAAATGTAAATATTATTTGATTTGAATGTATATTAAACTAGCTGACCCGGCGAACTTCGTACCGCCATATTTTATTTCTCCAGTCGCGACTATTAAAATCAAATCAGCTGGTCGATTATTTCGTCAAAGATCTGTCAAAGTCCTCTGTCACATACCGTCAATCACTTTTTGTATTAGATTGTAAAAATGAATTCTGATCAAATTAGGTATTTTTTTTTAGAAATTTTCTGATATACAAATCTTGTCCTGACATTAAGGAACATATACAAAAAAGAATCATCCAATTTGGTGCAGTCGTTCGGAAGTTATGCGCGTACATAAATTTCGGGGATTCATTTTTATTTATATAGATAAGATTAAATGATCTTTTAAGAACGCGTGGATACTATTTGTACCCAGCTAGTCCTAAGCCTGGAAAGAGTACGAAGGCAATGTTATAATATTTCTTAAAATTCTTATTACATTAATTATTTGCACAAAATTTGTCAATGATTGGAAACGTTGACATAAATTGACGCTGAACGCTACAGATTGAACATTCAAAACCTGTTAATAATTTAACAGATTTTTTAACCTGTTCACCATTGACATTTAAATTACATTAACCAAAAAACCATCAATGACCCACCTCTATCAGTAACAGTAGGTAAGTAGTCAACTTTATCCACGTTAACGTTCTCCCACCGCTTACAGCATCGACAGTGGCGCCCCCACCAAAAGTCACAAAACAGTACCGCAACGATTATGTCTACAATAAGAAAACTGATGCTTTCTACAAGTTCCACATAGAAAAGGTCCGGCGCTGGCAGGTCGCCGACCTGTGCAATGTAGAGGGCGCCCAGCTCATGATCCCGAGTTCAGACCACGACGTCATACAGCTGCACTCCATGTTCAAGAAGTTTCCAGACCTTGGGGACTATGTGTGGGTCGGCGATGATGGACAAACACATGAATCTGCTGAAGAACAGCCTATCATTGATTGTAAGTAATAGTTAGCGTATCACAAGTCTCACGTAGGCTATAATAATATTATTAAAACACATCTTTCAATTCATAATAAAAATGATAATTTCTTTTGGTGTCCTCTTTAACCCAAAGTTGGGTTGTTAAATAAAAGAAGCAACACGGTTGTCAATAGGTACAGACGCCAGCACATCAAGCTACCCCAAACTGTCAAATTTTCCCAATTGAACATGAGCCTTAATCGTTTGTGATAAAGTTTGAAATCTATCAAAGAAATTTGACAGATTGGAGTAGCTTAATGTGCTGGCGTCTGTACTTGCCTAAGTTAGTGGTGAACTTTGGGTCCTAGAAGCCATTTCCACAACCAGTATTAAGTCTTGCTGACTAGGTTTTCTTCATAGCATCAGTTATTTTTGTACAGCTATTCTGGTTGATCTGCAATTATACAAAATAAGAGCATTGCCGTTAGCAGGGCCTGAATTCACTATGACCACTTAACGATTCCTTACTCGTAACCACGTCAATCACACACGAATTCTGGTAATATCGTAATTTCAAATGAAATGTTAAGAAAAAGTCTACGTACCTAACTCTTGGATCTCCCAGAATATTAGCAAATGAAATCTCTGTTAAATTGTTTATTAATAGGACCAATTAGATAGGGTATCTAGCTGATTAATTACCAACTACAGTTCATTGGACATCACATAATTAGTGATAGTGTCTTTGATTATTGAAGTTGTTACTGTCTTCAGATGTTTGCATGCTTAGTTGACTGCAATAATTCCTGCTTACTTATTAATATTACAAATACGATAGTAACTACGTATGTCTGTCTGTTATGCTTTCATGCCTAAACCGCAGAACCGATTGTCATGAAATTGATGGCAGAGAGCCTGGGATATAGAGAAGGACATAAGTTAACCCACAGTCCTCTGCCAGGGGTGCCGGTTGTTCGAAAGAGATAACGCGGCCCCTGGCACACAGGCAACTGAGGGAACACGGGTGGGTTTTAGTCAGTAAAAGTCCGACACGCCCTTCTGCTCCACCCAGAGCGGGAGAAGTTATTCGGTGATTTCCTACCAAAAAAAAAAAACTTTTTTAAAGGCAAAAGCTAGTTACTCTATATATTCGCGTCTGTCTGCCTGTCTGAACGCGATAAATCAAAAACACCGATTATACGATTTTCACCAATGCACGGAGTGATTCATAAGGAAGGTTTAGGTGGATAATTCATTAAGGCTTTGTGTAAATTGGCTGGAATATGAGGATGATTGTTGAGGTGGCGCACACGCCAGTAAAGCAGGAGCGACGGCGACGGCGAGTAATGGGTAGCTCGCTGTCCGGTAAGGACCCGGGTCGACGGCGCGCTGTGTTCCACGCGCTCCTCAAAGAGATGTCAGCACTAACTGGTGGGGTCCGTAAGAGCCGATGCCTGCCAGGGGTGCGGGTTGTTTGAAAGAGATGCCGTGGCCCCTGGCACACAAGAAGCTGAGGGAACACGGGTGGGTTTTAATCAGTAAAAGTCTGACACGCCCTCCCGCCAAGAGCGGGAGAAGTTATTTGATGATTATTCGTCTTAAGGGAGAAGCGCCATGGTAGCCTGCTAAATTCAAATGTTCTTACGTTTTTTGCAATTATCTCACGGAAACGTGGTCCCAGGAACAAAACCTATGTTACTCCTTATAACACTAGCTATCGTCCAGTGAAAGTCTCGCCAAAACCGGCCTTTTCGGAGTCTAGCCGGAACAAACAGATAGACAGACAAAAAATTGTTTCTTTGTTATTCGTACCGTATACCTATACCTACTTTTATATGTATAGAAGTATGAGGAACAGGGTGTAAAGTTCACTCATACTCTTTTGGTAAAGGAGGATCCTCCGACCAGACGGGCGTTGTGTCTGGTGGGCAACTGCCCGACGATTGATGTCGGGATGTTTGTATATATGCAGATCGCGCGGTAAACTCTACTTGCGCGATGTAGCTGATGTAGTTGCGGTGTGACGTCAAGTCTTTAGTAGTTCGCATATGACATTGTAGATGGCGCCACTTTACTTTTTGGGTTTTCCCACATTTGTTGATTTGAAGTTTTTCGTATGTGGCATTGTTGGCCGCCACATATGCATTGCGTGAAAAGCTGTTTTCTTGATATTACAAACATTTTATTTATTTGTAGTTGTAGTACCTACCTATGTATTATTAAAGTAGTTTAGAAAATGTATCTATAGGTTTACTGATCTGTGTTAGCCACAGCGTTAGTTTTAACATATTTATTATGATTTTAGTGAGTCCGACAGGTAGCAGTTGGGACGTGGATACGAGCAACGTAGGACGATGTGACGTGGCGACTCGGTCGGGCGACATAGAGACCGCAATGTGTTACCGAGAGTTTCCGTTCATATGCAAAGTGGCTGCCAAAGACGCGCCTTACGATCAGCACTGTGGCGTTTATGGAAGAGGTAAGCGTAAAAACGGGCATAGGAGCCTTAGTAATAATTATTACTAAGGCTCCGGTTACGGAACCCGAAATATGAAAATCTAATATATAAAATTCTCGTGTCACAGTTTTCGTTGCCATACTCCTCCGAAACGGCTCGACCGATTTTGATGAAATTTTTTGTGCTTATCCGGTATCTATGAGAATCGGCCAACATCTATTTTTCATCCCCCTAAATGTTAGGGGTAGTCCACCCCTAAATAATTTATAAGGCAAAACAACGTTTGCTGGGTCAGCTAGTTTATGGTATAAATGAGATAAATATGAATTCGAGAAATCAGGGTAAATGTTTTATTTATTTCGGTATTTATTGAAACTTCCGGCTCATGGCTAAATGATAACAGCCGCATTGGTCGAGGGTTAAGCTACGCTTGCTGCGATCCGTTCGTGGATGGGTAACATCCATAACAAATCGAGACCCGTTTGTGCCTCGAAAAGCGCGTTAAGTCGTTGGTCCCAGATGTTATTCATAGATCTCTGAGAGTCATAGGTACGGGTAGAAGCTCAAAAGTCTGACAACCCGTCTTACCAAAGTGTATTCCGAGAACTGGGTTGTGGAGGTCAGATAGCTAGTCGCTCAATGTAAAAAACTGGTATGCAGCTGCATCCGGTAAATCTTAAAGCTGACTCCAACCCCAATATAGTTGGTACAAGGCAAGGCTGATTTTTTTGTACACTAATGGGTAATATAGTCCTCTGATCGAACCGTGGCCATGGCGACCAATCTCAGCGGAGACTAGCCATCAGCGCGGTGGATATTATAGTGCTGCACAAGTGTGTACGCAGACATGAGTGCACTCTCTCTTCCCTCAGTCTCATAGTCCAATGAGCCGGTAAAGCGACAAGACCGGCGGCGCAGGACCAACGGCTTAACGTGCTTTACGAGGTACGGGGGTATAGAATAGAATAGAATAGAATAGAATAGAAAGCATTTATTCGACACAGACACAACACAACAGCAACAAACACATGAAAAAAGAACAATAAACATGACAATAAAATTGCAGTAAAAAAGTGCTGAGCGTGCCCATACCGAAAGGGTTGCCATCTCAGCATTTGCTGGGCATCAGACACCCAGCGCTGGTTTTCAGTTGGCACCCTGCAGTGACACACGGACCAAGGCAAATAAAAAAGATACATACTTGAAGATTAGTAACAAAAAATGTTTAAAAATACGTAAATAAATAATGTAAAAGATTTTTGTGTGCTACTTAGTTCAGAGATTTTTTTTTAAAAATACCCACGAATCTACAATAAAAAAAATAGCGCTTGTCACTTGACGCAGTGACACATCATCGAGAAGCCGCAAAAAAAAGAAAAGCCAGCGAGGGAAATGTGCTTTCCATAAAATATTTCTATGTGCCAGTGAATTAATATTTTTAAGGCGTAAGACCGACCCAATATCCGGTATCAATCTGCCAATTTCCAAACTTACTAATAAAGTCCTAATGGAAAAACCTAAAAACTCTATTCTCGACCTGGGAATCGAATTATCCAACCCAGGACCCCACCACGCTCCGCAGTCGCACTTGCAACCACGTGAACAACGGGGCAGTCGTGTCATATACACTAAACCATGTAGAGCGGACAGGGGTGCGGGTTGTTCGAAAGAGATACCGTGGCCCCTGGCACACAGGCAACTGAGGGAACACGGGTGGGTTTTAGTCAGTTACACACCCTCCTGCTCCATCCAGAGCGGGAGAAGTTATTTGATGACTTCCCACAACAAAAAAAAAGATTAAGAGGTATGGACACGTCAACAATGGGACTGTAACAATTACATTTTATATAAGGACCCAACTGCAACTTGTATTTGAATATTTTAGTGGCTTACCATTTCACCATCGACCTTGCTGACCACAAAAAAAATCCCTCTAATTTCCAGACTACAAATACTACTCATTAGCTGGTAGCTGCTACAAGATCCCTCGGATGCCATTCACTTGGAGCCAGGCTTACTCCGAGTGCCAAGCCGAAGGCGCCCACCTGCTGGTGGTGAACTCCAAGACTGAACATGATGCTATCTTCAACCTTACGAATACTGAGGAGAAAGTCAGAGGATCTAGAGCCTTCTACTTCTTCTTTGCCGGATTTAGAGCTGATAAGCCAATTGGAAACGCTACGCTGGTGTTTAGGACAATTTTTAGTAAGTGTTTATTTTAATTGTTTTTGAGGATCGTATAAATATTTTAGTACTATAACCAAAAATCCGAAGCCATTTTTTTTCCTGGGAAATCATCAAATGGCTTCTCCCGCTCTGGGCGGAGCGAGGGCCGTGTCAGACTTTTACTGACGAAAACCCACCCGTGTTCCTTCAGTTGCCTGTGCCAGGGCCGCGGTACTCTTTCGAACAACTCCGCGACCCTGGCAGGAAGACATATAACATCGACCAACACACACGAGGCCCGCATGGTAGAACATCTCGAAGGGAGGAAGCCTGTGTCCCAGCGTGGGAACATAACAGGATTATCCTTGTGCTATATATTTTTTACGATTAGTAACACATTTTAGTAAAAATCAAGTTCCACACATTCTATTCTGTACTACAACATATCGTTAGTCATACGTTAGAAACAAACCCTTTAGCATCTCTAGGATGCACTAAGAAAACATTATTCGACTGTTATTAAACCTGTATTCCATGGGCGTTTGAATTGTAACTTAGTTCCTTTCTATTTATTAATCTATTTATTAATACGTGAAGCAAAAACTTTGTAACCCCTTTTAAGAAAATTACGCTGACGTAGGAGTATGTAATTTGGCACAGTTAAAATTTATATGGAGAAGGAGTACAGAAAGCTAATATTTTTATATTATAATGCATTAGAAATACATACATTCATTTTTAAATGAATTGTGGTCGACTTTCGACCACTCGACGACCACTAGTACAAATAATTTTATAAAGTGCAAGTACATTCTATAGTTTACATAGGAAAAGCTACAAAAAGCTTAGGTTAATAGAAATCCTCTTGGAAGCAGTCGCAGCCAAAATATAATAAATACTTATATTTTTTCAGACCAAACTCTAGATGAAGCTGGCTACAGTGAATGGTCAGAAAACGAACCAAACAATGCGTTAGGTCGCGAGTTCTGTGGCTCAATCTTCCAGAACGACGGAAAACTAAATGACATCGACTGTTCCCATGAATTTGGCTTTATTTGTGAAAAAGAGTTACCAGCATCTTCATAATTTTATTTGTATACCTATCGTTATTGTTGATCTAGAACTATCCGCCCGCACACTTACAACCAATATTTCCTACAAGTTGTTACTAAGCGACTGAAGAGGGTTGAATCAAGGGAAAAATGTGATTACAGGTGAATAGGTCTGGGACAGTCCTTATGGGGGTTTAGTTATGACAATAATTTTGACCAAGTTCCGTGAAGAATTGGTTAACTCACCTTAAGCTGGAAGTAGTGATGGGTCGTTGACGGTTTTTCGTTAACGTAACGTCAAGGTTGATTTACGTTTGTCAACTAGTTGATCAACTAGTTAAATTCGTCAACGAGTTAACGCGCAACTAATGTCGACTTGCAACATAAACCGTTCATTAATTGAACGGTTTTATTCCTGCGACGTTCAACGATTCTTATAATGGTATACTTTTCATAAAATAAATATTAAAAAAATCAACTCTTGTGTACTTTACTTAGAGTTCAAATTCTACGACATGACCGTCGCTCGGAATCAGTGATCGTATTTTCAACGTAAGTTTTTTGCTCAGTTCGTTAGGTACGTTTGCAAATTTAGTTTCGTTGATTATTAAACGAGTTATATTCATAAATGTCGTTGAAAAATTCAACTGGTTGAGTCATAAACAGTTAACATTAATACGTTGACAGGAGATCAACGGTTGATTCAACTAGTTCGTCGATTCAACGTCCATCGCTAGGTGGAAGCCCCACGCTAGCCTTCACGACATTAAGTTGAAAGCTCCAGGGTCAGGAAAGGCCAGGGAAATAAAAATTTTCTTAAATTTTTTGCAAGTTTGCAGGCCAGTGCAAGGCTGTATTTTGATTAAAATATGATTTGCGACTGTAACACGAATTTCCAGAATTCTAATAGCCGTCTAAGTTTATTTAATCCTATTTAATGTCTATTATATTTCATGAAAAATTTATTCAATGGTATTAAATTAACTTAAGTCAAAATCAAAGCATTTACTTCAAATAGGCACCCAAAAGGCACTTTTGAACGTCAAAATTTACATTAAAATAGAATTGATTCTAGTCGCCCCTTCCAAAATGTAGTTTCGCATGGAAAAGAATGGGCAAGAAACTCCACCGTAACTCTTTTAAAATGTTTCAACCACAATATTTAACATACATTCATTGTACATTTATGTGTGAAAACGATGCATCCAGAATAAAATTACCATACCAAAATAGGCAAAAAGAATGAAATTGAAGCAATTACAGATAAATTAATTTTATGATAGATACATGGTGCTCACATATTTACAAACATTGTAAAAGTAAGTATACAATTTTCCTAGCATATTAACAAGTAGGTAATTAGTCAGTGTGTGAGTTAAAGTAATCACTGAGTGTAAATCAATGTCATAAATATAATTAATTACATAATTCAATTAGCAACCAGTTTGATTTTGTCTAGACTCTAGATTGTCCTATGGAGCAGGACCAGCATGTTTCCAAGCATTCTTATCTTGGATATAATCCTCTTAGGGAGTTGTATTGGTAATTGTAGTTATTATAATTATGTAATAGTACATTATGATATAAGTGCGGTAAGTTGAAAATTACAGTCGAGGCGATATTGCTAGCCCGAGCCGTAGGCGAGGGCTACAAGAAAGCAAAGGCTGTAATTTTCAAAGCGCACGTATGTCATACGACGTTTTATAACATATTTGCGAGGAAATAAATAAAAGTCGGACTTTTTTTTTTTGTTTTTTATTTTTTTTATTTTGGCTTCACACGGTTTGTGCATTTAGCCAGTGTCAAGTAATGTTTCTTTTAGATCAAGTAAATGGCCCGATATTGGGCACGAAGTTACAAAACAGTCATAGTCGTCTTTAGTCAGTCAAGTCAAATCAAAGTTATTGTAAAGCGGTAGTAACTTTACAACAACCTAATAGGAGTTTTTGGGGGGAACACGAAAAGTCCATGTTAGTCATTTATTTTCAACTTAACTACACTTATGCACTCACACGTAACTAAATTGAATAATTCACTATCAAAATTATATAATTTAATTCGCTATTTCACTAAATTCCATGAAAATGAAAATTCGTGCGACATGTTCCAGCGCGATCCCGCCAAAAACTCAGTCGGACTAGTCGTCTTTAGTCAGTCAAGTCAAAGTTATTGTAAAGCGGTAGTAACTTTACAACAACCTAATAGGAGTTTTTGGGGGGAACACGAAAAGTCCACGTTAGTCACTTAGTTTCACCTTCACTACACTTGTGCACTCACACGTAACTAAATTGAATAATTCACTACCAAAATTATACAATTGAATTCGCTATTTCACTAAATTTCATGAAAATGAAAATTCGTGCGACATGTTCCAACGCGATCCCGCCAAAAAAACCTCAGTCGGACTTTCATAAACGAGTAAATCTTTAATCACTTCTTATAGCAGTTAGAAAAACAGCCAGTATAACTAATAAAGTAAATTAATATTTTTTGTTACAGATAAATGGTTGTAATTTATTGTCAAAACTAATTAAATTAAAGAATTAAATGTTTATTTTTTTATATTTTATCTCTCAAAGTCAATTTTATTCATAAAATGTTAACCATTTTTTTGACATAAAAACTCTTTGCTAAGATTTAAAAAAGTACCGTTCGTTTTAGACGGAGCATCTTGATAAACCGTGCGTTTTACATTACAATAACGCACAAGTGCGTAATGACATACATTACGATATTGAAATTGGTGTAATAAGAGACCCTTTACTAGCAAATGTGTTATAAAGACATATTACAGTCGCGAATGATATTTTGTTGCTCATAGCTTGTCACTGACCTGCACATTGCAATAAATGTAACAAAATTTGTATTTCTCTGGCCTTTCTTGACCCTGGAGCTTTTAACTTAATGTCGTGAAGGTACCAGTGGCGAAGCTACAATTTTTAATAGAGGTTAGCCGAAGAAAAAATTGTTCGATTCTCATAAACTCTAGATAACATCAAAGTTCAGTAATACATTTTTTTCTAAATTTAACGGCAGCTATAGTTGGAATTCTTAGTTTAGACGTAAAAAGATGGTATTTTGTAATGTTTTGTAATCTTTTATGATGTTTTAAGCTAGTATGAAAAAACTGTAATGTGATTTAATACACACACAAGTGTGATACATTGTTTGGCAATAGTAGACACTAAGAAGAGTGTTTCTTCCAAAGTGGAGCCGTTAGGAATCGAGTTGTATGGAGGCTGCGCCCCTGGAAGGTACAGTAGAATAGCAGCAAGTGAAAACTGTGAAATTTTGAAATGCGGCCAGCGATCATAGCCGTGATTAACGTTTTGGACTGACGGTCGGTGTGGACGGGTGTTGGAGCGACGGTTAATGATCTTAGCACAAGAATCTGTGTGGGACCAAAAAAGCTTGCTTGTCAATATTTAATTAAGTACCTACTAATATGTATAGTGAAAAAATATATTTTAGATGACAATTTTTTCTTCTTAATAATTATTTACAATCAAGTCTAATAAGCAATTTTAATCTAACTTAATTTTATACATGATGATTATTTTAAAACTTACAATAGTGTCCTTTGTACTTTACACAAGTACGTTTCACTTTCTGAGAGTCTGATATGATGAAATTATAAACACTTTGTTCATGTGTTATTGTGTGTGTCATTGTCACTATTATTTCTACACTTTTTACACTAACTCACGAGGTTTTAAACATAGAATGTGAACATCGAGGCGATTCAGCTGTCAGACCAAACAAATATAGTGCGAAGACGAAAACGAACAAAATAAATTGAAATTGTTTGCAATATATATTTGTACTTAACTCATTTGAAGCATGCTAAGATGCTGATTTACAGTTTACTACTTGTTTTATTTTAAATGAAGTTTTCTGAAACTGAAACCATGAATTTCAGCACATAATGATTCTAAACCACCTTAATGAATTTTCTGTCGGTTATCAAAAATAAATCTGCTGTTTCATAGAAAAGTGCATTATTACCTACGCGGTCAAAATGCATGGAATAGCTAATCATTTTTTTAAATAGTCGACGAGAAATTTCAACGCAGGGATTTCATGAAGCACTCAGAGAAGGATTTTCTCATGAGGGAAGAATCATAATCAATAGTAACAGATTGAGCGTCGATGTCCCTGCTATCCTATCACTACATAGTATAAAACAAAGTCGCTTTCTCTGTCCCTATATCCCTATGTATGCTTAAATCTTTAAAACTACGCAACGGATTTTGATGCGGGTTTTTTTAATAGATAGAGTGATTCAAGAGGAAGGTTTATATGTATAATACACCGACCTCCACGCGGGCGAAGCCGCTAGCAAAAACTAGTACATACTTATATAATAAAATTAAAAATTAAAAAGCCTTTAATTCCATGCAAATTAAGTTTTACAAAGCAGTTCAATATACAGTTAAAAAAAGAGATTTTTCTAAGTATTTTTCTTTTTAAATAAAAGTATTGAAGTCATACATTTTTATTTATTGTTTTCATGCAATAACCCCTTAGGTGAAGGCTTCCTCCAAAGACTTCCATTCGTCCCTATTCATCCTATATATCCATGTTTTAATACGAACAGTACCCTACTAAATGACTATACTTAGGTACTTCGATTTCAACTGATTGTTAATTCCAAGGTTTGAGATACTTTTGCGCAATAAAAACTAAGTTATCATTTTGATGAAAACGGGTCTACAATACGACCCAATAACGTAGTCCCTAATAAAGAAATATACAATGAATACTGAATTGGAACCATTATGTAATATTGGAACTGTCCCTAAAATAAAAAGTAAAGATAGGTACTTCATTGAGATTTAGCGAGACGCGTCTGTGTTTATTTCTGGAATAGACGTTGTTGCTAACGACCTATTAACGACCCAGGAGCATGTTGGGGCATGTACATGTTTTGAGGCATACACAGAAAATCCATCATAGCCACATAACTCGACGGCTCCATTACCAGTCGGCGGGCTGTCCCTAATTGAACCACTCTAAACAGTTAATCTTTCCTCGTGTCGCCTAAATAAGATTTAAAGTTATCTGGACCCTTGTAATTTCCTTTATGTTGGCAGTAAATTGAAACATACACGTACGCATATAACATCCTATGTATACCCGACGAATGTGGGGGCTTAATTTAATTTCAGTGCCCCCGGTGTATGTATCCGAAATTTAGAAAAGTTTGGGTCCTTAATTATATAAAGATTATACCAGAATAGAGCCGAATTTTCTACTGTGGGGTGAGATAATTAATTTTATGCTTAACCTTTACATGAATAATGTTAGGCTCTTTTTGAAAGTTTTCTAATTTCACAAATATTTCGAAGAGCGAAAAACAAAAACTTGGTGAAGTTATTCATTGGGTTTCGCAGTATTGTTCTCGTCTTTTTAAACATCATCGGAGCGATTTCTGTGATTCTCATATGGGTGTTATCATTTTTTGCGGCGTCCTGTCAGCTTGTCCGTTGAGCCGGGAAATCGGGCCTTTCATTATTTCGGCGGTCGGTCGATGTGACATTGTCACGGGGTAAATCGCCCGTCATATGAACAGTTTGAGGATAAGATGCTGATCACGCACGGACACATGAGTTATAGTGGATAGTGACGTGCGGAAGTACTGTCATACGTGTTGAATAGTTTTCCAGGGGTCACGGTTTGTATGTGCGAGGCGTTGAGATTTTGACATCGTTTTTGTTGGTTTCTTTTTCTTTTCTTTCGTTTTACGTACGATTTTGGTGTTAGGGAACGATGATGACGCGTGCTAAGGACAAAAGATTGCTTATTTTCTGCATTGTTGGCTGTTCATCATTTCAGTCGAAAGACGTCGTCCACAGCTGGACATGGCAATGGCAAATGGCCTTAGTTATCTAGGCAAACCACCTAAGTAAGTAAAAAAGTAAGGCCAAAAATAAAAATTATGGACACACGCTCCGCAGCACCTGAGGTCAGTAGTAGCAAGCGCCGAACAAATTGCGGTTTTAATTATTATAAAAAGCAAAACCCACCATTTCGTCAAACCCTCAATTCACGAACACGCGGGAGGGTACAAATCGCTTCACTCCACAAAACGGAAGGTGTTACAATAAGCGCCGTTATAGGAAATTCTTGGGGTATTTACCCAGTTTGCCTCATCCGGCGAGTGTTGACCCTTAGATATCGCCTTCCACTCGACACATCTGAACTACGGGGGGGTCACAACTCACTGGTTGTGTTATAATGATTTCCGCGACACAACAGGCCAGCGGAGCGGGTCGCCGTTCTAATTATCGTTGTTAAGAGTTTCACTCAGTCATGAGCCGGAGTTTCATTCAACAATGGTGACACGTTTCAGTTTCATTGTTCGTTAATACACCCGCAAACTTCGACTTGATTAAGATGGGCGCCGTGCACACCGTGGCGTCAAGTTGGAATGTTAATGAGAGCCACCGAGCGACTTCCAGCGTCTTCGGCTGTTCAACTTCTAGTTATGAATACATAGAGTTTTCTAAAGTTCGTTTATGTGCTGGAATCGTGCAGTTACTGTGATAACAGCTTTCGGAACGGCGGAGGTAATGTATGCGGCGCGATGTGATTTTCTCATTTCACGGTTGGCTGTCCTAATTTACTGTGTAACAGGTAGCCATATTCCGCGAATAATAACGTTGCGTCCATTGTATTGGTGTGAACAAAAACATTATTTCTTATATCTTTTTGGACACATCGGGGGCTTTGCTCTTTCTCTTTTATATGAAAATGTATAATAAAGTACGTTTTTAATTATATTTCATCTACTTAATAAAAAATAATTTCACTGACAGATAATGCACAATCTTAACCGGACTGAGATTTTACACAAGGGTTCCTGCAGGCAAGCAATTATAATGAAGGATTTTAGAATACGAACCGTAAAGGGGTTAAAATAGGTAATGGAGGTTAATATGGAAATTTGTCACTATGACCGATGGAAAATGGCTTTGTGACTATAAAAATACGAACGTAATATAATTATGTAGGTACATAACATCGGTTAACATTTTGTTTGCACAGAATAATGAGAGTGTGTTGACATGTTTGTTATTATTAAAATATATGTTGATATTACAAAAAAATGTATGATGTATTTTCAAAGTATTTAATTAATTATGCATAGATAATTTATACTAGAAAAACTCGGGGACCCGTTTACAAGATAGATAGGTATTGCAGATGTACATTGGAGCAGTACATTGGCAGTACGTGCGCCCTCACGAGAGGAGACGCCCTATGCATCGGGATTCCCAGGCTGATTCCCGGCCACCGTAGGCGTGGGCTTGGGGACGCTGAGTAATGGGTAGCTCGCTGTCCGGTAAGGACCAAACCCGGGTCGACGGCGCGTTGTGTTCCACGCGCGCCTCAAAGAGATGTCAGCACCAACTGATGGGGTCCGCAAGGGCCGATGCCTGCCAGGAGTGCGGGTTGTTCGAAAGAGATACCGCGGTCCCTGGCACACAGGCAACTGAGGGAACACGGGTGGGTTTTAGTCAGTAAAAGTCTGACACGCCCTCCTGCACCACCCAGAGCGGGAGAAGTTATTTGATGATTTCCCACCCAAAAAAAAAACCATTTAACACAAAGTGGGCAGTCAGACAATAGTTTATTGTTTTCATATTTTATTTTGTCCTTTTCCTGTTTACAGGGTTCCTAATTTGTACCAAGTCATAAAAAAACCCTTTAAAACATATTTTACACGTTATGGAGCAGATTTAAATGAATAACATAAAAATCATTGGTCTGCTGGTCGCAAGCGCCAATGCTGATCATAGTCTTGAGTTCGATTCCCAGGTAGGGCAAAGTGTTATTGGGTTTTTCGTCAGGAATTTCTCAGGAGCAGCCAGGAGACTGGATTTGTGCGCGGTTGATGGCAATAGGCTCGCCCCCTATTACATGAGACTTAAACATAACTGGCGAATTATGGGCGGTCCTAAAAGGTATACTTGTGCCTAGTCCATCTAAGATTACAGGTTGATGTTATGTAAAGTTACAAAAGAACTTTTCGTTACACGATTTACAATTAGAAAACTTTTTCCAAAAATAAAAAAAACAACCGACTTCTTTTAGAAAAACTTTTATTTTTCACTTTTTAGTTATAGTACCTACCTACTCCACACTATTTCGAAATTTCATGATCCTTGGGGTAAAAAAATGCATATTTGTGCGATAGCAGCAATCACGGTTGATTTGCTGTCATTTATTGAAGAGTTCCGTTGTCTGTCTCCGAAACTCATCATCAGATCTATATGGAATTTAAACAAAAAAATAATTCTGCAAATCGGTCAATATATAACGGAGTTATGCCAGAACATACATAAAAAAAAAACATATCAAATTGATAACCTCCTCCTTTTTGAAGACGGTTACTAAAAATGAAAATCAATAGTCTCCTAACTGAAGTTGCCATCTACAAAAATACATACAATCGTCAGTTGTCATGTCATTGTCTCAGGTTATTGATGAGGCGTCGTGGCAACACTTCGGCACCTGGTGGCATCAATCACTGGCTCTTCTGAGATCAGATCAGATGCTTCTGAACCTCGACATTGACTGATGCGGTTTTTCCGAATGCTCTACAAACACGTTGATATGATTCGGTGTTTATTGGGGAATGCGTTTACCTGTCAATATATTATTTACAAGAAGCTTTGTGGCTTGCCCCAGCCCGTTTAGTAAGTCTGTTCAAAGATAACGAACCCATCAAAAACGTAAATATGAAACGAGAGCCAAGTTCAATATAATGATATACATACCTTGGTTGTTGACTTCAACGACAAAAGTGAGATCTAAATGGGTGCCAAGTTCATTGGTCAGTCCCGAAATTTATTTATAACAACATAAAATATTTTGTAAGTAAATATAATTTAAATTATATTATAGCCTTCGCAAGTTCTAAAGCTGTAAGTTCTTATTTCATTCTTCCGAAAATTTGCCTTGCTGATAGAAACTAGCCATCGAATATAGGGCTCTTCCATGACTGTTTTCATTGGTACTTAATAATGATTCCTTATAAGTGTTCTTAATAGAAATTGAAAAATTATAATAAAATGGTAAATTTTTTGCTAGCTTCTGATTTATTCCTTTGTATTCACCCAACTATCTATCTGGATGCCAAATTTTAACTTTCTAAGTCATCTGGAACTGGGTTAGAGTATTAGTCTATAGGTCAGTCAGTGATAGAAATGATGATTTTTGGAAGTTAATATCTAAATAACCGTGTGATTTGAATTGTGTGCACCGCTCCCCACCGCGCTGCTCCACGGCCGCCGCCAATATGAACCTAATATGAAAAACAGTTTTTGAGTTACGAGGGGTCAAAAGTGGCTCCAAATGGTTCGTGTAATGACACACGGTGCTTCTCGCGAGTTCTGTTGGCTTGAACTTGGCTTGACCCACTACCGCGTGTCTAGATGACAGTATTTATCCTGCCTTAACAAGCTTGAAGAATGAAAACATACGATCTATGAAGTACGGGTGTATGAGGTTCTTATATTAGGTCAACCTTTAGTGTTTCAAGGATCTATTCAGTATTTAATTAAATGTTTTTAAGTCCCTTGTAATGGTTGAGCCTGTTACTATTTATCGGACGAATACTCCGATTAGGGCTAATTTTGAACAAAACCGCCACCGATAAAAAAAAGAAAAATAACAGCAAAAATAATAACATCGGCGGCACTTTTAAAACTCTCTAGAGAAATACAATTGGTTATAATTTGTACTTTTAGATGGAAATCTTAGCTCAAAACGTCCACAGCATCCTTTGAGGTTCTAAAACTAGATTTTAAAAAGTAAACCCCAAAATGAAACGACGAAAAACTTTGAAAGAAGCTCTGAAATTAATGAGGTGCTCGGGAATTCTGCGCCACTAAAATTTGAGGGTCGCCTCCTCACGTAGCCAGAGTATGTGACCCTTGTGAAGCCATTTAATCTGCTAACTTCTTCGCGAATCTTAAGTATTCGTAGTAATAGAGAGGTCAATTTATGTTGGTTATGCAGTGTTCTGGAGATTGTAAGCGAAAACTTAAATTAATGGCTGGAATACAGGAGGTCACGTTTTAGCGGACTTGTGTTAAGGTTTTCAGATTTGGGCATGTATTCGTCTTTAATTTTTAGTGAATGTGAGGATTATTAAAATAATTATGTCGTGCTAAAACCTGGCATGCCTTTTAAGTTCTGTCGTTTACATATTTGCCGCGAATTTTGAATTTAGAACTGTTGAATATTCAAATTTGTTGGAATTTAAAATATAAAAACAATTGAAGGAATTAGGATTAAAGCAATTGTTTAGTCACAACGTTGTTTTGAATCTGTCAGGTCACGTACGAAAATGAATTTCACTAAGGAAAATGTCCGTGCAATAATTTTTTATAACTTCCGAAGAGGCCTAACACGGCTTCAGTGTTTTGAAGAGTTAACATCTGTGCTCCATGATTAAGCCCCATGTCTGCGGAGTGTCGTTCGCTGCTAATTAGAATTCCAGCGTGGACATACCAGTCTTAGTGACAAATCTCGTGAAGGACGTCCAAAATCTGCCTTCACTGGATCGGAAAATATCTTCAATCGGAAGATAGAGGCATTATTAGGCATCTCAGGGACAACCATTTAGAAGATTTTGCATGAAGCGCTTGGTGTGAGAAAGCTAATTTTTCATAGGATCCCGCTTTTGCTTTCTAACAATCATAAGGCGGCCCACGTCAGTTGGTGTAAGAAAACTCTTCAAAGGTTCAACGGAGGAGAGTCAAATCACGTCTACGACATCATCAGTGGCAAACTCACACTAGGCGCTCTACACGCACGTTCGCGTTAAGCCAATGACAAACAGTTGCCCTAGTGTGAGTTATATTTAACCATCTCGATCAAACGCTTCGAGCGCGTTCGGCGCTCCGATTGGTCCGTCACCAATTCGTCACCGTTTGATCGAGATGGTAAAATGAAACTCACACTAAGGCCTCAGTTGTCGACCATTCATAAATTGTTTAGACATGATAAACGGACTAGTGATGTTTACGTTCAATGGTGTGTGTTTGGCATAAATGTAATTGCTGTGTCAGTTTGTTACGGTTTTGGTAAACAGGATAAAATTTTAACCAGTGCGCAAACGGTAACCAGAAATTTAGCATATGATTGAGGGACTACGTGGCGTAGAAATTTTTCGTTGGTTATAAAAAATAAATGTGGTGTTTCATAGAAAAGTGCAATACCTACGCGTTCAAAACGTGTGGAATACCTGATTTTTTTTATTATAACCGACGATTAATTTCTATTATTTCTCTTCGTCTGGAATAATTTGTTGAATTCATGGTTACAGTTTGCGCACTGGTTACAATGTTATCCTGTATGTTGCATTACATTGCTTTTTTTTCAGTTTTTAAAGGATAAAACATGTAACACCTCCTATAAAGTATACTATAGACTGGTATTATTACCTTTGCTCGTAAAATCCTCCATTTTAAAACGTGAACCTATAATAAAAAAATCGATTGTGTTCACAGGATGGACTGCCATGTTGGTCCAGTGGTCGCAAGCGGTAGCTGGGCATGAAGTCCTGGGTTCGATTCCCAGGTCGCGCAACGTGTTATTGGGTTTCTCAATAGCAGTCTGAAGTCTAGATTTATGCCCGGTTTATGGCAGTAGAGTCGTCCCTTGTTAATGTAAATGTATGGCAAGCCTATCTGAAAAATGTAAGGATATCTGTGCTTTAATTTATTTTATAAATTCTCCAGATATTCTATTTCGGAAACTAACTAAAATTATTTGAGGTTATGTTTGCTGACAGATTTGTTTGTATTGAATACTAGTACTCATTGCCGGATTAAGCAAGCGCGGGGCCCCTAGCAAATTAAGCAAGCGCGGGGCCCCTAGCAAATTCTATTGAGGGCCCTTGATCTTCTATGGGTTCTAGTATGAAACGGTAAAAAAGAATATTCAAGACTCAATACGTTTATTTGCTTAGGTTACAGTTTTGTTGCTGCGTTTTGGAGGCGGCGACTAGAATGTATTCTATTTAAATGAAAATTTTGACGTTCATAAGTGTATGTCTGCCTGTTTGAAATAAACGCTTTCACTTAGATTTAGAGTAGGTACCTGATGTGTTGAATTCACGGTCACAATTTGTGAGCCGATGTCCCTGCCACCCTGTATACCCCATGGCATAATGGTACTCTTATCAACGAGTAACTTAAACAAAGGAAGCGTGCTCCACCGGAATAATACGTCACTCTTAACATTAAACCGATTATATCTAAAGTCGAGCGATGACGTGTTACATTTTCCCCTTTCATGACGTCAGGAGTACAAACACCCCTTGTTAGTGTATTCGTGTGTTTTTCAGGGAAGCTGTGATGGAGTAAAAAGATATCTCTAACTCTATCTCTCTCTCTCTTTGATTTTTCGATCTTGAAAATTGAACAAAATTATGGGTCGAAGGACCAAGTTTTCGTGTTTTATTTGTGGCACGTTCTTTTAAACTATTCCTCAGTCGGATTAATATGACAAATATTTTCGTGCCTGTGCTGCCCAGCGTGACCAAGTGCGGGTTTAGGTCACACACGTGCTATAAAATAGTATACAATACGTGTGCCTTAAGTTGCCTATTAAAGTCACAATTATGGTAATGTACTATTCTGTCATTTTCGTACAACTACGAGTGCAAGACAGAGACGGGAACATGTCTACGTCAAAGCACGTGCTAAGTAATGTCAGGCCGAGATCAATAAATCTCGGCCTGAGATAAGTAATAGCAGTTACTTAGACTTAGAAACTACTGGGGATGGTTTATAACGATTTTCACTTTATAAGACAAAACCTTCACGCATACACAATTTTTAATAGGGTATTATACCCATGTTGGAAAAGTGTCCCAATTAGATTCTATGGTGCTAATAAACCACTAAAACAAACAAACTATTTCATGGTGTTAAGAAAGAGATGAAAAAAAAAACACTGAACACTTTAAATTGAATTTAACAAATTATTTTGTTGTTTTATGAAATAACACTAACATTTTCCGACTACTTTTTGCCTGAGCTATCTCGATAATATTTTTCGATTTTTTTCTCTAATAGAGTAAAATACCCTATTCTGTACTGTATTTTCAAGAAAAACATATGCCAAGATTGGCAAGCTTGTTCCATTATATCCGCCATAGACACCATTTTCCTTAAATTTATTTCTGAGCATAATATAAATAATGCACACACATACCAAACTCCTTCACAAAAACTAGTTTTACCTCCCCCTTAGGCGCCATATTTTTTTATCTATTTCTCAATTTCCTCACACCGTGCTGGGATGAAAACGCACCTTATTTCCTGCTTACAATGTAAACAAAACAATTGAGAGAATATTGCATGAATACGTTTAATGATATCATGTTTTGCAGTCAACAGTATTAGACGAGGAATAATTTTAAAGGCAATTTTATTGCGGTGGTATAAGCTTGTGGTTAAGTAATAAAAGCCACACGAGTCGATCTATCAGGTTAAGCTACACTTGCCGCGGTTGGTCCATGGATGGGTGACCATCTTTACATACCAAGACCCCTCCGTGTCTCTGAAAGCACACTAAGCCGTTGGTCTCGGCTGGCGGCCGGCGGATCTTTGACAGGCGTTACGGGTTGTCAGAAGTCTAAAGTCTGGCAACCAGTCTTATCTAACCGTCTACTGTGTTTGCAACGTTGATATTTGCTTCGTATAAGTATATCACGAGTTTAGTATGTCCAAGATAATAAGACCGTATGGTCAATATTATCATAGGCCATAACTATGTACGAGTACTAGTATGGAAGTGATCAAGTGGTCACAACTAGTGATGGGTCTTTGACGGTTTTTCCGTTAACGAAATGTCAAGGTTGATTTACGTTCGTCAACATGCGTCAACGAGTTAACGTGCAACTTGTAACGTTAACCGTTCATTCATTGAACGGTTTTTATTCAATGCTGCGACGTTCAACGATTCTTATATTGGTATAATTTTCTTAAAAGAAACATTTAAAAAATCAACTCTTGTGTACATGACTGTCACTCGGAATCTATGATGGTATTTTCAACGTAAGTTTTTTGCTCAGTACGTTAGGTACTTTTACAAATTTAGTTAAGTTGATTCTTAAACGAGTTATATTCATAAACGTCGTTGACAAATTCAACTAGTTGATTCATAAACAGTTAACGTTAATACGTTGACAGGAGATCAATGGTTGATTCAACTAGTTCGTTGATTCAACTAGTTCGTTGATTCAACGCCCATCGCTAGTCTGGGGTGATTTTTGGAGGATGGGCAATCATCAAATAACTTCTCCCGCTCTGGGCGAAGCGGGACGGCGTGTCAGACTTTTATTGACTAAAACCCACCCGTGTTCCCTCACTTGCCTGTGTGCCAGGGGCGGCGGTATCTCTTTCGAACAACCCGCACAGGCAGGGGTCTAGGATACCTATCGTATTACGCAGACAGGAACTGTGTGCGCTATTTTGTTTACACTTGGCATTTTTTCCGACTTCTTTATTTTTGCTCAGCTCCCAAGGTTTACAGCGAGACGTTAAATAGCCTTATAACCTTCCTGAACAATTGGGTTGAGATTTTTTCAAATGCGGCTGGTAGTTCCAGAGATTACATAGAAACTTACAAACAAAGAAATTTTATTTATTTATAATATTAGTATAGATAATTATGTTAATACGAAAACATTTCAACAGCAATACCATTCCTCTGGAGACACTTTCTATCTTCATAATCATAATTTCGCTAATAGGATTAAAGGTCGGACTACACTTAGTAAATTATGATCACACTATCAAGCCATCCATCATGTATACATCGCGTTATCATTGTATAAACAAAGTAAAAACAAAAAGTAAAAAGTTTACTTCACAAAAAGGCATTCACAAGAATTTGGTACATAGTTTTCTTTTTTATTATTCAATTGTCATCGGTCCTCGATGACTCTACAAAGTTTAAATGAAATCTGACCGTTTGAAGTGGGTCAAAATCAAGTTCAAAAGAGTCGGTTACAAACAAACATAGGTGAAGCTAATAAAAGCGTGTTAAAAACTATACTCCATAGGTTTAGTTTAAATAAAGGTAAACAAATCGTAAAAAGGGTTTTTTTATAGTTGACACTTTCTTGTTTAAAAATACGGTGTATCAAAATCATATTTATTTTAGATTTATACGATTAATACGATAGTTTCCTCTTATAATAATAAATATTGAATTTTATAATTTATTCTTAAACTACTTTCCCTAGATGTAACTACTTGAGCACGATTTTTTTGTTAGATTAATTACGATAGTATAATATTTTGTAATCTGCCTATTGTAAAGAGCCCAAAATGACAGGTTCCCTAAACCTTTTAGAAAGAATTTGCTAAATTGAAAAGTACAACTGTGTGTAATGTAGTGTGGCAACTGAAGAGGCAGGTATTACGTTTAGTCGGTTAACCAGACTTTGACAGTGCTCTCAACAATCGACATTTACAATTTTGCGAGTGCGTTTAGATTTTGTTAAATTGTGTTATTATCTATAGGAAAATAATTGATGGTACAACGGAACGATTTATTATTAATGTGACAGATAATTCATGAGATTCTGATTCAGATTCCGAATAGAGCCTATTATTATATGACTGTAAATAAGATGATCTTAACATTTGAAATAAAAGGTTTCGTATCTATGAGTCGCGTGGTTTTTTTTGTTAACCTATATTTAACTACCTAAACCTATGGAGTATAGTTTGATTCCGATAGTTTTTCACAACCCAATGTAATTCACTAGATGAGTACATACCGTATATGCCCATTGCCCTGTATGTGCGTTTAAGTGTCTAAAGAAATAAAATTATTGTAATAATATTGCACTTAAAGGCGACGCGTCGCTTGTAGAACAATTTCCATGAAGTTTTCTTTGAAATTGTTCTACTAGAGTCGCGCCGCGTTGTCGCGTCGCGCCTGTTTGGAGAAGCCTTAATACTTAACTGACGTATGAACGATGCTTTTTGAGGAGTTTAGTAGCTAGCGTACTTAAGCGACGTAAACATTTCATATCATCACGCCTGCATTCCCCGAAATGTTAGGCAGAAGTGTATTTATAGTACACCCATGTTTCGCCAGTTATGTTTAATTCCCATGTAATAGGGGCGACCCTATTGCCATCAACCGGCCATAGCCAAGGTGCAGCCTGCTACTCAGAAATGCCAGATGGGAATGCCCAATAACATTGCTTGACGGGAATGAAATCCATGACCTAATGAATATGAGGTTATGGTACGTTAAGCTACGTTTGGTTTCATTCCGGTCGCTACCGCTGAATAGCAGTGGCGTTTGCGACCACTGACATAATGAAGACAATAACTGTTTATAGTATTATCTACTCCCATGCATGCTCCATGACAGTCCATACCAGATATTGTATGGATTGCAAGATATTGTGTATGATATCATACAAGCAAAATAAACAGATAAACACAACAATTACAAAGGGTTCTTCCCACCTCAACGCGGAACTCTAACAAACAAAAACAGAAAACTCCGCAGAGATTGGAATCCAGTTAACGAAACAAAAAGTAGAGCTTCCCAATCGAATTCGCCGCTTCTTAATTGACTTTTGACGTTGTTTTGCTATGTCAATATATATTCCAACTTCATAATTTTTCGAGGAATCTCTGGATAAAAGGAAACACCGATAATGGGTTTTTAAAAAGTGATTCATTCAATAAACCACCCTATGACCCTACGGGTGTATTTGTGTAAATCGACTAATAAGCTAATGAAGGTTTAGTAGTCGGCTCGCATCGGCTGAATCGTCACTTTGGAATAATGTAATATTTTCTTTGGTGGTGAGGTGAATCGAAAATTCCGGATTTGCACGTTTTAAATAAAACAGTCTGCTCTCTGAAATGTAATACCTATGTACCAAATTTCAACATAACCAGTCCAGTGGTTTCGGAGAAAATTGGCTGTGACAGACGGACAGACAGTCAGATACAAGAGTGATCATAAGGGTTCCGTTTTTCATAACCATGAACAGAACCCTTAAAAACCCAAAACATGTTTGCTTACAAATCCGCGGGACTTTTCTAAGATCCGTGTTACAGTTAAATCAGCCGTAAATAACCTGTGAACTTCAGGTTCAAACTATCTTTACTACTTGCATATAGGGAACGTGCACGAACTATAGATGGCAGCACAAATCGACACGAGCGCCACGACGTGGTCAAAAAAAGAAACTGTTTAGACCTGTCATCGTGTTGCCGCCAATGTAAATGTTAATGTTTACAATATATTGATATCGTTTGTAATGATTAAAATTATAAAATATGGGTTCCGGCCGATTAATAATGATCGTCAGCGTGGTCAAAATATGTCCAAAGGCCAAAAACTCTTCCGAGTCCGGGCATGTCTTAGATGTAGAAGAAACAGTTATGAATCCTGAAAATGCAGTAATAACTGGCAAAATTGTAGCTCAAACGACGATTCCTAACGTTTATGCTGTCAAAATATCATGAACTCACTTTGCACGTAAATATTTTGTTATGTTCATGTCGCCTTCTTTTCAGCTTGATTGCAATATAAATATTAGAAGAGCCAATTACAAATGTAAGTCAGGCCTATCTGTAAAATGTATGCACATCTGTGCTTTAATTTAGTTTTAAAATTCTTAACAAAAATTATTTGAGGTTATGTTTAATTAGATTTGTTTGTATTAAATAGTACTACTACATACAAAACTCAGGTATTTCTATTTTTACAAATAACATTATTGAGTACTTTCTAAATGTTTTAAAATTCATACTCGCATATTTTTTTACTGCATTTATCGACTTTTATCGTTTATCACGTAACCAAGGAAAGTAAGCAATATCCCTGGGGGACTAATAGAATTTCACACCATTTGATTTATTTTGAGTTTTCTTTGAAGGTCGAGCATCCAGAAACACAACAATACATTTTTACTTAGTAATTATGTTTTTATCACTTCTTTTATGAGGTTCTTTATTACGTGAAGTGTCAATTTCAAGTAATGATTCCGAGAAAACTTCGGATTTGCGCCACTAGATGGCAGACCCTTCGTCGTGCACGTTCCCTATAATAATAAATATGGTTATCGGGGGTCAGGGACCGTTGTTTGTACCTAGACCATCTAGAGAGCGGTCGACTGTCAAGATAATATGGAGAAACACGTGATTTTTGTGCTCTGTCTTATACTGCGTAAGTTTTATTCTATTAAATACTTTACCTAGTTAATTATACAATATGTAACAAAAACCCTGGTGTTCCTTCTACCCACGTTTTCAGAATCGGTATACATACGTAATAAAGCAAGTCATTTATAAAAACTGTTCAAGAAAATTAATTAAAATAAATATTTAATTATGAATATTTGTAATGTTTAACTGATTTTGATAAGATTAAAGAATTATACGAATTATACTGTTCTGCGAAATAAGGATACTTGTAATATCAGATACTGTTGGGAATCGAACCCAACACACGACCTTGTGCGCGATGTGCACGCGCAGGCGTCGTGATCAACGCGTCATCATCGGTACGGGGCGTAAAGGCGCGGCGCGATGTCAACATGGCTGGGCCCATCGAGCACTCGCTTCCACGGACTCCACCGCGCCGGAGTACCTGAGTCAGGGTAAAGTATACAAGTGTTTCGGGTATCTATGCTTTCATGAAGGAAATGGAAAAGCCTGAAAATATTCTGGAGTGCATGCCAGAGAAACTATGGAGCTACATACTTTATTAACCGTTATCTAGCGCTAATTCGAAGACATAATAGGATTCATAATTTCCTCGAAAAACGACACTTTTTCAGAATTTGAATTGATCTTCCTTATCACTAAAAATAAAATTTAATTTCATTTTCCAAGCTACAGATACTACTCAACAACGGGTAGCTGCTACAAGATCCCACGGATTACCTTCACATGGAGCCAGGCCTACTCCGAGTGCCAAGCTGAAGGCGCCCACCTGCTGGTCCTCAACTCTCAGGCTGAACATAACGTAATCGGCAACTTTACGACCTCTCCGGACAATTTCAGAGGACCCCCTACGTCCCCCGAACTGCCCTACTTCTTTGCTGGATTTAGAGCTGATAAGCCAGTTGAAAATGCTACGCGGGTGTTTAGGACTATTTTTAGTGAGTATTTCCTTTTATTATCTACATTAGTAAATACTTCTAGCCTACCTACATTAGTAGGTACAAGAATGTATGTTTTTGGGTGCAAAGTTGAAACGGGACCTGGAAGAGAAGTGTTACGAATTTTTACGAACAGATTTTGTATAGTACGTGTATGCCTTCCGCTGTCCACCCAGTATTTATATGACGATTGGTTTTCTACTAAATCATTAGTCCATGTAAGTGTGTATATACAGGAGTGACACGCGTCAACGGCAGAGGCAACTGCCTACAACGATGAGTGTTGTCGGCACCCGTCGACGCCCGCCGTAGACTTGTCGCCGGCTACCGTCGACAACGTGGCAACTGCCGACGTCGACGCTTGTTTAGGCGCGTCGACGTCTGCAGTTGTCTCATGTGCAAGAACTCCAAATTCTAATTATCTAGACTCCTATAACCCCTCCTAAAACCCTATAAGTGTTAAATGAGTTAATGTTAAAATATATTTCCCTAAGTTGGTACATCATACCAACATTAGAAATTGGAACCTACTTTTATGACAAACGTGGGAAAACTACTGAAGAGCTTCGGAAAAACGTAATACTTCTTGTATTTAAACGTAATACTTCTTGTAACCAAAAACCAAATAATTACACAACATTATAAAATATATGAAAAAGTTCAGTTTACCACTGCAAAAAAATTACAATTTATAAACAAAATAAAGAAACCAGACAACAAAGTAAAAATTAAGTGGAGCATTATAAATGAGAGAACAAATAAAAAACCAAAAGAGGAAAAATGTAACATAAAATATAACATTATAATATGCCTAACAAAAATAATAATGAATGATAATAGCAACAATAATAAATTAAATAATATAGCAATCATAATTATTCATAATCTCCTAAAACAGGGCTTCCTACCTCCTACCCTTTTGCTGTGCCCGTCAGGGTCCATCATAATGATCTCAATTATATGGTTACCACCTAAGTACACATTATGGTAAAGCAATAAAGATATTGAGTATTTAGTATTATTTCAGACCAAACTCCAGAAGAAGTTGGCCACAGTGAATGGTCAGCAAAAGAACCAAACAACGCGTTAGGTCGCGAGTTCTGTGGCACCATCTATCTGAACGACAGGAAATTAAATGACATGAACTGTCTGGATGATCTCGGCTTTATTTGTGAAAAAGAGGTCCCAGCATCTTCATAATTTAAATATTATACCTATCGTTATTGTTGATTGGAATAAGGGTTGAGCCAGACCGACCATCCGGCGTACTTACAAGCGACCTTTCCTGCTGGTTGTTACTGAGCGACAGATGAGACTCTCGGCAAAATGTGATTTCGGGTGAATCGGTCTGACTCAGTCCTTAGGTGGGATTTTCACGATCCACGTAAATCCAATAGTAAGTCATTGCAATGTTACTCTTATCTCGGTAAGGAAAGGTATACATTAGAACGATTGTCGAGAGTTTCATAAAACTTATTGCAATCATTCTAAAAATTAACGATGTATTTTTACGAATGAAATGTTATTGTGGTTACATTGTAATGACTTAGGTATACAAACGGTTTTAAAATCTAAAAAATAAATAAATTTTATAATAGCCTTTTATTATTTCGACTACCCAGCTGCATAACGTAACCTTTCGTCTTTGATTGGTCTGTGAGTATGTTAATTGCTGTTGCACCACATCTAAAGACTTCAGTTTAAATATGTACCTACTTGGTAGTGAGTTGAGTTGAGCTTGAGACTAGCGTTGCAAAACTTCGGAAGTATTCGCAATAATTCGGAGATATTCAAAGTAGTACTTCGATTGGAAGGAATACTACCGCAACAAGAATGCAGAGTATAATAAATATTACAAGGATGAAGTAGGTAACCTAGGTTTTATTACATAATACAAATTTAATTATTCCCAGTAATAACGAATGTGTAGGTATCTTGAGGAGACTCGCCGTGTATCAGATATTTCGGCGTGCCAGCCGACTTGAATTAACGCCATCTAGTGACAATGGAGAATTTCGTGAACCGCCGAGCCCCGCAGTCGTTCATTCATATAATCAACTAAGTATTATTCGATACCTACGTACCTACTTTGCGGGAATATTTCCCTTTAAGTGGTTATCTACTTGTGAATACTTATTATTTTATTTTTGTATGGTTTAATTTGAAATGGGCACGATTTTGTGCTGATGTTATGTACAAGTTTAGTTTAGGTATTTCGTAAAAAAGTTTTTGCTTTGCGATGTACCTACCTAATGGTAAAAAGTTTATTTCCTTTGTAGAATAGGTGGTTTTCAACCGAAATCAATAGGTCAAATAAGAATTTATAGGAACAATTGAAATAATATAGGTAATACCGTTACCGTTTTACTATGTACCTCGGTACATAATTATATAAAAGTATCTAATATAAACTCATCTTAGTACCTACCTACGTATTTACCTCTCTATGTACATTCTCGCAAAATAACATTTGCGTACCTAAACCACAGAATAACCGAGCAGAAGCAAAGCTTCATACTAACGCCGTGCGTAGGTACACTACTACACGCACAGCTATGTGTGGGTGACGTGTCACCGACAAGGCGCGGGGGGCGAGCACCGGCGCCCGCTCGCGGACAAATCGGATTGCACTAGCTTAGTAAGAAGACGAAGTAAAGGGCTGCTAGCGGCAGCGATACGACGCGGACGTTTATAATAGTTCTTTTTATTTTTTATTGTTGTTCAATATGACAAGCTGTTGCACTGTGTGCACAAACAATGGGAAGAAAACCAAGGATATTTCTTATTTTGTGTATCCAAAGGATCTTTAAATGACTATATCTATAGGTACCTTCACATTTTTAATGATTTTTATAGAAATATTTAGTAAGGAGAGAGGTAGTACCTATTCAAAATAATTCGGTTGGCGATAAGGTTTTCGCATTAGAATTATTATTTATTATTCTTATGGTTTACCTACCTAACTAACCTATATTGGCGTATTATTGTTCGTCGCCAACTTATTTGTTTCGTATTTTTGTTTTAGTAAGTAGGTTTGTAGGGAAGTACTAAAGTACCTATTTGTGTAGGCCGTCTTTGCAAGATTCCTTTTTGTATTAGATACTTGTTACGTTCGTGAAATAGTAAAACAAGTAAGGTAGGGAAGGTTTCCTACCTTATGGCCTGGCCACGACCTTATCAGCGAAAGCTTAGCGCGGCGCGGCGAGCGGGAAAAACAAATACGTACACAAAAACGTATGATTCATGTTACGAGGCGTCGCACGCAGCGGCAACGTCGCGGTATTCGCCGAGCGGTTCGCGGCAGATGCGCGCGGCGTTAGGCGCGGCTTGGACTCGGCTTGAGGTGCACCGTGCACGACTCAGACCGGTGCGGACAACGGCGGCGGTGGAGCGGCGCACACTGGTCCCAAATTAAAAAAAAGTGGACATTGATAGTAGACCGCTGATATTTTTTTTTATTGTTGATATAATGATAACAGATAAGGCAAAAAAATATTATTGTCCTACTTCAAATACTTTTCTCTATAAAAAATATTTCTTTTTTTTTTGTATGGGAGTGATTACATTTTACTCAATTTCTCAAAAACCTTAAGCGATGTCGAGATGGCATTCACATATGTTAGAAAACTAATAATTCTGAGTATTTGGCTCGAAGAAACTTATTGCTTATCTCTGCGTACTTTCGAGATAATAGTGACAGAAAATAACAATTTTTTTTAATGTTAATTGTTCGCTTTTTTTTAATCATAGCCTTACTCATATCGCAATAGGTCCGCTGGCCAGCAAAATGGAGCTTCGACGCGAGTTTGCCGGGATAACAAGATGGCCGCCTCTCATGACGTAACGTAATACGGTCACGAATCGCGCGCGTACACCTCACTCAGTGTACAACTAAATGTGGTTGCGATAAGACGTGTCCTTATTTTTTCTGTGCGCTTGAAGAAATGCTTGTTGTTTGTTTGTTTTGTTATTGTTGTATTTTGAATCTTTGGATTTTAAAATCAAATAATTTTTGTTTGTCTTTCTTTCGTCGAATTTGTTTTCGTAATTTTTTTTGTTAAAATCAAAGTCACTTTGTCTTTGATATCTTTGATTCTAATTTGTTTTCAATTTTCCTTAAAATTATAATATGTCCGCATTTGTCACCAACTTAGACTTATACGTTGTTCTTAAATCAGGAGGTGGTTTTAAAAATGTCGAATTTTTATTTAATGCCCTTATTGAACGTATTGGTGTTGAATTGTCTTCCGAAGATTTGAGTAATATTAAATTATTTTGTCGTAATTTTTCAAGTAATATCTCAAAAAGATGGTCTGCTTCCAGTAGAGCTCAAAAGACCTTTCTTAACAAAAATTCAGACTGGTTACAATCCCAAATAGTTTGGCCAAAATGTCAAAATATCGATTTAAGCAGCATTTTTAAAGTTGCCGAGGAAGTAATTCCAAATTTCGAAACGCAAGTGGATACTCATCAATTAAGTTATGGTACAAGTAAAAAACCATTTGTTGATATATCTGATAAACAGAAGAAAAGGCGTTCTCTAACACTTCTAGATCACACAGAGGAGGAATTAGTTTATGCTTTATGTGCCAAATTAAAAGAGTCTAAAAAAACAAAATTAGCAGCTATATTAAACGAACTCAGCCAAAACAAGGAAAAATGTGAGATGGTATATGATGTACTATTCGCTAAAAAGACTGACAAACCGTGTTTACCAGATGATAAAACGTTAGCGCTTTACACCTCAACAAATTTGTCAAAATGGCAATATCGAAATTTAAGAACTATTCTTGCTTCAGAGAAAATGTATGGTCTTCCATCCTATCAAAAGCTCCTGGAAGCTAAAAAAACTTGTTATCCTCCAGAGTCAGACATAACTGTAACTGAATCTGATGCTAAGATAAGACTTCAATCGCTTCTAGATTTGACAACTAATAGGATATTAAAAACAATTCAGCACAACTCTGCCGACAAAAAATCGCTAAAACTAATAAGCAAATGGGGTTTTGACGGGTCATCTTCTCAAAGTAATTATAAACAAAAGTCACACTCCGACACTAAAATTGACGATTCTTCAGTTTTCATGATTAGTTTGGTTCCGCTTCGTTTGGAAGAAGAGAGTGGTACTATCTTGTGGCAAAATCCTGCTCCCTCTTCAACAAACTATTGTCGTCCAATTGGCTTTATATTTGCAAAAGAAACAAATGAATTGATAAAGAAGGAAAGTGCATCCTTAGAGGAAGAAATTCGTAATCTTGTTCCCACAATTGTAGATAATTTTGATATTAAACATGATTTGTACATGACTATGATTGATGGGAAAATTTCTACTGTGATTTCCAATACTTCTTCTGCAGCTGTTTGTAATATTTGCAATACCCCACCTAGCAAAATGAATGACTTGGACTTTGTATCCAAAAGACTCATCAGAGAAGATATGTATAAATATGGTCTGTCTTCGCTTCATATGTGGATAAGATGTATGGAATGTATTTTACACATTTCGTACAACTTAGACTTCAAAAAGTGGGCTGCACGAAAAGAAGATAAATTGTTAAAAGAAATTAAAAAGAATTTGACACAAGAAGAATTCCGGGAAAGAACTGGTTTGTTAATTGACATAGTAAAACAGGGATTTGGTACAACCAATGACGGTAACACGGCAAGAAGGTTTTTTGAAAATTATGAAGTATCTGCTGAAATAACGGGTATCCACCCTGATTTAATCAAGAGATTTGCAGTCATTTTACAAACAATTTCATCTGGTCAACTTATTAATACCAACTTGTTTAGGGAATATTGTAAAGAAACAGCAATGCTATATGTAAACTTATATCCATGGTATTACATGCCTTCAAGTGTCCATAAATTGTTGATACACGGTGCTGATATTTGTGAAAATTTCTCCTTTATTCCGATAGGCATGCTTTCCGAAGAAGCTTCCGAAGCGAGGAATAAAGATTTCCGGAATGTTAGAATGGCACATACAAGAAAAATCGGTAGAGTTCAGACTAATTTAGACATTATCCACAGCTTTCTAATTAGCTCAGATCCTTACATCAGCCATATCAAACCAAAGTTTGCTCGTTTACATAAACAGTTGTTTCCAGAGGCTAGTGCTTTGATCTTGAACCATGAATTGCTTTCGTTGGAAAACGAGGAAATAGAGATTTCTCAAGAGAATATAGACCCAAATATTAATCTTTCACCATAATATTTATTCAGAATCGTTTGTGAACATATTCAACTTTATGTTTGCAGCTTAATATGTCTTCATTTTGATTGTTTTTTAGAACTGATGAAAGTACTCCTTCAGAAAGGTCATAGCTTTTCAGTCATTAGTGAGCCCCCATAACCTCTTTTACAGAGAAGTCTCTTTTTACTTATTTGAAATTACGCATACATTATAATTATGTGCTAAAGTAAGGCTATGATTAAAAAAAAGCAAAAAATTAACATTAAAAAAAAATGTTATTTTCTGTCACTATTATCTCGAAAGTACGCAGAGATAAGCAATAAGTTTCTTCGAGCCAAATACTCAGAATTATTAGTTTTCTAACATATGTGATTGCCATCTCGACATCGCTTAAAGTTTTTGAGAAATTGAGTAAAATGTAATCGCTCCCATACAAAAAAAAAAGAAATATTTTTTTTACAGAAAAGTATTTGAAGTAGGACAATAATATTTTTTTGCCTTATCTGTTATCATTGTATCAACAATAAAAAAAAATATCAGCGGTCTACTATCAATGTCCACTTTTTTTTAATTTGGGACCAGTGTGCGGCGGACTGACTGGCAGCTTGCCGATGAAAATATTTTAGACGATTTTGTAGCGGAAATGAACTCCGACGCATTTATTACAGACATTTTAAATCGTTCGCTTAAATCGATTTTTATTTAAATTAAGAAAAATAATTTAAGAAATTAAGCCGGCATTTGCCAGCGGCTTCGCCCGCGTGGTTTAATTATGTTATCACTATTGCATATTTTGCTTTCGTGTTTTGTTTCAGGCGACACAACGGGCTTACAGCTCGAGGAGATCTAATTGAGAGACTTGGAGATTTTAGGATTTGTGAACAGCATTTCGAAAGAAGGTTTATCAAAGTACAGAACAAAAAAATATTTAAGTCATGATGCATTTCCTTCACTAAACATTCCATCTCTCGACTCACACTTGCCCGGTTTTTTATTGGAACGAAGTTTTGGAAAGAAGTTCCTTATCGCGCGTTGCGAAAGGGGGCTAGACGGAAAAAATTAAGACCAAAAGTTGTAACGACACTTTTAATTAAGACCAAAAGTTGTAACGACACTTTTTGCTACATTGTTGTAAGCCGTGCGGCGTGCGCGTGTTTCTCTGCAGACAGAGACAGACAGATGATGAGATGGATGGATGGATGGATGGATGGACGGATGGATGGATGGACGGATGGACGGATGGACGGATCGGACGGATCGGACGGATCGGACGGATCGGACGGATCGGACGGATCGGACGGATCGGACGAATCGGACGGATCGGACGGATTGGACGTATCGGACGGATCGGACATATCGGACGGATCGGACGGATCGGACGGATCGGATGGATCGGACGGATCGGATTGATTGATTGATTGACCAAACCAAAAGACCAAAACCCAAACAAAGACCGAAGACCTAAACTTGTACAAATCTCATAAACCAGCCAAACTGCGTGACAGTTTATCGGCAGGATTAGCGCTCGTATAATTTAATCAAACATCCAAGTAGGACACTGCATTAAGTAGTTCAGTTTTTGGAACGAAGTTTTGGAACGAAGTTTTGGAACGAAGGTCCTTATAAGGAACTATAGCGCGTTGCGAAAGCGGGCTAGACGGAAAAAATTAAGACCAAAAGTTGTAACGACACTTTTTGCTACATTGTTGTAAGCCGTGCGGCGTGCGCGTGTTTCTCTGCAGACAGAGACAATGTGTGTAATATATAGTGTGTGTGTGTGTGTACGTATATGTTGCTAATTAAGTTAAGTTTATTAAGTAAGGAATTGTAATTCCTTCACTAATTAATCGAAAGGAACTTCGTTCCATCCGGGTGTCCCTTGACACCTCTCAAGTGTTTTTTTTTTGCACTAACCGAGTGACAGCCCTATAAAAATTTTGAGATCTGTTAGGAAGCTTTCATTCTGCTCGGTTATTCTGTGCCTAAACCACATACAAAAACTTATTACGTAAGTACATATACAAGTAAGTACATACACAAATTCATAAGGGACTACTCACACTTACTCAGCTCTGTTCAGCTTTTGTCCATAGAAAACAACGATTTTGTATAGAGTCCGTTCAGCTTTCCGCGGCTGAACGTACATACGGCATAGAAAATCGTTGTTTGTAGTTGTTTCGAGTGTGAATAGTCCCTAAACCTTAATGTTGTGAAGGTACAGTTGCATAGCAGCGAGTAAATACCGTGAACTTTTGAAATGAGTCCAGCCATGCCAGCGTTATATGTTTTGTACTACCGAGGGTGATTGAGAGACGGTTAGTGATCTTAGCATAAGGATCTGTTGGAGACCAATAATGCAGCTGGCAATGGTGGCAAGCGTTTGGCAGCGATTATACAGGCACAGCAACATTGGTTTGGCACTTTGTTTTTGTTTTCATTTTGTTTGATGTTTGTCATTTTTGTAAATCGGAATTCTTACACTTTTCCTTATTGTCTCAAAACCTTAGTTTTAGTTAATCTTTATTTCACTAATTGCCGTAAATTCTCTGACTTGCAAGACAGCCGTGATATTTATAAATATAAATTGTGATTTTCTATTGTTTTTACCGTAATGTGCCCGCCTGCGTCTCATTATTTTTTTTTTTTTTTGGGTATTGGCTTCGCACGGTTTGTGCATTTAGCCAGTGTCAAGTAATTTTTCTTTTCCATCAAGTAAATGGTCCGATATCGGGCACGAAGTTACAAAACAGTCATAGTCGTCTTTAGTCAGTCAAGTCAAAGTTATTGTAAAGCGGTAGTTACTTTACAACAACCTATTAGGAGTTTTTGGGGGGAACACGAAAAGTCCACGCTAGTCACTTATTTTCACCTTCACTACATTTGTGCACTCACACGTAATTAAATTGCATAATTCACTACCAAAATTATACAATTTTATTCGCTATTTCACTAAATTTCATGAAAATAAAAAGTCGTGCGACATGTTCCAACGCGATCCCGCCAAAAAATCGTCTCATTACTTGTCACAGCAGTGATGCCATAGTGTCACAGACAAGTAATAGATGTTACGTGGGGTGCAGACACGCGGATTACTTTAATTACTATTTATGTACATTATTTTATACAAAATAACTATTATTTATTTTACTTTTTATCTGTCCGTGACATTCACAGTGGGCCCCATCAGAATACCAGCGCTGCGACAATTAAAAAAGAAATGTCGCAGCATCATGCTGAGATAGGGGCCTTTTGGCCTCTTTACGGGACTTTGTTTTTTGCTTTTCTCTAATTTTAATTTATACTCAAACTCAAACTCAAAGCATTTATTTCAATTAAACCAATTACAGGCACTTTTGAATTGTCAAAAAGTCGATCAGTTGGAAAGTTGAAGCTAGTTGCCCATTCCAAAACGTAGATCTCTATGGAGAAGAACGGGCAAGAAACTCCACGGACACTCTTTTAAAATCAAGTTGAAATATTACAAAATCTTGGGAACATTATTCTTGTTGCTTCTGTATGTGAGCACAATGTAAAAAATGTAATTATAAACAATTCTAAATACAAGATAAAAATAAGCCCTGGAAGTTAGGAGAGGACCAGTCTCAACCGACAGCGCCCGTTCACGAACTTGACGCGTGGATCAGCACCATCCAGCTCAACCATTTTGTAGGGAACCGAATGATCCAACACACGCGCCACCATCAGTGAGACGTTTATGTGAGCATGACATACTCTCAACTGCCATGCTTTTTCAAGTCAACGTACATCATAACAACACAATAAACGGATGCATGGTACTCACATTTACAAAAATTTTAACAAATTTATATTTTAAGCATGTCATTTAGTTAAGTTTGTGATATTCCTGTGCGAATCTAATAAATACTTTTTTTTTCTAATGATTGCTTGTCAATGTTTAATTAAGTGTCTACTAATCTATATACTTAGTTGAAAAATATATCTTAGGAAACAAATCATCTGCCAAGCTTTTTCCCAACAATGTCGCGGGTGGCTTCCAGTCTAACCGGATGCAGCTGAGTACCAGTATTTTACATGGAGCGACTGCCTGTCCGACCTCTACAACCCAGTTACTGGGTAATACAATACTCCTTGGTAGACTGGTTGCTAGATTTTCGACTGTCAAAGATCTACAAATGACAACCGAGACCAACGTCTTAATATCTAGGTATGTCAAGATGGTTACACATCCACGGACCTACCGCGGCAAGCAGAGCTTAACCTGATCGAATAAAATATTGTCCCCAATGTTTACTTCATTAGTTTTTAGACTCTTAGGAGCTTTAGGTATACTTGTTTAATTCAATGATTAGTTCAACGGTATAATCTTGATTTGTGGTGCCCCAATTTGTCTCGCCGGTCTCGTCCGGAAATGTTTAAAATTAGGAAGACATACCTTCGAAAACATAAATTATTTTATACGAACGAAATTCCAGTAAATGACTAAAATCGTCAATTCCTAGACCACTACAAGTTGATACAATGTAGTTGGTCGGAATAAGAAAACAAAACACGTGCCTTTGCCGAAAGTTTATCCCGACTAATTAATGAAGAATTAAAACTTGCGGTCTAGTTCCTAACAAACTCCAACGTGTTATTCAACTTTTATAAAACTGAGTAGAAGAGGTTCTTATATTAAGGGTCAGCCTTTGTTGTTTGGAGTGTTTCAAGTGTTTAATTAAAGGCCTCCTTGCTTGATAACTATTTACCAGACAGGACTCTGAGGGGTACTTGCGTGGTGCGGGTTGTTCGAAAGAGATACCGCGGCCCCTGGCACACAGGTAACTGAGGGAACACGGGTGGGTTTTAGTCAGTAAAAGTCTGACACGCCCTCCCGCTCCAGCCAGAGCAGTTATTGTTGTTGTTGCGGTTGTTGTTATAAGTTATTTGATGATTTCCCACCCAAAAAAAAAAGGGGTAATTGCGTGACATGTATTCATTTTCATTCAGTTTGTTTAAGATGCTATGCAGACCGTTTTAACGAACATATCGACGCTTGAAAGGCAAGAATTACCAAGCAATATTTTGGGCGATATCGAGTTCCATACTGAGAAAATTCATAATCTTTAAATGCCAGTTTATTAAGCCTTTAAACTGCATTTACATTTGCACAATTCGTTAGAATGAAATGGTTATGACAAATGGGTGATTTATAACGTATTTTTTTCCAAAAATAAAAACTCTACTGTAAAGTTGCCAAAATGTCGCTTGGTAAATATTGCCTTTCAAGCGTCGATATGAAATAATGGATTAGCAATAACCTTCAAAATAATTCAAATTCTGATTAATATTGTGTAACGCAATTCGGGTGATGATCTCAGTATATTTCTAAATCGAATGACAATGACATGGTAAACAAAACAACTGATGTTTTTGCATGAAGTGCTGCTTTTAAAAGTGACTTTAATAAAGAACGTGAGAAACAAAACCAAGACTTTCGAGTTGAAGAAGAAATCTTAGAAGCGCAGCTGGTTTACGATGGCTGTGGCCTAGCTCACATAGTGGACACAGCTATATCGTGGTAGTTATGTTATGACTAGCGATGGGCGTTGAATCAATGAACTAGTTGAATCAACCGTTGATCTCCTGTCAACGTATTAATGTTAATGTTAACTGTTAATGAATCAACTAGTTGAATTTGTCAATGACGTTTATGAATATAACTCGTTTAATAATCAACTAAACTAATTTTGCAAACGTACCTCTAACGAACTGAGAAAAAAGCTTACGTTGAAAATATCATCATAGATTCCGAGCGACGGTCATGTCGTCGAATTTGAACTCTAAGTAACGTACCTACACAAGAGTTGATTTAAAAAATATTTATTTTAAGAAAAGTATACCAATATAAGAATCGTTGAACGTCGCAGCGTTGAATAAAAACCGTTCAATTGATGAACAGTTTACGTTGCAAGTCGACATTAGTTGCACGTTAACTCGTTGACGAATTTAACTGGTTGATCAACTAATTGACGAACGTAAATCAACGTTGACGTTACGTTAACGGAAAAACCGTCAAAGACCCATCACTAGTTGTGACCACTTGATCACTTCCATACTAGTACTTACATAGTTATGGCCTATGATAATATTGACCATACGGTCTTATTATCTTGGACATACTAAACTCGTGATATACTATACGAAGCAAATATCAACGTTGCATAAACAGTAGACGGCTACATAAATAACGATCTTATGACTGCGTCAGTGAGCGGAGTTCGCGCAACTGAATTTTGGGCCAAAGATGTTTGAATTTTTTGCCATCAATACTCTTAGAAGAAGCTACATAATTTTGCAAGTTAATGTGACCAGGTCCTAAAGTTTTTAACATTTTCAGGTTTACAATCCCTAGATAGATTCTGGAACATAAAATGTATCGGCTGCATATCATCCCGTGGGACTCGTAAATCTGGTCTCACCAATTGGATTAAGTACTGCTGTATGGTCACTTTATACAGTTTATGCATTTGTAGCCTAAGTGCTTACTTTAATTATGTAAGGGGTTCAAGTTATGGTAGTTCGGGAGGGCCCGGGCAAGGGAACCGCTTTTTCAGCTCGAGGTTGCTGGTTGAAGCCTGGAAAGTTATTAATACACTAAATAATAGACTATTTTAATTTGATTTGTACTTAAATATGTGGGTACTTTTTAAGGTAATGTTAGGAAAAGATATCCTGCAGAAAAGAATCACGCTGCCTTAACGCGAAGGGTCAGGCACTGAGTTAACGTGGTGATTAATGTTAGTTGAACCTGACTTTTAGAAGCAAATGTTTCGGTTTGACAATACGGCATCGCGATAACAAATAAAGTTCAAAACAGCGATGCGTTTGTTGTTAGTTGAATCGAATGACCGACAAAATAAAAATTAAGAAATAAATGCACAGTTCAGCGGAATATTTTAAAGTATTTCTTAAATGGATTTGTATAATGGTAATTAAGGGACTTCAACGTTTATTGTCATTACTGTGCGCAAAAAAAATGTGCGTTTTGCAGTCCTTCGTTTTAGCAGAGCATTACGAAATCCGGAGTAAATATCAATTTAAATACAAAATAGGTATTATTACACTAAAACGAACGATCATTTCAATTCCATTGCTTAATTTAAAAGAAAAAGAACAGATACCTAAGCCTCACTTCAATCAAATACCAATCTTTTTCCACTTTGAAACAAAAGAGGGAATTTTATCGGGAGAATTTATTTTATCGTTATAAATCACACGGTTTTACAGTACGAAGCAGTCCTATTCTTTTTATCTTCAATGAATTATTCGATAACGGGCTTCAGGGCACTTAGAAAGTGGTTTTGAAATCAGAGGCACGATTTAAAGCCAGGTAATCTTGGTTTATTTATGACGTTAACAGCAGAGCCAAATGTAATTGTTAGTGTAGCTTACAGCTTATGTTTGTATTATAAATTAGATAGATAGATGGTGAGTTCACTATATTATTAGTCTAATTTAAATTAGACTTAGGGTGACTCAATGTGCTGAATTAAGGATTCGCAATGAATTACATTGTTTTATGAACTACAAATGTACCAATCATCATCACATCATGTTACATTGCAGAAAATAATGACCTATAGAATGAAGAACTAATATCAATAATAAAGACTTGATACGCGATTTTGGTGTACTTAAACGTTATGTTCAAGCTTCTGCCTACATAGTTTGTTGTTTGTTATGAATAAATTATTAATGGCAATTGGAAAGTTACTCAACTGGGTGCGACTGGAAAGTGTAATGAAACTGAAATTATCCACTGTTTGCCTCTGCATCTCATATGGTTGAGGCTTCCCGCAGCCAGGTGGACAGGTGGACGCGTCTCTAGAAGAACAATTTCTATCAAAATTCTACGAGAGTCGCGCCTACTAATCTTGGTCGGATCATGTGAAGATCATATATGTAGATTGGTGTATGAAATGGTCTTTTGGGGATACTTTCAGCAGCAATAATTATATTGCTCATATCAGAAGGTAAGTCTTTAAATAATACTTGCAAGCACACTTTACAGAGGCGGTATGCCTTAGGCATTTTCTACCAGTTATGGCTCCCACCACACCAAAATCGCTTATGAAATCTATAGTCTTAACTTTAAAAGAGACCTCTGAGTTTGTTTCGGCTTTTCTTCTCAGTGTAGTCAGATAGGAAACGCTGACCTCATCTAGTTTAAAAAAATATGATTGACGTGTACAAGTGCCTTATTAGTCGGAATTTCATGTAATAAAGTTAGGGTACTTTTTCCTTAAATATTCGTTGTTTCCTTAAAGTTTTATTCACAACGTACCAATTGCGTAATACCTACACATAATTGGAATTTTCGAATTGCCCAAAAATAAATTAACTGCGTGCGAGGCGGATATAGAACATAATATTATTTAAAAGTGACGGTTCCAACTGGTGGGGTCCGCAAGGGCCGTGCCTGCCAGGGGTGCGGGTTATTCGAAAGAGATACCGCGGCACACATTACCACACACATTTACCCTGGCACACAGGCAACTGAGGGAACATGGGTGGGTTTTAGTCAGTAAAAGTCTGACACCTGCTCTACCACATCCCGCTCCACCCAGAGCGGGAGAAGTTATTTGACGATTTCCCAAACAAAAAAAAAAACGTTTTGCCCGATTCGGGTGAGTTAATTCGAGCGAGTCGACTTATCCCTACTTCCCTACTCATATTATAAATGCGAAAGTAACTCTATCTGTCTGTCTGTTACACTTTCCAGCCTAAACTGCTGAACCAATCATCATGAAAATTGGCCGAGATATAACCTGGGATATGGAAAAGGACATCGGCTACTTTTTTACGCGATAACCGACATTCACGAAGCCGGAGCCGCGTGCAAAAACTAGTAAGTTATAAAAGTGTTTGTATAAACCTCCTTACATAAATAAAACCATTTATCATAATACAAAAAGTTCCCCTATCATCCCCCAAAGGTATCTTGCTAATAATATAGGCTTAATATAAATAATAATAGTCAAAGATTCGGCACACCGGCAGACATATCAATCATTCCTTTCCTGACTGTGGCAGCCAAATAAATAAGTTCTACATACAAGAATGTTATGCGAAGGTCAGGGGATCCTTCCGGAGGCTATCAGTCAGCTTTTACTTAGATCAAAGAAAGAAATATGAAAGGAGGAAGGATATGGATTGGCATTTTGTATGAAAGGTGGTCTTACCTTATACTCTGAGTAATATTCTAAGAATTTTCTTAACGATGGAAATAAGTACTTATTTCGCAAATTTTTGTTGTGACATGAGTAGCAGCAATTGTAGGATGGGGTCAGGTTACTATACAATCGAGGCCCTTCCAAACAAGTGCGACGCGACTCACGTAGAACATTTTTTATGAAAACTCCATGGAAATTGTTCTAGAAATGTGGCGTCGCGCCTGTTTGTTAAAGCCTTTATGAAATCGTTAAGTGATTTACGGACATACGTACATTAAAACAGTCCGCTGAACGTCGCACGGACCTATGCGTATTCGGAATTAAATTAGGCGTCACAGATTTCGTGGCGGCACGGATTTCTAAAAACAAAATTTTAATTTCGATGTTAAAACCACTGAATGTACATATTTTCGGTGCGAGTTTACTGTCAGAATGGTTAGTTATTCGTAGGAAAGGTCTTGTGGCTAAGTAATAACAGCCGCAAGGGTCGACGATCAGGTTAAGCTACGCTTGCCGTGATCGGTCCATGGGTGGGTGACGATCTTTACATTCCAAGACCCTTCCGTGCCTCGGAAAACACGTTAAGCCGTTGGTCCCGGCTGTCATTCGTGGATCTTTGATAGTGGTTACGGGTCGCCAGAAGCCCAAAAGTCTGACAACCAGTCTTACCCAGTGACTGGGTTGTGGAGGTCAGATAAGCACTCGCTTCATGTTAAATACTGGGAATCAGCTGCATCCGGTTAGACTGGAAGCCGACCCCAACATGGTTGGGAAAAGCCTAGGTAGATGATGATGGATAGATATTCCTAGTAGAAGTAATACGTTATTACTGTGCTAGCATATTTGAAAATATAACGTGGTAATAAAAGTGACAAACAGATCGCCTGGTAAGAAAATCTCCATCTTTGATGGAGCTTTGATTTTCCTTGTTGTACGATTAAGGTCATCCCAACGCGTTCTAAATTAGTCGGTATTTCGGACATTGAAACGGCTCAGGGAGTTGAACTCTTTAGTGAGCACCGTCTACCCTAATTTTTATGAGCAATCTTCACTGCATCTATTTTTTTGTTTTATAAAAAGTTCTATTAATTAAAATGTCTATTTCACTAGCACAAAAAATAGGTCCGCGACTTTATTTCAAAATGTTAAAACACAAATAAAATAAAGTTGTAAAGTGAACGAAGTAAAAATCACCACGAAACAAACCCCTTTGGCGGGAAACCGAAAACATTTGACATTTGAAACGACTAATATAGAATTCTATTGTTTAGGAACGTTTTGTACAGACGCCATGACATTTTGATTTGGTTATTTATGTAATATTTTTTATTTTAAGTATTTAGATAACCTACTACAATAATTTATAAATCCATTAGCACAAACACTCATGCTAGGGTCGTATTGCTGACTCAAAGATGGATAAAGAATAATAGAAGGTATTCGTGAAATGTGACTCACTTGGGCGACTCTCCGATATTTATTTTGTTAATGTATTTCGATATTCCAATGTATACTGTATACAATGTGTGTATACTGTGTACATCGCACGCGGTGACTCCCACGGGTATTATAAGGCTTTTACATCGAGTGCGGCGATTGAAAAAACAGATTGCAAAAGATACAGGTAGGTACTTACTTATTTTTTCGTGTAAATACTCGTATCATAACAATTTTTGGGAACTGTGTAAGCTCGCATGTATGTAAATAAACACCAAGGTGTTTATTTTTTTATTTACTAGCGACCCGTGCTTCGCGCGGTTTGTTATACATATTAAGGGGAATCTAGTCGCGGGCTCGAACTCACTTGTGGGCCTAGCTTAAAAGCACGCTGTCAGACCAGGCATCGTGTCCGACAGAGGTAGTATCAGTGATGAGCAGTTAAAACGCACAACTTTATTCGAGTGAGATGCAGCATCAGTTAAGTAAAGCAGGCGCGTAAAGAATTAAGAAAAGTCCGTCGGTAGATCAGTTTTTATGAAAAAACCACTGCATACATCAATGACCAATGAAGTTGATTAAACTTTTCGATATTTGAACTTTTCGCTATTTGGTTTTGGAGATTTTACACTTCTTTTATTACTTAAACACGCCCAAAGTTCGGTTAAATTAGCAAGAAAAACGAATCTTTGTTAGCGCATAACTTTTTAATGGCTTTTTATTTTAGTATTCTATTTCCGTACAGACAATATTAATGAGACAAAACCGTATTATGTTTAATTTTTGATGTAAATTATCGAACAGTGGAGTAATGCACTCCCGAAGTTTGTATGAGAAAAATGTCAACAAGATTCACCTTAATGTACATTACAAACATACAAAAACCCACAACAAAAAAATCTATAACACAAATTCATACATAAACTCACGCCTTTTTCCCATGGGAGTAGGCAGAAACTACAGAACGCCATCTGCTACGAAACTGGGGGCTACTCTCTAACTCCGTCAACGAAAATACGGGCCCGTCCGAAAATAGTTTGAAACTTCAAAGTTCGCTACAGCTGATTAATTAACTTCTTTGGACGGGTATTAAACAATATAGGGAGTAGGGACAACTGTCAAATCGTGTAGTAATTCATTCTTAGTTTGGGCCCCAAACTAATCATAGGTACGCAAGTGATACGGAGTAGGAAACGCCCGTAACTTCGACCGAAATTACGGATTACGTGCTTAGAGCTTTAAATAGGTTGATTTTACTTATGTAGATTCTTTTACATATTGTGAATGAGAGAACGTTGTAGGCCTACAGTTTCTATTCTTTATTTTCATT